>OX438938.1:10406179-12906179 GCA_949316185.1 Pyrausta nigrata
CACGTCAAAGGCCATCACTTGTACTTTATTGATTCGATATTTACCTATTGGACAACACAAATTGCCTACCAATAAATAAAAATGGAATGAAGTGTAATATTACTACAGCTGGGACTATGTACACAGCTAAAGAAATGTAATGCTTATAGTTATTATCATAATTACTTTTATGCAAATTGATCAGTAGCCTACGTGTCTGAACTATTTATTCCACAATGGTACAAAAATATTGTTATCTTTATTAGTCTGTTCATTCGTTTAACTCGGGTTTACGGTACTCTACATATTATTATTTGTACGTTCGTCTTTAGGTAGGTAATATAACACATCACAATATACTTGTTAAGTGTGGTATCTATTCTAAACATAAGGAGCATGTGAATAAACCAGATAGATCTAAAACAAGCGAGCCCCCAATTTAAGTACTTTTAGACCGCATTAAGTTCCTGCCCTGGCAAAAGCTATATTTTTAGAGAATGAAGGTACTCATTCATTTCACTCAGTCACAACTTCTGGGGTGATCTATAAAAGTGTGTTATTTTGACATTTAAATTTTAATCACATATAACAATTACCACGTATGCATAATACCACCAACCATGTACTTACAAGTAACGACAATCGAAAGACCTTACCGAAGTATAACCGTACTACGAAGAAACGCTAATTGCAAATGTGAATTAGATACATTTATCTGTTTGTTTTCTGCTTTTACGTTATACGCATATTGTGGTCCCGAATATAATAGACAGGGAATAATATTCACCACTTTATGTTTGGATTCAACAATATTCAAATCAAAATTAGTATTATGAGATTGCACTAATTTTCTTTAACTTTTAATTTCCTTTTAGGATGATCAACATTTGTGTCTATGACCTCACGTTGAATTAAGAATTCTTATAGTATTAGTAATCATCCTAGGATATTAAATTTAATTTACACGTAATTATTTAGTTATATTAGTTGTTACATTGTGCAAAACTACATTTACTCATTGTCAAGGAATCATCATAAAATTTCAGGATAGCAATTAATTAAATTGCTACAATTTAGTTGCCGAAACGATGCTAACATTTTGGTGCCTAAATCTAGATTATGATTATACATAGCAATATGACATGGAAGATACATTATGTCGTCGTAATTATTTGCATGTGTATTGACCCCTTCGATTCAGGATCTATTTCGATTGCCTGTTGAACATGATTATTTAGGAGAAAGACGTTAGATAAAATCTTTTTTGATTTTATTCCATGAATGCATGAGCAATCCGGTCGGTTTCGGCCATAACGACCACTTCACTCCTTTAAGTTAGATTGGTGGCGCTAGTGAGCCCGAAGATGGCTTATGTTTCATTTCCGAAGAAAAATCACAGTAAAACTAAATAATAGACTGCCAGTCATTGGACTGATGTTCAATGCTAAAAAAATAAAAGTCTAATAATAGGTAAGAAGAGTTTTAGTACTCAGCTCAATGCTTCCATTTATAATCACAGACACAATTCATAAGAAATAGTACTCGGAAAAGCTAATCTCATTTAAGAGTACGTTAATATCAAATATGCTGCCACTTAGGTGAACGTTAAAAATGAATAAAGGCAGTACAGAATGTACGAAATCATTTGATCACAGTTTTAGGCAGATTGGGGCATTCGAAGATAATTCACGAAAATATTTCTTAAAATACGTCTCGTTGGAAGTATAAAATGTATATCTGTGATTACGAAATGTATCCTACAACAACTCGTTCTAAAACTAAAATCATGGGCAAATTAAAAGGATATTTTTTGTAAAGTCATAAACTAAAAAGTATAAATGTTTTAATCAATATCAATTTAAAGATTTTAAAGTTACACAAAAATTATACATAAAACACAATGAAATATTTTAACAAAATATTTACAATAAAGCAACAGCTATAATTTAACAACATATTATTTACATACCTAAAATTTTCGTACGAGAAAACCTATTCATTCCCGTTTCATCATAATATACTATAATACAAATTACTTTGTCATAACAGGTAACATCTGACTTTCACACTATAATACATAACGTTCACAACGCCAAAAATATGTGTTTTATTTCTATACAATATTGCACGCGGTATATTTCTATCGTACCTTTCGTATGCAAAGGCGTAAAAGACAATTACATTGTTTATTTAGACGCAGGAAGCAATCTTCGTATTTCGCTTCGGATCGTAGTTCGTTAAAAACGTACAGTTTCAAAGTCAATCTTAAGCGAGAAAAAGAACATAAGAGAAAAGGTCGTCAACGAAACGATTTTTACAACTCGAAATATCACTAGCTCTACTAGACTACATTAAAGACGTTCTATAAATACGTGTACTATATTACTCCCACAAACGTGAGATTTACAGCCGGAGAGGTACCGCGTAGACCGTAACCGATGACGACGTCGGTCACGATGGAATCTAATTACCGTCGATGATCGTCCCCAGGGAACGGCGAGAAAATAATAAATGCAAACCACAGCGTGCGGCGAAGCGCCGGTCTCTCACTGCGAGAGCAGCTTCTGCAGCAGCGAGGCCTTAGCCGCCCCCGCCCCCGCCGCCGCCCCAGCCGCCCCCGCCGCCGCCCCAGCCGCCCCCGCCGCCGCCCCAGCCGCCCCAGCCGCCCCAGCCGGCGTCTCATCACCGCCCGCCGGGCCCGCCTCCGCCGAGCCCGCCTCCGTAGTACTCTGCGCATAAACGGGACACGCGTTACTGTGCTGTCCGAACGTAACGCTGCAGCGCTGGACGAAACCAGCGTAGTAACATATTATTTACTCGAGTTCTGAAATTGCTCTTTTGCAATGCCATTACGCATTCTTTTAATGCGGTAAAAACTGTCACTCGAACAATACGGGACGGCACTCAAAGCAGATGAAAAAAATAGTTTGACTCGAGACTGTTTTACTAATGTAAAAGCATGTACGAGTAACGAGACTGACGAGTGGTTAATATACGAAGTTAATATTTACTGTATAATTTTATTTGATATCACATTTGCACTTGTCGTTGTTGTTGTGTATCAATCTAAGAAAAATCCAATTAGTCAGTCTCATCACTTGAAAATGTTTCAATTTATGGCTCAATTTCACGGAACCGTGCGCTGTACTGGCGCTTAATATTCATTAAACGTAAAACATTTTAATCGTCATTTCCATTTAAAAGAGTAGTCGTGAAAGTTCGCATAAATAGGTATTTATATGTATGTCCGACAAACTCGGAAGGTTTAAGTACCACCATGCATTCAATTAAATTTATTATCTACAGAAATCAATGAATGAAATAACTTTCCGCTAATACAACACTTGAAAGCAGTAATAAGCAATACTAACTATGGCAAAAACATAATACTGTTGTATTGTATTAACACTACAACATCACAAAACCTTCACCAGTTTATCGTCAGCACATGCGATTTTCCCAAATCTCGATAAGATCTTATAATTAAAATCCTAAAAGCAGAGTGATTGTATCATATTTATTACTGATTCCTCTAAAAAGGTATAAAAATAGAATACTTAGATAATAAGATAGATCCACTAGGTCAAGAAAATTATTACACATCACATCACATAAGCTTCATATAAGTATTCGAAATGCACCAACAGAACTCTAACTTTTTATTTGAGAAATTCAAATGTTGAAACGCGACACCACGCCGTTAAAATAATTAACTATTTCATTGTTCATAAATGTTTGAGTAAATTTTGGAGCATTTCTCTAAATCAGCACTAAGTATCAAGATGATCGATTCGACAACACACGCAGCAGAGCAGACTCATACGTAATAATCATAGATTGTCTACAAAAATAATGAAAAACCGATACAAAAGTAAGTGGAGTGACTAAATGTGGACTCGCTGGTCGATCCCAAGCTTACCGGGGTGCCCTGTTGCGACTCCCAACTGTTTGCCGGCGTTGCGGACGCCCGCGCCCCCACCATACTGCCGCCACCTACGTACGTACACACCAATACATTGGCAGTGAGCTTCCGCCACTACATTGGGAATGCCTATACAACGCGTTCGGGGCTCTATCACATCATATCATGACGTCTACCAAAACATCCTGGATGTAGAATACGCCACGGTTCATTTATACTTTTTTGTAACACTAATTAAACATCGTACCTGCATAAACGTGAGTGAAACGTAAAATTTTCGATCCTGACAATATTTCAGATCCGAGAATTTTTATTAGACAACAAAAGATGTTCAAAACTGTTCGCCGTCTGACCAATACCTTGCACTTAGATTTCTATAAAGGCACGGTTATATTTTTATATTTAGCTACTCTATTGAAGAATAGTACCTATCACTATTGTCTTCTTATAATAATTAATATACAAATATGTAAATAGGTAACAACAACCAATGTATGGACGACAGCAGCAAGGTAAACTGCGGCATCTTATGCAGTTATAAAAGATGAATATGTGGAGTCTGATGTGCTGGCAACTGTATTTAGAGATCTGGGAGGTGATAATTATTGAGCAGGCCTTAGAGAAGCACTAAAAACATTTTTTTCATAAATCAGATATGTACCTAAAGAATAGGAAGAGGAACGTGTACGGAAACGGCCGTTTGCATGGACTTCTTACATAGGCACAAAGAAGTACTTACTTTTACAAATAAAGACTATCTGAATCATAGTCATATAGATAGTCACACACACATAAATATTTACAAGATTTTTCTTCAACAGCGAAGTTAGAATGTGATGTGCATCCATGGTATCTATGATGGTATTGAAAAACATTATTGGTATAGTTCTAAAACTATTGCAATAGTTGCAAAGGTGGATGTCGTCGGTGTAGACATACCGTTAAAAGGACGACCAAGTACTTTAAAACTAAGGTAACATACATGGTTATTCCGCAAAAACGATAAAAACCCGGTGTTATGTAAGTTAAAGCACCAGAATGTATTCTTATATACGTCAGTAATATCAATTCGCGACGTCCAGATCCCTATTTCACAAAGCGTTCAAGTCTTGTAATACGAGTGTGTAACCATAGAAACACATAGTAAGTATTGGTGTTTTTATGGTTTTCACGCTTCGTAAAATAGAGCTCAGACAGTCAATTAAGGGCTGATTTTTCATTAGTCTGATAGAATTAACCGTCGAATAATACCACACAACCGATTTTAAAATGTTATCACTTCATTTTTGTCATTGGATACAGTTATAGTGAAATAGACACTGGACTCTATTCTAATGGTCTCAGATTAACAAGTTCAGGCTGTCTATCTCCGCTAAACAAGCCGAAAAGAAATAATTGCAATCATTTAGAAAAGTCAAATTAAGTGATGCGATTTCTTACGTAATTTTACAAGTTCTTCCGCGTTTTCGTTTAACTTTCCTTTGAATCTGACAGCTGTTTAGTCTGACTTTCCTGAATGATTATATCTCTTTTCTTTTGTTTGGTCTTTGGAAAGAGAAGATACAACTTAAGTTTAGTCTAACTTAAATTTAATCTTAGATAAGGCACATTGGAAGAGTCCACTGCACGCTTCATCAGTATTTTTTTCTGACACTGGAAAAATCGGCCCTTAAGGTTTATATGATTCGGATCGTCGATCCTCGCCGCGGCGTTATCGTTGCAAAAGGTAACTCACCAGAGGCGGGCATGTCGAAGGTCATGAGCGGGTCGAGTTCCGGCGACTGCATCTGTTGCTGCAGGTCGGGGCGGGCGGACCGCGCGCCGACGACCGCGCGCAGCTCGTTGCGGACGTACTCGGAGGTGCCCCCCGCCGCGCCCGCAGACCCCGCGGCCCCCGCGGCCCCCGCGCCGTGGGCCACGCCCCCGCCGTTGCCGGCGCCTGGATCGCACACGGAAAACGAAGCTTTAGACGAAATAAGCTCGATGTCTTCACATGATCTGGATATTTTTGAATGTCACATTTCGACATAACGTCAGATGTATCCTCCACTGAGCTTTCCTGGCTGGTACAAATAAAGACATTTTGTCTTGATAGCTTTGGAGTAAGAGTAAGAGTACAGTTAACTAGCGTAAGTTTTAAACTTATTTCCAGAAACTTTAGGACATATTAGTTTGCTGGTTTTAAAATTACGAAGTCTTCTCTTTCATTTTGTTCCTGGGTACACAAAGAAAAAACTGTGAGAATACATTTTTGATTTGTTTATTCATGAATTGCCATAAACCCATTTTAATGTGAGAAATCTGTGCAGCGACAATACAGTTGGGCCTTAAAGATGACAGCACATTTATCCGTACCGCACTCGCCGTACGCGCCCAGTCATCACATTTTATAAATCTATAATGGAATTATATGCAACGTCGCGCACCTATCCGCACCGCAATCGCCGCATTTTAGTAAACGCGGATGACGTCTTCAAAGTTCGATGTGGGCGACGCGGATAGGTGCGCGACGTTGCATACAATTTGATATATTCGTAAAGACGTCTAAAGTGCGATGACTTCGGCGATATTATTACATTATTTCTTGTTATTATAACAATTAGTCATTCCATTATACTTCAACATGATAAATTACTGCAATAACTTGCCTGAACGGAAGTAAGCTATAAAGTTCGCTTATGTACTATGGTACCGAGTCTCATTTGAGAAGTCTGCGCATCTCAGACTGATCCAAAAGGATAGTATGCGTGCGTCCGTCCACCTGATGCGATCCCTCGGGCCGCACGGACAGAAAGAATTCAGAAGCGAAGTTCGTCAAGCGAGGGGTGCGATATTAATAATTCATGCGCAGCGGTTACTAGAAATATAATGCTAACACCATTCGCCACTCTTAGTACTCACCTTTGGGTATTAGATTATCATAGCTGAGATTGCTTGAAATACATAATAATAGTTAATAAAAATAGGTGAATAATCTTAATACGTTCTGTACGGGTGCAATTTCGTGCAAGTGTGGTTATGTAGCTGACACAAACTATCCGAATAAAGAGTCAAAACAGCAGCTTGTTTGGTACTCGTAGTGTTGAAATCGCCCGTGGGTATCTTCCTGTGCACGTGCCTGAAGTGTATGGGTGCAGTGTCTCGTGAACTTTGACCAGTGTCCAGTGCCTTCGGTCCCATTGGTTAAACACAACGAGAGATGATGTTTATGATGACAGTGCAAGAGGCGACTCTCAAGTCCACTACATCCGATACAAAGATAAGTCACACGGTGTACGTTTAGAAAAGCTATGCTTAAGCATGGACCGTACTTGACAATGCTCCGGCAGAATTACACTTTCTAACTATTTTTTCAACTATGCGGCTAATATAAAAAGAAATCGAATCGACAAACCGTTCGATTCCGGGCCGGACCAACTCGACCAGCATATTTGTAGTGTAAACCTGAGCAACACTTTCTTCAAAATGACTTACTTATCTTTGTGTCAGACGATGGTACTAATAGAGGAGTGCCTCAATTCGTAAATGAGTCCTGTGTGGTACTGTACTCACATGGCATCTGTGACTCGTGCGGCGGGTGGTGGGGGTGGGGGTGTGGGTGCGAGCGGCGCACGTACTCGCCGCAGTAGCCGCCGCCGCCGTCCTCGTAGTATCCGCCCACTGCCACACACGCCGGGTTATTACCACTACCTCGAAAGCGCGCCCGTTATGCACCTACCTATCTGCCGCCTCACACTGCACTCGGTTGTATACGCGAATTGATACAAGTCGCACGATAAAAACCTGAGTCGAAGCCGAATGAGAAACCACTGTATACTACTGAGCGTTTGCGCCATGTTAAGGCGTCGCCGATCGATTATAAAAAAATCAATATAAATTCATGCAAGATTTCTACTATCTACAAAAAATATCGAGACATACTTATTCATTATTTTCAGCGCTTCGGTTCTGATCATGCGAAATGTAACACTCAAACTAAGAGTGAGAGAACCGCTTTAGACGAGATTTTCCTCAACGCGGTCACCGTCCAGAATGTAAAAGATCTCATCACAGGTATACTTATTCCGATCCAACTTACTCATCGATATCCATCCTGTTATGGGAGGACTATCGAGAAGTGAAGCCATAGACATGCAATTAGTTTTAAATCGATACGAGATTTCGGGTAGTATGTCGTCCCCGAATTTTAAAAATTACTCTAATTCTAACGATCTACGAGGCATGCGGAAAAGTATGTTTTAATCGGAAGTTCATGCGTTATTTTTATAAAATAAAATCGTTGGGCGGAAACTAGTCTAATCTATATCTACCTATAAAGAAAATTTTAGTAATATTTTCAATAAGAAGCATACCATACAAAAGAAACCATTGGATCAGACTGAAGATTTTTAATATCTTTCATTATTTACCATCCCTTCCTCCTTAACCACGAGAGTGAGACAAACCATTAGAATTTTTTTTTAATTCGGTGTAATTTGTTACAAATAATACATAATATACAATTGCTCGATCGAATCATAAAAACATAGAAAGGCTATGTATGGATTCGAGTATGTTACGCTAGCGACCCGCCCCGGCTTCCGTCGGGTGCAATTAGTATTGAAAATAATAAAGTTAGCCTCCTTTGTCACTCGAAACTATATTTTTTCCAAAAATCGGTTAAGTAGTTCCAGAGATTACGACCTATAAAAAAAAAACTTACAAACACTTTTTTAAATATTATAATATTAAATTAAATCTATGATACTAATAATTAATAATTACACGTGACAGTATAGATAGATTATTAATTGGCATTGGCATGGCAACAACTTGATATCAGTTAGTTGCAGCCGTAACGTACCATATAATTAAAAAAAAAACTAAAATCAGAAGTGTTAATACCTATATTATTTTGATTGTTGTCTATTTTTGCGCTGATAATAGTCAGTTTAATAAACTTTTGAAACAAGAATCAAGCTCTACAAGAGCATGTAGGAAGTACCATATAAGACAGCAAATGTTTAAAATATCAAGGTGATGACCTCTAGAAGCACAAGCTATAGAATTATTAGTAACAGTGGTTGTTATTTCATAACCGAAGCTTAGGTTCGAAAGATACTTTGGTCCGACTGAAATAACTCAGTGTCGTAAACCGTGACTGTTCGGGTCGCCAGTGTATGGGGTGTTGGTGATAACATACATTATGTGTGTGTTCGTGGTGGTGGTGGTTACCTGGTTGCGGGCGCGGCGCGCGGTGGTACTGCGGCGTCATGGGCGTGTGCACGCCGGCCGCCAGCGACACGCTGTGCGCGTACCCGCCTGCGCTGGAGCCCTGCGAGACACAAACTTTATCCTCAACCACAGAATAAGTACTAGTACTCCGTACAGAAGTTTGACTTTGCAATGAAATTCAAAGAAATGTCAACTTAATGTTGTCAACGATATGGTGTAATTTAATTCGCCTTAGACTCGAGCACATTCTCGTGTAGACACCTACAGAAATACATTGCAAGATAATTTAATTCTTATAACTCTGGAATATGATTCATAATACAGTAAACCTATTTAGTGACGTAATATCACGCGACGCGATAGGGTTGACTGCTACAAGAAGCTACTAACGCTATCTAGCGCCTCTTTCTAGGACTTTATTCATGCTCGTCCAGCCAGCAACGTAGCCGCGCGGCCGCCGGTGAATAAAACGCGCGAGCGTGTCGCTGGTCGGTAGCGACAAGCAACTTGTTTTAGCCCCTTATAAAATATCGCCGCGCGTTGGTACGTTTTTGCTACCTACGCGGGCAGATACACAGGCCTTTTTTTTACGGGGGGAAATCCTCATGGACTACCCTCCACCTGGGGAAAGGCGGAGGGGGGTGCCGGACTCTTACCGGCTAAAACCACCCCGGTGTCTCCACGCACGTGTGCGCGGGGCCGCGGGAATCCAGATTCTTCCGCAGCCCCACACTAGTGCTGGCCCGGTCTGTCCGGGCCTCGTCTACTGCA
This sequence comes from Pyrausta nigrata, assembly GCA_949316185.1. Classification (NCBI taxonomy): domain Eukaryota; kingdom Metazoa; phylum Arthropoda; class Insecta; order Lepidoptera; family Crambidae; genus Pyrausta; species Pyrausta nigrata. The sequence goes on from OX438938.1 coordinate 10,416,066, forward strand.
CGGGGTAGTGAGGTGTTAAATTACCCCGTGCATCACCTCAGAGGTGCGCGTTGACACCCGCGCGCGCCGGCGACTCGGGTCCGTCGAATAGGGGGTGGGGACTTCCCCAAGTCCCTCGCCCCTGGACCCATTCACGGGGGTCGGAAAAGGGCGTTGTGCGCCCTTCTCCTGCGCCCGGTGCGCTTTCTGCGGCCGGGGAAGGGAGTCGAGATCTCCCTCTCCCGTTCCGCAGTTTCCTTCTGCGACATAACGTCCTCGCAGAAGGACACCACTGCGTCCCACGACTCTGCGCTACCGACCATCCTCCGCACTACGGCCGGCAGCGACAGATCGCCTCCTACTTCATTTGTGAGGACACGGCGCTGCTCCTCCCAAGCTACACACTCGGAGAGCGTGTGTTGCGCCGTGTCCTCCCCACAATGGACGCAGTGGTGGCACCGAGCGTCTGGCTCCCTGCCTATGTGGCACAGGTACTTGCTGAAGCAGCCGTGCCCTGACAGCACCTGCGTCACCCTAAACGACAGGGGGCCATGCCTTCTCCCAAGCCAGTCGTCGAGTACTGGCCGGATCGCCTCAACGGTAGCGAGGCCGGCGGTGGGGCGCAAAAGCATTTGCCGCCATTCCGCCACCAAGACCTAAAGCTCCTCTCGGCGCAGTGCGATCTGTCGCTGCATCGGCCACGAGCCCCGTGCCCGCTCGTCCTCGCGCCATCGATATAATGACGCGAGTACTTTCGCCTCTAGGTCCCAGGGCGGGGATCCGGCCAGGACGCAAGCCGCCTCGTAGGAAATCGTGCGGTACCCGCGGACGACTCTGACGGCCATCGCCCTCTGCTGTTTGCGCAGAATGGCGAGAGTGCTGGTCGTCACGTCCATCGCCCACACAGGGCCCCCAAACAGGGCCATGGACCGCACGATTCCCATGTACAACCGCCTACAGGAGGCGCTCGGGCCCCCCAAGTTGGGAAGCAACGTTGAAAGCGCGCCTACTGCGCCCATCAGCTTGGGCGCCAGCCGCCGGAAGTGGGGCCCGAAATCCCATCGGCTGTCGAGCACCAGTCCCAGATACTTCATGGTGGACTCGACAGCTATACGGGCCCCGCTAACCACAATGTGTGATCCCGGCGCCGGTGCAGGTCGGGGGCCGTGAAACACCATGGCCTCCGACTTGTTTAGGGCTACCTCCAGGCTCAGGCGCCGGATACGGTTCACCACCTGTGAGACTGCAGCTGTGGCTATCAACGTCGCTTCCCTGTGCGAGCTCCCCCGGGCAATTACGAGCGTGTCATCCGCATAACACATCAAGTCGGCGCCAGACGGGAGTTCGCCTCTCAGCACCCAGTCGTAACCGATGTTCCACAGGAGCGGTCCCAAGACCGATCCTTGCGGAACACCGCACGACATGAGGTGCCGACCGGCACCGTCACGTCCCCGATAGGTGACGCATCTACTTTCCAGGTAAGCCCCTACTGTACGGCGGAGGTAGGGAGGCACGCGATGGTATTTCAGAGTCTCCCGAATACAACTCCAGGGTAGGGTGTTGAATGCGTTGGAGATGTCTAAGATACCGCCAGCACCACCCCACCCTGGGACACCGTCTCTTCCACCAGGGCCCTCACGCGTGTGATGGCGTCTATGGTGGAGCGCCCCCGACGGAAACCAAATTGGTTGTCGTCCAGGTTCGGCCCCTCCCTGCACAAGTGGTTGACGAGGCGATCTGCGATAACACGCTCAAAAAGTTTGCCCGCCTCGTCGAGCAGCACTATGGGTCGATATGCGGACGGCGAGTCCGCGGGGCGCCCCTCCTTCCTAAGGAGATACACAGGCCTGCCTCAACTACAGTTTCTTATCGAATGTCGCTAAACTATCGTTAGTCCAATAATTTCATCATTATCCTAGCGTTATCCCGGTGCGCCCAGGGTCGTAATAGTGCAGTATACTTCATTTGATACCCACGATAGGTTTCTGAACAAAAAATTTATGATGCCATTACTGCGTATACCCTCATGGGTATATTTTTGAAAACTACCGGTCAAAATGTTTGTATTAACCTAAAGTACCTGTGTACCAAATTTGAATCCTGTACATCGATTTGCCGTTTTTTTAATAATTTTTTGCTTTGTCCACTAATAACATCGATAGCACTATCAGTATTACTGCTTTTGAAAATTAACTAACCAACATAATATCATCACAATTTACTTTGCAGTGAGGATAGTAACATAACTCGACTGATACTTACACTTAGTTGTCGACTCAGCATCGGGTTTTGTTGCGAGGAGGTAATTTTATTTGTACCATAATTTGAACCCATTTGACCTGAAAGACAAAATTAATTCGTTTAGTTCGGCTTGAAATATCGAAACAGGAGCACAATAAGAGTGAGAGAAAAAACAAGAAGTCCAACAAGTACTCACTTGAAGGGTGATATAAATGGTGATAATCCGTGCGAGTGAGCGCCACATTCGGCGGTGTCACCGTCATAGTGGATCCTAAGTCTTGTTGAGGTTGCTCGGCGGCCTGGGAACGAGATAAGGTTTAAGACATTTCATAACAGTAAAACTCTATTCGGTGTTATTACAAAAAAATTAGACCAGCTTTTTTCGTAAAGTTGGGTATTGGGCGAAAAATGTAAATAGAAACAAAATGGCAAGTTTCATCGGAATTATGTGGTTTATATGTTTGTTGTTCCACATCGGTTTCCTAACAAAAAAATTGAAATAATTTTGTCCATCACGTCGGCATATTTGTATTTTGATACGTCTGTCGATAAAAAGCAAAAAATAAAATGAACCACACTACGTCAATTAAGCCGCGCGTCCACCGATAGATTGGTGCACATCCACCCGCGCCGCTGTCGTCGTGTGCAATATCTAAATCAAAGGAAAAGCGCTGCTCCCGCGCCGCCGCAGCCTCGCACCCGCTGTTAGGTGCGGGGATCTCCGAGCGACGCATGCGGCATGCGGCGTGCGACTGCCTAATCATACCGCCCGCCGCGGGCGACGTTTCTGAGAACTTAGCTGAACATGACACTAGTGGCCTGTTTATTGTCGTAGTCGGACGAGGACACGCGTCGGTCACCAATCATCATCGGCATGTCGGCCGCCGGTCGCTGCGACAGTACCTCGGGCGACACGAGCATCTGCTGCTGGCGCTGCATCTGCAGCAGGCGCGCGCGCTGCTGCTGCTGCTGCTCGGCGAGGGCCGCGCCGCATGTCGGCCGCCGGTCGCTGCGACAGTACCTCGGGCGACACGAGCATCTGCTGCTGGCGCTGCATCTGCAGCAGGCGCGCGCGCTGCTGCTGCTCGGCGAGGGCCGCGCCGCATGTCGGCCGCCGGTCGCTGCGACAGTACCTCGGGCGACACGAGCATCTGCTGCTGGCGCTGCATCTGCAGCAGGCGCGCGCGCTGCTGCTGCTGCTGCTCGGCGAGGGCCGCGCCGCATGTCGGCCGCCGGTCGCTGCGACAGTACCTCGGGCGACACGAGCATCTGCTGCTGGCGCTGCATCTGCAGCAGGCGCGCGCGCTGCTGCTGCTGCTGCTCGGCGAGGGCCGCGCCGCATGTCGGCCGCCGGTCGCTGCGACAGTACCTCGGGCGACACGAGCATCTGCTGCTGGCGCTGCATCTGCAGCAGGCGCGCGCGCTGCTGCTGCTGCTGCTCGGCGAGGGCCGCGCCGCATGTCGGCCGCCGGTCGCTGCGACAGTACCTCGGGCGACACGAGCATCTGCTGCTGGCGCTGCATCTGCAGCAGGCGCGCGCGCTGCTGCTGCTGCTGCTCGGCGAGGGCCGCGCCGCATGTCGGCCGCCGGTCGCTGCGACAGTACCTCGGGCGACACGAGCATCTGCTGCTGGCGCTGCATCTGCAGCAGGCGCGCGCGCTGCTGCTGCTGCTGCTCGGCGAGGGCCGCGCCGCATGTCGGCCGCCGGTCGCTGCGACAGTACCTCGGGCGACACGAGCATCTGCTGCTGGCGCTGCATCTGCAGCAGGCGCGCGCGCTGCTGCTGCTGCTGCTCGGCGAGGGCCGCGCCGCATGTCGGCCGCCGGTCGCTGCGACAGTACCTCGGGCGACACGAGCATCTGCTGCTGGCGCTGCATCTGCAGCAGGCGCGCGCGCTGCTGCTGCTGCTGCTCGGCGAGGGCCGCGCCGCATGTCGGCCGCCGGTCGCTGCGACAGTACCTCGGGCGACACGAGCATCTGCTGCTGGCGCTGCATCTGCAGCAGGCGCGCGCGCTGCTGCTGCTGCTGCTCGGCGAGGGCCCGCGCGCGCGCCACGTCCGCTCCGCTGAACATCGGCGAGCCGCCGCTGGAGCCGCCGCTACCGCTCATGTTGCACGATCCCTGTTAGCATACCCGCGAAGTTCAAATATGCAGTAAGATCCCTCAAAGATGACCACGGCTATAGTATGACAAGTTCGAACACAACCCTACGCCAGACGTGTAGGAATCAAGGTGTTAGGCAAAACTAGGACCTAGCGCAGCCGCGATATGTCAAGCAAATGAAAGCGCTACGGTGTCGCCCGGCGGTGCCGCCACTATGTCCACAAAGGTTTGATAATTCTGCATGCTGCCTGCAATGTTGCCGAACCCAAGGAAGCGCCCAAGAAATCCCCTTCCCTACTACATAACATTTATTTAATTTCCTTTGATGCGTAACTTTGAGTAACTTGTAACAGTAGGGTTTGTTTTTTTTATTTCTTACGTAAATTGTTCAATGCATATGCAAAAACACTTGTAGGTATATTGATTACTTAACTCTTGTCACCTTATGCTTTAGGATTAACGTTTTATATATTACCAAATAAATTAAATAACAAAAAGCAAACTTTACAATTACTATAATGATCATTAGTTCAAAACAAAAAGAACAATATGACGAAATTCTTACCGGACTTTGTACAGGATATACAGGCGGGGTCCCAGGACTCGATATGGGACTCTTACTAGCATTCTCGCATTGCATTAGGCTTTGCCTTATAGCATTTATCATTGTCAGTGGATTTTTCTCGTTCTCCTTGACCCCCTGTAAAAATAATCAAATTAGGATAATAGACATTTAAAATGTGTGTAAACGTATTTAATCATTTAAGCCTATAATCACATATAAGCCGTTTGAATTACGAAAATATAGTCTAATCAAATAAGATAATATGTTGCTATAGTAAATTAGGCGGGACTGATAAACGTGTTAGAGATGATTTTATGATCACTCAGTTCTGAGCATTTATCACTGCATTGTTAGTCAAAATATACGCAACTACACCTAGTTGCGGAAACAGACTTATTTTTTTAATGATTTATTTAATTAATATTAAATGATTATCTCGTTGTAGTGAACTATCAATTTATTGATCCTTTACATTGACTATTACTTTTTTATGCGTATATTACTGCGTATGGACCAGGCCAACCGCGCGACGAAATGGCACCAGCGCGCTGGCCCTAAAATTCCAGTTTAGGGCCAACGCGACTCAGTTGACAGCGGACCGTGTGCGAGAGTGAACGAATTTGCTTGTCATAAAAATAGCTAGTTGTATGGTAAAAGGCTGCAAAAATTAAGATACAAAGGTTAAAAAGAAACATGGGATATCGTATCATCGTTAAGTGACCATACAATTCCTTTTTTGCCATTAAGTTATTAAATAAACAAAATTTAAAGGAATAAATATTTTACTACCAAATTCCAATGGCGTCATTGACAAAGCGCAAAGTGAACAAAGTAACATTGTACAAACGTAATTTTTAATTGTTTATTTTTAGTAGAATTTAGTGCCAGTGATTTTGAATTTTGGTATTATCCAATGTTTTATATACAATAGGTTAGTACAAAAAAAATAACCTGCCAAGTGCGAGACGGACTCGCACGCGTTCGTACCATTATCTATGAAAACTGCACAAAAACACGTTTTTTATATGGGAGCTCGTTTTAAATACGCATTCTTCGAACAGTAGACCCCGCAAGTACTTCACTTATATTTTCAGAACTATTATTTATTCGGTAGTAAGAGCCCGAGGCAACAGTGCAGAAGGAATCAAGTAATGATTAATTGAGTAACGATATGGACGCAGTTAAGAATTATCCTGTCTTTTGTTTATATAACCGGCCAAGTGCGAGTCGGACTCGCGCACGAAGGGTGCCATACCATTATGTATACCTAACAATAGTACGAACTTTAATTTGTTGTTAAATGACTGATGCTGAATTCGAAATAGTATTCTTATAAGATTATGGTAACTAAAGAGGGCGCAGTGTACATACTGCGCCTGCGCGGACGGACGGACAGCGAGGTTTTAGTAATGAGGTCCCGTTACCTTGGGTACGGCACCCTAAAAATCAAAATTTATGTATGACGAATTACGATTCATAAAATTTTTGAATTACAGATTTCCAAATGATTCTAAGCGCAAAGAAATTTGGAGTCGCATTATAAGGGAACAACGGAAGGAGCCTTATTTCAAGCCTCATAAAAACACAAGAGTATGTTCTGCTCTGCTATAAATGTCAGAATGCATCACGAGCCTATCACGGAAAAACACGAGGAAAAGAACGAGAGACAAAAAATTTTAAAAATTGTTTTATTAAAGGACAGTAAATTATTAAAGTAATAATTTTAAAATTTTGATCACAATTGGAAATGAAACTGATTAAGACAGATTTTTGTTTTACTTACTTTTTCATCGAGACCTGTTTTAAAACATCATCGCAAATAATGTATCTACCTACCCAGTGCCTATAATAATGGTATGCCATTGACATAATTATCTAAAACACGAAAATCAAAAACGTGTACGCGCGTACAAGGTTACGTAGTCTATCTATGCTCCGCGTCATTCACATAGTTCGTGAATTATCACAGATGTCGCTATTTCTGTTGTACTCAGAATTTTTATTCATAATGTTCACATGGGCGCATCCTTCCTTTTGAAATTATTGATCCTTTAGCATTGAGCCAGTGACGTCGCTAAGATCCCTAAGAGTTACTGACCTCTGGCGCGGATCGGTCCGCATCGGGCATATTGTCAATGACCTCATCCAGGAGGTCCGACAATGTCTGATCGCTGGGCACTTCGCTATCGCCAGTTCCGATTTGAGAGCGTGAGGTTCTGTAAGGGAAATATTGTTTTTAAATGACAACTCAGAAAATGCATTTGATATAAATTAATAAAACTGTCAAAATCGTGCTACAGTCGCCTTTCGGACCAAAAGACATCCGAGGTAAGGAAGCATGCAGGAGCGATGGTGGTGGAGGGAGGGTGCACCGACCTTGTCAAATTACATTCGATCACGATTCTGTTATAATATTGCTAGCGGAATGGGGTACATGACACCAACAATCGCCAATGTACTTTTTAAGAACTATCGATAGTATAATATCTGAATTATGGTGTTAATTTTTAAGATAAGGTTATAGGAATTATTTGTGGAGTGTCACCATAGCTATTTAGGTCGTTACTTACGGCGGCTGGTTGTTGTACGCGTGGTGTGGCGCGGGCGTGGCGTAGTGCAGTGGGGAGGGCGCGGCCTGCGGCGGATATGCCCCTCTCACTCCTTGCAGCACCATCTGCAAGTGGCTCGCGTGCCCGCCCGCGCTGTGGCTCAGCGTGTGCAGGCTCGCCGTCGAACACTCGCTAGACGCCGTCGACACCGCCCCGGGACCACCGTTCACGCTGGTCGCTCGCCCTCTGTGGATGCAAGTGATAGTTATGTTGCGGCTCCTTGCTGCCCCGTAAGTACTTATAACACCCTTTTATTTTTAGCATCCGCATTAGAACATAGGAATATAAAATCCAAGTTTGGAACAAATTGGATCCTATTTACAATACTAAGGTTTTTAACTTCTCAATTATGAAATAGAATGGTGTACTAACCAGATGTCGGAATTAGGTAGTTATTTATGTACTTGCATCGAAATGTTGATATTAATGTGGACCTTTCCGGGATTTCTAATGGACAATCCCGCGTGGCCAACAATATTACAAACAAACAGGATTCACCACACAAAACACAATAGGAAACAAGTGAGCGCATTCGACGAATCGAGGTAAGCGAATGAGCTGTGTGAATGAGTAAACCGATTTATTGCAAATAGATAGTTTGAATGCGGTAAAAAGAGACAAAATCTAGTACATTCCGTTAAGCGGGGAGTGCTCCGCATTCCCGCTATTGTATTCTTTTGTTCTCACAAGCTATGTTGTGCCACAGAATAAGTACTAGTACTTCGTACAGAAGTATGACTTAGCAATTGTATTCAAAGAAATGTCTACTCAATGTCGTCAACAATATGGCGTAATTTAGTTCGCCTCAGAGTCAACCACATTTTCGTGTAGACACCTACAAAAATCCATTGCAAGATAATTTCATACTTATTGCTATGGAATATGATTCATAATACACTAAATGCGCGTGCAGTAGTTTTAATTGTGTAAAAGTTAATAACTTTTTATTTAAAAAATCACGGGAGTTTTTCTGCTCTTTAAAAATAATCCCGGGATTTGAGGCATACCTACTTTATTCTTTCGCTGTATAAAATCAGTGTAAGTACATGAATAACTCTACCTAATTCCGACCGCTGGTAATAACATAAGAGTTTTAGATAGACGGATAGGAAAAATAAAGACTATTTGTATTTGAAGACGGAACTAAAAGATCTGGCTCTTACGATGTAAGTTTCACATATTGTCATAGAGGAGTTAGATCGAGCTACAATTGAAGAATTAGTTACACCTAAGTTTCATATAAAATGTGTAGTCATTTAAATATTTTCGGTGTTATTGATAAGTAAACAAGCATTGAAGACGCGTATATTTATGAGACAGCCGATCTAATAGTGACACACGGTTGCCTTTACATAAAGAACACATTGATTGTCAACAATGTGTCATTCGTTTCATACTGTTTATAAATAGACGCGTGTTCAACCCTCGTTATTTTTTTTGTAATAACACCTTTAAGATTTGACTTGTTACACCCAAGTCACACATTTAAGAGCTGCGCAGACAACTGTCAACTGTCCTAAGATTACACTAGCACTGCTGCTGAAAGTATAAAATGTTGTACTCACTGCGCTGCGCCGGTGAGTATGTTGGAGAGCGTGGAGAGGTGTCGCTGCGGCGGCGGCTGGTGCGGCAAGTGCTGCGGATGCTGCGGGTGCTGCGGGTGCTGGGGGTGCTGCGGGTGCTGGGCGCGCGGGCGGGCGGCGGCGCTGTAGGCGCGCAGGTTCGGGTTCGGCAGCGGCGGCGGCGTCGTCGGCGTCGTCTGCTGCCGCGCCAGCAGTGACACCAGGATCTGATTCTTCTGACATAAAGGGCTCATGCTAGAGGCTTGGCTGGACGCCGACGGCGATGTGGAAGAGGCGGCAGAGACAGCGCTCGAGGTGACCTACCGATAGACAATTTTACTTTGCACCGATTCGGACACGGACGCGGAAGCTCTACGGTTGACATGGCCAATTTTCATCTAACGGGTATCGCCAACTCGACCGAAGTCTACGGTTCGAACTAATACCGCTAATGGTGTAGTCGATCGGGGTCACATATTTACCGACAGAAGCAGATGGAAATATTAGTTTTAGTCGTAAATTGACCTTTCTTTTTAATTTTGATTGTGTCTTTAACCTCTCGAAAAGTATACCAATTTAGAACTATGACAATAACTGTACCTCTAGCTCTTTCGGGATATTATAATACGAATGCGAACCGCGAATGGTATATAGTACGTACACACACGGCCGCAAGTCAGACAATGCATGTTGACCTTAAGACCGCCTCGTCCAGTTAAATTAAGAAAACAGCTTTTATTGTGTAGAAAATAGTTTCTACACAATAAAAGCTGTTTTCTTAATTTAACTGTATACCTTGAAGTGCTGCCGCCTACTTGAATTAAGTGTCATACTTTATCTGAGGTATCAAATCTCACTAATAATTCCACTTGCCTCTATCTCATTTACCCAGGTCGACTACAATAGACATGCCTCTGTCTCTAAAGATTTCTATACCCATAATACCAGACTGGGTTAAGTCTGCAATGGTCGAAAAGGAACTGATTGACTCCGACTGGAATTATTGAAATTGATATTTATTGCGCCAGTTCCAGTTTCCATTGGCGAACTTACGCCAGCCAGATTGTTTGGTAGCACAAATGAACGAATGAAGCTCACAACAGCAATGTAATTATAATTTTTAGTTCGTGGTGGCTTTTAGAAAATGCCATCCCTTTATTTCATAGGTACTGCATGTGGTAATGTTCTACTTCATATTTTCGGTTCATTTTTACTGCATTATTATAAGCTAATAAAATAAATCTACGTGACTCCTTGAAAGAATGTAAGCTGTCGATTAGCTAAATTAACATTAATTATTCAAATATTTTTTAACAAAAATTCAAAACAAGTTTTCCTTAATTGACTTGATTGATAAACTTTCATGGAATCTACAAATTAATTATGTTTTGGTGAACCAACTTTATACATTTGTATAAAAATAGTAGAACACGTATCACAAAATTTCAAGAACTTAATGTAATCAGCCAATTCGAGAATACAGGATAACTAACTATTTATAAAAATACATATTGAATTTTACCCTTCTAAAGATTTTGAACTTTTTATCAATGCGATACAAAGTTCAAACTCGATGATTGTACATAAGAGTCGAGTAGGTACCGTGACCAGGATTACTATTATTATTATCGTTTACTATAGTTCGTTAAGTGCCCAAAAAGTTGGTTCACCAATACAGAAAATATTTAATTAAAAAAAAGAACATGATAATATCCTTACTTGCTGCTGAGTATCGAGCGAGGCGCGCTTGGCGTTGCTGGCCGCCGCCTTCGCCTCCTCAAGCTTGCGCTTGACGCCGGCGATCTTCTCGAGGTAGTGGTCAGTTCCTTCGGGCGCGCGCCCGTTGCCCGAGGGCCCGTTGCTGCTCGACAGCAACTGCGACAGAAGGGCGCTCGGTTGTGACGTACTACGACCCCCGTCCCCCGCGTTCCTTCTTTCTTCAGCGTCCTCGTCGGACTTATCATTCAGTATCTAAAACATATTGCATAAGAGTTATACGCCGGGTCTACTAAATTACCGATGAGGAAAGAAGGAAGGAAGACGTTTTATAATAAGCATCAAAAGGTCCTGTGCGCAATATTGTGATCGTGCGAATTCAAATTGGTTCAACGAATTTCCTTTTACGCTAAGAATAAAGAGGTCAAAGGCGAGACTCCGACAAGTTAGTTTTCTATTCGTACTTTACCAAACAATAAATATTAAACGAATTTATAGGACCGGTTTCCTATTTAAATTCACCGAATCGAATCAATCTCTAACCAATTTGACGGTTTATTAGCGTACATTTTATGTTTTTCTGGCACTTAGATTATGGTAGACGTCTCAAACAAAATACCTACAAATAATAACGACCGCTTTGATGTAGTGGTTCGCGCTAAGGACTACAAAACCAGATGTTGCGGGTTCAAATCCCGCAAGGGGCAAATGTTTGTGCGATGAGCACGAGCATTAGTACCTGAGTCATGGATGTTCATAAACGTACGTCTATCCGTTATCCTAATCGCCGTAGTACAAGCTCACGCTTAGTTTGGGGCTAGATTTTATGTGTTCGTTGAAACAATTTATTTATAATACTAACCCTCAACAGGACATCAGAGCTGTGACCCTGCTGGATGTTGTGCGTCGCATGCGTTGGTCCGCCGTGAGACGTGTGCGGCGGATGCGGGGGGTGAGGGGGATGCGGCGGGTGCGGGGGGTGCGGCGGGTGCGGCGTGGCCCGCGGCGCCGAGTGCAGCGGCGACAGCGCGGCGGCCGGCGTGTGCGGCGTATGCGGCGTGTGCGGCGTCAGCGGCGTGTGCGGCGCCGACGTCTCGCTGCCCGTCGCCTCCTCGTCCTCCTGCTTGAGCAGGTCCTTCAGGATCCGGTTGTTCGAGTTCACGCCGGGCTCGGTCGGCATCGGCTTCTTGCTGAGCAGCGAGCGCAGGCGGTTCGGCTCCTCGCTCGGCGGCGTCGACGGCGCGCGCGGCGTCATCGGCGTCGAGGGCCCCTCGGAGGCGTCTTTTCGGTCCTTTGAGTCGTCGCTCGACATGTCGGTCAGCTGGAACGTGGACGCCCACGGTTCGAGGTCGAAGTCGTTGATCGAGAACGGTTGGTCGGCGGGGCTCATCGGCGAGCGGAACCGGTCGCAGTTGGAGGACTCGCCGTTGGCGACGGAGGTCATGAGGGGTCCGCCGGGCGGGTGCGGGGGCGGGTGCGGGCGCGGGCGGGGTGCGTCCGCGTCGAGCAGGTCGAGGTCGTCGTCGGCGAGCACGGTGTGCGTGGACATGATGAAGTCGGGGTCGCCGGAGGTGGGCTTGGCGCGGAACAGGCGCGAGCGCGCGCTGACCCGCAGCCAGGCGCGGTCGGGCCCGAAGCGCAGCCGGAAGGGCTCGCTGACGGCGGGCGGCGCGGGGTAGCACAGGGCCTCGCGCAGGTGGGATATCACACGGTTACGATCACTTGATTCGATTAGTTCCAAATAGGTTGTACCCACGAGAGATAAGGGAGAGTTTAAACAGTTTTCCACAGCACTTAAATCACAAGCTGAAACAGAGAAACGGGTCTCGTGAGTAACATTTTACTATCTGCACATTATTTCAGATGCATTGTAACTTTAATTTAATGTACAGTACGACCGACTGGAGACGATTTAAAACGAAATCTCATACATATCTGACTCGTTATTTGTTGTGATTGCATAAACTCATTTATAAATATTAAAAATGAAGCATCCTCGATATTGTGGTAATTAAAACCTAAAACCAATATTGACGACATGTCGCAGAGGTAAAAACAACAATGACCTAGTTTCAAGGATGCGATGTGTGAATCGCTATCGAATTGGGGTCCAATACGATAATGTTGATGACGTTATGTGTTCGGCCACACTGCGGGCATAGCGCGGGCGCGACTTGTCAAACATGAAAATGCCACAGTGTCGCGCCTTCCGCCACTAAGGCTTTTCATTTGTTTGATAATAGATATTCAGATTCATTTATTTATAGCGAGCATGCCACTATCCACAAATAATTCTAATAACCTATTTTAGACATGAACAACATATTAACATAGATAAAGGTTCATTGATCATTTTCAAGTATTAAATTTTTAATTACGCTAAAACCGTTAAAAAGTAAGTGAGTTAAGCAAAGAAAAGCGCGACATCACCGTTGTGTATTCTCATCCAAAATATGGAAGAAAGCGTTTTAACAGTCCTCAAAGAGTATGTCAACGATTGATAGTGGCATGTACCCTATTGGCGCCTGCTGTCGCGCTCGCGCTAGACCCGCAGTGTGGCCGAGCAATGTGTTACGCATGGATGATTCGGCGGTTACACTGACATTGTATAGTGAAGTTGCTGTCCAATCTGAAGACGATGTTGTCAGAGGGCTTGGCGGCGATGGCGGGCGGGCCGCCGTCGACGGGGAGCAGAGCGGCCGACGCGTCCTCGCAGCGCCGGATGACGCACATGACGGAGCCGGCCTCCTCCGACGACGAGCCGCGCACGGGCGCAGCGTGGATTATGCACTCCACGTATCTGCGTACACACAAAATAACCGGCTAAGTGCGAGGCGGACTCACGCACAAAAGTGTTCTGTAACATTCTGTAAGTATTTCAAGCGTCTACCTGTTCGCGATGGATTACCGAGTTATTTACAAATCTCTTCTTTCCATGATTTGAGATTACAGCCGATAGTCCGAAATGTTCGTGCGCCATCTTCTGGTGGTCGCCAGAAGTGCGGGGGGCCAAGTATACTACATGTTAGCGAGGACGAGTCGTGAAGCATGAAAAGGACTTCCTAAGACAGTCGCATGCGTTTTGTGTTTCCTCACTCCTGAACGTCTTGCGGACCAGAGGAGGATATACACGCTGAAATTTTAGTGGTTGTTTTCCCGCAGCAGAACGATTTAATTTTAGTAGTATGTACTATCGAATCATGCGAGTTAATTTTTTTAAACTAAAAATATTTTTGCTCTCAAAGTAATCAAAAAAATAATCACCAACTCGAAAACGTGAGAAAAGATAGTTTCTTTTACGAGACTTCACGTATTTGGGTACTGCTTGCCGCACGAAATCATTGTTTAAAGCAAAAGAAGCTCTACGCTCTAACTGGCACACTCTGAGACGTTAATTAAATTTAATCTATAATTAAATCTCGTTCTGTCACTTTCTTTGTCAATGAAATAGAAAAGGACAGCATAAGACTTAATGAAAGATTAACTTTAATTGACGTCTCTGAGTACAGCAGTAAGCAATACAGCATAAACTGCACTTATTTTAGTGCGGGAAAACAACCATTAAAATTTCAGCGTGTATAGTCAGCCTATCCTGTCTTAATATACCTGGAAAGCGCTAGGTTCTGTGAGCCTTAAGTACATGCATTTGCGTATAGTTTAGGATAAGTGCATAATACAGTAAAACTTCAATTGCCGACATTCTTAGCTAATAGGTATTCAAGATATCTTTGCTATATTGACACTTATCTACGATCGCAGAATTTGACATTTCATATAAAAAAGGTGTTATTACTAGTGCTGAAGCATCATGACTATAAGAAAGTACAAGTCCTATAGCCGCTATTCACAGGCTGACTGCCTGGTTTCTTAGCTTCTTTTATCTATCTATTCTGTATTGTATGTTATCGAACTGATAAACCACCGTTAAAGAGCCTCAGAAACAGGGCATGCAAAATTCTTATTAGTTATATAGATTGTAGTCTATCAAATGTAACAACAATTTGTATGTATTTTTAGTAGGTAGGACAATAAATTCAGTTAGTGCAATTTATTCACTGTTTGTTATGAATAAATAAATGAAGTACTTATAAATTTATGCTCAATCAATTACCATCCTTTCAAATAAGTAAATGGTGAAGTAAACAAAAAAAATCAAGCAAGTACTCGATGATCGGCATCTTATCGTTCATTCATCATTACTGTCTATCACAACGAAATAGCACGGTAAAAGCGTGTGGTAGCATATATAAAACTTGTCAAAATATCCTGAAGTCAGTGACTGTATAATTTAGTAAATCCAGTTCTACTTCTCTTTAAACAAACAATAATATCGAACATGTAATTAGCAACAAGTTTTCACTGTAATTATTAGGCCATTTACTTTGAATTATAATAATAGAAGAAACACCCAGGTGTTTTACAGACAGAATTTTTATTAGAGTGCCTACGAATGCCGTCTGATAAGGCTAATTCAATAACACACTATTGGTATTGTCGGCAACCCATAATTTATACATACCATATTACCTACCTACCTATCAGAAGTGATTCATATCATAAGTTTTAACAAATAAACTATGTGCCAAGTAGATAATGATTGATTAAACACTAGCCCATATTCTATAACGGCTGATAAATTTACTCAACGTAACATCATAATATGACATATTATCTTGGAATCATATGGCGCAAGTATGTGTATTGTTTTTTTGTCATAAAATAAGCCTTTGGTAATTAAAATGTCGTTATGCGTGTACCTACCCAACTCCGTCAATCCCATTAGAATTCTTAACAAGCAGCCTGGCTTGAATGGCTTGAAATCTGTCGACCTCAGCCGCACTCCAGACGAAAGACTGCGCGTTCCTCAGAAGTGGTTTTAGCTTTGCATGGTCGTTGACATGCAAACAGGAAAATAATGATTTCTTATATAATTCAGTTCTGTCCTGAAGAATGAATTCCTTGATGTTTTCTGTGACACATTCGATTTCCCCTTTACTGTTAATTTCTAATAATACCCAACCGAGACTACTTGTGTAGTGTTTCAGGGCCTGGAAATAAAAATGAAAATTATAAATATGTAGGTAATTGCAGTTATTATGTGTTGCGGCATTTAGTCACTTATCTGTATAATGTTGATTGTTAACGTTAGTTCGTACGCGATACTCATGCATGCAAAGTAACAGGTAAAAGCTAGTTAATGGTACTCCAATGTATACAGGAAGGAAATGCTAGGCTAGCGTACCTCATCCTAGGCAACGCGAATGTCTCTCGCGCCGCGCAAGTATTGCGTATGAGCTTGTCAACCTATATTCTTGTATCCTAGCCTAGACAGACAGAATGGGTAGTGATTGATTGTATTAGTTACCTCAATGAGCGTAGTAAGCTCTGAGTAGTGCTGGGCAGCGTTGAGGGCTTGCGGCTGCGTGGAGCTGACCTCGCCGGCCTGCACGGGCGACAGGCACTGCGCGGCGCGCAGCGGGCACTCCCCGGGGCACTCCCGCCTGCGCTTGAGCACCTCCTGGATCTGCCGCGTGGCCTCCCGGACGATCCCGTTCTTATCCGGCTGCTTCACCTCAGCTAGACAAGTCCCCAGAAGCTCTTCAAGCTGATTTATAGTCTCGTTTTCGAGCTCCCGCCTTTTTTTCTCGTTGTGGCACTTGTTTCTGAAATATCAAACAAATATTCGTTATTACGGTGTACGCAAAGGGAATTCAATTACAGATATAAAAAAGTTAAGAGCTATATTTTTAACACGATTGTGTCACGATAATCTGTTGGTAGAACATACAAGGTCGCAGGTGGCTTCGGGAACTTCCGGCCCTAAGCTAACGCAAATACGTTTTAGAAAACTTTGAATTCAATACGAATGAGGGGAAATATAAACATTTAAAATACACTTGGGTAAATTTGTGCCAAAATATTTATAAGCAAACCCTTTTCTTTACCAATTAATAAAAATCTAAATAACACTTTCCATAAGCGTTTATTTTATAAAAATAAATCAATCTCCAGTTGCATTACCTATCTATAAGTATATTATTTATTACACAGAACGAGAAAGAAAACATTATTTTGGTTATTATAATATTACAAACCTATTAGTTACCGTGTATACGTAATTGCAAATAGCCAACTAGTGCGATTGAATTAAGCGATATGATTTTGAAATTTGTTAAACTAGTGAGAAATGATCAGCGGTTACAAACACTACCTATGTATTTTAGAAAAGCATGTTCCATTTTGACAAATATTTATATAGGTATTCATTCCCTACATACCATACTGCATAAGGTATTTAACTTATTTGGCTATGCTAAAAAGTGGAAAATTGAAGTATCTACGTATTTAAAGTACCTCTAAAATGCAAATAATAAAAAATATCTAACCTATTTTCTACAAAGAAGAGAGAAAATATAGTGATTCAAAATCCTTCACAACTCCTATGCGCACTATACGTACATTTGAGATTGTGGCTTATTGTCTGACTTTTTTCTTATCTTCTTAACCGGCGCTGTCACGCTCATCTTGCTTTGCATCCCCCTCCATGTGTCTCCCAGTTGGAGGTCACAGGATTCAATTCTACAGAAGCAGCAAACAAACTATTGTTAACGAAATCAAATTCTAAGTTCAAAAAGATAAGCTATTTCAAAGACTATATTTCAATTACATGAATTCAAGTCATGAAATGAATGGATGAGTGACGTGTGAATAATGAAATTTATAAACTAATAATAACTTTTTATATAACTTGTAAGTAGTACCTACATCCATGCATAACTAATTGGAAACAAAGCAGTGGCGATGGTGGTTTTTATTTTAAATAATTTGATGAAAATATTAAATGTTTTGTTATTTATTTAGTAGTAAGTTATTATAAAAAGTCTCAATTGACTATCTAGTGACTGTCCAAATACTTATAAAGTTATTGTTGTGCAAACTTATATGACTCATGTTTGCTAATGAGCTGGTTTGTTATTGTCTCTCCTATACCTCCGACTACCAAGCAGGTGATACACTATTGATGTTAACTTGCGTACATTATCAAAAGTGTACACCTACTAACACTATGATAAAGGAATGACTATCAAGGAATACCTACCTACCTAGTTATATTCGCATTGACGCGATTCATACATATCAAATGCCAAGTACAGAGCAAGTTGAGTGAAGCTTAATGCGAAAGAGGGACAGAGATACCAGTCGAACGCCTACCGAGGAGCCCCACTACGCAACCACACTGCGACGGCCGCGCAACCTTGAAATAATAATGTTCGGAATAACAACAACGCGCCATAAGCGTGACCAGAAATAGTATAATAAATAATTCTCGAAATTTTTTGAACCTTCAGTTCCTAGTGCCTACATCCTGTCTGCATTTGGGATGTTCTTTTGTTCTAATGATTTCGTTTGTACCTAGTAGATGGAACAAAGAATATCGCGAAAATGCCGATAGCCGGAAATGATTTCGCCGTTGCTAAGTTGCAAAATGTTGAGTAAGATACTATTTCTGCCAAATTTTATCCTATGAACATCCATGACGTAATGTAGTTTTTTTTTTGTTGACACTTGAGTCCAAGTAGGTGAAAGTTGGTAAGTATTGTTCGTAAGCGTTCCGCAGTCGAAGGTTTTTCAATGGTTACTCAACAGGTAGGCATTCGTCATCCAAGTTTCAACGGCGAGTCATGGAATTCCTAAAGACATGATATCAAAAATTGTTTCAGCAATTTGACTTAGGAAATTATTAAGATTACGCAGGCATTAAGTACTAATATGTAATGCAAGGATAGAGATCATTGTAAAAAAATAAATCATTTTGTCATCACGATAATGTTTTCTTTATTTTATTAAATGGCCTAAATAATTTTGTTTAATAAAGTGCCTTACTTTATTAAACAAAATTATTAAGGTACCTATTTAAGAGAAAAGACTATAAATCGTTGGTTTATGTATGTTTGTAATGTATAAGTGCAACTGGACGTTTAAAAAATCCATTGTATACCGCGATTGAACCTACCTACTCGTAGGTTTATGCTGTGTATACAGGTGCTGGTTTCCGTTATTAAGTCAGTCCTCTGTGGCTTAGTTATCACTACATAGGTTCCTATTACAAAATAAAGTCGTCCGTCACCCGCCGCCCGCGCCTCCTGCCTATATGTACCTAACATGTATGTTTGATGATCCACAAAACCGGCCAAGTGCGAGTCGGACTCGCGCACAAAGGGTTCCGTACCATAATCTATAACACAACAGTAGACTTATGACCTTTTTTTAGTTTAAAGTACGAAAAAATGACAATTTTGTATGGGAACCAGGGGGGCTAAATATTATATTTTTTTAATTTAGTTATTTATTTTTAAAGTGAATTTATATATTAATATTCTGTGAACATTTGAAGCGTCTACCTGTTGCCATTATTAAAATTGAGCAAAAAAATACATGTTTGTTGTAGGGGGGGTAAAAATACATGTATTTTTGCCGTAAATATTTAATATATTCTGTTTTTAGTATTTGCTGTTATAGCGGCAAGTGAAATACATCATCTGTGAAAATTTCAACCGTCTAGCTATCACGGTTTATGAGATACAACCTAGTGACAGACAGACAGACAGCGGAGGCTTAGTAATAGGATCCCGTTTTTACCCTTTGGGTAAGGAACCCTAAAAACTATAACGAATTGTCTTTCATGCAGTTTTTGCATTTGCATCTTATAATAAATTCTATACCCATTCTAACTTCTACCCCTGCTAAAGGTACACTTCCGAGCAATGCGGCTTGCGGCTGCGGCTCCGAGAAGTCGCGCGGCTTTTATGGAACTATGGGAGTTTATGAAACGTCATGGCATGCGGCCATTGCATACACTCCCATAGTTCCTTAGGCCATACTAATATTATAAATGTGAAAGAGTAGCTGTCTGTCACCTCTTTACGTTAAAAACGCAAAAAGGATTTAGATGACATTTGATATAGTGATAGTTTGAGAAACTGGAAAGGATAAAAAGCATAAAAGCATAAGATGGGAATAAAAGTTTATATAGGATAAACGACATGTGCGCTGGCGCAGTAATGGCGGGGAACCACTAGTTAGTTACGAAGACGACAGCAGCAAAGTAACGGCTAGTAGAGTCGCACTAAACAGATATCTGAAACATGGGTAGGTACATGTAACGAGTGCGTGACTCACGACAAACTCTCTCTTTTTCTGCGATTGAAATAAAAATCGCGAGTTGATGTCCAGTTAATTTGGAAATAATTGTAGTATGGACTAACGACGGACCTAAAACGATCTTCTTTTTTTCTCGTCTAATGTTGTGTACCTAAAATTGTTTATTGCATCTTGCAAAATTAACTTTATTTCTATCTTTTGTCCGAAAATCGTGGATTTGCGGTTACATCGTCCTTTGTTTGTAGTGTTGTACGGAACCTACAGTGCACAAGTCCGACTCGCACTTGGCCAGTTTTTCAGCGTGATCCAGTTTGATCAGCACCGCATAATTCAAGGTACACTTAGTAATCAATCATGGAGTGGGAGCAGGAAAATATATATCCCTCGTTTTCCATCTGTCTGCTTTTGCGGACTATGTGGTGGTTTTTAGGGTCCCGTAATCCTGACAACGAACCCTTATTGTTTCGTCATGTCCGTCTGTCTGTCTGTCTATCCGATGTTTTGCTAGGAGACTTTTAGAACTAGAAAACTGTAATATTGTAGATGTATGTATATTGTATACCAATTACACTGACAAAGTGGTAGAATAATATTTTGAAAAATATATTATTTTCGGGTAGCTCCCTTACATGTGAAGTGGTTTTTTTTTCGTCGTTTACCTCATCGTGTGGGGTTTGTTGAGTAGGTCTTTTTAAATGACTAAAAGGTTTCTGAAACAATTTTTCAATTTAATGCTCCATTTACGAATTTTTTGGTCCTGTAGCCCCCCCCCCCCCCCCCCCTCTAAACTATTTAATAAACAAGCTTTATAGTTCGTAAACATTATTTTAAAAACAAAAAAGTTATAAACTTGAATAAACACAATAAGTAAAAAATGTTTCAGCACCGAGCGAGATTCGAACCCGGGCCTCATGGAGTTGTCAGTCTGCTGTCAAACCCATTCGGCCACGGCGTTCTTGCGTAACGGGGTAAAATTAGCGACTATATTCTACGTCGAACAATGTGAAAGTAAAACGCATGAAAACTTGAAAACACGCGTTTCCCTAAACATAAGGCTAATCTAGATAAATTTTTCAACCCCGATATAACCACCACCCACATGCCAAATTTCAGCGAAATCTTTAGAGCTGTTTCCGAGATCACAATATAAATAAATATACAAGAATTGCTAGTTTAAGGTATTAGATATATGACACACGTTGTACAGGTCGAGATAAGCAATTGTAATAAAAAAGTATTTGTAGTAAGTAATTTCATCTTACCAGATGACGATATTTTATTAGTTTAGGAAAGCGTTGAGCGTTAAGCTGTGCCAAAAAATATTGTATGTTACGCGAGTTCACTTGGTCGTAGATTGGCTTTCATTGTACTTCATTATTAAAAAATACTTACAATAGGATTTGGCTGCTAAAGAAGGTTGTTATAATTTATTTAACTATTTAATCATCCACTTTTAGAGCAAAAATCATGTTAGTTATACAATATTAATTTTATTTTTAGTATTTGTTTTTATTGCGGCAATAGAAATGATATCATTTGTGAAAATCAACTACACAGCTTATGAGATACACCAGGCTTACAGGCAGACAGACAGACAGCGGAGGCATAGTAATAGGGTCCCGTTTTTACCCTTTGGGTACGGAACCCAAAAAAAACTTAGTAGATGGCGAACACCTCCACGTAATAAATCTCGACTATATTAACCTGTAAATAATTATTGATAAACGCAAGAAGAACTCTCCTTGTAGCGCGCGGTAGAATACTGTTTCTACCGCGCGCTACAAGGAGAGCCGACCCCAAATCATTGGAAGAGGCAAAGGAAAGATTTGTTGATGATTGTTATAAGTATAAAAATCCTCTTTCGACAAAGGAGTACGCCGAGGAAATGAAATCTGAGATCTCCACCTTTCTCTACGCGTTCTAGTAGATTCACGTTTGTTGTAAGGGGGCCCCCTAAAAAAATATTTTATTCTGTACATCTGGGAAAATTTCAACCAACTAGCTATCACGGTTCATAAGATACAGCTTGGTGACTGACAGACAGACAGACGGAGGCATAGTAATAGGGTCCCGTTTTTACACTTTGGGTAGGGAAGCCTAAAAACCGGCCTAGTAGTGCGAGTCGGACTCGCGCACTGTGGGTTCCCTACAAAGGTATTTTTCTACAAAAGTACAAAGGTATTTTTTTGGTTTTCTGACTTTTTCCTTTGCTTGTACTGTAAGACCATTTTTCTTGCACAATTTCATGATTCTAGGTCTATGGCAAGTATCCTTTAGGTTTTGATTCTCCTGCGATATGTTACCAATTAAGTTTTTATTTTATCATACTATACTTATAGATTACATTGATTATGTTATCATACTTCCACGCGTTCCTGAGAAAAATGGTCTTAATCTTAACAGACGTACAACAATGTGATTCTACAAGGGTTCCTTTTTTCCTTATGAGGTACGGTAAAAACTTTTTTTAGGGTACCTCAGCTCTGATCAAGTTACAGTGGGTGGGGGTGTTTTTTTTTCTCCTTCGTTTCCTACCGTAGAATAGGTCTTTTGAAATCATTGTAGGTTTGTGTGGACCACTTTTCTAAGAAATCCATTTTTAAAATGTAAACATTAAAGTGCAATATTTTGTAAGAGAGTCAAGAAGTGTCACTACCCGATGGAGAATAGCCGTTTGTCTGGTATTAGGGGATGCCCTAATACCAGACACACGGCTATTTTAGGGTGCGTGAAAAATCACAAGACTTGCGCATTTAAAAGAAAAAAAAACATAGCTAAGTAGGATTTAGACCAGAGTTCACCAAT
This sequence comes from Pyrausta nigrata, assembly GCA_949316185.1. Classification (NCBI taxonomy): domain Eukaryota; kingdom Metazoa; phylum Arthropoda; class Insecta; order Lepidoptera; family Crambidae; genus Pyrausta; species Pyrausta nigrata. Next base: position 10,438,808 of record OX438938.1, read on the forward strand.
TTTTAAACAGTCCGTAAACCTCGATTGACGGTTAATTTGACAAAATTGTTGTTAATATGGCAAAATATGTCAAATAATGCTTAACCCGCTGATTAAAGATTAAACAGGTTTTGGTGAACTCCAGCCTAAGTAGTTTATGATAAACACGCCCAGTTGCAGGAACAGTCATTAAATTTTAATGCTTCCATTCGCTACTAATGTGGCATTAATTTGACAGTTCTTTTTGCAAATCTGTCAAATAATTAATGCTACATTACTTTCTAAAAGAGGAATCAAAATTTAATGTCCGTTCATGCAACTGAGCGACAGTCAACGGACTCAGAAATTGTAACTGGAGAAGGGAAAATTTTGTTATCAGATCCAACTTTTTGATTTTTCGAAAAGGTTATGAAGAGACGGGCACCTACGAAACTCTTCACTAGGTTGTGGCTCGACGCAAGACGTGCTCTTAGACAATTAGTTTTTGTTTATCGTAAAGTGTAAATACTGTACCAAATTGCATAGACCAGTGTTTGGAGATGTCACATCTGGTGAAAGAGACAAAATAATAATATTCATCCGCAATAAACAATAGAGTCAGCGGTTCCCCCTTAGTTGTACATGAACATGCATGTAAAGTTGTGAAAAATTATTCCGGGCATCTCATCGTGCGGGATGTCGTTGAACTCTTTTGCTTGAAAGACTTTGAAGTGAGTGTTTTTCAACGGTTTTTGATAACGTTAGACTTGTGATATATTTGAGGATGATTTACTAACGTAAGCAAGTAATCACAACAGTCGATAAGCACGTCGCGTTACAATGTGTACGCAATGCAATCGCTAGGCATTAAAATGCATTGGAGATTGTTTATGTAAGTTAGCAACTTTAATACGTCGAGCCGATACTAGCTAACTAACATAACTCTACACAGGAACGTAACTCAATTGCAATAAAACAACTAAGTTGACATTTCTACCGATTACGCTTATCATGATACATACCTACTTAATGCTCAAGTATTTTAGTGTCATCAGATTTTTCGCTTAGTTTAATAATAGCATTCGCTAATGCAATCATTTATTACTAGTGGGCCCCCGCGAGTTTTGTCTGCACAAATGCTATATTTCCCATATTTTAAAAAACTATTTTCCGACGTTTCAACCCCATGATAATTTTTGATGTGCTGGGGAGGAGCCAATCAAAATTCTAAGATCATAAAAATTCGTCCACCAGCCGTTCTTGAGTAACAAAATCGAGTTGGTTTTGTTTTATTCATATAGAGAAGAGAAGATACATATTATAGTTATAAGTATTGCTCGTAATATGTATATTGGTAGGATTAGTGTGTTTGTTATAGTCAGTTGTTATCTGTGTAATTATAAATTTTATCTACATTGAGTGACCCGCAATCATTCTGGGTCTTAATGTTTCGTGTCATTGGTAGTGTTTTGTTCAATGTGGAAGAAAATATGTTTACATTATATTCACTTTTGTTCTTCTTAGAGTGCATTATAATAAACTGGATTTAAAATTAGTAAGCGAAAAATAAGGTTTTTTATAGTCCATTCCAATCCCTATCCCAACGACTAAAAATTCTGACAATTTTACAAAACTAATGGACAGTAGTACGCTCAATCAGTCGCAGAATTTCAAATTCTCAAAACGCGAACTGACTCCCAAAAGGCCGAATTCGCATATTCTCAAATGGACAAAATTCGCAATTGACCAACTATTTGTTCTACGAAGATTATGATAACTACGAACGTGACACAAATATTTTTTCTTTCGATTTTTAAGTGAAGCGTAAAAATACCTAACCTACCTAATTAAAGTTTTTTCACTATTCATCAAAATAAATTTTAGTAACAAACAACTTTGTGAAGTCAAATTTTAAAAATAGTGAGAAAAAGTATAATGAGTTATTTTTTATGTTTCACTTTAAAAAATAATAGTGTACATACTACATATAAGTAAATTTTAAAAAATCGTTGTTTCATTTTGTAACAGTTTTTGTTGAAAATGTTGGCCATTTGAGAATTTGGCCTTTTTGAGAGTCAGTTGACGTTTTGAGAATTAGACATTCTGCGACTAATCGAATACGTTATGACTTATGAGGTGAGGTCATGGTTAGATGACTTCCAAAGAATAGTCTTTGTTATGCACCAGCCCTTAACATGAATACCTACTTTTTAACTGCTAATCTGCTGTAATACTTCAAACAAAGGTTGATATTTGCTTATTGGGGAAATGTTTTGTTATGCAATATCATTATCATTACTTTTTTGTAAGAGATCAGGAGGTTGTTGTATAACAAATCACCAAAATGACCTATATGTAGCTAACTGAAATTTAAAGCGAGGGTTGAGTTTAGATTCAACATTGAAATTATTTTAACCACATTATATCATTTGTAGCCGCCTTATGGAAGGGAGTGTGACCAGTACACATAAAAAATATAACGTATTTGGCATAGGTAATATCAAGCGTAACATCCAATCTGGCAATCATCTTAATATTTTCATCATGGTATGAATGCTGTGTGAGATGAGTGCAGACTGCAGGCTTTTGACGGTATGAAATTACCTTGAGAAGGTGTGAACACCGACATCGACATCAAAGAAGATGTCTACGAATTCGTCTACTTCAGATTCTGGGGTGAGCGAAGGCGGCAACGTGTCCGTTGGAGTCGCGGCCCCGTCTACGGAGTGACCTCCACAATTGAGGATCACCGGTTCCGGCTGCACCATGGGCAGCATGACTACAGCACATTCCCAAGTTGCTCACTACCACTATTCTTGAGACTAAAGTCTCGCTTATTTAACTTCAAATAACACTGGTTATATTCCCATCCAAACACACACTGCATTGCGCCACGCTCACCGCGACGCTATTTTTTATTAGTATCAATTTTTAGATTTAACACAAAGACTAACAACTTCGGAACGCTCCGAATAACTTATTGAAAATCTTATTACGCCTCTCGAAGGTAATGTCTGCCGACAAAAACATGCGTTAACTTTATTACGTAGCGATCGTGCAATTTCCTATCAATATCCGTGCGAAACGTTCGCTACAAAACGACGATGAAAGTCAACTGAAAGACGAGACGTACATATACATACGTCCTTTTCGTTCACTGCTACACAAATTTTATCAACATAGCGGCGCGGCGCGACACAACGCAGATCGGCGGCGACACCGACGGCGCGGCGCGGCGGCTGCGGGCGAGGAGCCGGTGGCCGGACTGAGCTCTAGCAGTATCGCCGCCCCGGTCACACCTACGCTCGGCTCCTATTCCGATGAGCTCTCCGATCTCGCTCTCCGGAGCGACACTCGTAGAAAACGAAGTCGAATAGAGCCGACCACTCACGAATTGATACGAGGTATAAACACCGATACACAAAATTTGTTTGCTATTTCATTATCCATCTATTCGTTGCGAAATGTAGTAAACAATCTTGGATCAATAGGATTTAATTTCAATCAGGGACCATTGTAGCTGTTGTCATGATCATATTCAATTATGTAATTGCGCACTTAGACCCAAAACGACAATCTCTACGTTAATAGAATATTCGAGAAATGAAATACATAAACTGCGAAAACCAAAAGACAGAACACACTTAACTTACATAAAATATGTTGACGCAGTATGTCAAGTTTATACTGACGTAAAAAAACACGACTAATTTCTTGACATTCCAAAAGTGATTCGACAAACCTTGAAAGTATATTTTAGACTTAATACAATGATGTTGACCATAAATATTAAACAAACTTTAATAAAAACTATACAAACAATGATTATGTACTTATAGAGATCCTCAAAAATATGTTTAACCTTAAACCAAACCAAATGTCGTATCATATTACTAAATTACTTATTGACAGCTACAAGCCATTGTTATACAAAGTTAAATCTTTCTTTAGTGAGCTGGTCAGACTCATTGTAACGTTCCGTTACACAACAAGAATAAAATTCTCGAACAGAACATACATCGAGCGACAGACTCGACGGAACAGCGAGCTGCATGACGTAGCTGCCTATACCTACATGAAAGTGAAATGGAACAGTATTCGTGTCAAGTGCACAATTTAGATAACGAGGTCACTCATTGCATAATACGATACGATAAATAGATATAAGCACAACAGTTAAAATTTAAAACAAAAGAGTGTATAAATATCTATTTAATTATTTAAATTAGTAATAATGATATTATAATGTTTAAAAACTAAAAAAATAAAATCAGAACTCCGAAACACATTACAATCGTTAATTTACCAATTAACGCCAATACCTCAACAATTTAATTACTAAAATAAAATTGATGCATCAGCTACAACAACATAATAGTTTTCTAACAAAACATTGGCGTGCATATGGACGTTAATTAAAAATTATATATGTAGAGTTGGTAATACGAGTATAAAGTAAAAACTGTTAGGGAGCCGCGTAGCCGTAGGGGAAGAGCTCAGCGCGTGCAGATATCGGTGCAGGCGGCCCCGCGGATCTATGTCAGTGGGTCACGGCAATGACGTGGCACATGGCCGCGGCGAGTCGCGCCGCGCACTTCATTCTAATTCCGCTTCACCGGTGTCTTCATTTAACTATCTATCTGTGCCCTAACGTGTTAACCGGCCTGCTGACCATTTACATCACGATCACGTCCAAAAAACTATCTGTCCAGTTCAACTTTATCAAAGAGGCCCCCGCTTCTACCTCGCTTATCGTTGACATTGACCGACTAAAATTATTCACGTGAGAATGAGCAATACGAACTCGGCTTCAATTCCACAACTCGATTAATTTAAAATTAAGGAATGTCGCGCTAGGATTTTCCTTACCTAGAAGAATGATAAATTGGTGATATAACATAAAATTACTTAATAACAAATAACGAATATTGAGAAATCAATACTTAAAAAATATTGCCACCCATATCTTCTATTTTCCAATTTATAAAAGCTTCATCAGATTCACTGTTTACTGATAAGTTTTAAATATATTGTCATTATTGTTTAAATCAAATACAAGAAAATATTATTTTGTAAATTTCATGAAATGGTTCGTCACCGTCTTCATCTTCTTTTCTTCATTCTCTACACCAGTCAACCAAAATACCAGTGGGCAAGTTCTTATATGCAAAGTATTTTTTAGGGTAAACGTTTTATGTATTTCTCTTGAAATTAATACAAATTTACGATGATTTATGTATTCCAATTTCATGTAGTCGTTATATTATGTAATATCTTTTTGAAATTAAGCTAATGATTTTCCCACACACCCGCTATTGACAGTTGACACTTGAACACACACGCACAATGGATATTATCGCTCACCTGGTTGAAGGGCAAAATATGAGTAAAAATAAGAAGAAGTGGACCTAGATAGAGACATTTGCAATTTGGTGGAAAATTATTCATCGATTGCTTATGTGCACTTGTTGTTTAAATGTTGTCACTCATAACTTGACAGAATAAAGACACCAAATAAGGCGGTATAAGATGGTGTATAATGCAGGCGAGTTCACGCCGTAGTAGGTAATCTGTGTAGTAAGTACATACATAATTGATAAGAAGAAGTTATTGTTAAGTCGTAGAGCCTCTACAAATTCATAATAATTTTAGATTGATCATCAGATAAAAAAGTTGGACGTAATAAATTATTTATTATCTATCCATAGAATCGTGATTGTCAGATCTTACCATCTAGAGTCAAAAGTCTAAGAGTTGTCTTTGTCATTACATTAAAAAAGACGACCGAAAAAAACCAAAGCTTTGTAGAGAGAGAATTGTCCCTGTCATTTAAACACATTCGCCACATTTTCCATTATCTTCTTCATCTTAGTCACTTTAAAGAATTTAAATTAAAATTAGCTTAATTAAAATTAACTTTAAATTAGCCAACACCAAAGTTCTACGAATATTACTGCTAAACTAATAAAGTTATGTTAATCGCTATAGTTTTCCTTTAAAGTCTATGTTTATTTTTTATATTTCAGGCCAACAGTCATTTTAAAAGACCTACTCAACGATACCCCGCACGATGGTGTAGACGACGAAAAATAAATCATCCCCACTTCCCCATAGCTACCCTAAAAAAAAATATTTTCCAAAATTTTATTCGTCCACTTTCTCGGCGTAACATACACCTACAAAACTAATAATGGTCGAAGTAACTAGCCGAATTAGTTGTAATTTCCTTGTAATCGAAGTGAAAGCAGAGTGTAAAACTCGAGCATAAAACCCATTTTACCGTCGACGTCACTATCCTAGGCTATATGAACACCTCGGGTAAAATGGCTCATTTCGATGTTCGATTGTACAACAAGTACAATCTAGTATTTAACTTTAAGTACGCATTTTTTTTTCGTCAGGGAAATGCTCTTACGCATACCCGTCAACCGCGGGGGCAGTCGGGTGTTATGTAGGACTCTAGGCTTGTAGCCTACTAGAAACTAGACGGCGTTCGTTCCTCTGTGATTATTGAGGCAAGAACCAGCGGGTAAGGCCCTGGGCATATGGTAACCTAAAGTACCCTACCCAACCTTGTGTACCAAATTTATATACGAAATTTCTAACGACTTGCGTATTTGTTTACGTAGCTCGGCCAATTAATACAACCTACTACAAAACGAACACAATAAAAACCTAGTTATTTTTCAGGGATCCGTACCCAAAGGGTAAAAGCGTGTATCTCATGAACCGTGATAGCTAGATAGTTGAAATAAATAAATATGTGAGAGGGGCTCCCACACAAAAAAACACGTTATATACAAACGTGTTTTTTGGCGTTTTTACTCTATATTAATAACGGCAACAGGTAGACGCTTGATATATTCACAATGAAGAATATTCAAAATGAAGCTGGTGGTCGTCCGGAGACTTTGGTCAACAATGATTATTTATAATTTTAAAAGTATTCATCACAGGATACCCGAAACAATTTTAAATAAGAGTTTCCGCGGCTGTTTCTTTACGTAAGTGATTTGAAGTTTATAGGTCCAAGACTAGAAATTACAGGGGGACACACACCGTGTAAACGACTTTAGCGGGCTATATCTCGCAAATGGTAAAGCTGATAAAAAAGGGTTTTATGAAAACCCTATCTTATTTTCATAGTCCTTTTCAAAGATACCCCACAGAAGGGGGTGCACTACAAAAAATTATTCACCCCCCCCCCCCTTCACATGTATGGGGAGGTACCCTTAAAAATGAGTAATTTAAATTTTTTGTATTTAATGAGATCTATATGTGAAGGTTCCTAGAACCAAGTTACATGCACAGCAAGTTGATTAGATCCTGGTTCAGCACCAAAGCAATGCCCTAAACCAAAAATGATCCCTCAAAAGGTGATGGTCACTGTTTGGAGGTCTAGTACGGGTGTGATTCACCACAGCTTTTTACAAACAACATGAGCATTACTGCAGATGTGTACTGTGAAGAACTTGAAACAATTATGGAGAAGCTTGCACATCGGCAACCAGCTTTGGTCAATTGGTCGTCCCCACTGCTCCTTCACGACAACGCGCGATCCCATACTGCACAACAGACAGTCTCCAAGTTGGAAGAGCTGGGGTTGGAAGCTCTCCCTCATCCAACATACTCACCAGACCTTGCACCTACCGACTATTACTTTTTCCAAAATTTAGACAACTTTTTAGTAGGTAAAAATATCAATTCCCGAGAGGCAGTACAAAATGCCTTTGAAGAGTTTGTTGCAGAAGCGTAGCGTGCTTTGGCGGGGCCCTGTATAAAAATTTGTTTGGGGGCCCTTAGGAAGGGTAAAGATTTCTCACAAAAGAAAAAAATGTTTGCATAAAATTGAAAGAAATTATTCATTATTGTCACTTTTTCTAAAAATTTTACAAGCAATTCAAATTAAATATACACTCTCTTTGCCTTTTTTTCGGCAAACTGATTTATTAAATCATTTATAGCTGATGATGACTCTAGTTTTTCTAAAGTTTATGCCTCTATAGACAATAGTGACAGGTCTGATAGGCGTTCCTGTCCGATGGAAGTTCTTAGGTAATTTTTTATCAGTTTTAATTTTGAAAAACTTCTTTCAGCAGTTGCGGTTGTAACTGGAAGGGTCAAGAATAAAAAGCATGCTGTTATTGCCTCCGGAAAGCTGGATGCAAGACTATTGAATTTTATCAGCAATAATTCAATTAAATCCTTAATGGAATTAATTTTTCAATTTCAGATTTTAAACATGTTTTTAGAGCCTTTAATTGGTCATAAAGATTAACTGAGATGTCTTTACAGTATTTAGCCGACAGTTTTCCGGGAGCGTTTGATCTCTTCGTTCAAAGAAGACAGGAGTTTCTTAGGTTGTACTGTAATATTTCGAACATACTACTCAGGTCGCAAAGGCTCTGAAATCTTTTTTTAGTTTCAGAAATTAATATATCTAAACAGCAACAGTAGACATTGACTGAAATAGGATTCCGGGTCTGAAATGCTCTCATCTTGTGATAACTCATCAAAAAAACGCTTCGTTATCTTTCGCCTTTTGTTTTTAAAAACAGTTGTTACCTTCCACTCTTTTGCTAAATGTTTAGACTCATTTAGCAAATAATCAATAGCATTTCAATAGTATTGAATTAATTTTGATTTCTTAATCCCGCAGCCCGCGATAACTGATGTAGGGCGTTGACAACTTTTGAACGCACGCTTTACGCGGAAAAAAAAGAAATCGCTTTTTGTGACTTTTGTCATTTCTGAAAAAAAAATTGGGTGAAAAGTTAATAATAATTATTGCGCGCCACGGGGGCCTCCAACGTGCGTAACGTTGGATACGGCAGATACGGCGGTAGCTACGCCCCTGGTTTGTTGCCTCCCTTCTAGCTGATTTTTACAAGAAGGGCGTCAATAAATTGCCAATACGTTGGCAAAGATGCGTCGATTGCATGGGTATAATAAGTACTTTCACTTTTTCCATACAAAACAGCAATTTCTTAGGTAAAGACCTAATATCGTAATTTATTTCTCAACACAAACAGAAATTATTGTGAATAAGCTTACATAGACAGATTCTAATATTTGTTTGAGACTGATGCCTATGCTAGGTAAAAGAATACCTGTGTATTATTATTCGTTGTTGATGGTTCTTGGTTGGTGATTTAGCAAGACAAGAAGCCCAATAATAAGTGTGAGTTGCTGGAAAACACATAAATAGTAAATACCTACATAAACCAGAGATTGACATTAATTACAAATGATCTTTCGTCGACTAAACAATCTTAAGCTCTGATAACTTGAAATTAAACTCCTAACATCGTGTTTACAAGGAATGATGAGTTACCACCTCGAGGGAGCGTAAGTAATCTGATCAAATGAAACAACTAATGAGAATATAAATGGCGTAATATATTGGATGGGGACTGTGTGTCCCGAACTCCCGAGCCTGCTATGTAGGTTTGTTATCATAATATCTCAATGAAATTATAAACGAAATGAGTATGTCCTACGAGCGTGTTACTTACTTAAAAAATTAGTTCCCCTTATTCACTACTGACTTTTTAGTTCGAGAGAACGCAGATTAACAATACACTTCACATTTTTTCTGCAACCGACCCTACCTTACCTATAAGTATAAACAAGAGGTACCTAGCTAGCCTTTTAGATAAAAACGTAAGTTTTGTTTCTATGGTTTGGAGGGCACTACCGTGATGTGGAAAATGTCGGTCTGCCTCACTAAACAGCCTGTTCTCCGTGGTTGCAAGTATTAGATATATGAGCTCAAAACCTATTTTTTAAGTATTTTGTATTTAGTACAAAATTATCCAACACTCAAGATCAACGGCTGGGTGATGAAGTTATCTTAACCGCTTCAGTTTTCCTTTAAAGTTTATGAAATTTACTATCATTGTCTTTTTTTTTTGATAAGCTTTAAGTGGGATAGGGACGCCGTACTGGACCAAAGAATTACACTAATTAAACCGAAAAATTTACATAGAAACATTTTAAAAGACTCAAGTACTCAACGATATCCCACAGGATGGGATATATATAATATTTTCCAATTTTATTCTACCACTTTGTCGGCGTAGTTGGTATACATACACTCACAAAATTACAGCTTTACTTACGGTCTCTTAGCAAAACCTCGGACAGACAGGCGGGCATGACGAAACTATAAGGGTTCCTTGTCAGGACTACGGAATCCTAATAGTTTCAAGACTTTTTTTCCTATTGGACATAAATAATAGTTAATTTTGCCATAGTTGTTATTAAAATTTTAACAGTTACGATATCCTATGTTACCGTGAAAAAATTCTAACTATACCAAACACATCTAAATCGGCTCAGGCGTTAAGAAGTTATGGTGAAGTAAAGAAACGTACATACATGAAACCTGAAAACAATACACTCCGTTTTTGGGCAGTCGTGTGAAAAAATTAGGAAAGTAGTTCGTCGTTTCAATACAAAAACAACTTTTACCTTTACTGCAGAATGCAGAAATTTTAAAAATGTTCTTTGCACGAAGCGGTTTTGTAATGTTAATTAATTACACACTTTTAATTATTCATTTCTATGTATGTACACTATACAAGGTGTTTTTTGAACATCACACATTTTGCTTTATTTAATTTACACCTTGTATAGTTTAATAAATGGTATGTCTCGACTTAAATATGTAAAATAACGCAAGATAAAATCGTGATTTCTTAACCGATCTCTATAATAACTGATTTAGTTATAGGGTAAACAATTATTTTAAACTTAAAAGGCAGACATTTAATTTGTGAGAATAGGGTTGCCGTCGTACGTCATACGTCGGGATTTTGTTTGCACCTTCAGATTTCCACCTGTTTCGCTCTCTTCAGAATTCTCTATGCAGTGTGAGGTTAACATCACGAGAGGACTGCCAAAACCGAAGCCCAGGAGCCCATGTCTATAGCAATGGGATCATGTCCCTACATACAAGATGGCAAAAAGTTATCGAACGAAATGGTACCTACATACTTTAGTTAAATGTAATTAAAGTGTATTAAAAAAATGTTTTAAATTTTCTTAAAAAAATGCGAAGAACTTTTCCCCAACCTATTACATATTACGTATGTGTATGTACATATGTGTGAGTGAGTATACAATAAAAAATATTTTTATGTAACTTAACTATTATATTATAATGACTCCTTTCTTTTAGAACTAAAAAACTTATTTTAAGTGTACATATTTTCTAGTCCGGTTGAGCATAGTGAATGAAGTTTAACTTTTTTAACTTGTATTATTCATGTATTAGCTACAATATGGCATGTTTAACAAGTGTAGTTAAAGTGTTAAGCAAGTTGTCCGCAAAGAATCCCCGCAAATGCGTTGCGTCACGTGGGCGGGCGGATCGATTGGGCGGGCAGCGATGGTGAGCGCTTGCGCGGACTCGATCCTCTTCTCATATCGACCGCTAACTTTTAACTCCACGCTTTTGGGGCAGGTTAGGCCTATGCCTAGGGTCAAGGTCACGATTCTTCCCGCTAAAATTTTTGTTATCCTACCCGCGGTCAAAACATGTTAGATAAGAACGACCATGCTACCTGAAGGCTGTGGATAAAGTATGACGCGCTATACATTGCTGACGTAAAAGAACGTGTTTATGTTAAAGAAGGAGATTAATAAGTAACTTTATAAAACTGTCAGTGGAGTCACTGATTAACTGGTATAAATATAATTAAATCGATAAAGAACTCCAATACGATACAAGCATTTTAAATATGTGCTTCGTAAAAAAACATTATAACATACATGCCATAGAGTACAGTTTTTTAATCCGCAAATACATTGAGAATGAACTTGTTTGGAACGGGTGGCATTGTGATCTGCGGGCTTATGGTATAAAACCCCTCCTTCGGGTATTTTACGCAATAAGCGTTATACATAACGCATGTACTCATACAAGTTACTTACATACAACCAATGCCAAGATCAGGAAAACCTCACGCTCACGCAGCTTCGACAGTTACGTTACCGTTTATTGTGTAAGCCGAACACTACGAACGTTCAGCCAAGACTAGACTAGTTTAGTAATAGCATACTGATTGTAGTCTCCTTATTTTGGCCGTTTATCCTCTATGCTAAGCTACGAGACGATAGTCACTATTAACGTCGTGATACAATCCTAGGGTGAGTGTGTACCCTGGGATCTAGGGTTACTCCCTATTTTACAGCAAATTGAGTGTAAGTTTAGTAGGTACAGCATTTACCAATAGTGAAATTCAACGTTTGTTTCCCAATATGTAAAGATCGTACGACATACAAGTACCTAAGTGGTGACGTAGTTTCTACATGTAGGTATACCACGTTCCACTAATAGCGGTCAGAAGGATACGTGGAAAGGTGTTAGTGGATTATGGAGTAAAGGAGTTACTACTCTTGTCATAGGAGTCTTCTTGCATAATCGAATGTTCCACGGACAGTAACATCTTGTTTGTTTTATTACCCAAGATTTCCTGGGTGGTACAATTTATTACTCTGAAATAACATTTTACATTCTCTGTGTTACGGGTGTTACCGATGGATCAATTAAAGGACATTGACTGACCTTCTTGGTGTATTGGTGCGTACTTCAGACTAGGTACGAAACCAGCGGTAGCGGGTTCGAACCCGACAAGGGGCAAATGTTTGTGTGATGACCAGGAGCATTTCCACCTAAGTCATGGATGTTTATAAAGCAAACGTAATATGAATGTTATCTGTTATCCTAGTCCCCATATAACAGCTCACGCTTAATTTGGGGCTGAGTAATGTGGTTATTGAAACTATTTATTTATCAATGTCGTAGAAAAAGACTGTGCATGTAATGAATAATATCTGCATTAGAGAGATACAACATATATTACCATATTTCAATGAAATTAATTTTAATATTGTTTGGTAACCTATATGTTCATAAATACCTAATATGAAAGTAGTTGTTATAAAAACTGCTGAAAATGATATGAAATGAAATTAAAGCTTTTGGAACTAATTAAAGCTTGCTGATGAATTAATTTTATTGTAAATATATATGTAGCTAGTTCGCTTTATTATCATTGTAGTCTAATAAAAATATCTTTTGTTTATTTATGTAAATCTTTGAGCGTTAACAAACAAGAAAGTTGAGTGCGTAGTGCGCGAGCGGATTGCGCGCCGGGTGGAGGGCGGAGGCGCTGACGGCGGCGGCGGCGGGCGGCTGTCTCCGCGCGGGGCGGGATTGATCGCGCCCGGACCCAGCAGGCACGCGGTGCCTCCGACGTCGTCATGGAGACCGTCTGCCGCTGCTGCCGTCGCAACGTCGCCATGATTACCGCGCAGATTCAATAGCTTCGTGATATATCAAGCCTTCTCATATACGTAATGTTATTACTGTTACATGATATTATTTATTGATATCTTAAAAATTAAGGTTCCTTAGGTAAAAACGGGACCTTATTACTAAGCCTCCGCTGTTTGTCTGTCTGTCACGAACCGTAATAGCTAGACAGTTGAAATTTTCCCAGATGATGTATTTCATAATGTATAATACAAAAATATGAATAAAAAGAGAATAAAAATAATATTTAAGGGGGCTCCCATACAACAAAAATGATTTTTTGGCGTTTTTTGCTCTATATTAATAACGGCAACAGTTAGATGCTCGAAATTTTCACAGAATATCAATATGTATTTAAACTTTGAAATAAATAATTTAATTAAAATAATAAAACTATTTGAGGGGGGGCTCCCATACAACAAACGTGCTTTTTTTGCCGTTTTTTGTTTGATATTAATAAGGGCAACAGGCAGATGCTTGAAATATTCACAAAATATTAAGTGTTTTATAAACTTTAAAAATAAACTTTTAAATTAAAATAAAATGTTTAAGGGGCTCCCATACAAACGTGATTCTAATACCATTTTAAAACTAAAAAAAGATTATAATATTGTAATCAAATCTAATTTTTAGAACGCAAAGAATCAGAAATTCCAATTTTTTTACAATAAGAAACTTGAAGTCGTAGATTTTCTCTCACTATTCTATAGCATAAAATACAATCCATCAAAACGACCTTGTTTGGATATAAGTAGATGGTCAAAAATGTATCTTTGTATGTTGATTATAATTGCAACTAAACTGGAAATCTACCTAATCTATCTAATCTATACCTAGTAGAACTAGGTATTTCAACAGCTGATTTAGAATTACTAACAAGAATATACACGACATTGAAATAACCAGGGCGTGTAATATGATATTTAAAGATAAAAGGACATCCAAACAAAAACCAAGACCTAACAACTGCTGTTAGAATAGCAGGAAGAAGTTTAAAGGACATTTCAATCTAAGAATGATAGGTAGGATCCAAATCGTGGGAATAATTTATTCTCACACGGCTGCCGACACTTGAACCAATACGCCTATTACAGGTATGCTAGTGATGCAAAACGAAAGTAGGTGTGCGTTAAATACTATGATATGAAAGAAGTAACTTAACCCATATATTTACATTTTTAAATAAATTTTTGCTCTCGCACTACTTTATACTTACTGCTGTAGAATTAAATGCGAAAACGTAAATAAAGACCACCACAGCTGATCACTTAACGAGAACTTAACTTAATATTTGAAGAGATCTTTACAAAAATCTATGAGCGTAATCCGTATGAGGAAGAACATGCAAAAAATTACTAAAATAATTACTAACGGTACCAGTTGATGAATTCAAAAGTTTTACCTTGCATTTTCAATGGCCAGGACTGGCATAAATGATTCATTGAAGATAGTGGCGCCTGTCAGCGCCGGACTCTTAGGCTCCGTGGCTCTTCAGGGATCGTTACAATTGCCAATCTGTAATAATAATAAAATTTTACTTCGCTTTCGACACAAAGTTTTCTAATAAGGATCCTAATAAAGATAATTATTTGCCATGACTTCTAATTTATGTTAATTTCAACTTAATACCTCCACGCTTTCCTGCCAAAAGGGTCTTGATTGACAGACAGACAACAAAGTGATTATAAAAGGTTAAACGGATTTCAGTGCTACTTTTTTTTAATGGTTATTAAAGCTGACAGTCAGAAAGCGTTTTAGAAACTACTTTAAAACCATAGAATCACCTGTTTTAATTTTTAATTTAAAGATGAAATTTTAAGCAATAATTCATGCAAGGTAAATTGTACACTTCGAACTAACATTTTCTTAATTCTATTCAAAGTTACTAATTTTCTTATTTTAGGCATCAAAGTACATTTTACGAAAATTTAGCTGCAAAAAAGAAATCTCAAAAAATCTTAAACATTTTTTATAAAAAATTTTTTTGTTGTTCAGGTTGAAAATTCTCAAAAATTCGGAAAAAAAATCATAACTAAAAAACTACGCAAAATCGCGGAACATACATGGGGGTAGGTAATTCGGGTACCCCAAGAGGTACTCTATCTCTGGACTTCCGCTTTACCATACTTCTTGGGACACCCTGTATATGTATAAGCTATCATCAAGCCAATTTTTAGTTGAGAGGATATCAGTGAAACTAAGTATACAGGGTGTGGCGTAAATAGTGGTCCAAAGCAAAGGTGTGGATACACTGTACACTGAAGCACCACATACCAGTATTTAAAAAAAAATATGTACAGGGTTTTCAAAAAAAAAATTTTTTTTTAATTTTTTTAGAAATCGTTACCTTGCCTTACAAATTTGGTTATAATTTCCAAAAATGACGGTTTTTTTATCAATTTTTATTATTATTATTGCTGATCACTTGTACTTAGTACTCCATTCGTTTTTTTTTTTTACAAACTGAATTTAATAAAAAAAAATAAGTTTCTTTCAAAATTCAATACTCACGGCTAGCAAATCGTTTGACTTTCAATGCTTTTGGTGCAAAAAAAATGTACCACACTGTCAGTGCCCATTGTTTTAAAAAAATGCCCATCTTTTGCAGATTCTAACATGGTGCAAAATAAGTGTTACGACTTACAGGAAAAAAGTTATTGCTTTTCGAAACAAAAAGGAGCCCAATTCAGAAAAACAATTTATTTGAAGTTCAAGGGTTTACAAGGGTTGTAATTTTTTTCTGTGTGGTCCAAAGCAAAGGTGTGGATACACTGTACACTGAAGCACCACATACCAGTATTTAAAAAAAAATTATGTACAGGGTTTTCAGGGTTTTCAGGGTTTTTTTTATTAAATTCAGTTTGTAAAAAAAAAACGAATGGAGTACTAAGTACAAGTGATCAGCAATAATAATAAAAGAAATGGATAAAAAAAAACCGTCATTTTTGGAAATTATAACCAAATTTGTAAGGCAAGGTAACGATTTCTAAAAAAATTAAAAAAAAAAATTTTTTGTACATAATTATTGTACATAATTTTTTTTTAAATACTGGTATGTGGTGCTTCAGTGTACAGTGTATCCACACCTTTGCTTTGGACCACACAGAAAAAAATTACAACCCTTGTAAACCCTTGAACTTCAAATAAATTGTTTTTCTGAATTGGGCTCCTTTTTGTTTCGAAAAGCAATAACTTTTTTCCTGTAAGTCGTAACACTTATTGTTGCACCATTTTAGAATCTGCAAAAGATGGGCATTTTTTTTAAACAATGGGCACTGACAGTGTGGTACATTTTTTTTGCACCAAAAGCATTGAAAGTCAAACGATTTGCTAGCAGTGAGTATTGAATTTTGAAAGAAACTTAATTTTTTTTATTAAATTCAGTTTGTAAAAAAAAAAACGAATGGAGTACTAAGTACAAGTGATCAGCAATAATAATAAAAAAAATGGATAAAAAAAACCGTCATTTTTGGAAATTATAACCAAATTTGTAAGGCAAGGTAACGATTTCTAAAAAAATTAAAAAAAAAATTTTTTGTACATAATTATTGTACATAATTTTTTTTTAAATACTGGTATGTGGTGCTTCAGTGTACAGTGTATCCACACCTTTGCTTTGGACCACTATTTACGCCACACCCTGTATATTATATTTTTATAACTTAAGCAATTATTTTGCAAGTTTTCACGAAATTAAATCAAATTTCACTTACAAAAATTAATCGACTGTGTCATCCCGTGGGAATCGAACCCACGTCCCTTCACAACGCCGGCTCACTAATGGCGAAGGGACGTGGGTTCGAGTCCCACCGGATGACACAGTCGATTAATTTTTGTAAATGAAGTAAGTATATATTTTTTAGATAAACGCGTAATGTCGAAAAATGAAACGGTAGTTCCTCTCAGATGAAAATTTGTAAGCTGGTTGTTGAAATTATGCTGCGAGTAATAAAAAATATCAGCTAGCAGTTGCGCCGCGCCGCATCTCAACGTGCCACCGAGCGTTACGTTGCGGCGCCGCAAAACAAAGCGTTCTACTGCCTACCTGTAGAGCAACCATTGGTTTATGAGTTTTGAACGTTGGTGGACGTATCTCTAGCATGGATCGCAATAAACGTATTGCTCTTTTATTGTAAGGAAGACATAACACCAATTTACGGAGCGGCAGGTGACGCTCACGAGGCTATATTATACAATTCGCTTATGCTGCTCACCAATTATCGTTTGAGAGGAACTTGGTCAAGAAATCTGTGGCTGGCTCACGGACTACCTGAGGCGTCGTTTAATAAAAAGGCTGGGCAGAAAATTTAAATCACAAATTTATGCCAATTGGTCTTAACTTTTCTTCTTTTAAATACATAAATGTTTCATATTAGAGTAAATATTAAAAATACATGAGTAATTTGGTGTGTGAATAAAGGTAAACAGAATAGTAGTTGAAATGTATGAAATTGGAGCTGCAGCGCTTACGGAATGACGGCGGCCGCGGACTATAGTCGAATTTTAAAATCTCTTAGTCAAACACAGGATATTTGGTGGAGAATGTTAATTTAATGTATTTTATTTTATATTTATAAATCATTTTTCGGTTCGGTTTAATACTTTCAGTATAAATGTGTAAAAATGAATAGTGCTGTGCATTAAAAAATAAAACTTCTACATCAAGATTGCAAAATAAAAATAATGAAGGTGTAATTTTGCAAAATGTTTATTGTTTCATCACAATGTAACAAGCTTTTATTTATAAAAATTCGTACCTATATTATTTTTCTTATTAGGTTTAAATTATTTATTTTCATACAAAATTTTGTACGCTCGTCCCGAGCTGAAAGAACACTGAGTGTTACAAATATTAAAAACTATTGAATATCGAAAGCGTCATCATTTAAGTTGAATTTATTCTGTAAAGAATAACTACTTAGCCCACTGCTGTTGTAATACAGCTCGGGTAGATGTATTCAAAGTAAACGTATTCAAAAAGAGACCAAGATTTTCACACGGCTGGATAGACTGCACAGTAGCTCAGTTGATAAGAGCGTTGGCCCGGTTAGCCAAAGGACGTGGGTTCAAATCCTACCTGTCTGCGAATTTTTGGTTTCTTATTAAAACTTATAAAAATTAGAAAGAACACTGTGAGTGTTAAAAATATTAAAAATTATTGGCCTTTTCACTGCCTATCATTTGATACCCATATTTCTATAGTAAGGAAAAAGTCAATCCACCCCTTTATTTCCATTGCGGGCGCCATTTTAAAAATGTATATTGCCTATGACACTATCACAATTTTGTCAAATTCAACGACACCGCAGTCGGGTGATAAGGTTAGCGATTTTAATCAAATTGCTTCATTTTTAGTTTGACAGTACCATGCAGTCCAGCGTACTTGTATTATAAAGGTCGGTGGAAAAGGTATAATAGCACTGGCTTAAAAGTATGTAATGCGATTAATAGAATCAGGCGTTACTTTGCGGAAATCCATTATTAGATGGGAAAAAATAAAATACAATTATTTTGCTTTAAATTTCCGCTAAGAGACGCTAGCGCAGGCAACAAAACCACACCAACCGCAACCGCGTTGAGTACCAGTTCAGGCAAATGCAGATTGCACCGCCCTACCTCCCTCAATACGCATGCACTACAGCTAATGCAGTTGTTAGTTACCAACACCAACGTGCAAAAAAACCTCGACGCGTTTCGCCACTCCACGCGGCATCCTCAGGAGATGTTGTCGCCTCGGCTGAGCTCGGACGACTGAAATGAGTCGCTGGCGAACAGGCCTTTTATACTGTCCCCACTAATGAGCTGACGTAATCGTTACGTTAACGCGATCGTAACGTAAATGCAAACAAAAAGTTAAAGTTCAAAAATTAAAAAGGTTAACCGTTGGTGACTGATGGTTATTAATAACATTTTGCTGATTTGAAAATAGATTCAAAAGTGAAGAAGTAGTATAACTGACCTGTTCGTTCAACAATGTAAGCGTATTATCTTTATTATGTTTTATGATTTCTAATTGTTCCAGAACGGACAATTTAAAACTTTTTTCACATGTGTGTGAAATGGAAAAAATATGATTATTAGGAATACTATGTCCTGAATCTAAAAGATGTTTGGCGAAGTGTGACTTTTCAGGATGGTTGTTTCGATACGCGGAAATATGTTCTTTATAACGTGTGTTGAAGCTACGGCCGGTCTGTCCTATATAAGTGGCGTTGCATGCACTACAGTTAAGCTTGTAAACACCAGATTTTTGGTGTTTATCAAGCTTAGCCTTTCCGTTACAAATTAATCTTAAAGAGATATTAGTGTTAAAAGCTACGCGTATGTTATGTTGTTTTAGGGTTTTAGAAATACGTTCCGACACCGTCCCTAAGTAAACTAAACTAGAATTATACCTGTTAACCTTTTCATTAGGAAC
The DNA here is from genome assembly GCA_949316185.1 of Pyrausta nigrata. Taxonomy (NCBI): domain Eukaryota; kingdom Metazoa; phylum Arthropoda; class Insecta; order Lepidoptera; family Crambidae; genus Pyrausta; species Pyrausta nigrata. The sequence goes on from OX438938.1 coordinate 10,458,505, forward strand.
AGAGTATAATAAACTAGTTATTATTTCATTAATTTTATTTTTTACTAAGCTGTCAATAATGCATCTCTTGTATCCGTTTGATATGGCGATGTGATACAAAATGTTTAATTCCTTCCTGTAATTGTCCTTACTAAGTGGTACAGTAAATAGTCTATGAATATATGAATTGAACGCGGCCATCTTATGTTGCCACGGATGACAAGATGATGCATGAATGACAGTGTCAGTATGTGTTGGTTTTCTATAAATTTGGAATTGATGTTGACCCTCCACCCTTGTGATTGTTAAATCTAAGATATTAATACTATTGTTTTGTTCTACTTCTAATTTAAATTTAATTTTAGGGTGAATATTGTTGATTTTATTAAGAAAAATATCTAACTGTCTATTAGTTCCGGTCCAACAAATCAAAATGTCATCAACGAATCTATAATAGTAAAGAATTTTCCTTTCTTGAACTAGGTATTTATTTTCAAAGTTATCCATAAAAATATCTGCCATTAAAGGACTTAAAGGAGAGCCCATTGCTAAGCCCTCCTTTTGCCTGTAATATTGATTGTTGAACCGGAAATAATTTTGTTTCATGCATAAGGAAGTTAATAATATAAGATCTTTTATCTCCCCCGGATGCAATCATTGTTTTTCTAAGTGATTTTTTAGAATATTTAAACTTTCTTGGTGTGGTATGTTGGTAAATAAGCTTTTTACATCTAATGATAATAACTTTGCATTCCGAGGGAGAGAAATAGGTTGAATTTTATTAATTAAATCCAAGCTATTCTTTAAAGAATGTTTAGGTTTGAATGACGATTTCTCCTTCAATATTGAATTAAGTTGTTTAGCTAATTTATACGCCGGTGTAAGTCACACTTCGCCAAACATCTTTTAGATTCAGGACATAGTATTCCTAATAATCATACTTTTTCCATTTTACACACATGTGAAAAAAGTTTTAAATTGTCCGTTCTGGAACAATTAGAAATGATAAAACATAATAAAGATAATACGCTTACATTATTGAACAAACAGGTCAGTTATACCACTTCCCCACTTTTGAATCTATTTTCAAATCAACAAAATGTTATTAATAACCATCAGTCACCAACGGTTTAACTTTTTAATTTTTGAACTTTAACTTTTGTTTGCGTTTACGTTACGATCGCGTTGACGTAACGATTACGTCAGCTCATTAGTGGGGACAGTATAAAAGGCCTGTTCGCCAGCGACTCATTTCAGTCGTCCGAGCTCAGCCGAGGCGACAACATCTCCTGAGGATGCCGCGTGGAGTGGCGAAACGCGTCGAGGTTTTTTTGCACGTTGGTGTTGGTAACTAACAACTGCATTAGCTGTAGTGCATGCGTATTGAGGGAGGTAGGGCGGTGCAATCTGCATTTGCCTGAACTGGTACTCAACGCGGTTGCGGTTGGTGTGGTTTTGTTGCCTGCGCTAGCGTCTCTTAGCGGAAATTTAAAGCAAAATAATTGTATTTTATTTTTTCCCATCTATGTAATGCGACACATTTTATTTATATTTTCTACAGAAAGTGTACAATATTGTTTGTTTATTGTTTTTCTCAAGAAGTGAATTATTATTGTAATTCTTTGTGAGAAATAAAGTTTCTTAAACCTCATATTTCGAAATTCTTACTGCTGACAGACTTCGTAAAACGGGCATGTTCTATTCTGTTTTTTTATTTATTTTATTGTTGTCACCTTTTTGAAAAAATTGTGTGCAATTTTGAGTTTGAAAACTTAATTTTATTTGTAGTTCATAGAACGTAATTCTAAAACATACTCAAGAAATAAATAGTCACTAAAACGTAAAATATTTCGAAATTATTAACTATTGTTAAAAATCAATTTTGATTTCGTAAAAACTTGCAAAATAATTGCTTAAATTATAAAAATAATTATATTGTTAAAAATATAATATTTTGATTCGATCGTAAATGGATTTGATGTCTGAATCGATTATTCTACCTACCGAATCGCAAATTTCGGCAGGTCTCGTTTAAGGCTGTATCTACCAGCTTTGTATGAGCAGATCGACCCCAAACTGAACACGCGTATTCGCCAACGGAAAACGAAAGGGCTAGAGCGGAAGGTTTTAACTGCACTGAATCTGTTCGACAGACACATCGTCAAAACCAGAGGCCTTACCGAGCTTTAAGTTATGAATTTGAGAGGAGAGATCGTCTAGCTTAAAGGGATAGCTAATGTGGTTCAAGTCAATTGAATTAACCGAGACATAAACTTTATCAGGCCGCGATATGGGTTTGCCACCAAGAAGTTGGGTGGCAATTGGCTAAAACTTTTTCAATTGCTTTTGGCGGTGGTGGATCGCCTGTCAGTTTCCTGATGGTAGTCCACGCTTTTTTGCTATTATGGGTCAACACTTGTGAGCACATTTAGCCACGACGGCTCTCATTTACTGAGAGCTCATGTCAATAGTCTCCTGAGAGAAAGGGTCAGTCTCATTATTATAGTCCTTCGTACCGACTTAGCAATTCTACAGATTGGCGTGATAGGCCCGGAATGAGGGAGGTCTTGCAGCCTCTGGGGATGTGTTTACGTGATGCGGCAGATACCACTTTAACAAAATTATTGTAATTTTCTGGGTGTGCGGAGACTGATTTAAGGCCTTCATCAACAGCTTTCTTATAGTTTTTCCAGTCCGCCTTTTAATAGTTATGGTAGTGTCTTTTAAATGGTAAAGTGATTGGGCAAATAGGAGAATTAACAGTGCACATAATTGGCCGATGTTTGGTTCGAGGGATTGGAAGGCACACACACTGATTACACCAGGAGCTGAGCCTAGTATTCACAAATATCAGGTCGGGGTTATAGCCACGTTTCCGTTTTTTTTGAAAATAAATGCAAGTTTTTGCGGACATAAATCAGATTTTCATAAATATTCTGGGAAGCTAGTGATAATATTTTAACTTCTTTTAATATTTCTCTTAGTGAATCCTGAGAATTGAGGTTGTAAATGGCTCGCACAGCTCGCTTCTGCAGTACAAATATTGTTTCTATATCTGCAGCAGATCCCCATAATAACAAACCGTAAGACATCAAACTGTGGAAATAACTAAAATATACTAATCTTGCCGTTTCAATATCAGTCAGAAGCCTTATCTTTCTTATACTATAAGAGAAAAAATTAAAATGTGCATGTAAAATTGTTGATATGTTCTCAATTGACAGGTGTATTCGGAACGATACAGTTTTAGGAAATGAACTTCTGTTTAAGGATATGCCACTTTTAGCGGAAGTAGGTAATTGTCAATCCTTTTTTAGATATTTATTACTGTGGTTAATAAGGATGGTTAAAAATTAGCAAATCATTTGCAAAAACAAAACATTATTTTTAGTGTTTACATACTTATGACGCAATAATATTGCGAATCTAAGAATATCTAATCTAAGAATCTTGTTAATACCTGTACCATAATATGGTACAGGTATTAACAAGATTCTTTATTCTTTATACCTGTACCATATTATGGTACAGGTATTAACAAGATTCTTTTAGAGACATAAATAAACCTAATAAAAAAAAACTAAAAAAAAATAATTTTTGGGTTTAGTTTATTATAAGTAGGTTATTTAATTTTAAATTTTCTGCAATTATATTACTTTTTGTTGGGTAGGGTAATTTTGAATTGATCTTTATTTCACTTGACAGGCTTTCAAATAAAAATATAAGTATTTTTAAAAAATAATTAAAATTGCTGCCATTTCAAGACAGGGCCATTAATTGCCATTAGAACCCAATATGGGAGCATTTTCTCGATCAAATAATTGTCCACAGACACCACTAATTGGAAACTATGTAATTTTATTGTCATTGTATACGTAGCGACTCTCGTGGTTTTAGTACCTTCCTGGATTGCCATTCAGACGACGCTTGTAGTGTGGACAGCTTCGGATGACTAATCATGTGTATTTTTGAAAAAAGTGTCTACAAGACTACCATCTCAGCATTACTGTTTGATATTTTATGCTCTTGTGATTACTATGGAAAAATGTAATTTTATGAAAACTAAATTTTATTAATGATATATGTTCTTTAATATGTGCTTATTTAGTAGAAAATAAAATTATTTCAAAAAACTTAGTAACAATATCTATAATTCGGATCAAGTGAAACCGTGAAAAATTGATGTTCTGAATGTGCCATTAGAAATATTTGTGTTTTTTTTTTTTTTAATATGTGGCGGTCGTGCCTCGAACCGTGCACGTATCGTGCCCGTCCGCAGTCGAACGGTTCGATAACTTCGCCAATGTCAGGTTCAGAGGGGCATAACGTAGTAGATTTTATGATTGGCTGCAAAAGAATAACAATAAAAACAACGGGTAAGCAAATTAGAAGTTAAAGAAAAACCTTTAAGCGTACGTCTTTTTTTTTGTAACATCACATAATAAACAACACAAACGGTAACAATATACACACAACATAGCAGTGGAGAGGGTATAAAGAATAAGGATAGGATTTCACAATTTACAATTTGATATCATACATAGATATATATTTACATAGCTGTTTTACTGTAGATGAAGTCGGAAAAGAGAGGATAAACTGAAGGTTCACAGGACGAGGAATCTTAGTGGGAAGAAAGTCGTAAAACGAAGTTGGATGGTTTGCACAATCAAAAAATATGTGGTCCGGAGTACCCTCGTCTAATCCGCATTCGCATATTGAGCTGTCCCGGATCCGAAGTTTGTGAAGAAACACCGGTGTGCAAGCATGACCAATTCTCAGTCGGCATACCGTTGATATAACACGCTTCTCAAAATATTTGTATTTAAAGAACCATGGCTTTCGAGGAATTAGCGGTTGGATGTTACCATAACGGCAACCCTTGATTTTTGACGATTGGCTCCAACTGGATTGCCAATCGTCTAAGAGGTATGATTTAGCGAGTGCCATGATGTCATAGGAGTAATTATGGTGGTAAGGCGTACCATTATTAATAGCTTCTTTGGCCCAGCTGTCAACTTGTTCGTTACCACGAATACCACAATGGCTTGGAATCCAAGCAAGAACCACGTTAATGTTTTCGGAATGGCAACGAAACAAAACATTCCTAATTTTAATAATAACTGGAGAAATAAATTTTGAACGAAAGGGGTTCGAGATTATGGCCTGTAAACAACTTTTGGAGTCAGAAAAGATTATTGAATTAGATAATTTGTGAGATAAGACGTAAGATAACGCTTCAAATATGGCTAGAGATTCACCGGTAAAAATCGAAGATTCTTTAGAACACCTGTGGCTTAGGAGAACTTGGAATTTCGGGATCCAGACCGCAACCCCAACTGAGCTACTATCCGAGGTCTTGGAGGCATCAGTATAAATGGGTAGCCATTTATGCCAATCCCTGCCCAAACTCTCAGACAGCTTATAATCGGCCAAAGGGTCGCCTTTCTGAATACCAACGTCCAGAATGATGGGAGGGGAAAATATCAGCGATTCAAAGTCAGAGGCGAAGACAGGATTTTTCGGAAATTGTAGAATAGGAGGGGTCAGAGAAGAAAGTTTTCTGAAGCTTTTGATAAGTCTCGGGGGTTCTTTGTGGGACCAATACTTGTTAGCTGGGTCATGAATTAGATCAGATAGTTCCTGAAGGCAGGAAAGTAAAGGGTGAGTGCCAACTTGGATGGTTTTAAATACGAACCTATCTGATAAATATTGCCTGCGAAGATCTAGAGGAGGGTCTACAGACTCTACCTGCAAGGCATTGGTTGGTGAAGACTTCATGGCTCCTATAATGAGTCTCAACCCTTTATACTGAATCTTGTCTAGTCGATCCAAAGCTCCTTTATTGCATGGTTCGAGCAGAAAGCTACCATAGTCCAGATGGCTTCGGACTACAGCATTATACAAAAGTTTTTGGCAGTAAGTATGAGAGCCCCACCAAACGCCAGCAACAGATCTTAAAATATTAATTCCTTTCTCACACTTTTTTATAATGTAATTAGTATGAGGTTTACCCGATAATTTGGAATCAAGGATTACGCCTAGGAACTTTATATGCGATTCTAAGGGGATGGGGAGGTTTTCGAACAATATTTCACAATCTGGAATAGATCGTTTTCTGGTGAAAACTACGACGTTACTTTTGGGGACAGAGAGAGAAAGACCGTGATCATCCAGCCATATTTTAAGGTAACTTAACGCTGAATTTAGGCGATAACTGATATCATCAATTGATTTTCCAGACGAGTATAAGCAGAGGTCATCTGCGTACTGGAGAACTTTGCAGAAGCATAATACGCACTGCTCCAGATCGTACGTATAGAGACTGTACAGAACAGGACTAAGCACAGAGCCTTGAGGGAGACCCTGCCATACGTTTCGGGGGGGTAAGCAGTGCCCGAAGTTGCGAATTTTTAATAATCTACCTGAAAGTAGATTAATAGCACAACTAACTAACCTCACAGGGAGACTCAGGCGAAGTAACTTCTCTGTGAGCACCGGAAGTTGAACGTTGTCGTATGCAGATGCTATGTCCAGGAATACGCCCACAAGGTACTCATCCTTTGTAAATGCAGTGCGTATGTCGGTTGTCAGTATGCTTAGGCTATCCATTGTACCTCGATTTTCGGAAACCAAACTGTGTTGATGCTAGAATGTCTTTATTTTCTACCAACCACTCTAAGCGGTTTTTAATAAGATGCTCCATAACCTTGCATAAAGTGGAGGAAAGAGCTATAGGTCTAAAGGAAGACGCGTCGGTTGGATCCTTGCCTGGTTTCAGAAGGGGGATGATGACCTGAGATCTCCACGATTCTGAAATTTGTCCCGTCATAAAGATGGAATTAATAAGGTCCAAGAAGAAATCTTCCCCTGAAGAACCCAAGTGAGTTAAGAAGGAATACGGGATACCATCTTCTCCTGGCGAAGAGTCTCGAAGACCATAAAGGGCGCAGTGAAGCTCATTCAATGTAAACGGTTGGTCAAATTTATCGTTACTATGGATTTCGGGATACGGTGATGGTAAACAATTTTGATCAGGAACAGTAGGAGGGGACAACTTATTAGCAAAGTCATTCAGCCAGACGGACGGGTCATTAGAGGAAGGGGATCGCCCGATTAAGGAACCTCGAAATCGACGTATATTTCTCCAAACCATTGAAGATGGTGATCTAGGAGAAAGATCTTCGCAAAATGTAATCCAGCCCTTTTTCTTTTTACTTTGCAGTAACCGTCTGGTGCGTGCCGCTACCTGCTTATATTTGATAAAGTTCTCAACACTCATAGATCGATTATATTCCTTATCAGCTTGCTTGCGACGAGCTATGGCTGCAGAGCAATCTGCGTCCCACCAAGGAGGAGGAGCCAACCCTTTACGGTTGGGGCTCTTCTGGGGAATGCTTGCGTCTGCAGCGGACGATAACGTGTCTATGAATGCGGAAAGTTTCTCATCAGGGTGGGAGTGAACGATGTTAGCGTATCTCTGTAAGCCGGTATCAACCTCGGAAGTGAACTTTGACCAGTTGGCAAGTTGAATTTTATATTTAAGAAGAGGGGGAGGGGGTGTTACTGGAGAAACAGACAGAGGCTTAGAAATTACAATTGGAAAGTGGTCGCTACCGTAGGATAGAGACTGTACTCGCCATGAACATAGGGATGCAAGACCGGGGGAGCAGACTGTTAAATCTACTGCAGTCCGTGGATTCTGAGATGGCGAAACACGTCTCGTCGGTGACCCATCGTTGAGGACACATAGATTAAGGTCATCAAACAAATCCATGAGGTGGATGGCAAATGAGTCGCAGTAGTGTGAACCCCACGCAACGTGATGGGCGTTGAAGTCACCGAGTAATAGAATGGGAGGGGGAACAGCGCTGAAAATATCCCGTAATTCAGGAATAATTGAGTTTGAAGAATGGGGGATACACATTGATAAAAAAGAAATATCTAACACTCGAGCAGCCACCACATTGAAAGTGGAGCTGTGAGGAGGGATTTGAATCTGTGAGTACAGAAAACAGTTTTTAATAAAAAGGCAGCAGCCTCCGAAGTTATCATCTCTGTCATCCCTAAGGCAAGCATAGCCTGAAATCCTGAAACCAGAACTAGGCCTCAGCCATGACTCAGAGATGGCAGAGACGGCTACAGAGAATTTATTAAGTAAATGTATTAAATCACTTTTTTTATAACGGACACTCCTGTTCCACTGAAGCAACTGAAGGATGTCCATCAGGACTATTATCACAATTTAATACGTCTCTAGGGATAGAACGAAACAGTCGAGCAAGTTTAGAGGCAACGTTGGGCGGTAGTGCGTCGTTCCATCTGGAAATAATGCAAGTCAGCGTAGCAAGCATTGATTCAATTAATCTGTCGTTGTCACTCTCAACAAATTCCTCATGATCGTGAGGCGAAGCGTTAAGCAGGGCACAGCCGTTCGGAAGGGATGAAGGTATGTTACCTATAATGGATTGGTGAGCTTGTTTGTCATATCCTTTATTTAACGGAGATCTGGTGCGAGAGCTGGGGGTAACAGACTTTCTACGAGAGTTCGGGAGGCTGGCATGATGAGTTGGGAATTTAGTTGGTGAGAGAGGGGTGGCGTAAACTGTCCGGGGAGCATCTTTGACCGCATCACTATAAGGACGTCTTACTGGAGGGTGTCGGGAGGATGCATCCAAATAAGAGATATTCTCCTCAGCCATCAACAGTTTAATACTTTTTTGTCTTGAATGCTATGAACAGGACCTACTAGTCGCAAAGTGCCTGCCAGAACAATGAAGACAGGTAGCAACTTCTTCCAAAACTACACATGAGTCACCAGCGTGATTTTGTGCACAACGATAGCAGCGAGGGGAGGATCTGCACTGATTTTTAACGTGCCCAAATCGACAACAGTTGAAACACTGGATCGTAGGCATGAGGTAGGTCTCAATGTGAAGAACGGTATGGAATGAGTAGACCTTGTTTGGAAGCATCTGGCCTGAAAAGGTCAGGACAACAGTTTGAGTTGGGGTCCAAGATGGGGTGTTGCTCGAAACGATTTTTTTGTTTAGCCTTCTAGCTTTCATTACCTTACCACAGCCTTCAGGTAGGACAAGGGAGTCAACAAACTCTTCCAATGTCCAATCAGTAGGGACTCCACGAACTAAGCCCATACGAGTGCAATTGTATGTGGGGATAATAGCTTTGAAACCATTGGTTTTGTCAGCCGTCACAAATTGTTTGCATCCTTTCCGGTCATAAATTCTATTGCCATTCTGTTCCGACCAGCGCTCCTAACGCCATCCTTAACGATTTGAGCTACATTGTGCTTGTGTAGGAATTGGCCAAATTTAATAGGTCTGATCGACGAGCCTGAAGATGGATCAGATTCCAAGCAAGAAACATGAACAATAAATGGGCCGCGGTCTTCTTGGCTGTATGTTCGTGATTCCGCAAAACTAGGGTGAACATATATCGACTGAGAGCTGTCATCATTCTTTTGACGCTTTTCTTGATACGACTCGGAAGGTAGTTTATGTTTTCTAAAGTCCGATCTCTCAGTCCGAGAATGAGAATCAGATAGGGAGAGCGGAGAACGATCTCGCAATGGTGTCGAGTCCGATCCTCTAGACCGAGAATGCGAATCAGACGAGAGGACCGGAGGCGTCATCATCTCGATTTCATCCGGCGGGTCTGGCGGTTCCGGAGGATTAATCATGTTTGCGACTTACCTGAGGAGTTAATAAGCAAAAACAAGTAACCTGCACAAAACACAAACAGACATATGCAAAAGGCTTATTTATGTGAAAAACTGTAAGGAAATACACTAAAACCACGGAAAATCAAATTAACACCTGCCCCTGTAAACAATGTGACAGCGAAAAATGCACAATCGATTTTTTTTATATTTGTGTAATTTGCTTATTTAACTGTTATTTTACACTATTCTCATTTAGATATGTTGTATATAGTACAGTACATATTTAAGAACAAAAAATATGAACATTAAAGTCAAAGAGTATTTGGTACAACATCTCAAAAAGGTGTCTAACAGTCTACCACCTCAGTAGAATTGAAACAATAATTCCACCTCAGTGGCAGAAGATTAATTAATAACGGACTGATTAATATGTTCCTGAATTGTACCAATTATAATCAGCTTATTTTACCGAATAGTCGGCTTACCCGACTAGTCAGCGACTCGCCGGCCCATCTCTATTTTGTACCATTTAGAGTCGAAACACTTGGTCCACGGGTTCCCAACACAATTTTTTTTAAAGAGATTTCCAAGAAGCTGATTGACATCAGTGGTGACCCAAGAACTGGCAGCTACCTTGCACAACATATATGCACTGCCATCCAGCGGGGTGATGCTGCCAGCATCCTGGGAACCTTACCACAGGGACCCTTTTTATAATTTTTAATTTTGTATATAATTATGTGTTATAAAGTTTGTTTATTGTAAAGTTAGATTATTTTTCTTTCTTTGAAATCTATTTATTTAAGTTTATAGCTTTTTTTATTTTTTTTTATATAACTAACTCTTTTTAGTAAATAGTAATAACCGAGCAGAGCTCTAGTCCAGATACTTATTACTTATTTAATAATGTACAGACAACAGCAGCTGCACATCAAGCCAGACACTGCAGTACAATTTGCAATTTTACATAATTCTTTCCAACTTATTTGCTAAGTTGCTTTCTGTTTCAAAGCAGGAAAGGAAGACTATATCCATTTGATGTTTTGTTGTTTTCAACTCAAAACAAACCACCAAACAATCGGTTGATAGCACGAAAAAGTAACCTCCAAGCAGATGATATTGTGTTCAAGGCTGATCTAGATACCTTGGTTATTAAATTCATAATACACAAGTGTTTTTAATTACATCAAAGAAAGTTTAAATCGTCGAATGAAACAATTTTGCAAACAAGATTTGATTTTACCTTTTGCATACTTTATACACTGACGTCATTACATTGACAGTCACTAAACTATGGTAAACAATAAAACGCGTTATGTGCATCATAATTGTCACAAAGAAACAACAATTCTAGGTTTAGATTTAGAAATACTTACAGTTTTAGGGCGCTGTTAAAACACATCCAAGTGGAGTAGCCAGGTCTACCCGCGATCATTGCTTGACAGCAAAACTAAATAACATGGCGGCATTTTGTCCCAGCCGGTCTAACATTGTTTATATTCCTTCACCACAAATTACACTTCAGCAAAATGATCACAACATCCAGCTTCTTCTTTGGCCAAATCAATTAAACAACGCAAATCCAAATTAACGAAGTTCAAATCACACACTAAAAGCAAAATGACGTAACATTTTGAACCTTCACGGTCGCAGTGTAGGTATATGGTAACGAAAATATTGTTTTTTTTATATAGGCGTTCTATATGATATTTAATGTCTTATTTGCTACTGGGTCTCATTCTTAACACACTTCACTTTCTAAATTTCTTTTTACCACTTGAACAAATCAACAAAACAAAATGAAACTCGCTTTATTTTTCTCGTAGAACAAACGTGACACGCAGTCAAGCTAGCAAGCTCGATGTTGTTTTTTTTATAGAATCTGTGGAAATGCTGCCTGATGAAAAAAAATATAAAATGTTTTTCGAGTTTTAATAGAATGAAAAATATAATAGGTTCAACTTGACAGCACAGAGTTATCACAGAACGTAGCAGTGTAGCACTGCTTTAAAAGTATGTATGTAATGCAACACATTTTAGTTTATATTTTCTACATAAAGTGTAAAATAATCGAAATTCTATATTGCTGACAGACGTCAACGGCGATGTTCTATTAAGTATTGTTCCATATTTTAATGTGTTACGGAGATACAGATTTTTCGATACATCAGTTTGTATAAACAAACATCATTTTCAGTCTTTTTCAGTATGCAATGAGGGATTTTCTGACATCTCAAAATTTTAATTTAAATGTTTGTTGATAGATGGCGCTATTCATCTTAGTTATCCCCTTATTGCATGAGATCATAGATTATGATGAAAGGACTTGTCCATTTATGGTTTTTTATTCGTCAATATTTCTAACCGGAATAAACTAAAAATTATATGAAAGAGTTCACAAAACTTGCCTTTCTGCATAATTAATATATTTTTTTAAGGCTTCCGATTTAGAGATTTCTTTGTCTGTATATAAACCGCACCTTCGCCTATATCAATTAACGTATGAAAAAAAAATGACAGCAAAATTGACATTCCATTGGGTAGGCAAAAGATCAAGTCTATACAGCCACGTCTTCAGTATCTTTTTTTAAATAAAGTTTTTATCCGTTTCATTAGTATTCTTCTTCTTTTACAACTACACTAACACTAAACTAACAACTCACCTAACCTAACTCATTGAAATGCGAGAATGGTTCGCATTTCAATGCTCTCAACGAAATTTTGAGCGGGAACATCGAGCCGAATCATATAGGAGCGCCTTACTTTGTTTCTCACTTTCACGTCATTAGTTCTCCTCTGCAGCACATTATTAAGATTATTCCACCACACTATCACAACAATGACCACGAAATACTAATTTAGAAAATTAAGAAACAAAGCCCATTTTGACCGGCTCATTTCCCGCCATAAACTCCATTCCATTGACAGTAGTACCTATTATATAATCTTTGGTATCCAGAAATATGAGACCTAAATTTAAGGGCGCTACGAATCCCTTTTATATGACAACACTTGATATAATCATACCGGCGTAGATTGGCAACTGAACATTTAAAAAATAAACATTTTATATGTTTACATTTATGTTACATTTCTCAGTCTCATAACAGATTCTACGAGACAAGAACAAGATTGGTACTTGGAGATTTTAACTGCCATCATCGTGCTTGGGGTAGTTCTGAATCTAATTGTGAGAATAAGAGAGCCCTGAGATAAAATGTAGGCTTTATTCTACATAAAATACATGTTTATACTTGACAACGTATGACACTGACTGACACTATAATATTGAAATGTTTCTTTAATAACCGGCCAGGATTACCAGTTCACCACATTCTCCCCTGCCTACGTTGTGTAATCTTCCAGGTAAGCAGGCGTTCTTCTTACACGAACTGATCTCCGAGGCAGAGGATCAGGGGGAATTGAATCTTGTTCTGGTGAAACAACCGAAGGTATAGGCTGTTCTGGTCTCAAGGTACTTGGCTCACCAGCTGGAGCTAAATGGCGATTTGATATTGTTTCTTCTCTTTCGTCAGGTAAACGGACAAGGCTATACATAGGATTAGGCTCAATAAGATCAACCTCTTCTACTAAAGGGTCATATTTGCTGCCCGTAGTAAAACGTCGCTTCAAAACGTTGTTACCAGGACGCAACCAAGTGGGCATTGATTGGCCATTAGATGACCGTCTTGGATGGTTGAACATTTTCTCATGTGGGGTTTCGCCTGTCGCAGTACATAAGAGAGATCTTATGCTATGTAAAGCTTGCAAAAGAACAAACTCCCATTCGGAAATTGGTTGATTCTTGCATCTTAATGCAAGTTTTATAGTCTGCCACAATGTGCCGTTCAACCTCTCTACTTGACCATTCCCTCTTGGATTATAAGGAGCTGAATGACTTATGGCAATACCCCTGTTGTTGAAAAATTCTCGTAGATCTGAGGACATGAAAGACGCTCCCTGATCTGAGTGAATGTATGAAGGCATTCCAAAGATTGAAAATAAATCTGTGAGACAATTTTTTACCGTTTGAGTACTCATATCTTTGCATGCATATGCGAATGGAAATCGCGAGTATTCATCTATGATTGTGAGTATATATCTATTACTAGTCTTCAAGGGAAGCGGGCCTTTAAAATCCATTGCTAATCTTTCGAATGGCGACGTGGCTTTAATGATTTAGCCAGTGTATTAAAAAACTTTGGCTTGATTTCTGCACAGACTGGGCAGGTGGATACAGTTTGCTTTAAATCATCTATGGAATATGGTAAATTTTTCGAACGTACCCAATTCGCCAGACGAGCGACACCAGGATGACATAGGGATTTGTGTAGTGTGCGTAATTCATTTCCCGTCGAAGACGCTGCGCACATCTTCCTACAAGGGCATCGGCTACGACATTTTCTTTGCCTGGGCGATATCTTATATCAAAGTTATAATTTGACAACTCTAGTCTCCATCTCTGAATTTTATCGTTTTTAATTTTATTAGCATGATTTCTTAGCATATATGCAACAGATTTCTGATCCGTGATAAGGTAGAAACGACGGCCAAGTAAGTAATGTCTCCATTTCTTAAGACTTTCAACAATATCACAAGCTCCCTTTTCAATTATGGAATATTTCTTTTCGCTATCATTTAAAACTCGGGAGAAAATGGCCACCGGTCTTCCATTCTGAGTGAGAGAGGCAGCAATTGATATATCTGATGCATCTGTTTCTACAGTAAATGATTCCTTAGGATCAATAGCTGATAACGATGATGCTGATATAATTTGTTTTAATTCTTCAAATGTAGTTTTCTGATCAACACTGAGGGGGATGATTCTACAGTGATGAGAGGACGTAACTTCTGCGAAAAATTCGGTACCCATTTGGAGTAATGCGCAAAAAGACCTATAGCTCGTTTTAGAGCGGCAGAATCTTGAGGTTTGGCAATTCAATCAGCGCTATAAGTCGATCCGGATCTGGTTTAACGGTACCATTACTAATATTATAGCCAAGGATATTAAGGTCTGTTATTGAAAATTCACTCTTATCTTTGTTGATAGTAAGATTATATTTATCAGCTACATTTAAAAAAATCTTAAGTTTGGCATCGTGATCTTCTTTGTTTAAACCGCATATGGTAATATCATCCAAATATGGATAAACCCCTTCAAGATTGGACTCGTTTATTATTTTATCAATAGTTCTCTGGAAACATGCTACTCCATTTGTCACTCCAAAAGAAATACGACAAAATTGGTAAAGTTTGCCGCATGCTTCAAAGGCAGTAATTGGTTTGTTTGAATCTTTTATGGGAGTTTGATGATATGCAGATTTTAAATCGATTTTAGAGAATATTCTATATTTGGAGACTCTTGAAACAATTTCTTCTATATGAGGAAGAGGATAGGCATCAAGTTAAGTGAACTTATTAATAGTTTGCGAATAATCTATGCACATTCTCTTTTTAATATGTGTTCCAGATGTAACCAGAACCTGAGCCCGCCATGGAGAACTGCTTTCTTGTACTATACCCTCTGATAGTAGTTTCTCAATTTCTGATTGGATAAATATTTGATCATCAGGTGTATAGCGTCTGGATTTAACAGCAACTGGTCTACAATCATTACTGAGATGCATGAACAAATCAACAGGTTCAATATTTGCAACGTTTAGAGATGCAATACATAGAGCAGGTTTAGGGCCATCAAATTTTATTTCTAGAGATGAACATTGCTTTAAAATATCGTGGCCAAGTATGACATCTGAGCATAGGTTTTTCATAACTCTTAGCGAAGTTGAAAATTGTTCACCATTGATATTGGTAGCGGGACAAATGGATTTTATCTCAACTTGATGTTCAGAAGATGCCATAGTTACAGATTGGTTCCATGGTTTTGTATATAGATTGTTCCTTTGTACAACATTTTCCTCAATGAAGCTTGCTGTGCTTGCTGTATCAATCAGAGCTTTAAGGTGTAGTCCATTTACTATAACAGATGTAATACACGTAGTTACTGCAACAGCTAATATGTCCGAAATAGCAGAGCTTGCCTGTGTACTTCTACACATCTTAGCGAAGTGTCCCCTTTTGCCACATTTCAAACATATACTGTCCGAAGCAGGACAAAACCGACGCTGATGGCGGGAGTTGCCACCGAAATAGCATTCATTGGTTTGATTGCTAGTGTTTGTAGATTGCCGTATATTGTTTCGAGATTTAATTGCTGCTGACGAGTTCTCCAGAGAGTTATGAGTCGCAGATACATGAGGCAAAGAATAATTATCAGACTGTATCTGTGCTGCTTCTAATGCACGTGCTTTATAAATGCTTTATCTAGAGTCAAAGTTAGATTCTCTAAAAGTCTTTGTCTAATATTGGAAGACGTAAGACCCGATATGAAGGCGCCACGTACAGACTCTTTTCATTTTCTTCCGCAGATACTGCTTTAAAGAGGCAGTCTTTAGCAAGTAGAATCAATGCTTGAAAATACTGATCTATTGTTTCACTTGGTTGTTGTGTGTGGGTTGCTAATTTATGGCGAGCAAAAATCTCACTTTTAGGTTTGATATACAAAGCTTCTAATGCAGATATAGCAGCTGAGTATGAGGTACATGATGCAACATGTGAGATATGATTAATTAAAAGTCTTAGCTTTATTTCATCCGTGTGCTCGATAATACCGGTTTCTGAAGATGTTATGGATTCTTGCAAAAAAAATTCAAATGTACGTCTCCAATGTGTCCATATCGACGACAAATTTTGGTGGTTCCCAACTGAGGCAGGATCGACATCAAACCTTTCCGGTTTTAAGTAACGATACATAATAATACAATTATGTAGAATAAATTGTGAGAATAAGAGAGCCCTGAGATAAAATGTAGGCTTTATTCTACATAAAATACATGTTTATACTTGACAACGTATGACACTGACTGACACTATAATATTGAAATGTTTCTTTAATAACCGGCCAGGATTACCAGTTCACCACACTAATGACTTTGGTGAGATGTTGATGGATATTATTGATAACCTTAATTTATGCACTTTAAATACTGGATCAATTACCCGCCGTACAGCTCCTGACCAACGGCGAAGTGCTGTCGACCTTTCAATTTGTTCCCCAAGTTTAGCTACATCATTAACATGGCAAACTCTTCCTTCATCTTTTGGCAGTGATCATTTCCCCATCTTGATTTCTTTCCCTTGCAAAAATTTAACCATTCCTAAACATGTACCTCGGTTAAACAATAGGCTTCCAATTAGAGACAATATTTCATGGTCTGCATTCAAGGAGAGTGTTGAGCAAAAACTTCATTCCCTTTCGAATATATCACCAGGCAATGAGCCTGTTTGTGCTGATGCCTTGGCCCGCTTGTTAATTGATTCTGCAAACAAAGCTTTTCCTTTAAAAAAAACTTCCCATAAAATTCCTTCACCACATTGGTGGGACAAAGAATGCTCACTGGCTATTAAAAAAAGAAAAACAGCTGAACATAAATATAAATATTGTATGACTGGTGAAAATTATATTGAATTAAATAATATTAGTGCTGCTACTCGTAGACTCTTCAAAAAGAAAAAGTTTGAGAGTTGGAGAAAGTTTTGCTCATCAATCTCCCCTTCTACACTATCTACGATTGTCTGGCAAAATATTCGCCGGTTCAAATCAGCCATGTCTGATTCATCTCGCCCATCAATTCCTTTAGATATCGCTAGTGAGTTTCTAGATCAACTTGCCCCTCCATGGGTCCCAGAAAAATTGGACCTTACAGCTCCTGCAGATTCAGCCTCATCAAGCTTTGATTCTCCTTTCACACTGTTTGAACTGAATGGCATAGTTCAAAACCTTTCCGATTCTTCACCAGGTCACGATGGAATACCATACTCTTTCTTTTTACCCGACTGCGAAAGGAGGGTTATGTTTTTCGAGAGTATATATGTATGTATGTTTGTATGTATAATTGTTTGGCACGCCCTACAGCCCAAACGGCTGGACAGTTTTTGACATATGAGGTGTCGTTGAATTTTTCAAAATTGTTAGAATGACATGGGCTACATAAATTTTGAAAATGGCGCTCGCAAATGGAAATAAAGGGGGGAGGGGGGATTGAATTTTTCCTCAGCATAGCAATATGGGTATCAAATAAAAGCTAATAAAGAGACCGTTTTAAAAATATAATATTTTTTGCAGTCTGGTGTTTTGTTTTAAATAATAAAACTAAAAATTATAAAATAAAAAACGGTAATTTAAAAAACTAAAAAATCCGACTGCGTTTCTGTGTAATTGGAAATATCAAAACCCTAAAACAAGAAAGCGGTCATACCCGGGTTAAATTGGTACCCATATTAAAAAATTGTAGCAGTCGGAACCCATGTTAGAAAGTCAGCCGTCTCGTCAGTAGATTGGAGTAATCTGCAATATAATATAGAGGTAGGTCCATTTCTAGAATGGGTCCCGACTGTAACATTTTTTAATATGAGTACCAATTTAACCCGGGTATGACCTCTTTCTTGTTTTAGGGTTTTTATATTTCCAATTACACAGAAACGCAGTCGGGTTTTTTAGTTTTTTAAATTACCGTTTTTTATTTTATAATTTTTTTTTCACTAAACATCCCCTATTCCCTAAGCTTCAGGTTCTATCAAAACAATTTTTCAATTCTCCTTACTGGAGGCATAAGTCTGACTGAGCCCAATCTTTTACTCAGTTACTGAAAGTTAATGTGTTTATCTGCTCCAACTCACCGGTCGAATTATTTACCGCTGTTTCACTGTAGTCTGGAATCATTAGTTACTCACATCAATATCCGATTCATCGCCATTGACAAACAAGACCCGAATTTTCGATTCGTATTCAATGAATTACTAAAATCTGAGTTTGATGGTTTTCATTGCATCTACACCGACGCTTCCAAGCATTCACCTTATGAAGCTACTGGTGTAGGAGTATTCCACACCCAGTATAATATTGTTCAAAAAATAAGGTTACCTCCGGAAAGTTCTGTTTTCACAGGTGAATGCTTTGGTCTTTTAAAAGCTATTGAATATGTTAAAATAATGCATTTGAAGGATACAGTGATATTTACTGACTCTATGAGTGCCTTACAAGCTTTAAAAAAATTCCCCTTTGAATTTAAAACCCAGTTCCCAGTTATTTATGATATTAGAAAAGCTTACCATGATTGTGCTATTAGGGGCTTCAATATTTGTCTTTCCTGGGTTCCGGGGCATTCCGGAATCAAGGGAAATGAAATAGCTGACCGACTGGCAAATGAGGCAGTTTCATCTGGAGATATGTTTCCGTACAAGAATTACTCACACGATCTTTTTTCATTACCTAAAATCTCTCTTCTTGACTCTTGGCAATCGGAGTGGGAAATTAGCAGTCAACAAAAAGGTAGACAGTTTGCTAAAATTCAACCGATCATCTCTGTTAAACCTTGGTTTTTTAAGGCGAAGTTTGGCAAATTATCAACATCAGTTATTACACGTTTAAGATTGGGCCATGTTTGTAGTCCATCCCATCTTACCAGACTTGGCCTTGTTGATGATGATGGCTGTGAGTGCGGTACTGATATTGGAGATATTAATCATATAATTTTTGCTTGTCCAAGGTATGACCGTACCTTGTTCTATACCCAACTTGTTTTTTTACAATCTCCATTCCCCACCTCTATTATTTCCCTTCTTTCCACAAATGACACCTGTATATATAATTGTATAGCTTCCTTTATACTATCTAATAATATAAAATTGTAGTTTTGTTAAAGTATTATGTACATATTATTTTATGTAACTTTATTGTACATAAGATGTGTTCCAAATTTCATTTCTCTGATATTCTTATATCACCCACCTTTCCCTAATCTCCTGACTCCTGTAACTCCTATTGTCCAAATTCCGTATGTAGGTCTTTAAAACTATTCTCGTTTTCCCGTTTTTTACTCGACATTGGCGGAGAGCAACCCACTCGTTGCTATATGACAGCTCAGTAGCGCTGTCAAAAAAAAAACTATATCAGTAATTAATTTAAAGAAACCGTGATGATCACATAGACTTTCTAGTAGGATAATACTACAACACATGTTAAACCACTTTTCTTTTACGAAAACGAATAGTTCTCGGTATTTTTATTACATGAAAATTGCACTTGGTCGAAAATTAGATTACGCGTCCACATTGACACTAATCATTATGACAACTGATGACATGTCAATGACGATTTGAGGCACTGATCATGAATCTTTAAGATTATTAACTCCCATAGACTAAGAATCGGCAAAAAAATACTGTCATTATGCGTCAAAAACTACAGTGCTCAACTTTAAAAAAAAAAGAGTGAGCAAACTTTAGTGATGTACGTGTATCTGATGTCGGAACGAGTATAACCCATCCTTTTATCGAGACATTTTTGATCGGTTCCGCACAATCGATACTATTTAATCGATACTAGTTAATCGATATTCACTATCCGGTATAGATTGTTTTATTGTTGGTTAATAAATAAAAGATGCTGTTTGTTGAAATAAACTTTATTATACTGCTTAATATAAAATAGTAACATAAAAGATCCATACCTATTACTAAAATACCGTAGGGTACCTACTCGGTAATATAATATAGTATGTCCCTAGTAAGGAGTAATATTGTGCACTCATATTTAGCCGTACCATAGTGCCAAGCAAGATACAGTTCAAACGATCTATGTATTAAAATGATACAATCCTGTCTAATCACCTCATTGCCCGCGTACCTAACTCATATCTTGGTGCTTTGGCAAAGCTATAATATGGGCGGGCCCTCTAGGCCTAAAGTACTCCGACCTAACGGAAATATTATGTTTACATGTTGCAGCTCTATATAAAGAAAAAAATGAAAGAGATGTTGGGGTCCTATATGGGCTAATATTCGATACCCATTAGCTTTTCTCAGCTCTACAGGCATACAGCAGATCCGATCTCCTGCTGGTAACCTGCAGTGCAACATACTCAGTTTAGTTGATTCAATTCTACATTGACTGCACAAACCAATTGCTCAGCTCCACATGAAAGAACATGTGTGTGTTTCAAGCTTCCTCATGTAAATTCAAAGCATGCTATATCTTTAAGCATAATTGGAGGAAATTATTTTATTGTGTATTAAGTACGAATCAAAATTCTCAGTCGAATTGCAGTAGAAGGCTGAAACATTTTGCTGGTTTTATGTACTCCGAATGGCATGCCTAGGATTTCTCATTGCTTGTCTATGAGGAAGCTACAGACACGCACATCACGAAAGCAGTTTTGATTTAAATTTCAGTACTTACCGTGATAATGTGAAGCAAGAGGATGAATGAGAGAAAACCAGGAAATCTTCCTGGCGGCACATTTAAGCTTAGCAGAAGCAGACAAGATTTCCTTTCCGGGCTTCACAAGGCGTCTCAGTCCACTCACATAGCCACTTCTCATGCAATTATTTATAAAGCAAATGTTCGTGTTACTAATGCAATCGCACAAAACGTTAAAAAACATTGTTTCGTTCTTACTTAATGTAGAAAACTAATAAATTTTATTACAATTTTAAATTAATGTCCTGTCGAAATATTCGTTCTTTTATGACACGTGTTAATCATATTTGAGCTGGCGATGCATAAATAAAGAAAAAAAGATATTGACATTTAAAAAAGAAAATGTCTAGGCCCCTAAAAAATGTGTCAGTCGTCGAATCCTACAACTTACGTCAGGCTGGCTATTTAAGGTTTCTGTTAAAGCTCAATGCTGTTGCCAGTAAAAGAAATTAGTTCCAGTTGTTTTCCGCAATATGGCGAGGTCCCATATATTCTCAGGCTATACCCTTGATATAGTACCTAGTAGTATTTATCCACCAGTCAAAAAGCAATGGTACATAGCCATACAGCCAGGAAATACAAGTAAGTGATTAATGGATAATGCCTGTTATAGCCTGACCAAAAATATATGGGACCTCGCCATATTGCGGAAAACAACTGGAACTAATTTCTTTTACTAGCAACAGAAACCACAAATCGTCATTGTCATGTCATTAATTGTCATAATGATTAGTGTCAAAGTAGAAGCGTGATCTAATTTTCGAGTATGTTATATTTTTATGTGTTAAAAACGCCGAGAACCATTCGCTGTCGTAGAAGAAAAGTGTTTTAAAATGTGTAGTAGTAATTTTTGTCAAGAAGATCTATGTAATAAACATAATTTATTTAAATGAATTAACGATTTAGTTGTCAAATCACAAATATTGGGACGTCATATGGTGCAAACAGTGAGAATTGGCTACTGATGGCAATGATGAATATTGTAAAAACAGTTTAAAAAAATAATAATATTTTTTCCTTGTTTTGAGAGTTTTCTTTATTTCATCCCTGCTAAGTTATTTTACTGAATAAGTTCGTATTTAAAATGATAAATACTATAATTTAAAATAATATTAGGTTATTTTACTTCTACCCGACAGTGTACTACCCAATATTATAGTTCCAATTTGGTTTCAATTTCAAGGCCAACATTACAAAGAGTCACTTTGACAAATACCCACTTAATTTGCCAGTGCTCTGTCTTGTTCTTATATCATAAAATCTGTTATCAGACTTAAAAATATAAACATATAAAATACAGGTTTTTTATGTTCAGTTGCCAATCTACGCTGGTACGATTTTATCAAGTGTTGTCATATAAAGGGGATTCGTAGCGCCCTTAATTCCGGTCCCATATATTCCTGGTCAGGCTATACAAAACATATTTTTTCTCAAAAATGGAGGCGTTTAAAATTCTGATTTCTATGGTTACAGTTAAAGATAAATATAGGTTATTGGAGGTTTGTGATATCTTGGAATAAAAAACCAGCCTCCATACAAAAAGAGGACCAATCCTTTAGATTAAGAAAGAGTGTGGAACTTGAGATGCACAACTCAGGAAAAAAAAATTACCTTTTTGAATAATCCATTCATTTATTATATATAAGGATGCACTACGCCACAAAAAATCAGAGCCCAAACATGGCACATGTTATAATACACCTTATGAAGCTTCAACTGGTTAAGTTTATACATTGCCGCTTAGGCTTCAGCTATTTAAATTGTCATGTGTAATTACGCAGCAATGGATGACGACACTACGTCATATGTGAAATATCAGTCAAGATACTTACTTCAAAATTATGTGTAAAATTTTTAACTTATAAATTCCGGGATCATTTTGAACCTCACCAATTAGGATTTTGTACCAAGGGAGGTTGCGAGGCAGCTGTACATGCGCTTCGCACTCTCCTTTCACAAAATTGGACAGAGGTGTTGCTCAAATTGGATGTCAAAAATGCTTTTAACTCAGTCTCCAGGAAATCCTTGTTAAACGAGGTCAAAATTAACTCTCCTGAAATTTTCAATTACGTTAATCAATGTTATTACAACCCTTCAAAATTATTATACAAATGTAATGAAATTGATTCCGCTATAGGCTGTCAACAAGGTGACCCTCTTGGACCTGCCATTTTCAGTTTGGCTATTAACCCCTTCATTCAAATTTATTCTCAAAATTTAATGTATGGTATTTAGACGATGGGACACCAGGAGGTGACGCTGACACTGTTTTTTTAGACTTTTCTAGAACAATTCAAAAATTTCATACAATAGGCCTTTCTTTAAATTTTGACAAATGCGAAATTTTTATTTCAGAACATCTTCCTCTTACAAGAAGATCTGAGATAATTTCTAAATTTCATAGTTTGGCCCCCAATATTAAGATTCTCACAGACTCAACCCTCCATCTTCTAGGCTCTCCTATCTTCGATAATGCAATACCCCCTCATTTTCAAAAATTAGTAACTAAATTTGATGAATGTTCAGACCGCCTTTTGGAAATCAACGCTCATTCGGCTCTCTTTATACTTAAATCCTGTCTTTTAGTTCCTAAATTTAATTATCTTATTCGATGCTGTCCTATTTGGAAATTCCAAAATTTGACTAATAATTTAGACAATCTTGTTAAAACACATTTGGAAAAGATTCTGAACATTCGTCTTTTGGAACGGTCTTGGGATCAAGCGTCCCTTCCTATCCATTTTGGTGGGATTGGGACGCGCAAAATTTCCACTGTCTCCTTACCTGCCTTTCTATCCTCATCTTACAGCACGTCCACTCTCGTTGCAAGTATCCTGCAGCCTTCTACTGCAAACTTCGAAGTGGCGAGCCTGGACGAGGCTAGAAATGCTTGGGATATAGCATATGCGAATAAATTCCCTTCAGATCTTAAAATTCAAAGGAGTTGGGACCAAATTTCTTGTGAGTCTATTTTGAAAAGTATTATTGACAGTAGCACTGACAACGCGGATCTAGCCAGACTAAAAGCAGTTTCCACCAAGGAAGCAGGATACTGGCTTCAGGCCTATCCTTCGGCCAACGTGGGAACCCTTTTGGACTCAGAAACTCTACGAGTCTGCGTGTTGGTGCTGAGGTTTGCCTTCCACACAGATGTCCTTGTGGTTCTGATGTCGGCTCGTTGGGACATCACGGACTCTCCTGTATTAAAAGTGCAGGCCGCTTTTCGCGTCGTGCCAGCATCAACGACATCATCCGTCGATCTCTTGCCTCTATCAACGTGCCGGCTTTACTCGAGCCGAACGGTATCGCGCGTGATGATGGCAAGAGACCAGACGGGATGTCACTTGTTCCTTGGCGGATGGGTCGGGCTCTTGTGTGGGACGCTACCTGTGTCGACACACTTGCAGCCTCTCATCTGCCCAGGACAAGCCGTGATGCTGGTTTGGCTGCGAGAGGTGCCGAAAACTTTAAAAAGAACAGGCAGATCGACTCCCGGTACCACTTTGTACCGTTTGGAGTCGAAACACTGGGTTCGTGGGGTCCCAACGCTATCTCTTTTTTCAAAGAGGTTTCCAAGAGGCTAGTTGACATCAGTGGTGACCTAAGAGCTGGCAGCTACCTTGCTCAGCGTATAAGCATCGCTATCCAGCGCGGTAATGCTGCCACCATCCTAGGAACCTTACCAACCAATCTTTTTATAAAAAAAATTATAAAAAGGGTCCTTCCCTTTTTATAATTTTTTTTGTGTGTTGTATTAAGTAATTTATCTTAATTTTTATTAATAAGTTGTATATATAGTTAATTACGCTTAATTAATTATGCCGCTTGTTAAATATATACTTAAAATAAATATTATATCCTTCATTCAAGATTCAAGAAGATTCATAAGGAAAAAGCGCGGGAAACCTGAGACTTGTCGGGCGTCTTTTTTTCCTCCCAACTTTTAATTTAAATTTTTAAGGGTTTGCGGTCAGAAGAGTAGTGTTTTTGTACATATCTTTTATTTCTGTATATTTATTTATTGTTTTAAAAGTGTTAAGTTCGTAAATCTTAGGTAAGTTGTACAGTTTTTTCTCCAATATGAATGATCCTCCCGACAAGGGAGGATCAACTCCACCAGTATCAGATGATCTATCTGAATTACCTAAAGTTATTATGTCTTCACCTTCCGTGGTATATTGTGTTACCATTTCGAACGATTCCGACACCGATTCTCCAACCTCGGCATCAGAACTCAAGCGTGGTCTAAAGCGAAAACGTACTCACCTTGGACAAGATGCAGAATCAGTTTCTCATCATTCGGATTTGCTTAAAGTTGACCCACAACCTGTTCCCAATCTTGGTGACTCTTGTTCTATTGATGAAGAACATGCATCTTGCTGTGTGTATACTGGTTTCCATTATGCAACCAGTAAGTCATGTCCAGAGCTTGTTCGCCAGAGAAAAAGAAAGACCTAATTGGCTGAAGACTCTATTTCTTATGCAGAAGCATCTAAACTTTATCCTCAGGCTTCCAAATCATATGCAGACATTGTATCTTCCTGTCCTGAAAAAGTTACACAAGAGATTAGTTCTAATGGGTCTCATTCTAGATCAAAAAATTTAAAACAAACAAGTTCCTATAAAAAACAGTTTATGTGAACCCGCGCTCTTCACCATCAGTTTCGAAAGGCTTTGACAAGAAAGCTCATAGGAATCTAACTAGGGATTATTCTTTCCCCTCTCCGAGAGATGGGTGTGCTCTAAAGAGCCAGTCCCAAGATGAAGATCAGCCAAGCTATAATCTCACAGATCTCATTGCAGTCTTAATTAATTTGATTTCTTAGTATAACTCTAGATCACCAACGCTGCCCCTTTAATTGAAAGTTTCATTCGATTCCTCCAAGATGGATCAGCGCGCGAAGGTAATTCAATGGAATTGCCGGAGTATTTTAAGTAAAAAGAGTGACTTTATCTATTTAATCAATACTCAGACCCAATATTAAGTTTAAGGTAAATAGTTTTAACTCAATTAGGGAAGACAGAGATGATGGATATGGCGGGGTAGCCATATTTGTCAAGAAGTGTATCCCTTTTTGCCCTATTTCAATTCCTAACCATAGTAGTGATTTTAGTATAGTTGCAATCAGTGTACATAATATTTGTATGGTTTCTATTTATATACCATATCCTTCATCTAATGTTTTAAATGAAATTCACCAAATACTTATCTTTCTCCCTAAACCTCTATTGGTGCTTGGAGATTTTAATTGTCATCATCGTGCTTGGGGTAGTTCTGAATCTAATGACTGTGGTGAGATGTTGATGGATATTATTGATAACCTCAATTTATGCACTTTAAATACTGGATCAATTACCCGCCGTACAGCACCTGACCAACGCCGAAGCGCTGTCGACCTTTTAATTTATACTCCAAGTTTAGCTACATCATTAACATGGCAAACTCTTCCTTCATCTTTTGGCAGTGATCATTTCCCCATCTTGAT
Organism: Pyrausta nigrata; assembly: GCA_949316185.1. NCBI lineage: Eukaryota > Metazoa > Arthropoda > Insecta > Lepidoptera > Crambidae > Pyrausta > Pyrausta nigrata. Next base: position 10,484,972 of record OX438938.1, read on the forward strand.
TTCTTTCCCTTGCAAAAATTTAACCATTCCTAAACATGTACCTCGGTTAAATAATAGGCTTCCAATTAAAGACAATATTTCATGGTCTGCATTCAAGAAGAGTGTTGAGCAAAAACTTCATTCCCTTTCGAATATATCACTAGGCAATGAGCCTGTTTGTGCTGATGCCTTGGCCCGCTTGTTAATTGATTCTGCAAACAAAGCTTTTCCTTTAAAAAAAACTTCCCATAAAATTCCTTCACCACATTGGTGGGACAAAGAATGCTCACTGGCTATTAAAAAAAGAAAAACAGCTGAACATAAATATAAATATTGTATGTCTGGTGAAAATTATATTGAATTAAATAATATTAGTGCTGCTACTCGTAGACTCTTCAAAAAGAAAAAGTTTGAGAGTTGGAGAAAGTTTTGCTCATCAATCTCCCCTTCTACACCATCTATGATTGTCTGGCAAAATATTCGCCGGTTCAAATCAGCCATATCTGATTCATCTCGCCCATCAATTCCTTTAGATATCGCTAGTGAGTTTTTAGATCAACTTGCCCCTCCATGGGTCCCAGAAAAATTGGACCTTATTACAGCTCCTGCAGATTCAGCCTCATCAAGCTTTGATTCTCCTTTCACACTGTTTGAACTGAAGGGCATAGTTCAAAACCTTTCCGATTCTTCACCAGGTCACAGCATTGATCATTAATGGACCATAGACATAAGAATTTGATATAAATTTCAACTTTATACCTCCACGCGTTCCTGAGTAAAAGGGTCTTGACAGACAGACGGACAGACGGACAATAAAGTGATCTTATAAGGGTTCCTTTATTCCTTTTGAGGTACGGAACCCTGTAAGGTGTGCATTATACAGTTATATTTGGCAATTACACCGGGGACAGGCCATTTCACTGAAAGTTTCTAATTAAGATCGAAATAAAACAGTAGGATTGGTAACTTAAGGGTTAATAAAAATACTTTTCACACTACCTGTTGGCAATGTTCAATTTCACATCAAGTAAACTTGACTCAAAGTGAGTCATTGCATCCCTAGGGAGGTAATGTTGTATGAAATTTAATTACGCCCTTAGGGAGGCAAAGTGATTTGAATTTCGAATAAGAGTTCCTAGGCATGTTCCATGATCACACTAGCCTGTCCCGCTCCAAAGAAAAAATATTTGAAATTTGAACCTGGCAGCCAAGAATTTTAGTACGAATAGAATGACAAAAAAAGCGCGCGCTTCTGAAAAAAAAGGAATAAATAAAGAAAAAAACCTATATAGGTATTTTAAGAAATAAAATTACAAACAATGTTTTCGTAAAACTGAAGAGTAGCGAAGTTTATGACACCGGAGTCCATTAGATGTAAAGCTGCTGGTATTGATTGTTAATAATAATAATTCACTGCCAGAAAAGTCAAAGGATATATACTTATAGATAAAATAAGTTTCTTGTAGTACTTTTTTTTAATTGTCTCGTAGGAAGTGTGAAAAGCAGAGTATTCTCCTCGGGGATAAAGATGTCTTCGTCTTGGGCGAGCTTAAATCCCTCGCTATGTTCGGGAGTAAACAATAAACTCCCTCGCTGCGCTCAGGAGTTAACTCTCGAATCCTTCGTTACGCTCGAGATTCAAGATGACGCCCGTGACTTAAGACATCACTTTACCCCCTTGGTGAATAATCTACTATTAAGTACCTATATGGAACCTTATCTTTTCTAATGTAATTAGGATAGGTCTGTAAAATCACAGTAAAACGAACTACAGTGCATAGCAATGCATGCGGCAAAAACAATGTACTATTTTTGAATCCTTTATTGTATTAGCTCAATCAGTTTGCATACACAAAATGTACACTCAGTGATTGTGTTAATTCTTTATTCCACGAGCACCGTTTCTCTTGCACTTGCAAATAAAAGTCTTACAGAATCACAATATCCAACTCCACGTCGTGACCCACTTACAATTACATAAGCATCGCCAGCATGGAGAATCCGCTTTGCTTTACAATAATCAAGCGCAGCATGAATGCGAGAGTCTACTTCTGAAATCCAAGTTCCTCTAGCCGCTTCAAAATAATGGACTGCACGCACTCCACGCCAAAATCGCAATTGTCTTCCTGTATGACAAGCTCTAGTCACTGCTACTATAGGACATAAGGGTCTAGCATGTGACAATATTTTAGCTGTGCGACCTGAATTCGTAAGGCATAATATGACAGAAGCACGTGATCGCATAGCAAGTTCTACTGCACTTACGCATACTGCCTTTGTTGGTTCTTCTAATGGACTTTGCATCAATTCCATGTTCCCATATATTCGTGGCTGCCATATAATTCTTTCTGCTTGTCTACATATAACAGCTGCAGCTGCCAAGCAATGTTCGGCCATGCGTATTGCGTCATAAGATGGAGCAAATTTTACTAATGGTGAATCATAATGTAGTTCCAAAGAAAGGACATCGGTACCATCTATCACAAGATTAGCTATGTCGGTGACACATAAAGTCGGTATCTGTTCGTTTATAACAGCTTTGCATATACAAGGCTTTCCAGCTTCATTACATTTCGCTAGCAATGTTTTTTGAGCTATGAATATTTTTTCTACCGGTAAATCAGTACTCAAAACACTTCGATCTAAGTAAATGCCATCCGCTTCTTTTAATATATCATCGATGTTATCTAATCCCAAAACCGTATCAATGCAAGCAAACACGAGGATATGTTTTCCTTTTTCAGATAGTATATCCCGCACTTGACGAACATCATAATAATTTTGAGCATTGGGAATTAAAACAGCGTCAACATCCGATGCAACTGCCCATGCTATTTGTTCATCCATATGTTCAAATGGCTGTTGAGATGAATCGCTGCACGAAAGCGATTGAACACTATCTCCTTTCCCGTTACGCAAATTATCTACTTCTCTGGGTACATGAGAGATCCTTACAGTCATTTTAGAACCAATCGTGCCTCCCACAGATACTGAACATTCGACGGAATCATCTCCGACTTCGGAAACTACTAATTTAATTTTTCCAGGAGTTAGACTATCTATGTACACTAAATCTCCAGTTTGCAATTCAGTCAAATGATCATACCCAATGTACAGACAATCAGCGGTTCCGCTTTCACGCCAGCTTGTATCGGTAGTAAGCCTGATGGTTTCGTATTGAACTATTTCAACGGTTGCCCTTGGACCAGCTTTTAAATCACCTGTCACAATATCTGGGCCTCGAACATCCACGATCAGAGCAAGTGGATAAACATATTCAAGTTCTGCACTATAATTATAAACTGCTTGTCGTATGCTTTGAATCAATTGTGCACAAGCATCCGGTTCCATATCTCGCATATTGAGTCTAGCCACAGTCATACCACAAGCAATTAATCTTTGAATAGTCGTTGGTTCACGGTTACTAATCCCAATATCACACATTAAGCCAGTTTGAAGTTCTTCACAGGGGTTCTCATGAATGTTTAATTTGCTGTAATGTTTTAAAAGGGTTGGTTGTGGAGGCGCACTCTTATCTTTAAAATTAGGTGCGGCTTCGAGCGGAATATGCCATGGTAATGCCATTATAAAACAATAAGCTGTCTTAAGAAGTGCAACAGCAAAATATATTTAATATTTATATAAAAAAGTGTATGTCAAAAGCGTTGCATAAAAATGAAACAAAATAAGAAATACGCAATATGTATCTGAGTTAGACAATTTCTTTCAACGAGACAAAGTCAAACGTCAACGAATTAAAAATGAAAACTATTTACCCTCTATACTTAGGTATATAACCTTATTTCTGAATTTCACCTACTGACCTCTATAATATCAGGTAATAGGCACTGACCTTTATAATACAAGTACGCTGGACTGCATACTGTCAACCTAACAATGAAGCCATTTGTTTATCGCCATTTTGGCCCTGACAGACGGCTATAGTGAGCGTGTGGTAACCGTCCTCAGCACCAATGAGAATTGACATAAATATATGGAAGTCACTCCATTTTAGTTCCCTGGACACTCGGTAGGGGCGCTTTGATTCGGCACAAAAACTATCTGTTATTTCTTAGAGAATTTTTAGTCCAGCATACTAGTACTATAAAGGTCAGTGACGGAACCTAACTTGCACACACTCATTCATGACACTTAAAACTACGCATGTTTGTGTGTATAACACACACACATGCGTAGTTTTAGTCACAGGTTTCCGCCTGTTTTGAGGACGTATGAATGTCAAATAATTGTTTGTATTTTGGCAAAAATAATTATTTTATTTCTGAGTTACGCGAAATAGTGTTTAAGAGCGTAAAATATCCAAATGGTTTTGGAAGTATAGGTTATTTACTTTACGTAGCGAATTGATCGTCTCGTGGCCACTTAACTCGCTGTAACTATACATGGTGTCCAAAAAATGAAGGATAATCCTATAACTGCGAATAGGTCACAGTATGATCTACTATATGCCAATTTTTTTTTCAAGTAAAAGTGTTACCAATTTCGAAATATTGTTTTTTTTTTAATTTTTGTCGTATGTAAGTTATTGTAATTTCTACAAATGAAGACATTTTTGTGTTCTGTTTTTTGGACTATCTCATGGATACCCGAGCCACCTAAAACCAATGTTATTTATCAAAATTTGAATGTGTAAAATCTTAGAAAAACGCCTTTTTAATAAAAAAAATGAAAAGCCTAAAATTGCTCAATCATCGCCAATTTTAAAATAGTTAAACAACTATTTTATAATTAATAGTTATTTTAATTATAGTGCAGAAAGGTACGTATTTTGGGCTAAAATAAAATAAAAGTTTTTCAAGCAAATCTGTTTTGCCGGTTTCTATGATGTGTAGTAAATAAAATACGAAATAAAGAAAAATTTTATTTTTGTAAAACGGACAAAACTAAGGCGAGTCGGCGTCACACCCAGTATTATTGCCATATTGATTTGTGTCAAAGAGGAATCGTGATCAAATTTTCGAATATGTGGTATTATTATGTGTTAAAAACGCCGAAAACTATTCGCTGTCGTAAAAGAAAAGTGGTTTAACATGTGTTTTAGTCCTATTCGACAAGTAAATCTGTCAAGTATTTCTTTAAATGAACTACCGATTAAGTTGTCATATCACGATTTTTGGTACGTCGTATAGTGCGAACTGTGAGAATTGGCTATTGATGGCAACGGAGAATATTTTAATAATGATTTTGGAAAATAACAATTATTTATACTTGTTTTGAGAGTTTCATATTATTTATTTCAACCTTGCTTAGATATTTTTTAGAAATAGTTTTAGTTCGTAGAAGTTTCAAAAATTTCATATACAATATTTGTAATAGTCTGATAATTGTTTCTTACGCTTACGCGAATTGTTGAACTCATAAAATGGAATTATATTTGCTAAACCACAGTCGGGTAGAAGTAAAATTACCTGTTGTTCTTGTAGATGATATTATTTATAATGGTATCAGACTATTATTAAAACACAATTTACGGATTACTTCGCGATTTATTTACATTTTATTTAAAACCTGACGTTTCGAACACTACAGTGTTCGTGGCCACAGGGACAGGAGACAGGGACACGAACGCTGTAAAGGGTTTGAAAATATAATTATATACATACAAATATAATTCATTTTAGTCCAAATTTCAAGGTTAATATAACAAAGAGCCACTGCATTTAGTAAGTACCTATTTAATTTGCAAGTTCCCTTGTTGTTGTATCATAGAATCTGTTGTCAGTCTTAGAAATGTAAACATAAACAAAAAATAAACATTAAATATTCAGTTGCCGATCTACGCTGGTATGATTATAACAAGTGTTGTCATATAAAGAGGATTCGTAGCGCCCTCAATTTAGGTACCATATATTTCTGGTCAGGGTTTAAAAGAAATAAGTTTCTGTTGTTTTCCGCAATATGGTCATAGATTATATGGCGAGGTCCCTCGGCGAGGTCCCATATATTTTAGTCAGTCTATAATTGATTTTCAAGATCACGATAGAATCATGATTTTATTGATTGACGGCCTATCACCACCGCATCAACACAACACGGCTTGCCTAATGGCTCCTCTTCACCAATGGCACAATAGACAGATTTCTCTATATACCGTGCCAATGGCCCATCAAATGATCGTCCATCATTGCCGCCATGATCGGGCTACTTTCCACACAATCGTGAACATTTATTTACTGACTGTCTACCGTTGTTATTATGACGTCTATCGAAGATTTTTGAAATAGAAATAGAAAATTTTGAATGCATGCCTTTTTTCGACTAACTCAAACAAAGTAGGTTCTCAGTATGACCCGTATATTTGTCTGCGATTATCTCGCGTTTGGCTGAACTGACTTTGATTTAGATTTTAGAAAATAATGCTTATTTTTTGGTTACCTATTACTGAAAATGGTAAAATATATTTTTTTACAAAAACAAATAGTTTAGAAAAATCATCTCCGCAACCATTAATTTTATACATTGACAGAAAGAAGAAAGGTGTTTATACTGTACTATACCCGAGACAACTACGTACTGAGTATTCGGCGATGGTCGATCATGGGCCATCATTCCTTTGATGTACCTACACTACTTCGATTGCACACACACAATCATTCCCGATGATGGCCCATCAAAGACACAACAAAGACAAGTCCTACACAATCTTGCATGTCTATACCATAAAGTTAATATTCCTAACGGAATAGAGGAACAATTACGAGCTGTCAAACGAAACCGAAATAGGATGACATTTGTGTGCGAAAATTGTTCATTGCTACTTCCCTTCTGAACTCCGCACTAAAATACCTAGGAGACTGGCTAATAAATCACGGACTCACGATATCTGTGCCACAGTGCAGCTGTGTGACTTTCACCCGAAAACGTATAATCCCTGAAATAAATATAGTGTAAGACGGAGATCCCATTGTTTGTATATATCTCATAGATACCCTTAGAATAATAACACTGTGTTATTATTCTAAGGTAATACCAAAGTCAAATTTTTAGGACTTATATTGGACTCAAGACTATCGGGTACTGCCCACTTCAACTATATTGTAGAAAAGGCAGAGAGGGGATCAACGTCCTTCGAGCCCTTTCTGGCGTCCGATAGGGCGCTCATCCCTATTCCCAAAAGCTCCTGTACAATTCGTAGTCATTTTGATTACGCTTCCTTCCTTTTAGATCCCTGTAATAAATCTGCTCTCAATAAATTAACAAAGACCCAATCCAAATGCTTGCGAATTATATTAGGGGCCATGAAGTCCTTCCCGATTAACGCCCTCCAAATCAAATGTGTGGACCCCCCTCTCTACCTCCGCAGGCAATATCTCTGCGATAAATTCTACACTAAAGCTGCATAAAAGTTGAACCTCCCCCTTTTAGAAAAACTTGACTTTCTCTGCTCATTAAGTAATTCAGATCCTTCCCATAAAATCCCATGTATCCTTCTGAGAGATCAAAAATTCAACCGCCTTCCAACTCCTTTTGGAAAAATCCCTATCAACCCTCTCTTCTCTAACAGCTTCGAATCTTTAATCTATCAGCCCGCTATCATCCTTAATTTTGGTATCTCTAAAGACTCTATCTCTGCCCCTCAAGAATTTCGCAGTATCTTGTCCGAACACTGGCAAAACTGGTTCCCAATATTCACAGACGCCTCGAAACTTTCTGACGATGGTTGCGTTGGTGCTGCAGTCTGGATACCTGCGTACAAAATTGGTTTAGCTTAAAAATGCCCTCCAGTCACATCCGTTTTTATAGGCGAATCGGTTGCTTTATTAGAAGCAATTCGATTTGCAAGGTCCCATTCCCTAAGTAACTGCATAATTTTCACCGATTCTTTAAGCTGCCTCCAAGCTATTCTGACCAACCCATTCAAATCCAAAACCAAGTTCCCTACAATACTAATGATCAGAGAAGCCCTTCTGGAATGCCAAAAAATAACATTAACATAGTTCTCACCTGGATCCCCGGTCACAGGGGAATTCCCGGTAATGAAACAGCTGACTCATGGGCTAAAGCTGCAGTCTCAACTGGTTCTCTGGATCACTTTAAATCACCTCACCTGTATACTTCCTGGAACACACATTGGGATAATTCCAAAAGAGCTGCTGGTCGTTATTATGCACCTGCATAATAACGACATAAAAACCATGGTCGGGGGGGGGGGGGGGGGGATCGTTATGTCGGCTCAGGATAGGTTACGCGTGCACACCGGTTCACTTGGTGAAGCTGCGTATCAGGGACAGCTCCGTCTTCGAGTGTGGTCTCGACGAAGGCACTGCAAACCATTTATTATTTAACTGCCCAAATTTGCGCTTCCCTTTTTGACTTCCTCCCCAAAAGCTTCCCCTTCCAATTAACATTATATGTATTTTAACCTCGCTAAAACCCCCGTTTCTAAAATCTTTCTCTAAATTTATTAGCTTAAAAAATATTAACTTGTGATGCTAGTTCGTTTTGTGACAAACAAAAATGGATTAACTCTTTATTTTGTTTGCCATCTCTTTCCTTCCCACCCCTCTCCCTCCTCCTCCTTCACATGTAAATATTTGTAAAATAACTCTGTGTTGTGTTGTCTTTTAAACTGTGTTTGACTCTTTGTTTTGTTCTAGGTGGAATAATTTGGTTCTATTATTTTTCCTCTTTTTGATGTTTAAACTCATACCGTGTTAATGCTGCACACGTGACATTGGCGGAACAGTAAGCCCAAAACTGGGTGAAGCTTAAGTTCGCTCGCCATAAGAAAGAAGAAGAAAATTGTTCATGAATGTGTGTCAGTGATGTATGTCATGTCGCTTGTTACATTAGTATTGATATCGATAAAATTAATTAGCAACATTAATAGTAGGTATTAATAAAACTAAAAGAGGATAGGATGGGATTATTAATAGCTGAAACTAAGCGTCTGGAGTGAAGTAAAAACATACGAAAAACTCAGAAAATACGGTTGTTCCAATCTTTTATTTAAAAAAACTTAGTAAAATGAGATGCAACTTAGTGCATTTAGATTTTTCCTTTGCGTCAAATCTAGTTGGAAAGATGTCGTTGGTGCTATAGCGGCGGTGTCGATCTAGACTGCGATGACGATGATTCACATGTGATTGCCTCTGGTACAATATCTTTGTAAACATAAGACAAAACTGTGCGTCTAGGCTTTATCTTGACCTGTGAAATAGAAATATAGAACATATGATCAAGTCCCAAACTAAGAAACCATATAATATGTAGACATAACCATAAGTAAACATTGCTATCTTATGAAAAATCAACAGAAAAATTGTATTAATTTTATTTTTCTCTTCTCGTCTTGAAATATTTTTGTTCGAAGTGCTTACTGCAAATACTTGAATTTTTGTTTGGAACCCAGCTTTGACGATTTAATAATTTTAGCCAAGTATTTTTTTTAACCAAGTTATTCGGAAATCTGAAAGATATATTTGGTGCTAATGTTAGTAACTAGTTATTTTAACAGTTAAAAACAGCATGGATCGGCTAAGTATCATAAACAGTAAATACATACCCAGCTGATTCATATCTAAACGTCATATACGTCATATACTTAAACAACAGTAACACACATATATAATTCGTTTATTACATGATAGAGTGGAAACGAAAATCGATAACTTGATACAGCCCTAATGTAAAACGAAAATTATTTCTTTACACAAAATATTCGTAAATTCTGCATTATGTGTATTGGATCTTTGCTTCTTACATTATTAATGTATAAAGAAGATATTTATCACACTAAGCACTTAAAATTCGAAACGCATTGGCAAAAATAAACCTAAATTGGGTGATGTCCATTTGGAATAATTTACCTGTGAAATGATCAATTTTCGGGGTTTTTTCGCTGTGTCGGTTAATAATGACAGTTTCAAAAACGGTTCTGTTATGATGTCGCATCACACATCTCTTTTTATCATACAGTATTGCTGCTAAAGACATCTCGCTCGCTCAGCCCTTTGTTCCTCTATTCCGCTAGGTATATTAACTTTATGGTACTTGCTTGCCTTAGAGCCATTGTAAAGAGGGGGCATCATGACACTCACTGTCAAATACTGAGACAGGAGTTGTTTGCGGGAAATGAGCCGGTCAAAATGGGCTTCATGTCTTAATTTCCTAAATTAGTTTTTCGTGATCATTGTTGTAATTGTGTGGTGGAATAATCCTAATAATGTGCTGCAGAGGAGAACTAATGAGGTAAAAGTGAGAAACAAAGTAAGGCGCTCCTGTCTGATCCGGTTCGATTTCCTGCTCAAAATTTCCTTGAGAGCATTGAAATGTGAACCAGCCTCACATTTCAATGGGTTAGGTTAGGTTAGTTTGTAGTTTAGTTGTGTAAGTGTTTATGAAGAAGTACATATACTGAAGAAAATAAAGAAAAGATACAAATAAATACTGAAGACGAGGCTGTATGGACTTGATCCTTTGCCTACCCAGAATGGGTGAATCGAATATAAAAAAAAATATAATGTCAATATTTGATTTAGATGGAGTGTTTTTTGTTCGACGGTGCAGTTCGGTTCGGCCTCTATCTGTAATTTGAATTGGTTATTTTAAAGTAAATAATGTAATAACCTCAATTTTTTATCCGAAAATGGATCTAGAAAGTTCTGTGAAAGAACATAGTGCCGCTCTAACATCTGTTCGCTCCACTGACCGGAAGAAAAGTGCTGAAACTTTAAAGGATTTGTTATCCAGGAATGCTTTAGCTTCTTTGTTAAATAAAAATACACATAAAAAAAAGGGATTTACGTGGAATGAGCTCTTTGACGACATAAACGACTATATAATTAAGGTAAGTAAGTGATTAAGCTGTAGGTTAGGGTGTATGCAAGGGAACCAACTATTGATATTAGATTTTAAGAGCTGTATATTGCTGCTTTATCTTATCTAGAATCTAAGTAACTACAGCGAGTTTTAACCTAGACCACAATTAATAATATTGTTTAGGTCAAAACTTGTTGATCTCTAAACTTTTTGTGTCATTAAATAATATCTACTTACACCCATATTATAAGATGTTTACTTCCTTGAGGTTACCTTAGTTAAGGCCAAGTGGAGGAAAGGAGATTGACTTAGGCCACCACTCTGGATATAATTTAGGTGTCAGAATAGTTTTCATACCAATAAATGTTAAATGTAAATTTATTTTAGAATGTTTCAGTATTTTTAACTAATGTTCTCTTTTGGGGTTAACATTTATCAAATATTAAGTTGTTTCTTGTTTCCTTTTGACTTGTCTTTTTTCATTTCTGCTATAATGCTGGAAAGGTGGAAACAACGGAATTAATCAAATCCAATTACAATTCATGATGCCTGCATTAACCATTCAGAGATCAAGTTTCCAGAATCTATTGTTATGTGATCGCCGGCGGTCATATGATTCTCAAGGGGTGTTAACTTCAATAAATAGTTATCATAAACACTGATCATGGTAATAATTAAATAAAAAGGTAACATTGACATGTTAGGTTGAACCCTTAGTTCTTCCTTAAAAATCTTATATTATTAAAGTGATTTTGAAAATAATACAGGGCTCTTTGTAATTGACTTTCGGCTAAAGTGTTAAGTTTTCTTATGGGTACTACTCATAGAATCTGTCTTATTGTTCCTTGTTGTTGGCGCCGTTTATACGCAGCTGTGGCTGCATATGTAAGTTCACATTACAGGGGATATTCCTCAGACCATCCTGCGAACTTAGATTATGCCTACACCGTTATGATCAACTATTTTATCTTGTACTATTCCATCTTTGATAAATGTCATATTGTTTATTTTAGCCGAAATGGCCAACAACTGCGAGAAACAGGAAAGCATTGAAAGGGCTGGAGGAGGACTTTTTGAACTGCTGTGGACATGTTTATTGTTAAACCTCAACCTTATTTACAGTAAAATAGAGTTAATTTCCTTAGACCTAAAGCAGATAATTTTTCTTTTATATTTCAGAATCCCTAATAATAATAATAATTTAGTTTGGGAAATGTGATAAACATAATAGGTTGTGAAAAAAGTTTCTTCACATTTTTTAAGAAAATTCAAAATATTTTTTAATATAATTTATTTAACTTAAGTATCTATTTGTTGATAACTTTTTGCCATCTTGTAGGTAGGGTCATGATCCCATTGCTATAGAAATTTTGGGGCTTCTGATCAAAATACCGCGACAAGTGGGTTTGGCAGTCATCTCGTGATGTTAACCTCACATTGCCTAGAGAATTCTAAAGAGAGCAAAACAGGTAGAAATCTGAAGGTGCAAGGTCAGGACTATACTATACGAGGGGCGTTCAATGTATTCTCGGTATCGGGGTAATTTCCTAATAACGTGGGTAATCTAATTATCTTATTTGTTAATGACACTATCTGAGGGTATAAATAAAAAAAATCATTTAATTACGATCATTACTTTTCTATTTATTGTCAGTGAAAGACGACCAGAATGTCTGACGTCACAATGATAAAGAAAATCGAGCATCGCGCTGTTATAAAATTCCTCACTAAGCAGGGAAAAAGCCAAAAAATAATTCACGAAGAGATGGTCGCTGTTTACCAAGACTCTGCCCCGTCGTTATCAACCGTTCAAAAGTGGTCAAGTGAATTCAAAAGAGGCAGAGAAAGCATTGAAGACGACCCTCGCTCGGGCGGGCCCGTGAGCGTCACCACTGAAGAAAATGTGAAAAAAGTGGAAAAACTTGTACTTGAAGATGCTAGAATAAAAATCAAGATGTTAGCAGAGATAACAAACCTATCCGTGGGTACCATACATGCTATCCTGCATGACCATCTTAACCTCTCAAAGGTCAGTGCAAGATGGGTGCCGCGAATGCTGACCGCACCTCAGAAACAAGTTCGTGTCGAGTGCTGCAAGGAATTTTTAGAGCTCTGTGGAGAAGATTCAACGAGTATTTTCGACCGACTTGTTACTGGAGATGAGACGTGGGTTCATCACTATGACCCTGAGAGTAAACAGGAGTCCATGCAGTGGGTAAAAAAGGGTGCAGAGCCCCCAAAGAAGTTTAAAGTCACCCCATCCACCGGAAAAATAATGGCTACGGTTTTTTGGGATTCCAAAGGTATTTTATTGATAGAATACACTAAAAAGGGTGTAAGCATCACAGCAGCATCATACGCAATCACACTGCGTAATTTAAAAGGAGCAATCAAAGAAAAAAGGCGAGGAAAACTCACAGCGGGGGTGTTGTTGCTTCACGACAACGCGCCGGTTCACACGGCCCGCGTGGCGAAGGCTGCTGCGCGAGACTGCGGCTTCGAAGAAATTAATCATCCTCCGTACAGTCCAGACTTGGCCCCCAGTGATTATCACCTATTCCCAAATTTGAAAAAAGACCTTCGTGGAAAGCGATTTTCCGACGATGAGGAACTGAAGACAGCAATTAATGCCCATTTTGAGGAGAAGTCAGAAGAATATTTTTTAGAAGGTTTAGAGAAACTTATTTATCGTTCTAATAAGTGTATTGAGGTTCTAGGGGATTACATTGAAAAATAGGTTTTTTTCCAAATTTTCTGAGTTTTCTTTCATGCCCATACCGAGAATACATTGAACGCCCCTCGTATCACCAATGAGTACACGGTTCATTAGGTTTCTTTCAGTAAGCTCGTGGGGTACCCAAATATCGAGCTTTTTTGTGTACCCATTTTTTTTTAAATACGCTAAAACTTGTGGTCAATTCCTAGTTCTTCAGCTACGTCGTACGTAACTACTGATATGGTACCGATCTTGCTCCACTTTTTAAAAAATGGCATCAATTTTATCCGTAATAGGGCGACCAGAGCGACGCACAGTGTGGTTTGAAACCCTTTTTTGTTGCATGTAGTTTTTATTTGTGAAACTGTTAGTTTCAAGCACTGCAGTCCAAACCCTGCTTCGATTCGAGTTGTAGTTTTGAAGAAAAAAATTACTAAACTTTACATAAAAACGACACTTTGAAATTGAAAAAAAAATAGAAATATTTGTAAAAACATTAACCTTAATCATTATAAATGCCCCCATATTAACGTATCATGATGCCACAAATTTGCGGCACTCAAATGTCAATGGAAAGTCAACTATAATTATTTTTCCAATTTTCGGTATTATTTAATTTTTCGCATAAAAACATCGTATTAGGCCGCGATATTTATCTCAGCGAATGTGTATACACCCTCTTCTATACACAGAATTAAATTCAGGACCTAACTTATATTTGAAATTTTCGGACCTTAGGGTTGTCACTGCGAACTAAACATTTTTATAGATTTGTTACAGATTTTACTTTTTAATTTATTTAAACAAACAGTGGGAATATGTAATTACAATAAATGTTTATAACATGTGCTTATGTACTAATGTTATCACAAACACGGACACCATTTACCACGTATTACTTTAAATATTAACAAAGTGGTTGAGAAAAGTAAGCTGTGATCCTTGTATAGGTACAGTCGACCAAATTGAATCATGACCTACCTTATGGTCATTTTTCTACTGTCATTCTATACAAGTAGGTTGAAATTAGCTTGAACATACATTTCCTAGAAACGAACTGTTATCATTTTATTAGACACTGACAGTTACTGACAAGGCTAGGATCGCTATCTGTACGAATAAGTTTGTATGAAAATCGGCGAGAACTTAGGTAAGGGTTGCAATGCAACACACAGGTAGGTAGGTAGATATTCGGCATTCGGCACAGCCGGGCGCCAAGTCTGTATCGGGAACCAGTTTCTTCATAAAAGTTCCACTGGAACTTGTGTTAGCCATGATGAAATAAAACAGTATACTTAGTTGAAGAATATAATATTTATTTTAGTTATATATTTAACAAGTGGCATTAAATTGGTAAAGTGAAAAGTGACCCGATTAGACGACTACAAATGTCACTTCCTCAATCCAAACCCCACAAATTTTCTATTGGATTAAGATCTGGAGACCTAGACGGCCATGGTATACGAGTGAATTCATCTTCATGCTGGGTAAACCAATTCGCGACAATTCTGGCAGTATGCACTGGACAGTTATCATGAACAAAGGAGAATACTGGCACTTCTTCACGCAAGTAAACTGTTCGCAAAGTCGGTAACATTGATTCTTCCAATAAATTGACATAGTTTATAGTGTTCTGACGAGGAGAAATTTGAACAAGTTCTCCGACACTTCCGGCGTCCATCCAGGCACACATGTTAGCTGAAATTCAGCCGGATAATTGGTTGGGCACTACGTGATCCTCTGTGTATCGCGTGTTATCGTAACGCCACGAAGTTAAGCGACCATGTTGAGAAGAGCGAAATGATTTCTCGTCTGTAAAGATGTTATTCGTAATAGTGTTGCATTTCCGCTCTCTGTTGGTTCGTGATTCAACGAACGCCATGATTATGTCGTCGTTTGTCTTCGAGGGTACCCTCTTTAGCATGCCGTCTGATCCAGGTTCTGACTGTGTTCCGACTTATTCTTAGCTCTTTGTTCTGCCGAGTTGGCCATTATACGATTTGTTTTTAGATATTGACTTAGATTTTTATAAAATTTCAGACTTACTAGATATACTTGACATCTGACACACGACGTTTTTTATTTTTAAAATTATAATACATTTTTCTTCGTAGTGAAAAGAGTTTGGATTATGGACTTATTTTAAATTCATATTAAGACTGGTTTATCTCAAACATGTCTAGTGCAGTGATAAAAAAGGGTAAACTTGCATAGATCTCTAACCCGTAATGACGCATTTTTATTCATATTTAAAACGTACTATGTGCAACATGCATGAAAGCGAAGAAAACCTTACTACATTAATGAATACAAAGGAATAATCGGCAAAGTGGGTCATGATTCAATTTTGTCGACTGTACATAAGAAGACTGTATGTAAAATAAGCTGACGCAACTCTGCTAGCAACCTTATATGTACTCGCAGCGCTGCGATACCTATTTTTTATATAAATTGTTTCAACAAACACACACAACTATACATTTATAAACATCCATGACTTAGGTACAAATGCTCGTGCTCATCACACAAACATTTGCCCCTTGCGGGATTCGAACCCGCAACCGCCTGGTTTAGAAGTCCCTGGCGCGACCCACTACACCAAGACGGTCGTCGTAGCTCATCTCGCAGTTTTCTTCGGAATCTATCAAGACTCAAGTATTATGTATCTTAAACTTAAGTTAATTAATGTCTCTTACGGATGACAGCCTGGTCGTGGCGTGGGAGTTCCAGTAGCTTCAGGCAATCTAGTCTCGAGTAAAGCTTATGACACCACGTCGTTGCGGATGGGACGGGGCCTTTTTGGTCAAACCAGGGTGGGGTGCCTTGGTAAAGGAGCGCAAAAAAAATATTTAAGCCCAAATTAGAGAGCAAATGGGTCTTTTAGTGGATCTGGGAAGTCCCAACTCAGGTACGACAAATGACGGTAAGACCGCCCTGCTTTTTCGGATAAAAACCGCGAAACTTTTGCGAAAATCCTAAATATTGAACAGTGGTTGATATCTGTACGTTATTTTAACTGTGCTATCTAGCAATTTACCAATTGACTCAAAAAAATTCGCCACATTTTGCACAAACTTGGCATACAAGTACGTTGGCGTATACAAATGGCACCCGATGTCAGACACTATACATAAAATTCTGATACATGGGGCAAAAATAATAGACTCATTCGGTGTTCGCGGTTTGCTTGGCATTTTTACCTTTTTTGTTGTAACATTTTAAAATGTATTGAATATCTTCATTAGATTCACTCATCTTGACAGTACGAAAAACAAATGAAAAACATACATTTTCCTTATTTGAATTTGGAATTATATTGTTTAAAATTTAAACTTTTAATGATACCAAAACCAGCCAGATACAAATAGTACAGCCAAAGACATTTAATTACAAGTTCATACACACTATAATGCGAAAATACTTTTTCCTCAACCTAATAGATTACTTAGCAAAAACAATTTTCATTATGACACAAAAATCTTTAGGTCAGTACATGCAGCCATAGTCTCATGGGCAATCTCATTTCGAGTAAACATCTTAGAATAGGGGTGTTAGTCTCAAGCAGCAGTCACAATGAGCATCCTAGTCTATCGGCGACCATTAATGATAAATATTATCACATGAAAGTGCTGTCGATTCACCACAACTTGTTAAGGATATAATCTTGAATTGCATTTTGGAAAAAAGTTATATGCAAAACGGTATTAAAAAAGTTATAACATCCTGTTTATAGAAAGCCCTGCTATTGTATTTATGTATTATAAAATATTAAGTATTATTGAAAAGAGTAATATTGTTATAAGGATTATTATGACTATTGTTTTTGTTTTAGTAACACTAGTAAGTGGTGGAATTAGAATTAATCGTTTTTTATTTTTTATTTTGGAGCTTTTTATCTAAATAGAATTTTCAAAAATGTTTTCGTAACCTAATTTCTTCTATTATTGTCTAATAGAAAAAGTTTGAATTATTCATGGCCGCTAATACCAAGCGAAGACCAAACACCATACTTTGCCTATTCTCTTTTTTTTCTAATGAAACTACATAAAATAAACAATATTATTTGTTAGCTTTTTTTACTAAAAAAATATGTCGGCAAAATTTAAAAATTCCTGAAATGGTTCTATCACCCTAGATAGATTTCTTGTTTTTATTGTTATAAGGTAAAAACTATGTTTTCATATTTTGTCATTTTGGATATTGTAGGAAACGGAAAAATATGAGACTTCAAAAACATTTGAAAATGTCACAGCTCCTCTTTGTACTAGTTTGCTTCATATGTGTGTTGCTGGATCAAATAAAGGTAAATGAATATTAAACTATTTCTAATTACACATCAACTAAATAAACAGCTTTTTACTTGCTGAAGCTACAAAAAAAAAAACAAAAAAAATGACTTTTTGGAGACTTTTCACATGGGCACCAGTCTCAATTTGCTACTAACAAAGAAAGGTGAAACTGTCTGTTATTTTTATAATAAGTAGTCTAAAATAACGCAAACTTCTTTTTTAGCTGCACAAACTCAACATACAGAAATCGTCCTTCAACTCAAAGTACTAAAAGTTGAAATAGAGAAAAAAGGACCTGTGTTTTGTTCTCTCAACTCAATTTTTTTTAGGGTAGCTCCAGGTAGGCTAGGCAGGTACATGTGAAGTGAAGTGGGTACATATTTTTTTTCGTCGTCGCCCCATCGTGTGGGGTATCGTCGGGGGATCCTCTTGGCTTGAAAAATCAGGATGATAGTGCATTTCATAAACTTTCAAGGAAAACTATAGCGGTTATAATAACTTTATTAGTTACCAGTAATATTCGTAGAACTTGGGTGTTAGATAGTATCAAATAAAAAATCCTTCGAATAAATTATCTAATGTGACTAAGATGAATTAGATTAATGCACAAAGGGGAATTCTTTGTGCGCAAGTCCCACTCGCATTTAGCCACATTAAAAAAATGTTTCAGTTGAAACAAAACACCATTCCATTGTTTTTTCATGTTCTCAAAAATCAAGCCAGCAATCAACTAGCAATTTATTTTGACTAAACTCTACAGTTGTATCGTCGGGTCACCGACTTCGCGGCACAGAATCGCGCTACTGGCGTTTCTTGTTCGGTTGATGGTTTATTGTTACCGTAGTTGTGGAAGGTCCGTATAGCCTTACGTATGGCCTTTTGGTTATTCAGTATTTAAGCTCAGGGGACCTTGAGAGTTTGGTGGTGACTTTTCAGTACTTTAGACCACAATAGACAAGATGAATTTGAAAAAATGTTCTAAAATATTCTTAAGTATCTTCTATTTCCAAAAAAATATATTATTTTTGCAATCAACAAAGGTAATATTTAAAAAAAATTAATTTAAATGAAATGCTCATAAATTGGTGCCAAAACGCGGTCAGGGTGTTATATTTCAAACGTTAGTGTTATAGTCAAAATTCGTATTAAAATTCAGTAACAGTGACTGACAGTGTCAGTATTTACTGAGGTGTGACGTAACTCAAATCTGATTGATGTTATAAAAAACATGGCAGATTTCAGTATTTTGCAATTTTATTTTCTAAAATAAACTAATAAAATCGCCTTAAAAATAAAAAATAAATGTTTTTTCCCATAATCTAAATACAATATTTTACTAGATAGACAAATTATTTTAAAGATTTTTGCTTACTGTCATCTTCCCTATTTTGCCGAGTAAGGGCGGTTTCGCACTACATCTGTTACCATGAGTTTACGGCGGTTTTACTCGCTAGCGACGACGTAAAAAAAGAGTATGGAAAATTGCACAGCGCCTCTAGCGGTTACTTGGAGAACTAAAATTTTCCATACACTTTTTTTACGTCGTCGCTAGTGAGTAAAACCACCGTAAACTGATCCGAATCCGATCTGAATTCCGTCAAAATGGTTTCCGGCGTAGTCGTAGTACTATTTGTACGAGAGCTTACACACTACGTCCGTCATTCTCGGTCCGGTTTTCCATATTAAAAATCAAATGACATATTTTGACGGAGACGGATCGGATTCGGATCGGACGTAGTGCGGAACCGCTCTTAGTTGAGTTTGGGCAGGTAAAAAAATACGTACTTATTTGTTATTTTAAACTACTGTCTGACATAACTCTATGTATATTATAAGAATAAATCCATCGGTGACGGGCAGTTGGCTACCTTTCCTTGTGGTTTCAGGTTCTAGTAATAGTAAACTTCCCATTGTTCTTTCAGGAAAAGCCTATATTAAATGTGATAGAATCCTTGATGCCTGCTTGAACATTTTAAAAGATGGCCGACTAACTAAAGCTATTGGTGATGCCTACATAAACCTGCTCTATAAACATGTGCTCACTTGTGACCATTATTTAGGTTTCATCACCCCTGCTAACTGGGAAGGTAAAAAAGTTACTCTAGTGCTGATGACTTAATATAATTTCATAGCTTAATTTAAGATAATTTTCATAAGGTAAAAAAACAATTATTTTACTTTTTTGTGCAGTTAGGGTGCGTCCAGACCTGGCGTATGCGCAGTTAGCGAGCTACTCACAAGCCGCTCGCGATCTGCGTGCGTGTATTTTCGTTCGTGCAACGCTCCTGCGCATCCCGCGCGCTGTTAATGCACAATGTACGCGACGTGCGCGAGCGGTGTTTGCACGCTTACTTTACTACAAATATTCTGTCTCATTTAAAATTCGGAACCTGCCACTAACGCTCTTGTCTTCTATTTTTAAATTTTATCAGTAATAGAATAGCTGTCTACTTACTTTGCAGAAATTATAATAACTGCAATCACCGACATCTATGAAAGCAAAACTGAGAGTCAATTGTAATGAATGTAAACAATTCAAACAAAACAGTAAACGCGTTAACTGCGCTCTCCCTTTATACAAGCCTTGTACGAGTTGCACTAAAGAGGCGCAGCAATCAATTGCAGTAAGTACGCGGGCAGCACGCACGCAATCGCAGCGCATTCGCCAGATCTGGACACACCTTTACAAAAACATAATAAATTATTGAATACCTATACTCTAAATACTATAATATAAGAAACTAGCTTCATTTAAAAAAATAATTAATGTTATCAGTGGATTATTATAATATCCTAAGAGCCCGTGAACCTTCAACCATTTTATAAAACCTGAAAGTTTGTCAGCGCATGCTCCCAACACAGGTAAGACTGATGTTCCATTATGAATTTTGGGTCTCTGTGGCTTTGGCAGTTCACAGGCTCTTGCTCTATAATAAATCTTATTGAATTTAGAACAAATGTTTCTGATTTCAGAACTATTGGATGTTTGTATGACAGTATGTTTGTCAAAAAATTCCAAATTGGATAATTTTACAAAGCTAAGGCTGCTGTCTTTAGTGGTGAAAAATGGCAAAAAGTATTGCCAGTTTGTTATACCGCTCAGAGATTCCCTATCAAAATTAAAAAAATATTTCAATCAAGTCCAACACGATAAGAAAGTTCAGGAAGTAGTAATGGAAATCATGATATTCCTTCTTGAAATAGTAAGATTGACTATAGGTATTATAGCATGCTTATTTATATTGTTTTGAATCTTTTAACTATGTATGTATCATTCAATTTGCTAATAATTAAGGAAAAGTGGTGTTATGTACCTTACTCGTATTTAACTTTTAAGCTATCTTTCGAATGCCGCCATACAATGTGCGAATTCACGGAAAATGTTTTACCTATAATATTGAAGTTTTATGACAGTAACATGGAGCAGAAAAAAAAGGTAGTAGTTTGAATCCTATGTAAAACAAATGGTAAAATAATATACATTTTTATTAATATTACCATATTTGCTATAATTTTTCAAACTTATCATTTTTCAGTGTTACTTATTTACATTGTTAAACATGACTTTAACATTGCATCACCCTGGAGGAAGATTATTCAGCGAAGAAGGCAGCTTGGCCAGCAACTGGGAAATTTGGAATAGGCATTTAAATTGTATTCTGGAAATTGTTACTTTAGAAATTAACTTCTTACAAAAAGTACGAAAACATAAGGACCATAACATTCCTTCCAATTTCTTTTTGGTAGCTGCTGCAGTGTATTTTCAGGTGAAAAGTAAAGTTTGTAGTATTAAACATTAATACAAGTTTACTTTTCTAGTATCTAGCTAGTGAATGTCCGCGTCTTCATTTGCAATAATATCGGACTTCCCACAAAATCTACCATCCTTTAATTTCTCACATTAGAGGTAAAATTTTGGAAAAGCTTGATCGTTAGTGTTCATTAAAATTTTATGAATAGCCTAGCTCTGTCCTTACAAATTTTCTAGTTTCTAAATTATTTTCCCCCATTTAATTTTTGGGATTGAATTTCGAAAAACCCCTATCTTACACAAAATAAAAAAAACAGTTTGCTAGTCCACATTTAATCAACCTTATTTCTAAAATATCTGCCAGGTTCTTTAATGACATAAATAAAACTAATACTATGTTTTTTCTTCAGAAACAAAATTTAAGAGTCATATTTTATTTAAACTTAATTAACATTAAAATTCTACTTTCAGACCTTTCATTCTGTATTAAATTCGGATATTGAAGCCGATGAAGGAAGTAGTTCAAAAAGACAGAGAGTTGCTTTTAACAAACATAAAACATTTGCTGATTTGTTGCAACAACTTCAAATAAATAATCTGCCATGGTATGTCTATTAAAGTTAAATTGGCACACGTAGTGCTGCGAATAAACGATTTACTGCACAAAGTAAGTTGTTAACAAAAAACGATATTTCCTCAGGTTGGGCATAGTGCACACATATACCAAGAAATACACCAATTCAATAAATACTACCGATACTTTGACCCTTCTCAAATCTATCGAAACGTTATTTTCAAGTAATCATCAACATTTGGCTTGGGGCGAGGTTACTGAAGTTTTAGACGTGATAATAGCCGAAGATATATCATTAGCAACATTTGAATCTGAGGAATTCGAAGACACATTGCTATCCATATGGAACTCCTTAGTTCGGTACGTAGCTTTACTGCACTAGTTACTGGTTTGTTTGCACTAATTTCACTGTTATCAATAAATTATTTTTAACAAAGTACAAATTTCATATTTTTCTTGCAGAAATTCAACATCATCCAATATTCCACACACACATTTACATGCAATGATCCAAATAATATTAAAGAATAAAAAAGTTAAGTATCTTAATGTACAGCCTCTTTTGAAACTGTACATAGAAAAAAGCATGCCTGTAAATAGTAACAGTGTCCAGACATTGAACATTTTATTTCATCTGTTTTTCAACAAATGCAGTCATTTAAAACAAAGGACTTTATTTTATGATTGGTTCATACGAGGAGATATATCGGCGGTCAATAACGCCACTACGGAAGAATTATTCAGAAGGCTAATTACGAATGAAAATATTAAGTCTGAAGTGTCTAAAAAATCTCAAGATTGTGATCCTTTATTTGAATTATTATTCAACGAAACTGACAAAGCCATATTGTTTAGCGAATTCGAATACTCACCAAACAGCGCTTCAGCAGACGTCGAGGGTGGAGGCGATGTTAAGTCTGAAAATTTTGAAATGAACCTAGATACACACACTCTTATGCAGGATAATCTTGAAAATAAACTCTTTGAGGACACGGAACAATTCAAAAGCATGAACATGGATGAGTCACAGTACCTCCAGAGCATAAAAACTGTTACATCTTACTTGAATGTGATGTTGAAATCAAATTTTTTGACTAATGATCAAATCTTAGAATCCAGGTTGTATAATTTGCTAGAAACATCTTTATGTGTTTTATTAACATCAATAACAGACGTTTTGAAAAGCAATAAATCAATACCGGAAAAAATCAAGTCATTGCTACATATACACGAGCTATTCCTATGCGATTATGATACAATGATTTGTGATATGATTAGAAAAACAGTGAATGAAGATTTCTTTCATCGTATAAATAATATTTTGCATGCTGAAAATGTATCTGAAGAAGAGGACATTGTGTATGAAGGTGATGAATCGGAAATGAACGCCACGACGCTTAAGTATACTTGTGTGTATGTGCTGGCTGCTTACTGCCGCGCGCGGGCCAACTACAGGGACGAACTGCTGGAGCTCATCTTGGACCCAAAGTTATACAACTTCTCTTCGACATGGGATGTGAAATGTGCTTTTAAAGCAATTGAGATTTTAAATCAGTCCGATAAGATTGAACCACCGTTAGGTAAATAATCGTCAAATCGAATATTATTGTATAATTGGAAAAATAAATATCTTTTATACCATGATATTATAATTTCAGAAGCGGTATTCGGCTTTATGCAATATTTGTGCAAGGACTTATTCAGGATACCAGAAGCTACACTTGGATTGCTTAAAATATTTTTTAGAATGTTGAAACGATTATGGTTTAATGACGACAACATGAGGCAAAATTGTTTTATTATGGTCAAAGGATATCTCGAAAGATGTGAAAAACTGTTCTATCCACCAAACCTAGCAGCTTTCATATTTAAATGTGCTGCAGAAATCATATCGTTAAACTCGAGTGAAATGCATGATGTTGATGATTTTTTTGTTAGGGCGTTTATCAAAAAAACCAAAGGAAATGTACATAGTCTCAGATTGTATTGCTGCTATTTATTGAAAATGCTCAGTAATCATTCGGTTATAGACGTAGAGAACTATTTGAATGGACTGTCGGAAATTTTTGTTATAAATGTATGTATTTTATTTTAGCAATGTTCATTTTGCATCTGATTTGGCAATAGCCAATTTTCTCTTAGCATCGGATTATGGTATTAAAAAAACTGACCCGCGCTACTAAAACTTTGAAATTTAATTTTTCAGGTATCAGAAAGGACCCAATCTATTTTAAAAGATGAATCCATAAACAGGACTTTGACGGTACTGCACAGTTACTCAGCATTAGCACTAGCGAAGAAATCGTTTTCACGAACCGTTGTGATGTCAGCCCTACAAGCTTTAAAAGAAAAATCGCTCGACGCGCAAATGGTCAAAAAAGTGTTGAACTCGGTTACGAGTGCAGTGGCCAAAAAAACTATTGACTTTTATTTAGACTCGTACATTTTGTCTGTGCTCAATTTCTGGTTTGTCAAAAAGTATGACATAGAAGATCTGCCTCTACAATTGTTTGGTGTTGAAAGTCAAGCAGTATTGTTGGAAAAGCACATGAACTGGTTGGTAGCCACAGACATTATATGGCGTCACGAAGGAAACATAAAGGCAAGCAATGTTTTAAAACTGGCAAAAGAAAAACTAAAGATGACCGAAAGCCAAATTATTGAGGTAAGACTAATCATAAGTAATTTAAATTGTAATGGAGGGCAGCTAATCGACACGGTTAACCTTGTTCATTCCTCCTACAGGTATGTTTCTGCAACATAATAGTTTTATGTCTGCCATATATCGTCTCAGAGAAGTATAAGCTGCCGTATACTAACTCGGAGAGTCAAAGTCAGTTCAAACAATCAATGGTGAATGCAAACCGTTTGTTCCAAATGACGAGACAGGTGTTGGAAAACGAGAAGTGGAGTAATTTGTTTGTGGAAAATATAGGCGAGCTGCTTCTGCTCACTGCCGCGCATTTGAACGACCACATTGACGCAAGCAAAAGATTCGGCGTGGATGTTCCCAAACAAAGTGATACGTTTGTGTATCCGAAACACGTGTTTTCGGCGATACTGATGTATTTTGGAGTAAGTAACATAGATATTGCCCCCGTCACCATTTCTTGCTACTTCTGAATCATCCTGAAAAATTGCGCTCTCAAACTATAAAAGCGAGTATAATGTTTGCCTCATGTTGATGATATTTAATAACATTTACTAAATATATTTTTATGCTACATAATAAGCTAAAACATGATTTCAGGAATTAACTGATGGTAACATAATGCAGTACCTCTGTGAAAACCAACCAGTGGCAATATTCAAAATACTGCTTAGGCTATGGGATAATGTTCTACAGGAACAAGTTTTGGAGAATAAAACCCTATCCTTGCATGCATTTGTAACGTTCGTAGAAAATATCCCCATGGTGTCTCCTTCCGAAGCATTCATTTGCAATTATGTCTGTAATTGTTTTGCTTACGCGATCAAAAACTCTAAAAGTAGAGACGAGATACGGATCTTAACTCTGGGATTAAAAATGATACTAGCAAGGTTGTTGCCAGACAAGATAGATTTGCTCCGAAAAGCATTAGCTTGTGTGATGTCAATATTGACTATAAAAAAAGAAGAAGGCTATGAAAATGAATGTGCTTCACTTCTCAACTACTTGGTGGTAGATATGAGAGATTTCATGAAGGAAGGCGAGGACGTGGTGGATTATTTCAAATCTATGTCGCAGCGCTCCGTTTTGAACGAAAATTGTTTTTCGGCAACTGAGTTTTCAGAGCGGCTCAAAACTTATAAATCTGCTCTTACTTGCCCCAGGTACACACTACATATTCTAGATAATACTTGACAATAACTAAAGACGAATCATACTACTCGTATATGCAATAACTAACTAAAGTAATTTATGTCTTATTGATTTCATTTACAGTTACGAAACTCTGTGTAACTTGCATCGGTTTCTAAAGACTAACAAGCATTATGTGAATATACTGTGCAACAACTTTAATACGAAAGGCTTTTCTGAAGATTGTGGAACTAGTGTGATTCACCAAATAATCTATCATCTGAATAACATATTGAAATCCGTTGCTGATAGTAAAGTAAGTCAAGATGTTGTAATCGTTCAATAATAGCTGGCTATCGTATATTGTTCTATAAAGGGTTGGATTGTGTAACAATTACTTTTGATTTCAGACGATAATTGAGGCATGCAATTGTCTCGCGGAAATCGGGACATACGATTTGAAGACATTAGTGACAGTGCCTCCCCCCCACACCAAGAAAGTGAGCGAGCTGCACCCGAAGCAAAACTTTGCGCAAGCAGTCGTGGCGTCCCTCGCAGAGTTCTTATTCGATGAGAACCCCTCCGTCACTAATAAAATTGCAAAAACTTTACACAGCCTGTTGAAGTTTAGAGAAGGCTTGCAGGCTATTGGTAAGTTCATACGACTGCAAGTCAGTTTACATGTTGATCTTAACAGGCTCTATTCCCTACGTAATCTAACCGATTTTGTAGTACTTAAACGTGCTACTGCGTGTACAGCGTGTAGTACAACATTATAAGTCAGCCTATTAGATCCCACTGCTGGGAAAAGGCCTCACCTCAACTATGAGGAGGAACGAGCCATACTTCACCACGCGGGCTCAGTGCGGATTGGTGGAGGGGTGTATGTAAGGCAAGTGACAAACCTTACTGTCAGAAGTTATCAAGCCGCCCTAGGGCCTCTGACTGGGCTTAACGACTAATACCACAGATATTAGCCGGGACCAACTGCTTAACGTGCCTTCCGAAGCACGGAGATGCTTGTCATGGACGTCACTTAAATGGTCGGAATGGTCACCCATCCAATCACGACCGCGCCGTGGGTTGCTTAACTTTTGGTATCACTACCAAAGCGCTGCCGCCACTGCGCCACAAGCACCTCTCAGTACAACATTAGTGCTTCACGTTCCGCTGTCAAATATTTATAAACAGATTAAATATGGTGTTTATATGGTGTTGATTGTTGCTCTTTCCAGCATCAGACGGTATCGATCAGACTATATTAAAGCCGTTCACATCCGAACAAGACGTCACACATGCCGTTTATAAAATTGACGAACTTAAGTTCAAAATATGCAGCGGGATGAATTTCATGGTACCAAATGGATCGGAAAGCCATAGTCAATGGTTGAAAAAGTTGACTATTCATATTCTAGACATATTTGCTTCGGAAGGAAATTACGTTAATACGCTTAGAGAAGTGTGCATGATAAAGGTAAAATATTTGAAAATTATATTTTTGCAGTTTTTTCTATACTCAATCTTTTGCAGAAATATTTAATTCCTTATATATATATTTTAGCCTGAAGTATGTCAGAAGATCTTACCGGCTTTGATAGGCCTACTACTGAGCTGCTCAGCCGAAAAACACATACAAATCATTGCAGAACAAATCAACAGATTCTTCAAGTATGTCTGGGAAATAAGCTTCGATGAGCGCGTTGAAAACAGTGGAGACAGTAACAATTACTCCAGGAGCAACGATTTGAATCAAGATCACAAATTGATCATTGAGTACATGTTGGATGTAGTAAACATGGTCCGTTTACAGAGAAGTCAGTACAAAGCCCGGTAAGACGTCCGTAAGTTTTGTATGGAGTATAGATCTGTTTATTTATGAATAGCTATTGCCGTTGACTGCATTGACTCTTAAGATACACAATAATTCGTACTCCCCTCACTCGCCGTCCATGACCTTTTTTCTATTGTACCATGTCGTCTGACGATGTGACTTTGTATCTGGATGTACTTACTCTATTGACAATTGGGAATAAGCATATCCTATGTTTTGCATCGTTCATTTCATTTTGCATCACTTAAAAGTTCAAATCAAGGTATGCGCATTAAAATTAATCCTGCAGATTTCGAGTCCATAGGTATTATAGCAAAACAATTTTAAACTTTGTACATTTCTTCTTCCTGCCCTTATCCCAGTTCACCTGGGGTCGGGCCTTGTGCATCGGCGCCAGGAAATTCTTTCGCGGGTTGTCGTTTGTGGAATATTTTGTTCCATCAAATCCTTTTCTATGTTTGACCACCATGTAGCTGGTAGTCTGCTTCTCCCTCTTGGATTGGTGTGGATGTCAAGGATTGTCTTCACGGAGTAGTCATCCTCTGGACGCATGACATGGTCATACCAATGGAGTTTACATTCTTTGAGTTTTGCGGGTGTTGGAGCTACCTTAAACGATCCCCTGATATGCTCGTTGCGAACTCTGTCCAGTCGCGTTACGCCTCGCGCCCACTTCAGCATTTTCTTCTATGCTGTGTGCAAATGCTGTTATTTCTTCCTAAGAGCAGTCCAGCATTCCGTGCCATATAACATAGCAGGCGTCACTGCGGTTTTGTAGATATATTTAACGAAACCTTAACTAACTTTTTAAATTACTGTAAAGACCTTGACTTTCTACAGTTTTATTATCTATATGTTAAGATTTTTTTCAATATCCAATATACAAAATTGTTAGTATTGATGGCCATATTCACCTCTTTTTTTGTGTTGACTGCCTAAACCCTATAATTTGGTAACAATACAGGCCAAGCCGCTTGGAATCGCTAAACTACTTAAAGCTAGAGTACGATAAAGTGGCGTGGGCGGGAACCGTGGCCGACCAGCCACTCGCGGCGGTGTACTACGGCGAGCTGTGGGCCGCCGCCGCCAACGACGCCGTCCCTCCCGCCTCGCCGGAGGCCACAAGCTCGCTACACGGCGGAAAGGACCTGCAGAGGATTTTCAGGAAGGTAAGCCGTAGCCAAGAAGGTCATTCATGGACTAAGAAAGAAAAAGTGGTCATGTCGTACCAAGAGGTCAAGAGATGGCATGGACTAGGGAGGAAAGAGAGGAACGGAGGAGACTTCACCGAAAAGAACGTGGCAAAATTTTATAATAGATAGAAATAGAAGCGTTTATTGGTGTGCCAAGATAACAGTATAAAAACCGATGGATTCGACCTAGACTTTGTATTGCTGGGAGATGTATTCCTTGTAGAACTGATAACTGCTGAAGAAGCAAGCTTCTGGAAAATGCCACTTTTGTATAAGACGACTTATGTAATTTGATTCGGTAAAACGAAGGTGCCAGAGGACCATTGAAAGTTATCAATCAAATCACCTTTTAGAAGAGTGTTATTTTGTCAGATAATTCATAAGTCACAAGCCAAGTTAAGTAGGAACCCTCATTTGAAGCTTGACTGTGTCAAAGTCCTCAGTCTAAATAAACAATCTTTTAATCTCATTTTAGAGCTTCGTATTAATAGGCGAGTTAGACGCAATAGACGGGTGCGGGACCGCCCATTTGACTATCGAGGAAGAAAAGCGAAAGCATCTCATAAACACAGGACAGTATTTGGACGCGCTGCTGTTGCACGATATCGCTCTATCGGGCGCACAGGGTGACGCTACCTTGCAGTACGGCGCTGTGAGATCTCTGCATAAGTCTGGGATGCATCATTTGGCACTGCGCTACAGCCAAGCACTCCCTGAGACGGACCAGCTTAATGATATCAAATACGAGTGCCTGTCGTTTTTGGGTAAGTAACACCGTGTAACATATAAGAGGTAAGGCTAAGCGTTTTTTATTCATACAATCGTCCCCGTGATCCTCTCTGGATACTGGATAGTCATAACTAAAGGCTAAAAAAATATTACTACAAAATCTTAAGGTTCCTTCGTTTTTTTCTCACATTGGAATTAACTCAAGAAATATGAAGTTTCAAAAACTAACAATATTGACAAATTTTAGCCTCGACTTTAAGACACTAATTAGTCCCTACTTAGGGGTCCGTCAGGGATTGCATCGATTTATTCAAACACCTATTTAAATCTCAAATGCCACTCAGACCGCGACTATATATGCCTTAAAATAAGAATAACATGTAACTGTATGAGATAGTATCGATCGATTATTGGTCCACTGGCAAATAAAAATGATGTGCTCATTAAAAAAATAATATATGCACATCTCAAAGCAGACCACCTTAACACTGAACAATCATCGGCATGCCTACCGTCTTTGAAAGCTATCGCGGTTACGATAACAATAACAAAGCATTAATATACGAATTTACACCTCAAGCTTAAAGCTATAGATAACTTTTTCTAGTACTTGTTATTATCATCTTGACACTGCCAAACCTTTTTCAGGTGACTGGAGTGAGTTCGTAGACACCAAAGATTTAGAAGAGAAATCTAGAGATAATAACTGCAATACCCAATCCATCTTAAAAGCTTTCCGTTACGCGTGTCTCAAGGACTGCCTGAATATACAAATAAAGCCCGGATTCGAAAACAAATTGGAGCAGCCGTTGAACCGAGCTAAACTCGCGATATCTCGGTTATGCCGAAAACTCAACATGGAGAACTGTCAAAACTTCTACAAAGTGTTGTCCAAGTTGCATTTATTCAACGATATCGAGGACTATTTTGATGTTCGATGCAACAAGTTACCAATGTACGATCTCATTCACAAATGGCGGGTAGAAAATTTACCCGTATTCCATGACTTTAAACATCTGGAAGACTTGATTTCACAGCGCAATTTGATATTGGAACATTCAGCAAAGACCTTTGATGATTCTTTGAAAGATATGGTATCACTTCAGTTGCAATATGCTGGTTGGTATTTTTTTCTAACTTGAGTACATAAATTAAACGTAAATAAAAAAGTTACATCGCTACTATGTGTTTCCAGAGCTAAGTTTAACTAATCGAAGAATCCAAATGGCGCAACGCCTTTTGTCAGTTGTAAAAAACTTGCAAAAGTCTGAAGAAGTAGTGCTACTGGAAAGTCAGATATCATGGGCAAAAGGTCATCAGGATATTGCCCTCTCGCTTCTACGCAATATCGTCTCCAAGCCAATTGATGTCAAATCTCCAAATTTAAAACAAACTGCTGTATCACTGAGGTATGACAGTACAACATACTTACATCCCTAGATGGTGTACGATCATTTTTGACATATCTTTGTACAGGGTGGTCCATCCAATGACGTCAAGAATTTTTTGTTGAATTCCTCCCTCCTAGGGGTACCCAAAAATACCCCATGTATGTTCCCCGTTTTTTTTTAGTTATCGAGATACGATTTTTTTTATGCTTTCATCGAAAATTTCGCTAGTGTTTACATAAAAAAACTGATCGGTTTTTTTATGTTTTTTTTAAACCTAATTCTCGTGAAGTGTTATTTTACATGCATAAGAATTAACTGCCTAACATTGCTGCATGTTGTAACAATTTTGATACAAAGTTAATAAATTACGTTTCTGCGAGCTAGAGTTAAATTTTCAAATTCAAATTAAAAAAAAAAACAAAAAAGTTGCAAAGATTCTAATAAATTTTAAAAACTTCTCTAGTCTCTAAGCTTTCCAAAAAGTACATAAAAGTGGTAGGTAAAGGGGCCATTATTTCCTGTAATCGGGCTTCAAACGTAGTGGGGTGAAAATTTGGCCAATCAAGTAACTTCAATTGTGGAACTTTAATTTTCAAAACCGATCAGTTTTTTTTATGTAAACACTAGCGAAATTTTCGATGAAAGCATAAAAAAAACGTATCTCGAAAACTAAAAAAAATCGGGGAACATACATGGGGTATTTTTGGGTACCCCTAGGAGGGAGGAATTAAAAAAAAAATCTTGACGTCATGGGACGGACCACCCTGTACATTTACTTTCTTTTGTTAGACAATACGGCCTATGGATGGCGGAATCCAAATCGGATAATCCTCGCGATATTATAAACAAATATTTGAAGAAAAGTTTGGACATCCTAAAGAATACCGATGAAGTAAAATCAAGATTGAAAATATATTACGATATTGCAAAGTTTGCTGACGCTGAATACAAACAGGTTTTATCTTATATGAAAATATTTATTTATTTATTTATTATTAAGAAATTACAATGAATACTTAAAATTTATAATAATCTATTCACAGCGTAACATAAACCGGCTGTGGTTTTACCGTACGCTGCGCAGATAAATAGTAGTATAATATAGTAGTATTTATTGAGAAAGTGTAAAAAGGTCTAGTTTAAACAATTTTATATTGATTTTCAGGTCTTAGCTTACATGAGTTCATCGATATTTCAAAACAAAGTTAAAGTATATGAGAGTATGAAAGACACTGCTTCTACATTAAAAACTACGCAACCGGCAGATCTAACAAAGTAATATTACACGACTACAATAATGTTTAACCTATTTTATATTATGCCTATTTAAAAGTTTAGAAACAATTATTCGATTTTATTACAGAGACGAAAGGCGAGCCCTTTTAACAAATGAGAGGTTCCAACAGTTAGAAGAAGCAGAAATTATTAGTACGAGGAGTGAGAAGGAAAGTTTCTTGCAGCTGGCTATGAGGTGAATCAAATTTAAATGCGTTTTTAGCTTGCCCATCAATTTCTGCGTATTTTGTTCTTTCTAGTCTAGCTCTGTTGCTTGCAAGCAATTTTTTGTGTTGGAACTTTACTTCCACGAAATAATCAAATTGTATAATAAAGGCCAATAATACATACTAACAGCTATGAACTAACCAGACGCTTGTTATTTTGATGCTACACGACACTCATATATTCCAGATACTACTTGCTGTCCCTGAAAGAATGCGAAGAGAACAATCTATCCGTGTTCCGAGTGATATCACTCTGGTTAGACAACCCACAGCTAGCGCTGGACGGCGAGGGCGGCTCCTTCGAGGAGTTACTCAACGCCGTGCCCTCGCGGAAGTTCGTAGACGTGCTGCCTCAGTTGGCACCGCGGCTCACGGATGAAGACAACACCTTCGCTAAGAACTTAAGGAAAATAATTAGTGAGTGTTTTAATCGACGCTGCTTGGTGAAGTTGCTTGGAGATGCTTTCACCTTTTTCGTGCCATACACATACACCATACAGTGAGTTGTTTTGGCTGGTAGTATTCATAACACTGATGCCGAAAAAAATATTTAAAAAAATTAAAATCAAAAATATTTTTGGACTTCTTCATACAAAATCGATCGGTGATCTGCCAACTTTGTATGAAGAAGTCTAAGTTTTTATTTTTATTTTTTTTTAATATTTTTTTTGGCATCAGTGTTATGAATACTACCAGCCCTGAGACGGAAGCTGTTGACCAAAACAACGCCCTGTATAACTGCAATTTATTATTGCTCCGCTTTTAAATTACCGCTCTTATGTAGCTTCTAAAGAAGTCTAAGTTTTTATTTTTAATTTTTTTTAATATTTTTTTTGGCATCAGTGTTATGAATACTACCAGCCCTGAGACGGAAGCTGTTGACCAAAACAACGCCCTGTATAACTGCAATTTATTATTGCTCCGCTTTTAAATTACCGCTCTTATGTAGCTTCTAAACTGCTTGCTTGGAGATACTTTCATCTTTATCATGCTTTCAATAATTAAAGTTATGTGGCAACACATAACTTTAATTATTGCTTCGCTTTGAAATCGCTCTCATGTATCTTCTAATCTGCTCAGAAATTATGTCATTTACAATTGACCCGCTCATAAAATTAATGCAAGTGGCTGATTTCTTACACCATTCAATCGAAAACAAACTACATGCTTACCAACTAAAAAACTCTTAGATCACCTTTTCAAAACACAGGTAGATGTGCGCAAGAGCATCCCCACCACACTCTCCCCATTCTGTTCAGTCTGAAGAACTCTGACAAGGACAAGATGATCCTGAACGCGGGCGAGGCTGGTGCGCGTACGCAGCGCGCGGCGGCCGCGCAGGAGCCGCGCGTGGCCGCCGCCGACTCGCTCGTGCGCCGCGTGGCCGACGCGCGACCAGAACTGGCAGTCATCGTTGCGCAGATGGAGAAACTTTGCGATGGTTAGACGGAACATTCTTTTTGCAAAAAAGCTACTATTATGACTTAGGATGTCAGTGTTTAGTTTAGGTACTGTCCTCTGTACTTTGGATACGCCGCTTTTAAAACTAAAACCGCTTTATAAATAGTTAAATTTACTGTTGTGATAGGCACAGTGAGTGGTGTACTCAAATTGTGTGGTAACCAATCTCAATAGTCGATATC
Organism: Pyrausta nigrata; assembly: GCA_949316185.1. NCBI lineage: Eukaryota > Metazoa > Arthropoda > Insecta > Lepidoptera > Crambidae > Pyrausta > Pyrausta nigrata. The sequence goes on from OX438938.1 coordinate 10,519,133, forward strand.
GATCAATCGTAGCGTGCCAGCAACGTCATGTAGATTAGTTCAATATCTTTATTAAAAACTTATTGTGCTTTGCAGTGACTATACCTTTCGCTAACTACAATCTTAAGATGAAAGATAAAAAGCAGAAGATGAAACCAATCGCAATAGTCGATAGCAGTTCAATATCTCATACTTTACTAAAGACAAGCAGTTTACCGCGACTTCGCCCGCGCCAAAAGTCGGATTTTGCATACAAATTTTCATCCTCCATTTCACCCCCCTGATGATTTTATATCGCGACAAAAAGTATGTCTTTCCCAGTGTCTCAAACTATCTCTGTGCCAAATTTCATTTGATTCGGTCCAGTAGTTTCGGAACCTATTCAATGCAAATAAATAAACAAACAAATCTGTCCTCTTTATAATATTAGTATAGATTTATTATGTTTTGCAGCAACCATAAGTTTTGCGAACTACAAACCTAAGCTGAAAGATCAAAGGCAGAAGATTCCATCGGCGGAAAAGATTCTAAAAGTATTCCACTTGGATGCGGTGCCGATTCCCACAGTCACCGTGCCTGTTCGACATGATTGCGACTACAATAACCTATGCAGTAAGTGCATGTTATGGACCTATTGCTTTGCACTGCTGTATCCCTCCCGATCCTTGCTCGAAGTTTATGCATCCATTTTTGTGATGACGTAGCCATAATCATTGCCTCTTTGCATCGAGTACAAGAAGATTTTATATTAAAATATTACAATTCATAAAAAACATTTCAGCGGTGGTAGCGTTCGATAACTATTTCGAACTAGTCGGAGGTATCAACTGCCCAAAGAAAATCAACTGTAAAGGCTCTGATAGCACCAAGAAAATTTTGTTGATCAAGGTACTCCTGTTTAACATTAAAGCTAGATGGCTGTACTGTTGGCGTAGGTATATTAGATAAAAATAATGATATGATAAATAAACGATATACGATACAACGCGTCTTGCGAGAGGGGGGGGGACGGGGACGCTCCTATGACAGCTGTCAGCTCGCTCATGGGGTGTGCGTCGCCCAGCAACAGGACTGTGCGGCGCGGCGCACCCATCGATATCGGGCCAAAACACTTATTACTCCATCATATTTGTAGCTTCCTAACTAAGGAGGTAGGAAGCAATCGTATCGGAAGTAGGAAGTAGTATTGGGACTTGTAGCAAAATGAACTCGACAATTCGAATCAAGCGATGTTTCGAATCAACATAAAATCTCATTCCAGACAAAAGTTTTTACTGTCATTCAAATCAAGTATGAAAGTCTCATTTCTAGTAGGAAGCAATTTGATCCTAAGTAGCAAGTTAGGAACTTAAGTAGTGAACTGCAATTACATATTTCTATTTCCTTAGTAGGATCCTAATTAGAATGCTACAAACAACAGTAGCTGCTATGTGATTATAAACTTATTGCAGGGTGAAGATGATCTGAGACAAGACGCCGTTATGCAGCAAGTCTTCAATATCGTAAACACGTTACTAGAAAAGAATACCATAACGAGCCGGAACAAATTGCTTATTCGTACCTACAAGGTAATTTGAACCTCATTTACTTTCTTTATGTATGTTCGCGTATTACGGTCTAAGTATCCCGTCCCCAGGCCTGTAAGGCCTAAAAACGAGTATATCAGGTATTGCCAGGCCATCAGAGCAGATTTTGCGACGCCCTTACGTAAATTTAAAGTAGGTACCCACCTCAATATTATTTTCTGGCCACGCTTGCGAATAGCATTTCTAAAAGAGTTCTAAAGCGCTAACAAAACGTATTTTTCATTTGATCACGCGACGGTATGAAGCCGCTACAGACTGGTCGTAACGGTGAATTTCTGCCTGGGATGTATTACTGCTGCTGTATAGCGAGGAATGTCTTTTTTACCCACCAATAGAACAACGTCACTTTGACGTCTTTTAAAATGAAGCCATCTTATTGGCGAAGGCAACCGTACCGTATTCCCCAGTGGATAACCACCCTTAACGGACTTTCGGCTATGAATATGCAGGTGGTGCCCATGTCTCGTCAGTCCGGGGTGCTGGAGTGGTGCGTGGGGACCGTCCCCATCGGCGCCTACCTGGTCGGCCCCGCCAATAATGGCGCACACACGCGATACCGTCCACAGGTAATTCTATTTAACGAATTTCATGTCTTTCCCATTTTCAGTATCGAATTGCATAATTGTATTTTGTGTACTTGCCTGATACATATTATGTTCTGCTTTGCGGCTGGTTGATTTCTTTCTAAATAAGTAATTTAACTCTTATTTATTATTAATATTTTCATCGCCTAAAATAGCGCAATGTCCTAAAGAGTTTTAAAACTTAACGAATGGGAAACTTGAGCTCATAACAGTTATAACATTCACTTTCTATCATTTAGGATATATCGTGCAGTGTGGCGCGTGCTAAGCTGTCCAAATGCCACGAACTAAGGAGGAGCCCTAGGGAAAAACTGGCAGTCTTCCTGAGCGTACTGAAAGAGTTTAGGCCAGTGTTCCACTATTTCTTTACTGAACATTATCTTGACCCCGTGACGTGGTACGAACGACGGTTGGCTTACACGAAGAGGTACATAACGTAAAATTTTATATTTATTTTTAGTTGTGACTTTCCTGGTTTTTATTTTTCTCTCTTTTTTAAGTGTGGCAACATCGTCAATGGTAGGATACATTTTGGGGTTAGGAGACAGACACGTCCAAAATATCTTGATAGACACAAATACAGCTGAAGTGGTCCACATAGACTTTGGTAAGTTCTCAATAAAATATAGGGCAGCGTTTATGCATGACTGCGCCGCATAAAATGCTAGTTTACAGCTATAAAGAAGTTTTAAATATCTTGAATTATTTCAGGTATTGCATTTGATCAAGGCAAAGCCTTGCCGACACCAGAAACAATACCATTCCGATTAACGCAAGATATAATCGCTGGATTTGGATCCAGTGGCGTTGAAGGAATATTTAGGAGGTAACATTACCAAAAAACTGTTTGTTGTACCACCATGAGTGTGTCTGAAGTAACATCCACTGACGTGCTGCATACTAATAATTAATATTAATTGCAGAAAGTAGACAATTACGCTGCACTGCAAACTTGACTATTCAAATTTTAACGGACTTCATACATTAACTCTCAACAGATTTGAGTCCAGAAGTTCATGAACAGTAGTAGTAACTGGTCACTTACCATTTCTGTGCAGATGTTGTGAAAAGACAATGCAGCTACTGCGCGATAACCAGGAGACGCTTCTTACAATCCTAGAGGTGCTGCTGTGCGACCCGTTGTACTCTTGGACTATTGCGCCGAATAACCCCGCACAGGCTTCTAGGGACACCACCGTGTGTAAGTCGCGTTTAAGTACACTTGGTTACTGCACTTCGGGGTTATCTAGCGGCAAAATCGCGCACAAGGTTTCAGGGACGTAATTGCTTGTAAGATACGTTTAATACACTTCCAGCGGGAAGTACACCTAGACTACTGAGTTGTAAGGTTGTACGAGGATTACACGGTTCCAGAGACGACGACACTTCCGGTTGTAAGTCGCGTTTAATACACTTTTGGAACCATCTCGAAGCACAAGCTTCAGGGATACTATGATTAAAGTTGCGTATACGCGACTCCTAACAAAAACTTTTTTTTTGTATAAAATGAGAAGGCAATCACATACTACACTACTCAGTATTGTAAGTTGAGCTTCTGATTTCACATGCTTGATGCTTGTCAATTATACGCGAAATTATTGTGACGCGGCCATCTACTGATTTGTATACATAATCGAAATTTTACTGAAAGATTTTTTTTCTTTTACCTACCCGCGTTGTTACCTACCGTATCGAAATGGTACGGGGTTTTATTGATGTTATACGAGCCTATTTAGCATCCATTTTATTGATAGGAACCGATTGATGTTTTGAATTTTATCAAAAAATATTTAATTTTGTATTAATTAAATTAAAAAATATCTAAATTTTAAATGTACACAACATTTAAAATTTAGCACGGTGACGGTATGCACAAAATTAAATATTTTTATGATGCCGAGATGCCGTGCCGTCCTATTCGTTTTATAACGAATTATACTTATTTTTAATGTAAAAGGTGTTACCGACATCATTCGCTTCAGCTAGTGTTTTGTTAGGCCATATCATACATGCCACAGCAGGTAAATACGTCCATAATTTTCTTTCGGCCTGATAATTATTTAATCTGTGTTACAGGTGGAAGTTCTAAGAGTGGTCTCGCCGAGCGGGCGCTGTTAGCCGTCAGCAGCAAGCTGAGCGGCACCGAGGGCGGCGTGGCGGGCGGTGTGGCCGTGCCCGGGCAGGTGGCACGCCTAATCCACACCGCCACCGACCCCGCCAACCTCTGTCGCCTGTTCCCCGGGTGGCAACCCTACTTGTGATATGCTAAAAGCGAATCCATTTTAAGTGCCAGTAATTGTGAATTTGTGATTTAATTAAGATTGTCAACAGTTCAACTGCTAGTTTTATAATTTTGTAATGTTTGATTAATTAAATGAATGCAAATTATTATTTTATCAATAAGCTTTTTAATTTTATAATCCCGCACAGGAAATACTGACAACTTGTAATAATTTCCTAGCACATTTAAAACTCATAAATTGCTTTGTTCGCGAACGACACGAACACGAACCGACCGAGCGCCTTAAGAAAAGTTAGTTAGCGTGATGAGCATTTTCTATTGACGTACACAAATTGAAGTTCTGGAGCTACTGATATGGAACCCTAGCAGCTCAGCTTAACTATAAGAGATATGAATAGAGCGCCTCAGGGAACATTGTTCAGCGTGATGAGCATTTTCTATTGACGTACACAAATTGAAGGTCTGGAGCAACTGATATAGAACCCTAGCAGCTCGGCTCAATTTTAAGAGATATAAATAGAGCGCCTTAGGGAACATTGTTCAGCGTGATGAGCATTTTCTATTGACGTACACAAATTGAAGGTCTGAAGCAACTGATATGCTTAATTACTTTAGACTGATTTTTAAACTCCCCAGGTAATCCTACTGTCTCTAAGTTATGATCTGGTGACGGAAACCTGGAGAAATCGAGAGAATCCTTCAGATTTCATGGGGATGTATACCATATGTGCTACAGCATTCATTTAGTCAAAATTTGATGGTGCTGACCTTAACGCTAAGTAGTTCGTGGATACTTTCAGCACAGATAGTTTGTCGAAATTTTGTTGCCTATTATTAATGAAAGATCAAAGTAAATTGGCACTATTTTTTATACTACTCATCACTAACTAACGGAAATTAACTTACTTATGTGGCTACCATAGCAAGCACTCTTCACAGAAACACTGAAGAAAACAGCCCCGAAAAGGGCTATCCCTCAGCACAGAAACAGGATTGAATCAGCCCTCAAAAGGGCTATCATAGAAACAGGATGGTATAACAGAAACAAGATATCAGCCCTGAGAAGAGCTTTTGTTTGTTTGTATGCAGCGCCGTCCTCCGATCGTCGTGACAGGCAACGCCGTGGCGCGCCCGATGCGCGCGTCTTGTCCGCTCGTTGGCCGCCGCAGCAAATGAGCGAGCGCCGATCCGCGGGTTCTATTTATATGCTCCGCGCGCGATCGGTTGACGATGCACACGCAAGACCGTGCTCGGCACGTGTCGGCCGGCGCCGGGGCCAGAAAGAGTTAGTGTATTATAGTAGAGATAGATAGTGTTTAGTTCGTAAGGTTTCCCTATTGGTCAAAATGTAAATATTTCTATTGGTCGCTATTGTTATTGATTTTATATAAATTTAAGTTATTTTCTATGTAAATACATTCAGTACTCAACCTTCTAAGGAGTCTTACTTACCTACTCACCTCTACTGGCCTACCTTCGCCAAAGTGGTGACCACTGACTATCAGACAATTGCTGAAGAACACCGACCGCTCCAACCTGAGGGATCAGCTGAACAACATCCAGCGCCAGCTCCGTCGGCAACCGTCCCACAACCTCATGAAGTCGCCGGAATAGCGCTTGCTATGCGCGTCCCGCCGTTTTGGCGTGATAAACCGCGCCTATGGTTTATCGCATTTGAAGCCGCCACGAACGAACTGAAGAAGAGCGAAGCCCAGCGTGCCCAAATGGTGATCGCACAACTGCAGAGAGAAGACATCGAGCAAGTTTGCGACCTTCTGTACAACCCACCTGCTGACCACCAGTACACCGCTCTGAAGGACCGTCTCATCTCTGTATATGAAGAATCAGACGGGAAACAACTACAGAAATTGCTCTCCGACATGGACTTAGGCGATCAGAAGCCCAGCCAACTACTGCGGCGCATGAAAACTCTCACACTCAACAAGGTTCCTGACAACACACTAAGATTGATGTGGTCCACCATCTGCCACCTCACGTCCGTTCCGTCCTCGTCGTCAGCGACACAATTAGCCAAATGACAGCGCTTGACGAACTCGCCAAACTCGCCGACAAAATGATGGAGCAGTCACGAGTAGCGATGGGCGATTGTTCGAAAAAAAATAATCGAATGAATCGATAATCGACCATTCGAGCTATCGAATGTCGATTTAGTAATTCGTAAAAAAAATAATCGAATAATAATCGACAATCGAATGATAATCTATACTGGGCCCTTCGTTGCATTCGATCAAACTGCCGCGTCTGTGCGCACAGGACAGGCAGCGACCGATTGATTAATCGACGCGACGAATGACGATTCATTCGTTAGTAATTAGTAGTACGGCCTGCGCACCGCGCGCTCCGGTATTGCTCGCCGCATAATCGAATGAATGCGGTTGCTTATCGAATACATTCGATTACAGAGACCATTCGAATAATTCGATTAATTTAGTAATAATCGCCCATCGCTAGTCACGAGAAGTCGCATCAATAAGTCCCACACCGCAATTCACATCAACATCGAGTCAACCATCACAGTACGACAGTTTACTAGAAGAAATCCGAAAACTTCACATCGAAATCGCTGAAATAAAAGGTAGTATATTCATTCTAGATTTTTTAGCGGCAAAATTTATAATTTTTTTTAACAACTGCTGTTGTATACGTATAAGTGAGTACATTAAAATTCACGACTCTCCCGCCCCCCCCCCCCCCCCCCCCCCGCTGTCTGCGTCACCCCTCCCCCCCTTGAAAAGTGTCCCGCTTTACAGATTTTCTCAATTTTTAGGAAAACTACACAAGATAGGGTAAAATGGTCAAAGACTAAAATATTTATTACTAAATTTCCTACAAATAAGTTCTAACAATCATTTTGATACGAGTTATAGTTTCCAAGCTATGGTGCATCAAAGATACGAAAAATGTGTGCGTAGCGAAAATGAAACATTTAACACAGGAAATAATAATATTTATTTATTTATTTACACAAATGCGTATTTATTGTACTTATTATCTAAAACATATCAGTATCTACATCATCTTCTGGAGTTTTGTTAAAGCAACTAAGGCCCTGACAATGTATACACATGGTGGAGCAACGCAATCCAGCTTTGACACATCCACATCTTTTTCTGCAGCCTTTTTTGCAGCTACATGATACTATTTTAAGTATTGACTGTGGGGCTGGTGACTCTGTGGTATATATGGGTGATAAAAAGTTATTATTCTTATTCCAGCCCCAGTCTTCTGGGCTCAATGCGTTTCCTCGCCATAATTGTACTTGATGAAAAGTACGCCTTGCATGCTGACGAGCTGCACCTGAAGAAGGTGGTAACTTTGACAGTATCACCGTATTGTTCGTCAGACCAACGTATTTGTTGAAGTGAAGGTATCGTAACTCGTTCAGACTTTCAGTTTCCTTAGCCCCATACAAGGCAAGAATAAATTTTTCTCCTGCTTCTTCTACCTGCTTATGTGAGGCTTCCTGGTTATTGAAAACGTTTATTGTACCTTGCAAGTCAATTTTTTTACCAAGCAGAATAGACTGAACCTTTCCTTTGCCGTAGAATGATGATGTAGTATCGCAACCACTTATCGCAAGCAAAAAGAGAATTGATTCCTTGCAATTTTCGACTACATCTGCTTAAATTAAGCTTCGAGTGCTGTAAATCCTCTTTTTCACAGTCCCTTGCCCCTCTTTCAGCAAGAATATATTCTTGTGGAGTGGAGTAAGACCCAGTAAAAGGACTAATAGATCTACATCTTGCCCAACCACAACGACATTTTCGTTTCTTTCAGATTCTTCTATTGCAGTATTAACAATGAGCATATCTGCGTCGTCATTAGCTGTTAATGTCCTTATCCCCTCGTGGTTCAGTCTGTTGCTAAGCTGCAATATAAATCTTTCTTTGTTTATAATATTGCTCAAGAAACTTGCTTTCGATTCAGTTATATGACTGTACTCATTAAATTCAATTTCTGGACACTTCCGGTTTAGCATTCGTCTCATCCTTTCAGAGCTTTTTGTACTTGTACAGTTTTCGCCATAGCCATCAAATACGATGATAACCTTCTCTTCGTAACATTTTTTAATGTACCTCACATAAGCAGCGTAAATATCAGAGTATGTGCCTTCTTTTGGCCAAATAACTCTATGAATCAGAGAACCGCCATCTAAAACATAAAACCGATCGTTTTCCAGTGTCGGTTCAGGAACGTTATTGAAAATGTCGTATAGCGCAGATTTTTTTGTTTTTCTCATCCCTCCATTTTCTTCAAACAATGAAAGCGGTACTGTCGTTAATTCATGACAAAAACAGGCGCGTAAATCTTTTGGGGTGTGAATAGTACACACAATCCTTTGGAATAGCTGAGTTGTGTCAACTTTTATAATATCTCCATTACCAGATGTTTTTAGTGATTTGCTAGCATGTGAGATAGTTTTGACAGTGTTAATGCGCTTTAACTTGACGTCTCCAAATTTGGTTCCTTCTTTTACAATCTTTTGCAGGATTTCTTCTCCAATAGATTTTGCATCAAAGCAGTTGACTTGCTCCTCTGCGACTGTTCCACTCGATAATGATAGAAGGTTCTGGGTTTGTATGAATGGAGAGTGAATTTTAAACCATTGACTGAACTTCTCAAAATCGTGCTTATCTTGTTCAATTCTCGAGTCTGTGAGCTCTGCGTGTTGATTGCTGCTGGCAGATCGAATCCCGCAATAACGTTCAACATTATCGCAAATGAAATAAGAAACTGGAATCCCAACTATCCATTTATTTAGTACACTTTCTTGGAACCCTCGTCCATGGGAAACACCACCGATACTTTTCATACTCCTCATAAGAGTTTGCTCGATAGTCATATCAGTCCACGTGCCACACCAGTGTTTCTCGGACCGACGAATAGTAAATAAACCATCCTTTGTAAATTGCTCATATTCTTTTGGATTCATTGTGTCTTTCAGAGATTCCATATCCTGTAGATACAATTGACAAGCTTTTGCATAGGGGAAATGCCCGGTTGCATGAAAAATTGGGAGCATTGCCTTGACACATTTTTTATGAAGCTCCCAATTTGCGGTTCTTTCAGCTTGAATAAAATGCAAAATGATGATTACAAGTTCACAGTACTGTAACCATAGCTGTGAGGTTTTTCCGATATCTCTAAGGGAATTTATGTGGGTAATATATGCTGATTTGAGCTTTGTGACTATTTCATCGTCTTGAAGTAAATCATAATTGGGAGCATTAGAAAGAAGTTGTGTTATGTAATCTTTATCAGATTGCTCCACATCCATTTTTTCCAGAATGAGTACCGAAAGAGCTCGTAATGTCGTACAATGAGCTCTAACTGCCCTAGCATAGGCATGACCTGACATCATGTGTGTGACTGACGCAGGTGCGTACACTGTGGCCCATAAATCAGAGAGACCACTGCCTTCCATCAAGGTACCTATGGATCCCAAAAACGACATGAGCATGTGGAACCCTCCCAATCTGACTACTACGTTAGAAAGAGTACCACCTGGCTCACTGCTATCAATCGCTACTACGTCTTTTGCTTTCATATATAAAGGATGATCAAATGTCACAAAACAAGTTTGTTGATTGTTTTTTTTTGCTTCTTCTGCCGCATAAGTTAATACCGTAAGCACAGTGCTATAATCACTCGGTGGTTGATTGACAAATGGTAGTGGTAAAATTATGGATTTTACGTATGGCATTCCATTGGTCAATTTTTCCATAAAACCTTGCCATAACGGCATTCCAGGTATTTCCAACAAGTGTCCAAGCATCCATCCCATGTCTTGATTAGTAGGTTGAGCCACTTCTTCAAACACACCCGCAGAATACACGACATTTAAATTAATTTCTTCGATTCCTTTTCTATTGTACCTTTGAAAAGTAAGCCGACGTATTTTTCTAGCTTCAGAAATTTCACTAGCAGTTGGAATTTTAGAGAGCTTTTCTACTGATTGTGGTTTTAGCGCACTACTAGGTGTAATTGTTCTGATTCCACCCATAGAATGAAACGTTCCTTTACCAGTCAAAGTAGCTATATTAGAATCGGCATTGTCGAAAACAAATTGTGAAAATGATTCGTTATGTATTAGTGGTTCCCAGGATCGAACGGCGGAAGACTCAAAGAGTGTAACTTCTCTGTAACTGGAACAATACCCTAGACTTGAAACGATGTCGATTATATTTTTCGACCCTGCTTTGCGAAACAAGTAAACGGCAAGACCTAGCTGTAACGGTGATGAAAAAGAACGAGGCCTTGTGGCAGTTATAATAGAGTGAGCGATTGATGTACAGGTTTTCGCAACTTTTTCTTGCTTTGTCTTTTTGCCTTCAGCTATAACGGTGTTCAAAAAAACATTCAAAGTTTCAGGAACCATACTGTTGACGTGTTGCATAAAATTGGTAATATCTGGATAAACTGAATTATCATAAGGCATGGTTCTTATGTCTTCGCGTATTATTGCAGCAGCTGTTTCAACTATTCTTCGTCGTTCGTCCTTTTCTGTGCTCGCTCGATTATCGTACCAATTTATTAGTTTTATAGCTGATCCTCGAAAACACGCTACTGTGAGTTTCTTGTGCAGACTTGCAAAAACTACGCCGTCGTCATACTTTTCAATGTTCGCACACTAATGGAAGCTTCCGGAGGTAAATATTCTTCAAGTTTTTTCATGAGCTCATCCAAACTGAATTGGCACTCATCAGAAGAGTCGATAAAACTAAATAGTTCTTGAAATGCATGTACCATACTTTCATTTTTAGGTCGTCCAACATCTTTACTCTTAGACACATTAGAAGAAAATTTAGCAAAGCAATCCTCGTGGTAACGTGCTTCTTCAGCTACTAAACAAATCACGCCTTGGATTCGCGCAATAATTTCAAGTCCCCAAGTATCATTTCTAGTAGCCGCCTTTTCCAATAAAGTAGTCTTCATCGCCAATGATTGAATTTGATGAATTTTTCGTTTGTATGTGACCTTTTTCTTTGTTTCTGCCGTCAAGTCACATTTAAGTGAGCAAAAAAGAAAATTTTTTTTAAAATCAAATTTATCACTGGAGCGCAGTTTCACATCACTTGAGGTACTTTGAGTTTCAGTACTTTCGATGTACTTCTGGATATTGCGATCTCGAGTATACTCTCTTCTGCAAATTGTGTGTACTTTAATTGTCTGAATATTTTCAAGGACAGTGTGTTTTCCATCTTTTCTTTTTAAACTTGCATTTATGAGATTTGTTATTCCTTTTGACACATTCACTATTTCTCCTTGATTTAGAGTGAGATCACATATAAAACAGTTTTCCATGTTAAAACAGGTAATTATGGTAACGAATTTAAATTATTTGTAGATCAAACAAACGAACGCACTTACACAGTTGATTACGGAGAATAAACTGACAAACTGTCCGAATGTCGGTTACTCGACCGACGCTCTGCCAAGAACGGCAACGCCACATGGGCGACGCTCGCTCTGCCAAGAATGGCAACGTTGCAAATACCGAACGGAATTAGTGCGCGAATATTTAAATTGTGATTATTTGCTGGTTATCAGTTTTTAGTAAGTTTCAACGTACCATAGCTTGGAAACTATAACTCGTATCAAAATGATTGTTAGAACTTATTTGTAGGAAATTTAGTAATAAATATTTTAGTCTTTGACCATTTTACCCTATCTTGTGTAGTTTTCCTAAAAATTGAAAAAATCTGTAAATCGGGACCCTTTTCAAGGGGGGGAGGGGTGACGCAGACAGCGGGGGGGGCGGGAGAGTTGTGTATTATAATGTACTCACATATAGGTATAACACGGCAGCAGTAAAACTTAATTATAAATTTTGCCGTTTTGCCCATAGATTGAAATCTAGAATGAATATACTAAGGGCAGAATCAACCCCGCCGCCCGTTGAATCGTTCGCGCTCGAGACAGCGAGGCGATAACAAGGACACATCGCCATCCCGCTCGCACACCGACTCTCGCTCTCGCACCGCTACGCCGTCGCCGTATTGTTATTATCACCGACGTTTTGGTACTCAAGCAAAAAGATGTACTATGCCGTGTTCGTTCACCAAAGATAACAAGACGGAAAACTAGACAGAAAGTTGGCGGAGGCGGGAACCAGCGTTCCAGCGTTATCACACCGCCTATTCATCACCGATAAGAAGACTGGTCTGTCATTTTTGGTAGACACCGGTGCTAATGGGCGGATCAACTTTTTTTTGTATAAACGCGTCCCGTTCACTTTAAAAATAGTAAACCCTACTTTTTATTACATAAAACATGGAATAAGATATTATTTGTTTAATCAGATCTATTATTTTGTGTTTGCCTTAGTTTTGTAAGTCAGACTTTTTCCATTTTTAAAGAAAAATTTTCGTGACTCGGGTGACGAAATTTTTGTTTCATACTAAATCTTACTGTCCCCCAAGGGTACTAAATTACTATTATCGAAAATTCTGAAAACAAAGTCCATTACGACTTTCTATATTTAGAGGTTTTTATATACATATTAGTACCTTTAATTTAAATTCTTATTAACCAGCACGATATTACAGATTTGAATATACAAAATATTTTTTTAAAACTATGTCCCCAAGGCGGTGAAATAACACGTGTCGTCTGAGTCACCGGATACTTTGTTTTGCTAATTGCGAGCGAGACAGCCTATGAACGGCTTAGCCAATAGGAGCTGCATCTAAGTATTGCGTGATGGCGTCTGCGTTTGCTATACGTTCAAACTGACTCGGCCATTTCGTCCGTGACTCGCGAGGTGGTAGCGTGTGTTTATTGTGTGTCGGCCGAGCAATGTTCGAATTTCGGTAAGTGTACCTCTTTCTAATATTTTTTTTTCTATATCTAGTGTCTTTTAGGTCTAAAATGCTGGAGGTGTATGTTTTTACCGTAGTATATATTGTTTTGCGACCAAAACAACAAAACGATGTTAAAATGTCACTTTAGTCACAGTCACCTTAGTAACGAAAACCGTGACTCAGAAGACTTTTTACGTGACTCAAGAGACTTTTTTTAAGGTATTACCTTTAAATCCTTACATACTGCGTTAAATTGAACAATTTGGTAATTTGTGTTTCAGTTGCTAAACTAGTACAAAAGCGGGATACTTTTTTTGTGTCTGTTACCTCAAATTTCATAGTTTTTATGCATGTATCCTGTTTGCGGATGTTATGTGACCGTGACACTATAATTTGAAATTAAATAAATAAATTGCATTACAATAATAAAATTTTACCTTATTTTCGAGGTATGATAATGTTTATCCTGAAACTTCCGATGATGATGAAGAAACACGTTCACAACCTAGTACATCAGCAAATGCAACGGATAAAGAAAACCAAGGAGTGCAGCGTGGAGACTTTCTATTAGTAAATGTAAATTCTAGCAAAGGTAAAACTTTTAAATATGTCTGTACAGTCGATGAGCTGCACGAGGACGGTGATATGCGAGTCACGTTTTTACGTTATGTTAAAAATAAAAGTACTTTTGTTTTGGACAAATCCGATATAGCTGATATTGACTATACAGACATAGTTACAATTTTGGATAAACCGAATATTACTATCAAGCGAGGCGTACAATATTATATTTTCAAACAGAATGTGGAAGTTTCAAAATAAAGATGGCACGATTGTTGTTGTTGCTGAAGCATTATGTGATTTAGCTTATTATATTATGTTCTTGACAAATAATAATATGTGATAAAAAAATTGTTAAGTTGTTTTTTAAATATTGAAGAAAGACTTGTGAATTATGATTGATTTCAGAACTTATAGTAATGCATATAAATATCTTAAGTACTTTCAGTTTTTAAGTTTTTACTAATCACGCCTCGTATGTGAACACGACATTTTGATAATGTTTTGGTTATGTTGTTTTGTAAAACATTTATTGGATAGCTTTTAATTGTTTAAAACCCAACAAAGTTGGTGCTTATTACTTAGATAATACTTTAATCTAAGAATTGTTATGATTAGTAGTTAGAGTTGACTGATTGTTTTTTGTTGATCTCACAATTAAGAATAATAAAAGTTATAATATGGAAGATTTATATAATAATAAGTGTTATTTTGTAACTCGTTTAGACATCTAGTAATAATATTTTGATTCCTAATCTTCAAAGTTACTGGAATTGTCTCTTGAGTCACATGTTTTGTCTCTTCGCTAACAATATCGTCCCTCTAAATTGCAACAGATAACAGGCTTTTAAACAGTTTCTAAGAATCACTATTTTAAAACTATATACAAATAATGTTTTGCTTAGAACTTTGTTAGGTTAAGTCACTATACTTGTTTAATTATATTGAGTGCATACTGATTTATGTTAAAAAATATTCACTTCAAACTAGGTATGTGACTCAGGAGATAAAACCAACCCCAGTATTACGAAATTGAGACTGAATTTGGTACCTTTTATTTTGCAACTGTGTTCATTATTAATTATTTTCAATAATAAAAGAAATAATTTTGGAATTAAATGAAGTTTCTTTATCAAAATCCAGAAATTCGTATCCGTGACTCAGTAGACGTTTTACGTGAGTGTGCCATTAAATTTGTGTAATAATTCCAATCAAAACACTAGAACGAGCTATGTTCGAGATATATTTGCAATCTCCGAAAGTAATATTATCAATATTAAATAATATTGCGAGGATAAAAGTACTTTTTTTTTAACTAAAAAGTTGATTATGTACAAGGAATAGTTGATCCGCCCTAATATCTCCGTCCTACCAAGAAGAAAAGGCCAAGTTACTAAGCCATTACCGTTCAAGCTGTATGCCGCAAATAATACCGTCATACCTACCTACGGCGAAAGAACACTCGAACTCGATCTACAACTTCGTCGTCCGTACAAGTGGAAGTTCATCGTAGCTGACGTCTCAAAACCAATCCTGGGTGCCGATTTCCTACAACATCATCAACTTATCGTCGATCTCACCTCAAGAACTTATCGACAACGTAACCAACCTCAAGGTCAACGCCCCAGTCCGCGCTACGCAGTTACCTACAATTCGTAGTATTTACATTCAACAGTCATACCACGATATTTTGGCTGAATTTCCCGGGACTACACGACTTACTTCGATGCATCTCAACGAAAAAATCAACGTGCAACACCATCGAAACTGAAGGTCAACCCATACACTGCCGTGCAAGACCAATACCACCACACCGCTACGAAAAAGTAAAGAAAGAATTCGAGAGCATGATTGAACAAGGCCTATGTCGTCCTAGCAAGAGTCCTTGGGCATCGCCGCTGCACGTCGTACCCAAGAAGAATGGCGATATTAGGGTAGTTGGTGACTATCGTCGACTCAACTCGATCACCAAACCCGATCGCTACCCCGTCCCACGCATCAAAGACTTCACCTACCAGCTGACCGGCAAGACGATATTCTCAACTTTAGACCTCAACCGAGCATATCAACAATTATGCGTAAGAGAGGAAGACATAGAGAAGACAGCCATCATAACACCAAAGGGCCTATTCGAATTTCCGCGCATGTGTCCGGGTTTGAAGAATGCCGGCCAAACATTCCAACGGTACATACATGAAGTACTCAGAGGGCTCGACTACGTATTCCCATTCGTGGACGATGTACTGGTCGCATCGTGCAATTCTCTGGAACATCGTGAACACCTACGCACCGTACTATCAAGGCTAGAACAACACGGTATCACAATCAACCCAGCAAAGTGTCACCTTGGTCAACAAGAAGTTACGTTTCTCGGTTACACCGTATCAAAACATGGGATGAAGCCACCGCAAGAGAAGGCCGACATCATCAACGCTTACCCTAAACCGAAAAACATCGAAGAATTACGTCGATTTCTCGGTATGATCAATTTCTACCGCGATCATATACCGAACGCCGCAGAAATTCAAGCACCGTTGAACGCCTACTTACACAATGTGAAGAAAAGAGACAAAACACCGATCGAGTGGACCGACGTCGCAACGCAAGCATTCGAGAAATGTAAAGAGAATATAATTCAAGCTTCTTTACTCGCTCACCCTTCACACAACGCAGCCTACGCGATATCATGCGACGCGTCCGATAAAGCCGCCGGTGCAGTACTACAACAATATGTAGACGAAAAATGGCAACCCCTTGGCTACTTTTCGAAAAAGTTCTCCGATGCACAAGTGAAGTATTCAACCTACGATCGTGAGCTACTTGCGATACATGGCAGTGAAGCACTTCCGGAAAATGTTTGAAGGTCGACCACTCATCATTTTCACCGACCAAAAACCACTCACATACCTATGTGCAAAACGCAGTCAACCACTGAAACACCAAGGCGAACGCGACAACTACTGTTTATCAGCGAGTTTACCACCGACATACGTCACGTGTGCGGTAAACAGAACATTGTAGCTGACGCACTCAGCCGCATCAAGACAATATTTACACCAACATCACTAAACTACGAAGAAATAGCCAAGTCACAACAACAAGATTCAACATTACAACAGCTTCAACAACAAGACAACATCACTTTGAAGAAAATAGTTATACCTAACACCGATATAGAAGTCTACTGTGAAACATCTACAAGCCATATTCGACCTTATTTACCAGAAGAGTTTCGTTACGACGCATTCAAAAGCGTTCACAACATAAGTTATCCTGCTACTCGAACTACTCGCAAGCTTATGTCACAGAAGTACTTTTGGCCATCAATGAACACCGACGTTACTACGTGGACAAAAAGTTGCATCCCGTGCCAACAAAGCAAGATACAACGACACACGTCCTCCGCAGTTTCAAAGTTCCCGCCAACCGATCGATTTCAACACCTACACGTCGATATTGTTGGACCGCTACCTACCACAAGTCAAGGTCACCGATATCTCGTCACTATGATCGACCGACTAACTAAATGGCCAGAAGCTATACCTACCGACGACATAACCGCCGAAATAATAGCCGATGTTATCTACAAACACTGGATAGCGCGATTCGGCTGTCTGACTACGCTAACAAGCGATCAAGGTCGTCAGTTCGAGAGTCAGCTGTTTCAACAACTTATGAAGATTATGGGTATCAAGAAAAATCGGACTACGCCTTACCATCCACAAAGTAACGGCGTAATCTAGCGCTGGCATCGATCACTCAAAACTCCGTTACGCGCGAGGTTAATGACCTCTACCTCGTGGTTCGACGATCTACCTACCGTGCTACTCGGACTACGCGCCGCGCTACACACAGACTCTGGAGTCAGCGCAGCCGAACTTACCTACGGCTACCTACATCTGATATGAATTATACTTACGTCGAAAGATTACGTAGTATAATACAATCAAACAAACCGGAAACCGCTACCTCGCATCACAACAAGCAGGCTATATTTGTGCACAAGGATCTCATCAGCTGCAGCCACGTATTCGTGAGAACTGACGCAGTGAAAAAACCCTTGCAACCACCATACGAAGGCCCTTACCCCGTTGTCAAGCGAGAAGACAAGTTCTACACAGTAGTTACCAGATCGTCAATCAACCATCTCAATAGACAGATTGAAACCAGCTTACCTGTTACCAGAAACATTACCTGACCACATTACCTCAAGACCACAAGATTTACCACCAAACTATACCTCAATAATTGCATCACCGTTACCTCAACAAAACCAAACCACTATCTCCGCGCCTGCGAAACCAGACAGTGTGACGCCACGACCAGCACTGAACACAAACACAACACGTTCTGGGCGTAACATCAAACCACCTGTACGTTTCACTTAAGGGGTCCTGTGGCTACCATAGCAAGCACTCTTTACAGAAACACTGAAGAAAACAGCCCCGAAAAGGGCTATCCTCAGCACAGAAACAGGATTGAATCAGCCCTCAAAAGGGCTATCATAGAAACAGGATGGTATAACAGAAACAAGATATCGCTCATTCGCAAGAAGGACGTCACAATTCAAAATTAGCAATTGTTGGGAAACAAGGTTTAAAAGTTTGAAAATTAAATTTAAAAAAAAACTGTTCCATGTAAAAATATATTATAAGTGTTATTTTGTTCCCTATGATTTCAGCTTCCAAAATAAGTGCAGCTTGTGAATAGAAATGCAGACAATTTTTTATTATTTGTGTTTAAGTGTGAAAAGGTATAAGTTGTGTCGTTCTAGTAAAAAAAACTTTATTTTTTAATTTGTGACTTATCTTTCTTGTGTCATTGTAGATACTTAATAGTTTGTATTGGATATAAAATGAAATAATATGATAGTATAGAAAATATTATTTTAATATTTAAACTGACTAAACAAGGTCATCTGGTTGGTAAAGCGGATCTTTGACAGAGTCAACGCTATCTGCAAATCAAAAATGAAATAAATATTAAACGTATAACAGTTGTAATTTATAACAGCGAGATAAAAGAATAATAGTGCGACAAACCTGTAAATGACAATGAATATAAATGATACGCCGTTCTTAGAATTACTTCTTTTAGTTGTGGTAGAAGATGAGGAGCTGCTGTTTGACCGTGAACGTGGTTTGACTTCGCGTTGATCATCGACATTTACCTATGTTAGTATCTGTTAAATTTGATTTGCAGGCCTTTTCATTCACTAAAAAGACAAAATAGTAAGAAGGTTTGTAACGAAGTCAAAGTACAGTTAAACATGGTAAATAAAATACTACTTAAATTTTTCCGATTTGCATCAATATTTGGCATAACAGTATTATTAGCAGTTATTAAAGCTAATATCTTTCTTCCTCTATTGGAAGACATAGTTAATAATACGAACATTTAATCATCTGAAAACAAAAAATAATTGTTTAAAACGTAATACCAAAAAATATTCAAACTATTTCAAATATATCATGAGCGGCGTCTAGCATCAATAGTAGCTTTTCAAACAATGTGTCATTTAAGACCTTTCACATTTCTTTTTACTTATTATCAATAACGTAATAAGTCAAAATGATTAATACAAAGCGGATACGTTTAATTATTAATAACGATACAAAACCAAATGTGACTACTATCGAAATAAAAACCTCAAGCTAAACAACGACACAAATGATGATGAGTCGTTTTTGCACCAGAATTGGAAAATTGGTCGGGTAGAATAATGTCATAAAACGAATTGTGTCGCCTTCGACAAAAACTAGCAAGTGCAGTCACTTCAACGATCTCGTGACAACTAAAATGAGACGGTGTTGAAAAAACGTACGCGCTCGAGTGAGACAGACACATAGCGACACAGCTTGTCTCGTTCGCTCATTTAACGGCATCGAGTTGTGTCATTCTGTCAAATAAAGTAAAATTTTCCCATTCTGTGTGTATATGTAACTAAAAATCACCGGTTTTTGAGTTGTGATATCCTTCTTGCAAATGAGCGATATCAGCCCTGAGAAGAGCTTTTGTTTGTTTGTATGCAGCGCCGTCCTCCGATCGTCGTGACAGGCAACGCCGTGGCGCGCCCGATGCGCGCGTCTTGTCCGCTCGATGGCCGCCGCAGCAAATGAGCGAGCGTCGATCCGCGGGTTTTATTTATATGCTCCGCGCGCGATCAGTTGACGATGCACACGCAAGACCGTGCTCGGCACATAAAGTTAATATTCCTAACGGAATAGAGGAACAAACACGAGCTGTCAAACGAAACCAAAATAGGATGACATTTGTGTGTGTAAAATTGTTCATGAATGTGTGTCAGTGATGTATATCATGTCGCTTGTTACATTAGTATCGATATCGATAAAATTAATTAGGAACATTTATAAAGCTCAAATAGTATGGGGTGGGATATTTCAATTGGCTGAAACTATATGCTTCTGGAATGAAGTAAAAACATACGAAATACTCAGAAAATACGGTTGTTCCAAAAATGAAAAATATGATATGAAAAATTATGTTGTTCAAATCGTTTATTTAAAAGAAACTTATAGAGATGCAACTTAGTGCATTTAGATTTTTCCTTGGCGTCAAATCTAGTTGGAGAAAGGTAGATGATGCGGACTGTTGCAATAGCGGCGGTGTCGATATAGACTGCGATGACGATAATTCACATGTGAATGCCTCTGGTACAATATCTTTGTAAACATAGGACGAAACTGTGCATCTAGGCTTTATCTTGACCTGTCAAAAAGAAACATAGAACATATGATCTAGTCCCAAACTAAGCAAACCATATAATATGTAGTCATAACCACAAGTAGACATTGCTATCCAATGAAACATCAACAGAAGAATAGTATTATTTTTATTTTTTTCCTCGCGTCTTGAAATATTTTTGTTCGAAGTGCTTACTGCAAATACTTGAACTTTTGTTGCAAAGCCAGTTTGGACGATTTATTAATTTTGACCAAGTATTTTTTAAACAAGTTGTTTGTGAAAGATACTTTTATTGCTATGTTAGTAACTATTCCTACAAGTAAAACCAGCATGGATCGGCTAAGTATCTTAAATAGTAATTACATTCCCAGCTGACTCTTAATTAAACGTCGTATAGGTACTTCAACAGTAATACATATTATTTGTTTATTGCGTGATAGACAGTGGAAACAAAAATCGATAACTTGATACAGCCCTAGTGTAAAACGAAAATTATTTGTTTACACAAAATATTCGTAAATACTGCATTATGTGTATTGGATCTTTGCTTCTTAAATTATTAATGCTTAATAAAGAAAATTATCACACTAAGCACTTAAAATTTGAAACGCATTGGCAAAAATAAACCTAAGTTAGGCGGTGTCCAATTGGAATAATTTACCTCTGAAATTATCATTTTTCGGGGTTATTTCGCTGTGTCGTACAACAATCAATTACTGAACAAGTCACAAAGTTTCACCAAGAAATATTTCAAAAAAATATCCACGATTTCATGTAATATTTGAAAAATTAAAATAGCTGAAATTCTCAGCGTGCCGATACGTGCCGACAAACTGTTTGACAGTTTCAAAAACGGTTCTGTTATGTCGCATCACACATCTCTTTTTATCATACAGTGTTGCTGCTAGAGACATCTCGCTCGCTCAGCCCTTTGTTCCTCTATTCCGTTAGGAATATTAACTTTATGGCTCGGCACGTGTCTGCCGGCGCCGGGGCCAGAAAGAGATAGTGTATTATAGTAGAGATAGATAGTGTTTAGTTCGTAAGGTTTCCCTATTGGTCAAAATGTAAATATTTCTATTGGTCGCTATTGTTATTGTTTTTATATAAATTTAAATTATTTTCTATGTAAATACATTCAGTACTCAACCTTCTAAGGAGTCTTACTTACCTACTCACCTCTATTGGCCTACCGTCGCCAAACTTACTTTACGTTATAGGAGAAAGGGTAGGGAGGCCTTTGCCCTGCAGTGGGACACGACTGGCTCCTAATAATAATAGTAACTTTACGATAGAAGTAGGTAACTTACAAACCGACCCTTGAGTAGGCTAGGGACACAATAAATAAATGCTAAACCGCATTCATCTATTGCGGTATGGAGGTTTGAGTCTGACTTTATTTGAACACTGTAACTAAAGTAACCTAAAAATAAAACCGCCTTTAATAAAGTAAAGTAAAAAAATCCCTTATACTTTTACTAAGACAGATATACGACCAAAGGATGACGCAAGGGTTTTTATTAAACCTGGTACCCGCTCCAATAACGATGTGTGATATATCATTAGAAAGGTATTCTCTTGTAGAACAAGAATTGGTATGGCGCTTGTCTTGATTTGTTGTCCGATTTGATTACCAGCCTAAAATATGTTCAACAAAACCAAGTCAAGTAATGTAGATTTACCGTTAACAAAATGAAACCAAATAGGTACGATTAATGTAAGTACGTTACAATTTTTAGTAATACTTAATTAGAAAGAATACATGACGGACGCAGCTTAATAATATGAGATTATATCACAAAATGATTAAACAATTAATTAAATAAAGAAAATAGGCTTTATGAAACATTATTATCTACTAACACATCATTAGGGCAGGGCATAAAGCAGAAGCATCTTAGTGTTTTAGGTTTTTCTGCGAGATAACGGTGTCCCAGAAGAAGAGAAATGCCTATTATGCCTTCTCGCTCTCTAATATTTGAGATATGACTGCCCTAGTTAATGGACAAGTTACTTTTAATGTCCTCTTTTCGGACGTCACGCTCAGTCTAGGTACCACTTGATAGAAAACCACATTCCCCGCAGTATCCACCCCCACTGACATGCCATAGTCTAGCATGCCATTGTGACTTTTGTTCAGGTTACTAAGAGCTAGTATCCAAATACGTAACACACATTGCTTTTGGAAGTGGGTACCAAAAATATGTAGTTGCTATTACTAATTCTGAGAATTTAGTAGTTACTGTGTAGCTATTACCGGATTAACGATCCAAACTTGGTGCCCTGTAGTAACGTTTATTTAGGTTAATATTAGATATCCAACGACGTATCAAACTTTGCTGTTGGTGATGGCTACTGTGAGTAGGTGTGGCTACCATAGCCAGCACTCTTCACAGAAACACTGAAGAAAACAGCCCCGAAAAGGGCTATCACTCAGCACAGAAACAGGATAAAATCAGCCCTCAAAAGGGCTATCATAGAAACAGGATGGTATAACAGAAACAAGATATCAGCCCTGAAAAGAGCTTTTGTTTGTATGCAGCGCCGTCCTCCGATCGTCGTAACAGGCAACGCCGTGGCGCGCCCGATGCGCACGTCTTGTCCGCTCGATGGCCGCCGCAGCAAATGAGCGAGCGCCGATCCGCGGGTTATATTGTATATGCTCCGCGCGCGATGCGCACGCAAGACTTATAACAGCCACCGTGCTCGGCACGTGTCGGCCGGCGCCGGAGCCAGAAAGGGACAGTGTGGTGTAACAAAGATAGGTAGTGTTTAGTTCGTAAGGTTTTCCCATTGGTCAAAATGTAAATATTTCTATTGGTTGCTATTGTTATTGTTTTTATATAAATTTAAGTTATTTTCTATGTAAATACATTCAGTACTCAACCTTCTAAGGAGTCTTACTACCTACTCACCTCTACTGGCCTACCTTCGCCAAAGTGGTGACCACCGACTACCAAGCAATGGAAGAACACCGTCCGCTCCAACGGATCAGCTGAACAGCAACCAGCTCCAGCACCGGCGGCATCCGCTCCTCACCCACATGAAGTCGCCGGCATAGCGCTTTCAATGCGCGTCCCTCCGTTTTGGCGTGATAAACCGCGCCTATGGTTTATCGCATTTGAAGCCGCCACGAACGACCTAAAGAAGAGCGAAGCCAAGCGTGCCCAAATGGTGATCGCACAACTGCAGAGAGAAGAGATCGAGCAAGTTTGCGACCTTCTATACAACCCACCTGCTGACCACCAGTACACCGCTCTGAAGGACCGTCTCATCTCTGTATATGAAGAATCAGACGGGAAACAACTACAGAAATTGCTCTCCGACATGGACACACCGACTCTCGCTCTCGCACCGCTACGCCGTCTCCTTATTGTTATTATCACCGACGTTTTGGTACTCAAGCAAAAAGATGTACTACGCCGTGCTCGTTTACCAATGATAACAAGACCGAAAACTATACAGAACGTTGGCGGAGGCGGAAACCAGCGTTCCAGCGTTATCACACCGCCTATTCATCACCGATAAGAAGACTGGTCTGTCATTTTTGGTAGACACCGGTGCTAATATCCCCGTCCTACCAAGAAGAAAAGGCCAAGTTACTAAGCCACTACCGTTCAAGCTGTATGCCGCGAATAATACCGTCATACCTACCTACGGCGAAAGAACACTCGAACTCGATCTACAACTTCGTCGTCCGTACAAGTGGAAGTTCATCGTAGCTGACGTCTCAAAACCAATCCTGGGTGCCGATTTCCTACAACATATCTATTCATATAACTTATCGTCGATCTCAAGAACCGCCGACTTATCGACAACGTAATCAACCTCAAGGTCAACGCCCCAGTCTGCGCTACGCACTTACCTACAATTCGTAGTATTGACATACAACAGTCATACCACGATATTTTGGTTGAATTTCCCGGGACTACACGACTAACTTCGATGCATCTCAACGAAAAAATCAACGTGCAACACTACATCGAAACCGAAGGTCAACTCATACACTGCCGTGCAAGACCAATACCACCACACCGCTACGAAAAAGTGAAGAAAGAATTCGAGAACATAATCGAACAAGGCCTCTGTCGTCCCAGCAAGAGTCCTTGGGCATCGCCGCTGCACGTCGTACCCAAGAAAAATGGTGATATTAGGGTAGTTGGTGACTATCGTCGACTCAACTCGATCACCAAACCCGATCGCTACCCCGTCCCATGCATCAAAGACTTCACCTACCAGCTGACCGGCAAGACGATATTCTCAACTTTAGACCTCAACCGAGCATATCAACAATTATGCGTAAGAGAGGAAGACATAGAGAAGACAGCTATCATAACACCGATGGGCCTATTCGAATTTCCGCGCATGTTTCCGGGTTTGAAGAATGCCGGCCAAACATTCCAACGGTACATACATGAAGTACTCAGAGGGCTCGACTACGTATTCCCATTCGTGGACGATGTACTGGTCGCATCGTGCAATTCTCTGGAACATCGTGAACACTTACGCACCGTACTATCAAGGCTAGAACAACACGGCATCACAATCAACCCAGCAAAGTGTCACCTTGGTCAACAAGAAGTTACGTTCCTCGGTTACACCGTATCAAAAGATGGGATGAAGCCACCGCAAGAGAAGGCCGACATCATCAACGCTTACCCTAAACCGAAAAACATCGAAGAATTACGTCGATTTCTCGGTATGATCAATTTCTACCGCGATCATATACCGAACGCCGCAGAAATTCAAGCACCGTTGAACGCCTACTTACACAATGTGAAGAAAAGAGACAAAACACCGATCGAGTGGACCGACGTCGCGACGCAAGCATTCGAGAAATGTAAAGAGAATATAATTCAAGCTACTTTACTCGCTCACCCTTCACACGACGCAGCCTACGCGATATTATGCGACGCGTCCAATAAAGCCGCCGGTGCAGTACTACAACAATATGTAGACGAAAAATGGCAACCCCTTGGCTACTTTTCGAAAAAGTTCTCCGATGCACAAGTGAAGTATTCAACCTACGATCGTGAGCTACTTGCGATGTACATGGCAGTGAAGCACTTCCGGAAAATGTTTGAAGGTCGACCACTCATCATTTTCACCGACCACAAACTACTCACATACGCTATGTGCAAGACGCAGTCAACCACCGAAACACCAAGACGAACGCGACAACTATTGTTTATCAGCGAGTTTACGACCGACATACGTCACGTGAGCGGTAAACAGAACATCGTAGCTGACGCACTCAGCCGCATCGAGACAATATCTACACCGACATCTTTAAACTACGAAGAAATAGCCAAGTCACAACAACAAGATTCAACATTACAACAGCTTCAACAACAAGATAACATCACTTTGAAGAAAATAGTAGTACCTAACACCGATATAGAAGTCTACTGTGAAACATCTACAAGCCATATTCGACCTTATTTACCAGAAGAGTTTCGTTACGACGCATTCAAAAGCGTTCACAACATAAGTCATCCTGCTACTCGAACTACTCGCAAGCTTATGTCACAGAAGTACTTTTGGCCATCAATGAACACCGACGTTGCTACGTGGACAAAAAGTTGCATCCCGTGCCAACAAAGCAAGATACAACGACACACGTCCTCCGCAGTTTCAAAGTTCCCGCCAGCCGATCGATTTCAACATCTACACGTCGATATTGTTGGACCGCTACCTACCACAAGTCAAGGTCACCGATATATCGTCACTATGATCGACCGACTAACTAAATGGCCAGAAGCTATACCTACCGACGACATAACCGCCGAAACAATAGCCGATGTTATCTACAAACACTGGATAGCGCGATTCGGCTGTCCGACTACGCTAACAAGCGATCAAGGTCGTCAGTTCGAGAGTCAGCTGTTTCAACAACATATGAAGACTATGGGTATCAAGAAAAATCGGACTACGCCTTACCATCCACAAAGTAACAGCGTAATCGGACGCTGGCATCGATCACTCAAAACTTCGTTACGCGCGAGGTTAATGACCTCTACGACGTGGTTCGACGAGCTACCTACCGTGCTACTCGGACTACGCGCCGCGCTAAACACATACTCTGGGGTCAGCGCAGCCGAACTTACCTACGGCTACAACCTACGTTTACCTGGAGACTTGATACCTACCGGAATACCTACATCTGATATGAATTATACTTACGTCGAAAGATTACGTAGTATAATACAATCAAACAAACCGGAAACTGCTACCTCGCATTACAACAAGCAGGCTATATTCGTGCACAAGGATCTCATCAGCTGCAGCCACGTATTCGTGAGAACTGACGCAGTGAAAAAACCCTTGCAACCATCATACGAAGGCCCTTACCCCGTTGTCAAGCGAGAAGACAAGTTCTACACAGTTCAGTTACCAGATCGTCAAGCAACCATCTCAATAGACAGATTGAAACCAGCTTACCTGTTACCAGAAACATTACCTGACCACATTACCTCAAGACCACAAGATTTACCACCAAACTTTACCTCAATTACCGCATCACCGTTACCTCAACAAAACCAAACCACTATCTCCGCGCCTGCGAAACCAGACAGTGTGACGCCACGACCAGCACTGAACACAAACACAACACGTTCTGGGCGTAACATCAAACCACCTGTACGTTTCACTTGAGGGGGAGTCCTGTGGCTACCATAGCCAGCACTCTTCACAGAAACACTGAAGAAAACAGCCCCGAAAGGGGCTATCACTCAGCACAGAAACAGGATTAAATCAGCCCTCAAAAGGGCTATCATAGAAACAGGATGGTATAACAGAAACAAGATATCAGCCCTGAAAAGAGCTTTTGTTTGTTTGTATGCAGCGCCGTCCTCCGATCGTCGTAACAGGCAACGGCGTGGCGCGCCCGATGCGCGCGTCTTGTCCGCTCGATGGCCACCGTAGCAAATACCTCACTCGAAGTTCGCACAACCCCCTAGGGGATCGGGAAAACCGTTCGGGGCGACGGCCCCCTTCAGTGGGTTCAATCGCTGTCCGTGGCTACGGACAGGTCGTTTGGTTGGGGGAGACGTTTCCGTCTCACGTCCTTGGTTGGGTTGGCGCTGGCGAGCTTTTCAGCTACGAGCCAGCGTCGAGGTCAGTTTGGGTGGTGTCATGTCCGGTGGTCATCAACTATCAGCGAGGCTTGCGCCTGCAAGCTGATAGTCGGGTCAGTCCTGTTGCTGCTGTCCTCGTCACCATCACTGGTGGTGAGGAGGTCTCGCGGGAAAGCTCGGAGTCGAGTCGAGCTGTGGTCTGGTGGCCTCGAGTGGTACGGAGCGATGTTCCTCAAATGCGGGTGCCGAGATCCCTCCGCTCTTCGGAACATACGCTCGGCGAGGTGTCCAACGAAGTCTTCCACAGTCTCGATCTTGAGGTCTCTCCGCAAGACGTCATTTCTGACGTAGCGGGGGGCAGCAGCAACGGTCCTCAGAGTCAGCGACTGCTGGGCTTCTATTTTCCCACGTAAGCGCCGGTTGGTCAGCGCGTACCACGCTGGTGCAGCGTAGGTAAGGCGGGTTCGTACGTAAGCTTTATAGACGCCTAGCTTCGCTCTCATGGGAAGGTTGGGCGACAAAATGGGTCTGAGCTTGGCTCTCGTTACCCTCGTGGTGTTGATGAGAGCCTTGACGTGTGGAGTCATCTTGAGCTGGCGGTCAATGGTCACCCCCAGGTATTTCACCGTGGGGGTCCATGGTATGGACTCACCTTGGAGTGTAAGCTGTGGTGGCATGGTTCTCCTGTTGCTGACAAGGATGGCTTGGGTCTTCTTGGGGTTAGCTGAGAGCTTCCAGTCGTCCAACCATTGCGGCAGTAAATCCAGGGTGCGCTGGATTTTGATCGCCGCGTGGTAAGGCTTTATCGAGGAGGCCACGTATGCCGCATCGTCAGCGTACAACGCAAGCGTGGCCTCTTCCCCTACAGGGATGTCGTCCGTGTACTTGGAGTAGCACACGGGCGAGAGACAGCTTCCCTGTGGGACTCCTGCTAGGATCGGTCGTTCTGTAGAAATGACGTCTTCCACTGCCACTTGGAAGCGCCGGTCCTGGAGGAACGACCGAACCAGCCTTACGACTCGTCGGGGCGCAGAGGTAGTAGCAATCTTATACAGCAGTCCTTCATGCTAGACGCGGTCGAACGCCTTCTCCATATCTAGGAACACTCCGGCGGAGTGCTCCTTTCGGTTCTGGGCGGCCGCTAGTTGGTGAAGGACGCGGGCTAGCTGTTGGGTGGTGGAGTGCTCGGCTCTGAAGCCGTATTGCTCTACTCTGGGCTCAATGTGTGGTAGGAGATGAGGAAGCAGCAGTTTCTCTAGCACCTTCGAAACTGTGGGCAGCAGCGTTATGGGCCGATAGCTATCGGCTCGCACAACATCTTTTCCTGGCTTAGGAATCATAATGACTCGTCCCAGTTTCCAGCTCTGGGAAGTGGCCAAACCTCAGGGTTCCGTTGAAGACTCTAGTCAGCGTCGCGACGGAGCGCGGGGGAAGGTGACGTAGAGCCTCGTTGGGGATGCGATCTGGGCCTGGGGCTTTTCTCAACGGCGTCCTCAGCAGTGCCTTGCGGATTTGTCCCGATGTTAGGACAATGGGGTCTTCGTTACTTTGGACGTCATGACCAAAGTAGTCCTGCAAGTAGTCCAACACCATCTCCTCGTGGCAGGTGTTTGCTGTTGGGTTTGGCTGGAACGGGGTTTCGAGATGATCTGCGAATATCTCCGCTCTATCTGTGGCCGCGAACTTCTTAGTCCCATTCGAGTCTTTGAGGGGGCGTGTAGGCGGGCGGCTGCCCGTGAATCGCCGACAAAGTCTGTGAACTTTGTTCTAGTCCTCACTGGCGTCATCAACCTCTCGCAGCCAGGTGTTCTCAGTCCTCGCCGCAAGGAGCTGGCACACCTCGTCCGCTATGCGGTTGAGGCGAGACTTCAGGACGGGACAGCGGGATCTCATCCATGCTCTTCTGAGCCTCCTTTTTTCCTCTATCTTCTTCTTGATAGAGGATGGGATGTTCGCGGAGTTCGCTCTGCCGTTGGCTGCTTCCTCTGCTGCGGCTAGCGCGTTCGCGGCGCACGCGGTGAACTGCTCTGCGAGGAGATCAACTTCCTCCGCACTGGTAACGGGGAAGGATGGAGAGTGTTCTGCCATGTGCGCGGCGAAGGTCTGCCAGTTGTATCTCCTATGGTCCGGCGGGGTAGTCCGGGTCGGATCAGGAGAGTATTTAATGAGCAGCGGCTGATGATCTGAGATGAGGTGGTAGTCCAGGACTTCTACCGTCATGGTGTTGGTCAGTCCTTGGGTTACCACTAGATCTATGACATCCGGTAGTGCATTGGCTTGATAGGGGTAGTGTGTGGGCGTCTCTGGCCCGACTACACTGTAGCTTCGTCTCTAGCCGGGTCCCGTCGGGACAGTTCCTTGACGAATTCCATGACAAGTGTTTACAATTAAAATCGCCAGCGATGATGGCGGGTGTACTGCCCAGAGTGGCGTGAGTGTCCTCGATATCGAGGCGGATGCTTGGCGCCTTGTAAAAGGTAAACACTCTCCATGGGCCCGAGTCAAAGAATATCTCTATCCCGATTGCTGTTGATGACCGCAAGGTGGTCTGCGGTAGAATCTGATGCACTATGTTGTGTCGCACTAGGATTGCAAGTCCCCTATACGCTATTCCTAGTGGGGATATCTCATCAGCTCGGTAGGTGGCGTAGCCCGCAAAGCCACATGTCTTTCCACTGCTCAGGTGGGTTTCTTGTAGGAGAGCGATGTCAATCTCCTGCTCTTTAAGTACCACCTTGAGGAGTTCTTGTTTGTTACTGGAAATGCCGTCGGCGTTCCAGGACATCACTCTCAGAGGAGGACTGCTACTCATGAGTATATAGATCAGCCAGCCCTCTGAGGATTATCGGTACGGGATTCTGCCCGACCTGTATGGCTTCTAGTACTGCACGAAGTATCTTCAAGCAGCTAGTGACAGTCTTGTCTTGGCCTTCTGGACGCTCTGCCCGCTTATATGCACTATCCAGCCTTACCTGCGCCCCCTGTCTGGGGGCAGCGGTCAAAACTGGTACCGGTGCAGCCACGCATGGCGGTTGCAGTAGAGGCCTGTCCTCCTCCTTCTCCTCTACCCAGCGGCGTCGCCTGCGACGTCGCTTGCGCCTACCTTCTGTAGGGGGATTTGCCGCGGCCATCAGGGAGAACTGAGCATTCTCCTCCTCCGCGACGGTGTTCTGCGTGGGCCTCCGGGTTGTGCGCGCGACTGTGCTGGCCCGCTTGCTCCTCAGTTCCCTGAGAAACACCGGGCACCGGATGTTGTTCGCGGTGTGCGCGTCACCGCAGTTAGCACAAGTCGGCGGCTTCTCTCGCGGCCGCGGGCAATCCTTGGCGGTATGTTCCTCGCCACATCGTACTCAAGCCAAGGTCCGATGGCAATTGTGCGAGGAGTGCCTGAAGGTCTGGCAACGGTGGCACTGTGCTGGCCCCTTCTTGCCCCTCCAGGCCTCTACGCGTACTCCTGGCTGAGCGAGCGCCGATCCGCGGGTTATATTTATATGCTCCGCGCGCGATGCGCACGCAAGACTTGTAACAGCCACCGTGCTCGGCACGTGTCGGCCGGCGCCGGAGCCAGAAAGGGACAGTGTGGTGTAACAAAGATAGGTAGTGTTTAGTTCGTAAGGTTTTCCTATTGGTCAAAATGTAAATATTTCTATTGGTTGCTATTGTTATTGTTTTTATATAAATTTAAGTTATTTTCTATGTAAATACATTCAGTACTCGACCTTCTAAGGAGTCTTACTACCTACTCACCTCTACTGGCCTACCTTCGCCAAATAGGTAAGTATTGTTCTTATTCTGAGACTTTAATACCATATAGCTCAGAACTGACTAACGATCGGAATTCGGCGCCATAGTAACTTTTATTTAGGTTACTAACAGCTATCCAACGACGTATCACACATTGCTATTGGTGGTGGTTACCAAAAGTTAGTGCTAGTTCTTATTCTGAGACTTTAATACCGTATAGGTCTAAACGGACTAACGATGGGAAATTGGCACCATAATAACCTTTAATGAGGATACTAAGAGCTATCCTACGACGTCTCAGACATTGCTATTGGTGGTAGTTACTAAATGTAGATGCACTAGCACCACTTATCCCGAGAGTTTTTAATACCGTATAGCTCAGAACGGACTAACGATTGGAACTTGGCGCCATAGTAACTTTTATTTCAGTTAGTTACTAATAGTTATCCAATGACGTCTCAAACATTGCTATTGGTGATGGTTACTATGAGTAGGTGATAGTTCTTATTCTGAGACTTTAATACCGTATAGCTCAGAACGGACTAACGATCGGAATTTGGCGCCGTAGTAGTTTTTTTTTAAGTTACTAAGAGCTATCCAACGACGTATCACACATTGCTATTGGTGGTGGTTACCAAAAGTAGGTGCTAGTTCTTAATCTGAGACTTTATTTCAGTATAGCTCCAAACGGACTTACGATCGGATCTTGGCGCCATAGTCACCTTTAGTCGGGATACTAAGAGCTACCTAACGACGTATCATGCATTGCTTTTGGTGGTAGTTACTAAAAGTAGGTGCTAGTTCGTTTTCTGTGACTTTAATACCGTACAGCTCTGAACGGACTAACGATCGGAACTTGGCGCCATAGTATTTTTTGTTCAGGTTACTAAGAGCTGTCGGACGACGTATTACACATTGCTATTGGAGGTGGGTACCAAAAATTGCATCATCCTTTAGTTTTAGAGTCGGTGTCACTGCCATGCGAATTTTTTTTTACCAGAGCAGAGGAGGATGGCGAGGTGATAGTAACCTATCCTAAAAAGTGCCTATTGACCTTGATTTTTCATTCCTTTCTTCTCCTTACGACATGGACTTAGAACCTTAGACTAAGAGATCATCACACATTATATCACAACACAATTTTATTACATTCTGCCTGAATACGAGGGTCAAACTGAAAGTTCTTAGAAAATCAAAAACTGATTACATTAGCCAGTTATTAGTTTTATTATATCTTTTCAAAATATTGTCCATTGACGTCAATACACCGCTGCATGCGATGGAACCACTGGGAAAAGCACTTTGCCCACTCGTCCTTAGGGGTCTCTTCAATGGCATCGCGATACGCAGCCACCGCTTCTTCAGCATTCATAAACCGCTTTCCTTTAAGTTTTTCTTTAATTTTTGGAAATAAATAAAAATCACAAGGCGCGAGGTCGGGGCTATACGGCGGGTGACCCAGTAATTCAACGTTTGATGTCGCCAAATAGTCGATCGTTCGCTTGGCGGTGTGCGACGAGGCGTTGTCGTGGTGAAGGAGGATCCTACTGCGAGGTCGTTTCTCTCGAACTTTTTCCAAGACAAGTGGCAAACAATTGGTAGTGTACCATTCTGCAGAAACTGTTTTTTGATCCTCTAACACAATTGTTGCGAAATGACCTATCCTTCCAAAGAACGAGGCCACCATTTTTTTTCCCGCACTTCGATGTCTCTTCACTTTAGTTGGCAACTCCTCGAAAGGAAACACCCACTGAGCAGATTGTCTTTTGGTTTCAGGATCATAACAGTAAATCCAGCTTTCGTCACCTGTTAGTATGTCGAACACAGCATTTGAGTCACCTCCGTTAAATCTTTCAATCATTTTACGGCACCAATCCACACGATGGAGTTTTTGAGCCTTAGTCAAATTATGAGGTATCCACCGGGCGCAAAGCTTCCTGACCGCTAAATGTTCGTGGAGGATTTTGTGCACTTGACTCATACCGATGCCTAAGCTTGTCCGAATCTGCTGATAGGTCACTCTTTTGTCAGTCTCTATCATACGCCGCACAACACAGATGTTATTTTCAGTCGTCGCCGTAGAAGGCCGTCCCTCACGTACATCATCAGTGAGATTAGTGCGACCACGTTTAAACTCATTAAACCAGTTGTAAACAGTCGCACGAGATGGGGCTTCATCGTGAAAGGCCAATCGTAGTCTATCATAACTTTCTTGTTGACTTAAATGACATCGAAAGTCATAAAAAATCATTGCACGAAAATTTTCTCGTGTTAAATTCATTTTGACGTGACACAGACAATTTTCAATTTGCCGCCAAGTCGTAAAACAAATGACAAATGAATGAAATATATACTCAGTAATATTGGCAAAGAGTTCTATTTTCAAATTTTAGAATATTTTTTTTATTATATTGTTTATAAGTGGCCAGTTCTAAGAACTTTCAGTTTGACCCTCGTATTGCTGGAAAAATTCCGCAGTAGTAGATGCACGCGTAATCCAGGCGGAAGCCCTAGGAAAACTCCGTTACCTAGTTCACCTGTACCTACCATTGTACCTACATGTGCATTTGACTGCCTTGTTGGTGTAGTGGTTATCTCGTACTCTGGCTTCTATCTATCTATCCACGAGGTCCCGGGATTGAATCCCGGGTCGGGCCAAAATTAGTTTCTGTTTTTTTTGTCCTTAAATAGCTCAGAAACAGCTCGAAGTCGGGAAGTAGGTGGTGTTAACACCCCCGTGCTTCGGAAAGAACGTTAGGTAGTTGGCCCTGCGCCTGATCTCGCTCTGGTTGTTGGAATGCCGTCTCGCCGGACTATGAGAGTGAAGGAACAGAGTGCACTTGTGTGTTGTGCACTATAATATTTCTCGCGCAGTTGGCTAATCGCTGTTGAGATTTGCTGCCGTGTGGAAATTCGTTAGAGTACATGTGCATTTTTAATAAAAAAATGATTTCTTCATGTGAACGAATCGCAGGAATCAAGACTTTTCACTACAATAACGTTATTAATACCGGCACAATAACGCTAGCCGTTGATAGGTCGATAATTTGGCGCAAGTCCCCTTCCCTACTAACACATCGTTCGTTTCCATGGTAACCAATCTGTCAACATGACAACAAACGCGGACTACCACACGGACTACAAGTTCAGTACAGAATATTGGTTTTATCATTGCGATATTCATCAAATTAGTTTTTTATAAAATAAGAATCGGTAGGTAGACAAAAAGATATAATTCTATACCATCTCATGGCAGAATTGCATATATTGGGACAGCTGGAGAGTGTATCGAATTTCCAAGATTCGTCATCTCTATTTTGCCGATATTCTTTCCAAGCAGGTAAATAGAAAAATGCATTCAAGCTTGTGCATTAATTTCAAATACCTTTGATTACCAAGATGAATATCTATAAATACTTACATAACTTATAGGACCTAATTGGACGGTCATATCTGGGTGCCCTGAAGGACAAACAGTTTCAGGCAAACTAGATTATGCAAAATCTGTCATTTGGTCTCAGCCACTAGATATTCATTACATAACAAAAGGAATCCAAGGTTAGTATATTATATCCAGATAAGTATACTAGACTAAAAAGGAATAAAGCAGGTATGATTTAGTATTAAATCATTATTGTTATACTCATAGGTTGGCCAAAGTTGGTACTGCAAGTGAGTTGTCTCGACTCCATCGGTAGAGCTTGGGTAGTTGGATACAGCTGCTGCAGCCTGCCTGTGGTTCCGGGACACCATGTTTTGACCATACCCTGCTGGCTACCTGTAGCTACAACCCTAACAGATAGAATTCGAGAATACTTCCTTGGAGGTTCTCATCAACTTCTTCAAACAGATATTATTAATCTAGGAACAGATAGGTAATATTACCATCAAATAAGCATTTTCAGTTTAAAAATTAACATGGCTGTATTGATTAAAGATTTTTTATTTACAGGTTCAAATTAAAAACTCAGTCTAAAGGCACTATTAACTTGAAAATCGATTTAGTCTTAAGAAATTTTACTCAGTTTGGTGTAGAATATAAGTAACAATGAAAGTAATAGCTTATTTAGCATTCACTTTGCTTTCCATACTAATACAATTTAGTGTAATGGATTTGACTCAGGAGAAACTTCAAATAGATGATGAAAAGGTTGATCTCAATGGAACTAGTCACAAAAAAAGATTTCAAGAATTAATGAATGGTTTCACAGAAAAACCCCATGCGTTATACTACCGTACACATGTTAATGAGAACCAAATAAATCAGAAATTAATGCAATCTACAAAAAGTTATGCAAATACTTCCATGAAAAGAATTGAGATTTCATCAATAATTTCTAGTACAGTAGTAGAGGAATTGTATGATGAAACCATGTCTACAACAGAAGATACATTTACTACAGAATCTTTGTACACTAGCACTGAAATTGATAATGCCACTGAAATAAGCTTTTTTGATACTAAAAATCAATCTGTTGCAAAGCCCATGGTACCAAAGAAACCTATGAACAAAGATTGTGATTGTAACTTATTGGTCTGTATTCTTAAGAATTTTTATTAAGTTTTATATAATTTGTGCTGTTTTCAGTTTTCATGATTAATATTTTATTGCAGTACAATGTGTGTGATATTAATTGCTGCTGTGATAATGACTGTTTGGAGGCTGAAAAACAACTATTTCTTAACTGTAAAGATTCTTATAAGAATCATGATGCAACATTTCACTTGTGTTACCCTTATGATTTTTTCTCATATCAAGAAAGTAATTTTGTAGAAAATATGTTTTGCATTATCAAAACTAATTTGCCCGAAAAACGAAGCAAGGATCTTAAAAAGGTATTGTACCTACACAATAACTTTTTAACATTTAAGAAAATTACGTAATTAAAAAAATATTTGTATTCCAGTTCGACAATGTCGCAGTAACCCAGTCATACAAGTGGCACAGTGAGGTCATAGCAAAGTATACAGAATTTCAAAAGAAGCCATATGTGTATGGTGAACCTGTATGGGTACTAAAAGATGGCTCTATATGGTACATAGGTAAAGCAATAATTTAATGATGAGCATATTGTTTTGAAGTTATAAATGAATAACAATGCCATTACTTACAGATATACCATCACCGACCGTAAATAATTACTGCACTGGCAGGAAACCTATTCTGTTTTTGAAACAAGAGAATACCAAATGCATTGTCAGTTTAAAAGATTTAGAAATGTTTAAGATTCTCAAAACGCCACAAGAAGCACCCTGTATAAGTGTGACTGAAAAGTCGTTAAATACTACAGCTTTGGTAAAAATATGAAATTATTATTTGTATAACATATTTAAATGGTAATTATTATGCGTCGATCTAGAGTGAGTAATGTTTGATATCAATGAATTTGTTGTTTTCAGAATTGTTCAACTCTACATTGTACCAACTGGACTATTCACGTTTGTGATGAAGTAAAATGTGTGGATTATAATCAGAGCATGCATGAATCGTCCTGCACAGAAACATCATGTACAAATATTGCGCTTAAACTACAATATGTATTCTATTACCAAGATTCAAAGATTGTAAACGCAACTATTAAGTTGTTCATTCAAAATATTTATCTGGATGTTCCATTTATGAATCAGAAAATAGATGTCAGATTTATATTATCAAATGAATCCATTGATAAGATAGTTGAAATCAGTGGAAATCC
Source organism: Pyrausta nigrata (assembly GCA_949316185.1). NCBI lineage: Eukaryota > Metazoa > Arthropoda > Insecta > Lepidoptera > Crambidae > Pyrausta > Pyrausta nigrata. The sequence continues at coordinate 10,556,131 of OX438938.1, forward strand.
AGGATACATTTACGGCCGGCCTGTGATATCGTCAACTGCAGAAAGCAACAGGTCTTTAAACTTCTTCAATTCTACATCTCCCTACAAATATCTTGTGCAGCCGAACAATAAGGAAGGAATTTGTACCTTGTTTAACACAGTAGATAATTTCATTATGTTCGGATTAAATAAGAGAATAAAATGTAGATTCGTTTATAACACAAACATTAATTCTCTAAATGGCACAAATATCTGCAATGACATTGAACGGAGCTTGGAACAGCAATTCGGATTAAATAACAAATTATATGTTTCTCCATATGGAAATCCACAGGACATTAAAGATATTGATTGGATTCCAATCCAGACCAATTTTTATGAAAAGGATGTAACTTATGGACAGTTTTTAGCAAATTCAAAATTACGGTGTTATAACGCGATCACTAGAATCTCATATATATTTACTTTTGCCGATGTCAGTCTGGTTACAAGTAAAAGGGAAAATAAAATTGTATCTGTGTTCATTGATGTATCAACCAGGAACGTAACATTCACATCCGAAGATATGTCTACAGTGTTAACTATCGATACCAATTTCATAGACGGGACTAAACCACGAGTTTACGAGTATGCGGCCGGTCCTCACATCAACATTCATTTACCTGAAGATTTCTTCTTCCCTTTCCCTTCGAACGGATTCCAAGTGAAGAGATACAGCTCGAATTTCATACTGATGTGTTGTGTGATGAATTTTCAAATAAAATAAACTTGCTGGTAATAACTAATAATTTTTATTTTGAAATAATTTAAATACTTTCGTTACTCTATCACTTCTAACTCGGCATCCATCCTTCAAGGACATATCTCGAGTTCGATGGCCTGAAAATAAAACCCATCGTCAGGTATGTGAGTAGGCCGCCGATTGGCAGAATCCGGCGCAGAGTCGTGACTGTGCGTGTCGAAAACGGAGGAGATTGAAAAAAAAAGATGTCTTAAAAAAGAAGTTTTTAATATGAGCCGATCAGGAAAACGTAACACTGCCTTATCGGTACATTACACAGTTTCAAACTAAATCTACCGCTATTTACAATATTTTTACATCGAAGTTAAAATCAATCTGTACTTTGTGTAATGTTCGCACAACATGACGTCCGACCGGTCGACAGAAGCGGGGGCGGGGGGTTACAGAGGGTGTGGGGGGTGTCGTCGCTACGAACCTATGCGACGTAGGTGTAGACTTTGCGGTCGTCGGGCGTGCGCGCCAGGTACTCGCGCTCGATGAGGCCCTCGATGCGCTTCTTGATGACGACCGGCGACGGCAGGAAGCGCGCGCGCAGCTGCTCCGTCACCTCCGTCACCAGCAGCGTGTGCTGCCGACAAACGCACGGTTAGAGTAGTCAGAAAGATTTGCTAGAATACATAATGATTTCAAGGTCTTATTTGACAAGCCGGACAGCCCAAACGGCTGGACGACATGTGACCGATGCGGTGTCGTTAAATAATAAAATATGGGGAGAGATTGTTTTTTCACCTCACCTGTTCGGATAAATATTTTAATATTGAACTTTAATACTATCGATAGTATTGCTATGTGCAGATAGTATTTATATTAACGGAGCTATCGATACTATCATAACTGTTGATAGTCTATCGATATCATTACTATCGGTATGAAAAATAGTATATTTAACTCTGGTGAAAGCACCCATTCCACTCGAGAAGTTTCTCGAGAGTCACTTTCGTCCCTTGTGAAAAGGCCATTTCAAAAACAATATTTTTTGCAGTTGAGTTTTGTATATACAGGGTGGTACTGTAAATCGTTGATAAATCGAAACGGAGATAAAGGGGGTTACTCCCGACAAAAATCCCTCTAAAAAAATTAAGGTTGTTTTTGTATTTTCATTAAAACTTTCATACTCATAACTTGATGTACCCACAGTGTCAAAATATTCTTATCAATTTATTTTAATGATTACTAAAACTCATTACTTGTTAAATACAATTTGTTGTGTTCCCTAAATAGATAAATAAAAGCTACTTTACCTGCATCTTCTTTCTAGCCTTCATGATGCGCACGATGGCGGCCTCGATTTCGTGCTTGCGGTCCTCGTCCACTTTGTTGCGAGTCTCGCGCCGCTCCGGCTCAGACTCGCCCTTCGCCGCCACCGTCTGGATCTTTACCCTGCGCCGACGGAATAAAGCTCTTTTTACTTTACATGCACATACAATTGGGATCTTTACTGTAAAAATCGGAAGAGGGAGAGATAACAAAATAACAATAGGAATAAAAGCTCGGGGTAATTAATTTTATCCATTGCTATTTTTTTGTCTTCCTACAATATGATGAAAATTAGCGAATTCATTTTTTTTTTAATTCACGCACTCATTCGGCACTGCGGTAGCAAAGACGCTGCCGCAATCTCCAATTCATAAAAGATTTATCAAGAAAGTACAGTTTTTTTTCGCACTTCAACCAAAGACGACCTAACGAATGCAATATCTTCGGAACACTGCCAATCGTGTTGTACCGTCAAACCTAGCGCTGCGTCCTGCTAGCTAGCGCCCGCACTCTGTATGACAATATACCTACTACCGATACAGTTCAACACAACATAACGCTATAGAAAGCAGCACTTTAGCGCTATAACGCGGCGATAGATACGCGTTGTTTGGCGAAGCCTTATTCGATTGTAAAGTTAGTGGAGTTTAAGCCTTTCAAAAACTAGATCCTATTATGTCCACATGTTTAGTCTAGCTGTTAAAATAAAACAGTATTTAACCTGTCAACGTGTGAGGGTGTGGTGCCATAAAACCACTCCCGCGTGGAGCTCGAAGTTGACAGGTTAAACGTAGACTCCAGCTTTATATACTGTTTTATTTTATTTACTGCTTGTAACTTGTTTAAGCCATTTATACATAACATGGAATATGAGTAATCTCGTCACGACACTGTTACTAAAATTGGTAAATAACTCGGCACAGACCTATGTAACTTAGAGGTGAAGGCGTCATTCACGTAGAACTGGTGCGAGGGTTCGATCTCTTTGTTCTTGGGGTGCTTGATCAGCACCCGTTGCGTCGCCTTGCCCATCGCCAGCGACTGCAGCGCGCGAATCAGGTCCTTCTCGGGGATGTCTGTCTCGTTGAGTATTTCCTGAAATGAAGCCGCGCTGTTAGCTGGCGATAACGTTTTCCTAGCTCTAGAGGCTAATTTACATTTCCGTAAGTATGGTAGCGGGTTAACTTACGGTCTAGGCGTGGTAAGTTTTTATCATCGTTTGAACAGGGATAAGCCATTAAGTATACTTAGTAATGCTTCTCTGTCCGATTTCTAAACCCGTTGCTGTACTTATGGAAGTATAAATCAATGATACTTTCAGGGAGAGGCCTAATGACCTGAATTACAACGATGGGCGATTGTTCGAAAAAAAAAAAACATCGAATCGAATATCGAAATTCGATTTAGTAATTCGAAAAAAAAATAATCGATCGAATTGCCGCGACTGTGCGCACAGGACAGGCAGCGAACGAATGATTATTCAATGCGACGAATGACGATTCATTGGTTAGTAGTACGGTTTGCGCACCGCGCGCTCCGCTATTGCTCGCCGCATAATCGAAGGACTGTCGGATGACTACGGTTGCTTATCGAATAAATTCGATTATAGAGACTCTCAACAGACACCAACCTCATAAGTGAGTCGCTCCCTCTTGTTAAACAGCAGCAGCACGCACACTTGGAACGTGGAGACCTGTATGAAGTGCTTGCGCGGGTCGCGTGGAGGTCCGCACTGCCTAGCTGAGGTTGAAGTCTTTCTACAGCATCTAAGGGCCCAGATCCCAACTACAGTAGGCACCAACCTCATAAGAGAGTCGCTCTCTGTTGTTGAACAGCAGCAGTAAGCAGTGCCTACTTAGTGCTGTAGAACGATTACATATAAGGGCACAGGTCCCAACTAGAACAACAGGCACCCACCTCATAAGTGAGCTGCTTTCTCTTGTTGAACAGCTGCAGTTCGCATTGCCTAGTTGGATCTGTAGAAAGATTGCAAAAAGCACAGCCTTCCAACTAAAACAACAGGCACCAACCTCATAAGTGAGCCACTCACTCTTGTTGAACAGAGGCAGCAAGCATATCTTGAACGTGGAGGTTATATATATGAGGCTGAAGAAAGACTGCAACTAAGGGCTCAGGGGCACGATTCTCGTGCAGTGAAAGAAAGTTAACACTCGTAAAATTGCATACATTTTTACGAATGTGAACTTTTTTCCACTGCATGAGAATCGTGCCCCAGTTACCAACTACAATAGATACCACACCAACGTCATAGGTAAGCCGCTTCCGCTGGTTGAACAGCAGCAGCACGCACTTCTGGAACGTGTATAATGCGCTTGCTCGGGTCATGAGAAGACCTGCATTACCTAGTTGGCGCTGTAGAAAGATTACATATTATAAGGGCACAGGTCCTAACTACAACAACAGGCACGTACCTCATAAGTGAGCCGTTCCCGCTTGTTGAACAGCAGCAGCACGCACATCTGGAACGTGGAGACCTGTATGATGTGCTTGCGCGGCGCGGCGGGGGCGGCGGGGGCGGCGGGGGCGGCGGGGGCGGACGGCGGCGCGGCGGCGGGCGGGGAGGGCGCGCGCGGGGGGGAGCCGGCGGCCGCGCGGAACGTTGCGTGCAGGTCCGCGCTGCCTAGCTGCGGCTGGAGGGACAGCTGCCGGCCGGAATGCTTCGCTAGGTAGAAACTAAAAAGAAAAACGATTCATTCGGTATAAAACTTATGAAACAAGCAGGCAACTCACGGCCGTTCCCGATATTCAGTATGTTCATAGTTTTACCTTACCGAAGGCTGAAGACTCTATCTTATTTTTCCGTCTCAATAACCATTTCGACAGTACGTAATGCTGTCTTTGATTGCTATCTACCAGTGAGGGCAGATCGCCTACCACAGATAGCTGTTTGTATAAAACTGACAGTTGACGCGTCCAAATATTCACTAGTAACGTCAACATATGCAACGTCACACGCACACACTGACAAAAATTTCGCTGCTACCAGTCGACCCTACGTGTTTAGGCTAGTAACGCGCACTCGGGGCTTGAATTGACCTACTTTTCTGTTTCTACTATGCCCGTGTCATCATCCAGCATCGATAAGCTGGTTAACTACTGTCAGACGAAGACAAAAGTTTGCTTTCTGCGTTAAAAGAACGCTCCCAAATGACAGATAAATTACAAGCGACTACCTGAGACAGCTAGCTATTTCTAAGAAAATATTGAATATTGGGAACGGCCATTAGGGATAAACTTAAACTACGTAATGATTTTGTAGTAGGTTGCACTTACTACACGGAGACATCATGCGCATTTTGGAGACGTCATCCGCCTTTTACTGAAATGCAGTGCGGGCGGTGCGCACAGGTGCGCGCCGTTGCACACAATTTCATATACATAGTATAGAATGCAATGATTTGGGCGCGTAAAAAGCGTGCGGCTCTGGCGACACGGGTAATGCAGCGCAGATGAATGCGAACAAACAAATGCAAACCTATAGAGCATGCGCGCACATTGCGTCTTTAAAAGCGTACATTTAATCATTAGATGCGGTGATTATGCGCGACTACAAGCTGCGGACGAGTTTTTTCATACACTTTGTATAGCAGCGGCGCGGTTGGAGTAGCCACGTTCGAGCCACAAGCTGCGGAAGTCGCCCGCGCCAGTTTGTCTTGTAACTACGATTAGTGGTTCAATGTGCGCAGGTTCTAATTTACGAGTCGCGCTTAGTGGCCGCGATTAGTTCGCGATGTGCGTAGGTTTGCGCGACTTGTCGCCTTTCGCAGCAGCTAGGTAGCGCCAATGAGTGCAGGCCCTTAAATGTACACGGTAAACATTTGTATTTCCATGCTATTGACTCATTGGATAGGCGCTCATTTATTAATCGTCAATCCTCTATACACCCTGTTCAAAAGTAAACCAAAATTCTATTATATTTTACACAGAAGCATTATTCGGTGAGTGGAAGTGCCGGACCTTTAGTGTGAGCTCGCTCCACTGTCGACTCTGTCTACGCCACGTCTGTTTTATTCCAAAATTAAGAGTAAACCCATTCTAAAAAAAAATGGCCAAGTGCGAGTCGGACTCGCGCACGAAGGGTTCCGTACCATTATCTATACAACATTAGACACCTATGAGTCCTATGACCGTTTTACAAGCTTTTATTTAGTAATAAAAACGGCAAAAAAAGTCACGTTTGTATGGGACCTCCCCTTATTTTATTTTTTTAAAGGTTCCATATTTAAATTCAATATTCTGCGAATATCTCAAGCGTCTAAGAGTAGCCATTATTAATATTAAGCAAAAAATCACGTTTGTTGTATCCCCTTAAATATTTAATTTATTTAAATATACAGACTGACAGTGGAGGCTTAGTAAAAGAGTCCGGTTTTAACCCTTTGGGTAAGGAACCATAAAACACTGCCGCCATAGCACAAGCTCACGCTTAGATTGGGGCTAGGTAATTGGTGTGTTTGCTGAAACAATTAATTATTTATTATTATTACTCACCTCCTGAAGACCTCGAAGGCGCCGCGGGGTGCGGCGGGGATGTTGCACTTGGGCGTGGCGCTCTGCGTGGGCCAGAAGCCCGTCGTCAGCACGCGCACCGACAGGTCCACGCCGTGCAGGTTGCTCTGCACGCACGAACACACAGACAGGCGGTCAGAGCAGTGTCTTTTAAATTATGATTCATCCTCCTAGCGTTATCCCGGTTGTGCACTCGCACGGGAGGGCCCAGGGTCCGCTTTGGACCATGATCCAGGATGTGGCAGATCAGGTAATTACAGTGAAGCGACTGCCTCCTGATCTCCGAGACCCTGTTAATAGGGAAACCTGACCAGTTTGGATCATGATTCCTGAATGTGCAGGTTCCCGCACGATGTTTTACGACCCTCACCGTAAGAGCATCGGTTAGTGAAACAAATAATATACATAACTCAGGAAAAGTCATTGGTACATGGCGGCACGTGGGATCGAACCGGTATCTCCCGCATGAGAGGCAACCCGCTAGCCACTGCGCCACCGACGCTTTAAATTACAAATTATTGTGTTAAAAATTCTTGCACGTATATTTACACTGCTTTAACTGGGCTCAAATTTATTGCGCCCTGTCTAAGATTAAATTTAGGTTTAGTCTCATTTTCTCTGCCAAACAAAAGAAAAGAGACTACAAAGAAACGTCAAATTATGTGATGCCATTTCTTACGTATTCAAGTCTCGAAATGATTGTTCACAATATTCGCTAAGCAAAGAAAAACGGACTATAAACCAGTGATGGCGCACTTTTATTTTTGATTTTTTTTGCATTAGCTTGCCTTTAAAATAACATCTTTTCATATTCTCAATATTTCACCAATTTTATGTACTATTGAACACCCTGTTCGCATTTTCTCAAACTCTTTTCTACACTAGTATAGTAATTTAAACACGCGACATACAAGTTGTATCAAAAACAAAGCACAATCACCCCGGCAGAGAGCACGTGTTCCTTGAACTCCTCCATTATGGTGTTCGAGACTGTCATGTCCTTGAACATGCCTTCCAGCTTCGACGTGAACTGACAACCGCATTCAGTCTGGAAAAAACAAAAATGATTAACTTTTTAATTCAACACAACAGAGTTATGTATGTTCTTGAAAAAAAAATCCTTATGACGGTTCACACTAATACTATTACCGCGTATGTGTGTGTCTGTCTGTTACCTCTTCACAAACTGCTGAACCGATTTAGTTGAATTTTAAAACACAGGAAAGGACATAGGCCATTTTTGGCGTGAAATAACAGGGAGTAAAATGGAGATAAAAGTTTATATCGCTAATCCTACATTTGCGCGGGCGCAGTCAAGATCGAAGATGTGTTTTATGTTTTATATAAATTAAAGCTGCACTGAAGGTAATTTGTAGATGACTTCATGTGTTACAGCTAGACAGAATTTTGATGACACGAGACATACTCTGACAGATTCGAAGCAGAATCACTATTTTATCTAATGTCTATGTTTCTATCTACTCACTACTTGAGACTACAATATTATAATCTATTACAATTGTACATAATTAAAGTACCCTGCTTAAAGTCTTTTCTGCAAAATTCTTTAGTATCTGTATTAATTTAAGCAAAAATAAAGTCAAGAATGAGTTTCTTTCAATTATAAATATTCCAGACTTTAAGCAAGATCAATGGATTTTACAAAACAAAACTACTGCCGTTTGCGTAGAAGCTATGGACACTTACGAGGAAAATGTCCAAATGCTATTGTAAAGAATTTTGCAGAATCGGAAGAGGGGATAAGGCGTGGGACAGGACACCACTAATCACTGACAGAGTTTTCGATCTGCGAGACGTCACCGATAATGCAGTGAAAGTCGCGCGGTTCCACGTCTCTTAACATACCTTCTTTCTGGGAAGATCAAACCAAAAGAAATTATAAGAAAATCTATACACTCCTCTAATTTTTTTTCCTAAAACAATACGAACCTTCAATTTGGAGATCATATTCTTTTCGCTGTCGTCAGACACAGACTTATTGAGCAGAAGGCGCTTGGCCAAATGCTGTTTATAGTAACGCTCGAACACATCTTTCTCTTGCAGGAAACGGAACAATACCATAGTTTTATCTAGCACTGCTTCTATTTCTTGTTCGCTCATCTGAAAGCAGGTGAATATGTTAATGCTTAGACGATATGACACTTTATTCGACCATTTTCAGATTACGCTGAGGCGTGTAGGCTCTTTTCAATTTATCATTGCAGTTCATTGACTTTGTCTCTGTCAAATTGGCTAACGCGAGAATGGGAGGCAAAAGAAAAAAAAAATACTTGACGGCCAATGGCACTCAATTAACATTATATTTAGAAGCAGGCAGGATGAGATACAATTAATGATAAGGTAAACGCTATATTGAAGGTAAGCTGTAATGACCAAGAGTGATGTTAAATAATTAAAGATCCAAATCATTAACTGCTTTCGTACAATTTAGTCAAAACCATAATCAATTATTTACCAGTTTACTGTAGGTGCAAGTATCTTCAATAGCTTAAATACATAAAATTCCCTTGATATGAATGGAAAGTAATGCTGTGATGACAAATCAACACAAAAACCAAATTGAACAAAACCCCTTAAATCTATAAAAATGTACTTACGCCTTTTTCTCCTTTTTTAAGTTTTCCATCTATGAACAGTGACAAGAACTCTGGCGATTTGTTGTTCAGATTGAGGAAGTATTCGAAGTCGGAGGCGATCATGTGCTTGAATATCTTGTCGTTGTTGAACGAGTTTTGTAGGAAGTGGTCGAATCTGTCCTTTAGATCCAATAGATTCTGGAAAAACAATAGTCATTTGAATAATGGCGATATCGGACGGAGTGGACGAGTTATGGAGTAGAAGAGTAGGTAAGATGTAGGACGTACTGCGGCTGAGATAGAGAGCCTGTTGTTACAGGCTCTCTGTCTGTTTGAGGCCAGACGTGGCGTAGACAGTGTCGACCGTGGAGTGAGCTTACCCAAAAGTTTCTGGCACTCCCACTTACCGACGGAACACGGTAAGCTGCTTGGCATCGGGCTCCGGTGGGAGGGTGGTAGCTATCTGGCGACACCTTACGGAGGCTATCACCGCTCTTAGGATCGTTTAGCTTCAGTTTGTGATGTAGTTGTCCGGGGTGGACCACTAGGAGGTAGATCTTTCACCACCCCGGAACAACCACCTGATGGGCGCGGAGACGGTACCTGTACGAAGGCGATGGCGTTGGTGTTGTGGTGCGTGTCGGTGACGAGCGCGCGGCCCTGCTCGCGCAGGTGGCGGTGACGGTACCTGTACGAAGGCGATGGCGTTGGTGTTGTGGTGCGTGTCGGTGACGAGCGCGCGGCCCTGCTCGCGCAGGTGGCGGTGACGGTACCTGTACGAAGGCGATGGCGTTGGTGTTGTGGTGCGTGTCGGTGACGAGCGCGCGGCCCTGCTCGCGCAGGTGGCGGTGACGGTACCTGTACGAAGGCGATGGCGTTGGTGTTGTGGTGCGTGTCGGTGACGAGCGCGCGGCCCTGCTCGCGCAGGTGGCGGTGACGGTACCTGTACGAAGGCGATGGCGTTGGTGTTGTGGTGCGTGTCGGTGACGAGCGCGCGGCCCTGCTCGCGCAGGTGGCGGTGACGGTACCTGTACGAAGGCGATGGCGTTGGTGTTGTGGTGCGTGTCGGTGACGAGCGCGCGGCCCTGCTCGCGCAGGTGGCGGTGACGGTACCTGTACGAAGGCGATGGCGTTGGTGTTGTGGTGCGTGTCGGTGACGAGCGCGCGGCCCTGCTCGCGCAGGTGGCGGTGACGGTACCTGTACGAAGGCGATGGCGTTGGTGTTGTGGTGCGTGTCGGTGACGAGCGCGCGGCCCTGCTCGCGCAGGTGGCGGTGACGGTACCTGTACGAAGGCGATGGCGTTGGTGTTGTGGTGCGTGTCGGTGACGAGCGCGCGGCCCTGCTCGCGCAGGTGGCGGTGACGGTACCTGTACGAAGGCGATGGCGTTGGTGTTGTGGTGCGTGTCGGTGACGAGCGCGCGGCCCTGCTCGCGCAGGTGGCGGTGACGGTACCTGTACGAAGGCGATGGCGTTGGTGTTGTGGTGCGTGTCGGTGACGAGCGCGCGGCCCTGCTCGCGCAGGTGGCGGTGACGGTACCTGTACGAAGGCGATGGCGTTGGTGTTGTGGTGCGTGTCGGTGACGAGCGCGCGGCCCTGCTCGCGCAGGTGGCGGTGACGGTACCTGTACGAAGGCGATGGCGTTGGTGTTGTGGTGCGTGTCGGTGACGAGCGCGCGGCCCTGCTCGCGCAGGTGGCGGTGACGGTACCTGTACGAAGGCGATGGCGTTGGTGTTGTGGTGCGTGTCGGTGACGAGCGCGCGGCCCTGCTCGCGCAGGTGGCGGTGACGGTACCTGTACGAAGGCGATGGCGTTGGTGTTGTGGTGCGTGTCGGTGACGAGCGCGCGGCCCTGCTCGCGCAGGTGCGCGGAGACTGCGTCGGCGACGGTGCGCAGTCCCTCGGGCACGCGCGACAGCAGCTTGTACACGCACGCCAGCTCGACCGTGCGCGTATGCAGTAGCATGTGTACCACGCCCGAGTTCTCCATCTGGGAAGCGAGCAAGTGGAGTGAAAAGAGGCAAATAGCTTTACGATTTTTTTGGTTTCTTATTTAAACTTATGAGGAAAATCGCAATAGCTTAGATATTATTACACTTGATAAAATGACGGTATGCGAGGAACGCGGGTGCAATATCCGCCTGTGGTGGCTATTTTTACAAAATCAATAGTATCTAACCACTGGTTTGCAAAGCGAATGTTTATCACTTAAAAACAATAATTTATAGCTATAGCTTTTTGGAAAGAACGTGAGGAAACCAATGATGATGATAAGTTGGTTATTTTTGAAAACTGACCAAATTACGGTAAAAAATGCACAAACCAATGTTATCTGCTTTCATAATATAATACAATAAAATTTCCCATGACGCGTCCCGGAGTAAGCATGCTTCTTACCTCGACGATGGTCTTCATGTGCCGCTCGATGAGCTCGTGCTCGAGCACGGCCACGACGCGCGGCTCGGTGGTCTCGTCCAGGTAGTGGCGCGCACGCTCCGCCTCCTCGCCTATACGCGCCTCTACGCGCGCTATGTACACAGCGGCGCTGTTCTCCGCGAGAAACTTCTGAGATTCCATCTGTAGTAAGTAGTTTTATGTATGTTATTTAGTTTCACACACTGTGTAAGGGCTCTTTCAATTTATGCGTTTCTTGACGTCCGGCTGCGGTGCGGACGCGGTGCGTTTATCGTACCGCATACGGACGGTCGTTTGTTTTCATACAAAACGCGCGGTTCGTCGGTACCGAGAACCGAGTTCTCGAGTACCGACTCCGCACTGTTGCCGCACCGCGCGCGTCAAGAAACACATAAATTGAGAGAGCCCTAAAACGTCTATATTAGGCCCCGCGGAGATGAATCACCGACAACACCCACCGGTGGCTAGCGACAAGCTGTTTACACGTTTGCGGCCACTCGTCATTTTGACAAAACATCTGTCAATGAACTTGGCAGTTGAGCGTCAAATTGTAGTGGCCACCGACAACTTACGTTTGCGTGGGATGGCAAAGGGCGTGGCGCGCGACAGCCACCAGTAGTGGTGGTCGGAGGTCCATCTGCGCGGAGCCTTAGATGTTAAATAAAACCCATTGATTATAGTCCAAAAAGGTCATGCGCGACCTTCCTGCACCCCGTAAGACGTGCAGGCGGCAGGGCAGCGCCAATCGCACGTGACTATCATAGGAAAACCCCTTCACCCAGCTCCGCTGACATATAGCATGTCTCGCCCCCTGCTCCTGCACCTCTGGTGACCGCATGAAGGTCGCGCACAAACTTGTCGGACTATAGTTGTATCCCTACATAGATGTTGAATGCTAAATGTAGTTTGTTGTAGATAGGTTATGTCTATGTGTGTGATCCATAGAGAGCAGTATTATTACACTAAAACTCGTATTAATTTTGCATTATAATAAAGACATGTGCCGCTAAGGTTTCGCCGTTAAGGCATCACGTTACATAATCGAACGTGCAGAACGTGCTCGTACATAACATTGACATGACATGAATGGATTTGAGATTTCCGAGGTCGACTGACTCGCACATCGAATTTAATCTTGGAGGAGATGGAATTACATCTTGGAGGTCTCGGGGTTAGATTCCCAGCTCCAGTCTGAGTGTTGAGGTCCATTTTTGAGGACCATTTTTCCAGATTTCCATAGCACAGTGCTTTGGCTACTTACTTTTGGAAACTGATTCCATGGTCAACAATACTGACTCTACTGACTAAACCCTCAAAAATCCATCTACTGACCAAATTGGTAGAAATTAACATCGAAAACAAATGTTAGTTGCTGTTAGTAATGTATGGTAATTTTTGTAAATAAATAATTATTCCAACAATCACACAAATTACATAAACATCCATGACTAAGGGACAATAAAATGCTCGTACTCATCACACAAACATTTGCCCCTTGCGGGATTCGAACCCGCAAACGTTTGTTTTGTAGTACGGAACGCGAACCACTACACCAAGACGGTCGGTCGTCGGAACAGTTTCTGGATTTCACACGATATGGATGTCTAAATAAGGACTCAAAATGCGAGGGAAGCGAGCGCGCAAAACATTATTAAGAGGAAACGCGGTCTAAGTGACATTTGCAAAATAGGTTTTTGAATAAAATGTTGCTGTTAAAAGGTTGCCCCCGCACCCCGCACTGCTCTTTCTAGCGTAAGTTAGTGTGTGTGCGCACTAGACCTCGCGCAAAACTCGCTAAAATAAAGTGTTTTCAAGAAACATGATGTACTCTTTGATAAACTATAACCGAAGATACAGTACGCAATACAAAATAAAGTCTATGTATACACTATGCTTTTTGATGGAAAGCTTCTTAAAACTATAAAAACAAAGAAGAAAAAGTTATTCAAATTCAGGTTATGGTAGAGTCAATTTTGAATAAAATTCATGTTTCGATTCCAATATTAACGTTATGTTATCTTTATAGCAGGGCATTATGCAAGATATAAATACGTTGCTATTTAACTAGGAACATGATTCATCATTAAATTAAAGAAAATAATAAATGTAAATATGTGCCGTGGCTGTCAGTTTCATGATTATATCCTTTAATATAGTTTATCAAAGATATACCTAGAAATACGAAGGAGAGGTGACAGATGACATTTTCCGGTTCACTCATACTACAAGTAGGTAACTAAATTAATATTTTACAAAAATAATAAAATATTTATATATTTACAAACATACTATTAAGACACGACACGGCAGCCTAATTTAACAACAATGATTTTGCAAAAGGTTAATATTTATGAAATTAAAGAATCATTTATTTTTTTGAATTTTGTTCGGAACTTTTACTTATGAAGATTGATTGACAACAATGACAACACCTTTCAACAAGACTATCTAATTGTGCAACAATAACAAGTTGAAATCCACTATCTTTTAAAGAAAATGAAGTAAATGTCGTTTATTTATGATCGCTAAACGGAAGAACATCATTTTCGTATAAAATGCAGTATTCATGAATATTTATGTTTCATATGCCTGACACAAATAGTTCAACCTGCACAAACATCATGTGCTTTCGATCGCAGCAAGAGAAGGCTAATTATTCTCAATGTTAGCGTAGAAGGAAAACGACGGAATCCCTTTAATAACAGAGGTTGGAGATGGATCTTAGGCGAAGAGAACCGACAAAAGTGGATACAATACCCTCGGACAATTTCATATCAGGTGCAGTATAATGCTGCGTGTGTAGCACCTATAACAACGGATTCAGGGCTCTGTTTGGACTTCTTCGTTACCGTAGCGCATCCGCGATGTTTGCGAAGCATGAACTGATGATCTTTACTCAATCATTCGCAAGTGTTACAGTGTCAATGTGTTCGTGTAACGACATTTATAGTTGTAAAATTAAAAAAATTTTTCTTTTTTTGTAACTAACCCTAGTTTTGAAGATAATTGTATATTATTCCAACAAGTGGTTCGCATTTGGCGCAATAAAAACAATATTATAAAACAATTTGTTTAATTGGTTTGAGAAGCTGGCATGAGTGTGTCCTTCCTGTAGAAAGTAAAAGTAGGTATTCTTCTTAGTAACTGACTGACTGACATATAAACCCACAGCCCAAACTGCTAGGTCTAGAGACTCCAAATCAAAGGTTCCATAAGAGGTCTAGGGGAGTACTAAGAAAGGTTTTTTGGAAATTCATCCCCTAACGGGGTAAAAAAGAAGGGGCAAGTTTGTATGAAACTCTGTCAGTTATGGAGCTAAATCGATAAAATTTTTGGTTAGAAATCAAGAATGACGTAACAGGATTTCTGGAAGCTCATCCTCTAAGGGGGTGAAAATGGGAGTGGAAATTTGTATGGTAAATTCGACATGTGCGCGGACGAAATCGTGGGCCACCGCTAGTAAAATCCATTTTTTATAATGAGCTTCTACCGACATCAGAAATCAGCTTGGCTACAATCTATCGAATTGAAATAGTCCTCAGTAAGTGCTTACATCACATGTATGTGCACAGTAATTCTAGGAGTCGGCAAGGGAACATCTACCTGCTTTTTTCTTCTATAGGAACACCACTGAGGAGTAGTAGACCTTTATAAGCCAAAGTGAAGAAAGCTAATGATATAAAATATTAAGACAAATTACCAAGACAATATTTAACTTAATACATCGATGTCGATTATGACAACAATGGCGTATCGATATAATTATCAACTATGAATTATCACTATACTTATATGTGTTTGTTATGATTAACCACCCCCCAAACCTCTCCTCTTAAAGCAAGAAAGGGACAAATGCAGCTCAGACCAAAATTCGCTTCATAAAACTGACCAAAACAGCATTTCGTAGTCCCCTGTTTTCTCGACGAAAACTTTACCAGTGATAATATTGTTTACATAAATAATTAAAAAAAGGATGGGACTATGCTCCTATGTTTTAGTTTTTGTCTTAATGTGCGTAAATTTTATTTAGCGAGCGTCTAAAGTTTGAGGTTGAAATTTGGCAATTTTCTTAGTGTTTGAAGGTCCATATTTCCTGTGTTAATTCGAATATGGGAAAAAACGAAACATAGGAGCATAGCCCTGGTAAATGCGGATATTATAGCAAAAATTTTTTTCGACCTTAGTCTATATCCAGGGAGGAAACAGGGGACTACGTTTGTATGGAGAAATGGTGCTATTCTTTCGTCTTAACACTATGTAAGGGGCGAAAAAGATGAGGTTACACAGGTCATAATCTGCGATTGAAGCAAGCGCTTGTTTGGGTATCACGCGATATGAGGGTGTAGTAAATTTAAAATCGCTATTGAAGCAAGCGTAAATTTTTTTGGGTTACACACGACTTAATGGTAGAACTAATGTCACAAAACGTGACTGTTGCAGTTGTTGAGTTCATACAGAGATGTGGATTTTTTTTCACGGTCAGGCGAGTGCATGTTAAGGAACTCACCGAAAAGAAAATGATATGTTAGGGGACTTAAGGAAATGGCAATTTTTTCAGATTAATCTATAGAAACCAGGTCACTTTTATGGAAATGAAGCCCTGAATCTTCAAAATACTGACCATTTTTCGAAAATACTACTTTTACTGACTATAGCCTAAAATACTGACTTTTAGTGACTTTACTGACCATTTTCCACTTCTGCAATATTGTCCAATATTTGTAAACTAAAACCTGATTGGAGACCCTTTGATCGAAAACGTAGCGTAGGACATCCAACAACAAGATGGACAGACCGAAAAAATATAGGTGGCAGGATCGCGCTCGATGCGGGTCGTTTATCACTTTGAAAATCTATGAAGGAGTCCTATGTTCAGCAGTGGACGTCCTGCTGCTGACAATGGCGAAAACTTTATGTATGTGGGTACTGGACTACTGGGTTTCAAAAACGTTATTAGTGATGACAGACGAACTTATAGTATTAAGCCAACGGCACAACTAGTCATAAATCACAACTGCAGCGAATCCTGAAAGGATTGTTCATTCCCAAATATATAAAAGTAACTGAAAATTTTATTTTACTCACTCTATAAAATTCAGCAGACTGATGCAGGAAGGGTTTTTCGAAGTCCTCCTCGTACACTGCTCGCGAGTTGATCCCAAGCACCATGAGCATCTGGCACGCGTTGCGGATGGCCAGCCGGTCCACCACCTCGCCGCGGCGCTCGCGGGCCACCAGCTCTAGGAGCGTTTGCCGCAGGTGGTCGCGGATGCAGCCGTAGCGGACCACCTGGATTGAGTTGGACATTTATTTAGAGACCTTAATGTAAACGGCTGAGGTTCAAAGTAAGGCTCCGCGCCACCACAGGCCCCGGTGGCTAGCGACAAGCTGTTAACATTATTTTTTAATTAAAACGTTTTGTATGGTTTCGCCGCACACGTGAGGCGAGTGACGTCTACTCGCGACTGTGTTTGCGACACGCCATCGGTGGCGGCCACTCGCTACTCCAAACATATGTCAAAAGATCAAGCCGGTAAGTGTCATTTTGTAGCGGCCATCAACCACATTCGTTTGCACGGGACCTAAGGGCGTGGCGCGCGACAGCCACAGATGGTGGTGGTCTGCGAGGACCCTAAGGTTTTATGTTCTCGCTCTTGTCAGTATACCTATAATAAAGACAATACCGACTGCCTTGTTAGTCTAGTGGTGGTGCTAACACCACCGTGCCTCGGAAAGCACGTTAAGCATTTGGTCCTTCACCTGATCTCTCTACGGTCTGCCTTCTTACCGAATTATGAGAGTGAAGGAACAGAGGGTGCACCTGTGTATTGCACACACACTTGTGAACTATAATCACTCTTAAACTTTCGCGTTTCATTATTAGAACACATTAAAAAAGGGGACTAATAATGACCACGATCGGTGCAACCCGGTCGAAATTAAAGGTAAATAATGTTTTACCTACTATCCGTCGCGTTAATCCCCGTTTTAATGTATTCTTGTGAACTATAATATCTCCTACGCAATAGTCTAGTCTCTGTTGAGATTTGGCCACTGTTGTCGAAATTCGGCTAGGAGGACATTACATTATTACTAAAGACAAGACAGTCAGTCCTGCGGGTTGGCGAGGCGCGGGGTAAAACGAGAACGAGGACTGGCATTCTTGACAAAATTCAAATTACGCTATTAGCGTCCGCCGTCTTATATCCGCGCCCCTGTACCCCGCAGATGACGACTCAAATAAGCGTCTACCTATAGTTATACAACCTTACTGTTAAGGGATGGGGTTCAAATGCAAGTTACATGTTCTTGCTGCCTAGTCTTTGCTAGGCACATGATAGTTTTCTGGACACAGCAAGAAGCATGATGCTAGAAGTTTTATTCACGCGACATCAGCGTTACTGTAGGGCTAACTTCCTTAGAACATAGCACAAGGCTAAAGTGACCGTCACTAACTAATCGCTTTTTTTATATAAATTGTGTCAACAAACACACCAATTACCTAGCCTCAAACTAAGCTTTAGAGCTTGTGCTCTGGTGACTAGGATAACGGATAGACATACTTATATACATTTATTAACATCAATGACTAAGGTACAAATGCTCGTGCCCATCACACAAACATTTGCTCCTTCGAACCCGCAACCGCCTGGTTTAGAAGTCCGGGGCGCAAACCACTACACCAAGACGGTCGTCACTAGTTACAAACTATCTTTTTTTATACGTTTTGTAAAGAATCAGCGCTTATTCAGTGTTCAAATAGCAGACTGCGGCATCCAAGCAACAGCCCGCGGTAGTGATTACTTCTTAAGGCGGCCATTGTTGGCCCAGCCAGTGTCAGAACTTGCCATTTATGGCTTGTCGAAATCCATAAGTGACAATAATGTCCAAAGATTAATAGAGTAAGCAAACTGGAACCGGGTGGCAGAATTGATAGTAGTATTCAAAATAATTTGTGCAGTATACTAAAATAGAAATAAGACACAATAAAGTGTGAAGGTAAAACGTCATTATTTACCTGATCTTTGAATATGATAAGACCCAGGTTGTAAACATTGTCCACTTCATTTTGCTGTACGTATACTCTATCCATGTACATCAGTATATCACGGATCATGACCATGCTAGTTTGGTGATCAGTCCATGCATTGTTTAGAGTTTGCAGGAATCCATTGTGTAGGGAATGAAGAACATCTTCTCTCACCTAAGATATCAAAAAACTTTAGTTATATCTTATCTTTATTAATCAGATTAGCAGTTTTCCGCGACATCGGGCCAGAAGTCGGATTTAACATACAAGCATCCCCCATTTCACCCTCCTGATTTATATTGGGACAAAAAGTATGCCTATGTCCTTTGCAGGGTCTCAAACTATCTCTGTACCAAATTTAATTTGAATTGGTTTAGTAGAAGCCTATTTAATACAATCAATTTTTTTTTTTTACTTAGCTGTTATTGTCCCACTGCTGGGCAAAGGCCTCCCCCAAACTTCTCCAGTGGTCGCGGTTACCGATCTGGGCTGGCCAGTCTTTGCAGAAGTGGTCTAGATCATCTCGCCATCGTTTTCTGGGCCTGCCTTTCGGACGATGTCCATCTGTAGGCAGCCAGTGGGTGACAATCTTAGTCCATTTTTTAGGGCACATTCTGTTCACGTGGCCTGCCCAGTCCCATTTAAGCCTAGCGGTCTTCACACCTACATCGGCTATACCAGTTTTGGATCGGATTATGGTGTTCCGGATCTGATCCGTCCTCTTAATCCCCAGAACGCTACGCTCCATAGCCCTCTGGCAAACCCCAAGCCTGGACTTTTGGCTTTTGGTCAGCGACCGATTTTACCTGTCCTAACCTACAGTGCGCAATACAAACAATTAAACAAACAAAAATTTCTCTTTATAATATTAGTGTAGATTACCTTTGTCTCAAGGTGATGAGTGACCACTTCTTTCAAACCAGTGTATAACCTTTCTCCATGCTTGTGAAGGACCATAGTATATGCATTTCGATAGAGTTCCTCAAACGACAGGCCAGAATTGTTTTTCTTTTGGATCTCTTGTATTGCATTTTTCAGTAAGCTCCATATGCTTTCCACATACTTCTCGTCCATAGTCATCTGTAAATGTTTAATTTTAACATTTAAAACCAAAGCCACTATCCTTTTTGGTACCGATAGCATCATAATATCATAGTATAATAGTTAGACAACCTGTAGTTTACAGAAATAAATGATGTATTACACTCATTTATCAACAGAAGCTACCACAGTATACAGCAACTACTAAAAAGAACATAAACAAACCCATGTATCTGGATACATTTGGTAATATGGCTCCGAATAGTTCCATACTTGAAATTTTCTGGTCATATTGCAATGATCAATTTGTAATACAGTTACACAAACATTGTATAGAATCAAAACAAAACATTAAATAACAATAAACTAATATATTTGGCTTATTCTTTGATTTTTCACCTTTGTCAAAATATTATTATGACATTTGCATTATAAATACAAAAATTTTGTTCTAAACTAAAACACATTTTTTTCTATTTTTGAAATTTATGACATAACTTAGTTTGCCATATTAGAAAAATAAACATTATGGAAATAGAGTATAAACAGGCCTGTCACCACAAAAAAGTTTTATGCTCATAGTATTCTAGTACAGATAGGTATTATTTATTCAATGTAATTTTTATGTAGAGATGTTAGGTAAGTAAATTGTTGCTAAACTTTGATGGTATAAATTACCATCTTTTGGTTATCAGAAATAGATTACTAACTTTTACTTGGAGGGCTCAGTTAAAAATTATCTTGTATTTATTTTTGGTAGGTGTACTCTTATATCCTAATTTTTATAAGTAATTTATCTAAGGTAAAGAAGAACTAGCTGATCCAGTATGGAAAGCTCTACTATGCCTAATTGTCAAAACAGTTACCGCACAAGTATAGTGCCATTTATTGATAAGGAGAATAAAGTTGCCTTTCATTTCTAATTTCGTTCTTTTTACAGTCTACAAACAAAGGTTTTATTTGTGGTTACATTGACTGTGAGAGAACCCATGTGGTTACAAGGTAAAAAGTGTGACATGCTAACCAGCTAAAATAATGTGTAGACCAGTATTCCTTAAACTTTTTTAGAATTACATGTTTACCATCAGGATATAATACAGATTACAGAATATATTAGAAAAAAAACAAGCCTTATTGATATAATATTTGTGGCTTGACTGAAAAATGCTGAGTTTAATACACAATTTTCTTATATGTTAAACTTATCTACTGCAGACCCCTCTGGTACACATGTCATGGACCCCACTTTAAGAAACCTGGTGTAGATAGTAACATAATGTATACATTAATTATGAATTTTAAGAAGAAATGTGTCAGGATCTTTGATAACACAAACACATTAGAGACACAGACACCTTTAGATAACCATAGTTCCATGTAAGAAACATGGGATTATTTGAACATTGCAATTAAATATTCAATAAGTTGAGTATGACAATAGGCCCAAACCAAATAAACTATGGTTGAATAAATAAGTTAAGACAGTCATGGACTAAAGATATGACAGTTTAATCTTAGAAACAAGGGAAATGCGACAAACTCATAATTTTCTGAGATTTTGTGCCGGATTTCTCTTGTTCTATGATGTTGAGTACAGTATTAAACTTACAGGAAAAGCTCTGATTCTCATCTTGCCCGACTTTTCTTTAGGCAATGCACTCTTCATTATTGCGGCTACAATTTGCTGTTCCAAAAAAATAGTAAAGGGCTAATATATGTCTTCACTCTTCATTTGCAGTCACAAGAATAATTCATTGTTATTCTCATTTACATCTGAAATTAGAATTTATTTCACTCACTGCGTGCGACTAACGCAAACGTCATTGATGTGATAAACAGAAGTAAAATCTAGCAGAGTACCTACAGTTATCCGCACTTATCCGTTCTTAGTTAGCGGTAGGCATTTACTAATATATTTCGATAGCTTTATTTCGACGATAGCGTCAATTAAATAACAAATTCTACGATTGATGATAGGCAGTCAATTAAAATTCAGACAATATCCAAAGAAAGGAAAGGAGGCTCAGTGACAGATGCACAAATCAGTCTTCTCTTTCGCACTTATGACAAATCACGTTGAACACTAGCGCCGTCGCCGTTCTATGTACATTTCAATGTTATTTTTGATAGAATGAGATAAAAAATAAGTTTGGGTGGGTTTTGATTATTTTAATCTTACGTGAGAGATTTGTCTGCGCTGCAGCTTTATAGATTAAACTTGAACAGTGGAAATTTTAAGGAATATGCAATAAATAACTAACTTTTTCATTTCCTACCTCTCTTGGTCTTTATTCCCTTTTTTAAACCATAGACTATATAGACTCATTTGCAGTGACAGACAAGGTTTTTTTGTTAGATGATTAAGAAAATACTGACTATACAGCTTTTCAATTGTTGCACTGACATATTTGCGGTGAAAATTGATGTCAACGTGAGGAACGGAACGCAGTAAGAGAGGTTTGGTGATGTTGGTAGTATTGTCTGTCAGGCGCGGAAAGTTGGGCTCAATGGCGCGAAAATTCAAAACGCGAGCGACCACGTAAGAAAAAGTTCATTTAGTTCAACATTTTTCTGTCCGAGAGCTTTTTATTGCAAAATAAAATACTTAGGTATAGAAGATTTAGATTTGAATTGTGAAATTATGTTAAGTTGAAACTGAATCGAAATATACAGGGTATATAATGTACAGGGTCTAACAAAATCAATTGTATTCCTTTCAGTTGGTGATCCTGCTGCTATAATCCAAAAACTTCTACTATGGGACCAACATTGGTAACATAGGAATAACAAAAAAACATTGATAAGTTGATCACTAATTCAGGGGGTTTTTATGTAAATGTACAGTATTCCCATACCAAAACGAATCATTTATTTTAACGTTTGTGTTTTGGAGCCCCAAGCCCCTTTATGTGTTGGGTCTGCCGAGTACTGCTGGTTGCGCAATCATGGCAGACTAACTTTTTTTACATACTTACCTACTTAATCAATGCTTACCTAAAACTATAATAAGATAAAAAACTGTAGGTATACATTTCTATGACTTGATAGAACTGGCAACCTGTGTTTAGGGTTCCGTACCCGAAGGTTAAAACCGGGACCCTATTACTAAGACTCCGTTGATTGTCTGTTTTGCACCAGGCTGTATCTCATGAACGTAATAGTTAGACAATTGAAATTGTTTCAGATTATATATTTCTGTTTAGGACTGGCAACTTGTTTTTAGGGTTCCTTACCCAAAGGGTAAAACCGGGACCCTAGTCGAAACCCGGACACCCTGTATAATGTTTGGTGTCTATGTCACGTGTAGGTAAATAAAACACATTTGATTTGATATCTGCCAGAGGAGAGAAGGAATACGACCGACAGAGTAGGTACCTACCTACCTGCCTAGGCAGATACACACAGGTAAGAACAAAAATAAATAAAAGTTTATATATTTATTATTTGTATATTTTATTCACGATTACACTTACAGGCTAATTTTAAATTAATAATATTATTATAGTGTAATTCAGCTACTAATGTTGACAAAACAAAATGCCATTTTAAATGTGTTTTTAACACACTTGCTTTACGAGCAAGAGCGAGTGAGCCTTATTACATCGTTCTTAGGGCCAATAACCAATTACCAACAACCTCTATAACACACAATTGCATTCATTAAAACCCAATTTTACGGATTACTTCGCGATTTATTTACATTTTATTTCAAACCTGAACGTTTCGAACACTTTACAGCGTTCGTGGTCACAGTCTCCCTGTGACAAGAGTTCAACAATTCGCGTAAACGTAAGAAACAAACACAATTGCTTAATAATATTACACACTAGTGCGTAATAGGTTAGACCTGACTGCAAATTATATGAAAGTAAACAGAACATATTCAATTTAACCGAGTAATAGGTCTACAGATTTTTTAATGTAATAACAAAGAGGTTTCATGCCGCTCAAAATCCATTTATTTTAAAACAAATAATAATGTGTCCATACGAAGACAAAAAACTTTTATTATTATTAAATTATTTATAATTTAAATTATTTATAATTTTTAAATAGGCTGTATTTATATTTATATAATCAGTCACCATACATTTGGAGTCTGAAAAAAAATTTCGCGCCATTTCGAGCCTCATTTTGGCTCCGGCCGTTATGGTCCCAGTCCGGTACGTCCCCGGCCGGTACGCATCCACATTGAAAAAGTTGTTATTCCGGTACGCACCCGGCCGCGACGCCCCCGTTATAAAACAACAGTTTTTTGGACAATACTCTTGAGCAAGTACTGTTAAAAACAAAAGTATCTTGAATTTAAATTATATTCATTTTGTGCTATGAGTATATATATGATCATCGCTTTAAGATTGATTAAGAATACATAGTTTCTAAGTAAATTCTTTAAAAACTTGATTAAAAAACGCAAACTAAACTTATATTCAAATAGGTTGATTTCAAACACGTTAAAATATTACTGAATTCGTTTACTGCTATATATAGGTAAACTATTGATCTACTGTTATCCTATTAGCTACACATCCGTCATGTTTGAGGTCTTAATTTTTATTTATTTTTTTAACAATTTTCTACTCGACCGTACTTACTCAAATATCCCGACGAAAAAAGAAAAAACGGGGGCGTCGCGGCCGGGTGCGTACCGGAATAACAACTTTTTCAATGTAGGTGCGTACCGGCCGGGAGCGTACCGGACTGGGACAATAACGACCGGAGGCTCCATTTTTTGTATCGCATTCGCTGCTGCTGTGCGTGCTAAAAATGTCGAGTTACACATGTTTGTTTTTTCCTCACAAGTGTGCTGAAGAAGAACGTATGAAACTCGTGAGCAACTTGCTCACACACAAGACACTTAGCTGATTTACGCCTTCGCCTGCGGCTCGGGTTGCAACTAGGGTTGCCAACCGTACTATATATAATATAAGTATAGTGTTATACTGTGTTACGGGTCTGCATACTTAAAACTGTTTAAGAAAAATATAGTACGCAAAAAATACTATATTTTCAACACCGAAATGTAACTAACAAATCTCATATTTTGAATAAACATGCCGCTTCTTTAACTTTGACATATTATTTCGCTGAAGAAATCATGGCAACTCTAGCTGCAACCCACGGCCTCGCCCTCGTGGTATAATGAGCAACTTAGCTCACTTGTTTCATAGTTATACTATTACCTATAGCTTGGATGAATTAACCACGTTTATAGGTGTTTATCTTTGGACTTAGCACTACGAATTATGGTAATTGTACTATTCCTTTAGCTGCATCGAAAACATAATTTATTTCTTTCACATACATGTGGTTGCACGCATCTAGCGTGAGCGAGGAAGACGCTTTCTAACAGATACGGATAATATTACAAGTAGCTCTACTCGCTGACATTTAAGACTAATTTTCACACTACCTACTCGGCAATGTCCAATTACACATCAAGTAAACCTGACTTAAAGTGAGTCATTGCATCCCTCGGGACGTAATGTTGTATGAAATTTCATTACGCCCCTAGGGAGGCAAAGTGATTTAAATTTCGAATAAGAGTTCGTAGGCATGATCACACTAGCCTGTCCCGCACCAAAGAGAACATATTTGAAATTTGAACCTGGCAGCCAAGAATTTTAGCACGAATGGAATGAAAAAAAAAGCGCGCGCTTCTTAAAAAGAAATAAATAAAGAAAAAAACCTATGTATTTTAAGAAAGAAATACAAACAATGTTTTCGTAAAACTGTCGAGTGACGACGTTTATGACACCGGAGTCCATTAGATGTAAAGCTGCTGGTATTGTTAATAATAATAATTTACTGTCAGAAAAGTCAAAGGTATATAGATAAAATAAGTTTTTTGTAGTACATTTCTTTTATTGCCTCGTAGGAAGTGTGAAAAGCAGAGTATTCTCCTCGGGGATAAAGATGTCTTCGTCTTGGGCGAGCTTAAAGCCCTCGTTACACTCAGGATTCTACTTTTAATTCCCTCGCTATGCTCGGGAGTAAACACTAAACTCTCGAATCCTTCGTTGCGCTCGAGATTCAAGATGACGCCCGTGACGTAAGACATCACTTTACCCCCTTGGTGAATAATCTACTATTATTTCTAATAAAGTTATTATAACCTAACATTTTAGAGGTCGAGATCAGATTTCCCGGCTGATCGATCAGCAGTTACTAGTAAGTAGGTTTGTGACAAGTTGTAAGCAAGTAATTATTACGGCAATGATTACCGGCTGTCTGTTACGAACTCGATCTGATACAACGAACGAATCGTTTTCAGTACAGGTTCTAAAATTTTAAACCAAGCCTATACCGTGACCATGTCGATAAATCCAGGCCCCAAAGTAATACTACTTAATAGCGTCATAGATGATAGGCAGGGTGGGCCCGCAGCGCCCACCGCAAGAACAGAAGCAATACGCAGGCTGTCACGAAGAAGGTGACCATTACACGCAGCGTCTTCTCCGAGCGCTGGTCGCGTTCGCTGGCACGCAGACGTTCTATGAGACCCTCCTGCAAGATGAAACAGCTGGATAAGACTAGATAGGTAAATCGTCTTCTGGTAGATTATTTTATTTCTACGTAGGTGTAGACAATAAAATAATCTACCAGAAGACGATTTATGATTTTTTGTGTGCGAAATTCACGTAAACGTACGAGTACATATAGTAATATAATAGTAAAAGCCATATTTAAAAAGATGATTCGTACCCAACTACCATGAGCAGCGATCCAGGAGCCAGGCTCTTCGTGCAGGAGGTCGGCTATGGCTGCCGCGGGAGCCGCCACCAACTCCAGAGCCGGTTCGTCATCGGCGGCCTCGGCTGCCTCGCGTGCTAGGGCGCCGCAAATGCAAAACACTGCGGCTATCTGACATAAAAAATATAAACATTAGTCAAAACATAATTAACAAAATAGCTTGTACCGCGTCACCACTTATATTGCAGGTAGAGGCTTGATCATGAGATAAGGACCACTACTTTTTTTGTCGTGGAGCTGGAGACCTAAGTATTTATTTTTTAATTTACTTTTTCTAATTTATCCACATATCACCTGATAGGTAGATACATTTTTCCCAGGTCATTATTAAACCAACCTTGGACTACGTGATGTTGTTCCTAGTGATGCGCCTTGCCAGCGCATAACGCTCGCAGCGCAGTCAGCACGCTTATTTTTATTGTACCCTTTTCCAAAGGCAAATAAATATTAATTTCATTATTTTGGGCTTCCTTCCTGCATGCTGTGTCCATTAACCCACCTTTGTCTCAGAGCACAGCATGATAGACGGAGCGCGCGTCGCTTGCCTAACCACGTGTCTGAAGGCGTCAAGCTGCTTGCGCTCGAGTGTTCCTAGGTGACCATTAAACCAACCTTGGACCACGTGATGTTGTCCCTAGTGATGCGCCTTGCTAGCGCCAACGCGAGCTCAGCGATGGCGGTGTCGGAGCGCAGCATTGTGGACGGCGCGCGCGTCGCTTGCCTGGCCACGTGTCTGAAGGCGTCAGGTCGCTTGCGCTCGAGCGCCGCGCACAACGCTCGCAGCGCTGTCAGCACGCCACTGTCCAGGTTACTTTGGGCTTCCTCTCCGCATTCTGTCTCCACCATTCGCTGTAAGCGCTTCATTACGATTTGCTGAAACATAATATAAATATGTGAGTTATGTAATTTTTACTGCAGGCGTTATTTATTATAATGTCATTGTAAAACTTTTAAAAAATCCCTTACTTGGAACGTAACGTCTAGTCCAGGGCACACAAGTCGCGGGCAACAGTTTGCTTTTACGTATAAGGTTGTTGAAAAAGAATTTCGGTGATTTATTTAGGAGCTTCTTTTTTTTAATAAGACTTTGTTCCTAAGGAAAAGTTGTTATCTCAGCAGTAAAATCAGCTCTATTGAAGTTTCGCACAAGGCAAAAGAAAATTGAAAACGAGCCAAAAATAATTCGTCAAGTACCGATAAAACGTTTTTATGTTTTCATAGCCAGACCGTCGACGACGACGCGTCATATGTCGTTCTGTAGGCGTAGGGATGGTATGTTTTTATGAGTAAATTTCGACGCGTAATATGTCGTTCTGTAGGCGTAGAGAAGGTCGAACTTCAAGAATTAATTTTGATACCGAGATTTAATAGACTTCAAAATGATAACGGACCTTTTTCGCGCAGACTGTCGATCTTCTGATCTGCGTTTTGATATACTGCAAGCACAAGGCACGGCCTTGCCTCACTATCTGCGGCTTCACTTGCGTGGGGGTGGCGAGGCACCACCCTATGGTCGCCGACAGCCGCCGCGACACCGCAGCCGCTGCAGCGCTCGACACCATCGTGCTGAAGCGCCTTTTCGTCCGGTCCAGCGGAGAAAGCGATCGGCTGGGTGTTGTGCGGGTCGTTTCTGCGGGATGGAAATCAAGAGTTAACTACATACTAGTTAAGAGTTGGGTTTATCACTTCACAGGTTTTAGGCAAAGATCAAATCAAAGTGTAAGAGTTAAATACGGTCGGCAGCACGTCAGGTTACCTATGTCAACTGCAAAAACAGCTTCTATTGCGATGGGAATAGAGACGATCTTAAGGTTATAGTGGGATTGTCCGACGTGCGGCTGTTTGTGGCTCGAAGGTTCCAAGTTTGATTACAAGGTCACAGATTATATCAAGGTGTCGCATAGGAGTAAAACACATATTTTCTTGGGATAAAATTGCATGCTCTACGTTGGGTTTGTATTGTCAAAATTATAATATACAACCTAAGCTACTGGCAAGTACATTTTGTAATAAAATAGTTAGTTTTGGTGGTTAAATAACTAACTTTTCAGGAATCAAAATGTGTATAATATGTTACATTTTTCGGCAAGGATATAATAGAAATTCTATATCTATAATTTATCTTCTCGTTACAGACAAATATTTAGGTAGGTAAATAGGTAGTATTTAATTGTTCCATTCAGTTAAGAAGAGACCAAACTTGAAGAACCAACCATTAAGAGCAAAATAATAATATTGGGAACAAGTACTCCGATCTTTGTTTAAAATCTCTCAAGAGCATTTTTTCCCTCCAAGTAATATTTTCTTAATGCTTCGAATATAAATCGTTTTGTTTCTGATATACAGTAGGTACTTCACTTGTTTTATTTTTTCTTTATTGCTGTAGTCATTGCTTTGCTCTCGAAATGTTTCATTCAAATTGATAGTATAATTATATTTCTTCATCTAACAGGCTAGTAGTTATGAATCTTCATATCCGTGAAATATACAATATTCGTAGCATTATTCGTAGCTCCAACTCCGTAGCTCGTAGCATCATATCCGTAGCGCATGTAGGTAGACACTAGATACTTCTGGGCATTCTTTATAAAGAAAGACTACTAATGTGAACATCTCTTAAGTTTTAAAATTATGTTTTACTGTAACTCAAATGGACTCGCCACCAACCTGAGGTAGTGGACATGTTGTCCAGCCCCTCATGCGACGAAACACTGCTCGCCTTTCTAGCCTGTATGTTACCACTGAAAAGTAGGTACAAGTTGGTACTGAAGGATCACACCGCATAATTATTGAAATAAATAGCGATTCTTGTTACAACACAATAAAGTGCAAATTCAGATTGCTGAACGCCGATCGCTTACCGATATAAACACCTAGGTATTTGCCTCTCTTTTTGTCGCTTAACCTTATTACCCAACCGCGCAGGGTCACGGATGCGATGCCGAACGCGTGCTTGTATGCTTGATTTTTCGTGTGATCCGGCGTGTGACAGCCCTGACAACACGATGCTCACCGGTCGACCCGGGCGTGAACTTCAAACCTAAATTGCGGAGTAAGCCAGGCCTGATGACGGGAGAACAAATCAAAAGCACTTACGCGATAAACCCATAAGTCCGTCAGCAGCCGCCGGCAGCGCCACCAGGGGTGTGCTTAGCTTGCGGCGCGCGCGCAGTGGCGGCACGAACTCGTCGTCGTCTTCGTCGGCGTCGGGCGGCGTGACGTGGATGGCGATGTTGTTGTTCTCGACATGCCTCGGGATCGGGACACTGAGGTTGCATCGTATATCGGTTATAGGACCTATCTGGAACAAAAAGTTATTTTTGGTAAGATAATTTAAAGATGTTGTGGCTGCTCTAGCCAAGAAAAAGTGGGCATGGGCGGAATACATATTGCGAGGGTGGACATAACCCGCCGAACAGAGAGGTCCTAGAATGGCGTCCAAGAGCAGACGCTGAGAGCGCGGCAGACCACCTCAGCTGGACCGATTATCCGACAACACGCATGTCTGGACTCGATGAGTTGGGTGCCAGATCGCCAGGAGTAGAAGAAAAGTGCAGAGGCATAGGCTGATGACTGAACACACAGACAATACCTACGGGCGTAGAATAGTTGCTAGCGATTTTATATTCACACTAATTTACATTTTACTCTAGTAGCAGTGTCTAAGTATGTAAACGACTTGTTTTAGGTCCTTCGGTGGGCTTATCTCCCGTTAAGAGACATAACTTTGTAGATATAAGTACCGTGCCTTTTACATAATTTTCACAAGAATTACCTTTTCATGTAAGTACACGTTTTACATTTACGTAAGTATCTTCCATGTAATATCAAATGATATGCTTTTCCACTGTCGTCTCGTGTTTTATTTGGGGTCAATTAAGACAGGGCGCCACCTTAATCAGAATTGCAATTTACTGAATTAACCAGAGCTACATTATGTAATCTACTAAGTAAAGCATTTAGGTAATTACAATTTCGGTAAAATTGTTTTTTTTTATTAGATGAATTTACATAGTTAGAAACTCAACTGAGGAACAAAAAAAATATACTAATACCTACTCAAGTAATTTTCTGTAGTAGTCGGCAGCACGTAAGGTTACCCATTTAAAGTACGCAAACAGCTTATATTACGTAGAGAATAGAGGCGGTCTCAAGGTCTGTAATATGTAGTCTGACGTGCAGCCTTGTGTTTCATGCTTAGACAATTTAAAATTAAACATTATTTTAAATTGTCTAAGGTTCTATGTGTAGTATATACCTAGTTGCACAATAGACAGATTTGTATTCTAGCTGTATGATACATGAAACAAATTATATGAATGATTTTGATTTTAAATAATAATATAAGGCTGTTGTGATGGTTCTATTCTATCTATCAGTATTGCATATTTGATTTGATTGCAATTTGATTCAGGCGCACTCGAAAGTACCTGAAAGTATCTATGTGACTTACAAAGTATACACAGAGGACCTGTACAATTTATGTGGTGAATCCAGCTGCTAAAACACTTGATGCGGGGTGTTCGATCCCTAATAGCATTAAAAATATATAAACTGTGTGCTTGCCATCTGTCTTTCTCGTCCAGAGTGCAATCAAGTCTGAATAAAGAAAATGAATGACAAAAGAAGTCTGCAGCGATTTAAATAACTTCAATAAATCAGGCTTTAAAATTTTAGTTAATTTTGTCTTTGTAAGTAACATGCAAGTCTATTTTATTGGGGTGTTATTTTTAGTTGCTTTCTATCATAATTTTCTGTCTCATCTGGTTGTAAAAATTTGGTTTTTTACTTTCAACTGAATATTGTATTCGTTAAGATTGCATATACAAGTATGTTATTGAGAGTTAACCCGGGTTTTGCCACAGTCTGTGAAGCCAGACCGACCTTTGACCACGACCTTTTTCGAACGTTCTAGTCGTACGTGATCCACTTTTCATTGCCAGTTATTCAATCTTCTTAAAAACGGTTCGGCTTTATTACGTCTAAATAAAGAATCGCAAATGAGTAACACCACCAGTAGTGAACCACTACTTAAGTTTCTTTCAGTGAGCTCGCGGGTACGGCACCCAAATATCGAGCTTGTTGTGTCTTATCCAGCTTTTTCCAATGGGGTCAAATATATCTTGGTTGACTGCAGCTGTGGTAGTTCATATATCGGCCAAACTAAACGTACCATAGCGTGCCGAATAAAGGAACACATTAAGGCGGTCAAAAACCATGATATACAAAAATCGGCGAACGCGGAAACTTGTTGGAATTAGGTCCAAATCATTGTATTGAGTTTTATAACCCTCAGATCATTTCGACAGAACGCCATTACATACCAAGATTGGTCGGAGAAGCAATTGAAATCACCAAATACAAAAATTTCAATCGCGAGGACGGGTTTAAATCGTCAAGTGTCTCGAATCCAGTGATTCGAATGTGCAAAAACCGGAAAACCCAACCAAGTGTAGTTTCGCAGTCGGATACTGTTAGTGTTGTGTGTCCAGAACAGACGCGAGAAAATAGTGTGTTTGCAAACAGTGGTACCGGAGGTGAACGCAATAAAAGACTTCGAAGGAGGGTAGACCGATATGTTTGCCCATAACATTCCACCCGCAAGATCTTCAGTCAGTTATTCCGTGATCATGGCGCTTGCAACAGCGCCGAAATATCGGAAACTCGAAAATAAAAAGGTACATGATAGCAATCCCGTAAATAACTATTCTAACAAATCTATCTTGTGGTCAATTCTCAATTCTAGCTATGTCGTAAATTTCGACAGGCCGATCTTGCTCCATTTTTCAAAAATGGCGTCCGTTACCTACGTAACCGTGCGACTAGAGCGATGTGCATATTTGAGATCAAAATTCCCGGATTGAAAACGCTTAAACCAACTTTGCATCAGGTCCATAACGCCGTGTCATAAGGCTTACAGTTAGCGACTGAGACGGTTTGCCTCTAGTTTACCTTCCAATATATTTTTTAATGAAGTGTCTATACAGCGCTTACTGTGCAGTTCATTCGCAGTTTGCCGCGTTTCGCTTGCTGACTCGTTCGGTTCATGAAAAGCTTAATCACGCAAAATTATGAGGACACCACTAATAAATTAGAGTGTTTCCGTTATTACTAAATTGGTTATTGAGCACTTTGTATAACCATTTAAATCATAATAACAGCTAACAACGCGCATGTTTGGTATTTACATTTATGAATATTACAGATCTAATTAGGGCATAGAGTTGTAAGCTCAATGCGATATTAAAGTTATCAGCAAAAAATACCTATGCCGTTCATCAGTTTTTTATTCAATTGATATTCATTATTACGAACTATACATACAAGTCCACGGTAGGTCATATTGGACCTCTATTGCAGTAGGCTACACGACTTTAAGATCCTCTAATTATTTTTTTGCTTGACCTTTTCTAGAGAAATTGTATCACCTATTATATTATATTAATATTGAAAGATGTGACGCATCAAAATACAAACTCCAAGAAGTGTAAAAATAATTGATATTTGTTTTATTTCTTATACCTTAATCTATTACCGACATGCGAAAAAATGATTGTAATAAATAAGTAGGTAGGTTAATTGGATACTACTAAAACAAAACTAGGTAATTGTAATTGACTCTAGTTCAATTTTGACATATAAATATCATAAATCATGTAGGTATTTATGTAAGTACTTACTAAAAAAATTAATATGTAATCTTTATAAAATTTTACTTTAAAATATTTTACGTCAATCATTTCAAATTGTCATTTTTTTATTAGCGTTTCTTTGTGATTGTATAATTATTAAAAATCGGTTAAGAATAATTTTTACGAAGAGAGATTGATAAATGTGTCTCAATAAATACATTTATTATTATAATTATTTACATATAGTGCTTAAAGAGTACTGGTTTGTCGTTTTTTTTTTAACAAAATTAACTATATCTCTAACAAAACTGGATAAGTAAAACAGGAAAGAAGGGGTAACTTATACCCAATATAGCTTCAGTATACTGGGCGATCGCGGAGCTTTGCTAGGTTACTACTATTTAATAAAAAGCTTTATAATCCGTAAGTCCTATTTAAAAACACGAAAAAAACTAAAAACTTGAATGAATACAAAAAACAAAAACAAAAGGAAGTATTTTTTTCTTTATCGAGCGAGATTCCAACCCACGTCTTCTACAATTCTTCAGTCCTACGTATTATGCACTCCACTACGACGCTCATGCTTACCGGTACGAAATTAGCGACAAAATTCAGCGTCGAACAATGCGAAAGAAAAACGCAACAAAACTTGAAAATACGCGTTTTCCCAAACATAAGGCTAATTTCAGCGAAATCATAAAAGCCGTTTTCGAGGTCACAAATATAAATAAATATACAAAAATTGCTCGTACAAAGTAATAATATTATAAGACATTACATTACAATTAATGCCTTGGCGCTATCCCACATGGTGTAGGGTGGCATAAACTGCTAATCCGATCCGCATAAGTTTTCTATACAAACCCCTTTCTTTGTGCGAAGTACAGCAGAGTTTATTGAATAGGTAATATTAAATGAGCAGGCGGCTCGGCTGCACCACATAATAAATAAAGATACAAGTATACTTACTTGCTTACATAATAAAAGCCTGTAAATAGATTCCCATGATCTTATTTAGGTAATGTACCTACTTAGTTTATTACGTAAAAGAGACACAAGACTGTTAAAATGAGAAGGCATTTACGGCGATGAAATCACTAGGCAATAAATAATTTAATTCTGCGAATAATTAATGCTAATTAATTATGTTCTAAGCTTGAAATATAGTTTGAAGAAATTGTGCTTTATAAATGGTTTCAACTTGCTAAGAATGCCGAGTTAAACGCAATTTTTGAACAAAGACAATCACGATAAAAGTTTTCAATCTTAACGATCTACCACCATCTGCCGAGTTCGTACTTTGTTCGTACGACCGCTATTTATAAAGAAAATTAATAAAGATTTTTGTTTCATTTGTAGAAAACCCGTCCCTTCGAGCTAGATATATCGTAGATAGGTATTTATATAGGCACATAATGAAAAAAACCAGGCAAGTGCGAGTCGAATTCGCGCACTAAGGGAACTCATTTTTGCAAAAAATGTTTTTTCTACGATTCACCCACAGTTTAGGGTTCCGTAGTCCCGACAAGGAAACCTTATAGTTTAGTTATGACCGTCTGTCAGTCTGTCTATCCGAGATTTTGCTAAGAGACCGTTAGGACTACAAAGCTGTAGTTTTGTAGGCGCATGTATATTACGCCGACAAAGTGGTAGAATAAAATTTGGAAAATCTTTTTTTAGGGTAGTTCCTCTACATGTAAAAGTGGGGGTATCGTTAAAGTGGGCCTTTTGAAATGACTTAGGGTAGGGGTTTCTAATATTATTTTTCGAGTTATAGTGCAATTTTTTGTTCCAGTCCAAAATCGGAAAGGTATCATTATAAGTGCTTTCATAAACTTCAATTCATAGCGTTTAAGATTGTCGTTGAACTTGTGTGTTGAATAATTTTGTTTCAAATTCAAAATCCTTCAAACTAAGATGAAGTAGTAGCTTGTTTATAACGGGTATAGACTTGCATTGATGATTCCTAATAGGCGTAAAATGATTTACTATGGTTTGCGAAATTAACTCCTAAATATCTTTGCCACTAACGATTTTCAGAATTAAACAACAATCGTTCTATATTTTGATAACGGGCTACTACGGAACCCTATAAATTGCGCGTGGCTTGCGTGGTTTTTTAACCAGATAATTACTTTTTTTACTTTTACTCTGAACTGAGGTCTTGACAAACAAACGGACTGACGGATACTAACGTGATCGGATTATAAAGGTTTCCTTTTTCCTTTTGAGGTACGGAACACGAAATTAATAGGTCAATTATGTAAGATATTAGTTCTAGGAAACAATTTAACACAATATAAAATCAAATCATTAATGTAATTTGGGGTGGTTTATCCACGATCCATTTACAGGTCACAAATCAACCAATTTAGAAGTTAATGCTATATTTTTTGCAGGATCGACAAAAAATCACCATGTAATAAATTAGGGCGGTTCTACGGACTTCCTGCCAATAATAGCCGTAGATATAGCGCGGCACGTCTGTAACTGTTATCGTCATGATAAGGGTATAAGGACTTGGTTTTCCCATTATGTATTTTTATTATGTTAGTACAAGTTCACATGGTCCCGTTCGATCCAGGCTGAATAAATGAGAGATATCATACGCGTTTTCATAACACGAAACCATAAGTAGTTAGGCGATGTTACATAATATAACATGCATTGAAGGGACATACGACTTTCTCTAGCTTCTAGGCTACAAACTAAGGAGTATGCCTAAATGCGGTAGGGTCCGTTCATACAATTTACAACTTGTGAAAGTAAAAGATTTTTTTTTACTAAAAAAACACCTTAAATATGTCCCATCGTCCCATCGTCAGCTACCTACCTATACAGCCAACTACTTAAGGAATATTATGCCTCGGCTCCTAATGGTTTTACTTTACCTTCCATCATCAGCTCGGCAACGTGAGATGAAGAGTACCAGAAGCAAATATAGTATAGACTTGATTTTTTTAAAGTAATAAGCATTCTTTTTGCAATCTAAAGATAGTAATATTGCACTTGAAAAGAAAGTTAGTATTGCTTCTGGTGGTCGTTTTTTCTCTTAATTGAGGGTTGTTCTAAATTTTTCTGGGATCACATTATCATATCCTGACTTGGTGTTTACTAAAACTTTCTTTAGAATGTAACCAATTGTTTGCTAAAAACCGCATCAAAATCGGTGTAGCCAAACGCGAGATAATCGCGGATAAACATAATACATACAAACATACAGGTCTAACTGAGAACCTCCTTATAAAGTCGGTTAAAAAATCGGTATCACAGACAACTGAACTACGTGTCTCGTAGTTGAGTTGTATAGTGGGCCTCGCATCAACCTTCCCAAATCTGTTAAAATATCTCAAATGATACGGAACTCTATGCGATCAACATAAGGTTGAAATATGGTTGCGGAAGTTTGACAGATCAGGATAGGTTGATGTGGGGTCCACTGTACGCTATGTCTACCCTTTTTTTGCCCTCAGAAAAAGGACAACATGACTCGATAAAGTCGTATGAAACAGCCGTTATTTTAACAGATATCGGTTTTATCACTGGTGATAACAATAGGCTGGTATTGATTGCGAATCGATATGTGAAGCCCACTCGTTTCACGGGTTATTAGCTTCTACATGATTATTTTGCTGTCGAAGACCAATCGAGATCTGGTATTAGAACAACAGGCGCGGTAAGTGGCCATTATGCTCTCGTTACTTAAGGAAGTAAACTTGAAAGTTCGGCGGCGTCTTGCTGATTTAGCCCAGTTTTCCAGTCTATGAAGAAGTTGTAGGTAGAGTCACCTTACACTATGCAATTGCTATACCTATGCGATCTCTTTATTTTGTTTTGGTTTTGAGCATAATAAAACCTCTAAGAGGTAAGCCGAAACGGTGGTGGCCTTCGAAAAAAAATTAGTTTTTGGAGTCGGTTAAAAATTAACTCCCAAAAGGCATTACCTTTGTGGCGATACAAATTGTCAGAATAAGATATTTAAAAGTCAGATTTGTAAGAACAGTTAACCGACGTGAGAGACAACATACCAGTGATACACGTTTTGGTCATATATCCCGTAACTAGAACTTAAGGACAGCTACAGTAATAGGTAATTAGCACAAGTAAGAATTACTAAACCTTCCTTATGCAATTTCCTTCACAGACCCCTTAGGTTAATAGATGCAGTCAGTCAGTCATTAAGTAAGTTTTTTCTTTATTTGACTGCCTCGTTGGTCTAGTGGTCAGCACGCTGGGTACTATCCACGAGGTCCCGGGTTCGAATTCCGGGTCGGGCCGAGAGTGTTTGGGTTTTTCTGTCTTGAAATTACTCAGACATAGCTCCGGAGTCAGGAAGTTGGTGGTGTCAACAACCCCGTGCCTCGGAAAGCACGTTAAGCCGTTGGTCCTGCGCCTGATCTCTCTACGGTCATGTCGGACTGCCGTCTCACCGAATTATGAGAGTGAAGGAACAGAGAGTGCACATGTGTATTGCGCACACACTTGTGCACTATAATATGTCCCGCGCAATTGGCTAATCTCTGTTGAGATAGGCCGCCGTAGTCGAAATCGGCTAGGAGGACATCATCATCATTTCCTTTATATACAAGGAGTTGTTTCCCGCGACTCAGGGATGGTGGTATGAGTTATGCTAATTCGACAATAAAATTAAAAGAAAATCTCTTCACAACATGTCTTAAAATTGTCACAACGAATGGGGACACTCATGCTCTCGCGTGTAGCTACAAAACGCTACGCCGTAGCTACCATTAGGTTTTTCGACTCGCTCGCTAGGATTGCAATAATAAATTGATATATATATTTGGCATTCGTATTGTTTGTAAACCACCCCTGCACCCCTGAGTCGGGGGAGGGGGGGGGGGGCGCGGGCCAAAACAACAGTCTGTATATATAAATTAAAACTAAAAAGCTAAAATTAAAAATAGGTAGTTAACTTTAAAACCGCTTTCAAAAAAACTACGTTGTCAGACATTTTCTTACAAGACGAGGATGGTCCTCGTCTTCTTGATTCTCTGTAAGAAAATGTCTCACTGACTCCAAAACCACATTTTTCCGTAGTTTTACGGTGTTTATTCTTTAATAATCCAGTCAAAAATACTTGAGACTTTTACAAATAAAGTACCTTTATTCGTAAAAGTCTCAAGTATTTTTACTGTTTTAATAGCGGGTAACATGCTGTGTTTTATTCAGTTTAAATATTACTGGATTATTAAAGAATAAACATTGATACAAATTTAAACTCGTTTTCCATTCGAATTGTGTTAGTTTTTAGGAAAGGACTAAAGCAACAATTTATTGAATTCAGATTTTGTTGTTAAAATTTGGTTCACAAATTCTTGGAAAGTATAGATATAATAAATACCAGCATTAAATTATTAAATATCTCTGGTATTAGTGCCTACTTAATTGGTTTAAACACCTGTTGAATTAGATTGCCAGGAGTTAAGAAAACTCATTTAGCAAAGCAATTTATGTTTGTATCATACTTAATGAGGATTTCTCGTTTAGAAGGGTACGTAATAAGCACAAGTATAAACAGTGCAATATTACGTAAGCCATGATAATTTATTTATTTTGAATAACTCTACTATTATAAGTTCAATGTTGACCTGACTTTCTTTCTGATGCCTAGGTTCAGAGGTACCTACATGTTTATGATAATGATGTTTTACACAGAATGCGTAGTTATACCACTGTCAGCTCAGAAACCAGGCATAATTCATTTAGCCTTATTTCCATTGTAAAAGAATAGACATCAAAAAGCTGAGAATCTAATTTACATCACTGAATAAATCTTTAATTAAAACCAAAAATGTTAAATTAACAGGATGCCGCAAAATTAGATTTCTGTACTGTGTGAATTGTGTAAACACCGTTTTAAATTAAGAAATAATTACGCAAATGAGTCACGAGTCATTTAATAAGGAACGTGTGGACTCCAGTCGAAATATTTAGGTAGGTACCTACTGAGGTAAACTGTAGGTTGAGTATAAAGGGTGTTAGTTAAAACAGTCTTATCTTTGGAGGAGGTGAATATGTCCATCAATATCTATTATATAGTTTTTATTATGGAGTCATCATTACCGAAATAGTAAAAAATAATTTGATTCTTTATACATTGTACATCTTTTTCTTGGTTTAGTTGTCCATGGTCATATTCATCTTCTTAAAGTATTCGTCTGTTTACACATATCCTGTATAAAGTAAGTAAAGAATATAAGTTTTGCGGCAGACGGACAGAATTTTATTAGTACAGTGACCCAATGGTCATCGGTGGCGCGGCTATTCGAATTTGATGCGCTGAGCATACGTTTGTTTCCGTGTCAAATGTCATATGTGTACGAAATCTGAATGCAAAATTGAGCAAATTGCTCAATTTGGGCCAAGTAATTTCCGAGCGCTAATTACACATCTACCTTTTTTATGCACTATTATTGTAGATAACCAGTACACGAGACACATTTCTGTTGCAAAACCATCCCTATTATAAGTACCTGCATAAGATGTCGTAGTGCTCAGCTTGATGTGCTGTCGTTTAAACCTACTTCGTTCAACAAAGTAGACTTTCTTCGTAACAAAGTTGAGTTTGAAAGTTGAGTTAAAAGTTTCCAAGTTTAGAATAGAAGCTTTAAAACAAATTCAGAGTAGAAATGTTCTTACGATTAATGTGAAACGTCATAAAACTATAGATATGTAATAGATTAAAAAAAAGGGTATTATTGTAAAAAAATATTCATAAAAATGATGACACTACAAATTTAAATTTAAATTGGTAAGCAAGGGAGTTATATCTATGTTACCTACTTGTGGCACACATGCTTGCTTTTCCATTTTACGCTAAAATTTGAACTTTTCGCAGATGACGCCAACACGTTCCAGACATTTCAGTCGTTGTTCATCAAATCACAAATCTAAATTGTAGATTACTTTAATGAAAATTATTAAGATAAAACCTGCACCAGCGGATGCGAGGTTACCTGCCTGTTCCTCAACCTTATTGATACGTCACCTTATTCGTCGGCTATTTGGGAAATAATAATTGGTAAAAATCAACTACACAATCCAAATATTTTTTTATCAAACTTACGAGTACATTAGTCCGAAACATACTAGCTCCAAATTTTGGACCTTTACGAAATTGGATTCGTTGTTTTGAGTTCCTTCACATACGTAACCAAAATGACTAGTGATACAGCCAGCCTGAGTTTTCCGTTTAAAATGTGCACATGCGCGGAATCCGGAACATCTGGCGAACTGGCGACACACACGCCAAATGTCTCCTCGCTCATGATCATTGGTATTCCGACAACGGCGGGTTATCAGTAACATTGAAAAGCGAATTAACATGAGCAGCGTGGTGCAGTCACGGCCGTGGCCAATCGATAAGAGCTACAAGAGCGTAACGTTGATGTCGTCATCGAAGAAAATGATGCTATCCACCACCTATTTACATGCTGTCATCAAAGAAAATGTTGCTATCCACCACCTATTTACATGCTGTCATCAAAGAAAATGTTGCTATCCACCACCTATTTACATGCTGTCATCAAATAAAATGTTGCTATCCACCACCTATTTACATGCTGTCATCAAAGAAAATGTTGCTATCCACCACCTATTTACATGCTGTCATCAAAGAAAATGATGCTATCCACCACCTATTTACATGCTGTCATCAAAGAAAATGTTGCTATCCACCACCTATTTACATGCTGTCATCAAAGAAAATGTTGCTATCCACCACCTATTTACATGCTGTCATCAAATAAAATGTTGCTATCCACCACCTATTTACATGCTGTCATCAAAGAAAATGTTGCTATCCACCACCTATTTACATGCTGTCATCAAAGAAAATGTTGCTATCCACCACCTATTTACATGCTGTCATCAAAGAAAATGTTGCTATCTAACTATTCAGCTGGAACCAACTATTCACCTCTTGTCGGACGTTGTCTTAAAAGATAATATTGCTATTTATTTACATATTCAGCTAAAATGATTTTCGTCAAAACTTTTCGATGCAATACGTCACTCTAGGCCGCGTTGCCTAAACAACAGTCTGCCAAACGTCATTTATATCAGTCAAATAACAAAGCGAGAAACTAGCGAATGGCGAACCAATTTGATTTGTTTGTCAATTACTTGTAAATAAACTTAAAGTCAGGCTTAATCTAATTTGGACAAAGCACTAATTTATTACGATGATAGAATTAATTACAACTTTATGTACATAGTTTTTCGTTATTTAAAGTATTAATGATTAATTAAAAAATACGTTTCGTCAACTTAGTCACTACAGTTGACACTTTTTACTTGCCAAGTAGCTCGTTCTCATACATTTTTATTACTTCGCAACTGAAGCAATCATGCTTTTTCATACCATGCGAAATCATATTTTAAAGTTATTTTTTGTAATAATAATTTACTTCTGGCATGACTTACTGCGTTGTTTTTAATCTTGGTATAAGTGCAGATTTATTACAGCCGGACACCTACACGAGGTCGCTGACATTATTTATTATGCACTGCTTTACCTTAGGCACTTACTCGTGCTTCATTATTTCGAAACCACAATTATTAGCTATGGCCCTACCTGTCTTCTTAAATAGATATAAAATGATTTGTGGTCAAATAAAAAACACCAATTTATTTTCTCTGTGACGAATCTATAGAGTTAATTACACAATATTTAGAACTATTAAAGTCCTCACGTAATCTTAGTGTCCGCTTTTAAGGCTCTAACCAAAGCATGGGGCAAGGCGCTAATGTATTTATTTTATAATGTCTACTTAACTGCGTGTACCAATACCAAATCGAAATGGTTGTTTCACAGTGTATTTTCCAAATTACTCTCAGATTTTAGGGAACAATTTAAGGGACAATACAATACTGATATCGAAAACCATTAAAGACGTGGTTTTACACAAAAGATCGTAGGGGAGGTCAGCTCAAAGCAGCCACAGAAGGCAAAGCGGCCATGGCTCCGAATACGATTCTATTAAATGTCATAACGAACTTTACCGGTTCGTCCCACAGCTAACCTCCCGTCCCGCCCCGATCAGTCATTCGGCAACGACCGCGGCAAGAGCGTGGGTGCAGTAACGATTTTTAAAAATTTGGTGGTTTCCTTAAAAAAAATACGAGGTGAGTCCTGCCTGTTTTGATGTAAACCATGCATAACTCATTACTTTTATCTAATGTGCCTTGTCACTAATTTATTGGACTATGTTTGTGTATTATTTGCTTACAAAGTTAATGTAAAATATGACAGCAGTTAATTTTTAAAATAAAGTGCACGAAAAGGGCAAAGCGGCTCGGGCAAAGCGGCCAACTGACCGCTTTGCCCTTAAATAAATGTGTAATACTTCGAAATGATAATACTTGATTATTTTGTTTAGATGGTCAACAATTATAAAGGAAAAACTACCCAAGGATCATGGGGCGAAAGTACAATGGTGCAAGCAATCAAAGACGTGAAGGAATAACAAGGCTCAATTAAGTCTATAGCAATTAAATTATAGGAATTTTTTTATAACGTTTGAAAACATATTTTAGTTATACAGTTGATTAAAAGTGCCATTAATTTAAAGAGTTTAAATGTGTAATTAACACCAAAGGTTTTATAAAAAATACATGTCGATTTTAAACTATTATTGGCAATCTTCTTTTTTCGAACACTACCAATATCTTTTGTCAAAAAAATTACATTTCTTATACACTATTGGACTGGTCGCTTTGCCCTCACCCCCATGGCCGCTTCGGGCGGCACCTTGGGCAAAGTGGCTTTTTGCCACCTTTTCATAATTTACGTGTCATATATGTATTTTCAATTTTTTGTAAATTTGGATTGCGCACAATGAAGAACAAATAATTTTTCTACTTCTCTATTAGAATAAAAATCTTTTCGAAAATCATTTTATTCACTAGGTTTTTTACACCTCAAAGTAAAGGTGGCCGCTTTGAGCTGACCTCCCCTACGCTACCTACTCAACGAAAAAATTGACCTGCCACTAACTTGGTGAATCTCGAAATGGCTTTCATTAACTGCCTCGTTGGTCTAGTGGTCAGCACGCTGGGTACTATCCATGAAGTTCCGAGTTCGAATCCCGGGTCGGGACGAAATTATCTTTTGAAATAACTCTTGAGATCGGCCGCTGTACCTAGTCCAAATTTGGCTGGCTAAATGCTTTCCAAACGTCATTTAACAAAGCCATCGAGTTGGTATGCCTGCTGAATGCTGTTGTCCAATGCATTCAACCAACAATGAGATTGCACTGATGAATGACGTTCTCGTCTGTAGTCTTGCATCGCGTTTGCTACCTGTCGCTGAATAAGTCGTAGTGTATAAAGGCCCAAATACCGAATGTTATTTCGACTTAAATCTATCTAAGTACTTAGTTCTCGTGTGACGGCCGGAAAGGCAAACCTAGACCGGTCAAGTAACTTTTTGTCATTTCCGGAGCCCTTGACGTTACAGTACTTACGTCTCCTAACCCTTGGCAGAATTTTCCTGTTATTTCTTATAAACCACTCGATTGTCCCGGAGGTAGAGGGATAATCTACAAGCGATATCATTCTAAGAAAAAACGTAGTGATTGTTGTTATATTGTTGGGCAACTGTATATAAAAAATGTAAACATTAATTGGTTCGATGAGATTGGATTAATTAATTGGATGGTAAACCTGATATTTAGTGGCATCATACTTCCTACTGAGAGTACATTCATATAGGGACGTAACTTCTAAACGCGATATTTATTTGTTTGGTAATTTATTTTCTCACCTAGGTACCTAGTATCAAATCCTATTACTTATTTTAAATTACCTTATACTTACTTACCTATACCTTATTGTAATGAAGCAAAAGTTTAAAATCATAGGTGCAGTACAAATATTTTATAAGTAGGTATACATAATGCTATTACTTTTGCTAATCATTTCGGCATCAAGGTTGTATTTTGGCTTGTTTTTTCGACACTCGACAGCAACGACACAAAACGTTTTGAAAAGCATTAAAAGGCAAATGTGAAAAGAAAGTACGATATTGAAAGGCTGTAGACAGCCCTTCAATATCGTACGTCGAATTTAATTAGTACGATGTATAGAGAGATTTAAATATCCGGGAGGATTTTAACCCACGAAATGGGAAAGTTAGTAGGTCAAATGACCATTTTTTTGCTTTCATATTTTTTTGGTTGATAAAATAGGAAAGTACCTACCTTATTTACCTAAACATAAAGATCAAAATATTTTTCTTTTTCTCATTTTCAGTTTCTTTTTCATTAAAAATCTTTTTGTACGGCTAAAGTTTAATCAAATAAATATTACAAGGAAGTTGGCAAAAATACCTTAGTAACAAGATAATATCTGTGGTACAAGTAAATGGAAATCCTTTTAGACGTCTAGTAGCCACGCACGTGATTAATTCCCGCCTAATCAGATCACAAGCGGTTCCACTGAAAAAGTAATCATCTGTGAAAGTTTGAGCTGTTAGTTTTAATGAAAATTGGCACACCGCCAGAAAGAAATTCAATACAACAGCGCGCTGACACGGGGAGAAGTTTGTAGGTACGGATAACAGCACATCGAGGTGAACACAGAGGCATC
This sequence comes from Pyrausta nigrata, assembly GCA_949316185.1. Classification (NCBI taxonomy): domain Eukaryota; kingdom Metazoa; phylum Arthropoda; class Insecta; order Lepidoptera; family Crambidae; genus Pyrausta; species Pyrausta nigrata. The sequence continues at coordinate 10,600,775 of OX438938.1, forward strand.
TTATGCAGTTGCAATAGGGTTGATTTTGCAACATAAATGTAGTATCTGCTGTGCTGGCAACTGTACCTAATCGAGAGTAACAGCGCCGTACAATCTACTCTCTTACAGGATTGCAGCCGGAGGGTGCGAGTTTCAAAACACTAGAACTTCGCCGCCTTGCCTGGACAAACTTTTAAAGGTGAACTCTGCAAATCAAGAGTTAGTTAAGTGCGGTGTGGAATGGTGCACTTATTTTAACTATTAACTCGAAAATTAAATAAAGCGCTTTAGAATACGAGAGCGATTCCCTTTGGTTTGGTGAATCTGCGAATAGTTAAATTGAATTAAAGTCCCTACTATGTTTATTTCGACAACTCTATTCTGAAAAGAATATTCAGATATACTTATTTATCGATATGTAAGAGATAGGTAGGTGTACATACCTAAAGAAAATATTAAACACTAGTGGTTCCCCGCGACTTCGTCCGCAAGAGTTGTATTTTCCATATAAACTTTCATCCCCCATTTCACCCCCTTAATGTTTTTTTTATATCGCGACAAAGTCTATCTTCTTTCCAGGGTTTCGAACTGTATCCATACCAAATTTCATCTTAATCGGTTCAGTGGTTTAAGCGTCAAGAGGTAACAGACAGACTGACAGACACACTTTCGCATTTATAATATTAGTATGGATTCAACTAAGATTTGTATTTCTTTTTAATAAACAGTGACTCGTCAGTAAAAAAAAAACAAGAATGCAAATGCATTGCCTATAAAAATCGGTGTCGGTACCAAACTTTTAACGAAGTTTAGGTTGGCATTTTATCTTTATCTGAGAAAAAACATTTCACGTAGCGCTTGCAATTGCGAGTGATGTCCACTATAACAGGTCTCGGTACAAAATGGCTCTCGGTATACGATTTAGAAAATTGCATTCACTGCAGTTGAGAGGGTTTTTGCCTTTTGTAGTCGCAGATACTCGGTACGGTAGGTATTTATAGTGCTTGGGTCTTAACCGTAATACCTAACTAGCAAGTTGACTCACGAAATGAATTGATCATAGTACCTGCGGTTTCTGTTTCAATGAATTGGGACATTTTGATTTATGTTCATTGATAATGATCTACGAAACAACCCGTGTTTCGCTTATATCCTGATAAAAAAGATTGTCTCCATAGTAAAATATGTTATGGCATGATCTCGTAATAAGGTGCAATAAGTCTCGTTTGTGTTACGATTTTCCGTACTTTAAAGAAATCTAAATTAATGTAAGTTAGTATGGGAAAAATAATTTGCATCTCGGATACTGTACTAATAGATAGAAGACACCATTGTAAGTAGATGTGTACATTACCGCATGTGGTCTTACCGGACAAGTCCATTAAATTTTATTAGTTCCGGTTAGCGGAAACAGACTTTAAACCTGATGCGGCTTAGTTAGTAAACACAGCAAACAACATTCGGAATGCGGTTCTGGGAGACTTTAATGGGCCAAGGGCTTTGCCCCGTTACTGTCGCCAGACTAAGGTGTTCACGAATGTGTGATAAGAGCCACTTAACTAAATGACTGTGGTGCGTCGCCGCTCCAGGTAAGTACCTGCCTACATTAAAACTTGTGTCACCACGGATTTGGGTAGGTACGGGCATTCTCTAGCCTGAAACAAAGTGGACGAAATTACATAGACCTAGGCAGACTACCCGTTTGTGTAATTCCGTTGAACTTTCTGTAAGTCTACACTAATTAGTTATAAACAAATATTACTCTGATAGGTTTTTTATAAAACCCATTGGTTTTGTGTCATTAAACGTATTTAATGGGGATATCAATTCCTTGATTTTAAAACTTATTTTACTATACCCCTTCGACAAATGCATTCATGCATTTTTTGTAACGTAAAAATTACTAAGTCAAAACTAACTAGACACTTTCACCAAGAAAGATACTTATACGACAAAATTATTTTTTTGAGTCGCTGCCATCCTCGTTTGGTAAGAAAATTTGGCTCGGTAGTGCCACCGACCCAAAAAATAATATTTCTTTCTTAATACAAGTGTCAAGTATTTTTTTAGCAAATGCGGTATACGTTCCTACAAAGTCTGATGAGTTCTATCGATGTCTCCAGGATCCCTTTACCAGATTCTGACTTGGTGACAGTAGGACCTCCTTAGGAGTATTCTATCAGACAAAAAATATTTTTGCAAATCAGTCCCAGTCGGTGGAGAATTTGCGTAAAATAAAACATACAGTTGAATTGAGAACCTCCTCCTTTTTTGAAGTCGGGTGAAAAGGAAGTGACATAGTATTTTATAACAAAGAATAGTAACGACAGCCTATTAATAATGCCTTTTTGTTATGACACTTGTGTTTTACCAGTTTTACGTAACACTTCGGATTTTCGAAGCAATACATTGGGTTTTGGTTCGTAAATTGAGTTTGTGTACTGCAGACAAATGCAGCGGGCGGGAGGAATATTTGAGCATTATAAGATAGCCTATATATATGTCACCGTAAGATTATAAACATCGTTTGATTACAATCTATCTCGTGAGAATGTAAACTGTCGAAAAATTGTGAACCGTAACATATGATTGCAATTTATCGCATTATTTATTGCTATATTGTAATCAATCGAAGTGAAACTGATAAATTACAATCTGTCCCGCGTCAAATTGTCAAATTGTCCGAAAGCTCTTCCTGATTGGTCGGTCTATTGTAAGAGCGACCAATCACGACCAGCCGTTCTTTGTCCCTGAAGAGTTAGAAATGAAATAAATACTAAAACAAAAAACACGAAAAATTTATGTAATTTAGGTTATGTTCGGAAACTAGCAAATCGTTGGGTTATCAATCAAACTACTTTTTTTAGTTAATCACATAAATTTTTACGTCCGCAATAATTTTACATAACTACTTCTATAGATATAAGTTTTTTTTAACACGAAATTAATTTAAAATCACGAAAACACAGTAGTTTACATTCAACAACAAACCAAATAACAAACAAATATGGCGAGTGCCTTGGCGGCGGGGGGCACTTAACGTTCAACCAATCAGCGCCTGAGATGCATTCCGTTCTACGCCGGTTCACAATTTGATTCTCATCGATAGATTACAATATAGCGAAAAATAATGCGTTAAATTGCAATCATATGTTATGGTTTACAATTTATCGACAATTAACAATCTCACAAGATAGATTGTAATCGAACGATGTTTATAATCTTACGGTGACATTTACATTGTAGCGCGATGTGGCCCCAAAAGTCTGAGAGACTGGTGCTGCTCGCACTGCGCAGCGCGGCCTGTTCCGTATTGTGGGCTCCAGGGCGAAATCTGCATAAATATCATCAATCTTTGTTGAACCACTCTGTAGCTTAATTAAACATTATCTACGGAAACAACTGAATGAAGAAGTTTTCGAGAGTTTTGCGGTTTTATTAACAAAGTTTATTAAATAGCGTCTACAAACGGACGGGTAGATTCAATTTTTTCATATGTAGCCTAGAATGTTTAAAATGAAAAATGCACAAGTCTCCCTCCACTCAAAAAAATTAGGTAGTGGGTAGGTAATTAAATTCTCTCAAAATTTTATAGTGATTCTTGTTTTCAGGCCTAACTGAAAAACAGCGTTCTGAAGTGAGGTAGAAGTTGGACACGGAAAATGAGATTTTTTTTTAAATAAACTCTATCTCTATCTCAATATCTGTCCTAAATTATAAAACGTAATTATAAAATTGTTTTGTCTGCAACATGGTGTGGAATTCTTTAACTCTGTCTAGCTAAAATGCACATAAAGCAAAGATATGCATTTTAAACACTCACAAACCGTCCTAGACAACATATCGAAAATTTTAATCTGGGCCGTAACTTTAGTTAATTTTTACCGAAAGGTAACGCTATCGCCTATTATTTGAAATATACCTAGATCAATTCAAAATTATTAACCGTCATCAAACATTTTTTTTAGGAAATCTTGCTAAAAATTTAAAAAAGTTAAATACTTCTTTAAGCCTATTACAAAACTAAAAAAAAAATTTTTTTTTTGAAAAAAAAAAAAAAATATTGTCAAAACCATTTTTTCTTCACGATTATGTCTCTAAAAGGACTTGTCCATTAGTGGTTTTTTATTCGTCAATATTTCTAACCAGAATAAACTCAATATTATATTAAAGAATTCACAAAAACTAGCCTTTCTGCATAATTAATATAATTTTTAAGGCCTCCGATTTAGAGAAAAATTGAAAATAATTTTTCTCTTTGTCTGTACAGAAACCGCACCTTCGCCTATATCAATTAACGCATGAAACGCATGAAAAAAAAATTGACAGCAAAATTGACATACCATTGACAGTAGTACCTATTATATAACCTGTGGTAGTACCTAGTAGTATTTATCCACCAGCGGAAAGGCAATGGTACATAGCCATACAGCCAGGAAATACAAGTAAGTGAACAATGGATGATGCCTGTTACAAAACATATTTTTTCTCAAAAATGGAGGCGTTTAAAATTCTGATTTCTATGGTTATGTGTTTCATATTTTTGTAGCTTAAAGATAAATATAGGTTTATTAGTGGTTGGTGATATGTTAGAATAAAAAACCAGCCTCCATACAAAAAGAGGACAAGTCCTTTGATAAATAAAACACCCTTAAAGTATCGCTAATCGAAACCCGGACACCCTGTATATGTACTTTAATATACGGTATAACAATGAGATCATTCAATCAACAACATTATTGAAAGCTGCATCTGTTGCAACGCACAAATAGACAATCAAAGATGATCAAAACCCTACTTGCATAAAGGATTGCAAATGTGCTTTTAATGTATAAGTGTGCGCTAATTAACTGTGCTAAATTCTCTCTCATTTCTCCGCGGTTCCCTATTATTATAATGGAACGGAATTAGCAGCTAAACACAATTTTCTTTGTCTGCTTTAGCAACGAGCGCTTTGAATACGAGTGCTTATTCCGATTGTTTGTAATAAACGTTGTTTCTAGATTAATCTTAACAGCTTTGAGTAAGTTCTGTGGTATTTTCGCAAATGTCAGCTTTAAAAAGCAGATGTACTAAGCATAATCAAGCATTTAAGCGTTGACGTTGAAAGTGCATCAATGTGTTTAAAATGCTCATTATTATGCTGCGACCTCAAATGCATAGTTTAAGTGTTACTTACCTATATGCATTCTAATGTGGATCTATAGTTTACGTACTCGTAAGTAATAGGTACGATATAGGCAAACGTTTTGAAAAAAAAAACAACATTAAAATATCCTAAACATTGAGTATCCAAGTTACGGGCACTAAAGATGCTAGATATATTTGATTTAAGTTATAGAATAACTAATAAACACATATATCTAATTGTAGCAAACCTCAAAGGACTTATTATAAAAAATCGGGGGGCTTACATTGTTTCAATTATTAAAGTAAACGACAAGGGTTTGTAAATATCTACTTTCTAGCTAATTTAATTAGTTATTATCTAACTTTCATACGATACGAAGGCTAGACCGCTTCGTTACGCAGCTTTTTGATCAAAAAATATATAAAACAGTTTCGGGTTAATTAATAATGTTAGAAGCAGTACCTATATTTATTATTGGGTATTATATTTACACATATAATAAAACGTAATATTATTGTATAGTTATGTAGTTTTGAAAATGGTACCTTAGCCTATAGAGTTCACCAACACTTGTTTAATTTGTAATTAATCGGTTTAGCATAATTTGACATATTTTGTAAGGGAATTCTGTCAAATTATCCATCAATTGGTGAACCCTCTTAATTTAGTAGAGTAGCACCATTTCAAAGAAATCGTCAATAGTCGTGTGTTCAGCACGTCGTCAGTTGTTCGTGAATAAATTGCCCGTTATGGGACAATAGAGGGCAATAATGTGTATCTGCATAACAAAACGAGAGATGGGGACTATGTAAAATGACAGATATGGCGCAAGCGCACGATTTATCATGCTACAGATGCAATCTTAACATGTAACACAAAGCCACGTATTGTCAACTTGGAAGATCATAATGTCGAAGACTGTAGTATACGTAGATATTTTGTACTGTCTACTTTTTTACGCGTAGGTAAGTACCTAACCTATATGTTTTAACTAACTGACATAAGGACTAAGGAATCATTATTTTATGACACTATTTAGAGATAAGTGATGTAGGGGACTTTTGTCAAGTCTGTCTGTCTCTCTGTCCGTCCGTCCGTATGTTAGCCACTTTATTCTGAAACTATTAGCATTACACAGTTGAAACTTGGTAGGTAGATGTATCCTGTTAACCGCTTTACAATTCTCATACAAAAATTAAAAATAATGATATTTGAGGGGGGGCGCCCATACATGAAACTAATACTAAAATATTTTTTTTTAGTCAAACCTATGCGTGTTTGACTAAAAAAACCCATACCTCGATGTCATTTTAAAAGACCTATACCCCAGTATAGGTCTTTTAAAATGACATCGAGGTCCCTAAAACCATTTTCTCTAAGTCTAACGTGTGAGAGATAGACGCTTTCAAAGTGGTAAAATGAGCGTCCCCTCCATCTAACTTTTGAACTAAGCAAGTGTACATTTTGAAAAAAATAGATGATGTAGATCGTAACAAATTCTTTCACATAAATCGGTTTGAACAAGATCGAAGTAGTAGTTTTTGAAATATAGCACATTTTCAACAACCGCAAACTTAACTTTGTTCTTTATACAAAAACTATAAAAAACAAATTTATACTTGATTTCAACAAAATGTGGTATTTTGGCTAAGTGGAATATAGTGAATCCAAATCAGTTAAAGTTTATTTATTTATTAGGGGATAACAAACAGTTTACACAATGTATATTACTAAGTAGTATTAAAATAATATCGATAAGTTAATTGTGAAACCCACATCGTTATCCACAGGTTACTAAGTGTTAATCGATAAAACAAAAAATATTTTCAATAATATCCATGTGTATATATAAAGTTGGCACGGAACCCTTAGTGCGCGAGTTCGACTCGCACTTGGCCGATTTTTTGCCTATACTGTCTAATGTTGTAAGTTAATAGTACGGAACCCTTCGTGCGCGAGTCCGACTCGCAATTGGCCGGTTTTTATTTCGGCTTATTGTTTAAAACTTACATGCGCACATTAGCAGGTAGTTGGTTTATTGGTAGGCATCTAATGAAATTTTCGCATGCACATTAGGTATGTGTCGACGTAACATACGTACTTAAGTACTCGTACGTACTTATGTCTAAGATCTATGTTCGTAACGTAAACGTTTTGCAGGACTCTTAACCTAAGAGTCTGAGAGTATTCACGTGTTACATATCAGCCTGTTAGTAACATACTAAATAATTAATTTATACTTCGGTATATGAAGACAAGAGCAATTAAATCTGCTATTTGTAGCTAGAACGCGTCCTGAGGACTGGGTGGCTCTCAACACTCCCAAATTGTATAGACTTGCTTAGATTCCACGAAAGAAAGAAAATACCTACATGTACATACGAATAAATTAAAGTTCAGAAGATTTGATAGACATTGAATTTAATTGAGAATACCTGAATAAGTGAGCATTTTGTAAAGTTTGCCACAGGGGGTAAAAAGGTGGGAGGAGGGTGCATAAACCTTCATCCAGTTTTAAAGCTAAATCGATAAAAAATAGTGCAATTAGCAAAAGAGATGCATCATACATCCGTCTCTATTTACACGGGATGTATATCTATTGTGCCGTACGTGTACGTTGCGTGGGACAAATTGTCCCGGAACACTGCCTGTAAGACGAGTGTGTGATAATACCTATGTATATTGGTGGATCGATTATACAAAGTATGGACGAATACTTCTTTCATTTATTATCGATACACATTATAATACATTGTGTACTAATGATGAACATATAAAAAGTATCAGCTTTCAGCTTTGGCATGACAATTGACAAAAAACATATTGACATAAACACTTTCCAAATGATGATTTTTAAATGACCATCTAAAATTCCAAATGCTGATTTTAAAATGACGATGCTAATAAATGTAGGTATGGATGTTCTTTCTTTTAATATTTACTTATGGGAAACCGTAGGTACCTCTATTTTTTTAGGTTTTAGGTTATAGCCTTCTTTAAAGTTTTATAACATGGAATTGATGTTATTAAGTAGGTATTTATCACTTTACATACTATCTACCTACCTGCAGTCGAATCGCTTTATAATTATAAACTTTTTTATATTCAAAAACAGATTTTACATTTCCATGTTGCGATACATGGGTTAGTATTTATTCTTTGGTTGCGATCGAGATTTAATTATGAATTTAGATGAAATAACTTCGTGATTTCGATATAATTGCGTTAAATGTTTCCCTCAATTTTCTCAGAATGTTTTTGACGTTTGTTTCCGAACGCGAGAATTTTCATTAAAATACAATGTAATTTGCTCAACTCTCACAATTATTCCGGGGCGGACGACTAAAGTCCCGTTCAAGTCGACCTGCGACTGTTCCTTTATTTACAGATGAGAGATTGTTATATAGTTTTCACTTAGTTTTTTCATTGATCGTTAATAGGAGTATAGGGTATTTGACATATCAATCGTTTACGTATCTACTCTTTAAGAACTATTAAAACGTTATTCTTCAATTCATTCTTCCATATTTTGTAGACATGGGAATACAAAGCTGTGACCTTCGTCGTGGTAACCTCACGCTTTGCTGTGCTTGAGTGGTCCAACGGACTAAGATCGTTGTAAGTATGTCATAAAATTCAAGAATTTTCTTAATGTAGTAAAAAAATTCAAAGCTCAGCAGGACACAAGTCGTCTTGGTGAAAGTCATGAAAGTTAATGATTTGTCTGCGTAAGAGTTACCTACCGGGTGTCTATTTCTGAATTCCCGAATAATTCGTAATTCATCGTCGCTGTCGCTCGATTCGCTGGATTCGCTGTAGTGGCTGTGTCGGTATCGATACATCACGCTCGGTCACTGATCCCGCTCGGATGCGCAACGATGTCGCAACACTATCACTGATTCGAAATTCAACTTTTTCCGGTCAAAACCCAACCGGTCACACGAATTCTACGCGAACAATGTCAATGGCTTGATGCAATCAAGTTGTTAGCGTTTAATACTTGTGGTCATTGTTAATGATCACTTACACAAATTAATGTGATTGATGTGTCATTTATTAGTATTTAATAAAATAGCACTTTCCCTAGCCATGCCAAGTGAGAACAGTTTCAATTTAATTTGAATATTTTTGTCATCAGCTAATTAGTTCGGGATTGCGCAGATAAGATAAATTAATAACCTATTAAAATAGTTATGAAAGGTACTATATAATTATCAATAAAAAGCCAGACACTGGTGCGGACTCGGAATACCGTTAATTTTGTAATGGAACAAAAAATATAAATTTTCCCTTTAACCCCTTGAGTAGGTAGGTATCATAAGACCAACCGCGGTCGGATAACAATTACTTATCGATTTATCTATTGTGACAAGAAACATGTTACCTGAGTTATTAATTGTGCTCTAAGAGCTTTTTTCTTGTCAAAATCCATGATTCTAGGTCTATGGGATGGGAAGTACCCAACAGGCTTTGATTACTCTGCGATATGTTAGAAAATAAGGCTCTTATGGTCGTATATTGGGTTAAAGTTAGATTTTTTACAGCTTCTAGGGACCGCAGACATTAAGTATTGATGTTAATTTCAACTTTATACTTGTTTCCACGCGTTACTGAGAAAATGGGTCTCAATAGACAGACGGACAACAAAGTGATCCTGTAAGGGTTCCGTCTTTTTCCCTTTGAGGTACGAGAATCCTAACAAAGCTGAAGAAAAAGAAATAAAAAATATATCGCGAGTAGGTTAGCTGAAAAAGTACGGTCAAGAATAAATGTTTTTAAGGCATTGCGTAAGTTTTTTGGGTTCCGTACCCGAAAGGTAAAAACGGGACCTTATTACTATGCCTCCGCTGTCTGTCTGTCTGTCTGTCACCAGGCTGTATCTGGTGAACCGTGATAGCTAGGCAGTTAAAATTTTCACAGATGATGTATTTTGTTGTAAATACTAAAAACAGAATAAAATAAATATTTAATGGGGGCTCCCATACAACAAATGTGATTTTTTAGCGTTTTTGCTCGTTATCAATAACAGCAACAGGTAGACGCTTGAAATATTCACAGAATATTATACTTATTGTATATTTACTTGAAAATTTAAATAAATTAAAATAATATTTACGGGTGGCTCCCATACAAGAAACGTGATTTTTTTGCCATTTTTGCCATTTGCTCGATATTTATAATGGCACCAGGTAGACGCTTAAAATATTCACGGAATATTATGTTGTATTTCATTTTGAAAATAAATAATTAAATAAAAATTAAATATTCAAAAATAAATATTCTGTATAATCTTGTAAGTTAATGGTACATAACCCTTCGTGTGCGAGTCCGACTCGCACTTGACCGATTTGTTTAATAGTCAAACTACATACCAATCTACAGTATGAAGTAAGTATGAATAGATACCCATTTCTAATTGCACCTCACAGGCACCGATAAAGCTTTCGTTGCCAAGAGGATTACACGTCATTATTAACAGATAATAATTTATTAACATTGGTGGAAAATTCCATCTCATATAATTTATAAGCATCAAAGAGCATATTATCAAGACAACGACAGACATTTGATTACAACGTTTAAGCAGTATTTACCAGTAAATAGTTAGTCGACCCGCGGAGCTGTGTCATGCGAAATTACAGGCGCTCGACAATTACCCAAGGGTTCCGTCATTACGTGCGTCCACGGAATAGATAAAGAAGGAAGGAAGGGTAATGAATGATAACAGCGTGACAGGTGCGCCATAGTAATGATTATACATCGTCAAACATCGTACCCTGGTTTAAGTACCTAATTTGATCTATCATGAGCGACTAAATCAATCACAGCTCTTCTTGGGTATGCACTATCGAGGACGAGTGTCTTAGGGCCAAAATCGTCGAAAAAAAGGAATGCACGGTGCTAAAATTAAAATTTCTAATAGTTTGGGCTATGCGTTGATTGAAACGGGTATGTTATTCAGTCATTGTCAGTTTTCCTTTTGATCCACTACAACTTTTGTCATCGAAAGGGTCAGCGATCAATTCACTGGCGCGCGGTGACCTTCAAGCCGGGACTCTTCTGTGGATGGATTGTTATATCGCGCGCGGGACGTTAGAGTGGATTAGATACTTATATTTAGAAGATGAAAATGGATGGCCCTTCTAAGTTCTAACCTTTTTCTTAGTTCTGTGGTGCCAGCTGACAGTAGTGACAGTCCCTCTTATAGGCTGATAACAGCTTTGTTCGAGATGAATTTTAATCATGGCATCTCAGAGCTCTCATAATGAAAATTATACAGGTGGGATAATAGAACCGAATTAGTGATTATTAGACAAATATGATATAACGGGTTCAAGAATTTTAGTCTTAACATTTTTTTTATTAGTTTCAAGCTACAAGTTAATATACAGGGTGTGGCGTAAATAGTGGTCCAAAGCAAAGGTGTGGATACACTGTACACTGAAGCACCACATACCAGTATTTAAAAAAAAATTATGTACAGGGTTTTCAAAAAAATTTTTTTTTTTTAATTTTTTTAGAAATCGTTACCTTGCCTTACAAATTTGGTTATAATTTCCAAAAATGACGGTTTTTTTTTATCCATTTTTTTATTATTATTGCTGATCACTTGTACTTAGTACTCCATTCGTTTTTTTTTTTACAAACTGAATTTAATAAAAAAAATTAAGTTTCTTTCAAAATTCAATACTCACTGCTAGCAAATCGTTTGACTTTCAATGCTTTTGGTGCAAAAAAAATGTACCACACTGTCAGTGCCCATTGTTTAAAAAAAATGCCCATCTTTTGCAGATTCTAAAATGGTGCAACAATAAGTGTTACGACTTACAGGAAAAAAGTTATTGCTTTTCGAAACAAAAAGGAGCCCAATTCAGAAAAACAATTTATTTGAAGTTCAAGGGTTTACAAGGGTTGTAATTTTTTTCTGTGTAGTCCAAAGCAAAGGTGTGGATACACTGTACACTGAAGCACCACATACCAGTATTAAAAAAAAAATTATGTACAGGGTTTTCAAAAAAAAAAATTTTTTTTAATTTTTTTACAAATCGTTACCTTGCCTTACAAATTTGGTTATAATTTCCAAAAATGACGGTTTTTTTTATCAATTTTTTTATTATTATTGCTGATCACTTGTACTTAGTACTCCATTCTTTTTTTTTTTACAAACTGAATTTAATAAAAATTACCCTGAAAACCCTGAAAACCCTGTACATAATTTTTTTTAAAATACTGGTATGTGGTGCTTCAGTGTACAGTGTATCCACACCTTTGCTTTGGACCACACAGAAAAAAATTACAACCCTTGTAAACCCTTGAACTTCAAATAAATTGTTTTTCTGAATTGGGCTCCTTTTTGTTTCGAAAAGCAATAACTTTTTTCCTGTAAGTCGTAACACTTATTGTTGCACCATTTTAGAATCTGCAAAAGATGGGCATTTTTTTTAAACAATGGGCACTGACAGTGTGGTACATTTTTTTTGCACCAAAAGCATTGAAAGTCAAACGATTTGCTAGCAGTGAGTATTGAATTTTGAAAGAAACTTAATTTTTTTTATTAAATTCAGTTTGTAAAAAAAAAAACGAATGGAGTACTAAGTACAAGTGATCAGCAATAATAATAAAAATGGATAAAAAAAACCGTCATTTTTGGAAATTATAACCAAATTTGTAAGGCAAGGTAACGATTTCTAAAAAAATTAAAAAAAATTTTTTTTTTGAAAACCCTGTACATAATTTTTTTTAAAATACTGGTATGTGGTGCTTCAGTGTACAGTGTATCCACACCTTTGCTTTGGACCACTATTTACGCCACACCCTGTATATACGAGTAATACCTACTTATTTGCCACTCAGAATTAAAGTAAGTTGAGTAATTACCTTCTAAATCTTAAATGATACTTAAAGCTTGTTACTTCGTATTCTGAAGTGATTAATAATAAGTACATACTTCAGAAGTTCCTACAGGCTTTAAGTAATAATTTAAATACTGCTTATACTCGTAGGTACTTAATTTATATTTTCTTACAAAAAAATCGTAAAAATAATGTTATTTTTTCAATATCAGAAACACAGTGACAGTAACTGCTAACCCTGATTATCTATTACTTACCATCCTATCTTCTTATTTACCTAGGTATTCTTAAATAATTTATTCTTGTAGGTAATCGTAAATGCTGACGAACAGAAATGAGTTGCTGTTTGTGTTCAAATAAATTGTCTACTGTTTTAACATCGAAAAACATGATAGATACCTAAACATGTAGGTACATGCCTACATCTACCAAAAAATTTAAAATAAAAGATGTACCTATAAATAAAAGAGGCGATTAAAAAGTACCTAAGAAGTTATCGTATTTGTGAACACATCAGAACTGGTTGGTAACTTGTACCTATTTCAAAATCTTCAATTAGATTCAATGTTCCCACAACAAACTATGCTCAAGAACACAACACCTGTTACGTTTTATTGAGAATGAGTAATCAGAAACGTAATAAACCCCTTTGTTCCAGTAATTATCACGTTAATAATTCAAAAATAGTTCTGAAATCGTAATTGAAACGTACATAGGTTTCTTTGTTGTACATTTTATGCGATAATTGTTTACGCGCAGCTGAAAATAAGCGTGTAGTGGAACGAACGGAAGCGCGCGTATCAAAGCGTACAGTTGGCAACGACCAACTTCGTTCGTTGCCACTGTACTTAACATTCCGGGTTGATTCCTAACTTGATCATTATTGTTTTAATTTGGATCAGTTAGGTAGAACTTAAAAAAATAACCACCTGAGAGGCGGGAATTGAACCCGCGTTCCTCGCATACTGGGTGGTTACCTATCCACTCAGTCAACCAGGCGTTGCGTTTGCAAAGCCTGTCGAAATTTTTAAGTGCTTCTTAAAGTTGTAATGCTGCGTTGTTTTCATCAATATTACCTATTAGGATTATACCCACTATTGCAAGTAATTTAATATACATCGAACGATGAAGGTTGCAAATATGATAATTATTTATTGTTTTAAGTGATAAACATTGATCCGAGTAGGTAGGTAGATTGATTAGGGGTCAATGATAAAATGAGTAAGATATTATAATATGAACCGGAATCTTGCGTTATCAGTTCCTAAAAAAAGGAATATTGTAACACAATGAATCATTATAATCAAAACAACAACAAGGTTACAGCTACTCCTTACTAGATGGCGCTGTACCCATTTGACTCGCAGTAGCATTTCCTTTGCCACATAATATAAGAAGACCGGCAATGTTACTACTAAGCCTCACTAGATGGCACTGTATCCATTTGACTCGCGGTGGCATTTTGTTTGCCTTTTAGAATAAGTTTTAACACTTGACACAATTTGTAAGGTAACTCTTTCCACACTAGTTCTAGCGCTCAGTAGCAGCACTCCCTCTGGCTCTCAATCCTTGCGACCTTTGGGTGTCTCTATTGTGCCTATTGTCCGGTTGTTCATGAGTTAACCCGCGTACATTAAAGTGTATACATACTTATACGTTAAATAAAACACGCCTATCGCCAAGTTCATGTTTTATTACAAATCTTCGCTTGTCGTACCTCGACGTCGTCATCGTTACCGGCCTACCAAGAAACACCCTTCTACAATATCCATAATATTCCAGCACTGCCAAAGTATAATTACAGCAGAACAAAAACCACCACAACCTTAAAACGCTTATTCTATCAACTGTGGGTAGGTATACGTAGGTACGATAGAGCGGCAAGCTGCAACAAAAAAAACTTTCACCTAGTTATTATGCGAATGTTGGTGACGACTGAAGGCGTTGTCAAAAGATAAGTTCAACTCATATACAAAACTACCTTATGATTTATGTGCAGACCATCTTGCTCTCGACAGACTCGCTTCCCTAAACTAAACCCAGCTGGCAGTTGTCGCACAAAAAACTACGGTTCACTGTATTCAGACATCTTTATCATGGTCACGGAATAAACGTAACAATTTGTTTTATTTAGATAACATCATCAGATTTGAGGCAGGCGATCTAGCCACAGTTTGTTTGGCTGTTAAATTCCAAGAATTGCTTAACCTACATTTTTATACCTCGATAATTCAGAAAATTCACATTTTGTGCCATAATTAATAAATAAAATATAACAAATAAATATTGCACAAAATCACATGCTTTGCTCATATCCCAAATAAGTAGCTAAAAGCACTTGTGTTATGGAAATCTGAAACGGCGGTAATAATATCGAAAACGGGAGAATTAGGGATTGAGAATTTTCCCTGGGATCCTAGAATTTAGAGTACACTTCAGCCGTCAACGACTTCCACTCTCTAGCAGTAGGTACTTAGATACGCAAGAGGGACGTATATAGGTAGGCTTAGATTCGAAACGTTTGGTAACATTAAAAACAAACAGGTCAAATTAAATTCAATAAAATCTACCAGCGAGTCTCTTCCATAGAAACACAAACTTCTAAAACATTCGCAGTTCGTGATAGAATTTCTTTATTGTTAGTAAGTTCTTTCGTCCCGAAAAATGACGGCATTCAAAAGATAGGTCGGGGTCTCGTTTACCTATGGAAATATATTCATGACACGGTCTTCTATGCAGATTATGGGAGATAACTATATAACGGGTAGTGGGTTGAATAACTGTAGATTATTAAGATTATTAAGACATTCTACTTAGATTACGAAATGCATTCGTGGAAAGGTTGCAAGAGATAGGTTACAATAATCGAAACGCAATGCTAGTCTTCACTTAACAATTTTAGTTCATTCAAATCGAAATGTATTATTATCTTACGTATTGTGACATCATAAAGTAATAAACGAAATAACATTTCATTTTTAGGACAAATAGGACTTTCACGGAGTCAAAATAAGAGGTTATTTAATTTCCGGATAACAAAAGACTCCCTTGTGCAAATTTCGCAATTGATCTATTACAAAGCTTTGCAAAATATAGATACACAGAATGTTATTGTTACCACTTTCATTCTCATCTGCTCCTATGGGGAAATATGCTCGATGTCTTGCAAACATACGAAAATTTGTTATGGATCTCATTGGCCCAACTTTGCTCTCTTTTGGCCTTACTTGCCTATTTTTAATATTGTTTAATAATATGTTTTATGCTTAAAATTTAGGGGCATTTTTTTATTCCGTTCCGCAGTACCCAAAGATGGTGAAAATTGTAGGAATATTTTTTTAATTTTTGTTGTTTTTAGACAATTTGATGCGAATTTTGTTCATCATTATTTATAAAATTGCCAAGAAACCATTTTCATGTGCGACGCAGCGATAGAAACTCAATAGAAAAGTTTTTATCCAAAGGTCCCATCTATGTCTATACCGAGACTCGTTACAATAGGTTCATCGGCTAAAGCTGCAAAAAGGTAACAGATAGAGCTACTTTTAGATATCAATAATTACATAAATAAGTGTTAAAATGGACTAGCCAAATTAAAGTGGGTGATATAGAAGTAACCTACCCTATCCATACTAATATTCTAAATGCGAAAGAGTGTCTGTCTGTCTGTTAGCTCTTGACGCTTAAACCACTAAACCGATTGAGATGTAATTTGGTATGGAGACAGTTCGAGACCCTGGAAAGGACATAGGCTACATTTTGTCGTGATATAAAAACATTTAGGGGGTGAAATGGAAGATGAAAGTTTATATGGAAAATCCAACTCTTGCAAGCGAAGTCGCGGGGAACCACTAGTAACTAATAATGATTTCAACTTTGCTATAAAACTTGATTAAATGATAACGCTAATTTGAAAAGTTTGTCTCCACTATGTCATGACACCTATCTGTCATGTCAGAATGCCTTTATAATTCGTAGTTGTCGTAGTTTTTCTAAACTATCTATTGATTTCCAAACTACCTATTCTTTACTAGCATTTCCTCAATAAAACGACAAATGACTAAATCATATTTTGAGATTCTTGAGCTTTGACGATAGCCTATTAGACAACCTATTGTATTACCTCAGATTATGATGTTTGTACTCGTAGTTACCATAGTTCGATTTATCCTTATTTATCTGATTACCTATATGAAGATTTGTTATTAGTATAGAACCACAGAATACTGTTGTTGTTTAGTGAATAATTGAAACTGTAAATCTTCCTAAAATAAATAAATAAAATTAATAAACTAACAAGCCGTCTCATATTTAATCAAGTTTTATAGCAATGTGAAATTCATTATTCGTAAGGGAGTTAAAATCATGATAAAATTAAAAATAAATAATAATGTAAAAAGTAGAAATACCAAAATCGGAAGACTCTGTAAAAAGTTATGCACTGTCATACATAAAAAAAAATAACGTCGACTTGAGAAACTTTTTGTTTGTTTGTTTGCTTGTTTTTTTTTATGTTTTAAAAGTCTTTTAAAAATCGATGATTTGGTAACGGATTTTGATTCATACAGAAAACTTCCAATATCATCATTAAAATATCTAATCAATAAAAACCAAGTCATAGTTTCTGAAAATAAGTTTGGACATATATTTTTTATAATTTTTCCTCTATTCTAAAGTAATTTCGAAAGGGGTGGCGCCTTCATTTTCGCTCGTACTTTAACACCCTAATTCACCCTACGCTCTTTATTTTTTTAGTAGGGCGTAGATAGGGATAATACTTTAATGTTTAAGTCTGTATGTAAGTTAACTAAGCAAACATAGTGTAAGTAAAATAAACGTTGTAAAACAAGTAAAATTAAACAAACAGACATTGAAACACCGCTGGCATTGTTTTGCTAGCATTTTGGAATTGTTGATTTCTAATTAAAGTTTTCGTCGAATAGCTTTTTGCTATAAAAATACTGTTTCATCTAAAAGTTTGGATTTACAAATATTTGAATTGTTCACACTTACACATTAGTTAAATATTTTGGGTTTGGGTTTTCAATCGATTCTTTTGAAATTGAAACGCATAAAGCGATATCGAATACTGAATGTTTTTTAGGGTTTCGTACACAACGGGTAAAAAAAAACGGAGCCCTATTACCACAGCTATCTATTATAATAACTAGTGTTCAATGGGGTCCACTTTCCGTCTGTCTGTCTGTCACCACGACTGAATCTCATGAACCGTGATAGCTAGACGGTAAAGGTAACTAACAGTATTCCGTCTCCATACAAACGGTCAGAATGCGAGTCTTGGGATCGGGTATACACTCGGGGTACACACCAGTCGCGGGTGCGCTGTAGTGACGAACGACCAAAATGGTTTTGTAAGCAGTAAGCGTCCGATTTATGAATATTATTTTGCTTGGAATAAGTACAAAATATACATTGTAAAGTAGCTGTGCACGTATTTATAACCAAGAAAAGTATATTCTTTTTTTCCTCCTTGACCATTAAACATGTTTTTTTTAGTTCAAACTTTGCGACAATTGCAGATTTTTATACAAAAAAGCATTTAGTACATTTAGTATATTTACGTCTCAATCCCGCAGCAAACAAGTGTGTGTTTTTATAAATATATTTACACAACGATTATTTTATTGAATGCTTCCTTTTTATTCGCAGCGTTTCTTTCTATCTAAATAATTTTGCAATCACCAAACTAAAAGCAAATAATCACATCAACTCTACTCGAAAAAATAAGGTGACTCACTTATATCATTAAAGTGGTAGGTTATATGATGCTTTACAAAGGTAAATAAACGAGGAATGTCTACAATTTTTAATGTTGTTACTTCTCATTACTATCGGTTAAGAGTCTGCGCAAATAGCCGTGTCCATTCCATTAATAAGAGCATCGATTGTATATTAATGAGCATGTCTCGAAACCTTCAGCGTGCAGCGTTTATACGGTTTTCGTCACACAGTGCTAAAATAGCTTCGTAACTTACTGACGATATCATTAAATGCTTACCGGATTACTTATTGATTATATCAGACAGAATCGTTTTTTAACCAACTTCAAAAATAAGGAGGTTCTATTTTCGACTGTATCTACATGTGTATTTTATGTATGTTCACCGATTTTTTCGTCAAAAAATTGTGAACCGATTTTCCAAATTCTTTTTTAAAATGAAACAGCATACCCCTGAGTCCTGAGGTAGTCCCATTGTCCCCAAGTCGCGATCTGATGATAGGATCCCGAGAGATATTTAGGGAAAATCTTCAGATTTTATAGTCACGTATACGGTCTCTGCTACTGCATCTTTACGCGTTATTTAAGCGTTTACATCCGGATGTAAACGTTTAATGACCTCTTTGTTGTTGAGAAAAAATGACATTATGTTGTGGTGCTGATCTGTTGATGGAACTCGTATAGAATTTCTATTGAGAACTTCCATACTATCCTATTCATTGGAATAGGAGTTAGCGAATTGCGATTGCAGTAGTGTATTAGGAAATAAAAATTCGGCTTGGAGGACGCCTTAAAAATCGCACTAAAATTAGTGCGTTTTTTTAAGGTTTCCTAATAGGTTGATGGCAAATCCAGGTTAAAAAGAAAAAAAATATAGTACCTAACTATGAGTTTGTAATTAATATCTTCAGGCTTTAACTCAGGCTTTACTGCAACGTATAAATTTTCCTTTAAGTCTGAAGTAGGATTTAAGATAACGGAAAAAACTCTTAATTTTACTGGAAACCCAAGAGGTGATTACCACAAATAGCTTCATCAGTTGAAGAGCGAGCGAGCCTTTGACTGGCGAGACAATGTCTAAGACGCGAACAGTGGCGCTAACGACAATTGGCTCTACTCTGTCTAAGATTACATTTAAGTTCATCCTCTATCTTTCTCAGCCAAACTGACGAAAAGAGACAGACTATATAATAATTTTCGTCTTCTCATAAACCCCAAAAAATATAGCGACAATGGATCTGCCAGAAAAATTGAGAAAGATTGTCGAATGAAATGGGCATAACTCACTAACCTCTCAAGTTATAGCATAACTTCATTCAATAAATATTTCATGTAACTGAAAAAATAAATATTATTTGAAGTACAAAAAGGTCGCGAACTTTTCCGACTACCCATTATCAAGTCGAGGTAGTCTTAAGTCAAAAAATTCGATATTTAGATGCTTATATAAGTTTAAATAAGAAACCAAAAATTCGCACACAGGTAGAATTTGAACCCACGTCCTTTGGCTAACCGGGCCAAAGGTTTTGGTTTCTTATTTAAACTTATATAAATAAGAATGAACACTGTGGGTGTTAAAAATATTTAAAAAACTATAGATGCTTATAATTTATATCGTTAGCAATGTATTTTTAGAGTAAAAACGTAGGTACCTAGTTTTAAAACTTCACGTATTATGTTTCCAGACACAATAGAAAATTAATTGTTATCAACCCGCCCGCGGGTATATATGGTTTATAACTATACACAAAAAATATGAACATTGAAATGTGTTTAAGGGGGAAAACGATTATCGCTTTTTGGATGAAATCCTCTTAATACACTGAAAACAAAAGATCAACCAAACTAGTTTTGTTAGTTGAATATTTCGTGTTAGGGAAGTCAATTTTTGTTTAATATAAACAATTTAAGTTCGCAAGTCACTAGATTACGGCCTACTAGTAGCCAAATTTTTGTTACTGTTAACCATTGATTTAATATATATAGGGATATCTCATCACATTGACAGCTATGGCACATGCTCTAATCGGCCGGATCGCCATTTTAAGCCGATTAAGTATCTAATGACGCGTGGTCCGTCAAACAATGAACATGCCTAAGTGTGTCGTCAAAAATTGCAAAAATCACAGCTCAATGAATCGTAAAAAATATGGAATGACGTTTCATCGGTAGGTAAATATTATTAATAAGGTTTGAAACCAAAATAATACTTAAATCCTGCTTTAATATTTTATTTTCTAATTTATTTACGTATAACATTGCCAATCTTCTATCCCTTTCACACCCAAAGCTAAAATGAAACAAAATACGTGACGTCATCGGAACAAAGTCAATTTTAAGGATAGAGTCGCCAGTGAATTTTTTTTGTTAAACAAAATACTTGAGTTTTTAGGTTTCCACAAAGTTATGTTTGTAAAGAAAATGAAGCAAATTTATCGCAATAAACCAGGACGATGAGTTTTATGAGAAGGGAAAATATAGCGTTGTGTTCGTATATTTTTTCTGAATCTGATATGTAGGTATTACACTACACGTAAAGGGATGTAGATGCAAAAAGGCTGCAATTAGGCAAGTGTTAGGGGCACCCAGCCTATAATAATATAATTTAATAATTATATAATTTAAGATAATTATTGTATTTTAAGTGATAAGCATTCACTATGCAATCTAAATATATTATTGCACTTGAAAAAATGACCGCCAGATATATTTTAAATAATTTATTTATTTCTCTTACACAAAATTGGCCTTACAGCTAGACTATGGCTAGGAAGTTAACATAAAATAAAATGTATTCCAATTTTGTGGGAGACTGGTGCCTGAAATAGGTTTTGTAAAAAACCTGTTCTACAGGTCACCAGGCCACCCCCGTAGGATTTACATTAATAGGCTAGGTAGGTACTATAAATAAATTTAAAGTAATGTATTACTGTGTATGTAGTGAGGTATGTGAGGTGTTGGATGTGTATGTAAGTGTCGTGTCGTCGTGTCGGCGGAGGTAAGTACGTAGGTGGTAAGTATGTACGTAGGTACTGTTACTATTATTAAATTAACGCTGAGCAATATGTTTTTATGTTGTATTTCACTTGCTTGTTGTTTAACTGTCATATATCTTAGCCATCGGTAAAATCCAATGATAGAAGTTAGGTATAACGAGTACCTAGACTAAAGAAACGGTTTTTAATTTTAGTACAGCCAGCAGTACGTCAGGTTATACATGTGAGCTATAAAACAGCTTTTATTACGTAGTTAATAGGGGTGGTCTTAAAGTGAAAGTGGGGTAGTCTGACGTGAGCCGAGTGACCGCACGTCAGACTACACGTGTTGACCTTGATACCGCTTCTACTCCTTACATGATAAACGCTGTTTTTGTAGTTCAAATGTATGCCTTGACGTACTTCCGCGACTGAACTTAACTAGGTTACCTTATTCACCTCATTTTTTAATTAAGTTAGCCAACTGTTTAGAGGAGAACCTTCTAGCTATCTAGCAGTAAATCAAAGTATTTTCATAAAACCACACTAAAATAAATAAAATAAAGACGAAAAAAAGTGTTTTATAAATAGTAATTTCTGCTGGAACTCTTGTCTTTTAAACCGTGCTAACAATAAAAACAGCTGCAGAGAAATAATAATGTAATGTTCAAAGCATAAGATACATTTTTAATAGAATAATTTAGTAATCCGATTATATTACTATTACACTCATTAATTAACTAAAATAATACCTGTGGCAGTAGCCTTAATGCTTCTTATAAATCTGTGAAACATGTTGTTGGTGTGTGTGTACTGTAGTACTTTTAAAATATTTTGCCTCAAAATCAATTTTGTACATTATCGTTTGTGTCATTGTCGAGCATCGAAATGTGAACCATCCCCGCATTTCAATGAGTTAGGTTAGGTTAGTTTGTACTTTAGTGTGGTTGTAGTGTACCTACCCAGAATTGGAGAGTTGTGCCAATATAATTATTATTGGTTGTAGTATGACAAGTTTGAACCTGTATAGTAGAAATATGATTATTATGAAAGTGTCTTCATTAAAAAAATACTCGTATTCTCATACATATAATATACCAAATTTTATGAAAAGTAGTAAATAAAATATAAATCATGACTTTCATCAGTTACTTAATTTCATACAAAATATGAACAAACAATCTACTCCATTACTTCTTTGTTCGTATTATTGGCTTATGAATCTTCAAGTGAATGATATTTGACATATGACGTAGTGTCGTCATCCATTGCTGCGTATTACACATGACAACTTAAATAGCTGAAGCTTAAGCGGCAATGTATGAACTTAGCCAGTTAAAGCTTCATAAGGTGAATAATAACATGTGCCATGTTTGGGCTTTGATTTTGTATGGCGTAGTGCATCCCTATATATAATAAATCAATGCTGTTAACCAATAATTTTTTTCAGTGTAGCCACTGCCGCTAGATACACATTGACACGACCGCGTGCATGAGTCAATTGTCTTATGAATCCTGACCGGCCATTGGCTTCATTAAACGAACACTTTCAATTATAAAGGTCACTGGAGCAACAGAAGTGTTTTTGTGATTTTATAGACTTCAAAAGAAAAGTCTTTAAAAGGTCTTCAAGGACACAAAACGGGCGCTTTGGAGCACCCGTGTTTGGCACATTCCTTTACTGAGCGAAAATGTCTAATATATTTCGTAAGAGTAAGTGATAAAACATTCAATTCAGAAAGGCGTGCTCTTACACTCAGAAGTGCTTACTCCAGTTTGGTCCATTACTTGTGATTGAAAGTTAATATAATGGCTTGGCAACACTTAGAAAGAAAATATTAAACCTAGTCAGGTACATAGGTATTCCTTACCTATATTATACCTATTGGAATAAAACCATGCACCTCCGTCTGTTCACCCTATTATCCTTATTTCCGTACATTTTCTATAATGTGTCGACAGTAATCAATAATGTTGTTATATTCTAAGTGTATTTTTTGGCTGAGCTTAGGTATATTTACGCTCTCCCCCAAAAGGAATTACCAATATTTAAGTACATTTAACTAATGTATGGTATGAATAATTAAAAGCACTCAATATTGACTAAATATAATCATTTAAGTATCTATTACCTTCATTGCTGATGAGTTGTTGAGCATAAAGTACCTAAGTACTAAAATACTGTTAAAAGCAAACATATGTTATAAAATACTTGAATATAAATATTATTACTTCAGAACCCACGTTCACAATTGAGAACATAAAGTTTAGAAAGTCCCCATACATAAATAATTTTATTAAATAAGATAAGAGACCTCCCTTGTGCATATAAAGAAAAATCTCATTTTCTCAAAAAAAGAAATGTACCTTTAGTACCCTTCAAATGATTGTTGTTAAAATAGGTATATTATGTAAAAGTTTGTAAGTATGTATGTGTGTGCAACATGCTTGAATAATCATTTTTCTACTCTCTTCTAAATGTCAAATCCATTTATGATAAAGTATTCCCTGACTGATAGAGATAATATAGGTACACATTATGGAAACACAAAAAAAGATTCTCCAGTCCAGTATGTTAAGAGTTAGGTACCACCTGAATCAAATAAATAAGGTCGACTCAAGTCAAATATAGTTACTAAATAACCTTCCTTCCGCAGTCGGGTAATTAAGGCATTATCCAGTGTAATAAAATATTTAAATAGCAATGGACAATTTTATTTGACATTACAGTTTAGTTTTGTTTTAGCAACGTATCATTAAGCTTAACATGTTTCATGTACATGTACTTAGGTAAGCGCGAAAACTAAAACATCAAAGCTTTGATCAATTCAAAGTTTTATAATAAAATCTTAGGATTAAATGCCTATTTTGGAACGTGATCAAGTCATTAGATCTATTTCGTTTATCATTATGTGTAGTGATTCCTTTGATGTCGTCATGCACGAGGACTGGTGACTGACACAACGCGCAGAAGGCGACCTGTATTGATCATGAGGATACAAAAGTTACGAGCGATGTCATGTTTATAGGTTTATAGCCGGCATATGTAGGTATAGTGCGAATAAACAGAGCCGGTCATCATTCGGCTGATTGAATTTGATAGGTTTTACTGCTCTCGCATCATAACCTCGGAATACAATATCTACTCGCATGCCAGATAATAGTAGCCACACATAGAAAAATTGCGTTTTAAAATCGTAGTCACCAATGCTCGTTCGTGGTAACTTTATGAAAAGAGAAAAGTTTATTTTGCAAGTTTTCTTTTCTTATTACTTCTTATGGATATTTATTATGTTAGTGCAGGCTAACTTAAAGAATAGCAATGTAAGTGAAAGGAATAGCATTAAACAGCAACACAGTAAGACAAAATAACATAAATGAAAGTAAACTTAGGATTTTTTTATTCTGCTGAGTTTTACTTGCTTTTTGAAAGCTAAGGTCCTGCATCGTCAAGATAAAAAACTTACCCTTACACAATTTAAAAGTTGCCACTTTTTAATATAGGTAGGTATTGCTACCCGAACCGAGTGGAATGGAAACTTTAGTAGGTAGTTGTTGTCACTGTTTGTTATTTATTGTTGGATGATCAGAGATGCACAACTGTTGATCTTAATCTCATGTCAATCGCGTCAACCTGTGTTTATGATCTAGTAAATATCACGCGATGGTAAACTGCGGAGTCGTTAGCAAGGTTGAGACATGATAGTCGTAGTACATTGTCGCTTTTAAAACAGGTGTCCGTACCTTGACATAGTACGCGTTCAGCATTGTATGCCATCCGACGACGTATCGTCGGCACTTTGTGTTTGTGTCACCCGTTTTGAAATGCAAAAAGCAACTTTGGGTGCGTAAGAAAAACATTATACGTAAGTATACCATGGTCTATACTTACATGTATCTACTTAAAAATACTTTTCTTATCTAGCTAGCAAGTAGAGCATTATGGATTAGCTAAGTATGTCCTACTTGTTACCATACTATCTCGGAAAATTGTGTTTACATTGTTTTCCTACCAAAAAAGATTCACATTCATTCTGCACTACCATACATAGTATGGTAGCATAGCACAGCACTTTGAATTTTGTTTGGGTACGTTAAATTAGAACGTTACAAAATTGAAAGCACTTTTAACGTTTTCTGTGGCAAGAGAGTAAAAATTAGAAAAACATAAAGCAATTAAAATCGTATTATACTTTGAAATGAATGTACTAAGTCTTGCCAAGCCAAGTCATACCTAGCATAAAAAGTATGACTTAAAAGAAAAAAATATGTGGTTATGAGATTTTGACGTTTTCGGTCGTTCTCATACTTGTTGACGTCAACCAAGCCTTGCCTTTAACTTTTACATATTTCATTGTTTACTTGCATTAAAAGTACTCCTACCTACCTACTACTTATACCAGCACTCCATATACTATACAATCGGTATCTAAGTACCTAATACAATAGGTCTGAAAATGATCTCAGAGATTAAGGAATAAAATGATTAATGTTCGTTTATCACATAACAAGAGTCTGACTTACATTCGGTTTGTTTAACATCGCGCAATGTCCAGATGAAACAAAATATCTTTGAAATCACGAGAAATTACACTGAACGAGTGAAGTCATTATAA
Source organism: Pyrausta nigrata (assembly GCA_949316185.1). NCBI lineage: Eukaryota > Metazoa > Arthropoda > Insecta > Lepidoptera > Crambidae > Pyrausta > Pyrausta nigrata. The sequence goes on from OX438938.1 coordinate 10,627,069, forward strand.
TCTTGTCAGCATTGTTTTTTAAAGAAAGTAATTACCTCCCGACTTCCATAAGTTAAGCCATTCATTTTAAAGCAACTCGTGGGCAAATGACCCGCTGAGACTCATTAAGGCATCAGAAACTCGTTGCCTTACAGCTTGAACTAACTACAAGCTTCTGCGGTACTAATGTATTCCTGTAAAATGTAGTAAGTTTGCCAGTATATCATTATTCATAAAAGCATGCAATTAATTCTTACAAAACAAAGTCAATGATCCGTAGCGAACGAACTTTTCATGTTAGGCACAAGATTGATTATTTCGTTACGCACATTTCACTTGCTTTTTATCCTGAAAATACACATTCTAGAACAATGCACCTCGGCCTGCGACACTAATACATAATTCATACCTACATTGAAATTTTAATAAGTGTGCACCTATTCAATATACTTAGGTACCTTGAATCAGCCGTGTCCAGCAGCGGTCGCGATATCGCGCGCGATGCTCCTGCGTTTGTTTTCGAGTTGATTATTCAGATCTCCCGTAATTCAGTCGGTACACAGATAAAGTTTGGAGGTGGTTTCACTAGCTGCAACTGAATTTCAGAAGCTTGGTGAACCTGGAAAGGTTGGAAATTGTGTCTGGCGCACGCACTGTACGCTTGATGATATTAAAAAACTGTTTGACTGTAAAACCGGCGCGATGGTCCGTGGTCGTGCTCGTGCAACAATGGGACGCGAGCGACGCGCTCGGCACGCGGTTATCAACTAAACACATTAAAAATGCCGGCTGCTGGTACACAACTCTGTATTTCTTAACAGTGCATTGTTGATTCGTCAAGCCTCAACACCGAAAGATAAACGTTTTCAAAATCAATAAAATAATGGAACTCAATAATGGATTAGGTGCAGTTTACTTGCTTGCTTAATCAATCGAATGATAATACTGTAGGCAAAATAAACAGTCATCGACTTGGTGCAGGGACTAAGTTTTTTTTGGCTCTCGACGCAAATCAAACGAAATAGGTTGATAAAAAGCTTTCACGTTTTGAATTACAGTCGTTCCTATGTTGCAATCGATGGAGATCGTTACGTGTTTCACGATTTTGGCAAAAGAGCTGTATATCTATTTAAAGCGTAAGTCTTTAGCGGTATATGTAGGTAACTAATCTCAAAGTATTAGAAATTGATTTAATTAGGAAAGAGTTTCAATGATAACAGAACAAGTTAGTACGTAAAATTTGCTATAGCATACTAAACGAATGTAATGTAATTGATTAGCAATTAAATATAAGTTAAATTATAACATTTCCAGTTCAGTTTCTATTAGGAAACACGCAAAGAACACAGAAAAAAGATTGGAATGTTCCAAGTGGACGGACATATTAGAAAATATTTCCTTATATATGTATAGGTATCTAAATGAATACTGACTTTATGACTGACGGATGACTGACAGACTGATTGACCGACTGACATATCAACGCACAGCCCAAACTACTGGGATTAGAAACTTGAAATTTTGCACCATGCTTCTTTTTATAGTATAGGTAAGCACGAAGAATTTATTTCTAGAAATTCGTCTACTTTGTCGTTTATACGTTTGTCCGAAACTCCTTCAGCTTTGAAGCTAAATCGATAAAATAAGGTATTTCAGGATTTTTGAAAATTCAAACTTCAAGCGGGTGAAAAGGGGTGTGGAAGTTTGTACGGAAAACTCAACATTTGTAGATATTGATTTGGTTATTATAATTGTTGATATTTTAGGACATTTTGTTGGTTCTATTAAGTAAGTTGTACTATTTGTCTCTATGGTTTTCGCAGGGTATTATGCTATGAAATAAATCATACAGATACAGCTGTCTGTCTGTCACCAGGCTGTATCTCATGAACCGTGATAGCTGGATAGTTGAAATTTTTACAGATGATGCATTTCTGTTGCCGCTATAACAGCAAATACTAAAAATAGAAAGAAGAGTTATTGAAATCGGTCTCATATATTTTGAGTTTGTTTATACAAAATATATATATTATATATATATATATATATATATATATATATATATATATATATATATATATATATATATATATATATTTAAAAAAGAATTAGCACCTACAATAGTAGGTATTAGGTGGTTTTTACACAATTAAACACCTCCACACAACAAAAACGAAACCAATTAATTCTCTCTCTACTTTCTCAAAAGACCGAATAATCTTTGTTCGCTAGATTATTCGAAACTTGAACTTCGTAACATACCAGTGCGAAATACTCGAGATTTACTCATATTATGCGTACCTACCTACTATTTTGTCTTGGCACAGTAATAGTATCTAAGTGCATTTAGGGTACCGTAATTCAAAACGAAAAAAGGCATTTTTATAGGATCACTTTGTTATTCGACTGTTTGTCTTTCTGTCAAAACCCCTTTCTCATTGTCTGTGGTCCCTTAAAGCTGTAAAGAAATTAACCTTCGTAATCAACGCAATCAAAAGATTGCGTTGATTACGATTAAGACAGCCATTTGAACCGTATTTTGCAGGGGAATCAAAACCTAGCTCAAACAAAAGCCTATAGTTTTTTTTTAAATTTTTTTTTTATTTGAAAAGGGTTTGCTCTTGATTCTAGACTAAGCCAGACGTGGCACAGACAGAGTCGATGATGGAGCGAGCTCACCCAGAAGAAGTACACTCTGAGTTTGAAGGTCTTTGCGTTGTAATCACTGAAGCGGCTAGTGAGTAGTATTATAATCGCACTTGCCCGATTTAAAAAAAAATATCGTAACGGGCTTTAGAAGACAAAAGACGTAGGTAGATAATTGAATAATTTTCAGGAAAAGCCGAATCTGTTGCGTAAATTCAGCACAGGTGCTAAATATATTTCTTGTTACATTTCGGGAAATGTATTTTACATGAAAAGACAACGGATTTACTGATGTCGTGTAGGGTGACTGAAACGGCAGTGAACACAAAGCTTGTAAAATACTCCCCATGTTTTATTAAGCCTATTGAAGATTACTCAGGGTGTATACTTACATACTTACTTACCCGAGTAATGGTGTTGTTATCTGTTGCTATGACATCCGTGATGCTTGGAGCGAAAATGATTTTGAGTATTACATGTTTTGCTTTCCGTTATTACAATTTGACATCATCTTGATCAACGCTTTCAGGCTCCAGTATCGTTGTTCAAAGACCTTGTAATGTCAGCGGTTTATCTACACTATATTATAAAGAGGAAAGATTTGATTGTTTGTATTGAATAGAAAACTATTGGACCGATTAAAATGAAATTTGGTAAAGACCCCACCATCAGATGGGATTAATAATGCCCAGGAGAGAGAGAGAGAGAGAGAGGTAAAGACATAGTTTGAGACCATGGTAAGTAACATAGGCTACTTTTTATCGCGATGTAAAATCACCAGTGTGAAATGGTGGTTGAAAGTTTTTATGGTATACTCGTAGTTATATTTTTATTTAAATCCGACTTTTAGCGCGGGCAAAGTCGCGGGGAACTGCTAGTCCTTTACATATTCGTACAAAACGCATAGATACCTAGACATGGTGTGAAAGTACCTAAATACCTCGGATTCCGGCCTCTAGACACGCTCACTCGCACCATTAAGTTTTGACACCATCTCACAACCATTTATCCACAACATTACCATTTTTTGAAACTATGGATATCGCTAAATCTAATTATAATAGGTATTATCTTGTTGTGGTCAAGAAAACTACAGTGCAATTGATGCTTAGTAGGTAAATACAACAGTAGGTTATATATAGTTCCTTCTTTTTTGGAGAAGGCTTAAAACGGAATTCTTTTGTACGAGGGTCAAACTGAAAGTTCTTAGAAAATCAAAAACTGATTACATTAGCCAGTTATTAGTTTTATTATATCTTTTCAAAATATTGTCCATTGACGTCAATACACCGCTGCATGCGATGGAACCACTGGGAAAAGCACTTTGCCCACTCGTCCTTAGGGGTCTCTTCAATGGCATCGCGATACGCAGCCACCGCTTCTTCAGCATTCATAAACCGCTTTCCTTTAAGTTTTTCTTTAATTTTTGGAAATAAATAAAAATCACAAGGCGCGAGGTCGGGGCTATACGGCGGGTGACCCAGTAATTCAACGTTTGATGTCGCCAAATAGTCGATCGTTCGCTTGGCGGTGTGCGACGAGGCGTTGTCGTGGTGAAGGAGGATCCTACTGCGAGGTCGTTTCTCTCGAACTTTTTCCAAGACAAGTGGCAAACAATTGGTAGTGTACCATTCTGCAGAAACTGTTTTTTGATCCTCTAACACAATTGTTGCGAAATGACCTATCCTTCCAAAGAACGAGGCCACCATTTTTTTTCCCGCACTTCGATCTCTCTTCACTTTAGTTGGCAACTCCTCGAAAGGAAACACCCACTGAGCAGATTGTCTTTTGGTTTCAGGATCATAACAGTAAATCCAGCTTTCGTCACCTGTTAGTATGTCGAACACAGCATTTGAGTCACCTCCGTTAAATCTTTCAATCATTTTACGGCACCAATCCACACGATGGAGTTTTTGAGCCTTAGTCAAATTATGAGGTATCCACCGGGCGCAAAGCTTCCTGACCGCTAAATGTTCGTGGAGGATTTTGTGCACTTGACTCATACCGATGCCTAAGCTTGTCCGAATCTGCTGATAGGTCACTCTTTTGTCAGTCTCTATCATACGCCGCACAACACAGATGTTATTTTCAGTCGTCGCCGTAGAAGGCCGTCCCTCACGTACATCATCAGTGAGATTAGTGCGACCACGTTTAAACTCATTAAACCAGTTGTAAACAGTCGCACGAGATGGGGCTTCATCGTGAAAGGCCAATCGTAGTCTATCATAACTTTCTTGTTGACTTAAATGACATCGAAAGTCATAAAAAATCATTGCACGAAAATTTTCTCGTGTTAAATTCATTTTGACGTGACACAGACAATTTTCAATTTGCCGCCAAGTCGTAAAACAAATGACAAATGAATGAAATATATACTCAGTAATATTGGCAAAGAGTTCTATTTTCAAATTTTAGAATATTTTTTTTATTATATTGTTTATAAGTGGCCAGTTCTAAGAACTTTCAGTTTGACCCTCGTACCACAACTATCACAGCCATGTTTCTATGGTTGTGACTTTATATGAATGGGCTTTCCCAAAAAAGATAACAAATAGTGCTAACAAATGACTGGGTTTGTTACCTCGGTGATGATAAGACACGAAGCCTAAGTACCAATTTTTCATGTCAGGTTTTTATAACGGCTCCCTCATTTTGCCATAATAAAACCCAAGGTTTTATACCTGCAAACTATTTTCATAAAACTCGGTTTGGTGGGTCTTGCTTTGGTACCTACATGATAAGTGTTAAAGGAATATACCTACTCAATATGTATGAATATGTTTTAGCCACATTAAAATGAAAGAAGAATAAACGCGATTGCGCTCTTAAAAGATCTCTATCATCGAGGTTTGCGGGTAAATTTATACGTTATGTAGGTAGTGTTCGAACCTCTTGAATTTGAGCCTGCCTCTCCAGCTAAATCGGGAAATTCTTTCTCTCCGTAAAGGCCAGGGAACCCTCGCTTTCCCAGGATGCCATGCCTACCAGGACGACCTACTGCTCCATCAACACCATTACATCCATTCAAGAATGATAATCCTCTTGTATCTTACCTTCTAAACCTTGAAGACGCTAAGAAAAAATATTAACCTAACTTTTGTCAGTACTAATAAGTTACACAATTTCGTTTGGTAATGTCCTCCTAGCCGAATTTCGACTACAGCGGCCAATCTCAACAGAGATTAGCCAACTACTCGGGATATAATATGTTAGTGCACCATTAATACACAGGTGCACTCTCTGTTCCTTCACTCTCATAAATCGGTGAGACGGCAGTCCGACATGACCGTAGAGAGATCAGCGCAGGACTAACGGCTTAACGTGCTTTCCGAGGCACGGGGGTGATAAAACCACCAACTTCCTAACTGCAGAGCTGTGTCTGAGGTATTTAATGACTGAAAAACCCAACACTTTCGGCCAGACCCGGGATTCGAGCCCGGGACCTCGTGGATAGTACCCAGCGTGCTGACCACTAGGCCAACGAGTCGAGCAGTCGAGTCGGTTGGTATTCAATCGTTAAACAGATGAGTTTCAAAGATGGTGATCAATGCAAAGTTTAATATAAAGTCAAATCGTTTTCGTTATTTTGCGATCTGCTCTACGGGTATCATCAACAACGACAATAAAAATAATCCAAAATAAAACCATGATGATGTAATATTGGTTGAGTTCACTTTTATTAGGCCCGTGAGCTTAACGTTCTCACCGAAGACACTTTGCTTTCGAGAATATGAAAATAATAATAATGAATCCATAAAGTTCTGACAAAGTCCATAAAAATACATTAAAATTAAAACAATACATTAAATAGAATAATTATATTTTATCATTTGCATTGAGTATATTAGAAAGATACCATTCTCAAGATGAAAATAATAACATCCAATAACTCGTTAACATTTACGTAATTAGGAGAAAAACATTTCACGCGGTAGCTTGTTACCAAGTTACCTTGGAAACGAGCAGATAATGAAGAAATACACTCAATTTATTTGTAAGCCCATTACCATGTTTTAGGTTTGTAAATAAGGTAGGTAGTATATCTTTATGTTCATTGTGTCTGAGCAAATACATCAAAATTTTAAATAATAGCTACTAGAATTAATTTATGAATAAAAGTTAATAGTACCTAGTTAGGTCATAAGTTCTGTCACATGTGTAATATGAAATAATCTGGACATGTTTATTATTTATGTAACCATTTATGTAGCAAAATGAACTTAATAAAACATAGATTCATATGGTAATAAAGTTTATTCAAAACGACCCTCGCGATTTTGAATACAGGCCTTCAATCTGCGCGGCCACTCGTCTATCGAACTAACTCCATGTCAATATCGGCGGCTGCCTTAATCAAGGGTGCCTTGAGTGACTCCAAATCAGGATGAGGCTTTGAGCAGGCCTTTTTCCTTCAAGTGTTGCCATTATGTATCATGGATAGATAGAATAGACAAACGTTCGCAGGCGTTGTCGTATATTTTTAGCGAGTTGAAAGTGCCACAGATGTTTATTAAAAGCGTCATTCCCTCTCTAAAAGCTTAACTCAGGCCTTAAAAATCGTAAAAAAATGATGATAGTGCATTTTATAAACTTTCCGTTTAGCAGTAATAGTTGTTGAAATTCTTGTGGTGTTGGATAATTGTACCAAATACCAAATCCTTAGAATAAATTATTTAAAGTGACTAAGATGAAGTTGTAGTTTGTATTTTATAACGGGTAAAGTAAGGACTTGCATTAATGATTCTAGTATTTTGTATGTACAGACTGTTGGTCTGCGCCCCCCAACACAGGGGTGGTTGTACAAACGATACTGATGCCAAAAATAATATTTAAAAAAAACACCTTAATTTTTCATGGGGAAACCCCACAAAATCAATTTATCATTGCGATTCTAGCGAGCGAGTCGAAAAACTGCCAACCTATCCGTAGCTACAGCGTAGTGTTTTGTCTGTTTTCACAACAAATGGGGACACCATTTGTTGTGAAAATTTCTAGACATGCTGTGAAGAGGTTTTCTTTCATAAAACTTTAATATTATTTGATGGCGCGATAGCCGAGCGGAGAAAACTTCACTTCTCATCCGTGAGGTCGTGAGTTCGATCCCGGCCTGTACCACTGAGTTTTAATAAAAACTTAAGTACAGTCTTTTCCAAAGATATCGCTGCCTAACGGTGAAGGAAAACATCGTGAGGAAACCTGCTCACTAGTTGGCTAGTGTGTGAAATAGAGAAGGCAATGGCAAACCACTCCATCGAAATTTTCCAAGAAAGTCGTTGTGTGTGTTTGATTCCACATAATGATCACGACCCTCAGTTATGAGATATACGACTATGAAGAATATTATTTGAAAAAAATATTTTTCTTTTAATTAGCATAACATAAACTACCATCCCCGAGTCGGTGGGCCCTGACCAAAACAACTCCCTGTATATCTTTTTTTTTCTCATTATTGTATAGCATTTAATTGGTTTCCTTATTTACTTTGCAAGTTTTTGCAGTAAACGAGAATGGGCCATAATGTAAGAACTTTGGTCAACATAATAGCTAATATGTAGTAGATCAAAATTCAGATTCATGTTTTGTCCAAATATACATAGTGTTTTTTAAATGGCAAAATTAATTTTAAATATACTATTTATTTATTGTATAAAAAAGTAATTTATTTAAAAAAAAGACAGTGAATTTTTTTGAACTATACATACACTTGCTAGAACACTCCCGATGACGTTGACCTCCTAACAAAAAAACTATGTCATAGCTTTATTAGGTTTTTTTTTTGCTTTTACTTACCTAACTTTTTCGGAGCGATGCACGAAAACGTTAGAAAATTAAAAAAAATTTAAAAGCATTCATTCAGTAGTAAAAACTTTCCCCCTACAACGCACCTATTATGACATAAGCGAAAACCCCTGTAAATATAATCCTAAATGGACCCTACACTGCTATGGCTAACCTCCTAGACTTTCAGTTGGTTTACTTCTTAAGGAACCTGAAGTACTATTTTAAGAAATCGCCTAGGTCACAGCTCACACACTTTACAGTTGTAAAGTGTGTGACAAAGTGGGTACTTTGTTAAGTGGATTAGGTTGTATGTTTAAAAGTAGAACCCCATGACCTACAGATTTGCATCTATATAAAAAAATACATCCAATTTATATACTTGTCATTGACGTGTTTTTCATTATTGTTCGGTAGATAAACTACTTTGCCCATACTACTTTTGCACAAAACAATTCATCGACCGTCTTTTGGTGGGACTCGAATTATTGTATAGCATTCGTATGACTTTTGGTTTTAGCATTAAGTTAATGCAAGGTTTAAGAATACCCGACAAATTGATAGGAACGATTTCTAATAGATCGAAATATAGTCAATCTTGTCCGATTTACGCTCGGTCGGCACTTCAGATTTAATATTGGAAAATATTGCTGCCGCCGTCTCCTGCCGATATTATTGAGGCAGTCGACAAGTAGGTAGGTTCTTTATAAAATGTCATATTACTTACTACCTACTCATGACTGGAAAATAGTAGTGTACCGAGGTTAGTATATCGTGGTTTTAAAATGTATAGTATGTATACGGACTTTTGTATCAGTATCCAATTTTTCCAGACATTACGTATCGTTTATACCGTAGATGCTATTAAAAAAAATAGATAGGTCGAGTTTTTTCTCGTAAAGTTTTGATGACATTATTAATGTTCACGTATTTGAATATAATGGTTGATTAAGTTTTACTTATAGAAACACTTGTTAATGTTGTTTTTTTTTTCAGATTAAACTATCAATAAACTGGTTACCTGTAACTACGCATGAATTAGATGAATGCGGCGCGTAGGTACATATTAGCGCAGGGTTGCTATTATTATGATGACTTGTGCGGGAGGCAACGGCCTTGAATGAACTGTGTCTATCGTTTAAGCCATTTTTCTGACGGTTTCTAAGTGCTTTATCTCGATATTTTTGTACTGGACAACAAAAAAAAAATTTTTTTTTGGTTTTTTTAATCAAATATCAATTTATTCAAAAGACAATGTTAATTCTACCATGGGGATCCGTATCAGCTTGCGTCCAAACAAATTTACTCTCAAAAGTCTAGTTTTTATTCATCTTTTCACTACCAAAAAGATTTTCTCAATGTTTAACTATATTTAAAATATGGCAAGAAATTTAAAAACGACTGATTATATTTGAACCTACTAGTAACGTTTTTTCTAAGACTGGGAATCGAACCCAAGACCTCATCCACAGGGAAAGACATATATTACATGTGCAAGATATAACACAAACTACAAAATTAACTAAACAATAAGTATAATGAAAACTTTTATGAATGTTTACTGAAAAACTAAACAGAGTCAGAGCAAAAAGCCAGTCCAGTGGTAATAATACTGTTCAGTATTTCAAATTGACATTGACAAGCATTGATATAAACCAATGTTGACAAGTGACAATTTATAGTTCGGAGTTCCGAAACTCCTTAACAGTGTTTTGACTTCTACAATATTAATTTCATAAAAAGGTAAAATGAAATAAAATAATTCAGTATTCGTTTTAAGCTTTGTAATTATTTTCGTCGGTATAATCTTGCTTAGCTAATGAACATTATTTGTATAATAACTTCAGTCAGTATATTTACGGAAATAATTTACAGCTTGATTCGGAACGATATAGTTTTAGAAATTGAACTTTTGTTTATGGATATGTCGCTTTTTGCGGAAGTAGATAGGTAAGTTAATTCTTTTAATCCTTTTTTTCTTGTTTTTTTAATGTGGTTAAAAAGACGGTTAACAATTTGCAAATGATTCACAAAAATATTTATAATTTTTGGTGTTAATAAACTTATGATGACGCAACCTGGTACTTACATGTATTATCATGATCCTTTACAAAAATCACCTGTATGTAACTTAAAACATTAAAATATGCGTGCGAGGTGCGAGTAGGTACAGGTAACCTAACTACATTATTTATTTTCAGAAGGTGTAATGAAGCCTTATGTTAAGAACAAGTACATTTATCTTATTAAGTTACTTGTCATTATTTCTTAACATAGGCGACCAATGTTTCCGTAAATTAAGTTAAAAATGTTAAGTTTGTTAGTAAGAACTCATACCAAGAATCTTTGCTAATTAGGTTCGTTCGATACCTGAAAAGAAGAAGACTCTTCGTAGAATGTCACTGCTAAACTTATTGACTCTTACATGGAGCTGATTTAAGTAGATCGGGAATTAAAGAATGTTTGAATTCGCAGTCGCAGTTTCATTATTCTAAACTGAAATTCGCAGTTTGCTCTGCTAAACGTTTCTTAAGATTCTATCCTGTATTACGACGTTATTTTCGGCTCTAGCTGTCTCGTTCACTCACGCTACTCTACTAGTACGAACTAGTATGAGTGACAGAGAAGGCTTTAGTTGAAGGTATGGACACTGACATGCAGAGTGAAACCTTTGTTTGCGACTTCTGCAATAGTACCTAAGTACATTCCAACGCGGGATTCGTTACACTGGCATTATTAAAGCCACAGCAACAGGAATGAGGTAATACGTTTAAAAGATCAGGAGGTACGATAAAGCAGTAATAAAAAAAGAAAAATATAGGTAATTCTTCTTAGTATTCTACCGAATTTAGTCTACGGCGGCCCCAGTAAGATCATCTACTTAGGTAACGCGAGTTACGCGAGAGATATTAGGCTAAGCGCAGATATGGTTAAAGATCTTTATTTCTCATAAGAATTACAAATTCACTTACTGAGAATACAGTTTAACAATAACAAAATATAATCGCCTTCGATGAGCGTATTACAAATAATAATTAAACTAGGGGGTAGATATAAACAGTTGACGGACGGCCGTCGCCAGCCGATACAAGTTCCTACCAGCCTGACGTAAGTTGTAGGATTCGACGATTGACACATTTTTTTAGGGGCCTAGACATTTTCTTTTTTAAATGTCATTAGCTTTTTTTCTTTATTTATGCATTGCCAGTTCAAATATGATTAACACGTGTCATAAAAGAACGAATGAAAAAAAAAGGCGGGAAACTTCTAACTAGACGGGCGCGTTTTTTGTTTCTCCTAATTTTAAAAATACTTTTTTTCTTATTTATTGTGATCAGATAAGAAGTATTAGTATTAGTTACTTGTAGTTTGTTTATATTTTAATTGTTAGTGTATATAGCTGTACATTTGGTAAGTGATTTTTCAGTTTCTTTAAATATGAATGACCCGCCTGATCCAGGCGAGGTCCCACCCGTAGGTGAAAATGTAACTGTACCATTTAATCTGAATATGTCTGATCCTGCCACCATCCCGATACATTTGAATTCTTTTGCATCGTCGCTAAAGCCCCCTGTGGCTCTTTCAAATGAATCGGCAATGGATACAGATGGCCAGCAAGCAACCAGCTCCCGGAAACGTGCTCGCGTACATAGATGCAAACAATGCAACAAGCGTAAGCGTAAGCATCGCCATGGGCAAGACATCAAGGAAACCGATTGTTCCTGCAACTTGATTGGGGAGGGCGCGAGTGAATCTGTTGGGGTAGATTCTCCTGCTCCAACTCCGGAGAATCGGGATGAGAAAAATAAAGATAAACGTACATTGCAGGATACGCAGGCACAACCCCAACCTTCATCCATTGATCTAAGTAGGAAGTGTTATAATAATAATGATGCCTCGCCTTTTGTGATTCATGTCCAAAAAATTCAGTCTGCCCCAAATGATGGCACCTCAATGCATGCACTCTCTTTTGGCATGTTTTTTAAAAAACATGGTTTTAAAAACATTGTTAATGGTAGTGTTAATCAGATCGGCCGCAATACCATAGCTATGGCTTTCTCAAACTTCTCTGATGCAAATTCACTTCTTGTTCATGATAGTCTGGTATCTAATAACTTTAAAGCTTTTATTCCCTTATTCAATGTGACTAGGATGGGATTAGTGCGAGGAGTACCTGCTGAATGGTCTCCTGAAGAGATAATTGCAAACATTAATGTGCCAAAGGATGTGGGGAAATAATTAAAGTTCGCCGGCTTAATTTTAAAACTTTTAATAATGGGACACCAACATGGAAGCCATCACAAACTGTGGTTATTACTTTTAATGGTCAAATCTTGCCTAAACGAATATTTATGTGTTATAATCCTCTCTCTGTTGAATTGTATATTTTTCCCACAATACAATGTTATCATTGTTGCAGATTTGGTCATACAAAAGTCCAATGTCGATCCAAGCCACGCTGCTATAAGTGTGGTCAAGATGGGCATGCTGGTGATTCCTGTAATGTAGATGAAGATAATAGTCTGTGTTGCTCGTGCTTAGGGTCCCATTATGCAACTAGTAAGGCTTGCCCTGAGATATCAAGGCAAAAACAAATTAAAATGTATATGGCTAATAATTGCATTTCTTATGCAGAAGCTTCCAAGTTACACCAGTGACTAAATCCTTCGCTGATGTTCTTTCTTCTAGTCCTGCAAAAAGTTCAAAATCTTATTTCCCTAGTAATAGCATTTCACATAATAATAACACCAATTCTAATTCATATAAGAAAACTGTTTACTTGAAACCCCGGTCTCCAGCAGCACCCAGCAAAGGTTATGATAAAGAATCCCATAAGGCTATAATAAACCAGTTTACAATCCCTGAACCAAAAAATGGATGTGCCTATAAGAATGATCAAAATAATAGTAACAGTAAAAACTTAAAGCAAATAACTGATTTACTTTCTATTGTTATTAGTCTATTATCCCAATTTCAAAGTAATACTAATGGACCGTCCAACGTTGCCCCATTACTTGATAAGCTAATTGAAATCAATAAAATTCATGCAAGCAAAGATCTTGCAGTGGAATTCTCGCAGTCTGACTAGTAAAAAGAGTGAGTTCATACACTTGCTCAACAATTATGAGCCAGTTTTCTTTGCTGTGTCAGAGACTTGGCTCAAATCTAGTAGTTTTTTTAAAGTTAGCAACTACCATTGTCTGAGAGAGGACAGGCCTGATGGATATGGTGATTCTGCCTTATTTATTAGGAAATCTGATCCTTTCTCTACCATTTCACTACCTGTACATAATAGTAATGACTTCACAATGGTGACTGCTAGTGTATATAATATTTGTATATTATCTGTATATATTCCATATCCTTCTTCATCTATTTTTGATCAATAATTTCCATACTGCCTAGACCATTTTTAATATTAGGAGATTTTAATTCACATCACCAGTCTTGGGGAAGTTCCAAATCTGACAATCATGGTGAAACACTTCTTTATATTATTGATGATCAAAATTTGTGCACTCTGAATACTGGTTGTCCCACACGTCGAACTGCACCAAACCATAACATTAGCGCCGTTGATCTGTCTATTTGCACTCCAAATTTAGCTTCTAGTTTGACTTGGTGTACCTTGTGGTAGTGATCATTACCCAATTCTCATCACACTTCCATTCAATAAATCAGTAGACCTTAAACAAACTTCTCAGTTAAAACACCGACTACCTGATGGAAGTAGTGACAGCTGGAATAAATTTAAATCTTGTGTGGAAAAAAAAGTTCAGTCTTTACCTAATATCTGCTCAGGTAACGAAACAGAGTGTGCTAATGCCCTAGCTAATATTTTAATTGAGGCTGCTAATGAAACTTTTCCTACAAAAGATATCTACTCTACAAAAATACCGTCCCCTCCATGGTGGGATGCAGAGTGCACTACAGCTATCAAACAGCGAAAGGAGGCCGAGAGAAACTATAAAAATAATATGTCTACTGAAAATTTCGACATTCTTACCAAATTAATTAATGACACTCGTGAACTGTTTAAATATAAGAAGACTGAAAGTTGGAAAAGTTTCTGTTTATCCATTTCACCCAACACCCCTTCATCTCTAGTCTGGCGAAGTATTAGAAGGTTTAAGTCTGCTTTTAATGACACGTCACCCCCAGTCTTACCGCCAACTATGATAAATGAGTTTTTGGATAAATTTACACCACTGTGGGTCCCTTTTAACTTATCTGAACCAGCTGGCCCAGCTGCACAATCAACACATAACCTCTCAGAGTTGGACTCTTCTTTCTCTTTAAACGAACTCAAAGGTGTTTTGAAACATACTAAAGGGATCACAGGGATCGATGGCATTCCATACTCCTTCTTTTCTAATCTTAGCAACCAAATTCTCCAGTATTATTTAGATTTAGTAAATAGAATTATGTTGTCAGGTGACATTCCTACTGCTTGGAAACAACAAGTAGTGTTGCCATTCCTCAAACCCAAAAAAACCCCATCTAATGCTAACTCCTATCGACCGATAGCGTTATCGTCAGTCTTGTTAAAATTAGCAGAACATTTAATTAAAAATAGGTTGGAGTGGCATTTAGAAAGAAAAGGATTATTAGCGGATTCTCAGTATGGCTTTAGAAAAGGGAAATGTACACTGGATAGCATTAGTATTTTTGTGACTGATATTCGTTTAGCTTTTTCCAATAATGGGTTTGTACTAGCGGCGTTTTTAGATATATCTGGGGCGTATGATGGGGTACTTCTAAGTATCTTAAAAACAAAACTACAGGCTCTGCAAGTCACGCCAAAATTGACTAATTTCATTTTAAATATTTTGTCTGATCGCTCAATTATATTAACTGGTTCAAATATTCGGTCTGTCTGGAAAGGGCTTCCCCAAGGCTCGATATTAAGTCCATTACTGTATAATGTATATACTTATGACTTAGATTTCCGTGTAAATAATGATGTAAATATTTTGCAATACGCAGATGATTTATTACTTTACAGTTCGAATAAATCCCTAGATGCCGCCAACACTGCAATCAATTCTTCACTAACCCTCTTAAAATCATGGATGGATCAAAACGGTCTAGAAATCTCTGCCTCCAAAAGTGCTGGTGTTGTATTCACTCGTATGCGAGCTCTACCTACGATTACATTATTGTATAATAACTGTCCAATCCCTATGAAAAAGGAGTTTAAATTTCTTGGTGTGGTATTGGATTCTAAACTCTCAGGTAGCTCACATTGCGACTATGTTGCACTTAAATGTGAACGGGTGTTAAATATCTTGCGTTGTTTATCGGGAGTTTGGTGGGGCGCCCACTCATTTTGCATGAAACTTATATATAACGCACTTATTAGATCTGTATTAGATTATGGAACATTTTTATTACAACCTGGTAATATAACTAGTTTTAGAAAATTGGACGGAATACAATCCAAAGCGTTACGTATAGTTACGCTAATTAGTGTCATTAAATCCAGTCCCATAAACGCGCTACAAGTAGAATGCTGCGACCCACCTTTGAGGTTGAGGCGTCAATTTCTATCAGATAGATTCATTTTTCGAGCAATTCAGTTCTCTAATCACCCTATTATCCCTAAACTACAGGTGCTTTCTGATTTGATGGATATGACCGAATACTAGGCCCATAAACCACCACCTTGTCTGATAGTAAGTTTCCGCAAATATACTTCTCTTTGTTCTCCTGCATACCGCTTAAATTTTCTTCCTTTTTTCATGTGTGAGTTTGAGTCTTTAATAAATCCTTTAAATATACATTACATTCCCATCGATAAAAGTGACCATAACGCGGCAGTTAGCTTTAATAATATTGTTGATTTTAAATTTTCTAATTTTCATCACATTTTTACAGATGCTTCTAAACATTCAACTTTAACCTGCACTGGTGTTGGTGTAAATCACCAGCAGTATAAAATAGTACAAAAATCCAAACTCCCTCCAGAATCATCAATATTTACAGGGGAATGCCTTGGCCTCTTAAAAGCTGTACAGTACGTGCGTCTTATAAGGGTTAAAAAAACAGTAATTTTCACTGACTCAAAAAGTTCATTACAGGCGTTGGAAAGATTTCCGTTTAAATGTAAGGTCCAATTTCCTATAATCTCCTAAATTAGAAATGAGGTAAATGAATGTGTGTTGAGAGGATTTGAGGTTCATTTTGCATGGATACCTGGCCATAGAAACATCAAGGGAAATGACATTTCAGATAAACTGGCTAATGAGGCAGTGTATTCAGGTGACACCTTTCCATACTATAACTACTGTCACAATTTAGCATCTCTTCCAAAATCTCAACTTAATTTGATATGGCAAAATGAATGGGAGGACAGTAGTGTAACAAAAGGCAGGTTCTTCTTTACTATTCAACCGTCAATTCCGTCAAAGCCTTGGTTTTTTAAAATGAAGTTTGGCAAGACTGAAACGTCAATAATTTCCAGAATGAGAATAGGACACACATGTACGCAAAATCATCTTGCTAAGCTTCATATTGTTGCTGATACTATGTGCGAGTGTCGCGAGGACGTAGAGGATGTAAACCACATTCTGTTTGCTTGCCGGCTTTACGACCGCTCATTTTTTGATAGTTCATTAGTATCCTTTCATATTCCTTTCCCCACCTCAACCGCCTCTTTACTTTGTTCGAATAATATAGATGTATATAAATGTATAGTGACATTTTTAGTAACTAATGATATTAAATTGTAATATATCTTTAATTTGTAATTTTTATTTGTACAAGTGTAAATATATATTTATTATTATTATAGTAGAATAGTTTAATACTTTCCTTTCCTGATCCTTTTAAATTCCACTCCCGGGCTCCGTAATTTTCTTATCTCCCTGTTTCCCTAATTTTTACTTGTCAAATGTCAAAATATCAATAAAAAGTGACATTAATTTAAAATTGTAATAAAATTAATTAGTTTTCTAAATTAAGTAAGAACGAAACAATGTATTTTAGCGTTTTGTGCGATTGCATTAGTAACATGAACATTTGCTTTATAAATAATTGCATGAGAAGTGGCTATGTGAGTGGACTGAGACGCCTTGTGAAGCCTGGAAAGGAAATGTTGTCTGCTTCTGCTAAGCTTAAATGTGCCGCCAGGACGATTTCCTGGTTTTCTCTCATTCATCCTCTTGTTTCACATTATCACGGTAAGTACTGAAATTTAAATCTAAAAAAACTGCTTTCGTGATGTAAGTGTCTCTAGCTTCCTCATAGACAAGCAATGAGAAATCCTAGGCATGCCATTCGGAGTACATAAAACCAGCAAAATGTTTCATATTTTCGAGCCTTCTGCTGCAATTCGACTGAGAATTTTGATTCGTACTTAATGCACAATAAAGTCAATTCCTCCAATTATGCTTAAAGATATAGCATGCTTTGAATTTATATGAGGAAGCTTGAAACACACACACGTTCTTTCGTGTGGAGCTGAGCAATTGGTTTGTGCAGTCAATGTAGAATTGAATCAACTAAACTAAATATGTTGCATTGCAGGTTACCAGCAGGGGATCGGATCTGCTGTATGCCTGTAGAGCTGAGAAACGCCTGTGTGTATCGAATATTAGCCCATATAGGGCCCCAACATCTCTTTCATTTTTTTCCTTATATAGAGCTGCAACATGTAAACATAATATTTCCGTTAGGTCGGAGTACTCTAGCATAGCTTTGCCAGAGCACCAAGATATGAGTTAGGTACGCGGGCAATGAGGTGATTAGACAGGCTTGCATCATTTAATACATAGATCGTTTGAACTGTATCTTGCTTGGCGCTATGGTACGCCTAAATATAAGTGCACAATATTACTCCTTACTAGGGACATACTATATTATATTACGGAGTAGGTACCCTACGGTATTTTAGTGATAGGTATGGAGCTTTTATGTTACTAGTTTAGATTATATATAAGTTTATACTTTTACGTAAAGCAGTATAATAAAGTATTATTGCAAGAAACAGCAATCTTTTATTTATTTACCAACAGTAAAATACAATCTATACCGGATAGTGAATATCGATTAACTGGTATCGATTAAATAGTATCGATTGTGCGAAACCGATCAAAAATAATTCGATAAAAGGATTGGTTATATTCGTTCCGACATCAGATACACGTACATCACTAGAGTTTGCTCACTCTTTATTTAAAAAAAAAGTCGAGCACTTTAGTTTTTGACGCTTAATGACAGTATTTTTTTGCCGATTCTTAGTCTATGGGAGTTAATAATCTTAAAAAGATTACATGATCAGTGGTTCCTACGTGCTACGTACAAAACAAAACACTGATGTAAGAAGCGGGATGCGCGTGGATACGGCATTGATAATCTTGAGCGTACTTTGATTAGAAATAATTTAGTTTGTTGTGATTAAATTTATTTTGCTACTTAATATTTTTGATTCATTAACGATTTATTATTATTTTATTTATTTTAATATTTTTTTTATTCATTTAAAATATAATGTTTAAGATGTTGTTTAAAGATATTCATTGTTTTTGCTTCATTTTGCGTTGATATGATTTGGTAACGCATTATAAAATTTAACACCTTCATATTCAATTGTCTTTTTCCCGTAATTTGTTCTACATTTGTATGTGACCAAATGGTTGGCATTTCTCAATTTCATTTTTTGAAAATTCTTTTTCTTTGGGCCACTGAACACAGTTATCGGTGGCTAGCGACAAGCTGTTAACATTATTTCCATTAAGTCGTCACCGCACACGTGAAGCGAGTGGCGGGCACTCCGGACTTAAGAGTTTGCGACACGCCACCACAGATTATATAACAGTTACTACGTAACAGATAAATCACTCCAAGGAAAATCGTCCATACCTACTCTTATAATAGCCTACAATTTTTTGTCGCACACCGCTGCACCCGAAAATGTGCTTTAGTTTCGAACATTACGTTATTATTCCTCTGCAGCTACGCGACCTTGGAGTAAAACTAATAAAGTCAGGGTTGCCTCTTTGGATACAAGGCCTATTTTATTTGTAGCTTGGTTTGAAACATTTTCCAATCATATAGTGTTTTACAAAATGATTACCTGTGCACAATTTTCGGTTGTCCCGAAAAACAAATCGGATTGGTACAAACAGTTTTATTAAGCAGTAATGTGGAAAACAAGATCTAAGATGTTGTTCTGTGCTAAATTATTTTAAAAAATGTATTCGTGCATAGTTATAAAAAGCATCTGTGGGAACTTTCAGTATGCCGTAAAATAATGATGATGAATTAAAAGATTTAAAAAGTTCAAACATTCGAGACTCTGATAAGTTCAGAATTTTATTTAAATCTGTGACTAATTCAGGACATATTATGCTTCTGGTTTCATTGGTACAGTAAATAACAGATTTTTAAATCATATTACTTAATAAGTTTGCATAAAATCGAATCGACCGTAACACGAATAATTCAACAGTGCGTACTTGCGCGCCCGTCGGTTGTTGGCAGCCTACTGATTTACGCACCGCTGTCGGTGCGCACGAGAGTAGGCTATTAACGCGTGCAAGTACATTGAGTGAGAGATGCCTGACGCCACACCAGTGGTGGCCACTCGCTCTTTTGACAAAACATGTGTCAAAGGATTAAGCAGATGAGTGTCAATAGTAGCGGCCCCCGACCACCTTCGTTTGCGCGGGACCAAAGGGCGTGGTGGCGCGCGACAGCTAGCGATGGGCGATTGTTCGAAAAAAATTAATCGAATGAATCGATAATCGACCATTCGAGCTATCGAATATCGATTTAGTAATTCGTAAAAAAATATCGAATAATAATCGACAATCGAATGATAATCTATACTGGGCCCTTCGATGCATTCGATCGAATTCCCGCGACTGTGCGCACAGGACAGGCAGCGACCGAATGATTAATCGACGCGACGAATGACGATTCATTCGATAGTAGTACGGCCTGCGCACCGCGCGCTCCGGTATTGCTCGCCGCATAATCGAAGGATAATCGAACGACTGCGGTTGCTTATGGAATACATTCGATTACAGAGACCATTCGAGTAATTCGATTAATTTAGTAATAATCGCCCATCGCTAGCTAAAGCCACTGGTGGCGGGGTCGGTAGCCCTTCTGACGAAGTAACTATTCTCTAATCTGTGCCTTCTGCGCGTAGCCTTATTTATTTATTTAATATAGGCATAGTAATAATCAAGCAACCAAAAACACTTATGTGCTATTGTTTCTAAATAAAATACATTGAGGATTGAATGATCTAAAAAACTATGTACAACATTACAAATATACATCAATCTACAAGAAAGAATTTGGCCATGATTAAAAAACAAACAGTATTTATAACCTCTTCATAATATTTTTATAGTAGGTAAACAAGTGTGCACACACATGATCACTCTCAGTTCCTTCACGAGTCGAGACGGCAGTCTGACATTACGTTACTCGAGAGATCACAGCTGTAACACCACGGACTTCCTAACTCCGTAACTGTTTCCTAGTTGTTTCAAGATAATAAGTAAAAGAAAACCCCGAAATAAACTGTTCGACCCGGGACTTCGTGGATAGCAGACAGCGTGCCGACCATTAGACCAACGCAACGAGAGGTCGTGCTTAAGTAAGTAAGTACCACTTATTCAAAAGAGGTTTTACCAATTTGGGATTTTAGGTAGGTAAGTACCGTAAACCGGGGATACTTTGATCAAAGGAGCTCAAAGAGCCGTAACACAAAAACATGTTTCTTAGAAGTTTGTGAAAAAACTTTATGCCTAATCGGTTTTTTCCGTACTTTTTTATAAATAAATAAAAAAAGGGTTATTGGCTTCTCGTAGAAAAAAAACTAAAAAAGTTAAATATTAAAGTTAAACTGAAAGTGTGGTTACTATGATACCCTACACTTTTTTAGCACGATAATTAAAAGATAACCCTACAAGTAGCACTAGAAAAATAGTAAATAGTGTTAACAACAAAAAAATACATTACATACATACATTTTCACATTTTGTTTCATACACGAAATACTATAGAGAGAATTCGTATGATATTAATACCAATCGATAGGTCATTATTTACACTTGCGAATAACTAACATAAAGAAATTGCAAGCGTCAAATATTGTGGTGAAAAATCAACTTAACCGTTACAAGTCAACTTGTTTCAACTCCCCTTATACCGAGGTAAGATGAAACAGAGGTCGAGGAGAGTTGAAACATATGATTTTTGAGAAGTATTAATGGCTTTAAAATTAAAATGTTGATATAATTTAAAGGTATTTATTAAAATTATACTTTTCAACTATTTTATCAACATTTTGTATAGATATATCAGTTAAGTAGGTAATTAACTAAACTATAAAGTTTTCTTTCGCAAAGTTACTTATTCTGCTGCGAGATCATATATTTCGCGACTCGTCATACTTCTGCCAAAGACTGGCACTTTTATAATCAGTAGGCATTCTGTAACAAAATAAACAAATTAAATCAAATGTTTTCTTGTGCCCGTTATTTATTGACTTCTGTCTGATACAAAATTGAAAACGAGGAGAGTTGAAACAGCCTGTTTCAAATCTCCTCAGTAAGAAAAATCCTCCCAATTTTTATTTTATTCACAATCTAGAAGCAAATACGCAGAAATCAATTAAACCAAACATTTATAATAAATCTTCAGATGTTGAGCTTTTGAAATATATATAACTTAAACCAAAATACAAAACCCTAATCACAATATAGGCATCGTAAAAAAACGTTAAAAACTTACTTTTCACGATTTTTGTCACATGGCACGCAGAACTCCACAACCGCACGACTTACGCCACCAATGCAAACTGACACGTCCGCGGGCGGAGGGAAGTGAATAAAAAGCGACGTTACCAACTCGCTAACGGATTTAAGTTCGTAGAAATCTACTCTGTTTCAAATCACCTTTGTTTCAACTCCCCTCGGTCTCCCCTACTATGTTTAGGGAGTCTTGGAGAGGCCTATGTCCAGCAGTGGACTGCAAAAGGCTGATATGATGATGATTAGGAACAATAATTTTAGCAAAATATAATTTTGTTTTTGCATTCATACTAAGGGTTAAGTTCACCAACCCATGATTAATTTTTAAACAGCCGATTTAGCATTATTTGACTTATTTTGTATGGGAATTCTAACAAATTAGCCGCCAATTAAGGTGTACCTACCAGCTGTTTGAAAACTGGTGAACGCGGGTCTTCATGACAACGGTATCTCTATAAATAGGTCCCCGCATTTTCTGGCTGACTTACATTCCCAGACTTGTTTTATGGTAATATGATAGCTGCAGCATACATACACCAAAAAAAGACTAAGCAGCACGGATGTAGTTTTATTAGCTCACGAAAATATACCAAAAATGTGGTTATAGAACCACAATTTGTTATTATATTTCGTGCTGCGCAGGTGACATAGTCAGAAAATATATGTATTTTGAACGAACTACGTACACGAAAAACGACAGACGTGGAGATATGAAAATACTGAATTCGTAAATGTAAAAGCAACTGTTGAAAGGACTAATAAATAGGTTTGCCGCACATTAAAATATTTTTTAAAGTAAAGCATACTTAAGTACCTACCTATCTTGCTTAAATTTTTACTTAGGTACATTTAGAGAAGTTAACAGCGTACCAATCAATAATCAATACTTACTAAAGATGTGTATGTATTGTATGTCATGGTAAATGGTCCCGTTATTACCCTTTGGGTACTGAACTCTAAAAATACCTTTTCCTTGTATTATCCTGCGAAAATGCTGTCAATGGGCATGATTTTGTAGTTTTGTCGAAATTGTGCGCAGGTAAGTTGATAACGGTGGCATTACGGCCAAGAGGCAGCCGATGTGCTTGAAAAGGACCGTACGAGACACTTGATTTATGTAAACAGGTAACATAGTAGTAGGGATATTATATAAAATTACCCTTCAAACACTATTATCTATAACATTTTAATACAGGAATTTCAGGTGTCGTGTAAATATAATATTATAATATTAATTAAGTACCTTCTATGCCCTCAGCCTAGGTATGAAAAATAAGCGATCAATCTCGAAATGAGAGATAAAAAGCTGCAATTAACACAAGATAAATTAAAATCTTAAAATACATTCTGTCACTCTACCTATTAAGTATTTATTTTTACGTCAGCGAAAGTCACTCACTATTCAGCTGGAATACGAGAGTTTACGATCCGTTGTTCAGACAATTTACCAATCCGGCAAGCTTGAGTGGCTTTTTGTACTTAGGTACCCAAGTGTTTCAGCAGGGCAAACCTGTAAAGGCCGGCGTCCATCGCGGATCGGGGAGAATCGGGCGGACGGGCTGGGTCGGACCGCAACGCATAAATCCACCTGCCTATGTTTTGTATGCAGAAACATCGTTCAATAGCGACGCATCGGGGCGAGGCTAGTTTCAGCGCATTTCCACGATGTTTCAAACAAAACAAGACAAACGGATTTTGCGTTTGCGGCCCGAACTCAGGCCATGTAGTGGACGCCAGCATTAAATACGCTTTTCAGGCGGTCGTTAGTTCGCACAGACTTTCAGCAGCTGATATACGCACTCTTTATGTAAGTAACTCAGATCCAAGTTCACAAATTTTTTAACAGTCTGTTTTAAGTAAACCGGCTGTTTAAAATTTGGATACCGGTTTATTTGACCCAATTTGTCAATGTCAATTAACATTATAACCGCTGTTTGAAAATTAAACATTTGTTGATGAATTAGACCCTTTAAAGGTGTAATGTAATGTTCGGGTTAAGAAAAGGTTAACGGTAAATATTAGGTACCAAGCCCATTTTTTTAGTTTATATTTAGTAAGTGTTTATATTTATTTAGTTATTGATATTTACGAGCAATACAGTACAAATATTTACCAACATCGGTATTTATTCTGCCAAACTATGGAACAGTTTGTCGGCAGCCTAGCTCTCGTGGACTTACTCGTACTTTTACCACAGCTTTTATAATAATAAGTATGTCTTATGAAATTAGAGTTTTTTCTCATTCTGTTTGTAATTATTATGTACCTATAACTACTTAGTTATATTTATTTCTATTTCAATTTTTATTGTATGCATCTATCAATAGTTAAATAATGTAATGTTAATAAAACTGTATTAGTAGTATTATTTATATAAAAGTTATTGAAAACATCTATTTAAATGTGTCGTCAGTTTAAGTAGGTACTTCAACTACATATATTTTAATTGATTGCTCTGTTTTTGAGAAATTAAAACACGCAGTGGATATTTCTTTTCTCATCTATGGTTTGAAATTGCACAAAAATCTGTTTGGGAGTTTTCTAAAATCATCAAAAATAGTTTGTATGCAATTATAATTTTTCGTAATTTTGTTCATTCAAACAATAAAAAAAACTCATTGGTCAAAAATACCTTTTAGTTACTCTATTACCTACTACGGTTACCTAATATTATTATTTATTATGTATTTATGCTATTTATTATTTAATCTAGCTTTTACACAAGGTTACGTTAGTTCGGTTTCAACGCAGATTTTAACATTTGCACATAATTTGTATAAAAATTCTAGACTAGAAATATTATCTTGTTCCATTAAAATTTAAATTCAGAACAAATTTTAGTATCCAATTATATTAATTTGACGGTTATTTAGAGTTCAAAGGTCAGGGGATATTATTTAATTATGACTGTAGGCAAGAACCTTAGAACTTTGGAATTATCATACATAGGTTACATTTTACTTTACACACCGAATAGATAGATAGATCTACCTACCTTATTTTCTTTGATTGTACAATAAAGAATATCTTTATTCTTTATTGCACAATCAAAGAAAATAAGGTACAATGAATCTTAAAAATAAATTAACTTAAAGTACAATATAGGCGGTCTTATCGGTGGGAGCGAATTAAGCTTGAGCTAGCATAAACTAAGTGGCAGGCACACAAGCCGTTAAGACTTAAGTCCTCACAACCGATTGACTATGAGTGCGTGTGCCGACGGCTTCCGACCTCAAGTGCCTGCTGCAAACAGTGAATGAAAGACGGTTACAGTGTAATTTTCTTGCATAAGTTGGTCGGCACACTCTATTCACCGCAGTCTATATTTCATGCAAACACGCCGAGCTGCATAGAACCAGCCAACTTTTTTCATTTCGTTTTCAACGGAGTTCGCTAGGAGTGCTAGTTGGAAGAGTCTAATCTGAACTAGAATTTAGTTTCGAATATAGCGTTGAACTTTTTCCTTTGGTTCGCTCGGAGAGACTTGCATTTGTTTGCTAAACAATTGTTTTCATTAAATTGAGACATGTAGGTAATATAACTAGTTAAATAACATAAGTCAACAAAAAACCTTTTTTGTGTCTTTTATTCATGACTATAAACTAATTATTTTGTTAAAATATTGTTTGAGTGTTATGGGGCTAAACATAGTATTGATTGAGTTCATGAATATAAAAACAAATCAGGATCGCCGTGAAATGGGATTCTCAGGGAATAACCCCAAAACATAACTAAAACTCAATTTATAAAAAAAATTGTTAGTTTTGTACTTTATACGATGAGAAACTATAAAAATCATTTGACAGCTGGTGTGATTTGACTTGGCGACTAATATATTAGCTTGGCGGCTAATATAATGAAAATGGCGAAACATGTTTTTCCATTATTATGGTTTAGTATATTTATTTTTGTAAACAGACAGGTCACTTACTGTTATAACATAAAAAATATAAAAATTGATAGCACTAATTTTGGAATCCCTAATAACAAATTATAGGCATAGGTTTCTTTCAGCATAATCATTATTACACTGAAGTACTTAGGTATTGAAAGTTTGTAGCCTTTACTTGGGCAGTTAGGCTGTAAGACTTTCCTTCTTGACTTTCATGATAGGTCTAGGTCTGTGGGAAGTACCCTATAGGTGATTTCCCTGCGAAATGTTTAATAATACGGCTAAAATAGTCAAATCTTTAGATCAGGGATGCACAGACTTATTAAGACTAGGGGCCACTCGGGCAAATTATGAACTGATGGCGGGCCGCCAGAAGTATAGGTAATTAAAGACAATAAAGAATTGATAATTATGTATTAAAATTGAAAAAGAATTTATTAATTTGAAGCGTGGCACTGCATAGTGCTTACAATCTTTTTTATATTTGGCTCAAATTTACTTGTAGCAACACGTAAAACTGCTTCCAAACTTTCATTTGCAAGGCGGTTTCGATTTTTTGTTTTATTATTATTTAGTATTGAAAAGGTTTGTTCACATATATAGGTAGAACCAAATAAGCTGGCACATTTCAGAGCGTTTATGCGCAACTCTTTGTACGTATTTTTATCAATGCAGCGGTAAAAGTTCAGCAAGTCTCCTTCGTTGAATTTGTTGCGTAAATCTTGGTCGTTTTGAATGTCGATAATTTCTAACTGCATTGACTCTGGCGCATTTTCAACTGAAATCGTGAAAGGATTGCTGAATATGTCCAACAGAGGTTTCACTTTTTTAAACTCCGAAAATCTTTCTTGAAAAGATTGAATCAAAATATCTAGCTTTTCTACATAACTGAAATTAATCGCAGTTTTGTTGAATTTTTCAGCCATTTTCTTATAATTCGGAAAATGATTGTAATTTCCAGAATTCAATTGCGATCTGAAAAGTGTCAGCTTGCATTGAAAGGATGATACGTGAGCGTAGAGCTGGGATATCAGTTGATTTTTGCCTTGAAGCCGTGTGTTCAAGACATTCAAATGATTTGTAATGTCAACTAAAAAAGCCAAATCACACAACCAATCAGGATTTTTAAGTTCCGGGACATCCTTTTGCTTTTCCGCCAGAAATATTCCAATTTCTTCTATTAAATTAAGAAATCGTTCCAGGGTCAATCCACGACTTAGCCACCTTACTTCTGTATAATACAGTAAATCTCCATATTCGCTTTCGATGTCATCAAGGAATTGTTTGAATTGCCTGTGATTGAGTCCTCGTGATTTTATGAAATTTACAGTCGAAACTACCACTTTCATGACATTTTGAAATTCAATTTTTTTAGAACAGAGGGCTTCTTGGTGTATAATGCAGTGAAACTGCATGAGATCTTCAGCGTTTATGTTTTTTTCTTGCAGATGCTTTTTCAGCAAAGTAACTAGCCCAGAATTGACACCAATCATCGAAGGAGCACCGTCAGTGGCAACTCCCGATAATTTTGATAAGTCCAAATCAGTTTTTGAACACTCATCCAAAAGTACATTGAGTATATCAACTCCTCTGGTTTGACCTTTCAATGAACACATTCCTAACAACTCTTCTAAGACTTCAAAATCTTGAGTAACACCTCGTATGAATATGAGAAGTTGAGCTGTGGAAGTAATATCAGTGGATTCGTCGAGTGCTAATGAAAAAAATTCAATGATCTTAGTTTTTTCATTTAATTGTTCCGCAATATTACCTGACAAAGACATAATACGTCTTTGGATAGTCATACGATTCAGTTGAATTTTCTTAAACTTTTTTGCTGCTTCTGGACACATTTTCTTAGCGGCAATTTCTATGCATTCTTTTACAAAATCCCCATCATTGAAGGGGCGACTGCGCTTTGCTATCATTCGAGAAATTTCATAACTAACTTCTGTAGCTGTTTCTGAATCTTGGATGGGTTTTGTAAACATAGCTTGCTGACCAATAAGCTCCCGTTTTAAAGACAACATTTTTTGCTTTCTTAATTCGCCTGTAAACTTGGTAAAAGTAGGATGCTGCGTTTCATAGTGCCTTTTTACATTATATTCCTTTGCAATCGCAACAGAATTCTTGCAAATTAAACAAACGACTTTATTATGCGACCATACAAAAAAGTATTTCTCAGTCCAAATTTCTTGAAACTGCCGATTTTCATCTTTAACCTTACGTTTTTTACTAGGTCCTGGCTTGTCCATGTTGCGTTCTAATCCTGGCTAGGATTAACACAGCACCTAAAAACAATTACAGTACCTACTTAAATTACCCATCCTTTTTTAAATTAGCAAAAATAATTGATTTAAATAGGTAGGGAAACACTTATTAATAACAGAGTTTTACTTACGATTTCACAACACAATTATACACGGCACTTGACGGGAAATCTACGTTGAATGTGGATCAAAATATATGACACCGGCTAGTCGAGTTAAAATCTACACTAGAACTATTGACACTTCACTCAAATTAAAACCGAACTGTCGGACGTTGCGGTTAGCGTGGCTTTTATACCGCGCGTATAGAGTCGAAAACTGTCTGGAGAAATCTCGAAACCGACTCTGGAAGCTTCGTGTATCTACCTACGCGAGCAATCGGGAATTCGTGACTATTGCTATCTCGCTCTTAAGCGCACTTAAGAGCGCGCGCGCGAGATTCAAATTACTTTTCGAACATATTTTTTTTGGTTTTATTCTGGAATAGAATTCAATATTTTTCGAATGTACGAGAGTATTATTTTTGCTGTCGGCGGGCCACCAGTATTCGACCGGCGGGCCGCAAGCGGCCCGCGGGCCGCGGTCTGTGCATCCCTGCTTTAGATTGTGTTAACTTAGAAGCTTAACTTAGAACTTAGAATTGATGTAAATTTCAACTTTTTTGTTTTTCAACTTGATACCTTCACGCGTTCCTGTGAAAATTGGTCTTGACAGAGACACAGACAGACGGACAACAAAGTGATTCTAGGGTTTGTGTTTTCCTTCTAAGGTACGAAACTATTAAAATATAGTCTGGTGTCCAGCCACTGCCTATAAATGGGGCATGACTGTGACTCGCAGTGGGACGTAAGTAGGTATACATTATAGGCAATTTTTTAAAATATTCTACTTTAAAAACTAGAAGCCTAAAGGGAGAGGTACTACACGTACAAAAGGGCGATTCGACCTGCTATTAATAACAATATAGGTACTTTTTCAGGTAATGACAGGACAATGTTACCTAATGTAAAGACTTGATTGATACTATTTAACCAACACGTTAAATCCACTTAGGGATTTTCAACGTCCGGGATTTGTAAGACATTGCTTTTGCTAAGTATTTTTAGTAGAACATTTAGCGAAGTAAGAATTTTTTAGTGTTCCGTCCCATAGGGTAAAAACAAGACATTTTTACTAAGACTCCACTGTCCGTCTCTCTGTCTGTCTGTGAATAGGCTGTATTTCATCATGACACAGCTAACGATTAAAAATCTATCTATAGGTACATTGATATAATAAAACTGTAGAATTCTGTACATTGATAAAAATACACTCATCAACTCTGTCTAGGGATATACAAAACATAGTATTGTTATATCCAAAATATCCCTAGACAAGTGATTAGTAGGTATATATAATGTCAGCGGAATACAAGAACTGAACTAATCTTGATGAATGTACCTACCGTCTTTCTTCTCTAAGTCGGTGTCTTCACTGCTGAAGGTGCTTCTCCACGATGTTCTGTCTTCGGCAGTCTTCAGAGCTTGGGTTATCGGCAGGCCTGTGAGGATCTTAACTAGGACGGAACAGCGAGTAGTTGATCGACCACGTGGTCTTTACTACTCGACCTTGCCAAACCAATCAGCTTTTATAAGCTGTCAGGGTTCTCGAGCGATATGTCCAAAATAGAGGTTGAATAAGGAATAACACCAAAGCTATTTTACTATAAAATTAACTTCTACGCTTTTTTATCTACTAAACCTGTGTGGTTTGTTTGAAGTTTGCGGTTGATGTCACATCAAAAGGTACGCGATGCGTGTGGTCAGTCCTTAACGTTAACTATGCAAACAAATGGGTACAACAGCTGCAGTGTAAGTTGTATATATTTGTTACTACACGATCATATAACTTTTTAAACTATTAATAATACGTAAATTCATGCAACGTACCTGTCTAAGAATTTCGTTTTTACCGACGTTTCGTCCCAAGCATGAACCGTGGTCACGGGCATACTCTGCTCTGCAAATTCAAATCAAATCATTTATTGCATGTCACATTAGAGATGGTACACTAATATAATAGGTAGATATGTATTTTACATGCAATCATGATCCATGCAATTGGGCCGAAAATGATATTGTTTAGGTTTTGTTAAAATATTAAATGGAAGCACTGGTAGATCTCTTGTTATTTAAAACAAAATTTGAAGTGGGAGGGTAAAGAAGGTATTTTTACATTGGAATTTGCATTAATTTTTGTTCAACCTCGGTAATTTGCCGGATAATAATTACCTACCTCTTTTTTGTTTTGGCATTAATTTGTCATTTTCCAAGGAATAGTTGCTATTAAAATTGTATGTCTGTTCTTACAATGAGCGATAGTGTTATACTATTAGGTACCTAAAGTGCAGAGTCCAAAAGTAAGAATAAACTAAATATGTGAACATTTATGTAATTGTCTACTGTGTATGGTGTGCAATAAAGAGTAGGTACGTATAAATGTATTATCTGTTAGAGATAGAGTAGGCTTGTCTTGATTCATGTGTTCAGCAGACCCCGATAAATAATGGTGAGCTCGTCTTCAATCGTGCGTGACACGCTCTAGGAGCCTAGACGCACGCAATTCGTTATAAAGAGTAAACGCATGGCGTTCGATGGTTACAAATAAAAAAAAGTTGAAGAAGAAGAAGATAAATAATGTTGAGCAATGGACCAAAGAATCTCTTAGCTTTTCATGATGTCGCTATCTCTGAGGTCTGAATGGGTCAATTTAGAATCACATAGTTCTGTATTATGTCGTGTCTGGGTGTTGTGGTACCATTGAATTTGATAAGGTTTGCGCAACAGTAAAAAAACAAAATGATGTGTATAATTTATCTTATTTTATTTAAAAGGTCAAGCACAAGTATAAGCCAAGTTAGTTTTATTTAAAATGTCTGTGGCTATCCAGTGTCAGTCTGGCATGCTCTTTTTGGGGCACTTACAGGGAGGGAGGGGATTTCTGTATGTATACAGCGAGTTCGAATGACATCTTTTCCCAATATCTGATTGAAAAAAATACGTTCTTGCGTACGATTAACGAGTGGAATTCGTTGCCGGTGTTCCTTAAACACTATGATCTGGATACTTTCAAGAAAAGAGTGTAGGTATATTATACATAGGCTGTTACTACTTGTCAAACATGAAATCCTCGGCCGCATATTCGCTTCGCATCATGTGATTTTACGGTTTATCTGACTATTCTATCTGAAATAAAATAATAAATTTCCAATAAATTTTATCCCAAACAGGACTAAAAATATTTACCAATTCTTAGTTTGGTCACAGAATTGTTTTATCCTTATGATTATTAATAATTTCGCCATTGAATGTCCCACTGCAAAATGATTGTTATAAAATATTTTTTTTATTTCAGACGATAAATGCTATTAAAAAAATATCAACCGTGTTCAGGCGGGGCTCACTTGAGAGAGCAGTCGCCCAGATAGCGAAAAGGTCTTGGGCTTGAGTCCCACTCCCACTTGAAGATGTTCGATGAATTTTCGAGTGCAGTATTTTCATAAATGAGCTATGGAACGGTCTATGCTGGGGATCTCGCTAAGGGATAGAATCCGGAACGAGATCATCCGCCAAAAGACGAAAGTCATAGATATCGTTCAGAGGGGCAGTAAGCTAAAGTGGCAGTGAGCTGGTCATGTCTGTCGCAGAACCGACGGGCGTTAGAGTAGGAAGGTTCTCGAATGGAGACCACGTCTCGAAAAACGTAGTGTTGGACGCCCCCCTGCTAGGTGGACCGACGACCTGAGGAAGGTGGCCGGTGGTGGCTGGATGCGAGAAGCGGAGGACCGTGAAAGTTGGCGCCGTCTTGGAGAGGCCTTTGTCCAGCAGTGGACTGCAATAGGCTGATATGATGATGATTTTTATAAATATTTTGTAATAAATATTTATGGCAGTAACCAAAGCAACTTTTGTAAAAAACTACTTAAAATTATATCACCACAACGGCTCACTTTGAACCTACCTACTTGCGAGGAGGCGCTTTTAAATGTAAAATTTAAATAAGTACGCAAACCTAACGTTTCCTGAAGCAGGTACTTACCTATATTGCATCATATTTACTACATAAGGACATAGGACACGCTGGTTTTGGTCAAAATATCGCAACCGTACCAAACAGATACGCCTAGCCTGGCTCAAGGAAAGCTGAATTTGCACAAAAAATAAACATGAGATTTTAGCCTATTTCTCAAAGTCGCCCTAGTGGGTGGGATATTGGAAAATGAAAGAAAATATTTATGTCCTAGCTTTTATCTGCGTGTTCGTTCGTGTCGGCGCAAAATTGGAAACCTCTATCAGCATGTGCATCATCGTCTAATAATCACTGAGCCTATGATCACTATGTTTTACCACAATAGACAGATTTGCTTTTTACCGTGGTTTTACTAATAATCAGGATCTGTACTTGGAATATAAGTATAACAGAGTGACTGAAGAGTTATAATTTTATGGCTGAGTTGCACCATATTTTAACGTCCGTCTGTCAAACTATACCATCGATCCTATCTATTAACCTGTAGAGGAGAAGTAAGCGCGATTTTTCTCCGAAACTTATTAGTGCTTGATACTGATACGAAAAGTGTCAATATAAGCGTGTTTTTATAATCGATAATATGAAGTATATAAGATAAGATATTTCGGCTTTGATCGTAAATAACAATCTTTTAAACAGACTGTGGCAAACCGAACTCTTTCTGTTTATATACTCTTTTTTTATGTTCTCTTTTTGACGTTTTTACTATTTACCAGTTGTTTCTTTTACTTCATATTAATTACATCGATTTCTTATAAATATTACCCAATGTTTATAATTTATCCTCCGAAATCCCCCACATCGCGCACACAGACATTTATTTTAAAATATGCATAGAAATAAGTGAATGTGTTTGACAAAATGTGTTCAAGAACAAAAAAAAACGGAGGCGCTCATTGCCAAGGGATTTTGACGGAATTTGTCTGAAACTAAATTATTGACATTTTGTCTTCGACTTATAGGGTATGTACTCGGTGATCAGTGAACTATACAAAAGTCATTGGTTATGATTATATGTACCGGTTAAAGTAAGGGGTGCAATACATTTTATAGCTTATTTTTAATTTGCAACAAATCGAAAGCCCCGTGCGGTAACATTCGTTCTCCATACATTAGTACCTACGTATGTTTGTTATGATATAATTTTAACACACTCTTCATAATACATTCGTCAGCGTCGATCTACAAAACAAACGTCCGCTAAACCAAAAAATAATTTAAGTAAGGCCCCAAGTGATTACATGCCTGATGGATTCAAATTATAATTATTTTATTTTCACACGCTTACACTGGGAGCAGCTGGTTTGGTCAAATGAGGACAGATTACTTTGCATTGCGGACGCCCGTTAACAAATGTTTGAATTTCTTTACATAGGTTAAATGCGACTGTTTGCACTGGTAATGATATGCACATCAAAATACCTAAAATTACTAAGACTCGAGTTCACCAATATAAAAACAGGTAAACCTTAGTCGACGGTTAATTTGAAAATGTATGTAAAATAATTTAATGACGGCTTTTTGAAATTAAACACGTTCTGGTGAACTCGACCCTTAAAGTGCCAATTTAATCGGTAGTAGGTAAGAATCGGATGCGAAATAATGATAAAAGGTGTCCCAGAAAAAACACAATATTTGAATTTGCCGCCACTTGTGCAGTTAAGTGCTGGCAACCCTAAAAATACACTATTTGACAGAACGTTGTGAATGCACAGCAGAATGTTTAGAGTTAGTAAAAAAACAGCTTTAAACTATTGCGAATGATGGTACAACGTATCTATTTTGTTTAATACATAATCTTAAAAATAATGAAAGTTTTTATTTTTGAGGGTTGCCAGCACTTAACCGCACAAATAGCTTTATGCAACTTCAAATCGCGTTATTTCTGGGACACCCTATAAAATAGTTTAATGATTTAATTTTAATATTTTTTAATTATATATATTTTGCATTAGCAAACATTTTTGCGGCATCAGTAAGTTAATAATTTCTGCTAGGGTGTACACCCACTAGGTTTAACACTCCTTGAGTTATAATTAAATAGAAGGTAACTAGATTGAAAATAAATAAACTACAGTAAAGTTAAATTGGTTTGTTTTGATTAAATTGCTAAACATTATCAAAAACGTCACTAAAATAGAGTTATTTACACGAGATAGGCAGCAGTTTATAAGTCTTACAAATAAAATTAACATTGAAATACATCCCAACATACACTTAAAGTGTCATAAATTCGAACTTAGGATTTATAATGGATACATTAAAGAGTCTTATGACTTACTTCGCTAAATAATGAATTCGAAGTTATTAAAAGGAGGTAAACTTGTGAACATTTATTGAAAGTTTATTACTTCAGGCATAAATCCCGAAGTACTTATTAAAGACTCTGTCCTGACTTAGCGGCGTCTTCAAAGTGTCTCGGTCTGGCTGGAGCAATTTGTCAGTTCACCCGTTCCTGTAATATTGTAGCAAGCTTGGAACACACGATATGGAGCAGCAGGCGTATCAAGCAATAAACATTCTCCACATAGCAGAAGATACACCGAAGCATACTTTTGGGGCTTTCAGAGTAAAACTGCTTGAATAATCTAAGCCTTTTGTATCGATACCTAAAATGTTTGTTTTGGTTCATAAAATGGAGTAGGTACGACAAGGTATACCTGATAAGGTATGCATGATTTTAAAGCGTAAGCACAGAATAAGTACTAGTACTTCGTACAGAAGTATGACTTAGCAATTGTATTCAAAGAAATGTCTACTCAATGTCGTCAACAATATGGCGTAATTTAGTTCGCCTCAGAGTCAAGCACATTTTCATGTAGACACCTACAAAAATCCATTGCGAGATAATATCATACTTATTGCTCTGGAACATGATTCATAATACACTAAACCTATTCAGTGACGTAATATCACGCGACGCGATAGAGTTGACTGCTACGAGAAGCTTCTAACGCCATCTAGCGCCTCTTTCTAGTACTTTATTCATTCTCGTCCAGCCAGCAACGTAGCCGCGCCGCCGCCGGTGAATAAAACGCGCGAGCGTGTCGCTGGCCGATAGCGACACGCAACTTGTTTTAGCCCCTAAGTAAGGGTCGCCGCGCGTAGGAACTTTTTTGCTACCTACGCGGGGAGATACACAGGCCTGGCGTAAGTAACTAGGTAAAGGAGAATTTATGTTACCATAACCTGCTAAATTACCTACCTTAGAAGATATATCATATCTACTAGAAGTGTTAACATGTCCTACTAAAGATATTTGTGCCTAGCCTGGGCCCTTAGACAAGATGCAATCTTTCTAAAGCGAACTTCGCTATCGCAAACGAAATATCAAATGTGTATGATAATGTCACGTGATGTTTCGATTGCTTATGTCAGTTTCATACATATTTTTAGCGATAACGAACTCCGCTATAAAATAGATTGCATCTTGTCGAGGGACGGGCGATTATTACTAAATTAATCGAATTATTCGAATGGTCCCTGTAATCGAATGTATTCGATAAGCAACCGAAGTCATTCGATTATCCATCGATAATGCCGCGAGCAATACCGGAGCGTGCGGTGCGCAGGCCGTACTACTAATGAATGAATCGTCATTCGTCGCGTCGATTAATCATTCGTTCGCTGCCTGTCCTGTCGCGGCAATTCAATCGAATGCATCGAAGGGCCGAGTATAGATTAGCATTCGATTGTCGTTTATTATTCGATTATTCTTTTTCCGAAATACTAAATCGACATTCGATAGTTCAATTGGTTGATTGTCGATTCATTCGATTATTTTTTTTCGAACAATCGCCAATCGCTAATCTTGTCTACGGGCCCTGATATGCTATGTGAAAACTATGTGAGAAATATAGTGTTTCTCAAATATAGACATAAGTTTCCCACCTCCAGTCGAACAATGTGCAAGTTTCGCCTAAATTGAAGTAAATTGACACGAGCAGTCTCAGTATAGTGCAAACTTTAGGGGAATTAGTTACCTACTTAAATTAGTTCCAGGAGCCAGGTATGGCAACTTGTTCCTCGTTTTTGTGTTTTCGGGTTCGTTAGTGGGGTAAAAGCAAAAACTGTGTTTATGAACACTGCAAAGCTGTCCGATAAACCGATTATGAGGCACAAAGCGCTCGGCTCAACTTTAATTGCTGGAAAATGCGCGCTTGCCAGCTGCGAGCCTGTGACAACGCTAAACTGTTACGTCACGAGATGAGGATGAGCAGATTAGACGTTTTAAAATCTGCAGTGTTGGTTTGCTATACCGAACGTGAAATTTTTAGTTTTTTTTTACTTTATGTTGCAAGTTGATATTGGTAGTGGTGTATTTGTTTTCAGTCGACGTATACGATTACGTTTAAGGTTCTAAAATTTCGTCTAGCAACTCTTGCAAGTAGGATTATTTTTCGCTGTTTCTTTTTAAGGTTCTGTAGTCGACAAGGAATCCACCCCACGCCCACTTTGGCGCCGTTCGTGGTCCAAGTGAAACGCCAAGATGTGGCGGTCGAGCGCGTCGCGGATATCAAATGGAACGAACGCAAATGCCCTATTTCTTTTCTCCCAGTCGAAATGAAAAATAAGCATTCACAAAATTATAAAAAAAATATTAACTAAAACTAAATAAACGATTATGAAGAAAAATATGAAAAGCCGACTCATTGTGGTGTACGTACGTAGGTGTAGGTACCTAATTTTAAGCTACGTCTATTAATATCGCTGAAAACTGCGGGCAGCAATGCAGGTAAAGTTTCTCGACTAACACGAGTTAACTACCAATTAATTTTATATGGATGTAATAAATTAGTAACATCTGCTGAAAGGACTGCTTGTAGGGTTACACGAAAACTTTTGAACTGGAATTTTGCATTAAACGAAATATTTTATCAATCAACGTGATGATATTCACAATATACTTCTAATATTATCCATGTATAATTTAGTGTCTTTGACGTAAGTTAAGAATTTAAAAAAAACTTATTACTACTTAGCTACGTAGGTCTCAGACAAACAATAATAAATAAGGATCAATATTTTAGTTTTCTATAATATTTATATAATATAATCTACTTACAAAGTACTTATTTGCAAGTGGTTAACATGATCTGTTAAACTAATTTTCAACTTTAATAATTTAAGGTCCAAGTTTTATTACTTTAGGCAAGTTTCGCCAGTTTGAAAAGCCGTCATTACCTAGTGCTCATTCAGAACATCTTTTTAAAACATTTTATATTATATCAGTGCCACTGAAATCTTCTTAAAGAAGTAGGTATCAGTTTAAATCTAAGTTTTAGGGATAAAAATATGATTGGTTGAGCAGATTAAAAAAATATAGTATAATCAATAATCTATACGTCGTGACTTTTGTCCTGACGCACGCATAAGACACAACACGTATTTTTTGGATTTCGTGGATTTATTCCTATCGCCGTCCAGTAATCGTGGTCTCTCATCTGTACTCTGTCGTATGGTGAA
The DNA here is from genome assembly GCA_949316185.1 of Pyrausta nigrata. NCBI lineage: Eukaryota > Metazoa > Arthropoda > Insecta > Lepidoptera > Crambidae > Pyrausta > Pyrausta nigrata. Next base: position 10,664,940 of record OX438938.1, read on the forward strand.
GGGAGTTTACCCTGTATTACTAAGTGTGTAATAACCTATATTTTATTATCGACTATATTCAAACTGTGTTAGGTGCATCAAGATTAGTTCATTAGATTTCATGTCTATAACAGTCAAAATTGGAAAATATGTACCGTAATCTATTTCACGTAAAACAAAACTTCCTCTATCTCTGGGTGTAGTATTACTATCGAGATGAAACATACTTTAGATTACAACCAGGACTATACATATTTAAACTGTAGTAGGTACATCAAGATTCGTTTAGCAGATTTCGAGTCTATAACGTTCAAGACCCATGCATACATACATATTAAAATACTGACAAAAATTTCAAACACAACATTTTTGTATTACTGACCCAAACTAACGCTTAAGAGGTATTTTAGTTTTTTTAAATCAATGTACAGAATAAGACCTTTAACAGTTTTATTATACTTATGTATAGATTTTGGTTCCAGTATAGAGCGTCGGTGGCGCAGTGGCTAGCGGGTTGCCTCTCATGCGGGAGGCACCGGTTCGATCCCACATGCCGCCATGTACCAATGACCTTTTCTGAGTTATGTTCATTAGTTGTTTCACTAACCGATGCTCTTACGGTGAAGGAAAACATCGTGAGGAAACCTGTACATTCAGGCGACTGCATGTGTAACCATGATCCAAAACTGATCAGATTCCCCTGGTAACAGGGTCACGGAGGTCAGATGGCAGTCGCTTCACTGTAATTACCTGATCTGCCACATCCTGGATCATGGTCAGCGGACCCTGGGTCCTCGCGTGCGAGTGCACAACCGGAATAACGCTAGGAGGATGATGATAGATTTTTGGTTCCAGTGCAAAAATATCAAAATAAAGCACCCAGAAACCGTCAAAAAAAATGGCTAAAACGGTGGACACGGTTAAAGACCGTTGCCGCCCTTACAAGGTTATCATGATAATAGCAACCCAGCGCCAATGCTACGCGCCGCATTCATCTTATTCATGCGTAGGTAAGGGTAACCAAGCTATTTGATAATTAGATCGCAATTTTTTTTTTATAAATTTGGCCTACTCCAATTTGTTAACCTATTAACAAACTTTATTTTATATTTTTCATAAATGGATAGTGGTACAAAAGTCACCCTGTATATAAAATGAAAGCGGACTTAATTACTGACTGATTGACTTAGGGTCAAGTTCACCGACACATGTTTAAATTTTAAACAACCGGTTTATTATTGTTTGACATATCGCACTTTTGGGAACAAAGGGTCACTTCTGCAACTTTTTGCAAAAACGACTTAAATATGCAGAAAAAACCGCGATATTTGACTTTACACACAGTAAAAATGACGATAATCGCTTAAAAAACTTCGTTTTGAGGGCGATTGAGACGTTACATTATTTTGCGGGATTGGTCCGTTCGCTTTAAATATAACGTCACAACCGGTCAGTAGTGTTTTGAAAGCTAAAGTATGACCTTTGCTTTAGTAACAGAGCGGCACTACGCTAAGTTAAGACTTATTTGTTTACATATTTCTTGAAATATTAACGTTACTTCTAAATAAAAATCACATAAGTTACCAAATTTTGATATTTGTCTGCTGTAAACATAACGTCACTTCTGTTTCAAAGTAATAGTGAAGCATTAGTGATTTGTAACAAAAAGACACTTTTGGAACCCTCCCTCAGTTTATGGCTTGTTTTTCAAAATCGTCATTTTAAATGTTTTTTTTCAATAGTGACTAGTATCTCTCAAGAATTTATCAATGTAAAAATGTGAGAATCGTGTCATTACTCTAAAGAAGTATTGAGTTATTTAGGAATACGTCATAAAAAAAAAATGATTTGCTCCTCCTGAAAAGTTGGAAAACATGCAGAAGTGACCCTTTGTTCCCAAAGGTGCGATATATTGTATGGGAATTCTGTCAAAGTAATCATCAATCGGCTGACCGGTTGTTTTAATATGTTTTATATTTTGTCTTAAAGCAAAGACTGAATTAAGAAAGTAATTTGAGTATTTTGACTTTTTATTCAGTAGTTATTTTGTAATTAATTATTGAAAACCTAAACTTGTGACGTCATAAGCATGCATAAAACGACTTTCTCCGATATTAACAGGATTGTCTTTGGAGGCAAACTTTTTTCTCATTTGGAAACTCTCACACATGCAAATAGTAACGTCATAATTTGGTTTAGAGGGCGTATGAAGGATAAATTATACTCCGTATTTTCGTAAAAATAATATCTAAAAATACTATGTATAAAATATACATATCAAATGTATAAAATAATACGTAAAAATAGTATTTTTTAATTTCAGGTATAAGTAACTGTATAGTGATTATGGCCCTATGGGCATGAAATCTCCAAATGGTTTTGAAATTACCATAGGTAGTTTGTTTTTCTTTACATACCGAAGGTATACGAGTAGTAAGATCTAACTTTATTAACAGTATTCCTTGTTCTGCTGCAAAAATCGAAGTCTCAAAAAAGTTAATGACTTTTACATAAAGACTATAACATTTGACGACCGTCTTGGTGTAGTGGTTCATGCCACGGACTTCTAAACCAGGCGGTTGCGGGTTCGAATCCCGCAAGGGGTAAATGTTTGTGTGATGAGCACGAGCATTTGTACCTAAGTCATGGATGTTTATAAACGTATATAAGTATGTCTATCCGTTATTCTAGACACCATAGCACAAGCTCACGCTTAGTTTGGGGCTAGGTAATTGGTGTGTTTGTTGAAACAATTTATTAATTTATTATTATTATTATTTGATCAGTGGTCTAGATCAGGGGTCTCTAAACTCGGCCGGCGGGCCAAATCCGGCCCGCCACTGCCATCAATCCGGCCCGCGACAGCTTAAGACTAGTGTCATCAATCTGGCCTACGACAGCCAATGTTTTACTGTTGTTACTAAGTATTGCTGTGATAAGTTGAATGGAAGATAATGAAAGGACATAATGATAATATACGGTTTTATTCAATTGCAAGGTATAACTTTACGACAGAAATTATGACGCAGAAATCTCAACTTAAGTATTTCAAGCTTAAGCATATTAATAACTAACATATATTTACCTAATAAATCACATAAAAATAATTAAATTAATTAACTAATTAATAATTAAATTTAAAAATAATCCTACAAATAAAAGAAAACACTAATGAGATTCAATAGTTTTTAATATTTTTAACATTCACAGTGTTCTTTCTTATTATATAAGTTTCAATAAGAAACCAAAAATTCGTACACAGATAGGATAGGAACCCACGAATTTTTGGATTCTTATGTAATCTTATATACTAACGAGATTTATGTACCTAATTGTGATTTTCCATCGACAAATTATTGTTTGTAGTTGTGGATTAATTTTACTTGTAACCAATTATTAAAAGAGATTTAAGATACTCATCGGTTAATTTAGATTTGTAAACATTCTTTGTGTACTGTCTTGGAAAACGTTTTCTCGCACAAGTACGTAGTACCAGAAAAACCCAAACACTCTCAGCCCGACCCCGGGATTTGAACCTAGGCAACGAACCAACGAGGCAACCAACGAGGTTTTTCGAGGTTTTCTGTCTTGAAATTACTCAGACACAGCTCCAGATTCAGGAAGTGGTGGTGTTAACACCCCCGTCCCTCGGAAAGCACGTTAAGCCGTTGGTCCTGCGTCCGCAGGAGTCCTCCTGCGCCTGATCTCTCTACGGTCATGTCGGACTGCCGTCTCACCGAATTATGAGAGTGAAGGAAGAGAGAGTGTACACTATAATATGTCCCGCGCAGTTGGCTAACTCTGTTGAGATAGGCCGCCGTAGTCGAAATTCGGCTAGGAGGATATTATTATATAGGTACGTAGTACCAAAAACAGAAAACAACCCTGGAGCAAATTTATATTACAATAGTAGAATTTCAATAGTAATTAAAATTCAATAAAAGCCTATGTTTGCTTAGGTGGGCAAAAAAATTAAAATTGGTATGGTCCTTGCAACATACCGAAAAAAAAATTATGGCGCCAAAGTTTGGAGACCCCTGGTCTAGATTCTAGACCACTGATCATATGTATAATCAGCTCTAGAATAAATAAGTGTATTTTTTGACAATTTTGTGATTGGGGTTGCTTGTACTCATCTACAAACACATACTTAATTAACGATAAATATGGTCTATCTGTGTGTTTAGTGCTCTAGAAGCTCGAACAATTAATGACAGCAGGATCTTACAAGTACTTCTATCTACAGTTAGTATTGTTCCACATTGTCTGCCCTACGATCCAATCTTGGGTTTTCTTTGTGCGAACTTCTTGTTGAAGTACCTACATGATAACATCGTGACTCGTGAGTCTGTCATGTGAATATCACATTCACAGTGTGTTAAATTTCCCATTTAATAACATAAGTCGTAAACTATTATTAATATTCAGTGACGTGACATATACTTTTGTAAGTGCAGGGAAACCTAATATTGAGCTGTTTTATACTTAATATAACCCTATGTAAAACTGCCCTTATAAGCTGTTGGTTATCTCAAAAAAAAAATGATCTATCAGTATTCAAATCAATTTGATCCCTCTTGAGCAACTCTGCTGTGGCACCGAGAAAATATTTAATAATTTTACTATCTACGAAGTAAAAAAAAAACCAAGTAACATATCGTCGGATCGGCAACACTTAAAATGTATTCTAAGTCTTTTGGATTTGAAAAGACAAATCATTCCGTAAATTCTCAAGCCCAACTTTCAATTTGACAGTAATTTAATTGAAAACAAAAATGTCGAAAGAATCGAATCTTGTTACAAGAAACAGTAGGTATCTTACTCAAAGGATGTTTCAAATAAAATACGAGCCGTAAATAATTACTTTTATTTATATTTTAACAAACCGTAGAACAATAATCTGTCTGTTTAGTTGACTTAAGTATAAGTATAATATTTATTATCAAACTATCTATTTTTACAAGATTGCCCAAAAATGAGTGTAATATTTCATTATTTACGAACGAGATTATAGAGGTTTCTTTTGCTTATTTATAGTTTCATCGTAATCCTTTATTTATTATTCAGAACCTGTTTACATATTTAAAGTCGTAGGTAAAAAAAAACTAAAGGCATATTCTTCAGTAAACACAATTTAAGCATATCTGGTAAATAATTGTAAAAATGGCAAGTTACATTACATGTTTGTTTTTAATTTTGAAGTATAAAATACGCTGTTGATTTTATGTGCGATGTGTTCAGTTCGTTTAAAAAAAGATTTCCCGGGGCACCTTAAAAAGACAACGAAGGTTCTTTTTTCTTCTACATATCTCTATCTCTCTTTTAAATACTCCGGTATGCGAATCTGCAATAATAAATGAAAGACCATTTGAAATTTGGATAGGATAGCAAATAAATTATGATAATACCTACTTATTGGCCCTTTTGTAATGTTTTCTGACTTCAGTGTTTTTATGCTGAATACGCTGAAACAATTTCATTAACTAAATTTTGATCTTTAATTAAAAATTCAGAGAATTCCGTTGCTAAAACGAGATATATTTAAATTAATATGTAGTATTTTTATGCAAAATGAAATCAGGTTCTACCATAATACGTTATCTAACACAAAAAGTAAAAAAAAAGTTTCGGAATCTGGAGAATCACCTATTTATTTTTTACGTCACAAGAGAATGAAAATGAAATATTAAAAGAATTACCAGGATGTGGCCATTACTTTTCAAACAAAACCGTAATTAAAGAAAGTTTGAATACAAAGGTCTAGAAACATTTATCGGGGAAAACCGCAGGTGGTTGCTTTGTTTCAAGTAATTCGTAAATGAATAAGGACAATGCCGGGCCTGATCGCCTTTTCATTTCATTTCCATTATGTAAATGAAGTATTTACCTAAGTATCCACCTTTCTGCGTCCTACAGACCGAATTTTTCTGTCATATTTAACATATTCAATTTGATCTTTTTCTCAACCATGCAATACTCTTGCATGAAAAGTACAAGTTATAATATCTTTGACTTTGGAAGTAGGTGAGGAAAAGAAACCTGAAAATTATTTTTGTTAAAGTTAAATAATTTGATAAGTGTTGGTATTAAAAATATAAATATTTAGTTCGTTATAGATAACTAAGTGCAATCCTTATTTAATATTTTAGGCCAATTGATATTATCTTTTTAAGTCATGAACAGCACAGACAAATAAACAGCGAGCCTGGGGCAATTTATTCAAAGATGTAAAATTCAATTTGCTGGGAAATTGGGTTTGCAATGCGGCGAACAACTAGATATCAAGTGCTGCGCTGTGATACTGGAGAAAAATGCACAACCAAAACTCGCTTTAGGTCGTTAGCTTTTAAGTCTAGTCAAGTGGTTTAGACTCAGTTATGTAGCGGTTTTAATATCAACGACTGGACCGGCGCAATTAAAGAAATCAGCTCTCCTTCCACTTTTACTAGTATTTAAGAGTTCGTTCACACGAGGACGATTCGTCTTTTTTCACGATTCGTTCTTTTTTTAACGGCGGCAATGCTTTTTGAATGCCCATGTTGTCTTAAATCTAGTATCGTGTTTTTTAAAATCACGAATAGTCAAAATACACGGATTTTTGACCAAATTCAATTAGGAAATTTTGACGAATCGTGAAAAAACACGATTCCGTATGCAATGTGAACGTCCATCCGCCATGAAGTATCCTGTATTTTGACGAATCGTCAATGACGAAGGTGTAACAAGTGTGAGTGAAGTGTAAAAGTAGGTACAACACCTGTTTATTACGAGTCAGCATCGAGATTTAAGAACTCTCTAACTAAATCAATCATATAAGTACTTAACATTAATCTCATCTTCTCATTTAACGCAAGTCTGTCTACTCTGTGTCATTTGAACTCAAACTTAACATGGAAAAAGTTTGCGTCCCTGGAGAAAACAGGATAAAAAAACTTGAAGGAATTGGATTGAGAAATAAAAGTTTATGATAAATCCGGCGTATGCGCTAGCGAAGTCGCCGGGGGACGGCTAGTGGTTATCTATAAATAAAAGAATCCTTGCTTCCCTTTGTCACGCCATAACTTGAGAACAGCTGGACTAATTTGCAATTTATTTTCCAATTCATTTAATGTTTCTATGAAGAGAAAATATTGAAAAGTAAGTAAGTATAATAATTATGTATTAAGAATGTAATCGTTTCAATAAAGTAAGTGCATTGTTCTAAATGTTAACATCGTTCACTGATTAATGCAAATGTCGGTGTGTAATTTTTTACAACTGCTATTTAATAGAAATACATTATTATTAACTTACTAAATAAGTAACATGATAGTATTTGAAATACACTTATAACGTAACATTAATTTAAAATATTATCATTTCCTACCTTCCTTAGACTTGCAGCTTTGGTCGGGGTTTGGCTCACCTAGACTAGATATAAAAGCTTGACACTTATACCAAAAGTAATATTTTCCTTAACTTCCTCATATTTATCTTATTTGACACTGGTTTTAGTAGACATACATTTATATACAATATTATATTACATAACATTTACAGTAAAAGACAATGAAGTACCATACTTAGGTTTTTGATTATAAAACACTATAATGTACACGCAACATGAAATATGACTATGAAGGTTCTGTTACTTGATTTTTGTCCGATATAAGTATACGATACGCATTGATTTAATATCTTTATTTCACTGGTCAGTTCACAACGTATAAGCTCATGAGATCATTAGTTGAACTCTAAATTGTTCATCACACCGCACGAGTTCTCAACAGTATACACAGATTTCACACCACCGAGTTCCTAATCGTACAAGTCTTTTTTGGATATCGTGGATATAGCATAGAAACCGCTACTGTCGGTCACTTCGTCCGTGCTCTCCGTTAATCAGGAAATGTCCATTTTTTCCACCTTGTACAGGAACCGGCGGCGACGCAAATCTCACGAGTCCCCGTTGGGCGCTATCGTCACCGTGCTGCAGTTGGCTCGCGTGGACCGAGTGGAACTCCGGCGCAGGCCCACTCCCACTGGATTCATCACTATTAGGTTCTCGCTTTTCCTTTTCCCGTGGTATTTGCAGAAGAGCAACTCCTTCATGCCTTTCCTAAAGTTTTTCGAGAGGAAAGCGTACAGGAGCGGGTTGATGCCGGAGTTGAAGTAGGTGATGAGAAACGTGAGCGGCGTGAGGAGGGCGCTGAAGTCGCTAGTGCCTTCGTAGCCGCTGGACCAGTACTGCCACATCTTGCGGGCGTGGAAGGGGAGGTTGCAGATGGCGAAGGTAAGCACGACGACAATGAGCATGCGCACGACGCCACGGCGCGCGCGCAGCACGTTGCGCGACAGGTGACTGAGGTGGTGGCAGTCGCGCGACTCGTGGTTGCGACAGGGCTTAGACGCCTTGGAACTGATGAATTTCTGCAACAAAAGCTATTTTTAAAATGCTGGTCATAAAGAATGTAAGTTCGGTTTGTAAGAAGTACCTAATATCAAAGTCGAACGAAACTATCATTGCCCTGACATGACAAATTCCTGGAAGCAGGACTGCTTCGAAAAAGTATAAAGTTAACACGAAGTAAGTAGAAACGGTAGTGCTACTACTTAACTAGGGCTGCTCTTCACTTAATTGTGTAACGTCAAAAAGTTATATTAGGACTATTGGAGTGCGTTATAAATACCTCTAGACTAGAATCATACCTACTCTTGCATACACTCAACCCACAGCATGTTTATTTGCTTAGTCTCTACTTCTGTTATCACTGGGCGAGGCAATATTTCTTGATCCCGAAGGTTTAGCAATCAAATCCGATTACCCGACTTATCCCGCTATAAGCCGCTTCAGGGAAATCTTGTTACCTACTTATTTACTTTATGGTGAATATTTACTGTTCATAATGTTCGAAATAAACTTAATTTTATCAGCCCTCCGTTGCCCAGATTATTATTTAAGTCTCGCACAATAATAATAATTTATAAGATAATGTGATTTATAAGTATATTTGTTGAAACGATTGCCTAAGCATAGAAGTCAAAAGTGTACTTTTGATTTTATTGTAAAAATAAAAGCTCTAAGTATAGTTGCTAAAACTATTATGAGTTTACTTTTGGTAAGTGAAGACGTTTTTAATACGCGGCTGGGTTGTCAGACTTATCTCTTCGTGAAAAACTTTGTAATCTACTCAACACCTAAGAAAATGCAATGCGATGTTTATATCCATCTATTTTGGTTCATGAATTTGCATTATTTTATATCACCGTCTGTCTGAAGCATCTATAACGTCGATTATATGACATCAATTATTATAATTGACTACGTCGTTAATCTGGTGGTTGGAACGCTAGCTTGTCCACCAGATCGCGATTTCAATTTCCGGTCAGGCTGGAATTATTTCTGGGTTTTTCTGTCTTGGAATAATAAACAGCTCCGGAGTCAGGAAGTTGGATGTTAAAAACTCTGTGCCTGTCTCAAAAAGCACGTTAAGCTGTTAGTCCTGCACCGCTCTGTCGTGTGGGAGTGCCGTCTTACGGAACTATGAGAGTGATGGAACAGAGAGTTCACCTGTATAGTGCGCAGACACTTGGGCACTACAATATTTCCTGCATACTACCTATTTGAGTTGATCTCAGTTGGGACTGGCCGCCCGTAGCCGAAAAATTCGTTAGGATTAAAAATATGACACTGTGGAAAGCCCATGGTCCTAACGCATGTTTGGGTTGGATCATTGAGATCTCTAGTCTCTGAATACCGGAAAAACCCGCTTATGTCAGTAAGCCAAGCGTGTGCGTGTTGCTTGCTTTAGGATCATCCGTCAGTCACGAAGGCTAGTAAGTTTTATATTTTTGCAGATACCAATCTCGCCGAAAAACAATGTGGCTTTTAATTGAACAAAAATGTATTATATCTACTCATCATATCAGTCTATTGCAGTCCTCTGCTGGACATAGGCCTCTCCAAGACGGCGCCAACTTTCACGGTCCTCCGCTTCTCGCATCCAGCCACCACCGGCCACCTTCCTCAGGTCGTCGGTCCACCTAGCAGGGGGGCGTCCAACACTACGTTTCCCGAGACGTGGTCTCCATTCGAGAACCTTCCTACTCCAACGCCCGTCGGTTCTGTGACAGACATGACCAGCCCACTGCCACTTCAGCTTGATGATGATGATGTCCTCCTAGCCGATTTCGACTACGGTGGCCTATCTCAACAGAGATTAGCCAACTGCGCAGGACATATTATAGTGCACAAGTGTGTGCGCAATACACAGGTGCACTCTCTGTTCTTTCACTCCCATAATTCGGTGAGAGGGCAGTCCGACATGACCGTAGAGAGATCAGGCGCAGGACCAACGGCTTAACGTGCTTTCCGAGGCACGGGGGTGTTAACACCACCAACTTCCTGACTCCGGAGCTGTGTCTGAGTAATTTCAAGACAGAAAAACCCAAACACTCTCGGCCCGACCCGGGATTCGAACCCGGGACCTCGTGGATAGTACCCAGCGTGCTGACCACTAGACCAACGAGGCAGCACTTCAGCTTACTGCACCTCTGAACGATATCTATGACTTTCGTCTTTTGGCGGATGATCTCGTTCTGGATTCTATCCCTTAGCGAGATCCCCAGCATAGACCGTTCCATAGCTCGCTGAACGACATGCAGTCGGTGGGCCAGCTTGACTGTCAAGTTCCACGTCTCGGCCCCGTAGGTCATGACAGGTAGGAGCACTGGTTATATACCCTGCTCTTCAGGCATTGCGGTAGAGGCGACGAGAAGATGTGACGCAACTTCCCAAATGCTGCCCAACCTAGTTGCACCCTTCTGGCGATTTCGCGGTCGAAGTTGTTGTTAAGAAGTTGTTTACCCAGTTGCAACACTTGCCCGAGGTAAACGTATTCCTGGACAATTTCGAGCATCTCGCTGCTGACTGCTATCGGTTCCGGGACAATATGTTCGTTGAACATGACCTTAGTCTTGTCCAAGTTCATCCGGAGACCAACGCATCGCGAGGCAGAGTCTAGGCTGTGCAGCATTTTTTGCAGATTCCGCGGCGATTCTGCCATTAGAACTATGTCGTCGGCAAAGCGGAGGTGCGTGAGATATTCGCCGTTAACATTGACGCCCAATCCCTCCCAGTCAAGAGTCTTGAAGACATCCTCCAGTGCACTTGAGAATAGTTTTGGGGAAATAACGTCCCCCTGTCTCACACCTCTGAGCAGCTGGATGGGTCTTGTCTTGTGACCTTGAACTTGGACGGACATCGTTGCCATATCATACAGGCCTCTCAGCACCTCCACATACCACCAGTCGACTTGGCATTGCTGCAAGGATTCCAAAACAGCCCAGGTTTCGACGGAGTCGAAGGCTTTTTCGTAGTCTACAAAAGCTAGACACAATGGCTGGTTATACTCTTCGGACTTCTGTATAACCTGCCTGACTGTGTGGATGTGGTCTACGGTACTGTAGCCTTTACGAAACCCGGCCTGTTCCGGTGGCTGGAAGGCGTCCAATCTTGCGGCGAGGCGATTTGCGAGGACTCTCGAGAACAGCTTGTAGACGTGGCTCAGGAGCGCGATTGGCCTGTATATCTACTCACGCACAAAATATATACAGATAGCAGTGGGCTAGCGTAATGTGTGAGTAAATCTTAGCCGTAACTAATTAACTAAGCTAACGTACTGGTCATTGGAAAGTACCTAAGTGAGTACTTACTAGTTATTGTAAAACTTAATTTGTAATTTAAACACAGAATTAATAATAGGTTTAAATAAAAACATTTGGTTAAAATTATTATTACAATAATTTGTCTAAGGTATCACAACAGTGATACTACGTAGGACGATACTAAAGTTTATACAAAATCTTATAATTTAGGAGTAAAATACGTTGTCCAATAATTAATACTTGTCCAATGACTAGTTACCGTATTTAGTGAAGGAATATGCTTTACTTTTGTCTCAGCGGTGCCAACAAAAGCCCTCGAGGTTTAGGTGCTGTAGCCCGCGGGAACTCTGCTACAGACCTACTGCGGTCCGAGTGTACAGGACCTGCCAAAGTTATGCCTTACCTTGGTCTCAGCGGTCCTAGTGAAGGTTCGCTGGGGCTCGAGGCCGGGGTTGGCGGGGGTATTGTCTGTGGGGGGCAATGTGCGGCCTAGGTGCTGTAGCCCGCGGGAACTCTGCCATAGATTCACTGCGATCCGAGTGTACCTACATGCTCTGCCAAAATTATGCCTTACCTTGGTCTCAGCGGTGCCAGCGAAGGTCCGCTGGGGCTCCAGGCAGGGGTGACGGGCGCATTGTCCGCGCAGGGGCACTACGTGGCGCAGCACTGCACGCGGCTCAGGTTCTGTAGCCCACGGGAACTCTGCCATAGACCTACTGCGGAGATTCACTGCGATCCAAATGTACACGCCCTCCATAGTTATGCCTTACCTTGGTCTCAGCGGTGCCAGCAAAAGTCCGCAGGGGCTCAAGGCCGGGGGTGGCAGGCGAATTGTCCGCGCGGGGGCACTGCGTGGCGCAGCACTGCACGCGGCCCAGGTGTTGTAGCCCAAGGGAACTCTGCCATAGATTCACTACGATTCGAGTGTACATGCCCTGCCAAAGTTATGCCTTACCTTTGTCTCAGCGGTGCCAGCAAAAGTCCGCAGGGGCTCAAGGCCGGGGGTGGCAGGCGCATTGTCCGCGCGGGGGCACTGCGTGGCGCAGCACTGCACGCGGCCCAGGTGTTGTAGCCCGCGGGAACTCTGCCATAGACCCACAGCGATCCGAGTGTATAGGACCTGGCAAAAAAAGTTTACTTTCAACTCTGCAATAGACCCACAGCGATCCGAGTGTATAGGACCTGGCAAAAAAAGTTTACTTTCATTTTATTCCATCTCCTAATTGTTACCCGCAACTTCGTCTACGTGGGCTCGATGATACAAATTGAATCATACTCCTATCGCCGTCCAGTAATCGTGGTCTCTCATTTGTACTCTGTCGTATGGTGAAGGGTATCCCTGTATCACTAAATGTAATATACCCTATATTTTATTGTGGATTACTTATATTTAAGCTGTGTTGAAGACGATCAAGGTTTGTTCACCAGATTTTGAGTCTATAAGTGCTCATTCACACGAGATCCGTCATTGACGATTCGTCAAAATACAGGATACGTCATGGACGGATAGACGTTCACATTGCATAGGCACAGCATAGGTACGGAATCGTGTTTTTTCACGATTCGTCAAAATATTCGAATTGGTGTTCACAATTATTGTATCGAGATTCAGAGTTCAGTCTTGAATGAACTACCGAACACTGTGGACGTGAATACTTTAATCTTGTATTGGTATTATCGATCGATCGATCGAGCGGATCCGTCACAATAAATTCACGATTCGTGTATTTTGATGAATCGTGATTTTTAATACACGATACTAGAATTAAGACGTATTCGTCATTTATCACGATTTGCGATCCGTGTGCACATGGGCATTGAAAAAGCATTGCCGCCGTCAAAAAAAAGAACAAATCGTGAAAAAGACGAATCGTCCAAAATCACGAATCGTCCTCGTGTAAATGAGCTCTTACAGTCAAAGATTGTGAAATATGTACCGTAATCTATTTCGTGTTAAAAGAAATTTCCCCGTAGCCGTCCAGTTACGTGACGTATGGCACGCATGAAGGGGTTATCCTGTATCTATGAATAAACAATGTCTATCGTGTCGTGAATATTACACCCTAGATTGTAATCAGGACTATATATATATTTAAACTGTGGTGCTGCTATTTACTGTTAAATTACTGGATGATATTAACGGTTAAAATTCTTCAATTTTCAACGCAGAACACCTATACAGTTATAAAAACCGGAAAGGTCTGAGTCGGACTCGCGAAGTGGGTGGGGGTTCAACATAAAATTGTATAATTGCAACAAACGCGTAAATGGTTTAAATAAATGTTCTTCATATTTTATCGTGAATGAATGAAGACTTCCTTATTGACAAATTTGATGAATTCGACTCCCCTGTGAAATGTTAAAATATTAGGCTCTAATGGCCGTTTTCTAGATTGCGTTGCATTAGAAGCATTATAATATCATTACTTTACTCAGACACAGCTCCGGAGTCAGGAAGTTGGTGGTGTTAACATCCCCGTGCCTCGGAAAGCACGTTAAGCCGTTGGTCCTGCGCCTGATCTCTCTACGGTCATGTCGGACTGCCGTCTCACCGAATTATGGGAGTGAAGGAACAGAGAGTGCACCTGTGTATTGCGCACACACTTGTGCACTATATATATATACATGCCGTAGTCGAAATCGGCTAGGAGGACATCATCATCATCATCATTACTTTAAAGCGGACTGCAGATGTGGCTGATGATAATTTAAACTTGATGCCTCCAAGTGTTCCTGAGGGTTTCGACAGACAGACGGATACCAAAGTAATAACCTAATAAGGTGTTTCTAATTTTCTTTTTAGGCACGAAACCCTAACAAAACCCAAAATAAACAGTTTTTTACATATTTTTTAGTTTTATACGCAGTAAAATTATCATCTAGGTCAACAAACTTTAACTCGGAACCTCTCTATATTTTTAATCATTTTATGAAACGCAAAACATTTTAATTATAAACATTACATTTTATTATGTTAATATTAATTATACGGGTTTAATGGAGAGGTTAAAACTCGAAGTAGGACGTTTGTATGTAATACCTGGGTTATATGTAAATTTTAGTTTCGTTAAATACTTTATACGCTTCACATGTGCGCTCTCCAGTTAAATGAAAACGCACGTTTCATAGATAATAAATGTTTCAAATGGGACGAAAACGTGTATTTGATACGTTAATTACAATGTAAGTAGTAGTCAAACATACGCATAGAAGAAAACCATTCCTTACCCTTCTTATAATAGGAGGCAAGCAGGTGTGTTACCAAAACTAATAGACTATGGCAGGTCGGTACTATCATTTTCACACAAAGAAGGGATATTAGTTGTAAATATTACTTTACAATTCAACACTTATCAAAAAAACCTAAGCAACAACCTCACTTACAATTAGTTTGTTTCCAAAATATAGTTAAAATAAAATAAAAAATAATCGTATATCTAACGCGATTAAATTACTAGTTTAATACTACTACTATAAGTGTTAATAAACATTAGGTTTTTGTGGAGCTAGCCACCTGATAAACTTAAAAAACCGGCCAAGTGTGAGTCGGACTCCAAAAATTAAAAATTACAAATGTCTATGTTAATATCAAAAGAATAATGATCACATCAACACACTTTACAAAAATCTACTTAAAAATCTAACTACAAACAAGTAAAAACTTACGTTTTGTGGGAGCCAAAATTTGCTATATGGGAGGCCGTGACCGAACTCCACGAACAACCGGGTGTCCCTGAAAAAATGGCGGCCGCGCTACCCGCGGCTGCGCTCCTGCCTTCCTATTAGTCTGTTTCATACGTACTATGAACCTGCGCGCATCAAATGAATTTTAGTCGGTTTTCTGCGCTTGGGCTTTGCAAACCCAAGAGCTTTGACACCCCACTGTACCTTAGATTTACGTAGGTAATTGTAAATTTCAGAAGAGTTAATTTTGGCTTTGTTTAACAAGGATTCTCTGAAGACGGAGTTAAAAGAATTTTTGACGTCTCATTTGAGCAACATCTGTCTGATTTTGTGAAAGGGGAGTGCGAAGCGCATGTGCGCATCCACCTACCCTGATCTGTCAAATTTCCGCAACCATATTTGAACCTTATTCTGATCACATAGAGTTCAATATCATTTGAGATATTTTGACAGATTTGCTGCCTCGCACCTCCATTGGTACAAAATCCTAATTGGTAACCAAATTACAACAATGTTGCTTTATTGTTAAATTTGAACTGAAAAGCTGCTCTCCGGTTACCAACAATTACTTCATATTAAATAAATAAGAATAATATAAGTTAAAATGTTTTCAACGATTGAAACTTATGTTTGTACTGCGTTTTCACATTTTAGAAAAGATCCTCGATGTAATGCGAAAAAATCATTACATCGAAATCATTACATTAAAGTATGTTACACTTGGTAGGTACTCAATTATGTCCTATCGACATCTGTATTTTATTGAAACGCAAACTCATGTTAATAGGTAATCAAGTTCATTAATATACGAGCACTTTTAAATACAGCGTGACTGGTACTGAACCCGTCATAGCAAAAGCACATATAGAGGAGGTCATTGACTAATTATTGAACCTGACTTTCCCGAACTAAAGTTTCGTGGTTTGGGAGATACGCCAATTTTTAAACTTTACTAGTGGTTCCCCGCGACTTCGCCCGCAAGAGTTGGATTTTCCATATAAACTTTCATCCCCCATTTCACCCCCTTAATGTTATTATATCTCGACAAAATGTCCTTCCCAAGGTCTCGAACTATCTCCACACCAAATTTCATCTCAATCGGTTCAGTGGTTTAAGCGTCAAGAGGTAACAGACAGACAGACAGACACAATTTCGCATTTATAATAGTAGGGATTGATTTTTTCCAAAAGTTTACTTTCAATCAATCATTCCTTTTTTGTGTTTTATTATTACAGACCTTTTCATTATTGTCGGTAGTCATAAACATTTTGTTTAAAACACGTAAGGACTTACCTCAACCTAGAGTTAAAAAATCAGATACTAAGCTCCCAAAAAATTGTTTACTAAGAAAATATACTTTTTGGTAATTTTAACTTGATACCTTCACGGGTCTTTGAGAAATAGTTCTTGAAAACAGACGAACAATTACATCTTTTTGAGGAGCAGAATCCTAAAAATATTTTTACAATGCAAATTCGAGCAGAATCTCTAACTTCATTCTAATTTTTGCTTTTGATGATAAAAACTTCCGGTTTTTAATAAGTAATGAATGCACACTACAGCTACAGCCCTTAATATATTTTTATACTCCCTTGTTTTACAAAGAATACTGACCGAATTTCGCTTCATCCTTATGTTTGCGCACGTTCACTACAAAAATTTATAATTCCTTCGGTTGAACGAATAATCCTAAAAAAGTATTGTAAATCAAACTTTTTGTTAAAAATTTAGTGCCTTTGGAAAGTTTACAAATTAGAGACCTAATGTAGAGTAGAATTAATTATACAAACACCGATATTTTTTAATTATTTTCGGTTGAACTTGACTACAAAGTATATTTTTTAGCAAACAATTTCTTTTAAGCTTAATATCTGTTTTTTTTTAATCTCTAGGCCGAGGCAAGTCCTTACGTAATTTAAACACAAATTAATGTTTATGACTACCAAAAAAGATTTTAAAAGTTCTGTAATAATAAAACACAAAAAAGTTATGATATATTGAACGTAAAATTTAAAAAATCAATTATGTATAAAAATTGGCATATCTCGCAAAGGTTTGCGAGCAACATTAGTTCGAGAAAGTAAGGTTCTATAATTAGCATATGACCTCCTTTGCATTTGCTATGGCGGGTTCAGTACCAGTCACCATGTATATGTAGGTGGAAAGGTACTTAAATAGGTAGGTATTTGTGCAGATTCATTACACAAACAGGAATAGGATGTACCCACATTTATATTTGAAGCCATGGAAATGCTGATATATTAATGAACTCTACTGTACCATATTCCAACGTCGAGGCCAAAGCCAATATCCTGTGCTCGGAATGCTTCGCTTACTAAACTTACCTTTTTTACAAGCAGAGACACGAGAAGCCTTTCAGGGGCTGACAATTTGCAATGGAGTTACCCCGGAGTTTGCTAGGGAAGCGATAAGAGAAGGATGGGTTTTGTTTCTTAATTTTTTAAGCCCAAAGTTCACCTACACATGTTATGATTATTTTTGATCGGCCGGTGTAGCCTTATACGCCATATTTTGTATGGGAATTTTGACACATTAACCGTTAATCGAGGATTACCGGCTGTTTACAAATTCGTGGATTCGGTATCGGTCGGAAATTGGGTCTTAATAAGTTTTTTGTGGTCATTAATTTGCCATTGTGTATTTTTTCGAATTTCTTTTGGTGAATGAAACTGGTTAGTTTCATTCACCAAAGTCGTTTAATTATGACATTTGACAGTAAATTGTGAACTACACCACTAATGTAATCTGCTTTGATTAGTACTTTGTCCCAATTCAATGCAAATGATTTTACCGTCCTACGTTGATTAACGATTCATTGAGAAGTGATTTAAGGGGTGATAAAGATAATTTTACGGTTAAGTACTGATTCAAAGGTATTGTCTAATTTAAATTGAGAAAAGAAAAGTGATGTGATTTACTTGATTAATAAATTATATAAACCGTTAGTCGTCTCCCTTCAGGTGACTTGGCTTTTACAAAACATGAAATGTAATGAAACACAAAAATAGGTACAATGGGCCTCGCATCAACCTTTCCGAATCTGTCAAAATATCTCAAATGATATGAAACTCTATGGTAATCAACATAAGGTTGATATGTGGTTGCGGAGATTTGACAGATCAGGGTAGTTTGATGTGGGTTTCACTGTACCTTTTAACCAATAATAGGATCAATGAAAAAATTCAACATTCACAACATTTTAATGATAAAACCTATTCCTATGTAAAAACGTTGAGAAACATAGTCATTGCTATACACCTTGTTCATCTCACGAAACTTTTGTTTCATAACAATGAACAAACTTTATACATTATCCTATATCACAGTAATAACACTAACTCCAATTGATTGACTATATTTTGGAAAAAAGCTTTGCGACAGCTGGCTTTCGACACTGATATCAATCCAATTTCATAAAACTCTTGAATGTGATGTTATATTAGTTTAATGGGGTAACAAAGTAGACGTAACGAATGATGGTCGTAGTCGGAATTGTTCTACTTTGCATATTTATTACTGGGGCCTAGAAAATTTTAGAAGTTCGAGGAAAAAACACATATTTGCTGTTACTTGTCGTTCATACTCGTCATTACCAAAGTATTTATAGGCTATGTTATGCGGTTAATATTGTAGGACTATTACAGCCGCACTCAGAGACGTCAATTTAGTCTCGTTCCGACACTTTATAATATGACAATGAAATAGAAAAGACTGCATGAGACATAATGAAGGATTAACTTTAATTGACGGCTCTGAGTACGGCAATTAGTTTCTCAATTAAAATTAGGTAGATAAGTATGATCTTTATTGGCACACCTTAGATTTATATAGGTACCTAGGTTGCATAACATTAGGTAGGTAATCACTCTTTAACTTTCGCGTTTCATTATAAGAACACATTAAAACGGGGATTAACGCGACGGATAGTAGGTAAAACATCATTTACCTTTAATTTTGCCTGACGTTTCGACCGGGTTGCACCGATCACGTCACGATCACGGAAACGTCAGGCAAAATTAAAGGTAAATCATGTTTTTGTTGTTTAGGTAGGTACTTATGAGTTACTAACTTTTGTCTTAATTTGTGTGAGAGAATTTAAGTATCAAAACGCGATTACTTGAAGGATATCGTAATAGGTCTATTAATAAAAGTAGATTTGAATTTACTTATACGAGTAATTAGGTATGTTCCTAGAATATAGGTAAGAACTTCGTAATACATCACTTTGTATATTTATATGGTATTTTCAGGATAGTTAGTACAGAAGATCTAGTATCTAGAAATAAAATGCACACAATATATGAAGAAACAAACACACACACACACAAATGACACACTCGCTCGCAAATGAAAGAACCTGTATTCATTCATTTATTTTCATGTTATCATTTGTTTTGCTGTATTATTATTTGTGTTTAATTTACATAATATTTTTACCCTTTCATTATGTTTTTAACTTTTAGTACTCCAATTTGTAGATTTAAACTTTTCACTGCTATTTTATTACATTATGTCCCGCCCACAAGCTCTATGAAGAACCTTGGCAATTGCTAACTTTCCAGGGCCGCCAGTCATACAATCCCTGTGTAACCTTTTTTATAAAATGTTTTTACATACGTAACCTATGTAATAAATAATTTTAAAATCTAAGTTTGTTGCAAAATTACACAAGTTTGGACAGACCCTAGTGCCGAGACGGACTCGCACTTGCCCGGTTTTGGTATAATCAAGCCCACCCTGGCAAAATCGCTGCCAATCGATTTTGCCATAACTAGTTATTACATAAGTTTTTTTAAGCAAAATTAGCCGTAAAGCTTGGTGTTCCAGTATTTGAACAATGTCAGTAGTTTAATTATCTTACTGATTTTATTCATAAACATCGCAGTAAGTAAGAAAGTATTGTGCCCACTAGAACAATGCTATTCTGTTTAAAAGTCTCTTGTCGTAAACTAAATTGCTTCCGTTTGCTAACACTGGAGCTGACTGGAAACTTTGCATGGCAACAAAAAAACTGTTTGCAAAAGCTTCGGTGCTTCAAGCTAAAAGTTATTTTGCGACTGTCCGTACAATACAAAAAAAAGCGAAAATCTCTGAAACGTCTGTCGAAATCTGAAAGTCGTGCTGATACTGTTTTCGAAACACGATAACGGTAGCAAAAACGTACCTACGCGCGGCGACCCCTTGGTAAGGGACTAAACAAGTTGGGTGTCGCTAGCCGGCAGCAACACGCTCCCGCGTTTTATTCACCGGCGGTGCGCGACACTAGGTAGCTGGTTGGACGAGCGTGAATAAGTTCTTAGAAAGATGCGCTAGATGGCGTAAGTAGCTTCTTGTGGCAGTCAACCATATCGCGTTGCGTGATAGTACGTCACTGAATAGGTTTAGTGTATTATGAATCATATTCCAGAGTTATAAGAATGAAATTATCTTGCAATGTATTTCTGTAGGTGTCTACACGAAAATGTGCTTGAGTCAGAGGCGAACTGAATTACACCATATCGTTAACAACATTGAGTAGATATTTATTTGAATTTCATTGCAAAGTCATACTTCTGTACGGAGTACTTATTCTGTGGCATGGGTGATGGTTAAAATAAAAAGCTGTTGAATTACTCATGAGATCAAACCTATCAAGTTCATCGAACTTAAGAGGGTGTAGAATTGGTTTTTCTCTCGCAATTATTTTCTTTACAAAATCACATGTTTCATTGGTTTTCTTTTAACATAAGACCTAATGTCGTTAGATTCATTGACTGTTTTTTTCCAATGGTTATTTAACAGTTTCTGTAAGTAGTTGGAATCGTGTAAAGAACTGTGATATAAAAATATGAATTTGAATGTACCTGATCAAGTAATGCTATAAATTAATGAATTATGAAATAATCAATAGGACAAACAAGTTTTTTGGAGAGTACCTAATACTCGTGGTTCAATCTAAATTAATATTTACAATGTTTATAATTTACGATAATCGAATCAACTTTACCTAAGTTACGTTTTAGATAAGGTGGGTAAGTAATAAAGGCGATGATATCAGAATTAAGTCCAGCCTAAAAGGTATAAACTCACACTTTCCTTCCTATTCCTATTCCTTAGTACTTAGTGTTGGCACAATTCCCATTGCAGCCAAGAAAAATGCTCAAAGTTTAAAATCCACACAATTTTTATCATATTCACACTGCAAAGGAATTTCAGGTTGCTTTTATTATTCAGATTCAATTTGTTATGGCTTCAATGACAGTAGACTGGAGCTTTCTCATACGTGAGCAATACTTCAAGTATGTAGGTACTCGTATGTTTGCCTTCTTCTTCTTCGTTTAGTGTCGAATCTGGCGATATATTTTAAGGACCAATACTCGGCGACAGACAGAGCATTGTCAGTAGCATTGACGAAGTCTACAACGATTCAACGGCGAAAATATATTTGCTTAAAGAGGACTTACTGAAAGGAAATTGGGAACTTTTTTACACAAAAAATTGCGGACACAAACGAAAACTATTAGTCGCTTGTTATTACCCTGTGTATTTTTCTCTCTCTTACTGATAGGAATGCTGAGAAAATGGGGTTGTATTTTTTGCTTACGTCCATTTTCCTTAACTTATACAATAACATTAACGACCGTCTTGGTGTAGTGGTTCGCGCTCCGAACTACAAAACCAGCGGTGGTGGGTTCGAATCTCGCAAGCGGTAAGTAGGTAGATGTTTGTGTGATAAGCACGAGCATTTCTACCTGAATATAGTGTCTTCTTCTTATAGTCGTATACTTGACTGACTGAGGGTCGTGATCATTAACCCGTCCAGCGTTCTAGGCACACCATGTGTGCGTAACTCAAAATGGACTTGAGGGTCCTGCGCACACCAAGTGTACGTAACGCGAAACATCAAAATTTTAAAGAAAAACAACTATTTCTTATAATAGAAAGCCGAAATCTAGCTAACAATATTTTTAATATTTTTGTTTTGTAGCCTGTTCATTCCTCTTTCTAAATATATATCATACAAAAGAAATGTACCAAGGAAAAAAAGTTCTTCATTGTTTTAAAACTTCGTGGTCCTACAAAAAATTCATCTTGGAAACAGCGCGTTCGCGCAGCGCTTTTGCTCACCGTGAGGCCGATCGCTCCACAGGTTAAGTGGAATGAAACCTACAACGACTTTCTTCACATTTTTTTATAGGGCGGTAGAAGGAAAAGGCTTTCCTTCTCTATTTCAGTCACTAGCCGACTACTTAATGTGCTGGTTACTTGACGACGTTTTCTTTCACCGTTAGGCAACGATATCTTTAAAAATACTATAGACAATTGTTCGGTACAAAACTATATTTAAACTTTTTGAATCTAGAAGAGCATTCTCCTAAATAGCGAAGGGTCGTGAGTCATGTCCCAACGGACGACAGGGTGACTCGATTTTTGTGTGCAAAAAAATACTTACATTTTGGGTTATTTTAACTACTAATTGACAAGGTTGTTCCACTTATGTAAAATTTAAAAAAACTAAAAGGTTTTTCTAATTTGGGAACCTGGCGAAATAGAATGGATGGATGGTTTTTCTATGTTAGAGCACAGTTTTATGTAGGAGGTGTGACTTGGATGAAACCCTTTTTGATCCTAACGTTATCTGGTGTTTGAATTATAAAACACTGTTTCAAACCTATTGCAATCGAGAACGAAAATATACGTCACTCCATAGTATTTTCATCCCAGATTTTATCAGCAGTATTTGTCATGGAATAAAAAGGGTTATTTTATGATATTGTATTTACTTAAGTTAGTCGATTTTTATTGCGTATTTACTTCTAACTTATTGCGTTGACATTTATTTCGTCGAGCACACAATGTAATTTCGGGAGAGCCAGATAGAATTTGTAATTTAGCGCACAGGCGAATGTATGATTTTTTGGTGGATTTTAATAATAATTAATCAAAATGTAAATTGAAGACAATTGTAGAAGTATTATTCACAAGTGTGTAAGCTTTTGAAAGTTTCTAGAACAACATTGCGGGACGTATAATCAGAATTAATATCATTTCAGTAAGGAAATCCTGTAATTAGTAAAGGTAGTGAAGTAATCAAACATTAATACAAAGTGTGAACTCTACGCAGACAAAATGCAAATAGCAAGCGACCAAGTTGTTCTCGTTGTTTCTATTACAAAACCTCTATAGTCTGACCGCTTATCTGAGACCTCGCCTGTGGGGTACAGGGGTACCTATAAACGAGAACAGGAATCGAATGGGTGATTTGAATTTTAAACAAGAATGCTAATTTCGAATTTCAAAATTTAAATCACCAAATCAATTTACAAGCGCCCGCCGTCTGCACCGTTCAGGCAGTACGAGTAGGACCCCCATTCTCGTCTTCCCCCACGCCCCTCTACCCCGCAGGCGACGTCTCTTATATAAGCGATTGGACTATAGCTGCGATACTAAATTGCTAAATCGAGGTCCTGGCAAAGTCAGCGGATATTAATATGCAAACATATTCCTAGGTCGCTGAGCACGGCAAATTGGCTAACGGTATCCTTTATTGCTTGTCGATAGCACTCTTGTGTTGCTCGCCATGATGCTGATAAGTGTACAAGTATTTTATATGAACTATTGTAAACATAAACAACCAAGGGCTACTGCTTTGTTGTTTGTATAATGGCAAACGTTTGCTTCATAAATAAGTATGTATTGAAGTTTTGTAGATAGATACTTACTGTACCCAGTTGTTGGGGGGCCTATAGAATCAAAGGCTAATCGATCGATTTGACGGTTCCCACCACTCACATAGCGAATACGTTACTTATATACACTTAGATAGCTTAGATAGGTAGTAACAATGATTTGTTACAAATTCGACAGTCATATTTTAAAGTAAATACATCGCGAAGAAGGTACTTAACTACCGTGTCAACCTAAAAGTTCTACTTCCAATTTCCCTGTTAATGTCATTTGTACCTAATCATCTAATCTTCCTAGCGTTATCCCGGTTGTACACTTGCACGCGAGTGCCTAGGGTCCACTGACCATGATCCAGGATGTAGCAGATCAGGTAATTACAGTGGAGCGACTGCCATCTGACCTCCGTGACCCTGTTAACAGGGGAACCTGACCAGGTTTGGATCATGGTTACACATTTGTACCTAATAATAATTTAAAAAAAACTCATGAGTCTTATCAATACATATAAAGTATTTTTCTTTGCTCCGTTCAAATTGTTGTTGTGTTTTGGCCAGAGACTAATGGTAGCTACGAATTTAACAAATTGGTGAAATTCGCATCCGAGCGTGATGTAACTGTTATAGATCTAGATAACATGATTGTGCGTGTTTGATCGATGTTTGCTTAATTTCTTTCAGTGATATCCTCATCTCAACTGTCTGTTTTTCGGTCTGCTTCCTTTTCCCGAGCAAACTGCAAAATCGTCAAATCTTCAAAATTGAATTTTAAAGAGATTCGAGACCCAGGAAAGGACATATTAGTTTATCCCCCGGATATCAACCCTCAGACGGTTGAACGAGCATCAACGTCTGTACGGAAAATCCGATACATGCTACTTTTTATTGCAGGAAATGAAATGAAATGAAATTGTTTTATTTGCTTTGAAAAGGGTGCACAGAAGATTGAAAATATAATAAAATGATCGCCTATTCAGCCATTAACATATAGCATGCAAATTTAAATTAGGGTAAGTACATACTTAAAAATACCACAATGAAGATTTTATAACATAATATTACATTGATAACCTAAAAATTGATGTTTGATTTATATAAATGAGTTAGGTATAGAAGTCTCTTTATTGTTAAGGAATTCTTGCAAGGAATAGAACGAACGAGCTACAAGCCACTTGTGTAATTGATTTTTAAATTGGTTATTCGGAAGCATTTTTACAGTGTGGGGAATCTTATTATAAATTTCTACACACATGCAATAACAATTTTTTTCCATGCACTTCTTGGGATAAAGTCCAGGACCAGAATCTATTGCAGTTCCTGGTACTCCGTGGATACAAATCTTTGTTTGGCCTGGATAAAATGATTATGGTTTTGTTTAGTAAATTTAGCAATCTCAAATATACTATAAAGGCACTTAAATTTTCCAATAGCAATAAGGTTACTTTAATGCTTCCTTATCGTAGACTGTTCAGAAATATGAAAGCGGGTTTTATTTTACATAAATGCAATATTCACAAGCTGTGGTAGTTGTCACTGCACTGACACAAACGGTAATTTAATTCAGCCTCTGTTAGTTCCGTACTATGATACAACAGTAGATTTTTGACCTTTATTCAGTTAGCGAAAAAAATAAATTCATATATATATATATATACATATGAATATTCTGTAAACATTTCAAGCGTCTATCGTTACGGTTATTGTGTTTTGCCTCCCTTAAAAATTTATTATATTTTGTTTTTAGTATTTTTTGTTATAGCGGTAACAGAAATACATCATTTGTGAAAGTTTCAACTGTCTAGCTAGCACGGTTTATAAGATACAGCCTGGTGACAGACAGACAGACCCGGAGGCTTAGTAAAAGGGTCCGTTTTAACCATTTGGGTACGGAACGCTAAAAATGTTTTACGTTTATTTTGTTTGTGTCAAACAGCCATGACCGAATAATATTTCATTCTCTGGTAAGTAATATTGTTGAGAATACTTCTACGGACTAAAATTTTGGGGTAGGAGCTCCTATAAATTTAAAAAAATTAAGGTTACGATTAAAATACATCCAAACATAGCACACGTGTAGAATTATTTCGCATGAAAATTCATGAAAGTTAGTTTTGTACTTAATTCTAAATTCTAGCAGGACTATCTAAGGTTTATCCATAATCTGAATTAGTGATAAGGAATACTTACTCGACGAATCCGATTTACCTAATTAGGAAGGGAATTTAGATATGACAATACAGGATACAGGCAAACAATTTACACCTACTTACACTTCACATACCTACCTACATACATGATTGGCATTCCGAGTACATTACATTTATAATCCTACCTTAAAATATAGGCACACGCGTAAAAATCTGTTAGCGCTAACAGGAAAAGGTTTTAAGGCTTTCAGGTTTTTGGCTTTTGAGTGTTATTTGCAGACTTTTTTTAACCTTCTATACTGAAAACTAATCTCGGACATGCAATGTTTGTGCACGTGGAGAGCTACACTACACAATATTTTGTAGAAAAAAACATTAAACCGCACTGAGCTTTAATTAATTCACAGAACTGTCGACTGGTTAGATAGTTCTAGCACGTCAATGAAAAAATATTAATATTTGACCAGAGTTATTAGTGTGGTAAAAAATACTTTACAAAAGCTTAACTGCAAAGCCTTCTAACGTAGCCTCTGGGAGTACATTACTTAATAATAACGTCTTTAATGGGATTTTGGCGCTTGCTTACTATGTATTGTTGCTTATCATTTACAATGCTGTTTACTTTGTAAATCTTTTAAGGGTTTCGTAGCCCAGGGGTAAAAACGGGACCCTTTTACTATGCCTCCGCTGTCTGTCTGTCTGTCACCAGGCTGTATCTCGTGAACCATGAATAACTAACTACTAGATAGTTAAAATTTTTACAGATTGCCACTATAACAGACTAAAAACAGAATAAAATAAATAATTAAGTGGGACTCCCATACATCAAACGTGTTTTTTTGCTCTATATTAATAACGGCAACAGGTAAATGCTTGAAATATTCACAGAATATTAGGTTGCAAGTGTATAAACTTTAAAAATAAATTATAAAATTAAAACAAAAAATATTTAAGCTTCAACACAAACGTGTTTTTTTAAAGTCCTAATATTATAGTGTCTAATGTTGTATGGTACATAATGGTACGGAACCCTTCGTGCGCGAGTCCAACTCGCAACTTGGCCGGTTTTTTGAAGGTTTTGGCATTTTGGCGTAGGTACTACTCAAGTGAGTAGCAAAATACGAGAGTGGCTCGATTTGTTACAAAGAATACAGAGGTAAGTAGGAATAAGTTAGGAAAGACATATCTTATTCGTGTGCTGTTTGAGCTGAAAAATATAGCTGGATCCTGTAACTCGAATACTTGTTGTTCGCTCAGATACCGTGCAGCATACCTTACCTACTGATTTATGTCTATCTATAGTCAAGTTGAAAATTTGAAATGATTTGGTAAAGTAATAAATTCTACTTACCGACATGACACAGAGCGGCGTCACATACAGCAGTCCAAAATTGATCATATCGAACAATTCCGAGTTGTATTTCCTCCGGTGAGATATGCAGATTGTCTCGGTGTCCCCATTGCCGAGATTGTTGTTTATCGTCTCCACCCATATGAACTTGGGGGCGCTGTAAGCGGCGCTCGTGATCCAAACGCCGAGGATCACCAACTAGAAATAATGGTAACCGTTAACATCGGTTTTCGTCTTCAATAATATTTATGAAGTCACACTGGGCTCAATTCCAATGCGCCCTGTCTAAGATTAAATTTAGGTTCAGTCTCTCTCTTTCTCTGCCAATCAAACGAAAAGAGACAGACTATATTAATTTCGTAAAACGTCAGACTAAACAGCTGTCCGTTGCTAATGAAATTAGAGGACCCATAGACAATTTAGTAGGGATGTCATTCGATAACGACTAAAGTTAGACGAAAACACGCAAAAACTCGTACAAGTACGTTAGAAATCGCATCACTTAATTTGACGTTTCTAAACTATTGTAGGGGCGCATTGGAATTGAGCCTACTGTTTATAAAAGGGTAAGGCGTGGATAGTTAAAGAAGAGTGGAAACAACCAGTAGAATTTAATGACTTGAAGAAGAAAGTTGCTTTTACTTGGGGAGCTAATGGTAAAAAGAACCCTAAGAGTAAAACGGTCTACGCTACTAACTTTGATTTGTTTAACGTTATCTATGGTAGGTATGTTATATATCCATATCTAGTACCTACTTTTTGAGGTTAATAGAAAAACATAAAAAAAATACCATAAATTCGATATAGCAAATAATAAAACTGATGCAAGAAGATCAAAGACGTATAGATTACATTTAATTTGGGAACGATGATGAGTGTCTGTATTGTTCTCAGAATCCAGTTATTAGATATAATAAGTCAGCCTATTAGATCCCACTGCTGGGAAAAGGCCTCACCTCAACTATGAGGAGGAACGAGCCATACTTCACCACGCGGGCTCAGTGCGGATTGGTGGAGGGGTGTATGTAAGGCAAGTGACAAACCTTACTGTCAGAAGTTATCAAGCCGCCCTAGGGCCTCTGACTAGGCTTAACGACTAATACCACAGATATTAGCCGGGACCAACTGCTTAACGTGCCTTCCGAAGCACGGAGATGCTTGTCATGGACGTCACTTAAATGGTCGGAATGGTCACCCATCCAATCACGACCGCGCCGTGGGTTGCTTAACTTTTGGTATCACTACCAAAGCGCTGCCGCCACTGCGCCACAGGCACAGGTTATTAGATGCAGAGTCCAAATTGTCATTAATGGACACGTTGCGTTTACGCAGACAGGATAAAGGGCAGTAGGTATTTTTATGTGTAAAATGTATGGCCTGATTTATTTTATGTATGTCCGCTCTACCTCCACGTGTGGTCCGTTATGTCTAACTCATGAAGGTTACACTAAACTATTGAAGTGAATAAAAATCATCCAAATATTTTTATTAGTTGTGATTTTATCAAAGTCATATTCATACATATTAGAGACTTAATAGTTACTGCACAACCGAGATTTGCTCTTATTTATTGTTACTACTATTTATTGTAATATAGGCGAAATTAAATATGAGACATACAGACAACATTTACTTACTATACATTTCTTTTTAAACTTGTCTAAAACAATAAAAACTAAAAAAGCTATAAACTTGAATAAAACAAAAAAAAAAAAAAAATATTGCTTGTTATCGAGCGAGATTTGAAC
This sequence comes from Pyrausta nigrata, assembly GCA_949316185.1. NCBI lineage: Eukaryota > Metazoa > Arthropoda > Insecta > Lepidoptera > Crambidae > Pyrausta > Pyrausta nigrata. The sequence goes on from OX438938.1 coordinate 10,694,179, forward strand.
CCCAGACACATATAACTATCAGTCCTACGTCTTAACCACTCGGCCATGACGCTCATGCCTAACGGTGCGAAATTAGCGATTCTGTCTGTCATTCATATTATTTTTCATGGAAAAGCCCACAAAATTATTTATTAATGCGATCTTAGCGAGCGCGCGAGTCAAAAAACTACCACCTATCGGTAGCTACGGCGTAGCGTTTAGTAGCTACGCGCGAGGGCGCGAGCTTCCCCGTTGTAAAATCTTTAGACATGATGTAGAGGTTTAATTAAAAAAAATAAAAAACTGAATATAATAATATTCAGTTCTCTAAATATAGAGAAAATCTATTTTTGAGAACTAGCATAACTCATACCACCATCCCTAAGTCGGAGGGCGCTGACCAAAACAACCTTAAATATATATTATATAAATAAATATACAAGAATTATAAGAGTTTTTATTACTTTTCTTGTTGAACAACTTTTTTCTAACGAATGAGTACTATTTTTTTTAAATTAATTTTTCTTACGTGGTCCGATTTGCATTTGTTTCCCCTACATTCTAGGCACATTAGTCTTGTCTTAAAATTAATTGAGTCTCACGGTAATTTCTTAGGGCAAAAAACCAAGTTCGCTCCTTTAGTACATACATTTAAGAACAAATAAAAGATTCCTCTTTTTAAACTAAGTAAGGTAGAGGTTAGATAATGATTATCGGATCGTTGCTTTTGCAACAGAAGTTTTAAGTTTACATTTAGGATTATAATTTATAATTTAATCATTGTTGGCAAGTTTTATTACGAAAGTAAAAGGCAATGCGTAAAAATGGCGCCTTTTGTTTTTCGCGCGGCCGTCAACCAAACCTGGGTTTTTCTATTCAAAAACATGTGACCCTACCGCCTACTTAGTAAGGCGGTAGGTAGGGTCACCCTTAAATAATTAATTATGTATGTTTACTGGGAATAGATAGCCAACATTCTAGGATCCAAGTGTACCACTTCTGATGCAAATACAGCAACACACAACATAGTTTTACTAGTTTTTGCTGAAATGTAAGCTAAAGAACATAGTAATGATCGGTTATTGACCTAAAATAAATCATTTTATTTTTAACTTGAAACCCTCGTAGCTCGGCCCGGACTGATAATCCATACTAATATTATAAATGCGAAAGTGTGTCTGTCTGTCTGTATGTCTGTTACCTCTTGACGCTTAAACCACTGAACCGATTGAAATGAAATAAGACGAAAGCGGGGAACCACTAGTAGCTATATCCTACTTGTCATAATAAGATTTTCTTTTTACCTTATCTTTTTACTTTACCTTATTATAAAAAACTAGGTTTGGTTGATGGCCGCGCGAAAAGAAAAAAGGACCAACTTTCATACAAACTTTGTCATTGTCTTTTTGCACACAAAAATTGATCGACCGTGTCATCCGGTGAGACTCAAACCCACGTGTCATGCACAGGTGAAAAGATGTTGAATGTATAAATACGGGAAATGGAGAGTGCGCTGTGATCAGCCTCGGCACCGCGGCGTACAAATGTAGTGAAATAATTAATTGTAAAGGAAGAAATAGTATACATGTCAAAATTAATGATAAATGACTGAATAAAACATAGTACAACATTCATAAAATTATATACATCAAATTAAAATAAATATCAAATGCCAATTAAATTAAGTTACTAGCAGGCAGTCAAACGGATATGTAAAGCTTCATAGTTCCAGAAATTCCTTTACAGAGTAAAATGAATGCATGGTCAGAAACATATAAAGTCTTTGTTTAAAAAGGTTACAAACTCATTGCATTCTTTAATATAGTAAGGTATTTTATTGTATACCCTTTGGGCCATAGCAAGAATGCCTCGCTATTTGGGCGAATGCTCTTTCTAACTGAGCTACGGAGTATATTTTTGCACTTGAAAAAATATATTTAGATTGCATAGTGAATGCTTATTACTTAAAAACAATAATTGAGCTCCAGAGGACGTTGGCCAGTCGATGAATAATTTTTGTTAGTGCTTCGCCAGTGAGCCAGCGTTCATTTTCATTTAATCTTATGAAACGAAGTTTATTAACATTCTCTTCACGATGAGATCCACTGAATTTTTACTTTTCAGTCGGACTACGCTGTAGGCAGAATTTAATCAATTCATAAATTAGCATTGAGCTTGTTTTACCAGTAAGGTTTGTTCCTGTTTAGGGTTCCGTACCTGAAGGGTATAAAACGGGACCCAATTACTAAGACTCCGCTGTCCATCCGTCTGTCACCAGGCTGTATCTCATGAACCGTGATAGCAAGACAAATGAAATTTTCACAGATAATGTATTTCTGTGCCCGCTATAACAACAAATAGTAATTATATTATAAAAACAGAGTAAAATGTTATATTTAAGTGGTGCTTTCATACAACAAACGTGATGTTTTTGCCGTTTTTTTGCGCTTTATTAATAATGGCAACAGGTAAACGCTTGAAATATTCGCATGATAATAAGATCACTTTAAAAAAAATTAAGGGTGGCCCTAAAATATTTCCATAAAAGTATTTAATTGGTAATTAAAAAAACCGGCCAAGTGCAAGTCGGACTCGCGCGCGAAGGGTTCCGTACCATTAACTTAAAATATTAGACAGTATAGGCAAAAAAAGCATATATTTTTATTTTATTTATAATTTCAAATACCAGGATACCCAAAACAATTTTCGACGACCGTCTTGGTGTAGTCGTTCGCGCACCGGACGTCTAAACCAGGCGGTTGCGGGTTCGAATCCCGCAAGGGGCAAATGTTTGTGTGATGAGCACGAGCATTTGTACCTAAGTCATGGATGTTTATATGTATTTAAGTACTTCTATCCGTTATCCTAGTCACCATAGCACAAGCTCACGCTTAGTTTGGGGCTAGGTAATTGGTGTGTTTGTTGAAACAATTTATTTATTTATTATTTATTTATTTTAAAAAAGAGTTTCCGCGCCTGTTTCTTTACGTAAGTGATTTGACTTTAGAAATTACAGGGGGGGAGGCACCGTGTAAACGACTTCATAGTCCTTTTCAACGATACCCCACACGAGGGGGTGCACTCAAAAAAATAATTCACCCCCCCTTTACATGTATGGGAAGGTACCCCTAAAAAGGGGTAATTTTAATTTTTTTTATTTTTAAAAATGAGATCTATATGTGAAGTATCCTCGAACCAAGTTACATGCAAATCAGTCCATAAACGTAGAAGATATTCTGCTGTGACAGACTAGGACGGACGGAACAGACGGACTAAATGATCTTATAAGGGTTCCTTGTCGGACTATGGAACCCTAAAAAGGTTCAAATATTGTGACTTATGTTGGTCCCTTCGAGCGCAAGTCCGACTCACACTTGGCTTGTTTTTTAAGTGACTTTTATGTGAGTTATTTTTAAAACAGCGGCAAATCAAAAACTCATTACGGTAATAAGGACGGGACGTATATTAATTCCCCACTTAGTTGAGCTTTATTAAATATAAAAAATATTAACTTGTAAAATAAAAATAATTTTCAAGTGATTAGAAAAATTCAGTTCAAGGTTTTTAAGGTGAACGCGAACTTACTCGTCTATTCGGAGACATATATTGTGAAGCTTGCTTACTGCGATTTCAACACAAAATAACCTTTCTGGAACACCTACATAATACCCCAGTTGTATGTAGGTTACCTAACATACTCAATGTCAAAGTACGTGTAACGATACTCAGTCCAATTAAGAACAATCTGGTTACTTAATTATATAAAAGTTAAGTTACATACTAAGGTACTTAATTGAAATCTAAGAATTTTGTTTATTGTTTTCCTGAATGGATATAAACAGGGAATAAAGTACTTGTACCTACGCTACACATTGCTAACAACGGAGAAAGTAGTTACTGAAATATATAAGCTAGGAATTTCAATTTCAATTACAAAACCGGGCTCACTTAAAGCAGGCCTGTGTATCTTCCCGCGTAGGTAGCAAAAACGTACCTACGCGCGGCGACCCCTAGGTAAGGGACTAAACAAGTTGGGTGTCGCTAGCCGGCAGCGACACGCTGCCGCGTATTATTCACCGGCGCGGCGTTGCGCGTCACTAGGTTGCTGGTTGGACGAGCGTGAATAAAGTCCTAGAAAGATGCGCTAGATGGCGTAAGTAGCTTCTTGTGTCAGTCAACCCTATCGCGTTGCGTGATAGTACGTCACTGAATAGGTTTAGTGTATTATGAATCATATTCCAGATTAATAAGAATGAAATTATCTTGCAATGTATTTCTGTAGGTGTCTACACGAAAATGTTCTTGAGTCAGAGGCGAACTGAATTACACCATATCGTTAACAACATTGAGTAGATATTTCTTTGAATTTCATTGCAAAGTCATACTTCTGTACGGAGTACTAGTACTTATTCTGTGCCTATAGGTACAGTTTAACCAAAAATGTGTTAAATAAAAACCAAGCAGTGTTTTAAGGGCAATTTGCCGCATTTCCTACTACCTGCCTACATTCGTTATTAAAGAAAACACCGTGACTTTTAACAATCTTTAAGCCGGAGGACACCTATATGTACTAATAGTACTTACAAATCTTTCGTAAAATAAAATTTGGATTTTTATTACTGAGATTTCAAAATTAAAAACTATGACATACGATTGCGCATCACTTTCTATCTGTCCGTGACAACTTGTGGCTCGCAATACACGCATGGACGCAAGGCAAGAGAAAAAAACCTCAACATTACGAACATAAGTATGTCTATCCGTTATCCTAGTCACCATAGCACAAGCTCACGCTTAGTTTGGGGCTAGGTAATTGGTGTGTTTGTTGAAACAAATTATTATTATTTATTTTTTTATTATTTTCTCAAAGAGCAAAAGTGTCTTCGGTGATGATTATTATTAATATAATTATTCTTGTTTCATGCATTACTATATTTACTTTTCTGCAAAAATTGCATTTGATAACGAGGTAACATAAACAGGGGTGAATTGTACTTAGGTAAATATAAATTGACAGTTAATTTTTCACTCCACACAAGGGTTCCGTACCATTAACTTAAAAACATTAGACAAAAAAGTATATATTTTTATTTTATTTATAATTTCAAAAGTATTCATCACAGGATACCCGAAACAATTTTAAAAAAGAGTTTCCGCGCCTTTTTCTTTACGTGAGTGATTCGAAGTTTATAGGTCCAAGATTTTAGATATTACAGGGGAGGGGGACACCGTGTAAACTACTTTGGCGAGCTATATCTCGCAAATGGTAAAGCTGATAAAAAAGTGTTGTACGGAAACCCTACCTTATTTTCATAGTCCTTTTCAACGATACCTCACACAAGGGGGTGCACTCAAAAAAATAATTCACCCCCCCTTTACATGTATGGGGAGGTACCCTTAAAAAGGGGTAATTTTAATTTTTTGTATTTTTAAAAATGAGATCTATATGTGAAGTATCTTCGAATCAAGTTACATGCAAATCAGTCCATAAACGTAGAAGATATTCTGCTGTGACAGACTAGGACGGACGGACTGAACAATCTTATAAGGGTTCCTTGTCGGACTACGGAACCCTAAAAAGCACCGAGTATAAAATGCCTTACCCTAAGCCTGGTCGATGTCAAGATCTGCTTGCAGGTGATCGGGTGGATGATCGCGAAGTACCGCTCGGTGCATATCACGACCAGAATGAATATAGACGCCGTATAACTCAGCGAGTGTATGAACTGGTACATCTTGCAAAGGAAGTCGCCGAACACCCAGCTGAAGCAAAAAAAAAACAATTTGTTTTTACTTGGACACGGGTACAGTCAATAAAATGAATTCAATCAGTTGTTCATATTTGGCAGCAAAACTTAAGTTACTTTTCTTAAACCTTACAGTAGAAGCTTGATCATTACACTTGACAGACTTACCAACGCCCAATTGCAGGAGCAGACATTACATTTTAATGGTTTCATTAGCAACTAATGTCTCATTCTCCTTGAAAATTGCCAAATGAATGAAACATTAGTATCTAATAGAGGCATTAAACCCTAATTAATGTCTGTTCCTGCAACTGGGCGTTAGGTAAGTATTTTCCAAATTACCGCCTTTTTAAGTAGGTACCATGTTTTATTTTTTTATAATAATAAGAGTATTTACACAATAAAGTAAAAATATAAACAACAACAATAAATAAATATTATTAAACATGATTATGTACTAATTATTACTAACTATTTACTTCTTATGGTAATCTAAACTTGTGGATAAAAACTTAATGCCACTTGGGGGCTAATTACGTAACTCTGTTGCTAACAATTCAGGATTGAATTCGCTTGAAAATGTCACATTTGACAACTGCAGTTACTCTGTTAAGCTGGCCATTCACGGTCAGTTCAAAAACTGACTTTCATTTAGTGCTACCAGAACGTGTGCGATTCCCCAGGCAAAGGGAACTTTTAGTTTTTTTTTAATTTAGTGGGTAAAATGGTCGAGAAGGTCTTAAAACCGGTAAAATATAGGCAATTGTGGAAAAAATAATAACATTAAGTTACTTTTTTAGTACTTATGCCTATAGCCTAGATTTTTACTATAGATATTGAAAACGTAAAATTTTGGTCGGACCTCAGACCGACTAATTAGTTTAACTGACCGTGAATGACCAACTTTAGCAACAAAACTTTGATTGAAATAATTTCATTCAAAGTTACATAATCCACTACAAGAACATTTATATGAATTTCTTAGAAAAAATGTTTTCTTTGTTTTGTCAGTTTTGTGGAGAGTGTCTGATAACAAGAAACATTGTTTAATATTGAAAAAAAGTAATAAAAAACCGTACTTCTCAAAGTAAAGTACTTACATATCTAATTGTTTTTTATCCGTGTCTGAAAGAATTGAAAGGTAGTCTGACGTGCGGCTGTGTAATTATAATAAAATCAAGAGAATATAAGAATGAACAACTTCATCGTGTTTTTTATGTTGTTTTTCACCTTGTACATTTTAAGCCTCATGTGCGTTATCAAAACGATTTTAATGGGCTTGTGAAAGTCAAAGGGTTGATTGAATAAAGCAACAAAGCATTCTATAGGCGACTGCTCGAATCGTTGCGATCTCTGCGTAGGCCGAACCGGATTAATTAAACAAACAACATTAAATCTGTTTGTTGTCGGAATGGAGTGCGTAAAATATGCATATATCAGTAACACGAAACGGTCGCCGTAAGTGGAAAGTATTTTATTGCAAACGTATGAAAATGTTTGCTTAACAATTTTATTCTAAATGCAGATCACACAGTTTTGCTAGGGTTTCTGAATGTTTTTGCAAATTCGCGATATCAAAGTGCTTACGAACTACTGTATGCTTTCGTTGGCGTCGCGTATTCTTAGAGAAATGGTGAGTAAGAAATGAAAATTATCCACACAAGTCAAGTAAATTGATATTTAAAACCCAGGAGTTCATTGTGGCAACATAATCAATTAACAATAGAAAACAGTGCCTGATATTTTGAACGATGACGGACTCGTAAACTAAAATATTGATGGTACACATCACATTCGCTGGAAAAGGAGGGGGATGGAGTTGACATAGGATGCGGTTACTGGTCGTAGGTCTATGAAGTATGACCCCCCCACATACATGGTGGTAGTGTAAAAAGTTTTAATATGGTCATCAATACATACAACTTTCACTATGGAGACATCACCGAAAGCGTAAAAAAATTTTTGCTCATTTGTCAAAATATAAATATCATAGTAAAAGTTGTAGGTATCCTATACCTTATATTCACTTTCTTAAAAGATAAAACTACTCCAACCTCCTATTATGTTTCTCTAGGTCCGCATCTGCTCATCAGAGAGTTATTAAAACAACTACTACCACTACTTTTATAAGATCCTACCTGGGTATGAGATAGATGGTCAGGTTCTGGAAGACGCAGAACACGCCGACGCACAAGTCCGCCACCGCCAGGTTGGCCAGGAAGAAGTTGGTGATCGACCGCAGCCGCCGCGACAGCGTCACCACGAGGATCACGAGCAGGTTACCTGCAAAGATAGAGATTTGATTATAAACCAAGCATCCGTTGCCCTACTGTAATTTAATTCATCATTACTAAATGTCGAAGGTGTATTCGTGCGAATTTGACAGATTTGAAGTCAAAGTTAGATAACTAGATAATGCAAAAAAAAAGCGTTAAAGTAAGATGCTGCAACGAATCTTAGTGTCTAAACACACTATGCCGAAGATACGCGACTAAGTAATGTTCCGTGCCTGATTTTACGTTTCTACGTATTCGGCCGATATGACACTAAGCGCCGAACTTACTTATAATGTGCGCTCTTCGTGTCAAACTAAACACACTACGGCGAAGGTACGCGACCGAACTTCCACAACTGATTTTACGTCCCGATGTTTTGGCCTAATGTGCCGTCAGTAATTCAAATAGCATTGCAGGCATAATCATGCCGAACTTCGGTCGCGTACCTTCGGCATAGTGTGTTTAGACACTTATAGGTTGGTAGGTATTGAACATAATTCGTAAAGCTTTGATTTAAAAAATGTACGACTAGTTATTGTTTGTTATGGCTCTCAATAGTCAACACTGCTCTGCAGAAATGTTTGTAATGTTGCTCCTTTTAACATGCTAGAGAGATACGAAATGCTTATATCGATAATAGCAAAGGCGCCTTCCAAGAAATGGTTGTACTATCTATCTACCTAATGAAGGTGGGCACCTACTTACCTACACTGAAAAAAAGGATCAACCAAACTAGTTTTTTCAAACAATCTTTTGGTTATCAGTAACAAAACTAGTTTGTTACTGATAACCAGAAGTTCGCAAGTTACTAGATTACGGCCTACTAGTAGCCAGATTTTGGTTACTGTTAACCAATCTTTTTTTCACTTTGTTCGATGGTAGCCGATAGTTTACTTATATTTCATCAATAGTCATAAATAAGTAAATAATGTTCGGGGTTACTGTTTGATCCGTTAACATCAAAACATGCCTGTCAATAAGGAAAATTCCGTGGAACCTCTTAAGGTATTCGGGAAATTGTCAACTGGTACCTATACAATATTCCTTCAAAATAAACCTTTGTCAACACACCGCTCACGTACCTACCAGCTAAGAGGATTAAATAATTTTTGACGAAAAAGATACACAAAAGAAGTGTAACGAGGTTTAAATTAAGGCTTTGCAAATAAATGGGAAGCCGCCACACTTTATGAGATTTGGGACGAACAGACGCGGCCAAAACAACAGTGCGGTACCTGCATAATGGGTTACCCCGCCCGCACACATATGTAAGTGATACATTACCGACACAGTAGTGTAATAGCCATCAGCGGGGCCAGCTGAGAACATAATAGTCCTTTAGTTGCATTGCAACATGCCTATGACAGATCGTCAATTGTTCCAAATCGAACGTTTCATTAGGTACTTACAGAGTACACATCTCAATAGTAGGTACCTACCTGAGAAACACACATGTGGTAACAGAAGTGGTGAACAAGTGGATTTTATGTACTACTTACCTACGTTTCGACTGTGTCGAATAGCTATATATTACGTAGTAAATATTATTTAATCTGTGGCTATATGTACTTTTATTAGAAAGTACTATTCATAGACTTTGAGATAACTACGAAAACGCTAATAAAGCTAAATAAACACACCTACTTTACTTAATATTTAGTTACTTCTTACTAAAATGAAGTCAATTAATACTCAGATGTTGTCTTAGTAAGAAGGTATCCGAGTTTCTTCTTCATCCATCGTGATTACCCTAAGAAGACAGTCCCTTTGTATTATCTTAACAAATAGGTGGGCAGTCATTGTAACCACTAGGTAACCTGCTCAATACCTACATAATTTATTACTATCGCTCGAATTAAAACATAGAATGACGATATTTGAACTTGGTGCTTGAGACCAAGTCTAATAAGTCATTATGATATGATTGCCCTTGCAATAATCTAAACCTTTATAAATTTAGATTTATTAATAATTTCAATTTGAGACAGTTTTTCTTAATTATAAATCGTCAAGAAAATGGTTCTGATCTGAACAAATTGTAAACTAAGTTAGAATAAGTTGGACAAGTACTTAATTATTTATTCAGTGCATTTTATTTCTGTAAAAATAAATTCGCTAAAGAGAAAATATAAATACTTAATGTAGTATTTTGCAGCTGTCAAGTTATTGAAATCTGAAATAACCTTCACAGTTCAAAACTTTCTAAAATGGTGTTTGACATTTACCGGCGTATAATTAAACCGCCGTTCAACAGTTGAACAAATAATTAATTAACCTTCTTTAATTGACCTACGTAGATAGGTATCTACTCATTATCTATACATACGTGGGACACTCAGAAAGTTGTGCGACACGAAAAAAAAGGTTCTACAGGTACATATATTTTTACTAAATCTTTCCAAAGTACTCTCCACCAGCCTCTATACAAAGATTTATGCGTCTGAACCAGTTTTCAAATCACTTTTTTCAGTCCGCCGCAGACACCTTGTTTACAGCCTGCTCGAACGCAGCCAGCGCATCTTCCGGCGACGAAAATTGTATCCCTTTGAGCAGATTTTTTATTTTTGGAAATAAAAAGAAGTCACACGGTGCTAGATCAGGGCTGTAAGGAGGTTACCCAGGAGTTTGACTGGCGTGCTGTCTAGAAAGTCCCTCGTTTTGAGCGCGGTGTGTGCAGGCGCATTGTTGTGGTGAAGCAGTAGTCCGCGGAGCCCAGCGGACAAGCGACCGCCTGTTGCTCACAACAGAGAAAACTTCTGGTAAACATTTGGTAGTATACCATTCGGCGTTGATGCTTCTTTGATCTCGTAAGGAAATCGACACCAAGTGGCCAGTCAAATTAAAGAAGCTGGCGATCAAAATCTTCCCCCCGCTCCGAGATCGCTTCTCTTTGGTAGGCGTTGGTTCATTTTGAAATACCTTGGTTGGTTTCTGGATCGTATTGATAAATCCAGGACTCATCACCTGTAACGATGCCGTAAACACGCCAAGACGAGCATGCTTCAAACTTGTTCAGCATATCACGGCACCATTCCACCCGGGCCTGCTTCTAAGCGTCGGTGCGGTAGTGCGGCACCCAGCGTGATACTATCCTCCTCACGCGAAGATGCCCTTGTAGAATCTCGTAAACGCTTCCCGATCCAATCTTCAATATGTGCTGAATCTCCTGATATGTAATTCGCCCATTATCTTGGATTACATTTTTCACTGATAGCACGTTTTCTTCCGTAATATAACAAATAATAGCGACCGCTTCGTTATTCATCCCCCAAGGTTGGTCGACCGCGCTTGAATTCGTAATATCAACAATACGCGGTGGCCTTAGAGGGGCCTTCATCTATAAATACCATTTGAAGTCTATCGAACGATACTTCCGGTTTCAGGCGACACTTGAAATCGTAAAAAATCATAGCTCTAAAATGTTCCCGGCGCAGATTCAATTATCAGTCAGACACAATACTTTGAATTGCCTAGCAAAAAATGTGGAGGGAAATTTTAAAAAATGGAACACACCTATTTTTACTAATAAATAATCATATTTTCGAAAAGATTCTAACCGGCCGGTCTCCCATATATAAAAACTTTTTTTCGCAATACTTTCTGAGTGGCTGGTATATAATAAAACTGTAGATGGTCGAATTTTGGACATTGATTAAATTGGTATAAACAAAAATATCTCACGGGCCTTAGTTTAGGTTTAGGTCAGTAGAGTATAAAAATGTATTCATTGAAATTGTTGTCTGTACTCGTATGTTAGTATGTATGTGTCTTGGGTCTAGACCGTTATAGACTCGAAATCTGCTGAGCTAATCTGGATGTATTTACCACAGTTTATATATGTATATTTCTGGTTGTAATCTAGGGTTTGTTTCATCACGATAGTAATTGACATCAAGAGATACAGGTTGACCCCTCTGCGCCTTACTTCGCGGGACAAACAAGAGGTTCATGATGACTGGACGGTTACGGGTGAACAATTCTTCACTTGAAATAAATGGCCGGTACAGTGATTACTTTATTATTTTCTATCAATGACCAACCCGGCACCCGGTATATACATGTAGTGATACAGGGTGAACTCCCTTCACTATATGACAAAGTACAACTGACAGACCACAATTACTGGACAGCGAAAGGAGTACGAGTCAATTTGTATCATCGAGTTCACGCAGACGAAGTCGCGGGCAACCACTAGTAATGGCAATAAACAAATATGAATTTTATATATAAGACGGATTATTAAAACATAATTTAACGGATTGCTTCGCGATTTATTTACATTTTATTTAAAACCTGACGTTTCGAACACTTTACTTTGCAACTACTTAAAGCGTTCGTAGTCACGCTGTAAAGTAGTCGCAAAGTAATCTGTAAAATTGTGTTTTAATGAGTTCAACAATTCGCGTAAACGTAAGAAACAAATATAAGACTTATTAATTGAATTGTTTGTCTTCATTATGTCATGCCATCTGTCTAGGTATCATAAATTTGAAAAAAAAACGTCTCATATTCAATTAGGTATTGAGCAGTTGTAGAAATAATTAAAACATACATAGGTACTAACCTTTTATAGGGTTCAACTCTATAAAATACCTATGTATGTTAGGGCAACTTATAACTTTTGCGATTTATCTCACGTACGTAAAGAGATTTTATAGTGCAGAAACTTCGCAAAATATTCTTCGAAATTGCGCGTACTGAGAGCTGTATTACGCAAAAGGCTCATCTCGTAATATTCTTAGTTGAGGCACGTGCCAGCAGGTGCGTTAATATTCAGCTCGTATTATTTTGTTCTTTAGTGAGAATCGCAGCATTTTGTAAACTTTGGATGCTAAGTAATTAATTTATTAATGTTTAAAGGTATAAACAATTACACATTAAATTTGTCAGCGATTCCTTTATTTTAACAGACTAGACGTCTAAAAGGAGGAGCTTGTCAATTCGTCAAAATTCTCTGTTTCATGTATGTTTACCTACCGATTACGCTAAGCACTTACTCGAAGATGCTGAGGCTGATTTGCAAAACTATTTATTAGTTTAAAAAGTATTAAAATTTTATAGATATCGGTTTCGCAGTTTTAAAAAAATTAACAAACATACCGAAATTTTCATGCTCTTGACTCTAGACTAAGCCAGACGTGGTGCAGACAGAGTCGATGATGGAGCGAGTCCACCCAGAAGAAGCCTGAAACTATTTACTCTGAAACCTCCCTATCAGGGGTATTTCCCTGAGGAGGTTTCAGAGTAAATAGTTTCAGGCACAACTCTTTGGAGGAATACGTTTAGTTGACCTAGACATATTTATTCGACTTCCATTAAAATAAAAAAAATACCAAAAAATAACAGCCTTAAAAACAATCGCACCAAAAATTACTGCAAAAAAACACCATTAAAAAGCACACTAAAAGTTAGAAATAACTTTTTTATCGCTAAAGTGAAATAAACATGGAAGAAACTCGAAGCCAGCCTAGACGAACACGTACACAAGTCACACGAACCTATAAATACTTTTAAACAGAATTAGCACCGAATTCCTTTCTCGTATTTTTCACATGGTGATAAAAAGCTAATTCTTACGTTTCAGTCAGACATCTTTTTAGTTTTTTTTTAAATAATCAAAAATCAACTGATTCTCAGCTCAGCTAGAAATCTAAGAACTAAATAAGTATTTACACATGACGGTTCTAAACACGAATTCAAAACATGAGCAAGCGAGCAGTGAGTATCAAATACTCATGTTTTCGTTTTCTTCCAGCTGCCCTGCTTTTTTATCTCAAATAATAATACTTGTTATCAAATATCCTTTCATGAATATTGGTTTTAAATTAATATTAAGTGATAGTACCTAACCTAAGTAGGTTAGGTAGGTACCTAAAATAACCATGAACATACGAATGCAGCGCAGGTGGCTAGACTTGCTCCCAAGTGTACTATTATTCTTATAGTGCGCCTTTCAACCTAATTCCACTGAAATAGACGATTTGCCTACCTCCATCTACTCGCATGGGGTTAATGAATCTGCCTGAGTTAGTATTTATTATGGCCAGCTGCGTAGTATTGAGAATTATTTTACTGTCAACTATCTATCGCCCGCTATACTCCGTTTGTTGGAGTCGATAACCATCGCCGTCCAGTAATCATGACCCCTTAGTTATCAACTAGCTGTTGCCCGCGACTTCGTACGCGTGGAATCGATAATACAAAATATTTTATACTCCTGTCGCCATCCAGCTATCGTGATCTCTTAGTCTGCCATGTCGTAAGAAGAAGAATGAAAAATAAGGCCAATAGGCACTGTTTTTAGATGGGTTACTATTTAAAAAAAAATATAGGTAACTTTAGGTTTAAGTATTCAGAAAAAAGTCAAGACTCAAGCCGCAATGGATAAATGTGGTTTAGCATCTATTTATTGTGTCCCTTGCCTTCTCAGGGGTCGGTTTGTAAGTTACTACTATCGTAAAGTAAGTAAGACTATTCTTATAGTTCAATTTCCGTTAGTAAGTGATAAGTAGTATAAAAAATTGTGCCAAATGACTTCGATCTTTCATTAATAATGAAAGATCAAAGTCATGAATGCAACGCTTAAATACCTAAATTAGTCCTGTGGCATATATGGTATACATGCCTATAAAATCTGAGGAATTCTCTCGATTTCTCAGATCGTAACTTAGAGATAGTAGGATTACCTTGGAAGTTTGAAAATCAGTCTAAAGTAATTTAGCATACCTACCTATCAGTTAAAAAGTTTCATTCAAATCCGTTCAGTAGTTCCGGAGATTAGCGTGTACAAACAAACAGACAAAAAATTATAAGTTGAAGATTCCTATTTTGTTACTATTTTAACATCACCCTCAATTAGATTTTGGTAAAAATACTCAATGTACAGACGCATCGGTTTTACAGTTTTATTATATGTATATAGATATTGTATGGTGCAGAGACACAGAACCTGATCGTCACCTCGACGTACTCTGGATGTACTTATCCTATTAACATGAAACATAGGTAGTCTTTTAGGTTGTGCTCCAGGCTAAACATATTCAAAATTTCAAAGGAGCCACAAAACTACTGACATTAAAACATTCTTATCGAAAATTTCATTTTATACTATTCCACAAAACGGGCGACACGCAGGCTATAAGCTAGTTTTTTTTGACACCACTCACTCAGTGTTACTTTATTTTTATGTTTTAAATAAGAAACCAAACACTACGGGTAGGATTCGAACGACCTTTGGCACACCGGACCAACGCTCTAACCGTCCAAGCTACCGTGCAGTTAATCCACCCGTACTAATTGGTAATTACTGGTCTAGTTAAATGAAACATACTCGTACCTACCTAATATGGCATGTGCGACACAAAACTCAGCCTCAGTCTTCATATACCACCATAATATTACCGAACACTTTCAAATTACTTACATATTATATATTATATTTATTTTACACACGTAATCGCCCCAGATCATGATCTGTTGTTTGTATCGTGACGTAGGTATAATGGCACATAGGGATCAACGTGTATCCCTGGGTGACTTTTATTATTATCGAGATGAAACAACGAGATGGACTGGAACATACTTACATATTTATTTATACTGTGGTAGGTGCATTAAGATCACATATCTACATAGTTCTGCAGATTTCGAGTTTATAACAGTCATACATACAATATGATTTAATACAATACAACCTCAGACACCCTAAAAATGATTTCAATTGTAAGTAATCCTCGTGCTTAATAAATACCAACATTAGTATTAATGTTAACATTATTCTTATTATTAATAAGTATACTTAGTAAGTTTAGTATTAATTTAATTTTGTTACTTACCTACATCTTTTGCTTTAGATCCTAAATTCCGGGGTTCATTGAGCCTTATCCTAAGGCCTTATCATTTTGAAAAAAAAAAAAAAAAACTAGGCCATTTTTAAACCACGATAGGCAGATTTGTTTTTCATCTATATACCGTGCATAAACCCTAAACCATCCGATATTTTTAAACAGTTTGAAAATAGAACAGATTACTATTATTTTTCAGGGCTGTCACGCGGTAAAACTTGCACAAACTGGCGCGGCGCGAAGGGGTGTTTTTGATGTCAATCAATATATATATTTTATAGCATAGTATATTTTACAGTTATTATTATTTATGCTTTCAGTGAATGAAAACAGATCAAAGTGCTTTCAGTATACAAAAAAAATATAAGGAAAGGTTATCTACATCTATGAGTTTTATGAAAATAGAAGTTCTGTCGAACATATCCTCCCACCGAATCGATCGTATTAGCAAATAAGAGCTGTGCGTCATTTTATATCAAAAGTTTCATTTCTTCAAAATTACTTGCCACTTTTATGTCGCATTATAAAGAGAGGATGCAAAGGAAACTATCCATACAATAAAATAAATTTCAGTAGTCTCATGCTAAGTTATTTTTGCGACCCGTTCAGAGTATGCGCAGGGAACGGTGTTGTCGCCGTAAAATTAAAATGTGTCATTGTAGGCTTGTTAAGATTCTCTCTCTCTTTCTGACTATACAGGTTGTCACAAAAGTCGCCGTCAAGCCGAAATCGCATTATAGGTGAGGTCATAACAGTTATCAGAAAAATATTAAAAAAAATATATTTTGTATTTTTTAAATTATAGCAATAATATTTTTTTTCTACATATGTGTTTTTATATATTTTTCTGATAACTGTTATGACCTCACCTATCATGCGATTTCGGCTTAGAATAATTAATAAAACAGTAAAACCGATGCGTCTGTACATTGAGCATTTTTACCAAAAACGAATTGAGGGTGATGGTAAAATAGTAACAGAATATGAATCTACAACTTATATTTTTTGTCTGTTTGTACACGCTAATCTCCGGAACCACTGAACTGATTTGAATGAAACATTTTTTATTATGTAGCTATTGAATCTGGGCAAATACTAGGCTATAATTATGAGGAATTAATGGTTTTTTATTCGTCAATATTTCTAACCAGAATAAACAATTATAATAATTTCCTATATATAGACTATGAATATGTACATATTACAATACAAAACAAAAAAAGGTATATACAAAAATAATTACAAATAAAATACATGGCCCAAATCGCCGTCCAAGGACCGAGACATCGTCCCCAGAAGGCTGGCCGCATTTCCTCGTTGAATGGCCAAACTTATACGTTGGCCAAGAAATGCGCCAGCCCTGCGATCACCCGTACAGTCAATCAGCCTCTTGGCCAAATCACGATACAGGCGATGTGCACTTGGTCCCCACGGTCCAAGAGTCTCTACCCCAAACGGCTCAAACATGTAGGCACTACTGATGCCTGCATATTTGCGCCGCTTGAGGGACTCTGCTGATGCAGCAGCAGTGCCAGCCCCAGATGAAGTCTGTAGAAGATGAGAAGGGGCCAGTGTGTCTACGCAAGTTGCGTCCCACACCAGGGGCCTTCCCAACTTCCACGGAACCAATGTCATTCCATCAGGCCTCTTACCATCGCTTCGAACCAGACCATTCGGTTCAAGAATGGCTGGAATCGAAGCGCTAGCAAAAGACCTGCGGATTATGTCATTGAGGCTAGCGTGACGGGAGATTCTTCCAGCGCTTCTGCTGCACGATAGGCCGTGGTGACCCTGAGGATCCACCATGTCACCGCAGGGACAGCGATGTGGGATATTCCAAGGTGCCCCCAAACGTAAGGCTACTGATGCCGAAAAGGTGGTGTCATCTAGAAGAGTACCCAGATTTTTGGAAGGGAGACAATGAAGCCAAAGGCCTGATTCCCACTCCGCTACGGCGAGGAGACGAGCACGGTCTGCAAGACTAGAAGACGTATTTAATAAATTATTCCGAACTAGACTGCAGAGAGGCTCGTCCCACCGCCGCTGCGAAGACACTGACTGAGGCAGGTCTTCGGAGCTTAACTCTCTCCATGCATTGATGGCCTCGGACAGAAAAGCAATTGGCGTGTTGCCAGGGGTCTTACTGAGGATCCTGGCAACCAACCCAGAGGTGCCATGAGCCGAGGACAAAAAAGCTGGGAGAGCAACACTAGAAATTTGGCGAACTCCCAGGCCTCCAAACCTGATTGGAAGAGAAGCCTGGGTCCAAGTCCGAGAGTCTAAAGATATGTTCAGCACAGATGATACAATTAATTTTATGGCGTTATCTAATTTAGAAGTCAGACCTGGGAATTTCTAAAAATGACTTGAAAGAACACAATAAGTAAATTTTGGAACAAAAAGGCAATAACGAATAATAGTAAAAGCAATATGGGGGTTAATTTTGACAATACGATCCGAAATTATGTTGAAATTTTGTAATTTTTCAGCGACAAAAGGGGCGAAAGATTAATCCAAAATTGGTGAACCGAGAAGGCGAAGAGAGTCGTTTCCGATGATTTTAATGTTAGGAGCTAAGTTTGAGAAATTTGGAATGATAAGATCTGGATTTGGGCAAGAAGCAGGGAGGTATAATTCACATTTAGAAAAATTTAGATCAAGACCAGCAGTGTAAAAATTTTGAATAAGAGAAATAAGTTCTGCTAAAACAGCATCTGGGTCGCCTCCTAGAGTACCATCATCTAAATACCATACGTTCAATTTGGAATTCAGTTCATTAAGAAATGGGTGAATTGCAAGTCCAAAAATAGCCGGCCCGAGAGGGTCACCTTGTTGACATCCTACCGCAGATTTGATGACGTTGTCTTTATATTGGAGGTTACTTTGAGTGCTGTAACACTGCCAAAGAAAAGGGTATACTTCAGGAGTGTGATTTTTAATTTGTGTCACCAAGGTGCCCCTATCAACGGAGTTAAAGGCGTTTTTAACATCCACTTTCAGCAAAATGTCATCGGGGTTGTTATGAAGAAAAGACCGGACAGAATGGATAGCGGCTTCGCACCCACCTTTAATGCCAAAACCAAGTTGTACAGGTTCAAAATATGCTGCAAGGCTATCTGAAATAGCTCTGCAGCATATCTTGGCGGCGAGGCGACGGAAAGTGCTTCCAACAGCGATGGGTCTAATGCTACCATCCTTTTTTTTAAGGGCACAAAGGTTTGTACCATATAAGAAACCGGTAAATAGAGGGTTTACCTTACCTGACAACATTAAGTTGACAAGGCTTACCAGGTTTCTTAAAAGGCTCGTGCCGGCTTCCCCACAGCTAGCACTTAGAAGATCTTTTAAATGTTGTGGAGTGAGGCCATCCATTCCGCCAGCAGAACCACTGTTAAAATAATTAATGGCATTTAAAACCATCTCTGGCGTTGACTCCAAGGCCAGAAACGAGGAGTCAGGATGGTCAGGGAGCGGAAGAGTTTGGAGCAATGAGGTCGTCGGAGAATAAAAGTCTTGCTGCACCTTTAATGTCACCATCACTGGCCTTAGACTCAATTAATTTTGAATTTAAACCATGATAAAACTGGAAGGAAGGATGCGCGTGATTTAATGAGAGATGAAAGTCCGAGGAAGAGGAGCAATTATCTTTTATTCTGTTGGTCAGAGAACGGGAGTTATTGGGGTTTGAGGTGACGTGAAGTATTCTATAGCTAAAAGTAAATAAATTTTCCCAGGCCTCAAAAGAGTTATCCGAAATGACTTTAGTAATGAATTGGCTTAGAGACTGAGCGACTGTAGAACGAGCACCTCGAGGAATGCGTTTAATGACGGGATGAGAATGTTTCAAAAATGATATTTTTTTTCTCGAAAGAGACATTAGAAGTGGGTGAAGGTGAAGTTGCAACAGCAAGAATATCATCGCTAATATTGCTGGTGGTTGGATGAATTCGGCTTAAATGAATTTTAAGGCCACGTTGGCCTTTAAAATAACGGGGCTGAGAGCATTGAGGGCAGCAAATTAAATTCTCCGACGCAACATTGCCCAAGACGTTCAGGGGCACCGCAGTTACAGCAGAAAAAGAGGAACTCATTAATAAACTTACCAAATAAAATAATTACAGTTATTTACATACAACTTAATAAGAAAACATAAACAAAATAAAAACATTATTTACAAATTGACAACATAATGAGTTTGTGACAAAGTCACGTCAAAGGACGCGTCAAACTGCCAAAACTCTTGCACGCAAGCGCCTTGAGAACTGAGAAGACTCCTCTGAAAGGTCCTTAGCGCCTTAGCGACCAAAGCGCGTCCTTGGATACTGTCAGCTCAAAAAAATATTGCTCGGAAACTGCTCCAAAAAGCCCTTGAGAGGCCTGCCCACTAATACACAGATGCATCAATATTTAGAGAACACTTTATAAGCAGTGAGGGGCTAGGACAACTTGGCTAATAATTTATTAAATTACAAAAATAGGAGCGTGCGTCGGACATAGCCTGACATTTTTTTTTTTAATAATTTATTTTGAAGATCGGAGTACCTGACATGGAACCTTAGCAGTACACCTAAACTAATAGAGATATGAAAGGAGCGCCTTAAGAAAAGTTGTTCAGCATGATGAGCATTTTCTATTGATGTACACAAATTGAAGGTCTGGAGCAATTGATATAGAACCCTAGCAGCTCAGCTCAACTATAAGAGATATGAATAGAGCGCCTTAGGGAACATTGTTCAGCGTGATGATCACTTTATATTGACGTACACAAATTGAAGGTCTGGAGCAACTGATATAGAACCCTAGCAGCTCAGCTCAACTATAAGAGATATGAATAGAGCGCCTTAGGGACCATTGTTCAGCGTGATGAGCATTTTCTATTGACTTACACAAATTGAAGGTCTGGAGCAATTGATTTGTGAAATTACTTAATACTGATTTTAAAATTCCCAAGGTAATCCTACTGTCTCCAAGTTACTATCCAGTGACGGAATATGTATACCATATATGCTACGGCATTAATTTAAGTATTTAAGCGTTTATATTCAGGAGTCATAAATTGATGGTGCCGACCTTAACGCTAAGTAGTTCGTGGATACTTTCACCACAGACAGTTTGTCGAAATATTGTTGAATTACTGTATTATTAATGAAAGTACAAAGTCAATTGGCACTATTTTTATTCTACTTACTTAGCACCTACTAACGGAAATTAACCTAAAGGAATAGTCTTACTTACTTTAAAATAGTAATAACTTACAAAATGAACCTTGATTACGGTAGGGACACAATAAATAGATGGTAAACCACATTCATCTATTGCGGTAAGGAGGTTTGAGTCTGACTTTTTTCTGAACACTAAAACCTAGAGTTACCTATATGTATATTTTTTACAAACGAATACAACTGTCTTTAATAAAGTAAACTAAAAAGTAAAAAAATTGCCTTTTAACTTTTACTAAAAAATATTTAAGACACAATTAAGTTTTGGAGTCGGTGTCACTGCAATGCGAAATTTTCTTACCACATGAGAATGGCGAGGTGATAGTAACCTATCTAAAAAAAAGTGCCTATTGACTTTAATTTTTCATTGCTCTCTTCTCCTTACGACATGGTAGACTAAGATATCATGATAGCTGGATGGCGATGGGAATATAAAATATTTTGTATCACTGAGTCCACGCGGACGAAGTCGCGGGCAACAGCTAGTACTATATGTAAAATAAAATTTCGCACACTTCAATTCATCGACCGTGTCATTAGGACCGCGTAGGTATGTTTCGTGGTGGGACTCAAACTCAAAAATTTCGCAAAAACTTGCAAACAAATTGCTTAAATGATAAAAATAATTATATTTACCATAAGTCACAATCAAAGGATATTTGAAGATTTTTCACCGAAGACTAAATAATATTATAATTTAAAAAGGGCACCCTTTATCTTTACGGGGGCGGCTGATTAAGTTTTTCATAAAATCATAGCTAGCGCGGAGCATACAAATTTGCGTAAATCCGCCCTATTTCTAAATTATTAAATCCAAAGTTTGTTTCCAACAACTAGTAGCTCAACCATATACCAAATCAGAAGTTCACTGAAATGTCAAACTGTACTATTAACTACGCCTATTGAAATATTGAATGAGACTGTCAGTCACACATAAGCGTCCAATTACGTGACTACACATTATGAGTATGACATTTAAACTTTAACTTTATCGTTATTGGCCCCTTGAGGATCGAACAATAGAAAATCAATTGTTATAAGACCGCCGGCGGTCTTCAGATCCTCAAAGGGTCAACTGTTTTGAAGTGTTAGTTGAAACTTATGCCGAGTCTTATGTTGGCGTTGTTTTTTAATGGCGTGCTATATTATTAGATAAATTATATCGAAGATCGAATCAGAAATATTTAATTGCACCATGAACACACTTTTATATTTCGAATCAAGTGTAATGCAAGAGAGTTTAGAGATATTATTTGTCTTTTGATAACTGCAATGTGCAAACAATTTTGACCCTGTTAGGACCCCTAGAGACCTTTCTCATTTCATAAAAACTGAAAGTTTGGCAGCCTCCCAACACATATAAAAAAACAATGGACCTTTCAACTGCCAAATCAACTTTCCACGATGACCCAAACTTCTGATTGTTTGGGTCATCGTAGCTGGCAGTTAAACGGTAATGCTTGTCCTGGCAAGTAGTTAGAATGGTCAAAACTGTCTGGCTGATAATTAAACATAATTATAGCCCAAATACTATATAAAAATCAGCTTTTATAGTAGGTATGACGGTAATAGAATTACCATCTAATGAACATTAAGGGTTACCACGATGTTAAGACTCTGGCAATTAATGACATCATTTTTAATAATGTTCAGAAGGGAATATAAAAAAAAACCTTTATTACTTGATGAGTTTAGATTGGTATTTTACACAAGTTTACCCGCCAAAGCCGCGACAAACTTCATGATGGTCCATCGTTCTAACTGGGAGCATGCGCTGATATTTTTTTTATAAAATAAGTTATTTTATAAAAAAATATCAGCGGTCTTGGGTTCACGGGCTCTTGCTCTTTATGACTAATAATGCGCAAAATCATCTTAAGCCCTGTCCTGAAAAGTACAGTGGCTTTAGATGAGTTTGACAACAAGTTAGTGTCAAAACTGACAAAATGCTTCAGCAGAAATTGGATTTTGAACAAGCAAACATCAAATTGTTTGAAAAAGTAGCTTGTGCCGAAAATTACTTTGGTCGATTTATACTCTCGATTTCTGACTGAACGAACTACTTATTTTAGGCTTTTTCCGTAAATAAGATACAACTTTATACAGATTTTTTTTGCTACAACAAAATGCCGCAAATTTTACAGTGGTATTGCAAGCGCCATTCAGAGCCAGCGTGACGCAGCGCACGAACTGAATTGCAGCGACTTCACGTAACGCGCATAGACTCCACTTAGCTGAATAACTTGTGTATTTACGGCGGCTTAACAATTACTTGCCTGTCACGTTTACGTAGTGAAACCGAGCGTAAGCATGTAGGGACATGATTAATATTTATTGCTGGGTTTCGGCTATCAAAAATAGATTTTACCTAACAGAAGTTACCTTGGCCAAACACAGTTATTCAATATTACGATTCATCTCTCGTTCGCACTTTGCATTTCACCAGATTGTTTAAAAGCTAATACTTGTTTCTAAGACATAATTCATCCAAGGTTTGTTTCTATAATAAATTACAAACTAAGGTTTGTAATTTAAGGTAAGCCTTACCTTAAAAAAAACTCAAATTTATCGGCCCGCCCGCGGGTCTTATAAGAGTTTGACAGGTGTGATAAAAGACATTTAAATTAACCATGAATCAGGCACAGTTAAACTAAAAAATGTACGTTTTGTTGATAGACGTTTTGTCATTCTTTTTTTTGTTTTTAATGTCTCGCGAGGTTTGCGTATTGCCAGTCACGAAGTAAGAAAGGAAATAGGAATAATGGAAAAAGTTATTGGTTTAGTTGATCGTAGTGATCTACGGTCCTGAAATGTTATGTAAGGTAGGCAGGCAGATTTAATAGGTACTTACTTGCGCGTACAATATGTTTTTATTTGCCGCCGCGATTATTTTAGTACTCAAATTATCTACCTCTTGCCAACTAATTTACTCTTGCTCCACTCGACTTATCAACTCGAGTTAACTTGTCAACTCGAGTTATTTATTAGTTGAATCGAGTTAACCAAGAGTTTAAGTAAAAGAGACAACACGTGATACCAAGATATTTCGGTAGGTCTGTATGAGATCAAAATGACGAAATGTTTCCGGTAGTATATTGGCAAAGTAATTTTAGGGACGTAGCACAAAAGCTCTTCAATTTCATACCTATCGAATACTTTCGTCTTCTTGGAAGCTGTTTTAGACCAAGGCAAACTTGACTTCATATAATTTTTATATTATGTAACCAATTGGCAATTTCGACTAACTTATTTTAACATACTTAGTTGTAATATAGCTACTCATTTATTAAATTACTGAATAGGATAGTGTGAATAAGCATGAAAATTGTTTGTTATAACAACAATGGACCAAAATATTCTACAAACTTGTCAAAATGATCAATATACACATCGAAAGAGTTGGCACTGGCATCCGGTTATAAAAAACAGACATGTTACCTACGCGCCAAAAATTATGAAATTCCGATAAAAATTGATTAGGTTAGTATAGAAAATAGTCGACCGAACTATTTATTTGGTTAATTTATCAAATGAATCAACCTTCTTAGGTCAGAAGTCACGTGATTTTAGGCAAATTCAAAGTTGTTCGTATTATTGACGTTAGGACAATTAATGCCTTTATAAGACAAATCACTCTAGTCACTTGAAATAAAGTAATCTAAAGTGCTTCAAGTATATGTATATCAAGTTATTCAAATGTAAATTAAAAACTTACCAAGTTTTTTGCTCGTGAATTCCCCTGACTTTCTTAACTAGAGCACTGCAGTTCTTTTATTTTGGATTTAAGCGAGTAACATAATATTTAGCAGTCGCAAGAATTGCGCATTTTTGTATTACAAAATTATGTAGATATAAATATATGCCAGAGGATGCTATAGCTCAAAAAGTAAATACGAATAAATACCAACGAGTGATATCTAACAAAACATGAAATCGAACTACAATTGTTTTTTTTAAATACCGAAAGTTGTTAAGTAAAATTTGAAAAAGACAATAAGTATCTACTATTTAGCAAATAATATTTGCAATACAGTTACGCCACGCGCATAAAAACAGCTTTTATTACGTGAGGAATAGAGGCGGTCTCAAGGTCAATGGTAGTTTGACGTGCGGCCATGTGTACTTAGCCTTACTGTTTTCACTTACCGAAAAAGCAGCAGCAAAACACGAGCGTATACAGCGTAATAAATATGGCTCTGATGTCAGTTCTGTCGAAGATGTATTCATCGTCGCTGAAGCTTTCGTCTATGTCTGTGAAGTTGACGTTGAAACTTGATATGTGTTTTATCGGCTCAGTGCTGTTGGCTGTCTCTAGTTCATAGTTATTTCTAAAATTGGGGCCAATGAGCATCTTTATAGCGTACATGGTTTCAGCGAGCTAATCTGGACATGTTGATATAGTAGCCATGTTCAACTGTTTCTCATCTGTAACAAATAAAACATTGGGTAAGCAATACAATTACTTTCTACTAATCTCACACAATCACTATAAAATAAACGTATTAAAAATACAATAAAAATAAGATAAAAGCCTAACCTAATTCTTAAAACTGATTGTTCGGTTTAATGTTCGTCCGTGGGGTGGGTGCCACGGTACCTTGGTACCCTACTAACAGATACCAGTCTCCCGAAAAGGTACCATGTATTCTTATTTTAAGCAATTAGTTGATAAGCTGTGCCTTTGTTGGAAGATAATAAATACAGTTATTATTATTACTTTACAAATAAGTAATAGACACGGTTTTATTGCGCTGCGATGATTACAAGGTTCTTGGTCTACAATCATTCACAGTATTGGGTACGTAAACCTATTTGATTATCTTCGATTAACCACAACCACCCAAGAATTCAACACAAATAGACAGTATGGGTAGATACGGCCTCAAGCCACGGCACACTTGGTCAGATTTGGAATGGAATTTAAAGTCAATCATGCGTATACATGGTCTTGAAACTTCAATAAGGTTGAACCTCTACATTATTATCTGACTTTAACCAGTCATTGATAACTAAACCATCAAAGGATTAGGGTCAGTTTAAAGTTAGGCCATGTTGGTTTTTTGTTTTTGTTAGGCGTAGTATATCCTAAGTGTACATAATCATCCAAGAGTATTGTAGATAGTTAAATTGGAAGCGAGAGGAAATTATATTCCAGGCGGGAGTGGCTAATATCGCCCACCAGCGCACACGTGCTATCTCAGCTTTAACGGCTGCTAATAAATTTATTTCTTACCTCTGGGCTTTTGGTTTCGTCATGTGCAGAAATACATGAAACATGTGGGATTCGAGCGAAAGACTAGAATTGTTTTTTTTATTTTAAAAGCGGAAATGAAGGAGTATTTTTATTTTGTAAACCTACCTATCGAAAAATTTTCATTATTATATTGAGAAAAAAAATCGCCTGTTTGTTTTGTACTCGTAGTCTCGTGGTGCTAAATAAAATTTTTTTCTTCCTTTTTCTCTAAAACGACTTTATTATAATAAGATGTTGTCTTACGTATTTGGTACATATGTTTCCCTGATGTTCTTCTCTCATACAATATCGACCGATTTTATCTGTTAGAAGACTTAATTATGGACGGTTTTTTAGATTGTCTGGTTGGAGTAGGTAATATAAGGTTAAGGCAAACGCAAGGCGCCGGGAAACTGGCGCCCGGGGAGGAAAGACCTGGCGGCGAGTGTCGTGGATCACGTCTCGCGGCTCGCTGCTGGGCCGGTCTTGCCTTAATTGGCCGGGCCGAGAAGGAGGAAACCTCTATAAAAAGTTACCCCAATCTCAAGCTTGGTGCCGTGGCGAGGGGATGCGTGGCTGACGGGTGGTCAGTCGTGAACGGCACACCTCTAGGGAACCGGCGGACTCCCTAGAGTATGTACGCTTACCCGGGTACAGGGGGCACTGCCCGGGTGGACCTTTATTTCCCCCACACTCGTGGGAACTATTATGAGTTCTAATACTAATAAATCTGGGGATATGGGGGGTGCTCTTCTGCGCGAGCAGAGTGCTGATGGAAGGAGGAGAATTGAAGGAGGACCGCGTGAACAATCTTCCGTTAGGAAGCGTCCACGCGACCCTGCTCTGGTGGGAGGCGAGTCGGTGGATCCGTCCTCAGACGAGGAAGGCATGCCGGCCCCCAAGTTGCCGACTTCGAGGAGGGGTCGGCAAACATCAAGAGGGACGAGAGCTTCGCAGCTTCGGAGGGACAAACACGGACGCTTCGTGCGCTCCAATACCCCAGCGGCTAGTGAAGTAGAGACCGAGATCGTCACTACGGATGGCGATGAAAGCTGTGCCCGTGAACTCGACCGAGTCCGAGACCGGGCGGAGAGGGAATCCCTCTGCCTGGAGGAGGAGAGGAGAGTGCCTGCGCCTACGGTGAGGCGTGGAGGCAAGGGGGGGACGGCGGCTCGGCTGAGCGCCGAAACCTTCTTGAAAAAGAAAGGGGGGCAGTCCGAGGAGGAGGAGGATGTGGCCATACGGCTGACCCGCAACATTAAGTGGGCAGCACTGCAGGCCAAGGAGCGAGTGGGTGAGCTCACCGCCACGGAGCTGGTTGAGCAGGCAAGGGCAAGCGCCCAAGCCGTGCTTAAATGCTCCCAGTTCCGCGGGCAAAAGGGCACAACCCAGAAGCTCCTCACGGAGGCGGCGGTGTGCATCGAGAGCGCGGTCACCGAGCTCTCGCAGGCATGGGGACCGTGGTCACCAAGGTCCCCATAACAGCGGCGAAACTGCTCGTGCGGGGCCGGCTCCTGGTGGGGTGGGTCTCCGCACGAGTAGATCTGCTGGAGAGGAGAGCCCTGCGGTGCTACCGGTGTCTCGAACCCGGTCACTGAAGGGCTCAGTGCAACTCCGGCGTTGACCGCAGCGACTATTGCCATCGCTGCGGTAAGCCGGGTCACCTTGCCAGAGACTGCAGCCCCGCATTGCCCCATCTGCGCAGATGCGGGCAAGCCAGCCGGCCATAAGGTGGGGAGCAAGAACTAATAGCCCAATACAACAAACAATACCCCGGCCGGCTGGCTTGCCCGCATCTGCGCAGATACTTTTTGTAAAAAGAATAGAGGCAAAACTGCGGCCGCCGGAACACCGGCCGCAGTGCCTTCACCCCAAGGCAGGGGGTCCGGGGAGGACATGGAAGTGACGGGCGCCTAGGATGGCCTTAAAAGTCGTCCAGGCGAACGTCGGGCACTCCGCCGCCTCCCAGGACCTCCTGCTGCAGCATCTTGTGGAATGGGCCGCCGATGTGGCAATCCTGTCGGAGCCGTACCTTAACTCGTCTAATTTGTATGCATAAAGGGCTAAAAAATTCTCCACTCCAAATATTTGCTCTGTCGAGGTGAAGAAGAGTTGATTAAGCAAGTGTTAAACTTAAGGTACCTCGCGACCTACCTTGAGGGAATATTTAGTTGTCATATCCTATTTTGTATTCTCCAGTGCCACAAACCATCTCTAGTGTGTTATAGAATTGATTATTATCTTTTTGACAACACTTATGTGCTAGTAATTATTCCAAGAACGTAAAGCGGAACTCGAGGTTTAAAAAAAAATAGTCAACGATAAGACTTTTTTTTTTTAAACCTCGACCGAGGAACACGATCGACCAGAGACTACAAAGTCTAGTAAAAAAATCAGCTAGTTTTGACATAATCTGTGCCATTTTTCCACGACTCTTCCTCCACTCAACCTCACTGGAGGAGCCTCAAATGGTCGTTCGTTACTGACTAAGAATACCGATTTCGAGGTATCCTCAAACCTTTCCAAAAGTTTATACTAAGATTTGAAAGAATTAAATTGAAAGCAAAAAATGATATATCGTAATGAATTAAAATCAAGGGTCAAATTTGTTGGCTGTATAGCGAATAACTGAATCTCTTTGCCTTAAAAAGTGACAGTTGAAGTCTGTTGAAGTTTGCTTGCGACTTGC
The DNA here is from genome assembly GCA_949316185.1 of Pyrausta nigrata. Taxonomy (NCBI): domain Eukaryota; kingdom Metazoa; phylum Arthropoda; class Insecta; order Lepidoptera; family Crambidae; genus Pyrausta; species Pyrausta nigrata. Next base: position 10,723,166 of record OX438938.1, read on the forward strand.
GTGTTATTTTTCGTTCGTTGTTGTTTGAGTTTCGTTCATGGTTTTTTCTTTACAATTTATATAGGGACTTTAGGGTGTTTTTCGGCAAGTCGAGTAGTATTATTTATTAGTAAATATCTTTATTAAATTCATAAAATGGCGGAAAAAAGGGAACGCGACCAAAACTTATTTATATTATATATTTTTAAATACGAGTATATACTTAGAAAGGATTATTAAAAGTTTATACTGTACTTTTATAACTTTTGTAAATGACCTGTTGTCTGGATATTCTGAAAGTTGTTCAATAGAACAAATATGTTCCGAAAAAAATAACACGCTATCCTAAGATAAACTATATCTGATGAAAAAGTCTTTTTCATCATATTTCATAAAATAATCTGGTCTTTCACGGTAAATACGGAGCCGCGAAATAATCTTGGATTGGACATTATTTCAACTGCCTCAATAGCTTCCAAATTTTCAAAAAAAATCACTTAAACCTTCCATTTTGCAAGACATAGCAAGCACACTCGATAAACGAAAACAGTCACCTAGCGTGACTGTTTTGTTTTTTTCGGGCCCCTAAAATAAAGGGATACCTAAGCGTCATAGGTGCCACCTAAACGTTGGTGAAACCGAAACAGTTGTTAGGTGTCCCTTAAAATAGCTTAGGTGTTACTTAATATTTAGGGATTGTTGGTGAAAACGGGCATAAGAGTCATAAACGTAGATATACGCATACCTACGCCACGAGTATCTACGCTACTCTAGCCCTAGTAGACTAAGTAAAGTAAGTATCTCCAGAACATTGTGAAGAGTAAGGCAGATTCTGTGGTAAAACATACTATACTGACAATGATGATGACATCTTCCAATACAGTAACTATTATTATTGTACAATTCAAACCCTATACATGTATGTTTTCGTTTTGTTAAAAATATATAGGGAGGTACGTAGGTACCTAACTAAACTTGTTGGGTGGGTAGGTATGTATCTAGTCTGAAGTTACCTAGTTGATTTGCACTAAAATAAATAACTTACTGCCCTACTGCTTTACTTATTATTAATTAATATTACCTACTTAAATAGTTGCTATTCACAATTTCAAAAGCTGTTCCTTCCTTTGAGATTTTGCAGGCTATTAAAGTTGCATAGGCTGACGAATTAGCACTTAGGCCGGGTCGCACCTAGTGATGTACAAGCCTCGAGACGTCCAGTTTATTTTTGAAGCTTAGAAGAGGAATGGCAAGACTCAGTGAGCTCGGGAGGCTCGAAGTCCGAGCCTAGCTGAGCCGCGAACTCTTTGAGTCATGCCTCGAGCCTTCAAAAGAGTTCGAGGCTTCAAAGGAGCTCAAGCCTCCAAAAGAACTCGAGCCTTCAAAAGGGTTCGAGCCTTCAATAGAGCCGTAAAACAAGGTCGAGTCTTAAAATGAACGCAAGCCTTCAATAAAAGCTCAAGTTTATATTGATGACTTTAATATCTCCGTAACTAAGCAATAATGCGCGGTCGCAGTGCTTTTGGGGAATTGTTAAACAATTTTTATATCAAACACTTGTTCATAAAAAAATGTATTAAATCTTTAGCTTTACATCACGTAACTGAATCATTTAAAAATAGTGCGCTAAAAATGCTTCGAGATCAATCGAGAGCTTAAAAGGCCTTCAGCCTTTAAAAGAACTTGAGCCTTCATAAGATCTCGAGCCTTCAAAAAGGGCTCGAGCCTTCAAAAACGCTCGAGCTCTGAAAAAGACTCCCGAGTCGTCGGGCGCCATACAAACGAGGCGAACCCTGTAAACGAAACCGAGCTCTAGGCAAGAGGACTCGGACGCCTCGAGCCTTGTACATCACTAGTCGCACCATCTTACTTTAACTAAGTATAAAAAGTCTGTCAAACTTCATATAAATACCGACCAACTGCGATTGAGACTCGCGCACTGAGGGTTCCATATAAACAAAGGTTTTTTAAGATGTAATATATACACAAATATGCGTTATTCGGATATTTTCTTTACTTTAGTTGTAAGACTTTCCTTCTTGCAAAATTTCATGATTCTAGATGGCTTTTGATTTTGAGACTCCGAAGTTTGATTTTTGACAGCTTCAATGTACCATATACTTAAATACTTGATGTTAATTTCAACTTAGCCCCTATAGCGGAGTCATTATACGCATTCAATGAATGGGAACCAATATTTTTCGGATCAAAGGATGAGCCTTGGCATGGCATACTTGTTCCTTAGGTAGACTAGTGTGGAAAACGCTCGGGAGTCAGCGGCTCACACCCCGCTGGGGGGCTGGGGGGTGGGGGGGGGTGAAGTTCCCTTACTCCGCACGCACTGTGACTCGTCATAACTGCTATTTTATACCTACTAGGGCAAGTTTGGTAACATTTTCAGCTAAATTAAAAATGGCCGATTGATTTTTGAAATAAAAACCGAACATTTTCATACAAAAAAATGGAATTACGGCCAAAAATTAAAAAAAATAATTCTTAATTTTTTTTGCTAATGGCTATAAACTTTAAACGTGTACCAATATCTGCTTTTAAAAAATATAGGTAAATAGCCGCATTCATACAGATTCCAAAAATATAAGCTTTGTTGAAAATATTTATGATAAAAATGTTTAAAAAAATATTTAACTCCACGCGGCAGACACGAAAATTCTTAGAAAAATACAGGACAGCAAAAAATAACTTTTATATGTTGCTAAGGACCTGTAACTACTAACAAGTGAGAATAAAGTATGGTGTTTATAGAATAGGACACCATTTTAATGCTATTTTGATAATAAGATATTGTATGAACCCTGTGTATAGGTTTACCGTCGTCTCAGACCAAATAAAAAAAGGTAGACGTAGCCACCCGTACTAAAGAAGTGAAGCCGGCAATAGGAAGCCGGTTTTTAAATAGGAAGCCGACCGCGCGTCAGTGACCTGCCAAAACTTTGACGTAATAGTCGCGCTACCATTCGTTTACAAAATAATTTAAAATGCCGTCGTGGGTGGTAAAATGTTGCAAAAAGAACTCAGTTATTAAAAAAAAATCTCTGGAATCTCTTTTTATAAGTAAGTAATAGATTCCTTTGATAATTTCAATTTTATTCCAAAATATTTACAATTATGTTTTTGAAACACAAGACCTCAACAAATGCAGTCAGTGTTGCCTATAATCTGTCTCAAAAATTTACCCCAAATGTGGGATAATTTTTAGTTGGCTATTATTTGCTTCTATTTACTGCATTAGTAATCTAGCTCACCTTGCTAGATTCCGAATAATCTGACTTGTGTGAACTGTGAATGTAGGGCTGACATAGGTGACCTGAACCACATCTTCTTTTCATCTCTTTTAATTGATCATTCTTCATTGTTTTTCTCTCTTGTATCCCACCGTATTCCTTTCCCTACTCCCATTCTTAATATCTTATCCATATTTATAGTAGCTAATCATATAAAAGTATAAAAATATTTATTTATTTTATGACAATTTAACCTAACCTAATCCTATCCCAAACAAAGTTACGTTCCGTTCTTTTCAACTTTTCTTTCCATAATCGTTTCCTCACCTTTTGATACTCCGTTGTGGCGAATGCACTAGCCGTGCAAAAAATCAAAAACAAAACAAAAAAAATATATTAAGAACGTACGTCCTTCCAATTCACTTTTCCCCAACCATTATCAATTACATAGGTATTGATTTATTGCAAGTTTTAATAAATTCACGAAATTGGCTAACGTAATAACAACATTTGTTTCGCATAGTTATGTAATATAAGTACTGTTTGTTTCCTTGAATAAATAAAATAAATTACCTTTAAATTCAAATTGTGCAAAATTTATTTGAAAATCCTTATTAATTTTAAATCCATGTCAGAAAAGAGCTTTGTAATAGACTTATTATTTTCATTCGTTTGTGGGTCAATTATTTTCAGGGTACTGGTATCACTTAACTACTGTACACACTGACGCAATCACTGTACTACGCATTTGATCACGCACACAGATTTGCATAGTGAGCTTCACTTTATTGTTTGAGTGCGCTCCGTCTTCCTTTTTTTATTTGGTCTGAGACCGTCGTATTTAAAAACTTATTGCTCAACTACATTTAGTGACAATGTCGGGTTACTTGAAGGGCTTTAATTAATCGAGCTACATAGATATGTGCTTAAAACACCTACATATATTTATATACTGTCTCTTATGTTCATTTGCCCTCGCAATCGCTCAACTCCGTGCACTTATTTTGCCGCTGCAAGCACCTGCATCTGTGGCCGCCACACTTCATTTTCCAACTGCACCTGAGAATTTCAATACATACATACAATACATGCTTCAGCTGCAACTGGCAAGTCTGTACATGTAGGTTTCCAGCTGTCACCGAGTTTGATCCATCTACATTGGTTGTGTTCTACAGTACCTATGTGTACCCATCAGTACCCATAGCTCCTTTAGGCACTCGTTGCACAACAGCGACAGCTAGCACCACGACTTCGGTCGTCGGCGTCTACGGTTCGAAAGCTGATTCGTGTACATCCGTGGTTATTACTGCATTAAACATATACCATCATTCTTGTCTCCACCACTTCATAGTTACATGGAGCTCATCTTTGCGTATTCGGAGTGCGGTTTGATAGTAGGTATATCGGATTAGTCTGTGCTATACACGTCCTTATTTAGGCCATTGTATGAATAGCAAAAAGTAGAGAGCAAATGAAATTTCTTCGTCCGAAGTCAGTCAGTCATAATCTGCTATACGGATAGATCCAAAATGGATAGCGGTACAGGTGCGGGTTTACCTGAAAGACTTTCAAAAAAGTCAATGCATGGGTGTAATGGCAACAGTTTTCCAAGCGGAAACCTATGCTATACTCTCATGTGCATTGAGAAATCTAGATCAAGTAGTGAAAAACCGCACTATCTATATTCTCAGTGACAGGGCGGTAAAGGCACTGTCAACGGCAAAAGTAAACTCAAAATTAGTCATGAATGCCATTGAAGTACTTAACAGACTCGAGAAACATAATAAACTACGGTTAATATGAATACCGGGTCACACAGGTTACGAGGGTAACGAGAAAGCAGATGTTTTAGCAAGACGGGGCTCATCGGCTAGACTAATTGGCCTTGAGCCTTTTATAGGATTGTCAAATGGAACAATTAACACGGCATTTAAGAACCACATAAAGGCCAAAAATGCCCAAGAATGATCCAGGATAAATGCCCTGGATCACTCTAAAGCCTTTCTTGATCTAAATGCTACAAAATGGTTTAAATACCTAATGCTAAACAACCGCCAACACTCGAGACCTCTGCTGGGAGCATTAACTGGGCACTACGCCACAAATAAAATGCTTCTCAGAATGGGACTAACTCAGGACGGCATCTGCAGAGCCTGTAGGGAAGAGCCAGAAGACATGAAGTACTTGAGTGTGAATGCGATGCACTGGCAAGAACCCGAATGGGTCTTCTTGGATTGGCTTACCCAGACTCGGAAGACCATAGGCTCTTCAGACTTAAAGACATAGTAAAATTATACAGGAAGTTTTTAAGGAATACTGAAGAGTAAAGGTATGGGGAGTCACAAAAGATCCTTGTGGGTCAAGGTGCTCCGTGGGTCGATGCCCATGGCCCCTATAAAGAAAAGACAAGATAGATGAGCTATAGGTACGTACACGTAGATACTGAAAAACACCACCAATACCAACCTTTACATGTGGTAGCAAATACTTTTAAATGTACACGTTCAGTAGTCAACATACATATTTTCTTTTTTACAGAACAACAAAAAGTAAGTTCTTCCGCTGTTCCATGCCTTAATGGGGCAAATGTGATACTGTTTCTATCTTCAATTGTAAAGGTAATAAAGTGCGATGGACACTAAATGCTTTCCCCAATGCCACAGAACGTGTTACGACAGCTTATATGAGCAGGAACAACGATGCATTTCTATAATCGAAAAGATTGTGGTCGTTTTATATGACAGGTAGATATTGAGTATTAACACTATGAAATCACGTAATTAACCAATCACTCAATAGTGTAATCATATCAGCCTATTGCAATCCACTGCTGGACAAAGGCCTCTGCAAGACTGCGCCAACTTTCACGGTCCTCCGCTTCTCGCATCCAGCCACTTCCGGCCACCTTCCTCAGTTCATCGGTTCACTTAGCAGGGGGGCGTCCAACACTACACTACGTTTTTCGAGACGTGGTCTCCATTCGAGAACCTTCTTACTCCAACGCCCGTCGGTTTGTGACAGACAAGACCAGCCCAATGCCACTTCAGCTTACTGCACCTCTGAACGATATCTATGACTTTCGTTTTTTGGCGGATGATCTCGTTCCGGATTATATCCCTTAGCGAGATCCCCAGCATAGACCGTTCCATAGCTCGCCGAGCGACATGGTAGTACGCACTGGTTATACACCCTGCTCTTCAGGCATTGCGGTAGTGGCGACGAGAAGATGTGACGCAACTTCCCAAATGCTGCCCAACCTAGCTGCACTTTTCTGGCGATTTCGGGCTCGAAGTTGTCTCTACCCAGTTGCAACACTTGCCCGAGAAAAACGTATTCCTGGACAACTTCGAGCGTCTCGCCGCTGACTGCTATCTGTTCCGAGAATAGTGTACTCGTCAAAACTTTTTTTTAGGTCTTGTTCATTTTCTACGGTGAACGATGCATGAAAGCATTTATTTACAAAAAGATCCATCTTATTGAGAATGATGGACCAAAGTCGGTGACAGCTGGAAACCTACATGTACAGACTTGCCAGTGGCAGCCGAAGCATGTATTGTATGTTTGTATTGAAATTCTCAGGTGCAGTTGCAATATGAAGTGTGGCGGCCACAAATGCAGGTGCTTGCAGCGGCAACATCAGTGCACGGAGTTGAGTCATTCCGAGGGCAAATGTACATAAGAGACAGTATATAAGTATATGTAGGTGTTTTAAGCACATATCTATGTAGATCGATTAATTAAAGACCTCCAAGTCACCCGACATAGTCACTAAATCTAGTTGAGCAATGAGTTTTTAAAGTCGACGGTAAACCTATACACAGGGTTCATACAATATCTTTTTATTAAAATAACATTAAAATTGAGTCCTATTCTATAAACACCACACTTTATTCTCACTAGTTAGTAGTTACAGGTCCTTAGCAACATATAAAAGTTATTTTTTGCTGTCCTGTATTTTTCTAAGAATTTTCGTGTCTGCCGCGTGGAGTTAAATATTTTTTTAAACATTTTCATTATTAATATTTTCAACATAGCTTATATTTTTGGAATCTGTATGAATTCGGCTATTTACCTATATTTTTTAAAGCAGATATTGATACACGTTTAAAGTTTATGGCTATTACAAAAAAAATGAAGAATTTATTTTTTTAATTTTTGGCGGTAATTTCATTTTTTGTATGAAAATGTTCGGTTTTTATTTCAAAAATCAATCGGCCATCTTTATATCATTTAGCTAAAAACGATACCAAACTTGCCCTAGTAGGTATAAATTAGCAGTTATGACGAGTCACAGTGCGTGCGGAGTAAGGGAACTTCACCCCCTCCCCCAGCCCCCCAGCAGGGTGTGAGCCGCTGACTCCCGGGCGTTTTCCACACTAGTCTAGCTAAGGAACAAGTATGCCAAGGCTCATCCTATGATCCGAAAAATATTGGTGTTGGCGTATAACAACCCAACTACTACACGCGTTTCCGAGAAAAAAGGTCGTTATTGACGGACGGAAATAAAGTAATAATGTTTAATTTTTCCTTTTAAGGTGCGGATCCCTAAAAATACCGGCTATGGTTATAGTTACAGTTATAGCAAGGTGCTTCATCTCAGCCTTAGTTTTAGAACTCCTCCAGCGTTAAATAGCTTTGTGCATGTCTGCCTGTCCCGTTAATGTCACAACATGAAATTTACGGTAGCAATGCCAATCTCCATCTTGGAAAACTTCTAAACTAACGTAACTTGCATAAGTCCTTAAAAGTAACTTTACTTACGTAGTGTATTAAGCAGAACTTTTTGGAAAGTCGTGTTCTTCACCATATTTTACTCGTCGGTATCCCAAAACTTTCACGGTATTCTTTATTATTCTTTTAATAAATAAACACGAACTTCCTAAAAATATTAATGTTTATGCCGTCTTCAACTACACAAAGTTATTTTTAATTGTTACATAATCATTAGTTGACAATTTCTAGCGCCATATTTCAGATTCGTATTAAGTTTTAAATTAACCAATACTTCATAATGAACATAATTTTTAAAACTTCAAATATTTAAATCCTGTGTCAAACCGAATGTTTCTTTGTAGAAGTTTTTTTCCTTTTTGAAAGGCTCTTAAAAGTGTCAAACTTGGTTTGTAAAAGTATCAAATGTCTGTGCAACTGAATCTAATTTTTATTATTATTGCAGTTAAGTATTAGGTATGTACTAAGTATATATATACAGTCTACGTAACAATTGAGACAGCGTATGGTGTTACAAGCGAAGAGAAAGAAACAAAAAGTAATTTTGGAAAGGAGACACCCAAACTTATTCACGAGTATTACTTTTAAAACCGAATTGTTTATGACGCACCATTTTTATTTTATGTGCACTTGGCGCAAGCAAAGCTTCATAAAAGTCAAAGTAAGTACGAAATATCACATATCCGTTGCCTATTTATCGCGGTCGTTGCATAGTTTTTCATTAAACAGTGTGTATTTAAAACGTCATAAGCTCACCGATTTTCATTAAACCATATTTCCCCTAACAGCGATTACCGTCATCACTGCGTTAGCTGGATTTAGATACAGATACAGGTTACGTTACGATTAAACGACGTACGTATGAACCAATTACTGTATATTGCACGTGAATATGCATCGTTCACTGTCAGAAATGATACATGATATCGATAAAATGATGTCGGAAAGTTGAATACGCTTACTGAGTGAGCAACACAATCCGGCGCCAAATTGATTTGTTGACAAGGAACTTTGATCTGTACTAAACGGTTTACGTTCTAGCCTTTACCTGTAGATACTTATAGCGTATCATAAGACTGACAGCAGCGTTTGAAAACATTTGGGGTACTTTACATCAAATTATTCGTATGTAAACATTCTCACTATAAACATCAATTTTCGCTGTTAACCAGTAATAGATAACAACTGCATGGAAGAATATTTTGTCTACTTGTTACGAGTAGATATAGCTATGTTCTTTCCGCTTGACGCAGTCAGTTGAAGCTACATAGTATTAAACGAAGCAAGTTGATAAGTGATAATTTTTTTTATTATATCAAGTTTCTTATAATTAAATCAAGTGAGGAAAGGGAAGTTTATCTTTTTATCATAGACTAGAACACCTTAATTAAATTGATTCGCAGCAAAAAATTGGCAACGTCAAGGGAGACACGTACGTTACAATAGATACTAAAGTCCGTTTTTCTTGACACGCAATGTAAACAATCTTTATATGACTTTAAAACTAATACTGGAGAAAAAAAATTACTTATAGCTCCAAACAGCTGCATATATAAAACGATAAACTACCATATTAGGATGTAATTTTTGAGTATTACTTATTTTTAAATGAATAATTTCGTTAAAAAGGAATGTCAAGATTGTTTACAATGTTGGACAAGCAATAAAAATCGACTTTAGGTAAATGATCCGTACCTATGGCAAACAAGTTGCAACGCCATTTTAAGAGTTCCGTAGAACTTACCTATACCCGCCTCCTTGTCTTTTGTAGAGCGTAGAGACCCTTGAAACTAAAACACTGTCATACGTTATTGTGACATATTTGCCCGACCAATACATTTATTTAAATGGTTTTGAAAGTGCTTATCATTTGCCATGAATATTCTGAATATTCTAATAAAACGGGTTCGTAAGCCGACCAAACAGCCTGTCATCAATCTTACAGAATCTCTCTGAGACAGGAAAGCACTATTACAATAAATATTCGCTGAACACTTTCCAATTTAGGGCTTCTTTCAGAAAATGCTGCGTAAGAAATCGGTCTGGACATTCTGACTTTGTCTTATTAAATTTATATCCAAAGTGTTACCCGTAATACCTAAAAGGTAAAAAATTGACCTAGTGCTAGTTAGGCCACACTTAAATGTTAGGTTCCGTAATTGCTCGTCTCTTATTCATAACCTAAAAGTAAATGAAACAACAAAGTTAATAACGCTGTTGGTTTTTTAAGGAGCTGTTATAAAAGTTTGATTTTTTTCGTTTCTTGAATAGCGAGCTCAAAAAAGTTATTGATAGGAATTTTCAATTTTTTTGTATGGAAGCTGGCATATCGACCCCTCCGCCATATATTTGTTATCAAAATCGAGGCGCACGATCAAAGTGCTACGTCTGGATAGAACACACACATAGGGAGACAAAAAATGACAAGTAACATGTTTCCCTAAAGTGCCATGTTATCGAGATATAATATGAAGGTAAGGATCGACATATACAACGTCATTTAAACCTGACTTTTATCGTGTATATAGGCGTCAGAATATCCAATAAATCGTTTTTAGGTTGATGTTCAGACTTTGTTCGAAATTAGATCACTTGTTTGCATAAATTCATAAAATGTCTTTATAGAGCTGGTCTTTTACTTTTCTAATATACATATTAAAGAGTTTGGAAACAACTGCGACTACTCGAGAACTAAACTGACTCGGAGATACTCGCTTCGTTACGTCGTAATTTCTTGGCTCTCTTTGTGCGAAGTACTCCCATGAAATATTTTCAAGTGCCTCTTGTATTTCCATCTATAATTTTGTGGACGGTGGGTACCAGGGTTTATCAGACACCACTAGGTTTTCAAGGATTTAAGGAGTAATTTGGATCAGGAAAGCGTATTATAGGTAGCATTTAAAGAGAGATGCTACGAAGCTTTTCAGATTCTTACGAATTACATGGAATTACTAACAAATAAAGTGCAATAAATTGATGACTATGGTGCCCTTTTTGGGGTTCCATACCCAAAGGGTAAAAACGGGAACTTATTACTAAGACTTCGCTGTCTGTCTGTCTGACTGTCACCAGGTTGTATCTTCTGAACCGTGATAGCTACACAGCTGAAATTTTGACTAAAACCGGAATAAAATAATATTTCAAGGGGGCTCCTATACAACAAACTTTTTTTTGCTGTTTTTTGCTAGATATTAACAATGCCAACAGGAAAATGCTTAAAATATTCACGGAATATTAAATTGTATATTCTATTAAATAAAAAGAATTGGATTTTTTTTAGAAGAATTAGATATGGTATCTAATGTTGTATATATAATGGTACGGAACCATACGTGCGCGAGCCCGGCTCGCACTTGGCTGTTTTTTTACAAGTTGACAATAGTTAAATGATCGATGATTGTTATTATACATTTAGTTATTATTCTCCACCTACGACGCAGTGGCCTCCGATTTAATATTTAGTGTTTCAACAATAAGAACATCTGGAAAATCCGCAAAGGAAGCCCTCTTTACAAGATCATGAAATAAAGTTTTGAAAAACATTTTACACGAGCTACTCGTAATAGGTACGACTGATCCGTCTTTTGTGGACTTAAATCTACTTACCTAAGTATTGCTTCCTACACCGGTTTCAAAACAGGAAATATACTACTAAATTCAGACTATTATTATTCATAACAGGAAATATACTTACCTACTAATAAATTATAAGTACGAGTATTAAGGCCTCGGTTAGAGCAAGTGCGTGAATTCATACTTTAATCAAGATTCTCACGAGTAGTTTGATTTCCTCAGGCTTGTAGCACTGTAAGTGATCCATTATATAATGTTTATACTTAAGGATAGACATAATTGATTAGCAATATGTGTAGTAACACATTTATACCAGCACGAAACAACAGGCATCTCTAGTCTATTTTACAACGACGATGCTCGTACTCATTCATTCATTACTCAAATTTCGTGATTTTAACATCAACGATAAACCTCACCGATTTTTAAGGTGTCGCCATCTTTTACCGGACCGTTTTTGTAACGTAATTAACTGGATTACTAACAATATTTGCCAAGCAAAGAAAAATGAATTTCAGTTTAGAGTCTCGACTAGAAAATTTATCTTTTTTTTAGTTCAGTTTTCTTTTATCCGCGCGGCGCGGCAATACTTTCGAAAAAACAGATGTATCTTCCTGTGGACACAAGTTATTCTAATTGTAGTTGTAGTTGTGTGTATAGGTACGGTGTTTTGTAGGTAATAAGTTTTGCAGTATATTATGATCTTAAAAAACTTGAATCCATCTTACTTTGTTGTTGCAAGAAGTCAATAATGACAAAAACATATAAAATTTCAAAAAAATTCTAAATTTTGTTTTATGATAATTGTTTACTCAGTTTTTTGTAAATTATACATTGTGAGAATGACACAAAATCGCATACACTATTCAAATAAATCAAAAGATTTTCTGTTGATAATAAAATAAATTCCAAAAAAATCGATGACGACAGCGGTTTTTGAAAACAATAATATTCGCAACTTATCAGTTTGTTATCAACAAAAGTACTTGACGAATATGTACATTTTTGGTATATAGATACTATTTTGGTTAGTAGTTTTAGTTTATTTTAGGATGCCTATTTTATATTCGACGGAAAATAAAACCAATATAAACTCTGAAATTGTTTAAAGTCATGAGGGTAGGGACTACACGATATCGTGTAGTTGATCCCTGAGGGGATTGAACTCAAGCAGTACTAGAACGATTGAAATGCACAAGACAATTTTTAAATTAAATTTAGCGGTGCCTTTACGTGACCACTCAAAAACCAAAAGGTAAATCAATCACTTGGAGTGAGTGAAATAAAACCTTCTGGGGTCGGACTGACCGAATACAGATTGGTAAATGATTGGGCCGATCGCAGTGAAGGGATTTGGTATAGCATCGGATTGGGCCAATTTCGAAAATTATTTATTCAGTAGAATTTACTCCATGTTTACTCCTGATAGTTACTCCTTGACAGACAGACGGACAACAAAGTTAATTTATTAGACAAGTGTGTGTATTTGTGATCTCGGAAGCGGCTAAAACGGTTTCGCTGAAATTTGGTATGTGGATTTACTTACAATGTGGGGTTATCTGGGGTAAAAAATTGATCTAGATTAGTCTTATGTTTGGGATAACGCGTGTTTTCGATTTTTCATGGTTGTTCTTCCGCACTTTTTGACGCAGAATATAATTCTAATTTGGCACCGGGAAGCACGAGCATCGTGGCCGAGTGCATAAAACGTAGGACTGGTAGTACTACCTATGTGTCTGGGGTTCAGATCTCGCTGGATGACGAAAAAGTTTTTACTTTTGTTTTCATTCAAAGCTCTAGTATTTTTTATGTTTATTAAATAATACCTTGTAACCAAGCAAATCTCGGTCGCACAAAAAACTTCGCAATACCATACTATATAGTAATATACGTCTAACTATTATTTGTTACTAGTAAGTTATTCTACTTTTTTAAATTCTAGAAGTTTACAAAGCCGATCAAACAGATCATGTTAGTTATTCACCTTTCTACTAATCCGTAGTCAAATAAATCATTTCTTATTCAATACTGTTTCAACACTCGCGAATTTCATTTTGAATTATTCCAATTGGACATACAATTCAAAAGATATTACGAATAATATAATAATAGACATTTACTCTTACGTTTATCCCAAAACGTTTAAAACAAATGTTCACTCGTGCGAAGCCGGGACGGGCTATAATAATACGTCTTCATCTATTAAATTTGAGTTCTATTCTCATATTTTAGTCTGTATGTATTTTTTACGTATTGTTATATTTTTTCTCCTTTTATTTTCATTGTATCAATGGTTAAATTATGTGTCTTTTAGAATTTAAAAATTTTATTATTAGAGCACAATTTAGAGGGAAGATCTTGAAAACACCTATTTCAATGTGTCGTCGTTAGTTAATTCCTTCAACAAGGTATGTGTAATTAATAACTGTTTTTGAAAAAATAAAATACACAGTGGGTAGCCCTTTTTTCATCTAAATATGGTTTGCAATTGTATCAAGGTATGTTGTAGGTATGTGAGCTTTCTGTGAATGTTGGTAGGGTAGGAAGTAATCTCTGAAACTATTAAACCGATTTAAAAATTTCCCAAGTAGAAAGCTACACTACTGCGTAACATAGGCCATATTTTGCATTTTTTAGGGTTCCGTAGTCCGACAAGGAACCCTTATAAGATCGTTCAGTCCGTCCGTCCTAGTCTGTCACAGCAGAATATCTTCTACGTGTATGGACTGATTTGCATGTAACTTGGTTCGAGGATACTTCACATATAGATCTCATTTTTTTAAATACAAAAAATTACCTCTTTTAAGGGTACCTCCCCATACATGTAAAGGAGGGGTGTGAATTCTTTTTTTTAGTGCACCCCCTTGTTTGGGGTATCGTTGAAAAGGACTATGAAAATAAGGTAGGGTTTCCATACAACACTTTTTTATCAGCTTCACCATTTGCGAGAAGATATTTTATAGCCCGCCAAAGTCGTTTACACGGTGTCCCCCCCCCCCTGTAATTTCTAAAGTCTTGTACCTAAACTTCAAATCACTCACGTAAAGAAACAGGCGCGGAAACTCTTACTTAAAATTGTTTCGGGTATCCTGTGATGAATACTTTTGAAATTATAAATAAAATAAAAATATATCTTTTTTCTAAATGAACAGTATAAACCTAAAAAGTTTTTTTGCCTTTACTGTCTAATGTTGTAAGTTAATGGTACGGAACCCTTCGTGCTCGAGTCCGACTCGCACTTGGCCGGTTTTTTAAATTTTCAAGTGATAACATTTTTTCTCAACGATCACCATATTTTTTATGTATAGCAAGTATTTTATCAGCTAATTAAACTCGGGCCACTCCTTTTTATGGCACCGGTAACGCAGCTGTTATCCCTGACACAACATAACACAAAAAACAAACCTTACAAAGTTGAATTACACGACACAAGAATAATATTACCTTTTTACCCAAAACACACCGGTTTCCTAAACAACGGGACGAGATTATATCAGTTCAATTAGATTTGTATAGCACCGAAACCTGTGTTAAGAACCACTGAAGGGAATTGAAACGAAAAGACAATCAAAAGATAAAATTAGATTAGTTAGTATCACAATTTATTTAATATTTCAACAATTTCGAATGTTCAATTCCAGATCTTATCAGATAAACATATAAATTATGATTATGATATATATTAATAAAAATTAAGATAAATTACTTAATACAACACAAAAACCAAAATTATAAAAAGGGTCCTTGTGGTAAGGTTCCCAGGATGCTGGCAGCATTACCGCGCTGGATAGCGATGCTTATACGCTGAGCAAGGTAGCTGCCAGCTCTTAGGTCACCACTGATGTCAACTAGCCTCTTGGAAATATCTTTGAAAAAAGAGATAGCGTTGGGACCCCACGAACCCAGTGTTTCGACTCCAAACGGTACAAAGTGGTCCCGGTACCAGTCGATCTTTTTGATTTAATAATGATATAATAAAACATGTCTATAGACATTATTAATATAAGGAGGAAGGGGAAGGCTAAAAATAACATACACACAGTAATCGAAGACAAAAGCTGATGTATATGAAGTATATAAGTAGTTGAAAATGCTGGCAAAGTCCAGAGAAACGTGGCAATTGCTCGACCGAAAAGTTAAGAATAAATGGATATTATTATATTTTTTGAAATGGTCTTTTCGAAGCTTTCATTTCATACTTATCCATATTGCAATGAGCAGTTTTTTAGTTACATCATCCATTTGAGTTTTATAGTTTTCACAAAATCCATAAAGGTACCTATATATAAGTATAAATTTTAAACAAGATTTTGATACCTCCATTCTTTCAAACAACTTCAACGCTCAACGCTCATGTCCTAACGAGTTAACAACTTGCTAAGCTGAAAAGGGAAGCTCCAAACTAATCGTGACATCATTATACACATTGGAATGAAAACTTGATGCTTTAAGACCAAACAAAGAAGGCTGCAATATGGTGTTGTTTATTGATTTAAAAAATGACGATAGTTAATACAACCATACTTTGTATATTCGTTACACCATGAATCACTTATGAATCACACAAACGTATTACACTCCCCTAACCATCAGAAACAATGCAGTTTATAAACCAGGCAAGTTCAATCAATTCGGAAAACCCGAAATACCAGGCCCGTGGCGGGGCAGGGTCGTCAATCAAATAAATATTATTTCATCGTGTAAACCTATATCCTATCCTATCACGCTCATGGTACGAGTGTAAGCCATCTTAAAGTTGGGCAGTTTTCCGATTGCTAGTAATTTAAAGGATAGTTATTTTTCTGATAGTACGAGCCCACATATCTTAAGGAGTCTCAGTCAGCTCTAGAGCCTTATTGTTGAATTGACTCCTATAACATTCTGTTGGCAAATGCTATGATTAATTTTGACGTTAATTCTATCGCTCACCTTCTGTGACGAGTGGCACTTGTTGCGGTTCCGAGCGGTCGAGTGCAGTCGATCAAGTGATTCAAATTTCAAAGATGCGGAGTTATAGAGATGACGAACAAAAAAACAGTAGATATTTGCAAGCGATTAATTTAAAATAGAGGTCTTTGTCAGCAGAGGTACCAGCCTCTGCTAACTGCACCGCGATTGCTAATCAAACATGCATGTGAGGAACTAACCTAAAACTAACTCGTATTCGTTCTGAAGTCGATCCAGCTATCCCCAATATTGCATAAACAAAGAATACACTTATGTACTTTCCGTATTCAAGATTAACATTTAAATTAGTAAATTATTGTAACATCTGGCAGAGTTTTCCATGTTTGCAACTTTCAAAAGAAATAATTCTACTGCGACACAAAACAATTGTAAGATACAAGACAACATCTGGCAGAGATTTACATATCTAACTGCAACTTTCAAAAGAAATAGGTATTATTGTGACACAAATAGACACCATCATTGCTATAAAAGCCTTTATTAGAATATTAGTCCGAGAAGGGGAAATTTCGTAAAAGCTCCATAAAAATAAAACAAATGCATCAATAACTTTGTAATTTTATTATAGGTACCTAATAATGAATGAAAGACGGGGAACTACGGAACCCTTGGGTGTGCTCGACACGCAATTAATTGTAGTAGCCAATTTTTGTAGTTACGAGTGCTTAGGTTTCATACAATCGCTCTGTTCAAAGCAATTGTTTACTTCGGAAAAGCAAAATTAATTTTATTTTCTGTAATACAGGCAGGGCTCTTTCACCTATAATTGTATCGGGTTTAAGACAATATTTGATTGAGCGTGTTTTAGTGTTCCATAAAATTTTCATAGCATGGTCGTTTTACGATACTACCGATACAAATAATATAAAAGACAGATGATTATTTATTTTATTAGCACAATGGGCCGATCCCCGTTAGTCTTCCCTAAGACCAAATTTAAAATTCATGTCGTTTCTTTCTCTAGTTAAGAAATCAAAATTTAGTAAGGATCAAACATGCGTTCACTTTATCAAACGTATTTTGTGAAAAGGGGGGTGGAGGGAGTGGTGAAGGACATAAGCGCTTTTTGTCGCAATATAAAATCATCAGGAGAGTAAAATGGGGGATGAAAGTTTGTTTGGAAAATCCGATTTTCAGCGCAGCGAAGTTGCGACGCGAGGAACTGCTAGTGAATAATAACAATGGGACCCTACGTTACACCACCCAAACGATTTAGTGATGTTTGATTTCCCTACAGTCCCTTGAGTTTTGTCAACATCTCGAACTCTATCGGCAAATCTGTTAACTAAACATCTGAAAGTGATTCACATTAGAAGGGTTACTCACCCCATTAACAAAGATGTTATTTACAATTCAAATGAACTTACACAAAAGAGGAATTTACAGCATAAAATAATGTGTCCATTAACATCGAAGCTCCAATTTTATGATCCGTGGAAATTAAAAAATAAGTAAATATCAAGCTTGTTTATTCACGCGAAGTTCATAAATTAGGCGGTGCTTATAACAGCTGGACAAGAGAAAGGAATTTACTTGTGTGAGCAAGTAAACAAGATGAACAGGTAGGTATACCTACCTACCTACACCTGTATGAAATGTTTTTACTCAAATAAATTACTTGTGCCAGCAGGTAAACAAGATGAATAGATACAGCTACATAAATGAAATGTTTTGTTTACTAAAATTAACGGACATGCCTGCCGCGACATTATGTATAGCGCCAAACCCTATCGTGTCGCATAATTTTTGACTTTTTAATGCTTTTTATTTCTTTTTGCGTTGGGGGTTTTTGATATTTGTAATTTAATTTTTATTTTTAATATTTTGAAATGCCAGAACCGATTTTTTATTATACCTAATTTTGCCTATGGTGTACATTGTTTAATTCAAAGCACCACACCTGTATCTCATATCGTTTCGGCAGGCAGTTGACTATCTCCATATGGTTGGATGGATTTCCATCAAACGCAGCTAAGAATCATCAAAACGGTCTTGAAATCACTTGATCCGTTTAGGCGCTATGAATATACTTACAAACAGACATAGGCCTCAAACCACAGAATAAATAATAGTACCTACAAGCTCAAACTTACAAAATCCCTCTTCGTTGCGGGTTGAAAAAATCTTTTATTGTACGAAACCCTCATACCGCGAATGTGACTCGCACTTGCCCGGTTTTTTTTCCTGTATTCTATGCTCGATTCTACATCACGCCTAAAAAAGAATTTAATAGTGTTGCTTGAAGGACCTCCAAGCATTAAGTTGATATGGAAATTCGACTATCTTATAAGTAGGAGTTCTTAACCTTTCTACTTACTTTGAAACAAAGTATGTAGGTAAAAATATTTTTGTAATGTAAAGAGATACAGCCCGCCCGCCCAAGCTGAAAATCATTAATTCATGAATGACTCATCGTAGCAACAACGCAAAACCGATGCCTACCTACGCAAACACGAAAACACAGTTTCGGTCCTCATAAAACGTTTGATAATCTGATGTGACATTAACATAGGTAGGTAGGTGTGTAGTGTTATGTTTTGAAGATTACCTATTTTTTAATATTAATTGCACTTGAAAAAAATTATCGCTTCTAGTGGTCATTTTTTCAAGTGCAACTAATATTTAGATTTCAAAAATGAATACTTACCTATCACGTAAAAAAATAGTTTATAGTATTTGCAAGTTTCATCTTTCGGTTGTAAAATACTTGAAATAGTATTTTTTTCAATTGTTGAGGTGTAATCCGAATAACATGCATGAAAGCATCGCGGCAGTATAGCGTTAAGAAGCACTAGAATATTTCGACAGGTCACAGGCTCTGCTAACGCCAGGGTGGCCGAGAGGTTAGGAAATCGCCCGGTGTGCAAGGAACGCGGGTTCGATTCCCGCCTCTGGTGGTAATTTTTTCAAGTGCAACTAATATTTAGATTGCAAAAGTGAATGCTTATCACTTAGAATCAATAATTTACATATTTTATTTAACATATTGTTTCAATATTACCGCTAAAAGTTATATTTTATGCTTTCCTTTCTCTATTACTTAGTTCAACTTTATAATCTCCGGTATTTTATATTTTAACACTTTCCCTACAAAAGGTAGTAAGTAAGTAAAGAAGTAGTAAGTGTTGAAATATAAAATACTGTCCCGTCCGTTGCAGAGCACAAACCGTGCGCAAGTCATTAAACAAAATAAACATATTTAATATGAGACGGCTATATTTTGAAATATTTTTTGTCTCTACTGTCATGTCACCTATCTATCATTAATTCGAAATTAATAGCCATTTCATATATTTATTCAAGTCTTATAACAGTGGCATAATTATTATTAGTCAGGGTTTGATATTGATAGCTGTAGAACGTGTGCTCGTGTGTTTACGAATCGGTAGGTAGAAAATCTTTGTCAGATCGATCCAAATGTTAATCATTTTGAAATATATTCAGACTAGTAATGTAGTAAAGAATCGATATATTCACGCGTTTTATCGAGGTGATAGAATACAGTGAATAGAGCTTGTAGGTACTGGCCCTATGTAATACTTTGACTAATTCAGTGTTTATGAGTGTGTTAACTATACGACGTTTATTTTTTAGCTGGTAGATAGCATGATTCAAGATTAAATCTTTCAAGATTCTATTATATATTTTTCGTTTCATATTAATTTTGGTTTCATCTCCTAAAAATAAAATAAAAGCAACACAAAAAACGTTTATACGTAGGTATGTATAATTTTATTAAATCTCCATTATGTATTAGGATCATAGCACTCGACCACCAAACAACTACTTTTTTACCGATCTACGTAGTGCAGTAGCCTGAAAAAATTTAGCATCAGCAGCGCTGACAAAAAAATTTGAATGTTCGTGTTTCACTGCGCATGAAAGCATTTTGGAGTTAATGGCTCGTGCGCACATTAACGCCGTTTATTTTTGCTCTCAATTAAAACTCTGCTTCCCTTCTGTCTAGCATACGATCTGAAGGCCACTACACAAACATGCTATACACGGACGGGACCGATCGTAACACTGTTCGGGATCGGACATCTGGGTTTTAAATATCACATCGACGAATATTTTAACCTTTTCCTTAAATACCTACTTACTGATGCCAAAGAATATCTATGAGGTCAAAGAATACCCTTACTTCATTAAGCACGAGCATTTGTACCTAAGTCATGGATGTTTATATGTATTTAAGTATTTCTATCCGTTATCCTAGTCACCATAGCACAAGCTCACGCTTAGTCTGGGGCTAGGTAATTGGTGTGTTTGTTGAAACAATTTATTTTATTTATTTATTAAAATGAGACTTCTAATTACTCGTATTACCAGTAGACACGCATAAAAATAGAGTGCCGGTGGCGTAAAGATTGTGCAGAAAGTACCGGGTTCGATGCCATGTGCCGCCATGTACCAACAAAACATTTTTTCTGAGTTAGTACATAAGTTGTTTCACATAAAGATGCACTTGCGGTGAGGGAAAACATCATGAGGAAACCTACACATTCAGGCGACTAAATGTGTAACCATGCATCCAAACTAAGGTCACGGAGGTTAGATGGCAGTCACACCACTAATACCCTGATCTGCCATATCCTGGATCGTGGTCTAAGGCCATCACGTGCGAGTGCACAACCGGGATAACACTAGTATGATGATGATGATAAGACGAGCATCGAAATATATTTTTTTTATTGTTTCAACAGACACCAAATTAAGCGTGAGCTTGCGCCATGACGACGAAGATAACGGATAGACATCAGTACGTACTTATCAATATACCGTACCTACGTATGTACGTTTATTAACAACCATAACTTAGGTACAAACGCTCGCATTTATCACACAAACATTTGCCTTTCGTGGGATTTGAACCCACAACCTCGGTTTTGCAGGCCGGAGCGCGGAGCACTACACTAACGTCATTTATTATCTAAGGCAGGCCTGTGTATCTCCCCGCGGAGGTAGCAAAAACGTACCTACGCGCGGCGCACCTACGTAGATGCTAAAACAAGTTGCGTGTCGCTACCGGCCAGAGCCACGCTCGCGCGATTTATTCACAGGCGGCCGCGCGGCTACGTTGCTGGCTGGACGAGAATGAATAAAGTACTAGAAAGAGGCGCTAGATGGGGCGTCAGAAGCTTCTCATAGCAGTCAACCCTATCGCGTCGCGTGATATTACGTCACTGAATAGGTTTAGTGTATTATGAGTCATATTCCAGAGCAATAAGTATGAAATTATCTTGCAATGGATTTTTGTAGGTGTCTACACGAAAATGTGCTTGACTCTGAGGCGAACTAAATAACGCCATATTGTTGACGACATTGAGTAGACATTTCTTTGAACACAATTGCTAAGTCATACTTCTGTACGAAGTACTAGTATTCTGTGTCTAAGGTAAGTAGTTAACGATTTACACAGACTAGACGTTCCGTATCAAGTATAAATGTTCACTCGATGCTTCTTTACTTTTGTTCTAGATAGAAAGGTGACTTTCTATTAATAACAATCAAAGGAATTTCAGAAGCGAGTGATCATCAGACAACACATGTCAGTAATTTATCTGCAGATGGGGGAAACATCTAAAGGTACCTGAGAATTAATTAAAACTAAAGGGAAGATAATTTACCTATACCAGTTACTGATTTCATGGCATAATCGGTAATTAACATTGAAATTTTGCAAGAAAAGGTAGGTATAGGTATGAACTCCCCGGAAAACTTCATTTCTAAATAGCTTATTAATACTTTATTTCTACAGATTCCTGTTATCAGCAATCTGAAACATTTGAATCAAATTAAAGGGAAAATTTAAGGTTTCTTTCAGCACGCAGCTGGTCGGCAGAACTGCGATGAAATAACTTTTTAGGGTTCCGTACCCGAAAGGTACCAAACGGGACCCTATTATAGACTAAGCCCCCGCTGTCTATCCGGACGGAAGTCTGTCTGTCTGTCTGTCTGTCTGTCACCAGGCTGTATCCCATGAACCGTGATAGCTAGTCAGTTGAAATTTTCACAGACGATGTATTTCAGTTGCCGCTATAACAACAAATACTAAAAACAGAAAATAATAATTATTTAAGGGGGGCTCCCATACAAGAAACGTGTTTTTTTGCCGTTTTTGGATATTAATAATGGCAACAGGTAGACGCTTGAAATGTTGACAGAATAAAAATATGTATATTCACCTTAAAATAAATAATTAAATTAAAATAATAATATACATAGTCAGGTCATAAGTTCTGTCACACAATAAAAACTTTTAAATTTAGAATGCTGGCCACAAAAAAGTTTATTGAATTCGAATTTCGAATTTGTCATGAAAATAAAAATGTGTACTTTTTAGAATTTTCCTCATTTTTAAATATGGAGTGGACACTTATATGTAGAAGACCGTGTCGCGGTTATTGCGTTGCATCGTTGCGGTTACGCGCCAATTCAGATTTTCGACTTACTGAAAAATTTTGAATATAACCAAAAGATTCGTTTATCGTACCATAAAACGATACAATGAAGACTCTAGTGTAGATGACAGGTCAAGAAGTGGTCGCCCTCGCTCTGTTAGGACTCCAGCAGTGATAAAAGCTGTAAAGGCGCGAATTCAAAGAAATCCCATATGTAAGCAGAAACTGTTGGTCCTTCAGATGGGGTTAAGCAGGATCACGGCGAAAAGGGTGTTAAATGAAGACTTAGGGCTTAGGGCACATCAACAAAAAAAAACAGGACATCGTTTAGACGCTCGTTTAATGGACCTGAACTGAAGAGATGCCGCGCTTTGTTGAAGCGGTACGCGGGAAAAAAGCATCGGGAAATTCTTTTTTCGGATAAAAAAAAATTCACCGTGGAAGAGAGCTACAACAAACAAAATGATAAGGTATACGCACACAGCAGTGAAGAAGCGAGCAACCGTATTCCGCATGCCCAACGAGGTCATTTTCCATCCTTGCTCATGGTTTGGTTGGGAGTCTCTTATTGGGGCTTAACTGAGGTACATTTTTGTGAGAAAGGCGTAAAAACGTATAATGTAATAATGTCCTCCTAGCCGAATTTTGACCACGGCGGCCTATCTCAACAGAGATTAGCCAACTGCGCGGGACATATTATAGTGCACAAGTGTGTGCGCAATACACATGTGCACTCTCTGTTCCTTCACTCTCAAAATTCGGTGAAACGGCAGTCCGACATGACCGTAGAGAGATCAGGAGCAGGACCAACGGCTTAACGTGCTTTCCGAGGCACGGGGGTGTTAACACCACCAACTTCCTGACTCCGGAGCTGTGTCTGAGTAATTTCAAGACAGAAAAACTCAAACACTCTGGGCCCAACCCGGGATTCGAACCCGGGAC
The DNA here is from genome assembly GCA_949316185.1 of Pyrausta nigrata. NCBI lineage: Eukaryota > Metazoa > Arthropoda > Insecta > Lepidoptera > Crambidae > Pyrausta > Pyrausta nigrata. The sequence continues at coordinate 10,747,005 of OX438938.1, forward strand.
CTCGTGGATAGTACCCAGCGGGCTGACCACTGGACCAACGAGGCAAAATCGTATGCAGTTGTGTACTAAAATACAGTCCTTAAGAACCTTGTGGAACCTGTTTCTCATACCATGTTTAATAACAGGCACTGGGTATTCTAACAAGATTTTGCGCCAGCTCATAGAGCGAAAAGCACACAAGACTGGCTGGCGGCGCGTGAAATCGACTTTATCCGGCACGAAGACTGGCCCTCCTCCAGTCCAGATTTGAGTCCGTTAGATTACAAGATATGGCAACAGTTGTAGGAAAAGGCCTGCTCAAAGCCTCATCCTGATTTGGAGTCACTCAAGACATCCTCGATTAAGTACTATTGAATAAAAGGCCACTATCGAGAGTATCGATAGTTTTTGCAATAATCAGAGCTGTACCAGCTATCGAGTGATTTTAGTATTGAACTTTGATACTATCGATAGTATTGCTATGTGTCGATAGTATTTATATTAACGGAGCTATCGATACTATCATTACTATCGGTAGACTATCGATATTTTATCGATAGTATTGATTTTGCCTTGACTATCGATAGTTTATCGATACTATTGCTTTTGCCTCAACTATCGATACTATCGATATTCTATCGATATTTTATCGATACTATTGCTTTTGCCTCAACTATCGATACTATCGATATTCTATCGATATTTTATCGATACTATTGCTTTTTCCTCAACTGTCGATAGTCTATCGACACTATTGATATTTTATCGATACTATTGCTTCTGCTTTAACTATCGATACTATCGATATTTAATCGATACTATTGCTTTTGTCTCATCTATCAAAAGTCTATCGATAGTATCGATATTTTATCGATACTATTGTTTTTCCTCAACTATCGATAGTCTATCGACACTATGGATATTTTATCGATACTATTGTTTTTGCCTCAACTATCGATAGTCTATCGATACTCTCGATTTCCTTACAGTCGAAATGAAAAATATGTAGTATGTTTATCTCGGGTGAAAGCACCCATCCCCTCTCGAGCTATTAAACTTCTCGAGTGGTATGGTCACTTTCGTCTAACAATCTATATAACAATCTAGTCTGTATAACAATCTACTGTTACTTTTTAGTTTACTTTATTAAATAGTTTAGTTTTATTCGTTTGTAAAAAAATATATCAGACTCAAACCTCCCGCAATAGATGAATGCGGAAATGCATTTATTTATTGTGTTCCTAGCCTACTCAAAGGTCAGTTTGTGAGTTTATACTATCGTAAAGTTATTATTAAGATCCTGTCTTGTCCCACTGCAGGGCAAAGGCCTTCCATACCCTTTCTCCTATAACGTTAATTAAGTAATACTATTCTTACACTCGCAGTTCAATTTCCGTTTGTTAGTGATAAGTAGTATAAAAAAATAGGGCCAATTTACTTTGATCTTTTATCAATAATAAAATAATTCAACACAATTTCGATAAAATGTCTGTGGTGAATGTATCCACGCTCACGAGACGAGACTATAGGTATTCAATTATCTCATGCTGCTCACCAATTTATCGTTTGAGAGGAACTTGGTCGAGAAATCTGTCGCTGGCTCACGGACTAAAACCTTGTCAAGTCACGAACATAAAACAGTTTATTTTTATTTAAAGTGAAACTTATAAAATAAATATTTTTGTAGCGCTTCGCACGTTAGAGGATAATTATTTTTCCGTGCAAACAATCAACTTTGAGCTCATGCACTGAGCAAACGAAAGCTTAAAGCGACTCAATGCTTATACACGGATTGTGATACTTCTATTAGGACATAATTAGTTTTTAGAAATACCCTCATTCCAAAAATGAGTTTTGAGCATTTTCTTGTATGGATTCCACTTTTTATGTTAAATAATTACTTATACACGGTGCTACTTTGCATCCTTGCCATATTCACAGAGATAAAAGAAGGGAAACAAAAGAAGAAAAAAAAAGAAGAAGATGAAGAAGGGGCGGCGTTTATGATGTTAGAAAGAAAGCGCAATCGCCGCGGCTCTTTTGTGCCGATGAACAGCCAACAGTGATGTGTATGTGCTACGATCGTTATTGGTGTGCGTAACAGATTGTATTAAATAATCAAGATTAAAAATCAAAATTTTAGGTCACTATATTTTTTTTATTTGAGTTCAGTGTCCATAATATATATGGTTAATAAAATAATAGTTACCTCTGTAAATATGGCAAGGATGCAAAGTAACAGCGTGTATTAAATGTTGTAAGGTGAATTCTGTCACGACCACAAGACGTTTTTTTTTTTCTAAAAACAAAATAACTGACAAACAGTTATTTGTTTGGTGTTTCAACATTTTTGTTGGAAACAGCTTTTTATAGCCAAGTGTAAGAAACACGAAAAGCGGTGCCAGCATATTACCTATTTAACGTTCATAGGTGCTTATCACGTGAATAAATGCTCGAATTCAGCGCCGACTTCCTTCAACGTTTCTTTCACTTGACAATAACAAAGCTATTCCTAACAAAACAAACTATCGTATAAAGCTTGTTACTACATACTTAGTCAAAATTGCTTAAATAAATAATTCCAACTACTTATACATATTTAGTGCGACATTTTTGAAGGCGGTTGTTATCCATACTAATATTATAAATGCGAAAGTGTATCTGTCTGTCAGTCTGACCCCTCTGAAACGTCTTGACGCTTTAACCAATGACCCGATTGAGATGAAATTTGGTACGGAGACAGTTCGAGACATAGGCTACATTTTGTGGCGATATGACAACATTACGTGGAAAATGCCGGGAGATATTGCTAGATACCAGATTGACTACATAATAATTAAAAGTAAATTTCTAAATCAGATAAGTTTGTGTAAGACTTTACCTGGGGCCGATTTAAATTCTGATCACAACCTCCTTATAAGTCTACACAATTTTAAAACTAAGCAACTAAAAAGAAAACACAAACCAAAGAACTTGGATCTCAATAAACTTAAGGATATAAATAGTGATAGTAAAGTGCAATATAGTAATAAAGTAGGTCATAAGTTAGAGCAATTTATTGATAGATATAAGAATAACATTCAAAATATTAATATTGAAGAAAGGTGGAATGAAAACAAAAACATAATGGTCAAAAGCGCAGAAGAGACGATAAAGAAAGTGAAGCTGATTCCGAGGAAAAACTGGCTTAGCCCAGAAATTATAGCGCTAGTGCTTGAGAGAAGAGAATTAAGAAACAAGACGGATGATGTCAAGGCAAAGAAGTACAGAATATTAACAAACAAAATAACATGACTGTGCAGGGAAGCGAAAGAAAAACATACGGAAGAGAAATGCAATAAAATAGAGTTTATGATGAAAATGGAAAAAGCCTACAATATAATTAAACAAATGGACAAGAAACATAAGAGACGAAGTACAGCTATATTAGATAAAGAAGGGAAAATACTAATGGACTCTAAAAAAATTGTTAAAAGATGGATAGAGTATATAGAAGAGCTTTATTCAGGAGAAGGGATGTCAGAAAGCTATATGGAAAAAGATGAAGATGTAGATACTTTAAAACTGGGACCTCTGATATTGAAAGAAGAATTCGAAATAGCTTTGAAATGTATTCAAAACGGGAAAACAGCAGGAGTTGATAATATTTATATTGAGATAGTTAAATATGCAGCTTGCAATCAGTTGAAAGAGGAAATTTTTAATTTAACTCAAGAAATGTATAAAACAGGCAAAATACCTCAAGATTTTAATTTAAGCATGTAGTAACACTACCGAAAAAAGCAAACACACTCAAATGCGAAGAACATAGAACACTAAGTATTATTTCACAGGCAAGTATAACAGAATAAGACCGTTAACAGAGTGCTTTTTGGGACCGGATCAATATGGGTTTCGGCAAGAGAAGGGAGCCGGAGAAGCGATACTAGCTTTGAGATTGGTAATAGACAGGAGACTGGATTTTGACATGGACACACATATAGCTTTTATCGACTTAGAAAAGGCGTTCGATAAGGTCAATTGGAAAATAATGATGGAAGTACTCAAAGAAGCTGGATTGGATTATAGAGACAGAAGGATTATTTATGAATTATATAAAAACCAAGAAACGGTAATAGAAGTAGGAGAGGAAAACGGAAAGGCAAAAATAAGACAGGGAGTTAGGCAGGGATGTCCACTTTCACCGCTAATTTTTAATTTATTCATAGAATGTGCGATACGCAGAATAACGGAATCAAAAAAGGGGGGCGTCAAAATTAATAGGGACGTATTTAAATTCATTCGTTTTGCCGACGATATTGCAGCCATTGCAGAATGTTTTCTGCAATCTGTTGATTGGAGTTGGAAGAACTGGTTACAGAAAGGGACTCTATTTTTAAAGAATTTGGTCTCAAAATTAACATAAATAAAACAAAAACACTAATTGCTTCTAAGAAGGAAAAATATAGCCCTATCTCAATAAATAACACAAAAATAGAACAGGTTAAAACCTTCAAATATCTAGGCAGCTTGATAACTAGTGACCCCAGATGTACAACAGATATAAAAGCAAGGATAGCGATGGCGAGACAAGCTTATAATGCAAAAAAGCACCTGCTCAAGGCCAGAATATCAAGCAAAGTTCGCAAAAAACTTGTTAAAGTGTACATTTGGAGTATAGCACTCTATGGATGTGAAGCGTGGACATTGACAAAGAGGGACAGAGAGAGACTGGAAGCCTTCGAGATGTGGTGCTGGAGGAGAATGGAGCGTATAAGTTGGACGGAGAAGAAAACAAATGCAGAAGTTTTGTCTATGGTTAGGGAAAAAGGAGATTGATGGAAACAATAGAGTGTAGGAGGGGACGAATGTTAGGCCACCTGATTCGACACGACAATTTTATTAAAACGATAATAGAAGGAAGAATAGAAGGAAAAAGGAAGCGAGGAAGACCAAGAATAAGCTACATGCAGCAAATAAAAGAAAAGATAAATGTCGGGTCGTATCAGGAGGTTAAGAGAAGGGCGGAAAGCAGAGAGGAATGGAAAAAACTCCACCGACAAGAGCCTAGCTCTTAAATTTGATGATGATGAAAACATTAAGGGGATGAAATATGAAAAATCCAACTTTTGCGGGCGAAGTCGCGGGAAACCACTAGTCATAAAATATTTTGATATGAGATTTTTAGGTGCGAGCTTATACCTACTTACTGCTCTGGCATATTAATTAATTTAATCAATCATGAACAGCAGCAGAGCAGGAACGCGTTTTGTAACTCTTTTCGAAGAGCCGGTAAACTCGCGCGTATCCGAACTAAATTAAAGACAATAAGACCGATTTCTCGATTGTAATTACTAAAATGAACAGGCAATAAATCAACATGAGATTTTAATTAGCAAGCGTAGCTTACGCACACTCTTCGTAGCAACAAGCCACATATTTATGGCCTCAAATTGAGTTAGACCAATTTGGAATGTAAATAATTAAATGATGATGAATAAGAACTCAACACAAACACAAGTCATATTTAAACTTCAATTCTGTATATCCATAGCTAAAGCTTAACTAAAACAAATGTATTAAAAACTCACAGAATACGTAAAATTCACGAATCTAATGACTTGAGTTATTTTGAGAAAAAAAAGTAACTTTATGTAAGGCTAAATAAGGATAAGTAGATAATTAATTGGGGCAAATCACAGCAAAGGGCTTGTCCACTATTTGTATGGAGGTTGGTTTTTTATTCCAAGCTATAACTAACCACCATAAAACTTTATTTATTTATAGCTACAAAAATATGAAACACAATACCATGTAAATTATAATTTTAAACGTCTCCACGTTTAAGATATAAATTGATTTGTGATTTGTAGGTATAGAAGCATATTGTAGAAATTAAAAAATAAAATCTACATACACTGGCTAGCCAAACGGAAAAAAGTTACCTATCTGTCACAATCTTTGTCTAACATAACTTTCACGAAGTCGTGCAAGCCGAAGAAAAAAAACTTAAACGACCACTATCAATGTTAATTTTGTAGACAAATTACAAATTAATTTATTTCGTGCGTTTATATAGCCGAAGGTGCGGTTTAAGTCTAGTAAAACAGTAAAATTAATTATATTTTCTCTAAATCGGAGGCCTTAAAAAATATTATCTAAGAATACATAAAGTAATTAATTTGGGTACTATTCCACATAACATTCAATTATTCTGGTTTGAAATATTGACGAATAAAACACCACTATTGGACGACTCCTTTAGGCACCCACGAAGCGTAGTAAGTACACTTATTTAGAATAAGCGCTATTCCTGCCTACGTTCCGCGGCGACGCGACAAAGAGCTAGCCTTGGGCGGTCTCATGGAAACCGCGGATATTAATTTGTGGGTACATACTTAAGTAAACGTCGAGTTAGACCTACACAATACGGAGGAAATTTCCACATAAAAAAAAGTACTTAGGTACTTCTTCGAATCGTTTTTTACCTAGGTTCAGTACGGATAAAGTACGACAAGCTATTAGGTGTCACACACGCATACAGAGCCTATTTTATTTTTTACAGACTGTGATATGTATATTATACAGAGTCACAGTCTTCCACAGTCTGTAAAAAATAAAATAGGCTCTGACAATCAAATCAGACGCTGTTTTTAGAGTTCTCAATTAGGTACCTATTGGATTAATTTACTTATTGGATTCACTTGATGTTGTGTCGTATATGTGCGATTCGGGTCGGTTCAGTACTAACTCAACACGCGTTACTGGGCGCGCGCATGTTTGCTAGAAGTCAAATTCAAACCTAAGTTTTTTTTTTGTTGACTCTGCGCTCGCGCTGTCCGGACGCGAACCGTTTAATTTAGGAATAACTGGCCAAGGGCGTGTCGGGCCACTTGCATTTGTGTTCCATAGTAGTGCATTATCACAATATAAAACGATTCTGTTATGTTTTCTTCAGAAAATAATTATTGGCAATGTTATTTAGGAGTTGATGGTTCTAATAACAACAAGCAACTACTTCATCTTAGTCACTTTAAAGAATTTAGTACCTGGGCGACCGAGCTTTGCTGGGTCTCTATTCAATAAAAAAGCTCTATTTAATAAAAAAAAAGCTTTATTATTCGTGTCTTATTTTAAAAAACTTTAAAAAAGCTATGAACTTGAATAAATACAAAAACAAAACAAAAATTTGTCATCGAGGGAGATTTTATCCACCGGCACATAGTACTGTCCGTACTGCGTCTTATGCATTCGGCCACGATGCTCATGCTTGGTCATGGTGCGAAATTAGCGACCATGTTCTGCGTTGAATAATGCGTAAAAAAACGCATGAAAACACACGTTTTTTCCAAACATAATACTACTCTCGATCGATTTTTCACCCCTAATACAAAATTTCAGCAAAATCAATAGAGCCGTTTTCGAGATCAAAAAAAATTAAAATAAGTATACTCGTTCGAAAGTTTTAAGAAAAGATTATATTATAAAGATTCTATTATATTCTTCTATTTGGTACAAAATTGTCCAACACCCAAGTTCAGCGACTATTACTACTAAACTAATACAGTTATCTTAATCGCTATAATTTTCCATTACATTTCATGAATTGCATGCACTATCATCATCACGCCCTACTGGAACAAAAATTGCATTTAAATATTTTGTAAATGGAGCATTCAATCTAAACTGGCGTTAGAAACCCCAAACTCATTTTAAAGGGCCTACTCAAGGATACCCCACACGATGAGGGATGGATGGCTACCCTAATAAAAATATTTTCCAAAATTTTATTCTACCTCTTTCTCGGCGTAATTAGTATAGTACATAAGCTTTCTAGTACTAGTTGACGGTCTCTTAGCAAAACCTCGGACAGACAGACAGACAGTCGGACATGACGAAACTTTAAGTGTTTCTTATTAGGCCTACGGAGCCCTAAAATGTGCAGACAATGTTTCATACAAAAAATAACTTTTGTCCAGAGAATGAAATAAAAAACGAATTTATTGCTTGCACACACTGCACGCGTGTGTTCAGTTTTCGTGTTGAGTTAGTGAATGACTCTGCAAATACCATTGCACCAGCACCAAACTAATATGCTACAAAAATATAAAACACCATAAAAAATATAATTTAAAACGCCTCCACTTTTGAAATATAAATTGATTTGTAATTTGTAGGTCTAGGAGCATATTGAAAAATTTAAAAATAAAATCTACATACACTGGCTAGCCAAACGGAAAAAAGGTTACATATCTGTCACAATCTTATCAAAATTATCTGTGTAACATATTGATATATTATATAATAAATAAAATGTAATGGGGATCCACACTGCCAAATGCTCCCTGAAAGTGGCGCATTGTTGATGCGGCCAAAGCTATCTGTCATTCCAGTACAGAAGTTGTGTTTTTTTGAGTATTTTTTTTGGGTTTTCAATCTACGAAAGCATAATGCCGTTATGTGCTGTGCCAGGTTGTTACAATAATGGTGTTTATTTTATTTTATTTATTATTTATTTATCAAACTTACACTATCATAACAGGATTGACCCAATGCGACAGTATAGCCAATATGCTTAACTTAACAATATAGTATTACTTAATCTAATTATTAAAGTAATCATTATAGCAAATTGCCGCTAGTGCTACTCGGTTAAATTCACTCAGGGTACAAATAAACAGGTCCGACTTATTATGGATAATATTAAGAGTGCGTAGTGCGCGCGATAGTGGCGACTCCTTGAGGAGGTTTGTTTTCGCCGTCGGCACCTCCAGCAGCGGTGGGCGACGTCAGCGCCAAACGTATCTGTTAGGGTCACAGAGCCACAGCCGCTCCAATAAAGCTGCATTATATAGCTTTCCACGCATAACTTCAATAATATACAGAACAAGAGCAAGTTCCCTTCGAACTTTAAGTTCATTATATCCCACCATGCCCAAGACGAACAAGGTGGGATACATCAGAGGAAAGAAAGGGTATATACCGTACAATTTCAAATAAAGATATCTGATAAATTTGTTTTGCACTCGCTCCAACATAATACTATATTTAGCTTCATGTGGAGACCAGATGACTGCGTTGCATTCTAATTGACTTCTAACGAGGGCATCATAAAGCGCTATTATTGCCTTAATGTTCGAAAAATGTTTCGCTCTACGGAGTACGAACCCTAAATTGCGATAAGCTTTTTTACAAATTTTAATAATATGTTCCTTAAATGTTAGTTCGACGTTAACTGTCACTCCTAGGTCTTTTACCTCAGACACCCGGTCTAAGGGGATATTGTTAATGCTGTATGCGTATTGCAGCGGAGTTCGAGAACGAGAAAAACTGATTACTACACATTTCGAATAATTGAATTCCAAAAGGTTATCCTGACTCCATTTTGTCACCCTATCAATGTCGCTTTGTAATTTTAAACAGTCATCTAAATTACTCACGGGGAGATAAAGCTTCAAATCGTCAGCAAATAGTAGGCATTTGGAATGCTGTACAACCTTTGGCAGATCATTTATCATCAAAATAAATTCGAGAGGTCCAAGGTTGCTTCCCTGGCTTACTCCGGACAATGTTAGGTAGGGTTCCGAGCAATGATTGGCATATTCTACATATTGTCGCCTATCTCATGTAGCTAGCAAAAAATCTTAACAAGTGGGGAGTTAAACCAATGCTGCTAATTTTCCGAGAAGAACGTCATTATCTACCAAATCGAAAGCTTTTTTAAAATCGAAAAAAGCAGTATCAACCTGTCCCCCGGAATCTACTACGGGCAAAATGTCTGACAAGTACGTAAGAAGATTACTAGTGGTACTTTTACCCGGCCGGAAACCATGTTGCGCTTCCGATAGTTGCGCGCCTACTTGTGAAAATATCGCTTTTTGGATAGAAGACTCAAATAATTTTGCAGGGGTAGATAGTACTGCTACTGGCCTGTATCCATCCACTGTTTGTCCAGAGCCACCTTTTGGAACAGGTACCACTCGTGTAATTTTCCATTGCTCTGGGAATACTGCCATACTTAGACATAGGTTGAAAATATGTAATAGCGGGCTAGCCAGTACAGCTCGACAGTCCTTAAAGATGTAAGGTGGAATGCCGTCTGGCCCCATGGATTTTGTGGGCTTGAATTTTTAAAGGGCATGTCGTGCCTCATCTAGATCTAGTCGCTCTAGATGAACTCGTGCCCCTTCATTTATGCCTCCTGACACGTCTACCGCTGTTTCCACATTGAGTTCAGCCCTATGTGTGCTGTACACAGATTGAAAATATCCTGCAAACTCCTTAGCACATTCGTCATTAGCAAGATCTATCCCATTTTTCAACATTTTTCTTGGTGTACGACTTGTTTTACTCGACTTTATGTAATTCCAAAACGTCTTAGGGTTTTCGAGAAACTGGCTTTGAAGACGCTCTTGAAACTGTTTATATGCTAATCCTATCTGTTTTTTAACCTCCGCCCTACGTTTAGCAAACGCTGCATAGTCACTATTAGCCCCACTCGATTTATATATCTTATGAAGAACAGATTTTAATTTAATATCGCGAATTATTTCCATTGTGTACCACTCAGGGTAATTGTACTTCGAGTTTACACAACTTCGCTTTTTCTTTGGTACGCAGTCATCAATAATTCCGTTAATAATATCATAAAAAACTTTAAACTTTCATCTAAATCTAAATTGGGGTCCAGTCAATTGCGCCTATTCTTGAGTAAAGTGAGAAAAAAATTGCCTTATTAAAATTATATTGCGATTTTCTCTCCCTTTCTTTATTTGGTAGCTGTGTAACTGTTTTTCTCGCATTAGAACGCGTCCACTGGCCTTCGCGTAGGCGTATTGACACTTCGAGCGGAGGATGATTCCTGTCCGCACTTACCAATGGTGAGTCAGCTACGCGCACACTAACACACTCGCCCTCAGAAAACGCACATAGAACCAAATCAAGAGTACGATTTAAGAAATTACCTATTTTATTCCCCTGAGTAAATCCACAGTATGACAACAAGTATTCATAGTAATTAGTAACATATGAAGAACTAGAGTATAAATTAAAATCGCCTACTACAATTACTTCACGGTAGCAGTTACAGAATTCTTCTATTATTTTAAACAATAACATATATTCATTGTCACTGCTACTCGGCGGAATGTAAACAACGCAACAAAGAAACAAAAATCTATAGCCCTGATAGACTGCCGCGCAAACCAGTTCGAACACTCGCTCGTCTATGTTGACGTCACACGGCACCGGCACTCGTCGCAGTTGCAGCCGCGGTGGGTCCACAAGACACGCGCCCCCTTGTTTACGCCCATCCATACGATCGCACTCAAAATAGTATACTCGGGTGGCACTAACTCTGCATCATGTATAGATGGGTTGCAGCCTGTTTCTGTGATGGCAAGGAGATCAGATAATGATAAGGCCCCACTAGTGTAAAATTCATCTAACTTAGTTTATTTATTTCCAAAAGACCCAGTTTAAAAAAAGATGTGGGAAACAGCTATAAGAAGAAAATTAATTAATTTTAGGTAGTTTACTGGAACTATTTACATCATGATAAGCTTCTGGATCGGGAACATTCATTGTATAACTAGATTGTGAAGCTACAACACCAAAATTCCCGGTATCATCGCGGTTCCGATCGTAGAATTCTAACCTAAAAAACAAACATGTACGTGTTTTATTATTTTAGTTGTATTTATTAAAAACCTTGTTATGTAGTTAATTTGTAACACAAATACAACAAAAACAATTTCAACAACCAATTAAATGTAACATTTACTGTAATAAAACTGGATTAAGACCCAAATATTTACCTCGCAATAAGGTCGGCTTTTTCACCAGATACTTTTGATCCTCGTTTCCGAAGTTCGTCTTTTAGTTTAGATAACTTCATTGACGAATACATTATGATGAAATAACATTAGATAGTCACGAAAAACTGTAAATTAGATACTAAAAAGCCCGACATAAACAATAGCAAAATGTTTGACATAGCCGTATCTATGCTAGCGCCATCTACATCTAGCTTTGCGTGTGGATCCCCATTTTACGAAATCGTTCATGCCGAAGAAAATAACTTGCACGACTACTGTCAATGTCAATTTTGTTGACAGATAATTTTTTATGCGTTTCGTTTATAGCCAAAGGTTCGGTTGAAAAAGCGCGGGAAACGTCGCGGGACGCGGTTGATTTTTCGTTCTTGTGATTTTATTTTATAATACAATAGAGTTAAAATAGGATCAGATTAGTATTTAAATATCTAGTTTGTTTATTTATATTAGTTTGTGAGTAGTTTTTCCTGATATTTGGTAAGTTTTTACCTATACTTTGACGATGAATGAGCCTGACGATCCTGGTGGAGGATCTCCTCAGGGACCTCAGGTATCATATAATGTAACTATTTCTTACGATGGAGAGAGCATGGATGCGGAGGGATCACAACTTGACACTGATAGTTCAGTAAATAACAGTAGTTCTAAACGCAAAAAAACCTCGCATAGGTGCAAGCATTGCAATAAAAAAAAGAGGAAGCAACACAAAACCTCAGTTTTAGGCATTGTTAATGAGTCTGACTGTCAATGTAATAACTTTAGTGATGGCGATCAATCCCATAAAGATAGTTTTAAATGTTCAGGAAATCCTATGTCAGCTCCAGCAAAGCCAAGACCAGGTCCAAGCTCTCCCCAATCATCAAGTTTACATGATTCTTCCCGCCCAACTGTTGGTAGATTTACTTACCAGGCTTCTGATGCGGCCCCATATAACGTTCATGTGCTAAAAGAGCCATCACCCTCAGGTGAAACCGGCAACATTCACCCAGTTTCTTTTGGTTATTTTCTTAAGAAAAATAATATCAAAAATATTATTGATGGAAGTTTAAAAAAGATTGGAAGAAATAGGGTCTTAATATCATTCTCTAATTATGAAGATGCAAACTCATTAATTGATAATAATGTTTTACAATCAAAACATTATAAGGCATTTATTCCGATGTTTAATGTTACCCGCATGGGGGTAGTGAGGAGTGTCCCTGTAGAGTGGACAGATGATGAAATTATTGCTAACATCTCAGTCCCAATTGGATGTGGGAATATTATAAAGGTTAGAAGGCTCAAAAGAAAAACTGTCACTAATGGACAATCTAATTTTATCCCCATAGAAACTGTTGTGCTAACGTTTGATGGACAGGTCCTGCCTAAGAGAGTGTATATGTGCTACAATTGCCTACCTGTGGATTTATACATCTATCCCACAATTCATGTTTCAACTGTTGCCGTTATGGCCATATAAAATCCCAATGCAGATCTACACCTAAATGCTACAAATGCGGCCAGAGTCATTCTGGTGACAGTTGTTCTGTGGAAGAGGAGTCTGTATCTTGCTACCTTTGCTCTGGGAGTCACTTTGCTACTAGCAAAAAATGCCCAGAGTATACTCGTCAGAGAGCAATTAAAGAAACCATGGCAAAGACATGCATTTCATATGCCGAGGCTATCAAACTTCACCCTCCTCTGTCTAAGTCTTATGCAGATGTGTTGATTTCTGCCCCACTTCATGCCAATAAACCCAGACCCACTTTCAATTACAATAGTAGTAAAAATACTAACAATAATTCAATTACGTCATATAAAAAGTCTGTTTTCCGAAAACCCAGTTCTCCTCCTCCACGAAGCAAAGATTATGATAGGGTGGCTCACGAAGCTATCATTAAGGATTATAATATGCCCATCACTAAAAGTGGTTGTACACTCATTAATACTAGTCCAGATAATTCTCTGGATAACATGTCTATCAAAGAATTAATGTTGACACTAATAAACTCTCTAAATAAATCTAATTATATATCTGAACCGTCCCACGCTGCCAAAATAAATAAAGAATTCGTTAGGTCAAAGTACACTGAAAACGGAAGAGGTGATTCAGTGAAATTGCCGCAGTATTAATTCAAAAAAAAGTGACTTAATATTTCAAATAAATAAGATCCATCCTTTTCTTATTGCTATTCAAGAGACCTGGCTTAGGCCAGAGTCTCATTTTAAAATTCCGAGCTTCTCTTGTATAAGAGAAGATCGTTTTGATAGCTATGCTGGGGTAGCCCTCCTAGTACATAGCTCAATTCCTTTCATACATATTCCAATCGCACAGCACAATAGTGACATTTCTATTGTAGCCATTAGAATAAATAACATCTGTTTTGTATCGGTGTACATTCCTCATCCTACTTCTTCTATTTACAATGAACTAGATCAAATCATATCCCAGCTTCCTAGACCTATTCTTATAATGGGTGATTTTAACGCCTTCCACCAATCGTGGGGCAGTTCTAGTTCTGATTATTAAGGCTACAAAATTTTAGACATATTAGACAAAAACCATTTATGTCTACTGAATACAGGTGCTCCTACTCGACGAACTGCCCCTCATGAAGGATTAAGTGCCCCGGATCTCTCTATCTGCTCCCCTAATCTAGCTTCTTCCCTTACTTGGGCTACTTTTTCTTCTACTTATGGTAGTGACCATTTCCCCGTTCTTATTACTTTCCCTACTAAATTTGGTAAAAAAACAGTCACACATTCTCCTCGTATAAAGCATAACCTTTATAATGCCAGTTGGAGTACTTATAAAGAAGAAATTGATAGAAAAATTACTTCTCTTTCTCCAGTAGATGAAAACAATTCCACTGTTTGTGCTGAAGCTCTTGCCTCAATTTTAATAGAGACTGCTGATGAAGAGTTCCCATACAAAAATACTAGTCCTAGGAAAGTCCCTTCCCCGCCATGGTGGGATCACGAGTGCTCAATAACAATTAAAAATAGAAAAGAGGCGGAGTAAAACTATAAATTGAACTCTACTATGGCTAATTTTAATATTTTATCTGAATTAATTAACAGTACTCGCAAATTGTTTAAAAAGAAGAAGTGGGAGGGATGGAAAAAATTATGTTCCTCTATATCCCCAGATACCCCTCCATCTGCTGTATGGAATAACATCCGTAGATTTAGATCAGTTTTTAAAGAGTCCAAGAAAATTTTACTTCAGGATGAAACTGCTGAGGAGTTTTTGGATACTCTTGCACCCCCTTTTGTCCCTGAATATTACAACATTATATTTGCTTCTCCTGATATAAGCGCTAGTACCCAATCTAAAATTTACTCTCCCTTTAGTATGTATGGACTGAAAGGTGTACTTTCTCATGTCAATGATTCAGCACCTGGTTTAGACGGTATCCCTTATTCATTTTTATCCCACCTTAGTGATTCCTCTCTTTCATATTATTTGTCCATTATTAATTCTGTAATATTATCCGGTATCCCCCAAGCTGGAAATCTCAAGAAGTTATCCCCATATTAAAGCCTAATAAGTCCCCACTTGAAGCCTCATCTTTTCGACCTATCGCTCTATCCTCTGTAATAGCCAAAGTAACAGAACATTTAGTTAAGAACCGCTTAGAATGGCACATGGAAAGTAATGGTGTTTAGCTTCAAGCCAGTATGGTTTTCGTAAAGGAAAAAGTACCATGGACAGCCTAGGAATCTTCACTGCTGATATTAGGTTAGCATTCACTCAAAATGCGACAATTTTAGCGGCTTTCTTGGATATATCAGCAGCTTATGATTCGGTGTTAATACCTATTCTCAAGAAAAAACTAGTTTTATTACAAGTGCCACAAATGTTAACTAATTTCATAGTAAACATGTTATCAGAAAGATCAATTCATATTAAACAAGAGGATTATAATAAGTCACGTTTAATTTGGAAAGGCTTGCCACAAAGTGCTCAGTCCGATTCTTTACAATATATACACATTTGATTTACAAAGTTCTATACCTACAGTTGGTCTGAATATGTTACAGTATGCAGATGATTTACTTTTTTATGTTACTGGTAAGTCAGTAGGTGAATTATCTCTCTCACTTACATCTTCTCTAGAATATTTAAAAACTTGGTTAGATTCTCATGGCCTGAATCTATCAGTTCTCAAAAGCAGTGTGGTCTTGTTTTCCCGCATGCGTTCTCCTCCTCCCATATCTGTAATGTACAATGGATCTGTTATTTCAGTGCAAACTAAAGCTAAATTCCTTGGGGTAGTATTAGACTCTAAATTTACTGGCCTTCCCCACTGCTATTATATTGCCTCTAAGTGTGAACGGCTTTTGAATATAATTAGATGTTTATCAGGAGTATGGTGGGGAGCTCATCCTTTCTCCCTCAAACTTGTTTATAATGCATTGATATGGAGTAATCTAGACTATGGCACCTACTTTTTGGAACCATGTTATGCCACTGGGTTGAGTAAATTAGATAGTATCCAATATAAAGCTCTGAGAATCGTACTGGGAGCTATGAAGACTAGCCCCGTCAATGCCATGCAGATTGAATCTGGAGAGCCACCTTTAGTATTTAGAAGACAGCTATTATGTGATAAATTTGGTTTCCGTTCTTTACAATTTCTCAACCATCCCTTATTTTCAAAATTGCGCACCTTATCAAAGTACATAGACACCTCCCCTTATTGGACTTATAAAAAGACTTCATGTATGGTTATCAGTTATCGTAAATTCATATCACTTCAGGCCCCCACTCACAGAACACAATATCTTCCAATTTTTAGTATTGAATATGATTCTCTTATTCTAGCTCCAATAATACATTTTGACTTAGGGATTTCAAAATGTGATAGGAATGCTAATGCTAAATTTAATTTACCCTTGAAAATGATTGGTTAGACTGGCACCATGTTTACAGTGATGCTTCTAAACACAGTGGTACTGGTGTTGTGGGTATTGGAATGTATCACCACCAATTTGGTATCATTTAAAAAATAAAACTTCCTCCTGAATCATCTGTACATTCAGGAGAACTTTATGGCCTCTTTAAGGCTATTGAATATATTATTCTAATGAAGCTATCCAAAACTTTGGTACTTACTGATTCTAGGAGCGCTTTACAATCTCTTGATAAATTCCCATTTTATTCCAACACTAGTAGTAATCCTATAACATTTGAATGTCGGAAATTGCTACAAAAGGCTTCTTCCAGGGGTCAAATTATACATTTTGGATGGATCCCAGGCCATCATGGTATTTTTGGTAATGAAAAAGCCAATAAACTGGCTGGTGGTGCTGTTGTCGATGGAGACATGTTTCCCTACAAAAACTATTGCTGCGATCTGCTTGCTCTTCCTAAGCTTCATCTCCATAGCCTATGGAGTGAAGATTGGGAAGTTAGCGGACGGATCAAGGGTAAACGTTATAAACTTATTCAACCTAGCATTCCTTTAAAGCCATGGTTTCACATCATGAAGCTTGGTAAGATTGCAACAACTTGTATAATCCGTATGAGACTTGGACACGTTAGTACTCCAGCTCACCTAGCAAGATTCCGAATAATTGACTCTGACTTGTGTGAATGTGGGGTTGACATAGGTGACCTGAACCACTCCCCCGATGGACACCCACCTTGTCGTGGTGGGGGGGCTCAGTAGCCTGTCGCAATCCAGCGGCAGGTGAAGCCAAGAGGTGTCTCCGAGGTGTTCCCGCTGCGTCTGTCCCGCATCGGGCGGCAGTGGGAGGCTGGCGTCTGTCCCGTATCGGGTGGCCAGGTTAGCGTGCACAATAAGTGCGCAATAAGGGTGTGCGCACCGCCCGCTCTGCTTACAGAGTGGCCCGGTGTGCGCAAGGCGCCGGGAAACTGGCGCCTCGGGGGGAAAGACCTGGCGGCGAGTGTCGTGGATCACGTCTCGCGGCTCGCTGCTGGGCCGGTCTTGCCTTAATTGGCCGGGCCGAGAGGGAGGAAACCTCTATAAAAAGTTACCCCAATCCCAAGTTTGGTGCCGTGGCGAGGGGATGCATGGCTGACGGGTGGTCAGTCGTGAACGGCACACCTCTAGGGAACCAGCGGACTCCCTAGAGTATATACGCTTACCCGGGTACAGGGGGCACTGCCCGGGTGGACCTGTTATTTCCCCCATACTCGTGGGAACGTTATGAATTCCAATTTAAAAATAAAATCTGAGGAAACGGGGGGTGCTGATGCAACCCCGAAGTTGAGAGAGGTCCGAGTGGCAGTCGCGAGGCTGCCCGAGGACGTAGCACTGGAGTTGGCGCCTCCGAGGAAAAAGCGCGCCGTTAGTGTGTCGGGGAGTTGCACCTTTCTGGAGGCCGTTGGCCTTGACGAGGAGCGCTCCCGCAGTAGTCTGGAGGAGCATTCCGACGCCTCCACTTTGTCGGCGGGATCCCGTCGGTCGATGCGCCTGCAGTTTTTGCGGACGCCTCGCACGGCGGTTGAGCCCGGAAAGAAGGAGAAGAAGAGGAAGACGGGTAAGGGAAAGGCCGTGCAGTCGACCTCGGCAGCGGCTGACCTTGGCGACCTGGCCCTTTCCCTGGCCACAGAAGCGCTGCAACCCGAGGAGGAGGAGCGGTTTGCAGCGCTTTCGAGAGAAGCGTGCGCCGCCAGTTGGAGTTTCGGTTTTCATAAAATTTCATTTTTCCATAGTAATCACAAGAACATAAAATAACAAACAGTAAAGCTGAGATGGTAGTCTCCTAGACCCTTTTTTCAAAAACACACATGACTAGTCATCCGAAGCTGTTCACACTGTACAATCATCGTCCGCATGAAAATTCAGGAAGGTACTAAAATCACGAAAGTTGCAACGTAAACAACGACGATAAAATTACATAGTTTCTGATTAGTGGTGTCTGTGGGACTACCACCTCAGTTGCAGAAGGTTAATCTAGAATAGAACATTAGCATTATTTCTACCCTCTATGTTCACTATTAAAGTTTCAGCTTAAATTACTGAAACTTTGATTGATTTATCAGCTTAAATTACTTTAATAAAAAATTTAATAGTGAACATAGAGGTTAGAACCTTCTGCAACTGAGGTGGTAGTCCCGCAGACACCACTTATCAGAAACTATGTAAAAGAATATCGCTCCTTCCTTCGCCCGAGATATAATTAGTATCCACCGAATTTAAGCAGCGTTAATCTAAACAAAGGATAGTCGGCTAGATATTCGTTGTTTGTGTATGTTTACTTACTGATTCGGAGTGTGGTGAATGTAAGCCAAAATGTGGGCATGCTTATCACACGCGGCAAACAAACGTCAACAATTGAGCCCATGGCGCGTACAATTCATAAATATCACATGTGCATTCTGTTTGATCTACAATTAATCAAAAAAAGAACGCTAAATCCCATAACAATGTTTACGTTTTTTTTGGGAAATTCTCGTTATTGAATCAACGGCCAACATTTTCTGATGAATAGAAACTATACTTATACTAATAGAAAAATATGCATGACTGTTTCCGTTTCATTGCTCAAATCTGTTACTATTTTAGCATCATCCTCAATTAGTTTTTGGTAAAAATACTCAATGTACAGACGCATCGGTTTTACAGTTTTCTTATATGTATAGATATCCGTAACGCTAATATTGCGTTTGTATTTCTCCTATTTATTTAAGATCCATTTGATTAGTAATTTTGTTAAAAGTTACTTACATTTTAATAAAGTAAATGTTTGTCTGCAAGCATTTACTTTTAATTTTATTTTGTTAAAACGTGCAAAGGAATTGTTTAAATTATAAAAAATATTATAACATAACATTCAGTATCTCATTTTAAAAGAAATACTGTTACATTCTTTTGGATTTGCTCACTCAAACTAATGTACGCTCAATAAGTGAAAAAAACGGCATAAAATGTTGTATGGGAGCCCCCCTCAAATATTAACTATATTCTGTTATTACTATTTGATATTATAGCGGCAACAGGAATACATCATCTGTGAAAATTTCAACTGTCTTGCTATTACGGTTCATGAGATACAGCCTAGTGACAGACAGACAGACAGCGGAGGCTTTGTAATGGGGTTCCGTTTTTACTCTTTGGGTACGGAACCCTAAAAAGCGTCATCTATGAAATTTTCGCTTCATGGCATTCATGAAAACCATGAGAAGCACTCAGGTAGTTGTAGGTACGAGTACATAATGGATAAGTCAGAAGACCACTCCACTAAATTCGGGTCATGAATGATTTATTACTATTAGCTAACTTAGCATAAAGCAAGGTCCTTTCAAATATACTGGTAAGCGGTATCCGCTACCGCCGTAGGTAGCGGTAAGCCGGTAAAATCCGAGCTAGGTATATCCCACAGGGATTTTCGCAGCTGTGTCAAAACCGCGTTGAACAGCACGTTATCTGCATACCCTACACCTACAGGCATCGGTGTCGGATACCGCTCAGATCTGATAGGCCTTAACAACGCTATTAGATTCCGCTTACTGTGGATGAAAACTTCTTGTAAAGAAAACATTGAAATTTGCTTCTGTTTGCCGTGAGAGTTCTGATGTGCCTTAAGTAGGCATCTCGCACTTCATGTTTTAAGTAAGTACAATGGAACAAAAAGAAACACTGGAGTAATGTTCTAATTATTAAAACTTTTTAAATGATGTTCCTAATTATTTGTTCAGCACTTTCAATACTGAAAATAATAACGTGTAAACTACCCGTTGTAATAAAACTTGGTAAGTTTTTCCCTACGAAAATAAGAATAAGCTACATGCAGCAAATAGAAGAAAAGATAAATGTCGGGTCGTATCAGGAGGTTAAGAGAAGGGCGGAAAGCAGAGAGGAATGGAAAAAACTCCACCGACAAGAGCCTAGCTCTTAAATTTGATGATGATGAAGTATTTCCCGTTTGCAAAGCTTTGTACTAAGTACTGACCATAAGTTGAATACGTTTTCGTCACCAACACCATGGCCAAAACTCACTAGGTAAGTTTGTAAAGGCAATCGTCGATTCTACTGAACCATTTTTTAGAATTCATTACTGTGATACTGATACACAAAGCTAGACCCTATTATCCAACAAATCCCGGGGGACGCGTGACGTAGGTACACGGGAAAAGATAGTCAGCAATATAGAGCATGAACAAGAATTCACGTGATAATTATCTTGAATGTAGGTAGGTAGGTACTGTTTAATCATATGCGATAGACATGATCCATTGATTATGGCAATCAGAAAACTTTTAATTACAGGTACTAATGACTTGTAATATCTTAAGTATTAAGGTTTTAGGTGAAACAATAACTGATATAGAGTTTGGGCTCGTTCGTAATGTATTTACAAGGTACCTACCTTGTTGGTGGTGTTGTAAACGATAGCCTAATCTAGTGAAAACCAACAACTCAACATCGTTTTTAAAATTGTACATTCACCAAGTGTTTTAATAATTAAACGATTTATCCAATACTTGTTTGTTTTTCCCTCGCAAGTGTGTTGAAAATGTTCGTATGAAACTCGTGAGTAACTTGCTCAACAGACACTCGGCTGATTTACGCCCTTGCCTACGGCTCGGGCTGCAACCCACAGCTTCGTGTATAATGAGCAACTTTACTCACTTGTTTCATAATGTACTATTTTAATATTGGTAGGTACCTTGTAAAGACATTTCGAACGTCGAACGTCGAACTTATTATAATACATGATTATGTACAAAATTACAAATGATAAAAAGGGTCCTTGTGGTAAGGTTCCCAGGTATATACCTAAGGTATATATATAAAAAGCGATAAAAGCGTAAATAATAATATTAGTTTACAGCCATTCTCAAAATACTACAATTTGTGTCACACTACGAGTCCTACTTCAAAGCCCAATCAACACATACAACAACCAACAACTGTCTATCTTACGCAAACTTTAATAAAACAGTAGTTCTTTTATAATACAGCTGTTGCCCGCGGTTTCGTACGCGTGGATTCGATGATACAAAATATTTTATACTCCTGCCGCCATCCAGCTATCATGATGTCTACCATGTCGTAAGGAGAAGGGAGGAATGAAAAATCAAGTTCAATAGGCACTCATTTTTAGATAGGTTACTATCACCTCGCCATCCGCCTCTGGTAAGAAAATTTTGCATGACACCGACTCCAAAACTAAATACTTATCGTCGTATATCTTTTGTTAGTAAAAGTGTAAAGGTATTTTTTAAAATTATTAGGTTACTTTATTGAAGGCAGTTTTATTCCTTTGTAAAAAATATAGGTAACTTTACGATTTAGTGTTCAGAAAAAGTCAAACTCAAACCTCCCTACGCAATAGATGAATGCGGTTTAGCATCTATTTATTGTGTCCCTAGCCTACTCAAAGGTCGGTTTGTAAGTAACTACTAACGTTAAGTTATTATTATTAGGAGCCTATCCTGTCCACTGCATGGCAAAGGCCTACCTACCCTTTCCCCTATATCGTAAAGTAAGTAAGACTATTCTTATAGTTCAATTTCCGTTAGTAGGTGATAAGTAGTATAAAAAATATTGCTAATTGACTTTAATTTTTCATTAATGAAATTAACAAATACATTAATTTAACAAATTTTCGCCAAACTGTCTGTGGTGAAAGTATCCACGAACTACTTAGCGGTAAGGTCAGCACCATAAAAATATCTGAAAGATTCTCTCCATTTCCCCAGGTTTCCGTCACCAGATCGTAACTTGGAGACAGTAGTATTACCTTGGGAGTTTGAAAATCAGTCTAAGTAATTTAGCATATCAATTGCTCCAGACCTTCAATTTATGTTAGTGTATAGAAAATGCTCATCACGCTGAACAATTATCCCTAAGGCGCTGTATTCATATCTCTTATAGTTGTGCTGGGCTGCTAGGGTTCTATATCAGTTGCTCCAGACCTTCAATTTGTGTACGTCAATAGAAAATGCTCATCACGCTAAACAATGTTCCCAACGGCGCTCTATTCGTATCTCTTATAATTGAGCTGAGCTGCTAGGGTTCCATATCAGTTGCTTCAGACCTTCAATTTGTGTACGTCAATAGAAAGTGCTCATCACGCTAAATAACTTTTTTTAAGGCGCTGCTTTCATGTCTCTCTTAGTTTAAGTGTACTGCTAAGGTTGCACGTCAGGTACCCCGATCTTCAAAATAAATTATAGCCTAGTATTTGTCCAGGCTTAATAGCTACACAATAAAAAGAGTTTTATTCAAATCCGTTCAGTAGTTCCGGAGATTAGCGTGTACAAACAGACAAAAAAATAAGAGTTGTAGATTCCTATTCTGTTACTATTTTAACATCACCCTCAATTAGTTTTTGGTAAAAATACTCAATGTACAGACACATTGATTTTACTGTTTTATTAATGTAAGTATAGATAAGTTTTCAGTGATCATCTCAGTGACTGAAATGTGAAATGATATTAATCCTAATTGAAGCACATTACAGTTGTTTACGCAAAAGGCCGCTAAAAGTGGATTCTTAACTTACGATTCGGCTGGAGTGGAATATCGTAAACTAGAATCTTTACAATGTTTGAACATTTAGCGTGCTCGCAGCAGTAAACATTTGTACTTTTCCACTATTTAAACAGAATTCTTTACGCAGAACCTAGGTTGACCGGCTACGTCTGGCAGGTCGAGGAAAATCAAATGTCAACTTGAATAAGTTTCACCGATCAAAATGAAGGCGGCATAAACAAACTAGCAGTTCCCCGCGACTTCGCCCGCACCAAAAGTCAGATTTTCCATAAAAATTTTCATCCCCCATTTCACCCCCCTTATGATTTTATATCGCGACAAAAAGTAGCCTATGTCCTTCCCAGTGTCTCAAACTATCTCTGTGCCAAATTTCATTTGATTCGGTCCAGTATTTTTGGAGCCTATTCGATGCAAATAAACAAACAAAGAAACAAATATTTCCTCTTTTTAATATTAGTATAGAAGTATAGAAAATAGCACTGTTTTCTGAAACTTTTTAGGAGCCATTTGAAGATATCTAAATTGTATCATTCTCTTCTCATTTATATCCGCGTTGCTTCCTGTTTTGCTTGTGTAACGACCATAAACACATTGTACCGTTTCGATAAAAAGAAAAATATACACGGCTAGCACAAGAAAGTGTGTTGCAATATGTGACGATAACGTTTATTATTGCTTATTGGCTTGTTGGTCTGCTTATTGGATCTTACACATGCGAAGTTTACATTGAGTAAATAAATTCAAAGTCAGAATCATTTATTAGAAAATGCGTTACTGCGCACAATACGGTAGAGATTGGTTAGTTTATAGATTTTGTCTAAACTTTATAGAGTTTAAGTAAATAGGTGACAAATCATATTGCCAGGTAGAAATTATTGGGACCGCTTATCATTGTATTTAGAAGGTTTTTTTTTGTTATTTAGGTAAGGTAGGAATGGGTATTCTAAGGAAAGTATGTAATAGTAGATTCTACTAACAATTCAGATTTGTAACTAGATTTGTTGAAATAGTATTCTATTAAACTGCTCGGAAGTAGTATAAAAACAATAGCATAAATTTTTAATTGTAGTGTAGTATTTAACTCAAAAAAAAATCTTAAAATAACAAGGGCCGATGCTGCCCAAGGGATGTTCAACGACAATAACTTACGTATTTCTATGAAAAACGAATTTAGCAAGAAGTGATTGCTAAAATTACATTTTCATATTTATTGGAATTCTAAAATATTGTAATACCTACCTACATAAGAACATCGCCATTATTTAAATGATCCCTAGACGTAATTTACTCGGTTGATTTGGCTTTGGGGTTCGATTATATTATAATTGATTTCGAGGTTGACAATTTGGCTGACCATTGAAGTGGACTAAACTTACTACAGATTGTCTTAGTACGTGTAATAATTGTTTGATGTACAGTCATTGTTTGATGTACCTACAGTCGGCAGCATGTCAGGTTACCCATGTGAACTACGAAAACAGCTTTTATTACGTAGGAAATAGAGACGGTTTCAAGATCAAAGTGGGTAGTCTGAAGTGCCTGCCTAGCGTGTGTACCTACCTAGGTCCAGTGGCTGGTGGTACCCGTGGTACCTTGGTCATTCTCCATCTTTTTCTTATGGATGAAGAAACAAAAGGAGGCAGACTTAAATAATTTAAAAAGATTTTAATTTTTGACAAGAAAGGAATCGAGCCTAGTAGTCAGAACATCAGACTACATTTTTGTCGCATAATCAACCCTATTACAACTGCATAGGTATTAGGTTCCTTGACGCGCTGTCGTCCGTAAGTCTACTTAAAAATTGCTTGTTTGAGAGTTTAGGCAGTGGATTACACGTGGAGGGCGACAATGATAGGTGGAAAATTAGTGAGGTCTGAGCACTTATAGCTAGGTACTTGCCACATCTCGCTTGCAGGGTTTAGGTATAACTTCACAGGCCACAATCACTCGAAATGTCTGTAAGGAGTTTCACAGGACACACACGCGGCGAAAGCGCTCTGGTCAGTCTAGTACATGTGTCATAGGGAACGTCTCGATGTCGACTCGATCTCCGGGGTTCTCACGGTACGTTTTAAACAAATAAAATTAAGGCAGATAGGTATGCGTGTGAGTGTGCGCGGCGTAGTATCAATAGGGTACACAAACAAATCAAAATATTGTAGTAAACATATCGCCCGCCCTAAACACGTCAAGTGTTTACGAGAAGGTTAGGAAGTCAAGGGAAAGGAAGTTCACTGGACAGGAAGACGAACTTATTTCGTCAAAGATCTCTTTAGGCTACCGGTAGGAGTTTTAACATCTACCACACGAACAACTTGGTCTTGGCCAGGGTATAAATTAATAATGCGTCCACGACGCCACTGCAAAGGGGGAAGGTTGTCATCTTTTATGAGTACTAGCTCACACACTTTAGGAGGATCACAAGGAGAGGTCCATTTATTTCTAATTTGTAATGTATTTAAGTATTCTAAATGCCAGCGAGACCAAAAGTGCTGGGTAATTTGTTGGATTAGCTGAAACCGTGTAAGGCGATGCAATTTTACGTCTTTATAAGGGTACTCCGGAAGTACAGTTAAGGGTTGTCCAATTAAGAAATGGCCGGGAGTTAACACTTCGACATCATTAGGGTCCGGAGAAAGTGGGCACAATGGGCGTGAATTCAAAACTGCTACAATTTTAGTAAAAACAGTGGTCAGCTCTTCAAACGTAAGGGGGGTATCGCCTACTACTCGTTTTAGGTGCGATTTCGCCGATTTAACCGCAGCTTCAAAAAGACCTTCCCAATGAGGGCAAACAGGAGGATCGAAAACCCAGGATATGTTCCGCTTTGAAAGCTCAGAACCAATAGCCGCCTGGTTTTGAGACAGGAAACACTCTAACTCCTTCAGGTAATTGTTAGCACCGATATAATTTCGACTGCAATCGGATCGGATTAGGCGAGGTACACCACGACGCGACACGAATCGGGAAAAGGCCGCAATAAAGGCTTCAGTAGTTAGGTCCGACACAACCTCAAGGTGAACGGCTTTAGTAGAAAGGCAGACAAATACACACAGGTAACTTTTCACTAACCTTTTGTTCCTATAGGCCTGGACTTTGGTAAAAAAGGGTCCTGCAAAATCGGCACCTACACCGTCAAACGGTCCAGCAGCCGTGACGCGATCTTTAGGTAGGTCACCCATGAAGGGTTGAGACACAGCCGCTTTCAGACGATAACAGGGAAGGCATTTAAAAATCACATGCTGAGTAGCTCTGCGTGCCGACAAGATCCAAAACTCTCTATTTAACATGGCAAGAATTGCATTAACACCTGCATGAGCATTCTCGCGACGGTGATGTGAAATAAGGATGTTCACGAAATTACCATTCTTAGAAAGAAGAAAGGGATGGCGCGCATCAAAGGATAGATCGGAGTTTCGTAATCGGCCTCCAACTCGAATTAGGTCTCCGTCATCCAGAAATAAATTTAATTTTCTCAGGGAGTTAGTGATAGGATCGCCACGCCGTAAGCGATCAAGTTCATCAGAAAAGGAGGTAAATTGAACAATTTTCACTAAAAACAAAAGGGAATCTCTCCGTTCCTCAGGGCTCAGGTAGGACGAGTAAGATTTAGGAAATAAAAACCGCCTTAGGTAACAAGTCACGTTTATTAGCTTGTTGAAAGAACTATACCGCTCTAATAAGAATGAGGGATCCGGGGCAGGAACATCGGCAGAGACCACCAAACAACGTAGTCCAGGGAGATCACCACTTGGGCTAGGTTCCGAAACACCGGGCCAGTTGTCAGGAGACTGCGTCAACCACAAAGGTGAAAACCAAAGGGAGTGGTCGATCAGTCGGGTGACTGACATACCTCTCGATGCACAGTCACTAGGGTTCATGTAGCCTGGGACGTGCCTCCATTCACTAGATGTAGGACTATTATTAATCTGGGAGACACGATTAGCCTCAAAAGTCTGAAGGAGGTGAGGAGTGGTTTTTAACCAACACAACACGATTTTACTATCCGGACTTAAAAAATCCATGATGAGGGATAAAATAATGTTCTCGGGTCGAGTCATATGAAGAAAGGGACATATGGTTTAGGTCAAGGTACTCGCGCATAAAGGAAATATATTTCTCTCGAAAATTAGGATTGGCTTGCAAACGCTTCTCAAGATTATGGAATCGCCGTAAGGCATTGGTTTTAGAATCACCAAGAAGTGGACGATCATGAAGAAAAGGGAGTCTAACCATAAATCGACCATCGCTTTCACGAGTGGTAGTTGCTTTAAAAAAGGTTTAACACTCGATATCCAAGGGGTTCGCAACTGTAGATTGGGGGGCCTCTTCGATTTTCCAGAATTTTTCAACTATTTGGGACAGCGAGACTCCAGTCATGGGGGGTTCCAAATCAGTAAATCCTTCATAAACAGGACCACACAGGACATAACCAAATATCGTCGAGATAGCAGTAAGGCCATCAGGAGACACAAACAACTCGGACCTTAAAAGGCGACCAATGACGTCAGCTCCAAGAAGTACACTTATAGTACCAGGTTTGTAAAATAAAGGATCAGCAAGAGGGAGGTGGTTAGTACAGGTAATTACACTTTTAGGTAAGTCTACCTCTGGAAGGGTACCAGCAATCACATCAACAACTATTGCACTGGTAGAGATTTCTGGAAAGGCAGAATTAACTGGCTTAAATGAAAAGGATACAATGCCCGCGGAATTAATCGCTTGAACATTACCTATTCCATGAACAGGAACTGGAGAAGGAATGATAGGTAAGTTCATGTGGTCAACAACAAGCTCAGTAGTAAGAAGGCAGCCCTGAGCACCAGTGTCACATAAGGCACGCGCTTCCACATAATATCTAGACGAGGTTTTAACATGAATCAAGGCCGTAGGTAAAAGAATGAGAGAATTGCGAGGTAAAGATGTAAAAGCGGGTATGGAAGGGGGGCTGCTATCTAGTCAGAATTGTGGGGCCTCATTGTACTTACGATGAAATGCACGTTCATCCTGGGTTCTTTGACCTAGAGGGGCATTATAAGTACGGTTACCGTTGGGTGCAGGTAGGGATCGCCCGCCCGAACGGGGAGGTGATGCTCTACGGGAATCACGAGGGGGCGGGGTACGAACACGGTGCCATTCAGTACGTGGGGGTGACATACGGTCCGTTAAGTGACTTTGTGGAGATTGCCGCGGTTGGTTAGAAGCTAAGGCCGCGACGTCTCGGTATGAGCGCTCGCGATCGTAATTCACAGGAGAGGAGTCATCATAACACAGTGACGTGTGATGACTGGAACGGCGGCACGTGCGACAGCGATAATTTCGCGTGCATTGGGATATGGAGTGTTTATCCAGGCATCGATAGCACAGTCGGGCTTCTTTTACAAAAGTAACACGTTGACGTGTAGGAAGGCGAATAAAATCGGGACACTCGCGTAAGTAATGCGAAGTACTATTACAAAGGTGACATTTAGATGTCGTCGCAAAAGTAACAAAGGCTCTCGCAGGAGGTGGGGAACGCGCGTTAGGTTTAGGCAAATGAGGGGAGCTCACAGTAGGGGGGGTAGTAGTGTCAACGACAGAAGCACTACCTACATTGTCGTGGTGCCTACATTCATCCTCAAGAAGGTAATAAGATGATAAAAAGTAGGGAGGTGATTAGGATTATCGCCATAACGACGTTCAAATCTCGATTTTAACTCTGAAGGCAGTTTAGCAAGGCATAAGTGAACTAATAGGTATGACCAATGTTTAACAGGAAGTTCCAATCTCTCTAAGCATCGATAAGTCGAAAGCAGCGGGTTCAGGAACGACACACGTAACCCGGAAAGTTTAGGCCTTATAATAGGGAGCATCATTATTTGAGCTATGTGGGTATCCGCTAAAACACAAAGGTTATGGTACCTACGTTTTAGGAGGTCACGGGCCACGGGGTAATTGCTCGCCTCAATCTTGAGGTGTTGTATCAATCGACGAGGTTCATCCGATAAGGCTCCCACTAAATAGTGTAGCTTCAAAGTCGGGGTAAGGCTAGGCTGGTTGTCCACCACGCTATCAAACTGGTCTATAAAACTGATCCAACTATCGGGACGGCCATCAAACTTAGGTATAGGTAGGTCAGGCAATTTACTAGCCGGGTTATCAATAGCTAGGGATTTATTCTCCTTGAAGGGGGTTCTAGTACGGGACGTCTCAAATTGGTGAGGTCGTATTTCGTCTAACTTAATTTTTAAGTCGTCTACTTTGTCCCTTAATGTCTACTACGCGCATCTCGTTCTTAACTTGCACATATTTTTGTTCATAAATCGCAGGATCGAGATTACCTAACAGCTTGGAACAAGCGGCAGAAAACTTATCGCACATAAGTGGCAGGTCGGAAAGACGCGCTCGCATACGATTGGAGGAAAAGGTCTCAAGAACTCGGTGGGAATCATCAACCCAGTCACTAATATAACGGAGTTCACCAATAGCTTCACGGTATTCAGCTGTATCTGTGTAAAGTACGGCCCTTACGGTCTCGTTGCCGGTTTCGGTATCCGACATTTTATTTACTTTAAATCGCAAAAAACAAGGTAGGTAAATTAAACTCACAAAAGATTCCAATAGGATGCGTAAAGGAAAGAAAAATTGTATGGGACGGCACAGATGCACCGGGTATAGCAAACGTAACTCGTAAACAACTCGCACGCGTTCACGCGGTAATGGCGTGATCAATAGGGAAATAAAGCGCTCGCGCACCTCACTTGCACTCAAAGTGTAGGTAATTAACGCGCTAATCGATTTAATCGACACTTATGTAAAAGGGGTTGTACTCGAATGTTATTAAGGAATTTACTGTAAATAGGTTAGGTATATGACGAGACGTTTTGTTCAAATTACAAAGGAAAGTAGCAAATAAATAACTCTCAATTAAACAAATTACGTTACTAATAAGGGGTCCTAATAAAAAACTACGCTCTGCTACCAAAATGTTTGAGAGTTTAGGCAGTGGATTACACGTGGAGGGCGACAATGATAGGTGGAAAATTAGTCAGGTCTGAGCACTTATAGCTAGGTACTTGCCATATCTCGCTTGCAGGGTTTAGGTATCACTTCACAGGCCACAATCACTCGAAATATCTGTAAGGAGTTTCACAGGACACACACGCGGCGAAAGCGCTCTGGTCAGTCTAGTACATGTGTCATAGGGAACGTCTCGATGTCGACTCGATCTCCGGGGTTCTCACGGTACGTTTTAAACAAATTAAAATAAGGCAGGTAGGTATGCGTGTGAGTGTGCGCGGCGTAGTATCAATAGGGTACACAAACAAATCAAAATATTGTAGTAAACATTGCTAATGGACCTGAATGGAATGAATGTGTATGAATTTGGTAAGGACCAAAACTGTGTGCAGCTGTACATAGTTTATCTTTATAGCGCCTACCAAGATATGTACCTACCAAGTTTAAACGAAAATTTTAGCACTTATTAGGTACACTATCCTATTTGTAGCTTTCTAACTAGGATCCTACTGAGGATCCTAACTAGGAATTTACCATCCTAGTTAGAATCCTATCTGGGAAGGTCGCATCCTACTTAGGATCTAACTAGGAAGGTTGGATGGATAGACAGGTTCTCTACTCTGATAACGCATTGTCCGTATTTTCGCGTCTAGCTGTAGCGCTCGCTCGCACTGACATGCTGGCATTAGTTATTAGGACGGCTACAGCCGGAACTACGCATATCGTCTTACAGAGTGGGGCTCCTGACACCTTCCTGAGCCTGTAGACAAGATGCAATTTATTCTAATGCGAAGTTCGCTATCGCTTACAAAATGTATGAAACTGACATAAGCCACCGAAATATCACGTGACTTTTGCATACATTTTGCTGGCGGAAGGTGTCTGGAGCCCCACTCTGTAAGACGATATCCATAGTTTCGGCGGTTAGAAGCGAGCCTAACTTATCCTAACTAGGAAGGTAGGAATCTAAGTAGTAAACTGCGATTACATCTTCCTATTTCCTAAGTAGGATGCTGCACAAATAGGATGTTGTAATAAGTGCTTTCAGAGTTGATACCTTACCTAATGCGTTTCTGCTTGATGCTTTGCTCCTCGTTCACAACATTGCTTGTAGTTAATTTCCGTTTAAATTATAATAAACTATTGCCATGTCAAGGGGTCGTAAGCAGTGTGTATGTTGCCTATAATACATATTTAAACCACTTTCACGTAAACAGGATGTAATAACAGCGTCTAATATTATGTTTTATTCATGATTTACTGCTCAGGAAATAAGCACACTTTACTGGTTTCTACAGATTCTTAAGTACCCTGTTGTGGGTCTCTTTGATATCACTGATGTTTATTTACTTATAATAAGGAACTAACTAGTGGAACCTCCTTTGGAACGGAACTGGACTAACAAAAGTGTACCTATACTAACTTTCGTTCAATATTATTATTCTGTTATAGTACCTAAGTACTATCACAGAATAATAAAAGTACATTATTTTACAGAAAAGGTACACTGTGTAATATATTTATGTCCTTAGTAAGTAGTTAAAACCTATAAAAATTCCACAAAATAATCTGAAGGCGTTATAAACAGTATTGATATGTCTTACTCGCTACGTAAATTTAAGTTCGCACTACTCCAAATGTTTGATGTTGAGAGGTAAGTAGTGCTTAGTAAAGTTTTTTTTTGTTTCCTATTATATCAATAATTTATTTAATTATGTCTTTAGCAGTATTTTTGTGCATGTCGTGGCAGTCTATAAGTAAGGCAACACTGTAAAATGTATTTCATGGAAAATAGTGTACTAATGTGTGGTGTATGCTTTGTTGGTTGTCCTTAATAAATAAATAAATAAATAAACATCATGCCTCGTAAAGGGGTTTGAAACTTTTTGTGTGCAAGCTGGAATTAACGACTCCGCCAACAATTTGATTTTTGTTTTCAACATCGCACGATGAAAGAGATACTATGTATAGATAGAAGAGAGGACACATATAGGAACAAAAAAATGACAAGTTACATGGTACCCTAAAGTGCCGATAATTATAATTTTCCGAAACTTTTCAGGCGTCTTCAAGCAATCATTGAACATCGAGAGTAACTTACATAAAAAAGGCAAAAAGGTTATTGAAAACCTGCTCCTTTTTTAGGGTTCCGTAAAACCGTACCTACCCAAAGGGCACACAAAGGGTAAAAACGGGACCCTATTACTAAGCCTCCGCTGTCTGTCTGTCACCAGGCTGTATCTCGTGAACCGTGATAGCTAGATAGTTGAAATTCATATAATTTTAATGGTACGAAACCCTTCGTGCGCGAGTCCACCTCGGGCAGTGATATGGCACAAGTTTGTTACTGCATTTATCAAAGTCAAAGGCCGCTTTCATTTCATTTTATAAAGGCTCGAGCTGCGTCACATAGAAAAACATTGGAAGAAGCATGACGAAAAATATTTCTAAATACTGAAAGCAGAGATTGTGACATTTTCAAAATACTACCATTTAAAATGCAAAATTTGTTTTTTATTTTTTGTATTTTATTTGTATTTCATTGTTTTCATTGTTTTGATAAGGTTCGAGTTTACCCTCTTTTGTTCATATTAGTATACAATCTGTTAGGAATCCACTTCAACAAACTTTAAAGGTGTCTGCTAAATATTTTAATTTGATCATAAAATAACCCCTCATACTTATGTGGGGTAAAAACATAACTAATAAAGTTTTTTGAGTTTAGTAAAGAGTTTTTTTTTCTGTATTTTTGTAAATAAATACGAAAAATATTTTTTTATACAATGCATAAATTGATTTGATTTCTATTCGATACTTTATTTATACTTGTTGGGAGGCATCGGATAGCCAAAAAGAGGGGCACCTCTTTTTGGCTATCCAACAATATTTTTGTATGTCCTTGTGATTTCAAATTTGATGGCCGCCATTCCGAATATATTACGTTATCTTATGATTAAATTAACTGTAGAAGACGCCCCTTAACGATTGTTAAATATCAGTAGGCTGTAATTGCTTCATATTGCGCAATTTGAGTGCCAGTGAAGACTTTAAAAGCGACTAGGTATTGATTTGTACTTCCATTGTAATAAATATTTACATAACATTTAATTGGCATAGTTACTAACAAGCTGTGTTTATTTCACGATCACAGCATCAAGCGGTTTGGGTGGGAACTAAAGTTTTAAAGTTCTTGCAAAGTAGTATCTTGTATTTGAAGATACAGGCAGTATTCAAACATTTTAAGAGGCCCTGAAATGGTAATATAAACTATATTTACTCTCACTTGATTCATCACCCGAAACTGTAATATTGAATTCAATAACGATATAGGTATGAACAAGTAACCCAGTACCTACTCGTAAGTACTAAATTTCCATACTTACTACTTCCTTCATATAGATATTTGCAATGCTCAAATCATTTATAAGTAAGTACTAAAAGCATTGATTTATTATATATAGGGATGCACTACGCCATACAAAATCAAAGCCCAAACATGGCACATGTTATTATTCACCTTATGAAGCTCTAACTAGCTAAGTTCATACATTGCCGCTAAGCTTCAGCTATTTAAATTGTCATGTGTAATTACGCAGCAATGGATGACGACACTACGTCATATGTCAAATATCATTCACTTGAAGATTCATAAGCCAATAATACGAACAAAGAATAGAATAGAATAGTTTATTTGCGTTTAAATAGGGTACACTGAAGGTCTTACAATAGATTTGATGTTCGGCCCATTTAGCCATAAACAATAGCATGCAAATATGTTTATCAATAAATTGCTCAAATTACAGATATCTATTTCATACATTTTGCAGTCAGATTCTTAATATTATAAGTGTCAATCTTAACATTTAACAAAGTGTGAAACTAAACATACTAATTAAATTATAAAATGTCAAAGATGATCATAAAATGGAGTTATAGGTACTTAAATATTTAATAATTGTCATTATAAAACTAACCTTAGTTACTAGTTACAACATAAAATATTCATGCACAGAGAACATACTGTCATAAAGCCAAGTATACAGGGCAGTCTTAAATTGGTTAAATGGCAGTTGCTTTATGTTTTCTGGTATCCTATTATAAACCTTGATACACATCCAGTAACAATTTCTTTGGAACTTCACGCTTGTAGGAATAACAGAAGCTACTAGTCTATTACCATTACGTGTATATCGAGGATATATGTCTTTGGCTTGTTTGAAATAATGTGTGTTTAGCTTAACAAACTTACCAATTTCAAAAATGTATAGACACGGTAGTGGCAAAATTTTTAAACGTTTGAAAAGTGGTTTGCACGGTTCGTCAGGCGCAGTACCACATATTGCTCTAACACATTTCTTTTGTGCAATAAAAGCCTTGTTAACGTCAGTGCTATTACCCCATATGATTAGTCCGTACCTTAAAACTGACTCAACATATGCGAAGTAGGCTGTAAGGGCAGTACTCCTTGAGGCTATCCTAGTCAATTTATATAGAGCAAACGTATATCGGCTAATTTTATTACAAATAATTTCGACTTGTTTTTCCAATTTAGTTTGTGGTCAATTTCCACACCGAGAAATTTAGTTGTATTTGCATTTTTAAGAAATTGTCCTTGGTAATTTATATTTAATGTCTGAGAAATCGTGTTATTAAAGTTAATAAAGCAAGTTTTGTTGATATTTATAGTCAAATTATTATTTTTAAGCCATATTATAATAGATTTAATTGTATTTTCGATGTCATTTTTATGTTCCTCTACTGTCTTTTTACTATCTGTCCTTACTACTACTGATATGTCATCAGCGAATAGAATACATTGATGCTCAGTCACGTTGGGAAGATTGTTGATATAGACCAAGAACAAAAGCGGACCCAAAACACTTTCTTGTGGAACACCAAATTTATTTTCTTTAAATCCTGATTTATAGGTTTGAACAATATTATTTTGGTCTATTTGAGAGATTTCAACCGATTGCTTTCTGGTTTGTAGGTAGGTCTGGATCCATTTTAAGGCAACGCCTCTGACGTTACATTACTCTAGTTTTATTAATAGCAAGTAGTGACACACACAATCGAATGCTTTCGACATGTCGAAGAAGAGAACTGTGGTATAATTGTTATCATTAAGACCAAGCATTGCCTCATGGACTAAGTCAAATACCGCATGAGTTGTGGATTTGTTTTTCCGAAACCCATACTGTTTTTGCTGTAATATCTTATATTTGTTAAAAAAGGAAGTAAGTAAAATATATGAGAAAGTTATGCATAACAAATGCATAACTTTCTCATATATTTTAGATAAGATAGGTATAAGCGTTATGGGTCGGTAGTTGTGAATTTTTGCTTTGTCATCCTTTTTAAATAATGGTTTTACTATCGAAAATTTAAGCTTATCAGGGAATATTCCAGATACTATCGATAGGTTTATTAAGTACGCTAAGATGGGGCTTATTTGGTCTTTCACGCTTTTATAAAATTAAGTAATGGAGTAGATTGTTTGTTCATGTTTTGTATGAAATTAAGTAACCGATGAAAGTCATGATTTATATTTTATTTACTACTTTTCATAAAATTAGGTATATTATGTGTATGAGAATACGAGTATTTTTTTAATGAAGACCCTTTCATAATAATCATATTTCTACTATACAGGTCCAAACTTGTCATACTACAACCAATAATAATTATATTGACACAATTCACCAATTCTGGGTAGGTACACTACAACTACACTAAACTACAAACTAACCTAACCTAACTCATTGAAATGCGGGGATGGTTCACATTTCGATGCTCGACAATGACACAAACGATAATGTACAAAATTGATTTTGAGGCAAAATATTCTATAGGTACTATAGTACACACACACCAACAACATGTTCCACAGATTTATAAGAAGCATAAGGCTACTGCCACAGGTATTAATTTAGTTATTTAATGAGTGTAATAGCATTATAATTGGATTACTAAATTATTCTATTGAAAATGTATCTTATGCTTTGAACATTACGTTATTATTTCTCTGCAGTTGTTTTTATTGTTAGCACGGTTTTAAAGACAAGAGTTCCAGCAGCAATTACTATTTATAAAACACTTTTTTTCGTCTTTATTTTAGCTACAGTTATTTATTATAGTGTGGTTTTATGAAAATACTTTGATTTACTGCTAAGGTAGCTAGAAGGTTCTCTTCTAAACAGTTGGCTAACTTAATTTAAAAATGAGTAGAAATACGTCAAGGCATACATTTGAACTACAAAAACAGCGTTTATCATGTAAGGAGTAGAAGCGGTATCAAGGTCAACACGTGTAGTCTGATTTGCGGTGTGTAAGTACACTTGGCTCACGTCAGACTACCCCACTTTCACTTTAAGACCACCCCTATTAACTACGTAATAAAAGCTGTTTTATAGCTCACATGTAACCTGACGTACTGCTGGATGTACTAAAATTAAAAACCGTTTCTTTAGTCTAGGTACTCGTTATACCTAACTTCTACATTGAATTTTACCGATTGCTAAGATATATGACAGTTAAACAACAAGCAAGTGAAATACAACATAAAAACATAGGCTGGGTGCCCCGAATACTAGCCAAATTGCAGCCTTTTTGCATTTACATCCCTTTACGTGTAGTGTAATACCTACATATCAGATTCAGAAAAAATATACGAACACACAACGCTATATTTTCCCTTCTCATAAAACTCATTGTCCTGGTTTATTGCGATAAATTTGCTTCATTTTCTTTACAAACATAATTTTGTCTAAACCTAAAAACTCAAGTATTTTGTTTAACAAATAAAAATTAACTGGCGACTTCATCCTTAAAATTGACTTTGTTCCGATGACGTCACGTATTTTGTTTCATTTTAGCTTTGGGTGTGAAAGTGATAGAAGATTGGCAATGTTTTACGTAAATAAATTAGAAAATAAAATATTTAAGCAGGTTTCAAGTATTATTTCGGTTTCAAACCTTATCAACAATATTTACCTACCGATGAAACGTCATACCATATTTTTTACGATTCATTAAGCTGTGATTTTTGCAATTTTTGACAACACACTTAGGCATGTTCATTGTTTGACGGACCACGCGTCATTAGATACTTAATCGGCTTAAAATGGCGATCCGGCCGATTAGAGCATGTGCCATAGCTGTCAGTGTGATGAGATATCCCTATATATATTAAATCAATGACTAAAAGATATGATGAAACTTTACATGAGAAAGTCAAAAAAACATACTATGGAGTATACACAGGGTGTTAAAGAGCCTAACAGTTAAATGCATATCAATCACGACAAAAAAACCAGCAAATTAAATTATGATTTTTCTAGGGTACTTCCCTACTGCTAAAGTGGTGTTTAATGATTTTTTGTCTACCTACCGCATCGTGTTGTCATCGTTGATGGTCTTAAAGCGTTATCGGTTTGTCACACGTATTATGAGATTCATTTGTAAAATATACATACTTATATATCTCTCCATGTACCCTTACCATACTTAGAAGGCTGTCCATCTTGTTTACGTAACAGTGGCCGGTTATAATTCCTAGCTTTACGCATTTTGTCCGTGTTTTATGGGCAAACATTTTTGATGCTACCGAAACTGCATCCTTTGTTTCTCTGCAGCCGTCACTGTTTCTCCATTCTGCTATTTGGGTTTCTTCGGTTATTAGGGCTTATCTATGAATTTATTTAGTCTTGCGGCATACCAAACCTGTGGCTATTCATAGCCAGCTATTGTTCTGGTTCATATATCACACCTTATACCTATGTTACACCCTATATCCACACTATACGACACCCAATAACGATAGGTACTTCATCTAAACCTGAACCGATACCTATTGTTGTCTCCCTATCCATTGTTCTTGGTTTTTTGTTCTTATCGTTTCGAATTCATGGCCGATTCCATGAAACTGTGAAAAAGTGGATATTTATATTTAAAGTTTTATTTACCTATATTTTGACCTAGTATCCATGCAACATTATAAACGGATGTATCTGTCTGATACCTCTTAACAGTTTCAGATGAAATTTACCTAGTATAGAAAATAGTTCGAGACACAGGGTCTCGAACTAATAGGACAGGATAGGACATAATCTTTTTGCTGCGAATTAAAAGATCAAAGGGTGAAATGTGGGATAAATGATGTGTAGTCAGGAGGAACTGCAAGTTTCCTTAAAGTATAAAAAATACATTAGAATTGAATTGATTCATTTGCACCCTTTAGTTAATTTAAGGGAGTCCGTTAGGAATCAGACCTAGAGTTTGAAGTCGTGCGGCCCAAGTCTTCTAAATTTACAAAGTGGTACAAACTTACTTAATAGAATCGTAATTGGATAGTATGATTTTGACATTTGGCCCATACTAGAACTGACAAAATCTTGCTAATCAATTGCGATTATGCTACAATTTTGCTTGCGTATTTTAGCTTTAGCAGACTTGGGCCCCAGGTTTGCGAAATCCTCTTTCAGCCTAGAAGCCAGCCGCTCTACGCCAGCATTGTTAATATCATAACTGTTTGTAGCCGACATTATGCTACCCAGTTTGGTAACACAATTATTTCAGCGATATCTACGCCAGCATAATTTATAAAGTGGTATGTCACAATTCTAACTCTCAGTATAATTGTTTCAAAATCTACACGCATTTATCGTTATATTTTTTAAAATTATTTAAGCAATTTCTTTGCAAGTTTTTAATAAACGTTTACAAAATTCATCAAAACTTCTGGTGGGACTCGAACTCACGAACCTCGTTATCCCGGCGATTGCTCTTCCAACTGAGCTACAGTTTCCCAAAGTATTGATAAAAATCACACGCCCGCCTACTTAATAGCGTAGCAAGCACTTACAAAAAATTTTGCAAAGCACACAAACAAAACAACAGTGCAAGTGTATACGATCTCAGCGCATAACTTCGCTATCTCGTCGTCAAATTAGATTCGATCACCGACAGTTAATAGATTTGAGTAAGTTATCTTTACCGTGAAGTAAGTTAGGTATTTTATACAACGGATTAGTTTCAGATGCACCAAATTAGGTCTAGCCCACCAACCTCTGCACGTACTTGCGTGGAGATCTAACTCAAGTAAATAAGTATTTTTGACTTTATGTCTTCCTTTAAACAATACCGGTGTTATTACAAAAAAATAGACCAGGTTAAAACTAGGTCTAAGTATTTGCCAAAAAAGAGGAATGAAAGACACATTCGACATAACCTAATAGGGAAACGGTTGTCTGATTGGCTAGCTAATAGCTTAGTCCTCAGTATTAAGTTTTTGTAATAACGGGGTAAGTGTCCATATATTCGGGTAAGTACCCACTACTAAAACACGAGGCCATTTTGTTTCATTTATTTTCAATATACTGCTTTAAGAAATCTTTGTTTACTATGTCTTTTCGATTGTCGTTATCATAGCACAGGCAGTAATAAATAATGACACAGTATCCGGCCGTAAATATGGCACAAATGCGCACATCGATCGGGACCTTTGGAAAGAGACATCAGCTAATTTCGGTTCTGCTGCTGAATATTATGATGATGATAATGAAGATGAGATGTTTAATGGTAGGTCCTAATAATAATGTAAAACATTTCATATAAAATTAATTTTAAAAAGCATACCTACATACATCTTATACCTAATTACTTAGTAAAATTCCTGCACGTGCTGTAACCAGTGGCGTGCATTGGTTTTGTAGTGAAGTAAGCACATACAAAAAAATTCAAGTCAGTATTGATAAAGATCATATCAAATCAATATTTTCATTACATAGTACCACAAAATCATTCCCGCTAGCTAGACGCCTAGATCTGTTAAAATAAAGGTTAAAATACGCAATGGATTTCAATGCAGTTTTCACCTATTGGTGATATAGATAGAGTTATCCAAGAGGAACATTAATATATAATACATGCACAATTAATCGCAGTTATAGAATAAGGTTATTTTGCATTGCAAAAACAAGAAATCAAAGTTTAATAATGTCCCGAGTAAATTACCTACTTACCTAAGTTTTTTGAGGACTAGCAAATAAACAGTATTCTTACCTAGTTTTATTTTTATCGGTGCATCTTGTCCTAGTGCGCTGATTTATTAAACCACAACAGTTAATAAGCAAAAGAACGAATTTATAAGACATGTCATTAACCTGATATTAATTTTTATAAACAAACTGAACATTAATTACACTTGTTTTTTCTCCATCTTTTTGAATGTAAACACACTTCTTTGAATCCCGTAAACAATTCAAATCACTCAAAACAGCAAAAGAAATCGCGTAACAATAAAACTACGGTTTAAAATACTCGCGGGATGAAGGCGAAAGCAAACTAATTACCTAAAAAATGGCCGGCGTAAACTTTGTGTTAAAACTATTGTTTGAAGAACTTTTTTTCTAAAAAACTTACTTAATCTTTTTTTGTACTTGTGGAACGATTAAATGTTAAATGATAAATAAAATTATGATTTAAGCACGTACCATCACATTCATTCATTTGATAATGTTTATAACAAAATAATACGCGGCAGTACGGAACGCACGCCATCTTGTGTCGAGAATCATGGCGCCGCCATATACTTTTTAAGTTGTTTCTTTCTAATAATATTTCAAACAATAATTTATTTATACAATCAATAAGTAAAAATAAAGATATGATTTATTAGTCTCAAAACAAACTTTTAGATAGTTTAAATGTTAAAGTTGTTCGTAATTGTAATAAGACGTGTTTTGATTACACTCCGAAGTGTTATCACGCCATCATCGTGAGTAAGACAAAAAACTATTTAGTTCGGGATTTGAGCGAGAAAGGAAGATCGTAGATCCTTCGGCGGTAAAGTAGGCTTGCCTACTTTACCGAAGTACGGCGAATGTCACGGTTTTTAGCTTTATTAATATGAAAAGTGTGTCAGTTTTAATTTGGTCGGCTTTTTATCTAAATATGCGGCTATGTCGTTAAGGGCTGAAATTGCGTGAGTGTAAGTGAATCTCATAGGCAGCCGCGAGAATGCCTAGGTACTACTCATACAATGGTGCAAGTTGAGCGGTTTAGCTAAGAAATAGGACTGGACATAGACTGACGACATTTTTCTCACAATTATTTTAATGGCAATCGACAAATTTTGGTGAGGTAGGCAATGCTTAACTGCCTATATGGACTGCACGCCACTGGCTGTAACATAGGCTACCTAACATAGGCTTTAAGACACTATTTACTAACAAAAATGTATTCTTTGTATTAATAAATAAAAATAAAAAACTATAGCTTACTACAAGTTAATACAATACTATATTAAATACTAAGGTAAACGTAACTTTGCTTTCAATGGTATGTCTATTTTAAAGAAGAGAGTTTAAGTAAGTAGGTACTTACCTACAGTCATCGGCCGCATAGCCGCGAGCCTTTGAAGCGGCGTCAAAACATCGTGAAAATGAAACGGGAATATTAATGGGTTTGGTTTCGCCAGAGTTTAAAATCTATCCGTAAGAATAATAGATCATTCATCTTGTTCAGGCAACTACTCAGTAGTAAGTACCTGCTTGATACTAACCTAAAATAGCCCGGGAGAGAAGATTTTTCAATAACGCGTTACATTAGGAAAAAAGACAGCAGTCAGGTAATGAACTGTATGTGTGCTTAAAATGCTACTTATTACATTATTTTATAAAGGTTTCAATTAATTTCACCCCAAATTATCGAAACATATCGTTCAGTACCTCTAAGAAACTAAAGATTGTTTCATTTTCTCTTAACACAACTATATTTCACTCTATTTCTCACTTTTACTATCGGTTCTCAAGATAAACACACTACCACATTAACCAATCGAGTAGGTATCATAAGATCACCGGCGTACCGATAAAAAATTATTGCCTATTGTGTCTAGAAACATGATTACATACATTGACTTTGCACATTTCATAAACGGTCAAAACCACTTTTGACGGGAAAAATTTGGCAAAATTGGTTTTGACCCATGCCCTTAATCAATATATGTGGTCTTGACTAAGGGTGTTGGTTAAAACCACTTTTAACCCCAAAATTCTTGAATAATAGTCATTTTGATCACGTATCG
Source organism: Pyrausta nigrata (assembly GCA_949316185.1). NCBI lineage: Eukaryota > Metazoa > Arthropoda > Insecta > Lepidoptera > Crambidae > Pyrausta > Pyrausta nigrata. Next base: position 10,789,337 of record OX438938.1, read on the forward strand.
GATAAAAATGAAAAAATCTTCCTCCTATAAACATTTCGAGATCATAGTACTTGGGTCGTATGGGTGTTTGCGTTCATGTTATTAGGCCCTCGTATAATACATTTTTATTTATAAATTTAATAAGCAATGTTTTAATGTTTTTTTCTCGTAGTTTACACTAACCTTTACTTTTCACACTTTTCATTAGTTTGACCAAAAGCCTTAATTTTAAATCAGGCACAACCACTTTTTAATAAGAACATAGGTCAAAACCACTTTTGGATGCGAAAATCAGTCAAACGTTTTTAACTAAAGCCAACGGTCAAGCCCACTTCTTCCTGCAGATTTTGCTGGATTTGACGAGTTTTGACCGTATCATACAAACAGTGTCTACTCTAAGTAGTAAAGATATTAAAAATTTCCATATTGAATGGTGTTTGTGCAGCTCCGCTCTCCGCTATCAACACAAATCCAATTTCTCAGATTGAACATTTATCTATTTGGAGATCAAAAATAAGAATTGATGTGATAGGTAAAGAACATTAATCTTCAGATGCGAATTTGTTTACATTCGATGTAAATGTTGATTGGCAGGTCTTTGGCAATCATGACAATTTGCTGTTTGAAAAAAATTAAGAAAATTGTTCAAAGTATTAACATTTTTTGATGTAGGTACCTTGGCAAGTCCCGTAAATCACTTCTTACAAAGTCATTATAAACTTTTTTTTGACTTCCGTTATTAGCCCATCTTAAAGGAGTTAGAAGTAATTTGTTTCCTGTCCTAATACGATACGCCTAAATGCCTTAAACGTAATTTCCTTAAAATAACGTAGGCCATTAATAACGAAACCTGGCAATAACGGAGACATAGATACATACTACAAAAGTTTGTATCACTTTGTATGGTATAGGTAAGAAAGACGAATTCAAGTATCAACTATTTAGAATCTACCTAGATCATATTATATTACAAAGATGTTGAAATTCAAGTGTTGTCTAAATACCTAATATGTTATTTATGTTATTTCAGGCGATCACCATGACCATTTCTGACATAATATTTTGCCTGTCTATTGTAGGAAATTAAGTAGTTAGTATTTTTTTTAACTATTTTCCTCTAACTAACTCTGAATCACTTCGAAAAAGCTCAGAATAATAACAACTTAGTGGATGTTCAAATATATATTACGCTGTTGTTTTAAAAACACAATGGCGGAACAATTGTGATGCACTTGCGGTTGTAGATCTGGATTTTATACCAAACCTGTGTTTTATTTTTCAAAATGGAAAAAATATTACCTAAACAAATAAGTCCAATTTATAACAGTCGTGCCAAAGTTCTTTGTTGGATTATGTTCGACAGCTCACGAAAATGGGCCGCACTCTAACTTTGACCAGAGTTTGCGTAAAACTTAGAGTACCTACCTACTAACCGACGACCGAACCAAATTATGTCTTTATTTTGAGCTTGTTTTTCCGTACCTTGATGGTTAGATTTTTCTCAGTTTTGCCCAAACGTGTCGTATTAACCCAGATAAAATATCCCACGTTATTCAGTATCGGCAGTGTGTTAGGAACTTTTATGATTTGGCCATTCTCGATTGGGAAACTTTGTCCATCGATTCTTTACGTCCTCGCGTTTATTAAAGTACCCGGGCGACCGAGCATTGCTTGGTTACTATTATTTAGTAAAAAAGCTTTATGATTCGTTAATTTTATTAAAAAATCTAGATAAAGTTATAATAATAGTTTTTAATGTTTTTAATACTCACAGTGTTCTTTCTTATTTATATAAGTTTAAATAAGAAACCAAAAATTCGCACACAGGTAGAATTTGAACACACGTCCTTTGGCTAATCGGGCCAACGCTCTTACCAACTGAGCTACTCGCAGTCTATCCAGCTCTGTGAAATTCTGGGTCGCTTTTGAATACGTCATTGCGTGACGTCAGGGACATCTACCCGAGCTGTATTACAACCATATTATCTTTATAATTACAACAGCAGTGGGCCAGTAGCTCAGTTGTTACCAACTGAGCTGCCGGCTGCTTTCACAGCTGTCCGGGAGACCCGTACAGGCTGTTACTACGGGCGCCCGGAGCGGGAGCATACATGAGGAACTAGAAAATCGTTTCACAGCGACGCGGATTGGTGCGCACGCGACCCGCTCCGGGGAGAGCCCGTACAAAATACAAATCGTACTGAATGAACCCACGTTTCAGAGCGCTGCGGGCGTGACTACGAGTCTCCCGGACAGCGTGAAACCAGCCTAAGAGCGTTGGCCCGGTTAGCCAAAGCACGTGTGTTCAAATCCAACCTGTGTGCGAATTTTTAGTTTATTATTTAAACTTGAATAAAGACAAAAAAAATAGTTATATCACAGAGCGAGATTCGAACCCTGGCCTCATGGTGTTGTCGGTCCGATCTTAATCGCATTCGGCCACGGCGCTCTTGCGCAGAGGAGCAAATTAGCGACTTAGTATATTTTGCGTCGAACAATTTAAAAGAAAAACCCATGTATACTCGAAAATACGCACTTTCCTAAACATAAGACTAATCTTGATCTATTTTTGAACCCTAACCTAACATAACCTAACCAAATTTCAGCGAGATCTTTAGAGCTGTTTCCGAGATCACAAATATACCTAATATACATATAAGTATATAAATATAGTATAAGATCTAGTCAAGGTCACAGAAACTAAAAATATACATACACTTCAAAATGCTGTTAACGATCAAATTATTTGTCAAATTTTTACCTGTTTATTAAATAATTCGATAGTGTGCAGCTGAGTGTGACGCGTTTGTCAAATATATTTTGTATTAAAACGTGAAGATTGACAAACTTTGTTGCAAATGTAATCGTCAACAAAATAAATTTATGAAAACTTTCGTTTTATTATTATAGTATAAAAAATATATTACGCCAGATCTCGTAGTCATGACTACTTAGAGGCTTTTACAACACTACATACAATTACCTAGATGCCAATGTCTATTTTAGTCACAGCAAAGAATTAAACTATACGAGACTGAGTAATAATTAAAAAGGCATTGTAACTTAGCAACTTGTATATTATACAAAATATCACTCATAAATATAACTCAACGGCCAAATACTGAAAGGCTACTCAAATATTTGACGGCTGCTCAAACAATTAAGCATCTCCCAAACTCAGATCGTTTCAGTATTCAAATTTTCATAGATTGTGTGTGTGGGCTGTATCGAAAACGTAAATAAAAGCTTTGATAGTCAACCTTTTTTAGTGCCACACATTTCTATTTTAGCGAGCTTAGATTAGTCAATTTGCGAGCTTTCATACCAGTAATTGCGTTGAAATCCGAAGCAATTTCACCAGCTGTAACTTATCTGTGGTCTCAAGTCCCTCCAGAGCTACACAAACACTTGAGAATTTCCTTTACAAGGTCGGATTCGGATCCCGAGTGTGTCGGGATCATACAAACTTTAAACGTGTTGTCTAAATAAAATACGATTACATACTACTTATTTTGTTTTAGAATCTCAAATATCTCATATTATTCCTTTCTAAGGAAAATTTTATTTACCGCAATCTCACGTGATGGAAGCGACGATGCGGTCGAGGATGTGACATGTCTGTCCAGAAGCAGCCTAATGTATTCACTCTTAAAGGAATTCAAAAAAACATGGACGAAAAAAACTTTCTTCATATCAAATTTCAATACATGCAAATAGATTTGATGGAGAACACTTTGAAAGTAGTACCTAATAATAACTAATTAGGTACCACGCAGTTTACAATCAATGATGCATGACGCTTGCGCATCTGTATTGCCTACTCAATAGTTAGGTAACAATAATATTGATGCTTCGAACACGACACGCCGGATACATTAACAAGACAACACGTTGAATATGGAACAAGATGCACCAGCAGCTGTTCAATGGATCACTGTCAATACTCCTCATATGCACAGTTCACTAAGCGTGTTTGTCCTTAAACAATTCTAATGTAAAGTGAGCTAATAACGTAATGGAGCTAACAGCTGTAATTAAAATAAGCCAAGTAATACAGGAGCTTACAAATGTGGCTTAAATGACCGCAATTCAACGGTAATGTCTGCATTTTAGCATTTATAGTCGTTTAGGTATAATACCCTAATACGACTATATTCTAGTACCGAACTACCTAAGCTGCTCTAAATGTAAGTACTAAAATAGGCCGATTTAATAGTTACCTATACTTACCTGCATTAATACTTGCCCAATACTTTCACCATACAGAAAAATAATACAAATGGACAGGTAGGTACTTATTTTCATTCCGACTAAAATAATGTTTCCTGCTGGCCTACGATGACCAACATCGATAAATTGTCGTAAGACATGAGAAAATTTGTCATCGTGTCCAATTTTATCATTTTTCCTAACATGGCAACCACTCACGATAGAAATCCTTTCCACGAGAAGCCTTTATCCACACGACCACAGATTATTTAGACACGATAACGGGATATAGCCATATTACAAAATTAAATCATTATTAGGGGTGGCAACATTTCGTTGATGTTTAATCATTCGTTCAATTTTACTACCGATTTGGCTTAAACACTTAATCCCAAGCAGGACTATCGATTTAAAACTAAATTACTTACATCTGTTTTTGACATGACATTGACAGTTTTGACAGCCATTGATAGACGAGTCCCTACTCCGGTTGACGATGTCCGTTAGCCATCTCGCTCGGTTGCGTTGTCATTCTGGCGTAAGTAACAGGGACAGCTACAGTCGACAATACTGACATCGTCAATCGGAGTAGGGCCTCTGTTTTATAATCAAAGTCAAAGGTGTACCTATAAATATTTTTCAACAAATTGTATTATCAAACTAACAACAAATGGAAGAGAAACTAATATAATTATTTACTTTTACTTTTAGAGAACTGTGATGTGATATAGGTACAGATTACTTATCATACATGAAAGCGCACCTGGGTTTTGCTACCTTCCTTATCCTTACTCCTCAAGTAGCTGCTAAGGTGGAGCAACCAGTAGGAGTACCTTAGGCCTATATTGGTTGGACAAACTGGGTTCATATCGTTAAAAACGGTAAGTATTGAAGCATTGAAGCAGACATGCAACATTTTGTCGTAGAGTGTTTTCTTTGGTATTTGAATCAAAATTTGGTAGTAACTAAACCAACTACACCTACTAAACTACCTACTTAGACGTCTAAGTATGCACAGAAAGAAAATACATATTAGTAAATTAAATAAAAATATGTGTTTACATTTCATTTCAGGATTTAATTTTGGGAGGTACGCTGGAACAGAACAAAATTGGATTCATTGTAAGGAAAAGTTTATTTTACAGAATACTTGTAGTAGTACCAACATGAATCCCGTTGAAAATAATTGTTAATAATTTTTGATCCCCTCTAGCTTGTGATATTTTAGTAAATATGCAGGTTCTATTGACATGTTCATTCGATTGCTCATAATTTTTATGATTTTATTGTTTTCCAAATTTTCTACCTCTAATGGATACCTTGAGTCACCCTGTAACAAAATCGAAAGATATAATGAAAAACATAGTTTTAAAGAGTATGTATTATTTTTCAGAAAATGTCATCGCAGTCAACATTGACTTGTAAGAAGCAGTGGAGACTATTGTGATAAGACTTATTATATTAAAATTTTAAAAAAAGGTTTATCGTTTGTTAATACCTTATTATTATTCTGTAAAATTACATGTTATTGTTTATTTGACTAATGATTTTTCTACTCCAATTAATTTTACTTATATCCACCTTTATGTATAATAAAGTATATAAGTATGTGGTAGGTAGGTAATAGTAGGCTCCCCATAAGTTATTCAAAAGCAAGTTAGGCGCAGATATTGACTGGAATACTTTTTAGTGCACAAGTAAGGAAGTTTACATATCTAAGATATTTTAGTGTGCAAGTTTTCACAATTTATTTCACCGATTTACATACACCTAATATATGCTTTCTACCACTGGTCCTAGACTGAAGACACTGCTTACAGTAGTTTGGGCTTAGCACAGAGAGCGGTGTTGTCCAATTTGCTGTAGGTTTTCATGGGTCAAAAGGAGGCAACATAGGTAGACCCTAAGAAACAAAAATCATGATTACCTAACCTATGCTACCTATGTAAAATAACATACATTATAAAAGGTTAGGTTCTGTTTTCAATACAGTATTTTGTAAGTTTATAAAACACAACAATAACAGCTATTCTTTGCTTTTGTGTAGGTGAAAGAGCTTCTTGTGATTGAAGAAGTGTTTATTTTGGAGATCTCACCTTCAAATAGGCTAGAAGGCTTATAGACTCTAGCTGGGGCCAAGCTAAGCCTGTCTATGATGTGAAATATCAGTATCCATGGGCTTAAATATTCGCCAAAGCGACTGAAATACACTCTCAGAAATCGACTTGATCGCAAATATCACCGATGCGTTTCTGTCGTATTTCTTACACTGGTCGTTCGTCATATGCGTTTAACACAAAATATATAACGGTACGGACATATTTTTCGCGTTTTACACAGTTTTTCACCGACTTTAATGAAGTTTTTTCCTTTGTCGTTAGCACCAAGTGACCACGATAATATGTCATGCGAAAATGTCAAAAAACGATTAAAATAGACAAATAAAAGAGGCTCATGTTAGAGTATGTAGACTCTTTTATCGTTTTTAATCATATTTCGTATTTTGACAGTTAGACATGACATAAATGGCATGACATGTTAGCAGCAGTAGACAAATGATATAACGCTGTCAAAATACGATAAACGGCCGCGATAATGATATGTTGTTTGGCTTATGCTAGGGCCACTGAAGTCGAATTTTGTACAATGATTTAAAAGCGCCTCCCAACGTCCCAAGGCTTAGTATAGGTAGGGAAATGGAGTTACAAAATATTGTTTCTGAAATTTTGCCTGCCTGTGCTTGTTCCTTTCCTTACAGACTCAAAATCTGCTAATTAATGCCTAGTCTGAACATTATATGACTTACTCGTATATTTAGTGCACAATCTAGGCAATGTTTCATATGAATAGGATAAGGTAAATCCAGATATACAGTGTGACCTCTCTCACTATACGACTTTCTGCCGCACTCAGAGACGTCAATTAAAATTAATCTCTAATTAGGTCTCGTTCTGTCACTTTCTTTGTCAATTAAATAAATAAGGACTGCATGAGACTTAATGAAGGATTACCTTTAATTGACGTCTCTGAATACGGCGGTTAGTCATGAATACTGAAACGCGATGGGATTATTAGAACTAAGTACCTAACTTAACTGTGTATCATCGAATTTGCGCGGGCGAAGTTGCGGGTAACCACTAGTATAGCAAATATTAGGAAGTAAGTTTCTACCGCTGATCTTACCTACTTCCTTGATACGGGTAACGATGCTCTCACCTACATACTCGTTAGTAGGTACACGCGGCCGCAAGTCAGACTACCCCTACAGTCGTCAGAATAGACCGCCTCTATTCTCTAGGTAATAAAAGCCGTTTTCATAGGTCAAATGGGTAACCTGACGTGCCTGTACCTATTGACGTACGAGTAAGAAATAGGGAAAGATTTAATAAAAATATCTGGAGTAGGTGCAAACAGAGCCAATATTTGTGCCTACTCTATAGCCTTAAGGTTAGGGTTAGCCATCGAGGACATAGGTATCCTACTAGAGGCGAAGTAAAAACTATTTTACTCCGAAACTTTATCTGTGCTGACAACCGCAATAGAAGGTGTCAGTTCTGTCAAAACCGTATGTCAAAAACTAATTGATCTGTGTGGTATGTCAACGTGAATATTTGAATTGTTACGAAAAAACGATAAGGTACCTGCGGGTATCAAGAGCCGGTGTTTATCAAGGGCCACTACTACAAAAATGCACTTCCAACGGTTTTATTTTATTCTTGTTACGCACACATATAAAGGACCAATAGGAAAGCTTATATACGTCAGCGCAGTCACGCACCGATACTCCATCGTGTCAGTAGCTAAGAAGCCGTTCAGGGTGTAGATCTGCGTCACTTGATAGTATTTTTTTCTTCCGGAAACAACGAAATTGTGGTTAAAATAATTTGTTCCTTTTAAATCTTGCTGTTTCGAAGTAAACTTTACAGTATATTGATGCTAAAGCAGGGTAAAGTAACAATGTATTTTTTATTTAAGTGTATTTTAGATCAAATCAAGTAAAGTGAGTACCAATGCCTAATAAGAGCCAGATGAAAGGCGGGATAAAGGGCCGGCCGTTATTAAACTGTCGAACTTGTGATTTAATTAATCCCAAGTTTACTTTATTTTTAACTTTTGCGATAATTGTAACAGAATTTGAATGTTTATTGTAATGTAATGTTTTTTTATTTCTTAAAAACGTATTTTTTTATATTCCTCATTAAGTTTTTTTTTAGATTGCAGTTATGGAAGCACCTGCTAAAATCACGTTGTTATCCGTGTGATTTTTATTGGTATTTAATTATTTGTTGATTAAGGCATTAGTAATTATAAAATCGAGACATTTTTACACTTCAGTGTTGAGTAAAACCAGATAAAAAAAAACTATATGCTTAATAAGGTCCACAGAATTTGCTTAATTTTATTTTATGTCTTTATTTTTTTTACTGTCAAAGTTTCATTTAGAGTTAAGGATGCTTTGTTGAAAGGTAAAATAATTTGATCAAAATGTTGTCTGGAAATATGCTTTTTCACCAATTTTTGTTACTTCAGTTTAATAAGGTCCGTTATTATTCTTCTCTTTGATTTATGTGCATTAATAGGTGTGATATCATGCTAAATGGTAATATAATAAATACAAAACTAAAACATATTGTGCTTATTGTGTTTTTCCTATTAGGTATTGGCTCCAGATCCTGGGCCCTATTAAACTACGTATTTTTAATAAGGGCCACAGAAGGGGTTTTAAAAATTGATTATTTTCAAGCGAAATTCTACAAGCAAAGCAAACATGTTACATATTTACGTTGCTAAAATAATAAATATTCTTTAAGTGATCCATTTTTTTATTTTAATTTATTATTAATACAAAATATGTAATTCTGAAGTTAGGTGGCCCTTGTTTACCGCATGTACCTTATTTGAGAAATAATTAGCATAATGTCGTATTGTTCTATACTGTGTTGTAAGAAAAAAAGCAAACATCGAATTTTAAAACGGATGTGATGTTATTTCATCGGTAAGTCCATTAATGAGTTCCTCTTTTTCTGCTGTAACTGCGGTGCCCCTGAAGGTCTTGGGCAATGTTGCGTCGGAGAATTTAATTTGCTGCCTTCAATGCTCTCAGCCCCGTTATTTTAAAGGCCAACGTGGCCTTAAAATTCATTTAAGCCGAATTCATCCAACCACCAGCAATATTAGCGATGATATTCTTGCTGTTGCAACTTCACCTTCACCCACTTCTAATGTCTCTTTCGAGAAAAAAATATCATTTTTGAAACATTCTCATCCCGTCATTAAACGCATTCCTCGAGGTGCTCGTTCTACAGTCGCTCAGTCTCTAAGCCAATTCATTACTAAAGTCATTTCGGATAACTCTCTTGAGGCCTGGGAAAATTTATTTACTTTTAGCTATAGAATACTTCACGTCACCTCAAACCCCAATAACTCCCGTTCTCTGACCAACAGAATAAAAGATAATTGCTCCTCTTCCTCGGACTTTCATATCTCATTAAATCACGCGCATCCTTCCTTCCAGTTTTATCATAGTTTAAATTCAAAATTAATTGAGTCTAAGGCCAGTGATGGTGACATTAAAGGTGCAGCAAGACTTTTATTCTCTGACGACCTCATTGCTCCAAACTCTTCCGATACCCTCTCTGCTCTTCAAGATAAGCATCCTCTTTCAGCATCCCATGTCCCGCTCCCTGACCATCCTGACTCCTCGTTTCTGGCCTTGGAGTCAACGCCAGAGATGGTTTTAAATGCCATTAATTCTTTTAACAGTGGTTCTGCTGGCGGAATGGATGGCCTCACTCCACAACATTTAAAAGATCTTCTAAGTGCTAGCTGTGGGGAAGCCGGCACGAGCCTTTTAAGAAACCTGGTAAGCCTTGTCAACTTAATGTTGTCAGGTAAGGTAAACCCTATATTTACCGGTTTCTTATATGGTGCAAACCTTTGTGCCCTTAAAAAAAAGGATGGTAGCATTAGACCCATCGCTGTTGGAATCACTTTCCGTCGCCTCGCCGCCAAGATATGCTGCAGAGCTATTTCAGATAGCCTTGCAGCATATTTTGAACCTGTACAACTTGGTTTTGGCATTAAAGGTGGGTGCGAAGCCGCTATCCATTCTGTCCGGTCTTTTCTTCATAACAACCCCGATGACATTTTGCTGAAAGTGGATGTTAAAAACGCCTTTAACTCCGTTGATAGGGGCACCTTGTTGACACAAATTAAAAATCACACTCCTGAAGTATACCCTTTTCTTTGGCAGTGTTACAGCACTCAAAGTAACCTCCAATATAAAGACAACGTCATCAAATCTGCGGTAGGATGTCAACAAGGTGACCCTCTCGGGCCGGCTATTTTTGGACTTGCAATTCACCCATTTCTTAATGAACTGAATTCCAAATTGAACGTATGGTATTTAGATGATGGTACTCTAGGAGGCGACCCAGATGCTGTTTTAGCAGAACTTATTTCTCTTATTCAAAATTTTAACACTGCTGGTCTTGATCTAAATTTTTCTAAATGTGAATTATACCTCCCTGCTTCTTGCCCAAATCCAGATCTTATCATTCCAAATTTCTCAAACTTAGCTCCTAACATTAAAATCATCACAAAACGACTCTCTTCGCCTTCTCGGTTCACCAATTTTATATGAATCTTTCGCCCCTTTTGCCGCTGAAAAATTACAAAATTTCAACATAATTTCGGATCGTATTGTCAAAATTAACACCCATATTGCTTTTACTATTATTCGTTATTGCCTTTTTGTTCCAAAATTTACTTATTGTGTTCGTTCAAGTCATTTTTGGAAATTCCCAGATCTGACTTCTAAATTAGATAACGTCATAAAATTAATTGTATCATCTGTGCTGAACATATCTTTAGACTCTCGGACTTGGACCCAGGCTTCTCTTCCAATCAGGTTTGGAGGCCTGGGAGTTCGCCAAATTTCTAGTATTGCTCTCCCAGCTTTTTTGTCCTCGGCTCATGGCACCTCTGGGTTGGTTGCCAGGATCCTCAGTAAGACCCCTGGCAACCCGCCAATTGCTTTTCTGTCCGAGGCCATCAATGCATGGATAGAGTTAAGCTCCGAAGACCTGCCTCAGTCAATGTCTTCGCAGCGGCGGTGGGACGAGCCTCTCTGCAGTCTAGTTCGGAATAATTTATTAAATACGTCTTCTAGTCTTGCAGACCGTGCTCGTCTCCTCGCCGTAGCGGAGTGGGAATCAGGCCTTTGGCTTCATTGTCTCCCTTCCAAAAATCTGGGTACTCTTCTAGATGACACCACCTTTTCGGCATCAGTAGCCTTACGTTTGGGGGTACCTTAGAATGTCCCACATCGCTGTCCCTGCGGTGACATGGTGGATCAACAGGGTCACCACGGCCTATCGTGCAGCAGAAGTGCTGGAAGAATCTCCCGTCACGCTAGCCTCAATGACATAATCCGCAGGTCTTTTGCTAGCGCTTCGATTCCAGCCATTCTTGAACCGAATGGTCTGGTTCGAAGCGATGGTAAGAGGCCTGATGGAATGACTTTGGTTCCGTGGAAGCTGGGAAGGCCCCTGGTGTGGGACGCAACTTGCGTAGACACACTGGCCCCTTCTCAGCTTCTACAGACTTCATCTGGGGCTGGCACTGCTGCTGCATCAGCAGAGTCCCTCAAGCGGCGCAAATATGCAGGCATCAGTAGTGCCTACATGTTTGAGCCGTTTGGGGTAGAGACTCTTGGACCGTGGGGACCAATTGCACATCGCCTGTATCGTGATTTGGCCAAGAGGCTGATTGACTGTACGGGTGATCGCAGGGCTGGCGCATTTCTTGGCCAACGTATAAGTTTAGCCATTCAACGAGGGAATGCGGCCAGCCTTCTGGGGACGATGTCTCGGTCCTTGGACGGCGATTTGGGCCATGTATTTTATTTGTAATTATTTTTGTATATACCTTTTTTTGTTTTGTATTGTAATATGTACATATTCATAGTCTATATTTAGGAAATTATTATAATATCGGTAAGTAATAGTAATTATGCAATTTTGAAAAGTTCATAAAGTTTTTCTACGGCTCAAGATAAATCGGTCAAGCGTACTGACGTTTAAGTCTCATCTTGCTCCCACTAAGTGGGTAGCACATAATGTCATCTCATTCTATTCGTTAACACTCGTTACTAGTGTTGCGCTGAATTGGTTATACGACTAATCGACATTTATGTGCACAGTTTACATTACACAATAATTATTTTAGTACTTTGGCAGTACGGAGGTTTAGTGATATAATCGATAACACAAATATTTACACTCGCGCACTAGAATCAATACCTATGCAAAAATGACATTAACCTACCTATACCGAGGAAGGTTTTGTTAGAATTATTGATTTTCTTGCGAATAACAAAACGCTGACACTTGACATGACGTTTGATAGTTTTCTTGGTTTAATGGATTATGAACAATGAGATGCGTAGTGAAAGCAAAGAGTATGGATGTTTGCGTGTGTAAATATATGTGTATCGATTCTATTACTGTAAGGTGTGTGACGATAATAAAGGTGATGAATGGATGTAATGAGAAGCGAATGAGGAATTGGAGCCTTCAAATAGATAGATAATGTAGGTGGTTTTATTGTTAAAACGATTGCTTCCAGACAACTTTGGGGTAGGTATTTACCTACATTCTCATTCACAGAAAGTCCTGAAGTGACTAAGTGACTATGAAGTAGATAATGGTATAATTTCGTGTGCGAGTTCGCACTCAGCCTGTTTTTAAAAAAAAAACCTTGTCCGGGCTTTAAAACTTTAAAAGTGATGCCTCTGTACTTAGGTAAATAGGTAGATATAATATATCGGAAAACATGATTTTAAGAAACTTGTTTCCTGTCGTATATAAAGTATGAGCCTTATTCTTAATTTATAGAAATTAGAAAACAATAAACGCATTTTAATAAAAATACTTACTGTATTTAGATTTTAATGTAATTTCTCTGTGCTTGGCTTTTCATGTTTTTAAAATTTAAGCAATTTATTTGCAAGTTATTCTGGAAGTTAATTTGTTTTACAAACAAAAGTTTATTTTTTATTATATACTAGCTGACCCGACAGACATTGTCCTGTTATTTTTTATTTAATCCTCTTTGACGATATCTGTCAATTCTATTACCTCTGACCTCTGACCTCTATAGTTCAAGCACGCTGGACTAAACATTCTCTAAGAAATAACACATAATTTTGTGCTAAATCAAAGCGTCCCCACCGAGTGTACAGAAAACTAAGATAGAGTAACTACTATATGTTTATGTCAAATTAGTTCCGTGGATGGTCACCACACGCTCACTATAGCCGTCAGCGCCAAAATTGCGATAATTAAATGGCTTCATTGTTAGGTTGACAGTATGCAGTCCAGCGTATTTGTATTATAGAGGTCAGTGGTCGAACGTCATAAAGTTACATTCAAAATGTTTTAACGTCTTAAGTAAGGTTTGATTAATAATAATTTTATATGGTGGTTAAGTATTCCTGAATTTAATAATTTTCCGCGCAATTTTCTTATTTTTTACTTTCATAAGAACCTTCTCCTGACAATAACAAACAACAAAAAGAGAATTAGTGAAATCGGTGCAGCCGTTCACGCGTGATGGCGTGACCAAGGGAAATAGGGATAGATTGATTACAATTTTGATGATTCATACTTTAGAGTTCGTTATGGTTAATTTGATGACTAACTTAAATTTCTTAGGAACAAGAATCAGATATAATATTTAGGATATTGCACATTAGTGAAAAGTTTAACCTTAGGTGTAATAAAATATTGTTCCCATTAAATTAAACAATAACATCGACGATAGTCGATGTCGATACTACTAATTTCTTATTCTAATTAATAATAATCTAATTAATACTAATTTCTTATTGACCATCACTAATACGGTGTTTGACATTCAGTCGGTTTATTCGGAATCTTTCAGATTTGGCGGAATTTTTCTGGAACAAAATTAATGCCATTTCCCCTCTAGTAGTTGGGGTTGGCACATCTAAGGATTATATATTTAAGATCTTAGGATTTTAAGAATTTTCTAAGTACTCTGGATTACGCAAATCTCGGGATTTATATTTTCCAATAGAAATCCACATAATTTATTGCGGTTCTAGCGAGTCGATCCATTCTCAGGATTTTTAATAGAAGATCGGACCTTTCCTTCGGATTTTTGAATTATTCATCTGGTAAGGTAGCTCTATTCAAGGTTGACGTTGTTTACCTCATTTTGGCTGTTATACTTCTTATTGATCGACAACTGACGCACAATAGGGTATAACAATTCGCAAAATAACGATTTCCATTCAAAGAAAAAATATGTCCTGAGAAAGGCGATAATAATTACTAGCGACACGCCTCGACTCCACTTGGGTGCAATTTAAGAAATCAAATATGTCACTCTGGAATAATGAAGCTTTTTCCTGGTACCTAGAAGAATTTTTAAAATCGGTGTTGTATGTAGTTCCAGTGATCTCCTCTGGGTCGACTGCTTGAGTAGCACTCGTCACAGAAGGGTCAAGATAGAATAAACGTCAAAAAGGTATTGTGTCACTTTTTATGCCTGTCATAAGTCGAAAAAAATACCTACGTCATGCGACTGGTTCCATGAGTAAAAATTTATAACTGTGAATTCAAAAATAGGGCTCCTAGGCCATGTTTCTGGAAGGTTACAAGTCTTGTAATACAAGCATGTAACCATAGTGACACATAAGTAGTAAAAAAATTGTGGTTCTACGGTTACACGCTCTTATTACAAGACTTGTACGCTGGCCCTGGTGGCCCTGGTTTACGAGATATCTACTTTAGAATAATAACACCTAAAGGGTAGTTATATACAAAGATCGTTGTCAAAAGCGTGCACATTTTAAAACTAAGCGTAAGCCACACGCTCGGGACGCACACCAGTAAAAAAAAAATGACAGTACACCTTTTGTCGGAAGATCTCTGCACTCATCAACAAAGAGAGAGCATGTCCCCACTCGTCCAAGACCCAATCACGATATTCACGTGCATAGTTTTATCGGTGTGTGTTCGGTGGTGTCTCTCATCCGGTTTTATAACTTTGACGGCTGCTGTGTACGATCCACTACCAACTTCTTCAAATCTTCTTTAAACTGTTCGTTCACTCATTCGTACCCACCCAAGGTGTCAACTTCATTTCTGGCCAGCACAGCCTGAAAGGATAATGCCCATTGATGTATGGACCACGGTACTTATGTTGTGTCAATCCTAAAGTTGTTTTAAACGGTGTAGAAAATAACTATTTCTATACATTAGTATCAGAGGAATCAAAACAGGAGTTTCAAAGTTTTTTCAGTATACATAACCAAACCTAAAACTCAAATCGTATTTATCTTCTCGTTATCGTATTTCGAACTGATTAAGGGACAAATGATATGTATATCCTTACCTGAGTAGGAGTTATAGTATATGACCGCATTATATTGATCATTAAAGATGCACTTGCATTTTTGTTGATGCGTGAGAAAAATCAGTACCATGAATGGGCATTCTCCTTTAACCCCGTGTTTATGCAAACTCAAAGTTGTGAAAAACTGTAAACGTATCGTGAAATCTTAACATATTTTCCTTTCTTGACTCCATTCTCCTAGTAAGAGTCAGAGAGTCAATCTGTACCGCTAGATGCTACGATTAATCGTGGATACGGGTCGATGAAGTTTTGCGGCAATCGATAATTATGTACGTTAAACCGTTTGGTATCATTTATCTGGCTTTCAGATTTCTGACGAAGTTTTATGTTGGACATAACAAGTGTTTGTAACTCGCAAAAACAAAAAAAAAGTTATAAAATCTGAATTTCTAATATCCTAATTCTGTTGAATTACAATGATAAAACTAACATTTACACAGTCAATAAAACTAAGCAAGGAAATTGAAACAGATTAAAGAAACGTCGACATTTTTTTTGTCATTGAATTAAAAGAAGTAATAAATTGCAAAAATATTTTTTATACACTATGTTTTCTGATAAACTGCCTGTGTGTTTAATATTATAAGTAGTACAGTAGGTACGGATGAATTGTTGGACTATACATTTATTGGTTAATTGCTCAGTGCTGTTTGCCATATTTTTGCATGACAAAAAGATTTGACTGGCAGATAATTAATGCTTTTAGCACTAAGCCCACCTTTGCCGCACCACCCATACTTTTCATTTCTGCTTAGCCTAAAGGTATGACTGGTAGAGAATGCCTAGTGGCATCAAGTCCGCCTTTTGTACAAAGTTTCAGTTGTACAATAAAGCTTAAATAAATAAACAAAGTTTAAAACTATTCATAAATACAGTACAGAAGCACTAGTAAAAAAAATATTTTGATACTCAAATATATTATTTAACATGCTTAAAGTTTAATAAATAAATAAATCGTATAATGGTGTAGTCTATATTTTAATAAATAAATCAAATACTTTCAGAAAAGCTGGATAGTAAATATAAGTAGAGTCGTTTATTTAAAATTTGCATAATATAAGTAGGAATAAAATAAAAACATGACGTAACATTTAACTACTTACAATAATTTTTACGCATCTTTGTACCTACTAACTTAGTTTTCAAAACTTAATTAAGTAACTTACCTCCACAGCGAAAAGTTTGATATCCCTTATTTCATTTCCATCACTTCTAAACACTTTGGAAAAAAGCGTCCGAAGTAATAACACTAGATTAATGTTTCATCAATTATATTTTCACTATTAATTATTGAACACCACGACGTTTCCTAAACACTGTGCACTGTACTTATGTCGCGCGTAACGGCGAACGTCCGGGCGGGCGGGAGAAGGCGTCTGATCCTCCGGCGCTCTACACTAACACTGACTGAATCGCTGAATGGAGCCAAGACGCAACCTTACAGACCAGGGTGCGCTGAAACGTCACATAAATTCCTCTAGCAGAGCATCACTACACAAACATTCTAAAAATTGCACCTGAATGAAATACACTGAACTTGAGCCAGCTTTTCCCGACGTTTAGGCGGGCGCTTTTACGTTTTGCGCAACAGAATTTAAGTGGTGGTACGTTGCATAAATTCCCGTATTATTTTAATGATAGTGATACATTATGGTTCTATTCTACGTTTTAAAAACACTTGGTTTATAATTATATCCTTATCTGAGAGGTGATGTTATGTGATTATTATTATGTGAGGATATGTTACTTATTTCACATTTCATTCAATGAATTTTGTAACATTATCAAACCTTACGAATAAAACCTTTTAGTACATACATGTAGCAAAATTTTTAAGATAAGTTTTTAAAGTAAATATGTAGTTAACTATGGATAAGAGATAAAGTATGCAGTAAATGAAACAACTATTAGTACTTACCTACTTTCTAGTCTACGTATTCCTGTACCCAAAGGTTGTCTGGAAGAGTTCGCTTATAAGATCGCCTACATTGTACTTGATATCTTTCTGTATAAAATGTTGTACTTTTTTCTGATATGGTGTGCATTAAAGAGTTATCTATCTATTAACTTATTCAACGGAAAGCTGTTTGACGATGCTGTAGAAATAAAATTTATACAAAAGCGATCGAGTGTGTAAGTGCATGAAATATCAATTTTCGATAGTGATAGAATTAATCCCATTGTAATTTGATATGAGTAATGAGATTTCACATACAACAAATGCATGGTTTTAAATTATACTTGTTATTATCATGGACGAGTTGTCGTCCTATTAAGGGGGTGCAGCGCGAAGCAAGTCGAGTAAGTCTAAACGATCTTCAAACAGAATCGAACCTATCAATATTAGTAAAAAATTGTTCCATTTGCTTTAAAGTTTTAGACTTGATGACTTAATTAGAACAATAGTTTTATTCTGCGCAATGCGCAAAACCATCAGACATTTTTGTTAAAAACTGAAAAGTGTTCATATTTTCGTATTTATAATTTATTCGTGTATATTAAAAAGATCCCCATCTTTTTAATATACACGAATAAATTAATTAAAATAATACCTGCGGAATATCAATACAATCATTTTTATGTACAAGTTATTGTTTCATGCGTGAAAATAAACAAGTTTTTGAAAAAAAATGATCTCATTAACTACAAGTCATGTTTATTAGTCATAGAGAATTTGTTTAAAATTTCAACGAGACCAAGACCTTGTGCAATGATTAGGCTAACGTAAATAAGTTGTTTTAATGTATTTAACTAATTCAGCTGATCGTACAAGTGATTTAGAAATACGTTAATTTTCTCAATTCTGTGCAGGACCGCCTTAAGTAGGTAAGTATAGTAAATATTCATCCCATCAAAAACAATACTTGTCAAAAAAACCAAGTCTCGGTTTTTTTACCTACTTAAGGCGGTCCTGCACAGAATTGAGAAAACATTTCCGTTTTCTCTTTTCCGGTACTACTTCTTGAGCTTCAGCTACAGTTTTTCTAAGAGCCCACTCCCTGTCTCTATGCGTTTTTCTGGGAGGCTTTGATGTTACAATTTTTGACAAATCTGGACGGTAAATTCTTCTTAGTCTGTTGTATTCACAAATTGAAGATTCCTGCGCTTTAACACTTCCAAAGTCGACATTAATTAGATGTAAACCGCCCAGACTTGTAACTCTCGAAAGTGCCACGTAAGCTTGACCGGATGTGAATACTGTAGAACCGATATCTATCAGTGCATTATGTAGACCTAGTTCTTGACTTTTATGTATAGTTATAGCATAGGCTATACATATGGGAAACTGTTCGCGATGAACATAAGCTCTATTAATAATTTCAAATTTAGTTTTAACCGGACATAATTTAATTTACATGTGTTTTCATGACGGGAATACCCATTTTTTGCTCGATTTGGCAGGGGCACTACCATGCGCATATTTATATGGGACTAGCTTAAACCCGCGGCTTCGCACGCAATAATAATAACTGCTGTAAAACATCGTTACGAATAAAGCCAATATTGAAAAATTTAATTAACTGAAGACTTGGCTGTATGGGCTTAATTTTCTTTGCGGTCTTTTCTAGATTTTTTAGTTTTTCCTTGATTCGTACACCAAACACTACTTATATTCCAAATTTGAAGCTTCTAGGTCTGCTAGAAGTGCCATAGAATTTTGATGATCGGTGAGTCAGTGAGTGACAAAATTAAGAAATTTGACCCGTTATAATTCTTAAAATACTGGTTCAAATTAAATAAAATTTGAAATATACCGTGTCTTTACAATGCCTGCACGGTTACTGAAACTTTCAGTCTTCTAGTTTTATCCATAACGAAGTTACAGGGGGTCGAAAATGGTCTGAATTGCTTCGAGAAAAGGATGGTACGGCCGTGACGCTTTTTTGCTCGACTTGGTGGGGGCACTGCCGTGCCCCCAGATTATAATAACGAACAACGCAAGACTTAAAAGCAATTCTATCTCCAGTGGTAATAAAAGAAACGTCAAAGAGAATAAACAGACAGTAAACATCATAACAGAACTCTTTGAGAAAGGCAGATGCAAATTGGAGCTCGTAGTAAATACCTTACGTTGTAATAAAACTCCTTGGGGTCCATTCCTCCCCATATAATCTCAGAAGATGCCCTCAATTTATAGCTAGCTGCTACTTATAAAAAACTTTGTGAATATTAAAGTTCCACAGAAAAAATACCTACAGCAATCCATAATACTCGTATTACAAGATCAATTTAGCCCGTCCACTGTTTTTCAGTTCTGACTTCTGTGGTTATGCTGTTAGTTATTCGGCTTTTAAAAAATATGTTTTTACAGTCGGAAGTAAGAATAGGTTAGGGTCGATCATGTTTCCAAAAAAACTTTATTGAGAGATGCCAAATCTGTCTATATGTAAAATTAAACCCATATTATTTTTTTTGGCTCAGCCAACTAATATTTCAATTGTTTTCCAATTTTGTATGAGTGATGGAATTAGTTAGATTTTGTTATAATTACGAAACTGACAGTATAAAACAAGTTGGTATTCTCTATAATTATATTCGAATAGAATGAAATAGAAATTGCGAAAATTGGGTTGACCAACTTGGGTTTGAATACTAAAGAAAGGTTTTTTCTACTTTTCCATGACTTTTCCGTTTATGATATTCTTTACATCAATAATTCAGTACCTATACCTAATCAATAACGTATTCTCAACAGAAACAGAATCCTACCGGATGACACAGTCGATTAATTTTTGTGAGCGAAATTTGATTTGAATTAAACAGAATCAATTGAACCATAAAAAGTAGGTATTTGGCGATTGGCGAACATTTAAGTAGGCAGTTACAGTCAGCAAGAGCTGACTGTAACTGCCTACTTAAATGTTTTCCGAAATCTATTAATGACCATTAGAATATATTCAAAAGTTAGATATATTCTTCTCCGAAGTTTTTCAAACAGAAAGTACCTAGTATAGTACGAGGGTCAAACTGAAAGTTCTTAGAAAATCAAAAACTGATTACATCAGCCAGTTATTAGTTTTATTATATCTTTTCAAAATATTGTCCATTGACGTCAATACACCGCTGCATGCGATGGAACCACTGGGAAAAGCACTTTGCCCACTCGTCCTTAGGGGTCTCTTCAATGGCATCGCGATACGCAGCCACCGCTTCTTCAGCATTCATAAACCGCTTTCCTTTAAGTTTTTCTTTAATTTTTGGAAATAAATAAAAATCACAAGGCGCGAGGTCGGGGCTATACGGCGGGTGACCCAGTAATTCAACGTTTGATGTCGCCAAATAGTCGATCGTTCGCTTGGCGGTGTGCGACGAGGCGTTGTCGTGGTGAAGGAGGATCCTACTGCGAGGTCGTTTCTCTCGAACTTTTTCCAAGACAAGTGGCAAACAATTGGTAGTGTACCATTCTGCAGAAACTGTTTTTTGATCCTCTAACACAATTGTTGCGAAATGACCTATCCTTCCAAAGAACGAGGCCACCATTTTTTTTCCCGCACTTCGATCTCTCTTCACTTTAGTTGGCAACTCCTCGAAAGGAAACACCCACTGAGCAGATTGTCTTTTGGTTTCAGGATCATAACAGTAAATCCAGCTTTCGTCACCTGTTAGTATGTCGAACACAGCATTTGAGTCACCTCCGTTAAATCTTTCAATCATTTTACGGCACCAATCCACACGATGGAGTTTTTGAGCCTTAGTCAAATTATGAGGTATCCACCGGGCGCAAAGCTTCCTGACCGCTAAATGTTCGTGGAGGATTTTGTGCACTTGACTCATACCGATGCCTAAGCTTGTCCGAATCTGCTGATAGGTCACTCTTTTGTCAGTCTCTATCATACGCCGCACAACACAGATGTTATTTTCAGTCGTCGCCGTAGAAGGCCGTCCCTCACGTACATCATCAGTGAGATTAGTGCGACCACGTTTAAACTCATTAAACCAGTTGTAAACAGTCGCACGAGATGGGGCTTCATCGTGAAAGGCCAATCGTAGTCTATCATAACTTTCTTGTTGACTTAAATGACATCAAAAGTCATAAAAAATCATTGCACGAAAATTTTCTCGTGTTAAATTCATTTTGACGTGACACAGACAATTTTCAATTTGCCGCCAAGTCGTAAAACAAATGACAAATGAATGAAATATATACTCAGTAATATTGGCAAAGAGTTCTATTTTCAAATTTTAGAATATTTTTTTTATTATATTGTTTATAAGTGGCCAGTTCTAAGAACTTTCAGTTTGACCCTCGTAGTGATTAAAGTTTACTGACCCATTCTAAAATTCAATTCTGTATATTTTATAATTAGTGACAGATATTTTGTTAGGAATCGGCAGATCCTCATTATGAATGAAAAAAATACAAAACAAGTTTTATCTTTGCACTAAATCACTAAGACGTGCAACACAACAACGGGCAGGCTATCAAAATGGTGCTTTTTAGTTTAAGTATTGTAGTGTACTTAAGTTAAGTCTTTTTTTAAGATTATCACGAGTGGTAGATATGGATGGTTCGGATCTTTATGTTCATGAAACTTTTAAAACGAATTCACTTTTATATTTTCATTTGTAATAACTCAATCCCAGTGCAAATATTAAAAAAGTTACAGCTTTATGGCATGAAGATCAAAGCAACTAAACTTTTCTACACGGTGTAGGTAGTACACCTGAACAAATACAACTCTGAACTTGCAAATAAGATGGTTGGATAAAGGTGGTCGGAACACGATAATATCTCATTTTCAACAGATAGATTAGGATCAGTAGTTTAGGTAAGTATCTAAAAAAATAAAATTTTTGGCCAGGTAACTCTTTCCTTAACCTGGGTTAGGTATACTTACGACAGAATTAATAGTAGTACTACTTACTTAACAAAACGAAAAGTAAAAAATATCTTAAAATACTATCAAACCTTATCTTAGTATTTGTCTACTACATGACTGCGGTTCGTCTTCATAATGTGGAATGACAAGTTTCTTGGCAATGTTAATGGAGTGCCCTCCATTTCACACACGAGACACCAACACCTAACCACTAGTGTGCAGCATTCCTCATGTTTACCTTCACCGTTAGGCAGCGATATCTTAAAAGACCAAACTTATGTACTAAGTAACATCTTGTAACAGTAGATCAAACCTTCAAACTGTAGTGTGAACTTACAACCAATTAGGTAAAGTTTTATCTCCTATTAGGTATGCCTTTTTTAAAGTAAAGTATGTAAGTACCTGAGTTATTTACAAAAATCTTGCCAATGCCTATCCATATAGCTTCGTAAAACTGAGAGGAAATTCACAGCTAGATACCTATATTTCACTTGACTTCACACCGGACGTTACCCATCGTCGACTTTACACATTTTTATATCAGAAAATACAGAACATCGAAAACATAGCTATATTTCATTATGAGCCAAATGAAAACCACGTTTACATAAACAAACTAATATAATACTTGTATTCGTGGCGTTCTGGCAATAATCTGTTGAGAGGGTTTGAACACCTCTCTGAAAACGCGAACCTCAACGGTTAGCGTATGTTTACGTTAAATACATAAAACTATTTACATGCGAACTCTATTATGGAATTCTAAGAGTATGGCTTATTTTAAAATTCAAGACTTTAGTAATTACCCGAGTTCACCAATTTTTAAACAGCCAGCAAACCCTTTACGGTTAATTTTACTCATTTTCCATACAAAATATTGAACAAGTGTTGGTGAACTCGACCCTATGAGAAATATCTAGGTAGGCAAGTAGGTACGTGAAGGTTCAGATAAACCTTACCTAGGTAAGTAAAACTTACTAATTTTTCAATGAGTACCTAGACTGCGCCCGATTTGTGTGGTTTGATATTGCACTGCATGTCTAATCGCATGATCACAGCCACAAAACTGCTAGGTATACATATACTCTATACTCGTATTATAATTAATTTAATTGCTCAGCAATATAGGAGTCATTCAAATTAAAATCAACAAAACTAATAACTGCGTAAGTAGTTCGATAATCCCACGAATGCGCAATAGTTGCTGCAATGACAATGGCATATTATTAATGTCATTTTTATTTGAAATAAAAGGTTAGTTCCTTGGTAGTGCATTTATAGTGGTGGATTTGCTCATTTGACCAATCGTAGTCGAATAGAACATACTTTAAACCTACTACCTACCTAAAATTCGAAAGTTCTATGGCCCAAAGAGAATTTAAGCACTATGCGACCTTCCTCAGAATTGAACCCGGCCTCTCTTTACATTGGTACCTATCTAGTTAGTGCGCTAAGCGTAAGCTAATATGTTTTTAATATTGAAGACGTCATTGGCGCTATCAGTAAGTATCAAGTTTAGTTAATCAGGCTGGTAGTAAGATTTATTCTGTGGCACAAGGTTACTTCAATCTATGTCTGGGTAGGTGCCTACATACTTCTGTTTGCCAAGAAGTACCTCGTACATACGTCGCCTGCAGTAGAAACCCAACGATGGGCGAATTTCCACTCGGGTAGGTACTTAATAGCTCCACACCCAACTCACCAAGAGTTGGAGCAATTACAATAAGAGCACAAGATCGCTGGAAGCTGCGCGTTATAGCGCTGTTTTCAGATGGCGATAAAAATAGAAGAAATATTGGCCAACATTTAAACAAGAAGTAGAGCAGACGTAAGCAAACAAACATTACCTATTTAGATACCTACATCACATCTAAGAAACGAATAGGAACTTACCTAGCTTTTTAAAGGTTTTAGGTAGCTGCTATGAAAGTAAGTTCCTAATACAGATAACATGTTATAAAATCGTATTAGTATTACTTAATACTTAAAACCTAATTTCTACCGTTGCCACGCTCTCGAGAATAGGGTTCCGCCCATAGTTGCATGTAGCATTTCATAGTATAAGCAGGCACCTTTTTTGGATACTTACTTATCTGTAATGTAGGTAATTTACCTAACTACCTATTACTAGATGTAAGATACCTGCAAGCCAAATAAGTGGGTAAGTACTTACTACAATCTTGACCCCCATACTACAAAAAACTTAGTAGGTACCAGGTTTAATCCAGGACTAAATATTAGCCGACCAATCAGAAAAGCGTTTCTTTATTAGGTAATGTCACGAAAGTGTCATTCTTTTCTAATCTGTCTGCTAATATTTAGTCCCGGTTTAAACCTGGTACTAAGTGTTTTTAATAAGGCCGTAAAAGTCTAGCGAACAATTAATCGAATCGAATACCACTAACATATACACGTACTTACTACTTATACTAAACTACCAACCTTTAAACGTTGCCCAGCAAATATTTGCCAAGCAAGTCCCTTTGGCACAAAGTAATGAAAAACGCCCGTCAACTTTCAGACAGAACGGCCGCCTATTCAGTCAGACTACAAGCGCGCGGCACAGAAAGCTCCCTTTTTACTACCTACCTGACTATAGTTGTAAAACAACCGTTGAAAACGGTTCAAAACCATAAACAATCATAAACAACAATTAAAATGTCTTTAAAAAAATGGTTTTAAACCGTGGTGGTCATTTTTTCAAGTGCAATAATATATTTAGATTGCATAGTGAATGCTTATCACTTAAAAACAATTATTTGTCGACCGGTTGATTTGGTTTGGTATCGTCCAATATTGGTACGGGAACCAGGAAAACTGAGTGAGATGGGCCGATAAACTCTCGGACTTGTACAGGCTAGGTTGCTGAGTGAGGCAGGGGGATCTTACATCCCCTAAATTGTTCAATTTATATGTAAATGACCTGATCGTTGGGCTCAGCAGCAAACGTATCGGCTGTCGCGTGGACGATGTTACTATAAAATAACATTAGCTACGCGGATAACATGGTGCTGTTGAGTCCGACGGTCAGAGCAATAAATGAACTCCTAATAGTGAGTCAGGAGTATGCTAAAGCACATGGGTTTAACATATAATATTAAGAAAAGTGAGTTCTTGGTCTTTAAGGCCATCGGTAGAAAGGTCTCCGGAGTCTGTTCCAACCATAAAGTTAAATGGAGTGGAGCTCAAACGAGTTACACAATTTAAGTATCTATAGGGCACCAAATAACCGATATCTTAAAGACCATGAAGACATTGAGAGGGAACGTAGAGCGCTGGCGGTAAGGTGTAACATGCTGGTGCGCAGGTTTGCACGCTGTAGTCAATCAGTGAAGATCACTCTTTTCAAAGCTTACTGTCAAGTATTCTACACCTGCAGTCTTTGGACTAGTTTTTCGCTGAAGATTCCTAAGATTTTGGTACAAGAACATCCTATATGAGTTCAAAACTGTGTACCCTTTGGGTTATGCGTATTTGTTTACAAAAATAATTTATTATTTAGAAGTTTTTTTTTGTAGTAATCAACAAATCAAAAGAGCAACGGCAAAATGATATAATGCAAACTGCTAGTCTTTAGGCTTGTGGTAAATTATGAGGAGTTTCAGCTTAGGAATTCCTCAAGAAAAAAATAAAAATCATATATATATATATATATATATATATATATATATATATATATATATATATATATATATATATATATATATATATATATATCTAAACAAATAGATCTTAATTATTAAATAACCAAGATTTCGGTTTCGACTGAGAATCATGTTGATGCTGCCGTAGGGTGTCCACTGCTGAACATAGGACCATGGTTTTCCACAACGACCGATTGCAAGCGGCCTGCATTCAGTTAAGTGTGTTCCTGCAATATTTACAAGGTCGTCTGTACATCTTGGCGTAGGAAGTCCGTCCTACGCTGCGCCTTTGATCAAAGGATCTCCCATCTAGAACTTTTCTGCCCCAACGGCTATCAGTTCTTCACGCTATGTGCCCTGTCTATTGCCACTTGAGCTTACTGATTCGCAGGGCTATGTGCTTTACCTAAGTTCTTCTACATATTTCCTCATTTCTGATTCGATCTCGTAGAGAAACACCGAGCATAGCCCTCGCCATTGCATGAACTTAAGCTTTTTATTAGGCCCACAGCAGAGATCATGATTCAGATCCGTATGTGATCACTGGCAGCACACATTAATTAAAGACTTTCGTATTAAGGCACTAAGGTACTTGAGACGAGAAGGTGCTCTTGCATAGTTTCCCAAACGCTGCCCAGCCAAATCGGATTCGTCGACAGACCTCTTTTCTCGAAGTTGGACCTACCTAATGGTCCAACTACTACCTAGTTGGACCACATTCAACTACTACCTAGTTGGACCACATCCAACTACTACCTAGTTGGACCAAAACGTACCAATTACGCAAGTAACTACTTGTCTCAGGTAGACGTACTTGTCAACAACTTTGAGAGTTGACTTCTCAACAGATACTGGAGTCGGTACCACTCTGGAGCTAGACATTACTTTCGTCTTGTCCATGTTTATTGTAAGACCCACTTGTTGGGAGATTCGGCTGAGGTCTTCGAGCATAGTTCCAAGCTCCTCCAGTGTGGCAAGCCGGAGGTATGGATGTATTTGACGTTGACGTTGATCCAAATCCATTCCGGAAGCTTGAAGACGTCTTCTCATGTCGCTGTAAACAGTTTAAAAGATATTCGTCTCCCTGTCTCACACCTCTCCGCAGTGGAATGGCCTTTGAGCTCTGCTTCTGTTCACGGACCGACGTGGTGGCATTGTTGTACAGATACTCTAACACCTCTATATACCTGTAGTCTATGTGACACCTCGAAAGAGACTGTAGCACCGCCCACGTTTCGATCGAATCAAAGGCCTTCTAATAATCCACAAACGCTAACTATAGAGGCATATTGTACTCCTCGAACTTCTGTATAATTTTCCTTAGCGTATGGATATGGTTTATTGTACTGAAGCCTTTTCGAAAGCCAACTGGTTCAGGAGGTTGGAAGGCATCAAAACAACGTACGAGACAATACGCGATGACAACTGAAAACAGTTGGTGGCTCAGGAGTGATATAGATCTAGTTTTTTTTAATAAGGTTTTGTCTTTTAACAAAGGAACTACCTATCAAACCTGTTAGTACACTAAAGCTAAAAATAATAATCATAATTATTCTGCTGTATAGCCAAATTTCAAATACGGTAACCAATCACCAGAGATTAGCCAACTGCGCTGGAGATATTATAGTGAACAAGTGTGTGCACAATTCATAAGTGCAGTTATCTGATCCTTCACTCTCATAGTTCGATGAGATGGGATGGATAACCAATTTCCTGACTTAGAGTTGTTTGAGCTATTTTAAAACAGTAAAACCCAGAAATCGGCGCGAGCCGGGGTTTGATCCCGGGGCCTCTTAGATAGAAGCCAGCGTGCTGAAAACTAAATCAACAGGCAGTCTCAGTACACTAAAATGTTTAAAAAGGCGCAAACGGAGCAAGCGCGAACATTTATTTTCTCTGGGTTTCAGCATTAGATCCTGACTTGATGACACTGAGATAACCTCAAAAGTATGCTCTTTAAATGAGAAAAACAATAAATTATGAAAATAAGTCCACAACAAACGAAGAACTCTGTGAACGTAGATAAAACAAAACGAAAAAAATTACAAATGATGGAACATAGAACTTCCTTCCTTTTTTAAATCGGTTAAAAACTTAAATGACAGGTATCGGACCTATCGCGCTTGGTAAAGTAGGGCCCAGGCCCAATTAGTTATTTTTATCCGCCATTTCGAGTAAATATCCGATAAAAATGGATAAAAACGAGTATTTATCCATTTTGGATAAATATCCGAGTATTTACTCTTTGAGTATTTATCCACTGCCCATCACTATATCCATGTAATTTTTATTGATATTAAATTATTTGTTGACTAAGGCATTAGTAATTACAAAATAAAGACATTTTTACCCTTCAGTGTTAAGTAAAACCAGTTAAAATAACTATAAGCTTAATAAGGTCCACAAAATTTCCTTAATTTTATTTAATGTTTTTTTTACTGTCAAAGTTTTAGTTTGAGTTAAGGATGCTTTATTGAAAGGTAAAATAATTGGATCAAAATTTTGTCTGGAAATATGCTTTTTCACCAATTTTTGTAACTTTAGTTAAATAAGGTCCATTATTATTCTTCTCTTTGAAAATGTGCATTCATAGGTGTGATATAATGCTAAATGGTAATATAATATATACAAAACTAAAACATATTGTGTTTATTGTGTTTTTCCTATCAGGTATTGGCTTTAGATCCTGGGCCCTATTAAACTACGTATGTTTAATAAGGGCCACAGAAGGGGTTTTAAAAATTGATTATTTTCAAGCCAATGGACCATGGGGGATTTTGTATGAACCCCGTCCCCACCCTCCAACAGTCATGGGATACGTGTAAGTTTGTTGATTAGGGACCCAAAAAGCCTAATGTACCTGTGTTAGTACCAAAAACTATTGGGATTATTTATAATAAAAAAAATACTTTTTGGTAGAAATGTATTTATTTGTTAACAAAAAACATTTTTTTACGAAAAAAAAGCATATTTCGCGTAAACAAATGACCATTCTATATAAAAATAAATACTCGGCTCTCAAACAGAATATCATAGAGTGATAATAACAGTGTTAAGGTTAATTAATAAACCTATTAACTCATTAGTACAGCCAAAAGCATGTCAAACGATATACTACTAGCAGTTAAACTGTGATTTATTCAGCGTGCCATAAAAAACAGGGTTTGGCCAAAGTGTCAAGCTTGACGGGCTTTTGATAGTACTAACAATTACATTACGGATCTATGACAATATTATCAAGCATTTGTGCTGGTGCATTAAAGTCAATATGACGCCCTAACCCCATATACCATACAATGGATATTATGTGCGCACAACTTCCCACAGTGTGATTGCCTGTAAGACAAGTGCAGTACCAATAAGCAATAGCTTGTCTGCCCGCCAAATCGCGATCTATTAAAATGTAACTATCAAGGTCAATCGCAAGATATTCTCACAGTCCGGAAAACAAGCAAGGGTCGTTGTGCGTCGTAAACAAGCCGATAATGATAAACACGAGAGTAGCAAATAACGAATGAGTGACGACTGCGACTACCTGGCTGGTCGGATGCGTGCGTGAGCGGCGATCCCCGGGGAGGTGAAGGCGGGGAAGAAGACGCCTTATTGCACACTAAATAAATGTATTACTAAAAAAGAAATAAAAAAATATAAAACCTAAACCCCACGTATTTGAAGTTGTCATAGTAAAAATATATATATTCTATTAGACCCTCTAAATGACAACTATTTCAAATCTGTTGCATGGTGGGGACGTTTTTGCTCATGGTCCTTTACGAGTAAAAGCAAAAATTTTACTTACTTAGGGGAGGTCAGCTCAAAGCGGCCACCTTTACTTTGAGGTGTAAAAAACCTACTGAATAAAATGATTTTCGAAAAGATTTCTATACTGATAGGTAGAAAAAGCATTTGTTCTTCATTGTACGCAATCCAAATCTGCAAAAAGTTGAAAATACATATATGACACGTAAATTACGAAAAGGTGGCAAAAAGCCGCTTTGCCCAAGGTGCCACCCAAAGCGGCCATGGGGGTAAGGGCCAAGCGGCCAGTCCAGTAAAAAATGTATGAGAAACATACATTTTTTGACAAAAGATATAGGTAGTGTTCGAAAAAAGAAGATTGCCAATAATAGTTGAAAATCAACATGTGTTTTTTATAAAACCTTTGGTGTCAATTACACATTTAAACTCTTAAAATTAATGGCACTTTTTTATTAACTGTGTTATTAATAACTAAAATAAATATGTTTTCAAACGTTATAAAAAAAAAAAATTGCTTAAAATTTTATTGCTATACATTAAATTGAGCCTTGTTGTTCCTTCACGTTTTTGATTGCTTGCGTCATTGTACTTTCGCCCCATAACCCTTTGGTAGTTTTTCATTTATAATTGTTGACTATCTAAACAAAATAATCAAGTATTATAATTCGAAGTATTACACATTTATTTAAGGGCAAAGCGGTCAGTTAGCCGCTTTGCCCGAGCCGCTTTGCCTTTTTCGTGCACTTTATTTCAAAAATTAACTGCTGTCATATTTGACATTAACTTTGTAAGCAAATAATACACAAACATAGTCTAATAAATGAGTTTTAAGGCGCATTAGATAAAAGTAATGAGTTATGCATGGTTTAGATCAAATCAGGCTGGACTTACCTCGCATTTTTTGAAGGAAACCACCAAATATTTAAAAATCGTCACTGCACGCACGCGCTTGCAGTGACCGGTGCCGAATGACTGATCGGGGCGGGGCGGAATGTTAGCTGTAAGACGAACCAGTAAAGTTCGTTATGACATTTAATAGAACCGTATTCGGAGCCATGGCCGCTTTGCCTTCTGTGGCCCCCACGTTACGTGGAGCTGACTTCCCCTACGTTGCTAAAAGAATAAATATTCTTAAGTTATCAACTTTTTATTTTAATTTATTATTAATACAAAATATGTAATTCTGAAGTTAGGTGGCCCTTGTTTACCGCAAGTACATTATGTCATCTATGAGTGTGAATTCAGCAAAACAAATGATGCTTGTCTTTATAAGTGGTAGAATCACTGTGTGAAATTGAATGTCTCCCCATATAGCTTTAACATAAACAGAGTTTTAGATTCTGGTATCGTAAACTCAACCAGGTCAGCATTGGCTTTAGTCTTAGGTTCAGGTATCAGGTATCGGCTCAAATATTTTTAAAGAGAATTTTCAGATTAGTATTACATCTCCGACCACTAAAGCCGAAATATGAGTGAATATGGGATCCAAAGCAAGTTAAATTCGTTAGCACCCAATCAGGATCTAAATTTAGAAATCCGCTAAAAAGTAGTTACATTACTTGCCTTATGTACATTCCATGGAATTGACAACATTTCAAAAATTTTACATGCACATTTTTCTTTTTTTCTTTATAGTACATCAAATAAGAAGACATACGTATTTTTTCTTTTTTATTTCTTTCCATTATTTCCCCTTGAATTAAATTCTTTAAAAACTCTCCATTCTAAAAGAGCGTAAGTACAAGAGTAAGGATGTGACGACTTCACGCCTTTGCTATATTTTAAATTAAAAAACAGACGTCTATAGTGTCGTATGTTATAGCAGTAATATATCGATATCGATTGTATGCACGTATATCAAAATACAATAAGTCTAAATGAAGAAGTAGATCAATTAATCTTAGTGAGTATGTTTCTGCTAACACAACCTTACTAAGCACGTATAGTATATCAAAATACAAAAAGTCTAAATGAAGAAGATAAATAATCTTAGTGAGTAGGTATGTTTATACAAACACAACCTTAACAACAGAACCTTACGTTGCGATTTGCCTTACTTAAATTTTTATTGTTTTTAAAATCAAATGAAACATCAATAATATTATGATAAAAGGAACTTTTATGATTACGTCACCAAACTAAATAATCATTTAAATGCATGTGTATTTTTAGCAATCCTAAACATACTAAACTAAAACTATCGATAACTAGATGGACTTCACTTCTATAGAACAACACTACCATTATCTCTCCTCTCACTCACCCATCATAGTGTTAGTGTCAAATGTCAATGTCAAAATGACAGCTAGCTTGCATGTATGATAAAATACTTTTTGAAAAAGCGCGGGAAACGTTCTACCTTTCGGGCGTGTTTTTTGTTTCTCCAAATTACATTTTGGAAATATCTGTTAAAAACGATCAGGAAAGGACTTCTATTTTTAATAATATTGTAGTTTGTGTATATAATTATTGAATACGTGTAAAATAGTTGCTGTTTAGTGGTAAGTTTATCACTATCTTTTTGAGAAGATGAATGAACCGCCTGATCCTGGGGAGATACCCCAGGCGGGTGAATTTGTAACTGTCCCATTACAAATAAATAGTTTCGCACCTTTGCTTGGCCCTATGGCACCAATTTCGCAAGAATCTGCAACGGACACCGACGGTGCACCCTGTTTACAGGGTCGTAAGAGAGCTCGTGTACACAGGTGCAAGAACTGCAATAAACGCAAGCGCAAACATCGTGGATCTGAGGTAAAAGAGCATGATTGTGCTTGTGACTCGTAACACTCACCTACTCAATCAACTCCCTCTTCTCCTCTTCTACAAAACTATCTGCTAGAAATGATGGACCTGCTGAGCCAAATGTAAGAAGCGACTCCCAACCTTCTTCCTCTCTCGATGTAAGTAGGAAAACATACAACAGCACTGATGTATCTCCATACATTGTTCATGTGCAACGGATTCAACAGTCTCCTAATGAAGGTTCCACAATGCATGCAGTCTCATTTGGGAAATTTTTAAAGAGAAATGGCTTTAATAATATAATAAATGGAAGTGTCAAACAAATGGGCCGGAATAAAATAGCTCCGTCCTTTTCTGATTACTCAGATGCTAATTTATTTTTAAACCATAATAGCCTGCAAGCTGACAATTTAAAAGCATTTATCCTGACCTTTAATGTGACACGTATGGGGTTAGTGCGGGGAATACCAGCGGATTGGTCACCTGAAGAGATTGTTGCTAATATTAATGTGCCAGTTGGCTGTGGGGATGTACTAAAAGTTCGGAGGCTTAACTTCAAAACATTTATTAATAATACACCAGTATGGAAACCTTCTCAATCTGTGATTTTGACCTTCGATGGTCAAATATTGCCCAAACGCATATTTGTTTGTTACAATGCCCTGTCTGTAGAACTATATATATTTCCCACTATACAGTGTTCTAATTGCTGTCGATTTGGCCACACCAAGGTACAATGCAGGTCGAAACCACACTGTTTTAAGTGTGGCCAAGACCATTCAGGTGATTCCTGTAATTTGGGTGAAGAGAATGGTTATTGTTGCATAGGCAACAATAACCATTCTCTTGGCAAAATGAGCACCAGTACATAGGTACTGGTGCTCATTTTGCCACCAGTAAAGCATGACCAGAACTTGCAAGACAGAAACAAATTAAACCTTATATGGCCAATAATTGTGTCTCGTATGCTGAGGCTTCTAAGCTGCATCCATCAGTGTCCAAGTCCTTTGCAGATGTTGTATCCACAGGTCCTGTAAATAAAAATAAAGAAAGCCTTCATCCAATAAATAATGTTACTCACATCCAACTCATATAAAAAGACTGTGTTCCTAAAACCGCACTCCCCTCCACCCCCCACTAAGGGTTATAATAAACAAGCCCATCAGTCAATAATCAATGAATATGCCATCCCTTCTCCAGAGAATGGATGTGCTATTAAAAGTAACTGTTGGTCAATCTGGCCCTAATATCAAGCAAATTACAGATTTAATTGTTATTATAATTAATTTATTAACCCAGTTCAGTAATAGTTTACCGTCCAACGTAGCCCCTCTATTAGAGTCAATTATCAGTCAAATATCTAAAAACGAGTTCAGTGAAGGTTTTACAATGGAACAGTCGAAGTATAGTTAATAAGAAGAGTGAATTTAAATATATTATTGCACTTGAAAAAATGACCGCCAGAGGCGGGAATCGAACCCGCGTTCCTCGCATGCCGGGCGATTGCCTAACCTCTCGGCCACCCTGGCGTTGGCAGAGCCTGTCGAAATTTTCAAGTGCATCTTAACGCTGTAATGCCGCGTTGCTTTCATCAATGTTATTGGGTTTACACCCTCAACACTCGAAAGAAATACTTTTGCAAGTATTTAGCAATCGAAAGATGAAGCTTGCAAATACGATAAATTATTGTTTTTTAAGTGATAAGCATTCACTTTGCAATCTAAATATATTATTGCACTTGAAAAAATGACCGCCAGAGGCGGGAATCGAACCCGCGTTCCTCGCATGCCGGGCGATTGCCTAACCTCTCGGCCACCTTGGCGTTGGCAGAGCCTGTCGAAATTTTCAAGTGCATCTTAACGCTGTAATGCCGCATTGCTTTCATCAATGTTATTCACTTACTTTCTTCTCATGAGCCAGTAGTATCTGCTGTGACAGAGACCTGGCTCAAACCATCAGTTTTTTTAAAGTTAAAAATTACCATTGTCTGAGAGAGGACAGACCTGATGGATATGGTGGTGCTGCCTTGTTCATCAAGAACTCTGTTCCTTTCTCACCTGTACTTTTTCCTGTACATAGTAGTGATGATTTCTGTATAGTTGGTTGTAATATATATAAAATATGTATAGTCTCTGTATATATCCCTTACCCCTCTATAGCTATTTTAAACAATATTTAACAAATTATTTCTTCCCTAACAAGACCATTTTTACTACTTGGTGATTTCAACTCCCATCATCGGACTTGGGGAAGTTCTAGTAGTGACAATTATGGTGAAGCTCTTCTTGACATTATTGAATGTCAGAACCTTTGCATTCTAAATGATGGTTCTCCTACTCGCCGCACTGCACCAGACCAAAATTTAAGCGCTGTTGACCTCTCTATCTGTACACCAAATCTGGCATCAACTCTATCTTGGGATATACTTCCATCCTCCTATGGTAGTGACCATTATCCTATCATTATTTCTCTTCCATTTAATAAACCCTCTACCTATAAACATTCATCTCAATTAAAGCACAGATTACCTGATTCAACTAGTGATTGCTGGCAAAAATTTAAAAATTGTGTAAAAAGTAAAAACACTTCACTTCCTGATTTTTCAGTTAATAATGAAACGGCTTGTGTTAATGCTTTAGCAAATATTCTGACTGAGGCTGCCAACGAAGTATTTCCCCTCAAAACAATTCCTCTCGATGCTTTCCTTCACCTCCCTGGTGGGATGCAGAATGTACACAGGCTGTAAAGCAAAGAAAGGAAGCCGAGAGAATTTACAAAAATAATATGACAGTAGAGAACTTCGAGTTGGTTACATCTGCTATAAAGAAGACTGGTAAACTTCTAAAGAAAAAGAAATTTGAGAGTTGGAGAAATTTCTGTTCCTCCATCTCACCCAATACTCCTCCATCTGTAGTTTGGCGCAGTATTAAAAGATTTAAATCAGCTTTTGTCGATACCACTAGCCCTGCCATCCCCTCAACTTTAGCCAATGACTTTCTAGATAGAATAGCGCCCCCTTGGGTCCCACTGAACTTAATTGAAGATTTTCCACTTAATGATAATACACATCATCATAACCTCAATACACTTGAATCCCCCTTTTCTCTTTACGAGTTAAAAGGGGTCTAACTTAAGGGATTCTGCACCAGGTCATGATGGGATTCCCTACTCTTTCTTTTTAAATCTATGTGACCAAACTCTAGCATATTATTTAGATATAGTAAACAGTATAATGATTTCGGGAAATATTCCGACACCTTGGAAAAGACAGGTAGTGTTGCCAGTACTAAAACCTAACAAGACCGCGTCAGAAGCTTCTGCTTATCGTCCGATAGCTTTGTCACCTGTTTTAATAAAATTAACTGAACATTTAATTAAAAACCGTCTAGAGTGGCATTTAGAGAGTAATGGCTTGTTAGCAGATAGTCAGTATGGGTTTAGAAAGGGGAAGTGTACTTTAGATAGCGTCAGCCTTTTTACATCGGACATTAGGCTAGCTTTCACTAAAAATGAATCTGTGCTAGCGGTTTTTCTTGACATTTCGGCAGCGTATGATAATGTTCTCTTAGATATTTTAAAACTTAAACTTCTAGCCCTCCGAGTACCTGATAAACTGACTAATTGTATTATAAATATATTACATGGACGAACTATTCAGTTATCTGGCTCCGGGAGAGATTTAGATAATCCTTGTGGCGACCCCGCTATACGGACTGTATGGAAAGGATTGCCACAAGGTTCGGCAATCAGTCCAATCCTATACAATATTTATACACATGATTTGGATTCCTTTGTAAACGATGATATAAAAATCTTGCAATATGCTGATGCCCTTTTAATCTATACAATTAATAAATCAATAGCTGAAGCAAGTGGTTCCCTGACGGCTTCACTTTCTATGCTAAGGTATTGGATGGATCAAAATGGTCTTGAAATATCTGCCTCCAAGAGTGCCGCTGTCGTTTTTTACAAGAATGAGAACTCTACTCCCGTTTCAAGTTTTATATGACGGAATCACAATTCCAGTTAAAACAGATCATAAGTTCTTGGGTGTAGTCTTAGACAGAAAACTTTCTGGCAATCCGCATTGTGAATATATCGTTGTCAAATGTGAACGTCTTTTAAATATGTTGAGATGCTTGACGGGTGTGTGGTGGGGTGCACACCCATATTCAATGAAACTGCTTTATAATGCCCTTATTAGGTCACTTTTAGATTACGGAACTTTTTTATTAGAACCTTGTAATATCACTAGCTTGAGAAAACTAGATTTGATTCAATCAAAAGCATTAAGAATAATAACTGGAGCTATGAAGTCAAGCCCCATAAATGCATTGCAAGTCGAGTGTTGTGATCCACCGCTAAAACTACGTCGACAACTTCTATCAGATAGATTTCTGTTTCGTGTACTACAAATTTCAAAACATCCTTTAGTAACCAATCTCCGAATTCTTTCTGACATTATCGAAACATCTAGATATTGGGATAATAAATCATTGCCTTGCCTAGTTATTAGTTACCGGAAATACCGTTCGCTTAACGCCCCTACGCATCAATCTAACTATCTTCCTTTATTCAAATGCAGTTTAGAATCTCTATTAACTCCCCCTATAATCCAACACCTTCCTATTGATAAAGCTAACCGTAATGCTGCGATCACTTTCAAACACATTATTGATTCCGAGTTTGACGATTTTCACCACATATTTACAGAAGCCTCGAAACATTCTAATTCTACGTGTACGGGAGTCGGTGTTTATCATTCACAATTCAAAATAGTACAGAAAATAAAACTACCTCCCGAATCTTCCATCTTTACTGGTGAATGTTTTGGAGTTTTAAAAGCTGTGGAGTACATTTTATTGATGAAATTGAGAAAATCTGTCATCTTCACGGATTCTCAAAGCACGTTACAATCACTCGAAAAGTTTCCTTTCAAAAATAAACGTCAATTCCCGGTAGTTTATCAGATAAGAAGTAAAGTTTATGAATGTGTGTCTAGGGGATACACAGTGTATTTTGCATGGCTTCCAGGTCATAGAAATATCAGCGGTAATATAATATCCGATCGTCTAGCAAATGAGGCTGTGCATTGTTGAGATACATTCCCGTACATAAATTATTGCCATGACTTGGCAAATCTTCCTAAATTGCACTTAATTGAGAAGTGGCAAGGAGAGTGGGAAAAGCCTACAGAAAGTAAAGGTCGATTTCTCTTTAAAATTCAACCAGTGATCCCTTCAAAGCCGTGGTTTTTTAAAATGCGATTTGGTAAAACAGAGACATCTATTATTTCTAGAATAAGATTGGGTCATACGTGTTCGCGTTCACATCTTGTCAAATTCCATATTGTTGACGATGATTTGTGTGAGTATGGTGAAATCGAAGATCTAAATCATATTTTTTTCAATTGTCCACGATATGACCGCTCTGCCTTTAATGCCTCTTTGATTTCCTTTCCTATCCCTTTTCCATCCTCTATTACTTCCTTGATTTATTCAAAAAATGTTAATATATATAAATGTATAGTATCTTTTATTACATATAATAATTTAAAGCCAAAGCTTTACAAAACCCATCAACAACAATTTGGGTCAAAACCCATGTACATATTTTACTAGCAATATTGTATATTTTTGTTACTACTGTACAAAATGTATATATTTTATAAAATGTACTCCTTCCCTTCCTGATCCATCCTTTTCCTTAATCGGATCCGTAATTTTTAATTTTACCCCGTTTCCCCGTTTTTAACATGACACTGGCATGGCGCAACCCAAATGCGCAAGATTGCCATTAACAAAAAAAAAACTTTTTAAGTCAGACCAGATAATCAAGCAAAGGCATGTCCTTTCATAATACCTGTATCGCAGCACCTTTCAGATTTTTTCAAATATCTCTGAATTTATAGCGTTAAAAATTATTAAAATATTTTTAACGTGTAAGGCATCGCCAAATTTCGAAATGGTTTTTGAATTTCAGTACCTTTATAAAAATGAAATGTTGTCAATTCAAACCTTATTTCTAATTAAAATTTAGGATTTGTTGTTTATATCAGACATGATTAAAATTAAGATTCCTGAAAGAATTACTACTAGAGTAGGAAGTTTCCAACCTATACTGGAGATTCCATATTTCACACCAAACCAGACAATATGCCCTGCTAGGTTATTAGAAGTCTGTTAATAATGATACGAAATTGCTCCAATCTAATTACCTCATATACCTACTTAAAAGACATCATCAAGTTTCATCACAAACTTTAAGTAAGTAGGTGGATTAAGAGGTTTTCACATGTGTCCATGTTCTCAGCACATTCAATAAGACATGCTTCAATATCTCTAGCAGAAAAATGTGGTGTTAATATTGATCTCAAACTCAGGACTGCAGGCTGGTCAAAATCATCTACAGCATTTGCTAGATTTTATAACAGAACAATCAGTGCAGTGAAGACAGTTCCGACTTTGTGAACGCGGTTTTTAAATCTAAATTATAAATAAAATAATTTTATCCCTAATGATTGATATCATTAATGAATGATTAGGTTGGTAACGTCTTATCACTGGAATAATTTGTGACCAAATGTGTACAAGTACTACATACCTATCTATTGGATAAATAATAATTTTGGATACATTTTTTATTAAAATATTCAATAAAGTTTTTTTTTATTCATTAACATCCTTTAGGTATTAAGGTGAAATTGATAGATAATATTATCTAGTATCTCTTAAGATAAAAATGATGTTTAAGATAAAGGACAAATTTTAATTTTGGCTCTCAACTAATAATGGCGGATGAGGTGTGGTTATTCTGCCTATCGGAAGGCTTTATATCTAATTAGTTAAACTGATCTCTTCGGAAAATACTCTTCATAAAATTATGATCGAAGATCACTTACAGGTAAGTTCCTTTGATCATTAAATAATATAAAAGTGATTTTAATAGATGGCTTTATTAATGGTAAGTCTTGACGTTTTATGAAACAAAACGTCATAAACTGATGTTGCCAGTCACTGTACCTATTTTCGTACTGAATGAGTAGAAACGAAAACAGAGTCAAAGCTGTAGTGGACAATCAGGAAATATTCTCGGCCCGGCGAACCTTGATCCCTATGACAGTTCATGTTAGTGATGGTCGTGTCGATGTAACTTAACTTTTTTATAACTTTTGCTCTTTGAGAAAATAATAAAAAAATAAATAATAAATAAATTGTTCCAACAAACACACCAATTACCTAGCCTCTTACTAAGCGTGAGCTTGTGCTATGGTGACTAGGATAACGGATAGACATACTTAAATACTTTTATAAACATCCATGACTTAGGTACAAATGCTCGTGCTCATCACACAAACATTTGCCCCTTGCGGGATTCGAAGCCGCCACCGCCTGGTTTAGAAGTCCGTGGCGCGCACCACTACACCAAGATGGTCGTCAACGGACGAATATAAATCATGTACGAGTACACTTGTTTCCATTATCGACATTTGTTTATCGATATTTTCCGCACTAGTCGATATCTTTCAAACGAAGTAACTTTTGCAGGACGTAAACGTAAAGTCTGATTGAGATAATTTCTTGTAATTGTTAAGAATTGTTATAATTCCGACAGAATATCATTGTAATAACATGTATCTACCGAAATTAAATTAATGACATTTTTAGAAGCCTCCAATTCGATTCTAATGTACCGGAGACGCCACTACAATGTTGTGTCGTAGGAATAACTATCAATGTCATAGGCATCAAGGTTCGCCGGGCCGAGTATAGGTCCGGATTCCTTCAGCGTAAGAAAGTGACTCATTTTCTCAACTTTTCTTTTAACTCACATATTTTCCAAATGGAATACATGTTCCAAAGCTGAAAATTGACATGAAATCATCGCAAAATAAAAAATCCAAGTTTATCTCGGCTTTGACAGGGGTTCATTCTGTTGTGGCGCCCTCTGAGATCAGCTTTCACTTGCCAACCCCAAAAAAGTATGACCCTGTACTGTACTGTTGTGTTAATAATGGTAGTAGCTATGCTAGATTGATGCCTACACAATTCTTATCCCCAAAACACCCTCCCCCACAGACTGAGCTCAGCTCGCGTCGCGCATCAAATCCGCTCAGCACCCTTATTCACAAACGTCGAAAACTACAAATTTCGAATCTAAGAGGAAGGCTCCCCAAGACGTCAAAAAAAGCGATTCTCGAAACAGACTTATCGTAAGTAGGGATGTGCCGTTCCCAGTAACATTCCCAAGGCGGGGAATATTCCCAGTAGCGATACCGGTATCATTACCTTAACTAGGAACTTTGGGGAACGCTAAAATGTGATTTTCTTGTAATCTAAACTTATTAAAACATGGCTTTAGACGACTTTTTAAGAGAATCTTTGCAAAAAATACGCTCTTGTGTGTAAGTTAAAGTATGTTTTATAATAAATCGCCCGTTTATGAGCTTTTTAAACATTTTTATAAACATAAAACTTTTATTTAATGTTATTTGTTTAACACTTGCCTCTTTAGTACTCAGTAATTTGTAATAACAAGGCGATATTATTGACACTTACATTGCGTTTGGCAAGAAAAACAAATCCTTCCGCCGATGCTATACGTGTCATAGTCATGTAGAAAGTCAAATACGGTATATTGTTTGTTCTGTCTAGGGCTTGGACCTTAGTTTAGACAGTGGAGTGCAAACAATTTAGTGTTTGAATTTCTGCACATATGAATTTAAGCTACTTATAGACACAAAATCTGTCGAATTTATTTTGATGCTATTTTTTTAACTTGTTTCAACTTATAATTATTTTTGTAACTTAAGGAATTATTTTGCAAGTTTTTTACGAAATTGAAATTAATTTCGCTCACAAAAATTAATCGACTGTGTTATCCTGTGGGACACGAACCCACGTCCCTTCGCTATCCGGGCGAGTGCTCTTACCAACTGAGCTACAGAGGACGTTAGTCAGCCGTCGAATTTTTGTAAGTGCTTGCTACGCCAGTAAGCCGGCGTTCGATTCCGTCAATACTTGGGGAATGTACCCGCATGTATACGATGGAAATATTTGACCATTAGCTAAGATGAAATCAGCCTAACTTATAATTATTTTGATAACTTAAGCAATTATTTTGCAAGATTGTTACGAAATTGAAATTAGTTTCGCTCACAAAAATTTATCGACTGTGTCATCCCGCCCGCCCAGTGGCGATCGTCACCTATGATCGCATAATTAGCGTGTTTGTCTTTTTCTAACACGCACCTAGGGCAAATAATTCCTACTCGCTCGCTCGCGCTCAAGGATTTCCCTCGCTAGACTCGCTCTGCTACATGCAGTCATCAATGAATGAAATAAAATGAGCATGATTTAGATCGCAAAGTGCGATTTGTAGCAGTCTATATGAAAAAAATAGCAGATGTGAACAATGAAATTCATTTTATATGATTTTTACCTGCTATTCATGAAATCTTCCATGCCTAGAGGATAGCACAACCGAAACTATGTTATGTCTCAAAAGAATAAGTACCTAATATCGAGAACAGGTGTGCCTTACCACCAAACAAAAACTTTTACCTTTAAACGAGCAATTCTTGTATATTTATTTATATATTTGTGATCAGAATGTAAATTTCTATTTGATTTCGGAATTTCGATTTTTCAACCCCTCACTGAAATGTGGCCGATATTTCAGTGAGGTGTTGAAAAATCGATCTAGATTAGTCTTATGTTTGTGTTGGTAATGGGAAAACGCGTGTTTTCAAGTTAACACGCGTTTTACTTTTGCATTATTCGACGCAGGATATGGTCGCTAATTTCGCAACGGCTAAGTAAGATCGTCGTGGTCGAGTGCGTATGACCTAGGACTGAGAATTCTACGAGGCTAGGGTTCGAATCTCACTCTGTGTCGAAATTTTTTTTTAAAAAAATATTCAAGTTTATAACTGTGTATATATTTACATAAACAAGTGTTCTATAGTACTGCATCAGAGACAAATAATTTGACTTCTGTGCGTTACGAAAAAAAATCAAGTATTGTTTTTTTGTAAAATCATGTTCGTAAGTAAGAATATAGTTATCTCTAACTAACTTACATGGAAACATAAATCAAATCACCCCTGCATCAAGCGCAAGACAAACATTCTCAACCACCGCACAGTTTCGAGGACGAAATACCGCTAAATACTTCCGGTTATGCAGTGGATGATTGAAATAGGCACGAATAATAGCCAACTGTATACATAACAATGCGTAAATACTAAGTTAGAGTACGTTCTACTACTACGAATACTTTCTCTAGATCAATGTTCCCAGCTTTGGGGAACGTTACCGGGCACATTGGGAACTTACTGGGAAATTCCCAAAAGGGGAACTTGCTGGGAGCGGGAAATTCCCTGCGGCACATCTCTAATCGTAAGTAGGTAAGGTAGGGCACATTGAAATTGTCAGTCCCAGTCAGTTGTAACCGTGTAACTTTTGGCTATTGGGCTCTGGCAGCACCGTTTTCCTTGCTTGTTTGTGTGTACCTACGTGTGGTGTGGGTGTGGGTGACGGTGGCTGATTCAACTCTAAAATCAATTTCCTATACCTACTTACCTGCGGAGTTGGATTTTGGTTGAAAATATTTTACATTTTCGTTGACATATTGTAAGTACCGGTTCATTAAGTGGACGATTAATTGTAATCAATGCCCTACATTCTGATAAGAGGCAATCTTGCTTCATATGGGCATAAAAACCCTTGGCGTGTTTTGGTGTCCGGATTGAAAGGTACAATAAAATGAAACTTTGAATATATTGTTTACTGAAGCACTAGTATTTATTCTGTGAATGAAGATAAGATTAGCTTTACGTAGCCGGCGCTATTATGTCATAAAATAGGTACACTTCTTTTGTAATAAGCTTTTAATTGTGCTGCAGCCGGTGATATAGAGCAACTGAAGAGATTTGCATGTGGAGGATACTGCGACGATTCCACTATTGTCTACCTGCAGCATCCTTGTGTTATTCTTAGTGCTTTAGAGGTGAGTTCCGTTGTAGATACTTTATTGTGATTGTTATATATGTACTTTTTGTTTATTACTAACCTTGTTGTGCAGACATGACTCATGTAAGTAATCAATAATTTTACAGGTATTGGGTTACAAAGTTGTCGCGTCCAGTTCCACAGCTGTTAAACAGGATTACAATGAGTACATGTGGACTATGAGAAAAGAATTTTCTGAACCAGAACCTTCTATTATAGTAGAGCAAGATAACATCACAAACTTCAGTAAGGAGGCTATGCACTTAGGCAATTACCAGCACCAAAATAAAGACGACGAGGTTTAAATTAATATAATTGAATTTAAGAGTTGATATTTTTAATCTATTTTTATATTTTGATTAGTACCTATTGAGTATGGAAACAAAAGGTAGTCAAAAATTTTCAGCAAGCATTTTGGCCACTTCACCACCCTCGTTAAAAGAGGGGGCTCAATATATTGCAATTAAAGGTTCATTGCACGCCAGTGATTGTTCTGTTT
The DNA here is from genome assembly GCA_949316185.1 of Pyrausta nigrata. Taxonomy (NCBI): domain Eukaryota; kingdom Metazoa; phylum Arthropoda; class Insecta; order Lepidoptera; family Crambidae; genus Pyrausta; species Pyrausta nigrata. The sequence goes on from OX438938.1 coordinate 10,833,450, forward strand.
TTGGTGCAGATGAAGAGGAAGTTAAGGGCCTGTCTATAAAGTATGATTTAGGCTTAAATGGGTTTTCTATTAAACATAATGCTGTTCATGTTATTAATTCATTCAGCAGACTTGGGTACAGAATAATATCAAGCACTGGAGAATCTGAGATCACTTGGACTATGCAAAAAGGGTTCTAAGATTTATTTAACAATAACTGTACCTTTGATTTTTTAAAATTGTATACTGCTAATAATGGATCACCAACATGAATGTGACCACACAAACTGCACTATGGCTAATTCTAATCAATCAGTTTGCCAAACATTATCTGAGATGGATTGGGAGAGAGGTTTATGGAATGCCGGTAACTAGCTTATTTATGCATAGTATATTTGTTGTTACTGAATTTGTTTAATCCAAAATAGATAAAAGTAAATCGCAAGTCATTTATTAATGTAAAATCTTTTTCAGCTTTTAATGGTGACAAGGAAAGAGTAATAACTTTAATTACGAGGGCAAAAAATGTCATTGAATCAGTTAATTCTCCAGACAACTCAGGGTACACTGCACTACATTATGCTGCACGGAACGGGCACATAGATATTTGTGAGATATTGCTGACAAATGGAGCTTGCATTGATGCTCAAACCAAAAGTGGCTTAGCAACACCACTTCATAAAGCTGCTGCTGCAGGTAATCAAAATACCATAGAAAAAGAAACATGAATTCAATAAACATTTTGTTATTTATTTCAATCCATACTAAATATTATAAATGTGGAAATTTGTCTGTCTGTCTGTTACCTCTTCACATTTAAACTGACAAAACAATTTAGATTAGTTTTGAGTCTTGGGAAAGGACTGTGGGTGGAATTTTTATGAGAAATTCGACATTTGCGCAGACAATGTGGCAGAAAACCGCAACTTTACTAATCTATACTTAACAATTTTTAGGAAATGCTATTGCAGCGAAGTTTCTGATCGAAGCTGGAGCTACTGTAGATATGCAAGATGTTGATGGCAAAACAGCTCTACATAAAGCAGTGGAAAACAGTAAGTTTGAACTTGTCAAGATTTTATTAGATGCTTGTCCCCAATTACATCATATTAAGGATTTAAAAGGCAAAACTCCCATAATACCTGAATAAATAGCTATGGTAATTACTCTAATATTATAAATACTGAGGTTTTTTTGTATTATGATGTATGTTAAATTAATGTATGTATGATGTATGTTTTGCTAGCTATACACACCATCATAGAAAGTTTCTATGTGTCTGGTTTATTTAAACTCTATCTAGAAATAAGAGCTTATAAAGCATCTATATTATGTCCATAATATGTTAATTATTATATTTTTAAGTTATTGTAAAGTAGTTTATTCAATGTTTCTAGGATTATTTACCTTTATATTTCTCAATGTTAATTTTACATAAAGATATTTATTACTTATAATATTGTTTAACATTCCAAGTTATAGTTTTATAGATTTTGAAGAAAATAAAGTAATTCCCTGTTCATACCTTTATAATGTCCAGTAGAAAAGAACATGGTGAATGTGCCTATGTCCAGTATTATGTGGGTGGGTATAAGAGAAGCGACTTCACTAGTATATTGTTATAATCTTAAAATAAAGCTAAACCCTTCTTCATACTAGCTGCAGTTTAGGTAGAAGCTACAAGTAGGTACACACGCGGGATCAGCTGATTGGCATGTAGCAAGTCGCTATTTATTTAATGATTTTGCAATGATACCTGTGTAACTCGAATCTACTCATATTTTGCGATACTGGTCGTGGCACATTTACATGCAGAGTATTATAATTACAAAGAATGACTGGAACTGAAAACGCGACTGCGAGCATAATCGTTTATGCACACTTATTTATTTTAGCACATGATTATTAAATTTAAGTTTAGTCTCTCTCTTTTTCTGCTAAACAAACGAAAAGGACAGACTTCAATAATTAAAAAACGTCAGACTAAACAGTTGTCAGTTACAAAATCCATAGACAATTTAGTACAGTAGGGATATCATTCGATGACGACTAAAGCTAGACGAAAATAGGTAGGTACGCAAATACTTGTAAAAATACGTAATAAATCAATTTATCGAATATGACGTTCCTAAATTATTGTATTCTGTATCTTTTCGTTTCTTTAGGAGAGAAAGAGACTGAACTTAAATTCAATCTTACTAGGCACATTAAAGTCGAGGCCAATGTATCCCGGACAAATTACTACTATCGAAAAACTAAGGCTGCTTTTCGCCCGAGAGAATATTCTTTACCAAATTAACTTTAAATAATGATAATACACATCATAACAACGCAGCTTAGCTATTCCTACCTGGCCGAAAAACAGCCTAAAGGTACAGATGACAGCACATCAAGGTACTGTGGTAACTTATTTTACAATAGAGGTGATTTTGCTACAAAAATGATGAAAAGTTTGATGTGCTGGCCACTGTACTTCGTACTTTCTATTTTCACGAGTAGTTGTGGCAATATGATACAGTTTATAAGTGAGAAACATTTTTATTAATTGATAAGTTTATATTAATGAAAATTAGTTACATACAACATCCCTGTATTTTAGAATTAATAGTGTATAATGTTACCATTTAAAAATTCAAACAAAGTTGTTTTACATGTAGGTACTTACTTAAATGGATATTGATTAAATATTTAGTTTCTGTACATTGACATAAAACGCGCAATATAAGGACCATCCACAAACACACCAGAGGCCCAATTCTCACGCCTTTGATATTATATCACATACGATATTTATCGAAAAAACATGGCGCATATCACAAAATTGAAATGTTGCGTATTCTCGAAATATGAAAATGTCGAATATTTATCACAAAATTTAGATGTTGCGGATATCACCAAATGTGATAAATATTCAACATTTTCATATTCGAGAATACGCAACTTCTAAATTTTGTAATATCCGCCATGTTTTTTCGATAAATATCGTATGTGATATACTATCGACGGTGTGAGAATCGTGACCCTGGACACCTTCAGTCCTTACAAATACCTATCTGTGACAAGAAGGGGTAAAAATTAATTGGTAATTTATAGATGGTCCTTAATTATGATATTTCACACGCAAAATGGTAACATATACTCAAATATATTATTTATTAAACCTTTTAAATACATCATTATTAGCATGTCGACGATATAAATCTAAATAAAATAGGTTCATCCTTTGACAATTTAAAACTTAATTGTCTAAGGGTTCATAAATTTATTGGGACATAATATCTACATTTTCACAGCATTATGAATTTATATTTTTATGTCCGTCATAATATGCATTTATAGTAATACCATCAAGCTTACATCTTTTATGTATATTAGTGTCTTCTATAATGAAGATATCAATAATTATGTACATATCTTTTATCGATATCGTGTCGATACACGGTTTTGTAATAACAAGTGGATTTCTTTTGTGATAGATAAAAATCTTTTCAAATAAACAGATGTTATAATTTTTTGTATTAATAATAATTTTAAGTCTACAGAATTGCACGGGCAATATGCATAGAGCCTAATGATAGTCAACTTATGATAAAGAAATGGGGTGGTAGGCTCACCAGAATTACAATGTTTAACATTGTTTACTATATCACTAGAATAGGTACATGTCTGTCATTATTGTGTATTAAAATTTTAAATATATTTTTGTCACTGTGTTTTTAGTAGTTATTGTATTGTATGAACTCAGAATAATCTTTGTAAAATAACAAAGTATTCCGTTTTATAACACAGTAATAAACAACAAATTATTTAAAAAAACTTGTTTTATTTTATTGTAATATATACATACTCGTGTACAATTAGTATTATCTACACAATCATTTTCTTAAAGTACAAAATTTATGTCTAACATGTAATAACTGGTTATAAATAAATATGGGTACATACCATATTTTGATAATCATCTAATCAGATCTGAATTGATGTTGATAAGTCAGTGAGCCACCCTCACTATATGTAGTAACATGCATTTTTGCTTCAACATACGACTTCACCCGCCATTATTTAGTGTACAAAACGATCCAACCATCTACAGTATGTTGGTGGAGTGAAACATTAAAAAAAATTTTTTGCTCTTTTCAAATCTCCTGTATTATTAATTGGTGACCATATGCAAAAGCTTTATTCATGCAGAAAATCAAAGGTCTACGACTTTATTTTCAGGTGGCGCATTGGAATAATAGTTTAAAAAAAACAAATATTTTTTTTATAAGCCAACCCTCAAAAAAGAGTTTTTCTTACATGCTTTGCTTACAAATATACTGTTTTTACCTTCATCTAAGTGTGATCTTGAACGTAAATATAGTATTTTCTTATAAAACTTTAATATATGGTTTTGAAATAGTGCTAACGTTAAGTAAATTTTCATAAGAATTGCCTAAAACGCGTAAAGATTTCCGGTGTCCCATATTTGGTGATCCAATCAAATTCAGTGAGAACATGTTACCTACATAATATGATGTAATTAAACACTACTTACTTATGAATTAGAATCGAAATGTTAGAGTTGAATAATGGAAAGGACCCTACATTCAAAGATTTATGTGAAATGATTGCTTCCTATATTTAAGCAATCTGGAGTAAAGCATCTATCCCTACAATAACCCATCAACAAGTAGTGTCTAGGCTGATTTTATATCAAATGTACAAGTAAAAATACAAAGATTCAAACCCATCTCCACCGAATTGCCGGATCTGGGTATTGATTTGTTGAGCACCGATCAAAAATACCTTTATCAGATATGTTCAGCTATTTCTTCTGGTACAGTTCCACCAAACTTAGCTAACAAAGACCCAGGAAAACTAGCCCATCCTCCATTAACTGGTGCTAACAGGATTCTTCGCTTGTATATTGGCATTGAACCAGCAAATAATTTTGAAAGATCTGGCTACTTTCATCATGAAAGTTTACGCACGAAATTGGTTTCATATCAAGTCAAAATCCTCTTGTAAATTTAGTCCGAATCACATCTTTAATATGGTCAAAAGAAGTATGTATTTGCGAGATCACTTAAAAACTGTTGTCTTAAATACTATTCAAAGAAATGATTTCTTCATGTACCCAGAAAATCTATTGCTGGCTATGTTACAAGATGATAATCAACAAGTACAAGAAGCCAGTTCTTGTTCTTCGGAGAGTTTTAAAGGCTAGAAAAGAGTCCAGAGGCAAGAAAGTTCGGGAATTCCAGTTACCAGAGCTAAAATGATGCAACAAACTATTATGATTTGATAGAATGGGCGAAAGAGAAGATAACGGAAATTCCTGTAACAATGAAATACAGCGACTCGGAAAATACTACGAAAATTGCATCTAGAGGTAAATTGTTTGATATTGAGAAGTACCCTTGCCACACTCAAGCAGTCAAAAGGTGTGTCAAATGTGTAACTGAGGTTTGGGCGTCTGTTTGTGGACCTGATGCTAGAGATGGTTTCATTCGTACTACAGTAAAATCTAGGCAAGAAATACCTGTTTTTTACACCAAATCTCAGTATTTCCGTCAAAAAGAAGGCACTGGGCTCCCTATATTGAACATTAAATTGATATTTTTAAGGTACGAGTAATTTAATATTGTTATTCATTGTACAGTAGTTTTAAGTATAAATTCAGTAAAACGTATTATGGTCAGAAATGAATGTTTATTTGAAACTCTTTTTTTCTTATTTCCTACCTTCATACCTAATGCGCCACCTCAAGATATTGAGTTAGAAAGCTGGTATTTTGCATGAACATTTTCATTACGATGGATCACTGTTTGTGAAACCAGGAACTTGAAATTCAGAAAAAAAAAATTCACTCCACCCTAGTATGCAGCGACCGGAGTTGGTAGCTAGAGTTCCGAACTACCGTATCAATTCCTACCTACAGTCCCACTCTGGTAACCCACTCTAGCTGTCCGGCACAATTAGTTAGCCAGCTATATTCATCTTCCATCGTAAGGAATCTCTTTAACCTTTGTGGTAATGGTAGGCTATAAATATATGAAAATAGACCCATGCTCCTGCAGGATCGCCGTATTTTTATCCTGCAGATATCTGACAAGCTCAAGGGTTTCTTGGTGATGGATTGCAACCAGTGTGCAGTAGTACCGGGCTTGGGGTTTGGTTCGAAAGCTTCAGGGAATGGTAGAAAATGTCCTGCTTTGAGGAGTAAGCAAGACAGATCGGCGCTGCGGCGTCTGCTCGCTATGCTAAGATTATCTAACCCGCAAGTTCGGACGTCACAGGAGTTGACGTCAGCACCATGTCTAGTAAGTAGCAATGCTGCGTAGTCTCTGAAAATTAACATTTCAATGTGTATTATTTTGACACTGATGCAGACTTTGGTGCCATGTTACAGTAATTTAAGGTCACAAACACTAAGTACCGATTGAAAGGGTTAACTAATACCTTACTTACATGTGACACAGAATAAGTACTAGTACTCCGTACAGAAGTTTGACTTTGCAATGAAATTTAAAGAAATATTTATTCAATGTCGTCAACGATATGGTGTAATTTAGTTCGCTTCAGAGTCAAGCACATTCTCGTTTAAACACCTACAGAAATCCATTGCAAGATAATTTCATTCTTATAACTCTGGAATATGAATCATAATACACTAAACCTATTCAGTGATGTACTATAATGCGACGCGATAGGGTTGAGTGCTACAAGAAGCTACCAACGCCATCTAGCACTTTATTCATGCTCGTCCTGCTAGCAACGCAGTCACACACACATAGTGCCGCGCGTCGCCGGTGAATAAAAGCGGCGGGCGTCTCGTTGCTCGCTCGCGGCACCCAACTTGATTAGCCCCTTCGACGGGGTCGACGCGCGTGGGTACGTTTTTGCTACCTACGCGGGGAGTTACACAGGCCTGCCTGTGATCAGTGGCCGATAACATGGTCTGTTCTCAATCTAAATGGCAACTTCAAAAAACTAATTAATTGGTTTAACTTACCGATGTAGCAATAAAGCTCTGTTTAAAGGTGTATCTCCTGTGAGAGCAGTGTGATTCATATCAATCTTATACTCAATTAAGCAAATTAACAATTCCTCAAATTTTTCTGTACATTCTATACACTCTACAGCAATATGTAATGCATTAGCACCTGTTATGCTGTTACTTGCATTGACATTTGCACCTGTAACACAATAAAACAATAAAATTTTAAGATGCCATAGCCAACTCCATAAAAAGATCCCATCTTGTTTCATTAACTGCCATACTCAGTTCTTCTGCACTTTCTTCTGTTCGATCATAATAGGGATTAAGGTACAAAGCAAAGAAGTCAATTGACGTGTCTAAACGCGGCAGTAAGACTTCTTTGCCTTGTACCTTAATCCCTATTTTATAATAGACTTAGCAAAACACCGAAAATGATGTTAATAAAAGCATTTGACCTGCAAAAATAGCTATTATTTTATTACCTAGAGAATATAGGCTGTCTCAAGGTCAACATGGTGTAGTCTGACGTGCGGCCGTGTGTTAACAAGTTTAGACTTGTCTACTACTTGTCTACTGACTTGTCTACTGACTTGTCGTGTTTAGGCCTTGAGTCAATTTTCATGCATTGAACATAATGAATTTCGGGTGTACCGCTAGGACTATAAAGAGATGTACGATAAATGACAGACAGTATTGTATCATAATCATACCTCGTTCTAGAAGAATGCGGGCATCCTTAGGCTGAGATAAGCGCGCCGCAAGCAAAAGCGGTGTGTCTCCGTTGTCATTATGTAAATTAATTCCTCCTCCACAACTTGCAAGTATTTTAACAATATCCTCCTGAAAGCAGTTTGTAAGAAGTTACAAAAATCATGAAAACAGTCAAACTTATTACATAAAATTGATAATAATACATGCTAATACGAACCTGCCGTTGAATAATAGCATTATGGATCAATCTGTGCGAATGTGTTACGCGAGCGCCAGATTTAACAAGTAATTCAACGATTTCCGGAAACCTTGACCATACAGCTTCACATAGTGGTGTGTAACCTAAAAAACAATACAGTGTCATAATACAAGTACGTATTATCTAATTATCTGCTTTTAACATACGACTGACAAACAAGTGTCAGAACACTAAATGGAATGTGGTCTTCGACGAACATGGTAATTAAAAACCCCACACCATTATAATTAAATTAACTCACCATGTATTTCTTCACTGTTGACATTGGCACCGGCATTGATGAGATATTCTACTACTTTAACATGTCCTCTCATGACAGCTAAATATAATGGAGTCCGTTCATTAGTATCTCTAGCCTCCATGTTAGCTCCATCCCTTACTAGTAGATCCACCTAAAATTTTTAAGATTAAAATTATAGGTACGACACTTGGATTACACAAAGAGACATTTTATAGGTAATATCTAGTTAATGCTTTGCGAACCTGTGTTGCCAAATAGTTTTATGTGTGCATCACAACTAATAGAAAACTCTTGTAAGCCGAGGAAAGGAGCACAGTAATTCAAACTTATTCACAACGCTCAATTATTTGCACGCATTTTTACGCACAGTAATTAGCGCACAGTGCACGCAGAATAACGACTGTGAAATGTGACCAATCCGCTACGGAGATCGATAGTTCCTTTTGCCCATGTCGGGTGCGCGGGGGCATCATAGAAAGAAGATACATAAAATGGGGGCGGCGCCGTTTCACCGCCATTTCATATCTTTTTATGTTGTAAGGTTACATATCATGTTATTTATGATAAATATTATAAGAAAAGAGGTAAAGATTGTGAGTGTGTTTTTAGGGAGTAATTTCACCAGTAGATAGTTACATTATCCCTGAGTGACATAGGGCTCAATTCCGATGCGCCCTGTCTAAGATTAATTTAGGTTCAGTCTGTCCCTTTCTCTGCCAAACAAACGAAAAGGGACAGACTATATTAATTTAGACTAACGTCAGACTAAGCAGCTGTCCATTGCTAAGGAAATTAGAGAATTCATAGACAATTTAGTAGGGATGTTATTTGATGACAGCTAAAAAAAGACAAAAACACTTGTAAAAATACGTAAGAAATCGCATTATTTAATTTGGCGTTCCTAAATTATTGTAGTCTGTCTCTTTTCGTTCATTTGACAGAGAGAGAGAGGGAGAAAGAGAGAGAATCCACCTGAAGGATCAAAATTGCCCCACGTCCTATGACAAAGTGACGCATCTCAAAAAAAAAATGAAAATGTATATAAAAATATGGCATACTCACCAACTTAATTTTTTTACACCAACATATTAAAAAATTGCTGTAAAAAATAGTTCAGGAGCTGATATGAAAATTTGTTCTCATGAGTAGGTATTTATGAACTGAATAAAAAAAACTTTTCTTGGTTGAATGAAAGGGTATATCCTGGATAGGATCAGAAAAAATATTTTTTATAATTGGTTCATAAAATACTCATACAAACGAATCATCATAGCAGCCCCTGAATCATTTTTCATAGCAATTTTTTTATATGTTGGTGTAGAAAAATGAAAATAATGAGTATGCCATATTTTAATTTTCGTTTTTTTTGATACATGGGGTAATTTTGTATAGACTGTGATCCATATTCTTAAAACTTAGACAAGGCACTTTAGAATTGAGCCGATATTAAAATTTAAATTACACTGGAGCGTAGCTAGGGTGGGTAACTACATACATACTTAGTGTACTATGATATAACAATCACTAAAAAGCATTAAATTGTGAACTGGACATTGTTAGAATAATAAAAATAACTATTTCACCAACCATCACCATGGACCCTGATGATGCTGCACAATGGAGTGCTGTCAACCTATCATGGGTTTTTATATTTACATTACTACCAGCTCCCAAAAGCATTTTTGCAATTTCTTTCTGATCCTCTAGTGCAGCTATATGTAAAGGCGTAAGACCTTCAGCAGCTGTCACATCTACTTTACAACCTGAAAATTGTTTCATCATTTTACAAATACAAACAAGTATTATTAAGGGCCCAAGTCATACAATATGATTCTAACAATAAGCAAATAGCTATAACATGCAGAATTGCAGACCCACAACTTTTATATTATGTATTTAACAATTTTACTTAATATTTGGTTACAGAATATGTTAGCAGCACATACCAGATTTTATTAACAAACTGACAATTTCTGTATGGCCACGTTCTACTGCATAATGAAGAGCTGTTCTCATATATGAGTCCTGCTGATCAATATTGTATGTAGCTGCTGAAGCTGATGCTATTGCTGCACCAGTGCGTTCTAGTATTGCAGCATACCACCTGTTAACAGAACAAACACTTTAATAAATAAAAGCCTGCTGAGTTTTTCAGGGCTAATAAAAGCTTAATTTAGTTTAGTTTATTACTATTTATTAATAATATGTATTGTTTTTTTTTAATAATGTTTGGTGTATCAGTCCTTGGCCTCACTCGGCTAGGGTCTACTGAAAACCAGCATCGGGGCCCCTAGCGGGTCACGACTTAAGCTGAGTGGGGCCCTTTTAATATGGACATCACAGACGCACAACTGCACAGTCCGACTGGCTTACCCACATAAATTGTAATTTTGTTGTGTTTCTTGTTTTATAACCGTGCCCATACATTGTTTGTTTTCGTGTGTTATGTGATGACCATTCATTAATAAATGTATTTTCTTTCTTTCTTTTTTTCTAATTTCAATTCTTGAGGTTGAGAATATTTTTAATCATTCAAATATCTATTCTATAGGATAAGGCAGTGTTTTAGGATAGGTTTACAATGGCATATTTTACAGGAAACAAGGTTCCAGGACAAAGAAAGCTAATGGGTAAAATGCTTCTTAAATGTTGAAATACCCACTTGTACATAGAAGTCCAATTTTCATCTTCACTAGTGTCTACTACAGGTGTATCATTATCTATTTCTTCATCCCACTCCAGGTCAGACTGAGGTGATGGTGTCAAAGAAGATGCATTTATAACACTTGACACTCTACCCTCATCACTACTAGAACCTTCACTATGGATCACTACAAAGTAACCTTGGTTTTTGTCCTTAATTTTCCTTTCATTTATATTCTTATATTTTACAACAGCATCTACAGGACCACCACACTGATACTTTCTCTTGTTGGATCTATGTTTTTTCCTTGATAAAGTTGATGAAGTTTTTGATGCACTAGTAGACAAAGTAGCATCTATTAAAAGTTTGACTATTTCAAAATTCCCAATGTGTGCTGCTTCACCCAAACTAGTTTTGCCAAAGCAAGTAGTTTTGTTAGGATTAGCACCTGCAAATAAATCGCCACGGTGACATTAAATATCTTTAAATTCCCTCTTCCCAGATGCGGTAAACAGTCCAGATCAGCCCAAAATGATGATGGGGCCTTGGTATGTTCACACTTGGAACTACAAACCATAATTACCTTTGGATAACAATTGTGCCACTGTTTGATGATCTTGTATTAAGACTGCTTGGTAAAGACCCTCTTCTGAAGATTTTTCCATCTTCCATTACTTAAATTAGGAGTAAGTTGGTTTTCAGAAGGTTCACATACTTTCCATAGGCATTACATTGTTTCAGATAATATTTTCTTGCTGTTTTAGCGTTGTGAAACGAAACATAGAACTAAAATCCATCAAGCACAGGAAAAGTCTTAAAACAACGATACCTTCCATAAAATCCAATTTATAAATTACTTCCAATTTATCTATATGAATTTATCTACGGAATTTATACTATAAAATAACAAAAACTATGTAACCATGTCAACAACGTCAACTGTCAAGTCAAAAATGTTTTTTTTATACAGGTCTTATGGTTAAGGCCTTGGATAAAAGAATGAAACAGCCATGTTTAAGTAGTTTATTTTCTTTTTCTTCTTTTCACGGACTTTTGGTAGGATGATTAGATTAGGAAATAAAATAAAATTTCTAAACGAGCTAATTATGTCAAGCTGCTTTTTGACAGCTGACACTGACATTTTCTTGACATTGACAGTTTCATTCACCATGGCGCCGCGTTTATTTTTGGACATAGGATTGCTTCTGTGAATTACTGTTAAATTTGGGTGTTAAATTATTTGTGTATGTATTTGAACATTGATAAATGTTTTCATGTGTGAAATATATACCTCATGACTATGTAATCAACTTTCTATCCTGTGCTACTTTGCTATGGTATTGTGGTGACCATAATAGATTTGACATATTCGTTCTTCCTGTTTCTCGATGCTGGCTTTAAACCCCAAATTAGATTTATTTGCTGCTCATAACGTTAATGTGCTTTCAAAAATTAATAAATAACTCAATCATAATTTGATATGGTGTTACTTTTGCGAAAACTCACCCCATGTAAATTTTCACTAAGTATTTTTTCCATGATTCATTAGCATACTGTGGTATTTCGACTTATTCTTAGCGTTCTTTCAGATTATCGTGTAGATTCTTACTACGTCTGTTATAATGTTTATCTTTCAGATATTATGGTGCTAGATTTCAAACAAAATGTCCACTGAAAATTGCCTTGTAAAAGCAATATATTCCTTCAAGGGTAAAAATAATGATGAGCTATGCTTCAAAAAAGGTGATATAATCACTGTCACCCAAAGAGAGGAAGGTGGGTGGTGGGAGGGTACTTTGGGTGAAACAACAGGATGGTTTCCCAGTAACTATGTGACAGAGTATAAAGGTAAATGTCCCTGGTTAAAACTATGTATTATAATATGCAATAAATAAATGACTAATCCTAATTTGTTCTGATTAGATCCCTCTGGTTCAGTGACTACATCACCGATTCGGGCTGCATCCGAAATACAAGCCTTTAGGAATGTTGTCCTTAAAGACATCATTGATTCTGAAAAAGCACATGTTGCTGAAATGCAAGGTCTTGTCAACAATTTTTTACAGCCTCTTGAAAAAAGTGAAATGTGAGTAAAACATGTAACAACATACATTTTACAATAATAGATGGATATGTTAATACCTAAACAGAATTAATTGAACTATTTAGTTTTAATTATCATTAGCGTCTAACACTTAAGATGTGGCACCAGAAAGGAATAATTATAACAGAGCGCCTCTTACACCCTCAATATTAAGGGTTATGTTTTTTAAATAAAATATATAAAAGTAAAATGTTCATTGCTTTATTTCATACTTATGCTTATAGGCTTACCAAAGATGAATTCAAGCAGTTGACTGGAAACATAAATGAAGTTCTGCAAATACATGAGCAGTTCTTAAGCTTGTTGGAAGAATGTGCAACGAAAACAGGTCCAGACCAAAGAGTAGGTGGTTTGTTCCTGCAGTGGGCCCCAAGAATAAAATCTGTGCATCAGGCATACTGTGCTGGTCACCCAAAAGCTGTGTGCGTTCTTGATAAATACAAGTAAGTCATATTTTCTTTCCAAAACAGGTAGTTTTACAATGTTTAGGTTAACTGAGTTATAAACAACTCATCCAGGAACTCTCTGCTGTACGTTTAGTTTCTTTGAGTAGGATATAATTTTTATTTCAGGGAGGAATTGAACACATGGATGGAAAATGCTGGTGCAGTTTGCCCTGGAGTTTTAGTACTTACAGCTGGCTTGTCTAAACCATTCAGGAGACTTGGAAAGTATCCAGCTATGCTGCAAGAGCTAGCCAGGCATGTCCATGAAGCCCACCCTGACAGAGGTGATACTCACCGAGCATCTGTGGTTTACAAAGATATTGCTGTAAGTGTACTATCTTAATTCCTATAAGCTTAACATTTAAAGGCTAGAAAGGAATGTAGAGGTTGCACAGTTGGTCACCCAATTGAGTAAACTTCCTCTTCCAAATTCTTGTAAAAGTAGGTTGAAAAAAAAGGAAAATGTATTGTCTGCATCCTGGCTTGCGCCAGACGTGCGGGGACGAGATTTACTATACCAGCCACGTGCGATTGGCGCTTCCTCATCCCCCGCAAGTCTGGCTAGGCGCAGGAGGGTCGCACATGGACTTCGAGCGAGCGCAATGCCCAGATCCAAAAGTATAGACACCGTCTTTATAAAATAAGACTCCTTTATTTTTAATGTATGAAAAAGTATGTACTTGTGGTGACAGTCTTGTTGTAGTGTTTCGTGTTTCGGGCTATAAAACCCAGAGTTTGCGGTTTTGAATCCCGCAAGGATGTTTGTGTGATGAGCAGGTACAACTGTACCTAAGTCTAAAAACTAATGCAAACACATACTTATAGTATGTTTATGCAGTATTCTAGTTGCAATTACACAAGCTCACACAAAATTTGGGGCTAGGTAAAGTGTTTGTTGAAACAATTTATCACCCTACCAATCATTTCTATCGCAAGTTAACAACGCACAACGCCATCTGTTAGCAACAATCAGAACTAAACTCTACTCACGGCATATGTATCCGTAGCTGGTTCTCCATAAATCTTTTATATTATTCTATGTATAAAATAGCAAATGTGCATTCCATTATCATTTTGTTATAAACATTTTTTTAATAACAAGCCTTAATGAATAAATCTGTCCACAGAGTGGCTGTGCAGCGTTACGAAGGCAAAAAGAGTTGGAACTGCAGGTAGTTACTGGAGAGGTCCGTGGCTGGCCCGGCGGCGAGCTGGCGGCGCTAGGTGACGTGCTACACATGGGCAGTGTGGCTGTCGGCCCGTCCCACCAGGACCGGTACCTTGTGCTGTTCCCATCGGCACTGCTTTTGCTGTCCGTCAGCAAAAGAGTTTCGGCTTTCGTGTATGAGGTAAGAATGATATATTTGTCCGCAGTCCTGGTTATAGTTGTAGATGCAATCTAGGGTGGTACCAATGTGCGTATAGTCCACACCGCCTTACTGAGTCCTCGCCTGCAGGGTCGGGCAATATGAACAACATATACTGCAGGGAAGATATCAGAGGCAGCGTATTCTAGTACCTAGCTGTCTAGCTATATCAACTAATTTTCATACCCATTAACAATCTCAAATATCGAGATAGCAGAAATAGCTTATTGAGGTTACGATATTGGGAACAGTTGGTAGACACACAAATACAGACTTCTGTGCTAAAATAAATGGAAATGTATTATTAGTTGTAGCTATTACCTTCTACATATACAGGTGTCCCTTCAATGAAGGATAATCCTTTAGGTACAGATAAGTAACATCATGCTCTACTTTATGGCAAAAAAAAAAACATTTGAAAGTGTTGCCATTTTAGAGATTTTAGTTTTGAGTTTTTATTATTGGGAGCCTTACTAACATTTTTTGTAAAAATTCAAGAGTAATAAAATAGAAACAGACATTAAATAATCATTAATTGTAGAAGTAGCCATACAACTATTAAATATTTGTCTCAAAAATGGTAACACTTTTACTTATTTTTTTTTTGCCATATACAAGTAATAGAGCATTTTGTAACTAGTCTGCACCTAAAAGATTATCCTTCATTAACGGGACACCCTGTATACAACAAGCTTTTTATACTTCTGTGTTTTGTCTCGAAGCACTAGTAGGGCCCAAAAGATAAGGAGACATGTTTGGGCCCCCTAAGGGCCAATATTATAGTAATTTTTAAATTTTTGACGTTCATAAGTGGCATTTTCTATCCTAAATTGAATAAATGATTTTTGACTTTGACTTTGACTTTACTACAAAATTCAGAAGTGTATAAATCAAGTCATGAGTAGTGACATTCTCATAATAATAATACTTATGGTTTTTCTTTGTTATCAGGGCTGTCTTCCATTAACGGGTATTACAGTTTGCAAATTAGATGATACTGATACAAGGAAAAATGCATTTGAAATTAGCGGTCCCATGATAGACACAATAGTTGCCGTGTGCCAAACGAGAGCTGAAGCTGACAATTGGGTCAGTTTGCTCCAGAAACACTCTAACTCGAGCAGCCCCGCCCACGAGCCAGCGCAGCCGCAGTCCTTACCACATGTAAGTATGATGCACCTTTGTTTAATTGTATTATTTCCAAAAATGGTAGTGTATTAGAAAGAGGTAGATATTTTTAAACTGAAAATCAATCACATCGATTATAATACTGCTACTCTAAACATCACTAGCGTATAAGGGACATCACTAGAACTGTCAGGGGAGGACACTTTGGATTGTCCCGCGCAGAATATGGCTTTTACTATAATTTCTGTAATAAAACTATGGAAAAGGAAAGTATTATTGAACTAAGTGTTCTGCTGTTTTATAATATGTAATCTTCTACTGCGCGGCGATTTGAATTTTATGCGCCGAACACACACACGTGCATGCTTATGTGTTTACGTGTTAAATATCATGTGTGTACGAGAAGGTAATTGACCCAATTGCCTCAATATGAGAGAAGCAGATTCCGCGCAGATAAGGCACTACCTTATCTACCTCTTTTTTTTTAACAATATCATTGATTACTACCGAGAATTCAAATTATTAAGGTTCTTATAATGTCCTATAGCTGACCCGCTCCCCGTCCGAAGGAGCGTTGTCTAGCATCAACAGTAGCCGCCGCAGTCTTTATCACGTGACGCTACCGCCGCCCAGTTACCCTTCTGCATCTCCGTATTATTCGTTAACAAAGTATTTTGCGAGACTCGTTAAGAAAAAAGTTATAACCAGACAAATGTTGCGTAAATTATTACATGAAAGGACGTGGGCTAAAGCATTAGAGCTGTCCGGCTTGCCTGTAAGAAGAAGACATAAAAATCATATTCGACTACGAATAGACAACGACGGTACGGTCGAGACGGAGACAGAATATTCTGATAGCGATAGCGAAAGAGAAACTGATTCCGTTGAATCATGCACAACGTCTAGCTGTACAGACACAGAAGCAATTTTATCCTCGAAAATGTTTAGACAAGACGCTATGGACAGTGCGAGTCCTCGAGCCGTGTCGTCTTCTTGTAGCAGCTGGGGCAGTAACTATGGTTACGTGCGGTGCCTCGACAACAGCCCTGATATGCATTTCGATATCAATCAACCAGTGAAAGGTGATTGTACAAAAAATATTTTTCAATATACACCTCAAAGCTATGCCGACATTAATTCAGAAATGAATGATTATGCACAAGGCCATTTGAATAGTCTTCAAATTCTAAAACAACATTCCGAAAGTACAGACAACTCTAATTTTGAAGTACGGCCGTACATGGCATGTGAAGATTTAGTAAATATTGACCAAAATACTCAGATTGATACTCTTGGCAATGAAGAATTTGATTTTGTTCCTACTAGACGAAGCTTTCCTAATTATAGAGGTAAAATTGATGCAGTCCCAAAACTGTGGAAATCTACTGAAGAGAAATGCTGCAATTACGAAATTGATTGTAATGATTCTATAACAACTAGTTTATTGCAACATTTAGCTCCACCCTCACCCAAGCAGTTTCGGGAATATAATCCAATAGATTCGATCATTCTAGATCCACCTCCAATGTTTAGGAACAAAGAAGATGACCTAAAAATCTTAAATGTTAACCTTAATACCAATGTACCATTTAGGAAGCATTCTCTAAATTCTGACAAGAGAATAAGGCGATCATTGTCCAAGTCGATGGTTGAGACCGAAAGTCTCAATAAAAGTGAGGAGACACGTGTCCAAAGAATGAGTTCACAGTCTGAAAATAATAAAGTTAATAAAAAATGTGAGTGTTGCAACAGATCTTTGTGTCCTAGTCCAAGATCTTCTGATTCAGGTGTTGTGGGAAGTTGCAACCTTGCTTCCCCAGAATTAAACATGCACGATGATCCTAACTCGGTCAATATCGAAAACGATTCTGATAGTCAAGAGAAAAAAGTTGACTACGTGAAAAGGTCTCTGAGTAAACTTCATCAAGAATCTTATGATAATGAACGTCGTAAGAAGCTGACGCTGTCTGAAATTGAAGCAGCAGCATTCGAAGACCAGTGCAGGTGTACATCTCCTTTCGGATCTACAGCTAGAACATCATGCGTGACGAGTGTCACTTCAGAAAATAGTCTTGACGTAATGGATTCATCGAATACTTATCTGAAATCGACATTTACTGCACACCCACCTGTTTCTTCACCTCAGATTAAAAGAACTTCCATACGGAGAAACATTGAACAATACGTTCCAGAAATAAAACTGAAGTCAGAGCCACCTCCACGTTTTTATCGCAAACCGAGTGCCCATATAGAGATGCCAAAGAATGTGCGCCAACCAATGCCGAGTCAGTGGAGTACGCTAAACATAACAGAACGGACGAAACCTAGTCTTCATTACCATATGCGCATATACAGGGAAAATTCGGGGCGCGAAAACGTTGATAGACAGTCCCGTGGCAATATCCCACGAAATCGTGACGTATTTGACAAGGAGAACAAACTTAGAGATGAGTCTGGTTACGCGCAGTCGCGGAAAACGAGATCTCGTAGCGAAGACTTGTCGAAATTGCAGAAGGGTTTTAGCGAAGCGCCTCCTGGCTTTGTGGTGTACCGCTCCGACCTGTACGCACACTGGTGGATGAAAGCAAAGTTACCGATTACCGTGGTCACCGACTCAGGCAAGGATCATTATTTTGTAAAGAGATACTGTTTTGTGTATCACTGGTTTTAACGATAGCAATGCCTTGAAGAATAACCGCTGAATTAATACTGTCATTTAGAGTTTCCCCAGTGTTGCAGTGCTTTACTTGATCATCCTTGCCTGTGTTATTTCATCTTACTAATATAAAAAGAAAATCACAGTAAATAGAATTCACCATACTAACAATGAGAAAAGAAATGCATGGAATCGCTCTTTTCATGAATATACAACGATTACTGTGTGGTTTTGTTTTTGTGTTAGTTATTTAGTGATTTAAACCCATAATGACTTTGGGGATTGACCTTCGACGCTGTTTACGAATTCTTAAATCTTGAGCGGTTGTGTACGTCGCCGTATTTGCGCTCGAGAGTTGTTAATATAAAACGTCTGGGCTTAAGATGCGGTCTAGCATATGGCACGGCAAACAAACCCCGGTGTAAGCTGAGTCAGCCGAGTCACAACTGTGGGCTATAAACCGCTGCTTTAAATAGTTGTTTGAACGAGTGCAACTGGATATTTTGTAAACTTCGTCAAACTGCTGGAACTGTTTATAATCGCGCTAATATATCCATGGTTTATTGGTGCCTTATAACTAATTTGGTATCCCTCTCCACAGATGGCCATGAGCGACAGCAATAACTCTGATTTATCATCCGGGCTGACCAACCACAAAAGATCACACTCATTCAACAATCATCAAAGCTACACCCAACATACGCAGCAAACCCAGAAAAATAAACAAAAAAATCAGTCAGCACGGTGGCTTTTAAGTTCTTGCGACTCCTTGGATCAATCGCCCGCTAAATCGAACAAAGTACCCATTGGAAAGAAATTCTCTTCTGTTGATTTCATCGACATGTCGAACACGAACTACAGCAATAAAGGTAGTGTTATTTTGAATATCAGTTTTGTCTCTGGATCATGCTACCATCAACAAAAAATGTTTGCCAATGGATTCCATATAAAATAAAGTTCATTCCGTTTCTTTCTGTGCCATACAAGCGAAAAGAGATAGACTACAATAATTTAGAAACGTCTACGATTGACATGAATTTATTGAAAGGCTGTTTAGATAAGCGTTTTAAATTATTTTTCTGTAATATGAATAATAGTCTCACTTTTTTTTTCTTCTACAAAGAAAGAGATTGCATGTCATTAACGTAAAATTGTCATACTGCCGTATTCAGAGACGATAGTTAAAGTTAGTCCTTCATTAAGTCTCAAGCCGTCCTTTTCTATTTTGTTGACTAAGAACGAGACTTAATTATAATAATATTTAATTGACGTCTCTGAGCGCGGCACATATAGAGGGCTCTCAGAAATCAGGACAAATGTTAACTTCCTAGTTAAATTGTTTGAAAACAGAAGAATTAGACTGACTTTATATAGAGGGTTTTGGTTTAGGGTGGAGTATAACATGTCTGAGGCCAGCCCCACCCCTGAGGCCGCAGTCTTTCACCATCGGCTCGGACGAGAATATCGGTCCCACACACCCCTACGCACCGCACCAACGCAAATCTAACTCTTACGAAGAAGACGCTCTTATTCTCAAAGTCATAGAAGCCTATTGCACCTCGGCGCGCTGCAGAAACGCTGTCAGTTCCGGTGAGTCTACCACACTTTATCGTGTATATTTTCAAGCAGATCCACCTCCATACTGTTAATGACCTCGTCGACAACGGCCATTTGTTAAATTGCTATCGTTATGCTAATAACAGCGAGCGTTGTTACCTAATCACAGTAATTACCAAATATTACTCTAGGCTATTATCAGCGCGAGACATTTACATCGACGGTTAATGATTTTCATTTGTTAAAACTAATATCGCCGGATTAGGCGAGCAGTTAGTAATAAATAGTAATGCATTGATACAATGTAAAATAATCACTTGAACTCAATTGGAATGCTGTACTATGTAACAGTAGATTTCTGGCAAGGGTTTATACTAACATAGCTGTATTTATTATGCAGTACCCAATATACCACTGGAGATATTCGAGTCTACAAGGAGAAGACACGCAAAATCAAGAAACCGTATTATCAGTTGGTTGTTAGAATGAAAGATCTGTATTTATATATACCAAACTTATCGCTAGTCATTTGAAGTTAGCGCTTGATATCGATCCTCATAAACTTTTATTTTTGTTGTCGGTGTAATATTAACGCACCTCAAGTCACTATAATACTCTTTTTATGCTCGCATATTACTTATACCTGTCGATATGAGCACACTCTCTAAATGCATGAAAATACAGCATGCTTTGGTAATCTTCCTATATAATCTCTCTGTACAATATTTATTAGTAGTCCTAATTATTTATAGGTAAAGAACGTTTTTTATGTAGAGTTGTTAGAAATGGTATTTCAATACTCTAAGTACAAAGTAGCTAGTCGTCGTTTCAGTATCAAGTTATATAGCTTAAAAATGAAAAGTACTCGCATATTATGTAGACTTTAATTATTTTACTTGGATTCAGTTATTTCTGTTTAGTGTGAAGTTTTGGAGTATTATTCAGTTATTAGTAGAGTCGTTAGAGCAACTATTTGGCTTTATTCCAAAGAGAACATTACAATTGCGTGAATTCGGCATGGATTAATTAACAAATAGATAAACAATCAACTAGGAATATTACTCAGACTTTTCTTGGTAACTTTGCACTTTACTTCTTGCAACTTCAACACTGCATTTGTAAAATAATAAGCATTATGCGTCATCTATAAATATTACTTCGTAACTAACAAAATGAATGTCAAGTCTTAGTCAAGTGTAGTACTTTCTGTAGACTGTACACACTTACTATTAAGAAGGCACCATACATGTAAATATAACTCAACACTATAGCTTTGAACCCTGCGACACGGTTAGTCTGAACCTTTCTATTTTGTTACATGCGGCTGCCTTTATATCGCACCTGCAGTGGACTGCGGCCACTTGTCTCTCGGTAAAGTACAATATCACGCACCCGCTACTAACATACCTCACTATAACTATACTAAACTGCCGGCCATCCATCGGAGCGAGACTCCCGAGCGGTCCGGCTGTAGCAAGTCGACGAAAGTGAAACGTAACAAAAGCTCTTCGGCGGCGGACGCCTACCTCTACCGCGGCCCGGACACGCGGCGGCTGCTCTCCGAGAGGAAATTCCAGATGAATCGATCGAATCCCAACCTGTGGGAGTGCACTGACGATCGCAAGCAAAAGTTCAGTTGCGGCTGGGAGAGGCGGAGCGGCTCGCACCCGAGCTTGGCGCCCCTTCGGCCGGCGCTGGGGGCGCCGCTGACCACCCCCGCGCCCCCTCCACCCCGCTCGGCCCGCTCCTCCACTTGGTGTTGCGGCACCTTCGTCAAGCAACTACACAAATCCCACCACTTCGACTGACAAAAGTAGCCCTGTTCATTTGGTGCTCAATTTTGATACCGTTCCTCTAGTTAATTCGATTCCGCCTGACGCTGAACCATTCTCAGACTCACTAACATATCCATCGAATAGGTGTGCGTGATCATTGTCTGGTTTTCGAATTGCAAGCTCCTCATTAACCAAAGTTTATTCCATTGACTAATATATTTTTATTTAATTAAATACAGTGGCAGATTTACGTAATACATATTTAATATAAGCGTGTAAGTAAATGATCTGAGAGTATCAAAAGTTTTGTTCTTGAATATAGAATTGAATTAATGTATTAGATTTACCACTGTGTTACGATTGTTACATGTTTTAAAACTAACTTTCGCAAATTAATCATATAATGTATTTACATTTTCGCTTATTTATCAGCTTTTAATTATATACTTAAAATAAATAAATACTAGGTAAGCAAGATATCCATGTATTTAAATAATGCATAAGCAATCACAGTACATACCAAGTCAACATATTTTCATACTTTTTAAGTGCCATTCAGTAAAAGCGTGTTAAGGTAATTCATACCTCAAAAGAAGTGTAATCTATGCTAACATTTTTACTTATAAAATAGAATGTATGATATGACTATTAGTTCATTATTATGCATGTCTGCAGTATTATTTAGATTTGATATTTAGTAGTAATTGCTTTTTAATATTATATAAATATAATGGATTATGGTGCATTAATTTGGTGCGAATGAGCATGATTTAAATTTAATATAGTGTATATTTATTGATAAAAATACTTATACTTAGTGATTTGCTAAGATGTTTTAATCTTTGTTAGCGGTATGTTTATTAAATTTTATGCGCAGCTAAAACAAATGTGTGATAATGTTGTAGCTTTAGAAGCATAATAATTATTACCTATTTTATTGTGTATCGCACACATACTTTCTAAAGAATTATACAATTTGTTATTAGAGTAACTTACTGCTTCCTTTACATCATTTTGTTATTTCTTATGAGTAGGTCTTGATTTGAATTATACCGTAATCTCATTTTGTTCTCGTTTCACGTCCTCACTAGATAAAGCATAACCTAGAAACGTATTACGTGCTCGTAGTACTGGGCGTCTAAACCTAACTTGGTTATCATTATTTTGTTTTTTAGGATTTCGCACCTCAAAAGGAAAATAAGGATCAATGTTGTCGTCCGTCTGTTAGTCCGTTTGTCTGTCTGTCAAGACCCTTTATCTCAGGAATGCGTGGAATTATCTAAGTCTTAGACACAAGCAAAGGAAACAGTCCGTGAAAACCGCAAATTTGTCGTTACATTGTAAAATAAAAAAAACCTTAACCCTCAGTGCGTGAGTCCGAATCGCACTTGCCCGTTTCTTTTTAACACGACAGTTATATCTTTTACCAGTTTCATCTTACTTCTAAGGCCATATTTAGTATTTGCGTAAGGTTGACTCGTAGAACAAAACCAACTTTGTTACAATTTAAGTTTAACCGGCGCAGATGGGCAGTATTCCAACGATTTGTGTCTGAAACTACAAATGCAAAGCCATTTGTTTCCATGATTTTGTGCAAACGGATATGAAATCCAACTTTGCACCTGACGTTTGTAGGCGGTTTTATAATAATTTATCAAATGACATGTTAAATTCATTAATTTTGGGCATTAGTAGAGATGTATTTTGATTAGATTAAGTCTTCGCGCAGTACGCGGGGGGTATGTACCTACCCAATTAATCGTATAATATCAGAGCGCGGTTTTGAGCTGGCTTTGTAAATGGTGGCCCCATATTAATTTTGCTACACAATATTCATTAAATCTTTGTTAATAAAGTGTAACGCGTTGACGTTATTTCATCGTATGTCGTTAGGTACCGTTCCGCGGGAATTATGTAAAGCGTAGATAGAGCGAGCAGCTAATGGAGACAAGTGGGGCAGGTTATTAGATTGTGCTGGTAATCAGAGCGGGCAGCGGCCGCCGCCGCGTGCCATTCATTTATTATTGAGCAGGATAGCGCAACTCCCGCCGCATGCAACACTCCGTGTATCCCTCGGTAAACCTGTGCCAACGGTTATACGGGGTGTGAGATAGAAGATATTAAAGTACATATTCAGCAGCTAGTTATAAAACATCCGTAATTCTAAACTAGCATAAATTAATAAATAACTTCAAACACAAGCAATCGACCAGGGAAAACAAAAAAATACTTACATTTTTATATTTTTTAAAGTTCCAATATGGCTTCATACTCACCTGTATTTCACTCTACTTCAAAACATATTATATATAAATATATATATATATATATATATATATTTAACTTTCCATAAAATTACTAACCCAAACAACCCGTAGGCAATGCTTGAACTTTTAACTAAATTGGACACCTTTTATTTCATTACCTGTACTTTTATGGTGTCGGAAGAGAAACTGGTCAATGCAACCCCTATAAAACAATTGGAGTTAATGTAGCACGAAACACCTTTCTTAAAGAGCACAAAATGTAGCGTAAAATAGATATAACGAAATGACCTCCTTGCTCTGAGGTAATTTCGAAAAAGGGAAACTGAAAACAGTGGAGGTTGTCAAGGGAAAGCTGGCACTGATTAATTGAAGCAGAATCTGAAAAATCCGCATAGTACCGCAGGCTTGCGGCAGATATTGCGAAACATCCTAATAAGCTGAGCTAGTTTTGTGCTAAATCTATTTCGGTATAAAATTTGCATCGACTATCGAATACTTTTTTTTCAACTACGTGATTCATGAAAGAATACAATCATCAAAGTTAATATGATTAAGTGCAGACCTAAATGTTTTTAAAAAGGTATTTATTTGTTCAAAAAATATTTTTAAATAATAGTATTATATTTATAAATAATAATATTAAGTACTAAATGCCTCATACTTGTATTTCCCATATACTTTTAGTTAATGATAATTTAAGCTCTGCGTTTGCTTTTAAAAGCAACAATAGTTTACTTTTATTTATTTGAATTAATAACCCAAACAGTTGCTCATAAATAATTAAACTAATTCTGTTATAAGTTCACACTTTATTCCTGACTTCAGTTCTCCTCTTCTCACGACCGCGCCCGTCTCATAATTCGTGGCCTGACCTAATCGCTATTTTTAAACCAAATTCATGGTTAATTATAAAAATTACAGACGCTTTTTTTAGTTTAGTTAACGCTTAAAGCTATTGACGCTTTAACTTGCTCATTAAGTAATGATTTTTTTAAACCTCATTTATCTTTGACAATGTTGGAGTTTAAAACATTAATGTGCCATAAATGCACGGTACAGTAGATTGTTAAAAGTTGAATAAGTAATTGCAGATACATTTTAAGTAAAAGTCTTTTAAGAACATCCTAATATTAGGTATTTGAAATTGAATATTGCGTTTGTAGCAAACTGCGTGACGCCTAAATGCAACTTGTAAAATCACTTTTAGACTGACATTGAAATCTGTAACAGCTATTAGTAATCATTCATCAGTCATTAATTATTTATTTTACATACATATTAAGAAGTAACAAACTAAAAAAGTTTTAAATGAAATTAACATTTAATATCACAGGAATTTACATATGTATTCATTTACTTTTTATAGTCATAATAATTAATAAGACTTTTTCGATGTTACTGATATATCATTTGATTTAACCAAACAGAAGTACAAGATTTAGATTATGGTATTATTGATTTCAAAACAGTCTCAACGAATCATGTACCTATGTTTCGCGTTGTTTGTTGACTTGTTTTCTTCGTCAGACGCATAGGTTACACCAAACTTTAATTGTATGTACCTAATTTTAATGTTGTGTTGTGCTTTATATTTATGATATTAGTAAATATACAGGTGACCCAAGAAGAGCGTGCCAGACTGACACTGGAGATAGCAAAGACCTTTTGAATAAAAATAACTTGTCTCTAATAAAAGTCTAATGTATAAAGAATATAAGAAAATGTCATTATATCCCAAACTTTGACACTTACTAGAGTCATGTTATTTGATTTAATGGTGCTATGGCTAAGCTATCTCGAGCGTCAGTTTGGCGTGCCATTTTAGGACAAAAAGTGGCATTATCTACCAATAACCAAAATACTTTTTTAAGTTAATACTTTTTTTAAGCTCACGCTTTGTTGGGGGCTAGGTAATTGGTGTTTGTTGAAACAATTTTTTTATTTATTTAAGTTAATGTAAAAGATCTATAGCTGAGCTATCTCCAGTGTCAGTTTGGCACGCTCTTTTCGGGACACCCTAAACAGTTCGATGTGGGTGAGGCATGATAATAACACATTATAAAGGTTTGTTCCCAGAGGTCCACGATTCTATTGTTCTTCTTTTCCTACGGGTCATTGAGATTTTCCAAAAGTACAGTCAATAGAAACAAATTCTTATCTGAAAGAACAATATTTTAATAAAATTATGTTTTATGTAAAAATTTAAAGATTTTTAATGGTTTTTCCTGTCTTCGTACATAAAACAGCTCTAAAGTATCATGTTGTTCTTACTAATTAAAAGTAAACACATTTGTTCGCTTTTTTTCGATAAAATTAAGTGTAAAATTTGCTTTCAAAGTTTGTAACATGGTCCCTAGAACAAGATTGTGTATTCTTTCATTTCATAGAAGTATTATACACATTATCCCTTAGCCAAGCTTTCATTGCTGACTGTATCAAACATTCTCATGGACCCAACTGAAAAGAAAAATTTACTAATTTAAAAAGTCGTGGACCCGTTTGGGAATTCAAGTATGAATTTTCCATGGACCTTTGGGAACAACCCATTATAAAGTGTAATTGGGTATAATTTTATTCATACATAGATTGATTTAATATTTATTAAAGTTTAGTATTCAAAACGATCGTGTTTGAAATATATATTTGCAATATTTATTTTTCTATTGGGATATTATTGTAGCTGCATATAATAGATTTTTAAATAAATTATTAGAAACTATATTTGATGCAAATATTTCTTTTAACTCCACCTCTATCACACAAAACTAACATTGTATTGCCTGTCAAGGTTTAATAAGTCCTTCCACTTATAAAACTGTCTGGTATGAAAGAATGCACATGCACCTAAAATCGATCAACATCGATATATCGCCTATTATTATAACTTACTAATGATACTCTATATGCTAAATTGTAGACAGTATGCTTTCACAACTTGTTGAGTCACATAATATATACGTATTTACTTAGTTTGGCAAATAATTCGTTAGAAAGTAATCAAATATGAAATTTTCGGCCGTTTCCGTAAATGAGTACAAAGAAAAGTGCATCTTTTGTCCCTCTGAGAAAGAGCTTTTTTGTTTTTTTACTACAAATAAGTTTGACGACCGTCTTGGTGTATTGGTTCGCACTCTGGACTACAAATCCAGAAGTTGCGGGTTCAAATGTTTTTGTGATGAACACGAGCATTTGTACCCAAGTCATGGATGTTTATATACGCATAGGTACAAGTATGTCTAGCACAAGCTCCTGCTTAGTGTAGGGCTGGGTAATCGGTGTGTTTGTTGAAACAATTTATTTATTTTAGTGAGTAACTAGTAGCATTGTAATTATTTTATTGGAGTCTATTCATAGCCCTATTGTTGTATGGTTTAACCGTTAATATTACATTATATTATCTAGTATTATCAGGCCCTTCTGCTTATAAAGGTGGGTACCGAATTAACAATGCTATTCAGCGGGAATTCAAATATTCACTCGCTCGCACCGAGACGTAACGTTATCGCGGAATAAATTATTGCCACTGAATAGCCAAGTTAACTGAGGTGTGGTATGGATTATCTCGTATCGTGATACAATAATGCTATTTTCAGAATGCGATGACGAGACTCCCTCGATAGAAGCGCTAGTCCGGTCTCCGTCGCTGCCTGTACACTCGGCCAGCCACAGCTCGCCGACCTTATGGACCATTGTCATGCGACTGCAGAACGAAATTAAAACGCTCAAAATGGACGTTAAAAACTTGCAGCTGCAACTCTTCGACGAACGACAAGAACGAACGCTTGCCATAGCCGCCTTGCACACTAACAGTATATTTAAAGATGCAAAAGAAAGTAAATGTTAAGTGCCTTCTATAGTTTTAATGTACAACGAGTATTATGAATTTAATTAATATAAATATAAATTTTGAAATAACTCATTGGTTGTTTTTTTATACTTTCTTATAATAATGTAAACATGGGACAATTCCACGTACAGTGCTCTGGTGCCAAAGTAAATAGCTAAAGCAATTGTGTAATTGAAATAAGAAACAACCGTGGTACCACAACACCCAGACCCGAGTATCTGTAAGTACTTACTTAGTATAGCTGTAAAACCTTGTATTTTTATATATTCTGCGGTAAATCTTAATATAAATAATATCTACATATTAATAGAAAGAGAGTAACACTGATAGGTAGATAGAATATAAGTACACGTACTTACCTACTTTCGACACTACTGGTTGACTATTAAAATTACAGAGAAGTAAGCAACATAAATGAAAACTTCGCGTAAGGTTGACTTTAAGGATTTTAGTCTCACTTTCATCATGAAAGAAAATAAACGTGCAAATTGCATGCTTGTGTCGAATGGAATGGACCTTTTGGTTTTCGTGTTAAGAAGTATGGTTATGGAACACAAAAATCTTACTGCATTTCCACCTCGGGCGAAGGATTGAATGCATATGGTGCCATACAGCTACGTTACCTATCCACACCCATAATTTTTCGTATTGCCTAAAATACCTACTTGCTTAAAATTTCTTAAGTTACTTCTGCCCTTGGTATTTTGTAATACTTAAACACATTAGCCGCGCTTGACACGCTGCGTGTTATTTATGCTGTAGGTACACACATTTCAAGAAAAAACATTTAAGAACTGCTCGTTTATCCCGAAGCCCCCGCCAGCCGTCACTCACGTGCCAAACGGTTTCCTCCAACTTGACATTCTTTATTTGGTTACATACTACGAGTAGGTAACACACAAAAACTGACAGAAACAAGACGTGAAAAGTCTAGCAAAATATCTGACAGATTTGTTCTGTGAAAGCGCGCTTTACCAGCACTTGCACGCACGCCTGAGTGCCTGCCCGTAATTAAGCCCTTTAAACCATGCGACTTTTGATCGATAGTCGCGATAGTATAGCGATTCATTAATAATGTATCGCGCAGTAATATCACTGTATTGCTGCAAAAAGTCGCAGGGTATAAAGGCTCTCAGTGTCTACTCGAGTAGTAACAATTTGGTTGGGATTGCTACCAACTTTTGACTGAAACTTCCGACGCTGAAACCGTAAAAGCTATATCTGCAATTTGGTTTGATTTGTGCATTAGTACTAATGCTCGTACCTACTACCCATATGGTGGAAAGACCGTCGTTTAATATGCAGTTCGGGTTCGTCAGACATCGTAAACTGACTTAGGTAATAAATAATCCTAAATTGTCTCAGAAAGTTAAATAGAACTATTTGTTCCGTCTACAAAAGATATAATATTTTAACGTGTCTGGGACGTTAAATAGGGTCACGTGATTAATCGATTGTCAATTCTTTATCGGAAGGTCTTAAACGGGGTAACGTCCCCGTACTGTACTTCCATTTCGATTCGAACTCCGTCAACTTCTTCGCAACTTATGAGATCCAATTGGATTTTTATTCTGGGACCCTATAACTGTAACTTAAATACTAAAAATCCGGCCAAGTGTGAGTCAAACTCACACACGAAGGGTTCCGTACTATTTTATACAACATAAGACACTGCATTATACCCCATTTTTATTAGTTTGTGGTGTGGGAGCCCCACTTGAATATTATTTTATTCTGTTTTCAGTATTTGTTATAGCGGCAACAGAAATACATCATCTGTAAAAATGACAACTATCTAGTTTTCATGGTTCATGAGATACAAGCTGGTGACAGACAGACAGACGAATACTGTAGTGTTAGTAATAGGATCCCGTTTTAACTATTTGGATACGGAACCCTAAAAGCCATTAAAGCACCCTCTACCGGTAGGTGTTCGATAGATTTTTAATAAAAAGTGAGATGGACAAAGTTACGAGTGTCAACTCTTCAATCCAGTCCGAGCTACTTTCTAGGGGAAAACTTTGCTTGAAGTAAGTAGTTTTCGTAAATTACCTACCATATTATACGCCGTGACAATGTCGTAGAACTGGAATAGTTACGCAATTAAACTGTGACTCCTCAATTCGTTAAACGTCTGGGGTGGTCGGGTTATGTACCAAAACTGAGTCATAGCGTGACAACTATTATTAAGCATGTGTAGCGTTGTGACGGGCAGTGCGGTTCAATGGGTACTCACTCGAGCGCATCGCCACTATACAACGTAGGTGTAAAGCAAAGTGTTACAGAGCAAATGGTGGCGGCGGATAAAAACATCTGCACTTTACCCCTTTCGGTTCACCGCGCTACAAAGTGGGTCTTGACAATGACATTAATTCTATTATTTAACGGGACTGGGGTTAATTAAGAGTGAGCAAGGCAAGTTCCGTCAATGATTTATAAGGAAATTGTGCCTCTCTTTCTTTCTGTTGGACGGAATACTGTCTGTTTAATGGAAGGTAGGTACTAGTTATTCAAAGCGGAGTGTATTTCGGTAGATTTACAATTACATATTTAGTTTTAAAGACTAAATTATTGTATTTAATAGCGGTAGAGTTTCGACGGTAGTTTATCTATATGTAGTGGTATGTGTAAATAAATAAATAGAGTAATATTCATACCGTTTACTATGTATTTATACGATCACTTTCACAATAGGTATGATGATATTAGGATAGGGTCGAGGAAAACATAAAAAAAAAACAATTGCTAATAAATAAATATTTAAGTTAACCAACCGATACGGTCTTAAGTGAACTAAACAAGCAATAACAAAACAAATACCTACCTAATTAATGGAATAATGTTAAAAAAGGTAGGTTAACAACGGTCAGGTAGAATCGCCAATAGCTATTTGTGTAATAGGCAGGGAAGCATTTACGAAGATAAAAGAAGTCGATTCAATTACGTGCCCATTCCTCGTGCTCCAGTTGATAAAATGTTGGAATGTTTTCATTTCTTTCATAGCCGCTAAAAATTTGGAGCGACAGTCGTTTCGTCGCCGGGACCAACAACAAACGTAAGCGTTTTAATTTCGTTTTCAATTTGGTGTCGTCACCTAGGTACCGCACAATTTCGCATTCTACTTTCGAAGAAGTTATTAAATCTCCTAATTTGACTTGTTGCCTTGTTGAATGAAAACTTTATCTTGGGTAAGTAGGTATTCATTATGGATGATAGCCAGATCCCTCGGGCGACCCAATTCGTCAAGTTATTAACAACAATAGCTGATATATTGGGCAGATTATAATGATTAACGGGTCTGTTGCTAGTTGATCCTTGCTAATTAAATAAGCAGAACGTGTTGTTATTTGTGTAGTAACTTTAGTACTTAATATCATTTGAGTACCACCTACCTAGGGACAGTGATCCTAGAATGAATAAAAAACCAAAACAAGGTGAACTTATCGCTTTTAAAGCTCTCGGTAACTCTGGTTTTCACTCGAATAACTCTATTTTAATGCAAACTTGAAAGCGACCAAAAATCTGGCTTTTATAAAAGTTCAGCAAAACCGGACTAAGTTTTGGACGTGTAGTTATAGAGTCGATGCCGATTTATTGAAATAAAAACTCAATGCGCAATAATATTTCATAATCTTATAATCACCTTATAATTTTACTCAGAATATACAAGTATTACTTAATTAATTACATAGGGAACATAAGGTTTCGATGGCAACTTTGGGTGTGTTATTTGTTGAGGACGTTGGGTTGTGGTTGTGGTTGGAACTTCGAAAAGCGGTACTGGTCGCGCCAGCGGCAGACCTGGTTGCGGATGCGGGAGACGTCGGCGGCGTAGGTCCGGCAGCAGCCGCCCACGTACCGCACGCCCAGGTCCAGCCACTCCTGGATGAACACCTCCACCGCCTCGCACTTGTCACGGTCTATCCAGCTGAAATTCAATTTTAAATAAGCACTCTTTTATCGCTACGCGATCCATTAGGACGCTAATTAAGTCGTGTTTCTCACAACGTTAAATTCTATTACTGGCTAAGAGTTCTCGGAGCGATGGCACGGATTTTATAGTCGCTGAATGTCATTTTTCTGTAAAGCAAAATTATCTTTAGCTGGTCAATACGGCAGTAGTCCGGATTTGGGACTTTCCACCAGTAGATAAGTACCTATTCAGTCTTCCCTTTGCAATAATAATTCTATCAATATAATAAAGCTAAGCACTTTTGAGTAGGCTTATATTGCGTTGAGTTCCTCTGCCCAATAAAAGTTCCTTCGCCGCTCGATAAAAGACAATTTGGAACCTCGTTTGAGACGTATGCCTCAAACTTTGGTGAATTTAATAATTTCATTTAAGATACTCGGAGTTACTCCTATAAGTTTACGAGATAATTTAACCAGACATCATACTTATAAAACTTATTTCCCCGTCGTTTAAAGATCACACTGCTCTAATTTCTAGAGTTTCGTGGAGTAAAGCGGTGTAAGTTCACAACTGTCACCTGTAATAACCGGGCGCCTTATCAAGAATAATAAATGTAGCTACGGCATGCGCCCGTGCCATCTAAAGCGCAAAATGTGCGGCCTTTTGCTTTCATACAAGTCGGTCACTATCTTACTGCGATCTTACCCTATTTGGGGATTGTATTTTTCGCCTGAATTGGGGTAGACGATGAGTGGAATGGGGTCGTGTGGTCGGTCGTCATTGATGCCCTTGAGGAGATTCGACACGTAGGACGGAGCACAGCAATTCACACCCACCGCGACCAACTGATCGGGATTCGCTTCCCAACATTTGGTTGCCA
Source organism: Pyrausta nigrata (assembly GCA_949316185.1). Classification (NCBI taxonomy): domain Eukaryota; kingdom Metazoa; phylum Arthropoda; class Insecta; order Lepidoptera; family Crambidae; genus Pyrausta; species Pyrausta nigrata. The sequence goes on from OX438938.1 coordinate 10,866,209, forward strand.
CTTTCTGAAAGCTTTCGCCGTGTGCTATACTTTGGTTGTCCTGTAAAAGATAAGTAGGTAAGTACACTTAGGCATATTTATTTAAACTTTATTGCACCAAAAATAGAAAGTACAATTGGCGGACCTGATGCCTTAAGGCATTCTCTACCAGTCAACCGCGTGGGAATGCAGAAAGATAATCAGTGGCGAGACATTCAGTATTGATATACTTTTATCTATTAGGATATTGGAATACTTAATACAGCAAGTATTTAGGTACCTTAGGCTACCTACCTACGTAAGTACAATCATTATGATTTAAAAGAGCATAGTCTACCTCTGTAAAACAAAGTTGGCTTTGGAGAAGAGTTGCTGGTCTCATAATGATGCTTCGATGTTTTTAAAAAAAATATGAGTGAGAAATAGGTTCTCAGTAAGTATTGCCTATGAAACACATAATTTTTGATAACTTGCAAACTAATTAAGCGTGTTCATGTCATGATTTCACATTGCTTGCCGCCGCGTCCGGAAGTATAAACAGTGCCTACTTATCTATATTCGTTTACATATCTGAAGACATTGAAATGCAAAAGCAAATATGTATTTGCGGCCTCGCTGTAGGCTGCGACTGCTAAAACGACAACTAATAATTATTTTAACGTGTTCAATTAAATTCCTAGTTTCTAAGGTCAAGGTTTTTCCAATCCCAAATTAGAGAAAGATTTTGTTTTTGTTACCTAACTCCCTTCATTGTTATACAGTCTGTCCGGGTTTGGATTAGCAATAATTTATGGGCTATTAAAAGAGATTTATTGCATAAAGAGGCAAAAAATAATGAAAACAAAATGATTTAAGTATTCAGCTAAAATACAAAAACTATCGAAATTATTGTAATAACACTATACAAAATTTAAAATATGCTTACGAAAGGCAATTGCTAGATCGCGCAAGGGGAGACAGTAAAAGAACATGGGCTGCTGTTAAAGACATTTGTAATATAAAAAGAAAATACTCTTCAAACGCTGACTTACTCAGCACCCAACAGGATCCTATTGACTCCTTAAATGTAGTAAACAGCTATTTTTCTACGGTTGGGGACCAACTAGCTGAAAAAACAATGAAGCACCTACAAAAGACAGAATCCGACCTTGTTAACATGAACCACTCTCTGGATGCTGGTTTAACGCCACATTGTAATTCATTTTTTATTCTACCTACGAATGAAGTTGAAATTCGTAACATAATCACTCAACTAAAAAGCGACTCTGCTCCCGGATGGGATGGTATTAATAACCAAGTACTTAAGAGCACTAAACACTGTCTAGCGGCTCCTATAGCTTTCCTGTGTAATCTTAGTCTAACAACAGGAAATGTTCCCCCGGATATGAAAATGGCTAATGTATGCCCAACTTACAAGTCAGGAGAAAAGCAGCTCGCATCTAATTATAGACCGATATCTCTTTTATCCTCCCTGTCAAAAATACTAGAGAAGGTAATGAACAAGAGACTTCTTAAATACTTAGAGGAACAAAACTTGCTTAGTGAAAACCAGTACGGCTTTCGAAATGGAAAATCTATAGAGGATGCAGTTTCTAAACTAGTCGACTCTGTTATTGCAAAGTTGGACCGCTGCTACAGATGCGCAGGAGTTTTTCTGGATTTAGCCAAGGCGTTTGACACGGTGTCTAGGCCTATACTCCTGAAAAAGATGGAGCGCCTTGGCATACGTGGTACCGCTCTTGACTGGTTCAGTTCATATCTCTCCGATCGTAAACAGAGAGTATGCGCGGGTGAACATTTCAGCGAATACGCCCATACTAGGTACGGAATACCCCAAGGCAGTGTTCTTGGCCCGACTCTGTTTTTAATTTATGTAAATGGTCTCTGTGAATTAAAACTGGATAGCGCTGAGATGTTTGCCTACGCAGACGACACAGCCATCCTTTTCTACGGCAAAACGTGGAAGGACGCACACACAGCGGCAGAGACAGGCATGCAAACAGTAGCCAATTGGCTACGTCACAATCTGCTCACACTGAACATGGATAAGTCGAAGGTAATCAACTTTAGTGTCACTAAGCGCACAATAGCTCCTAGCTCGAGTACAATAAAACTGCACGTTTGTGGGAACATCAAAGATGGCTCTTGTGGCTGCCTTGTTTTTGAACAGATGAGTTACATAAAGTACTTAGGTGTATACATAGACCAACATCTAACATGGACTAAACAGATTGATTACCTAAGCTCGCGAGTCAGGAAACTAATGCCAACGGTCACAAAGGAAATTAAAGTGGAAAAAGAAGACGTGCAAATTACATTTTGGCAGAAGATCTTTTCTATTTATGGGTCCACACATATACAGTAGAATCAATGAGTCACTAGAAGTAGTTCAATTGACTAGACACAAGTGCAAATGTGCACTCAGTAAATGGCTATCCAACCTAGACTACACGGACACTGAAAATTTAATATCTGTTTAAAATCAACATCATTAAATAAAGATTCCAACACTCACACACCCCCACACACACACACACCCACACACCCACACACCCACACATACACACACACACACGCATACACACACACACACACACATTTCTTCCGACCATTTAAATATTTTTCGTTTTATTATTGTTTGTACCACCTTATCTAAATTTGTACTATAATTAGACGAAAGAGACTGATCCCACAACACAGGGAATCCTAGTGTGGGAATCAGTGCCTACCTATGTTTGTTTGTAACTCTTTTTGGTGAAAATAAATTTATCATTATCATTAAATGGGTTCATCAAATGTTATCGACAAAAACCCTCATGTTGAATTGTAACTCCCCCCTCTTGAAATGGCAGCCATTTTAATTATTAAAAAAATATTATTTGTATGGATCTGGAGGTCCTAAAAGTAATGAAAATGATTCATTTGAAAGGTAACGCTATCTCCTATCAAGTGAAATAAAGATCAATTCAAAATTATTAACCGTCATAGGAGAAAAAAAAGAAATCTAGCAAAAAAAATTAAACAGTATAGTTTAGTTATAGTCTTTTAAACCTATTACAAAACTAAACCCAAAAATCCTTAAATTAATTCCAAACTGGCCTATATTTAGCCTAGACTTATATTTAAAGAATAGCAGCGACAAATTCATTATTAGTAAGAAGGTAAAAGTATTAACTTTATTAATAAAAATGTCGAAACATACCTTGCAACTGAATGACAGCCAAGCCTTGACGCCTGGGAACTCGCGCAGCAGGTCGCACAGCATCTCGGCCTCCTCTTGGCACGGGATAGTCTCCAGCGCCAGCAGGTCCACTCCGGAGTCAACCAGAGCTTGGATCCGCGGTCGGTGCCACTCGCGCATTGTCTACAAAAAAGAGGTAGGTAAGTAAACGTGATGTTGTATTTTAGGACTTGGAACCAGTTGGTGAAAAAAAAAGTGTATTTGTGATTTGATCATAAATATACGGACAGCACATCAAGGTAAGTAAGCACACTGCACACCGGTCCGGTCTTAGTGTAGTGGTTCGCGCCACGGACTTCTAAACCAGGCGGTTGCGGGTTCGAATCCCGCAAGAGGCAAATGTTTGTGTGATGAGCACGAGCATTTGTACCTAAGTAATGGATGTTTATAAATGTATATAAGTATGTCTATCCGTTATCCTAGTCACCATAGCACAAGCTCACGCTTAGTTTAGGGCTAGGTAATTGGTGTGTTTGTTGAAACAGTTTATATTTAATTATATTTATATTGCATTTTGCAAAAAAGAAACTGCCACAGTACAGTAAATAATTAAGTGCATTCAGGAATTTGTTTTGTTAATAGGTAACCTACTAAATAAATTTGTATCGTAGGATATTTTACCTTGAAGCACATCTTTTATTTCTTTTGAACCAAACACCCCGTGATTCCTTTGAATCGTGTGAGTTCCTGTGATTGAGATTTCCTATACCCAAAGATAAGACCGCCTAATTTGTACCTACATATTTCTGTGTAGGTAAATTGTATTGTTGTAACTTTTCTGGTGTGCAACAAAGAGTTATTTAGGTATATACCTATAGGTTTGACCACGAAAAAAGTTTACATACACCTAAGCTATACCTATTAGGATTCCGTACGTAAAAAAAAAGAAACCCCTAATAGGATCACTTTGTTTGTCCGTTTGTCCATCTGTTTGTCTGTCAGACTGTCAAGACTCTTTTATTCAGGTCGGCGTGGAGGTAGGTATCAAGTTGAAATTAACATCAAATATTTATGGTGCGGTCCCATTAAGCTGTGGAAAAATTAAGTTTCTAAGTTAACGCAATCCGAAGACACGGCCATTTTAGCCGAATTTTCTAACATTTCGCAGGTTAGTCAAAACCTGTACTCCGAAAACCGCAAAGTGGTCACATCGTAGAAAAAACCTTTGTACGGAAGGAACCCTTAGTGCGCAAGTCCGACTCGCCCCTGACCTTTTCAAAAAATTAGGAACAAATGAGAAACTTAAACTTTCTGCTTACTAGGTAATTTAAAATTTTACAGAGCGCATAGGTCTGTAGGTAATGCAAGGAAAGCATGCATTCCAGTATCAATCTAGCTTAAAAACTCAAATAGGTATCTTAATTCGCAATCAATATGGGTAACGTGTCCCAGCAATCAAAAGGATCGCAAAATTAATTAAAGCTGAAGTAGGTATTTTTGTTACTTCATGTTTGCTTTTGATGGCCATTTGTTCTAGGTTTCGTTAATTAACTGTCCACCCCAGTCAAATGCTTTCGGTCGAAAAAAAGACGAGGAATGGCGAGGGAGTTTTTCATATTGCCGATGTAAATTTTAATTTGCCGGCAACTTTACGGCCCTCTTTACGATTTCGCTGGCGCTTTCAACCTTTATTAGGCTATGCATTCATGGAGCCCAGGGTTCAGTATGGGGTCATTACAATTCTTTATATAAGGTGACTTAGAATTAATTTAAAATATTTTAATGGCGAATACTAGAGTAAAAATGAATTATTTTTTTCAAGTATCATTTTTAATTTAAGTTGCTAGTTTTCGAGAAAAACGGCAAAAACATTTTGATTTCTAAGTAAAATAAAACAGGCAGTTCGTTGTAGGCATTTACTCCTACTCGCTTGCGTACGTTTTGTTAAGGATGTCAATATCTTCCCTCTCACTCCCACCTTCCTTACACGCGCCAACTCGTCATTCATTCATCTTTCATCATTTCATCAAACTTTAATTAAAATTTAATTCCTAATGATAAATTAACTGAAATGTATAGTAACGCTGATTATTACTTACCTATCTAGGTACATGGAAATGATTGAGGATACGATTTGGCACGCTTTTCTCACCAAACCTCAATGTTTAGTATCTACCTAGGTATATCAAATGTTTTAACCATTTAATCTTGATCCAATGTGGTAGTAACCTATTTAGCCCGGAATAACAAATTGTTTTGTGGTCTTGTTATTATTCAATTAACTAATTTAAAATATTTAACTAATTAGTTGTTCACTTAAGTGTAATCAGGTCTGATATTGGAAACTGGCCTATTGTTACGAATTGTGGCTTTGCGTTGTAGGTTTGTATCGATCGGTGTCTACCTAGAGGGGGTCAATATGCCAGTTTGCGTATAGGTAAAATTAAATAAATAAATATAATGAAACACTAACAAGATACATACAAACATTGAAAACACTTCATTTGAACGAAGTTGCTTATTCAACCCAATTATAGATGAACAACCTTAGCCTAGTCTACTCCAAGTGAACAACTCATTTCTAGATATTCTCAGTTAACAATATAGACACAATAACAAAAATGGTGCATGCTAGTGAGAAATTATTGCTCTGAAATCTATACTAATATTATAAAGAGGAAAGATTTGTTTGTTTGTTTGTTTATTTGCATCGAATAGGCTCCGAAACTACTCGACCGAATCAAATGAAATTTGGCACAGATATAGTTTGAGACACTGGGAAGGTAATAGGCTACTTTTTGACGCGATATAAAATCATAAGGGGGGTGAAATGGGGGATGACAATTTGTATGGAAAATCCGACTTTTGGCGCGGGCGAAGTCGCGGGAAACTGCTAGTTCAAAATAAAAATAAAAAAACACATGCTACTGTTGATAAAATGACTGGACTTTGGTTTTGATTTTTGATTGATGATCTACAGTGCAGTTAAAATTCAAACTTTATAGCATGTCAAAAATACTTTTGGAATACAAAATTAAATTTATACAAGTAAAAAATCAGAGGAGGGTTTAAATGAAGCAAACGTCGGCGAGTGCTCACCAACAACTCCGGCCGCCTTTACCTACACCAAAAGTCGGTCGTATAGGAGTGGCAGTTTTAAATGATTTCTACGCTAATTCTACCGATGAAAAGCCTTAAAATTCATAGCTACCTGATCCACTTTACTTTGCGCTTGAAGAAAACATTTAATTTAAAAGACCGTGTTGTCGATATAATACCTACTATGTAGGTCTAATATCTATTACTTATTATATATTTTTTTTATAACTTAAGCAACTATTTTGCAAATTTTTACGAAATTAAATAAAATTTCACTTACAAAAATTTATCGAATGTATCATCCGGTGGGACTCGAACCCACGTCCCTTCGCTATCCGGGCGAGTGCTCTTACCAACTAAGCTACGGAGGACTATTACTTTGCAACACTGTATAAGGTCTAACTTTATAATTTGCGTTAGTGCGTTCCGTTTAGAGGGTGATGCTAGGTACCACTATATTTATTAAAACCATTTTAACAAAATATTTTTTGTGATTTAGATGTTTGGGCACATAGTATTGTTGTAGGTATTAGAACAGCAGAATCACCCCCCTGAAAGGAACGCAGTTAACAAAGAAAGACTATGTGTTTGTTCTTACCTATATAAAGTAAAAGGAATAATAATAAGCGATTAAGTAAAAAAAAATGTTGTTGAGCCCTCGATTTAATAAAATTTATATTTGTTTGTAACACATTAATTATTTAAAAGATGATTATTATTTACTATTTTTACTCTTGTGTTTTTTTTGTATAATAAGATTTACGAATAAAGTTTTTTTTTTATTAAAAAGTAGTACCTAACCGAGCAAAGCCCAGTCGCTCAGGTACCTAAGTAAGTAGTATTTGTATAGTATAAAGGTAATGTCCTTTCACAAATTTAGTGACCCGCATAATTAGGGTTCCGTAGTCCTGGCAAGAAACCCTTATAATTTCGTCATGTCCGTCTGTCTGTTCGTCCTTCTGTTTGTCCGAGGTTTTGCTAACAGACCGTTAGTTACTAACATTCTCTGTCTGAAAGCTGTAATCGATTTTTTGGTCCAGAAAGGCAGCCCCCCTCCCCCCCCCCCCCCCCTCTAAAAGCTTACTGTGTGTGTGTGTGTGTGGGCCTAAAAAATCTGAAAAAAAACATGATGATAGTGCACTTCATATAATTTTAAGGAAAACTATAGCGGTTAAGATGACGATATTAGTTTAGCAGTAATATTCGTAGAACTTGGGTGTTGCATAATTTTGTACCAAATTCCAAATCCGTACAATAAATTCTCTAAAGTGACTAAGATGAAGTAGATAATGGATACGGAACCCTTCATGCGCGAGTCCGACACGCACTTGGCCGGTTTTTTTAGATTAGCATAACATAATACTTTAGGAAATATAGTTTCTAAAGAAAGATTTAGGTTACTTCTACTAACTTTTACGATAAGTAGCACTTAATAAGAAATAAGTAGATACTTCTGTAGGCTTAGATGAAAGTCTGTAGGTCATAAATTGTGGAATGACTAAGCACTCGACCACTTATACTCGCGAGGCAAGAAGCTAGAGGACCCTAAAATCTCGTGGCGTAATGTACAATAATAAAAATACTCATTTAGAATTTACTGCTTTTAGTCGGAAGCTTCACCTTTAACATTTAGTGAAATTGATTCAGCGTTCTGAATACCTCTCTAAAAGCATTCAATGACGTGAAAATAGAACAAATTAGCCGGGCAGACGGGTTCATTTATTTTTAAACAGAATAATATAAGATATCGGCCAAGGTCTGTCCGTGGGGACAGTCATTTCAATGGCCGTGGCCTTTTACAGCAAAGTAGGTTATGATCGCGAGTCAACAAGTATATTTAACTGGAAGCAATCAAAGAGTTTTGGTAAGCCTAATTGGGTAAGTACGTTTTATAATTAAGTACTTTGACTCCAGTTAAGAGCTTTGGACATCGCTAATTCCCCTGGATTATAAGTTCTTGGGATATAATTGAATCGGGAAACTCCATGACTTTTCAGAGCCTATTTCAGTAGGTTAATTATTTTCCCGGGGTCGCACTGTTTGAGAATGAAGGAAATCATTGCCAGGAAACTTGAACATTTATCAATTCTTTAATCAATTGCGTGTGAAACTGGGGAGGAAATGGCAAACCGCTCTATTACACTTGTTTTGACTAGCAGACGGAGATTGGTATTATGAATGCCTACTTTAGGCAACGCTGAAAATGATGATGGATCAATGAGTAATATTGACAAATTACTTAGGTATACATAGAGACTTATCTATAGATCTCTTTATTTTTAAATTAAATAGGTTCATATTATAAAGCAATTTACAGAAAAAATATTATAATGTAGGAGGTTTTATTAGCTAAGATTGTAACTTTAAGCTTAATGTAATGTAATATACATATTTTTTTCCAAAATTTGATTCTTAATTCAATGCAATGTAATTTTTCTCAACATAATTTAAATTTAAATGTAATAATAAATACTATCTAGTAATTGTAATACGTAAACTGTAATAGAAATACTCGTAACTTTGTAATGGCAAGCAATAAATTTATTATTATTATTATTTATCCCCAAAAGCGATCTGAGGTAATATTAAATAAGTAAAAGTTAAAAGTGAGTAAAATCTTAAGTCTAAAAAAAGTCTTAAGCAGAAAGGTTCGGTAGGTACGCTACAATAGCAGCTCCACCTATTATGTAATCTATGACTCCACTTAAATTTGTAAACGCGCATAAATATTAAAATTTGTTTAGGTACTGGGTAAGTACAGTCAGAAGAAGCACCGACGTACCTATAAGGGTGCTTTGAGATTCGCGAGGAAATGTTACCGACGTATCTATAAGGGTGCTTTTAGAGTCATGAGGAATTGCTCAACACGCGAAGTTTAAATAAATAATCTGTGATGCGTAGCACCCGCCACAGTTACCTAATCGATATTATGAAATGTTCTTCGACATCACAGATTATCCCGCGTGGGTGGTCAATTCGCACGATTCAAAAACGCCCTTTGGTAATGTAGGGAACAAGCTAAATTAGAGCGTAATGTTGGCGACCTAAATAAAAATAAAATAAAAATAGCCTTTATTTCCTTTGAAAAAAATTACATTTTAGAATCAATGTTACATTCAATCCCGCAGTTCGAAGTGCCTCTCGGCAAAGGCCTTAATTATTATTTTCACTAGGCTCTGTCTGCTGTAGCAATTCGGGTTTAATATGGTCCTAAGGTTAATTTTAACTCGTCCTCCTAACGTCTCTGGGGTCCTACCTACTTATGGGTATGGGTTGGCGACCTATCAAATTATTATTCTTCTATAAAATTGATTCCACAGTTTTTGTTTTTAAATAAACCCCTGATTATATCTGAACGTTTATTTGTCATGTGCCCGTATGCCCTTAAATTCCTTTGTTCCCGCCACACTAATCCGCAAATCCGCGGCGCATCTCGCCTCCGCTTGACAAGTGTGGGTGATTACACAAAGCGACGTTCGTTTCGCCACACTATTCCGGTGTTCCCAACTACCGGGAGTCTCCATTTTGATATGCACTTTGTATAAAAAAATGAGGCAAGTGCGAGACAAACTCGTGAAAAGTAATATTGCAGTAGATTTTAGTATTCTGTGAACTGTGTGATTTCTAGTAGATACTATTTGTTTTTTAATCGTCCATTTTCTATTAAAATTCAGGGTTCATTATGCGGCTTAAAAATAGGTACCTACTGAGTAGATCTACCCCTATCCAACAGAGATGTTACTGTTACTTAATTAAATTAACGAAAAGCTATTACAAATGAACGATAAATCCAGTTTACGTGTAAAAGGTACCCGTAGATAGGTAGGTACCTATAAATGGCGTAACCTACTTGTGCAACTTTGTTATACCTCTCGGTAAATCCTCCGGAGCTTACAAGCCTCGATGATTACCTACTACAAGCAGTGTTATCTACGATGTAAGGTGGAAGGGATATTTCAGAACTTTCCGGAACTTGTAGAATCTTATTACAGGCAAGTGCCTTTATTTATGAAATTATTATACATCTTTAGTTAGGTAGGTAATATCTTACAGAAGAGATATGTCCCGACATTTTTTATTTTTTTATTTATTTATTCAGTTATATATCTTAACACTAAGTTACATGTTTTTGAACGATATGAACATAAGCTTTACAGCTTAACCGCATACCGGCGCTGTTATATCTACTTAACAATAATTATAATCTAGGAAAGGCAAGATTAAGTTTCGTACAAGTAAACAAACATTATGCATCACGCCTCCTAAGCATGCGTCTCGCGTCGCCCACTGCTAAACACATCTTCTATATTTTCAAACTACGCGTTGTTGCCAAGATCATTAATGTTTTTTTTGTCTGCTGAATGTACTTATACCGAAACGAAAAGCTATGACAAAAGTATCTAATTACGGAGTAGTTAGGTTACTTAAGTACAGACCTACTAGGTCTTTCGGTAAATAAAAAATACACTTCTTTCTTGCAATAATTATTGTAAACTAACTTAAACAAACTTCGTAAAGACAATTATAAAACAACAAGATCATTAAATGAACTAAGACACAAATAGAATAGCTATTTAGATACCTACTTGTGACGTTAGAAAAAATGTTTCAGTTCACCGATGACTGCAGCTATTTACTTGTATAAAGCCGTTATTTATACCACTTATTATAAAGTTTCACTTTTAACACTCACCAATTTTTACTATAGTAGTGGAGACCAACATATGTTTACCTATCGTTAGTCTAATAATCTAATAAATTGATACATTTAAACTTTCTTGTAAGACGGATTCAAACTGTCAACTAAACACAGTGATTGCAAAGTGCTTATGAACCTAGGTACTGCGGATGAGGCCTTCCGAATCTAATCCATATACTGTTAGTGCCACGGGCCAATGCCCGAAACGTCAGGATTAAAGGCAAAATATTTAGATAAGTACGTTGCGTGAATTCTCGTGTTATTAAGCCCTTTGTAAGCGATCTTTGTTTGACAAAATTTGTCAAAGTTTACGTTTTCTTATAAATAATATTTTTCAAACGCATTAATCGGTGCTGCTAGGCCTCTTCTACGGAGACATCAGGTCCTCTTTTTTGCAGGATCCCGTTTATCGTGTTTTAATACCTACATTCACACGAACATCCCGTTTGCAATCTCGCAAAATGAATCGCTTCGATTGCCATTCGGTTTTGTCATTAAACCAGTAAAAAGCAGGATCCAGTTTGATTACAAGTATTGTTTAATAGCAGTGTTCCCACTGCAGCTTCCTGCTTAGATTTTTAAGTAACCCAAAAAACTTTACCTGGAAAAATCGGGATACTGCCATGTGAACACACAAGTGCTTTTTACGGTATCCAGTAAAGCAGGAATCCCGCAGAACTGGACTGCCGTGGAAAAGGGCCCTTATCATAAATTTGACAAACAATTTGATCGTTAACAGGGCGCTTCATGTGGTAGTAATACATTGATTACGTAACTGAGATCGTAATTGACATAGCACGAACTCATCAAGCTATCACAACACAGTAGTTGTCAGAGACGTCACATGTTAATTACTTAACCAGCAGCGCACGTGAAACTGCTGACAGGGAGTTTAACCTTCCCTACGTTTTATTACATAAAGTGACCCGCAGTCAATCAAACGTGCCTCCTTGGTTAAAAGTAAGTATTACATATTACTTTAGTTAAGTAGATATAACCGTGCCTAAGTTTGGCCTTGTTGTGACTTAAGCCTATAATAAAATATTTACCTGTACAGATGTGGTGTCTGCGTAGCTGCCGTCATACTCGGAGCCGTCATGCAAATGGGCCCCGTACGGACCCACCGAACCCACCACTAGAGGTATGTGTTCTGGTAACAAAAAGAAAAACCTTTATTGCATAGTAAAACTAGGTCTAACCTATTACATTAGTGAAAAAACTTAGTAGGTATGCGATTAATTTTTGTTACCTACTGAAATGTGGGGTTGTCAAACTAAAAATAAGCTTTTAATGCGTATTAACTTAGTGACTATGTGTACACACCATCCAACACCAAAAGACACTTTTGTCGCCTAAAAAAAAAAGAAGAAGAACTTAGTGACTATGTTAATTAATAGTATCTAATAAAAGAAACATAATAGATACGAATTGTTTAAGTCCGGAACGGCCTTCTTATTTATTTCAGTTGACGGAGGCAAATGCCCTTTTTAATTCTTTCGTTCGTTCCGAAATTAGCGTTTCCGTTTTCTTCTTTAGTAAGAACTCAAAATAACAAACAGGTTTTAACCATTAATCACGATACGCTCTGTTATCCTATCGTTTAATTCAAAGTACCTACCTAGGTAGGATTTAGCTAGCTAAAGACTATAAAAAAACTATAAGTTGGTAAGTATGTGTATGGAACCTGTAGGTACTAATTCTTTGAAAAGGGATATCTATCTATAGGATTTTATTTTTAATTTCAAACTTTTTTACAGAGAAATAAGTAGGTAGATATTTTATTTTATTAAAATTAAAAAAGTTTTATGAGCGAAAATTAATTTAATTAAGTTTTCATAAGCAAAATAAATAATATGATGTAGGTATATTACTCTACAGTAATATACCTACATCATGTGGTTCAAGGTCAATGCAACTACGTGCATTGGCCTTGAACCACAGCTGCACAGTATTTATTTCATTGTATTATTATTATTGTTTATTAGGGTGCCGCACCTTAATGGAAAAAAAAATACTTTTAATTAAGAAATAAGTATACTTAAGTCACCTATACGTTGTTTGTTATGTACCTAGGATTATCAGCTGCATTCAATATTCAATTGAGCCATGTTATAAATTAACTCGTATCCCGACCATCAGTATTATTGGCCATCCATCATTCGGCTGGGCGGTGTGTCGACCTGATACTACACTACATTTGTATGTATTCACGTGCAATGCATAAAATGGAAACTCAATCCGACTGAACTTGTTTCCCAAGTGAGAGCACGTAAAACTTGAAAAAAAAAACGCGATATAAATGGCCAGCATGCACTAACAGGGTGCTCTGGCAAGGTTGATTGTTAGAAAACCACGTAGAATCCTCGACAGATATAGACAGCTAGTAGTGCTGTGCTGTGATTCCATAAATGGTTCGGTTTTACGATTTTGGCGCGGAAAACTGAAATATGCTTTCCGAAATTCGAAGTTAAAAATGTTCAGATTTCTGTGACAATTTCGTGTGCATTTTTTACAGGAAACATTAACGCGGGGTTATGTCGCTTCGCTACTCGCCGCCATGTGCCTTCAGCCCTTGCAGAGTAATTAATGCGTGCTTGCACCCGACCCAAGGGATGTGGGCCTGGGAATATATGTTTACGCGAAAATACAAACATTCTTGACATTTTATTAATTCTAGTATGAAATTACTTTTGCTGTGTAAGTTCCGAGGTATTCTCGCAAATGAGCCATAAAGTTAACCACGAGAAAACTTCTTAATTATATGCAAACAGTAATTGCTGAGTAGCAAAATATCACCATAATATTTAATTGCTTCCATAAACTCAGTCAGAACTCAACGTCAAGCTAAGTAAAAGCACAATAGACAGATTTGTTTTCTTACATCTATATACCGTGGTAAAAGGTCTGCTTGATATTTTAACACGAGTAGGTATTTCAAAATCTTTAGGTCCAAGGAAACTTTGCTGAATACTTTTTCTATTATAAGTGATATTTTGCGAAAGTTTTCATTACTTATTCCCTTTTTTCGTTGAAATGTATTTTGGAAGGTGATTTAACGGATCAGCTTGAATTAGTCTCAAGAAACAGCAGCCATTTTCAGTGACTGTTTATTTATGAGTTCACTTCAAAACCGCCAGTCGCGCCGGAGCGTGTAACCACGCCAGAAATCACTCTCTGATCCCTGCGAGTACAACTCGCGACAACCGTATAAATAAGGCACAATAACGCCGCCGCGCCTGTGTCAATCCACGAATTTAAAGGAGTTAACTAATTCTCTTTTGGGATATTCTGAGCCCCTAATTAATATTGACAGATTGTTGTCCCAAATTGGAGGGACCGATAATGTCGTGCTTTCCAATTGTACTCGGGCATAATTAATATAATTATTTCGGTCGTGGTTTGATTCATAATAACCTATTATTTGGTTTGGTTTGGTTTTGTGGCATGCGGTATCATTCCGCGGGTGTCATTTAGTTTAACGTTATTCAATAAGTGAATATAGTTTGTGTATACTCGTATTAGTAGGTATTAAATCCAAGTATGCATTGCTATGATTTTATTTATTTAGGTAGGTAAAAGGGTATTATAACAGCTTTACTGTTCTCATTCGTCAAGGCACACAGATATTAATAATTTAAAGACGGATTAAAAGACGCTATCAATTTTTGGCATTAAAGGAACATTTAAGCGATTCATTCGTGCTTGCAAATGGTATGTCAAAAACATATTTTAGTGCGGTAATAAATTCCGAGAATGGATGATGTTGTTCAAAAATACTTAACATTAAAGAATATACTTAAACATCAAAAGAGTAATACCCATTGTATTCGCAAGCCTGCGTACGAAGGTACCTTTGAATCAGTAGATAAGTATGTAATGTAGGTCACATTCTTATATTTTCTTTTCACGCAGCAAAAATTCGCGAATCTGTACATTATCGAAGTTATGATTCTGATATGTGGAGTATACCGGATATGCATTATGGTATATTTTATGTCGTTCCATGCCATCGCAAAATTCGCACGAGAATGATCATAAAGTTCGCGCCGCGTGTTCCTCACTCCATCACAAGGCTTTCGTTTTACTATCACTAATGGAAAAGGGTCTAAAACCATTTACACATGTGTGTATTTTTTATAACACCGATTTTGGGTAACCTTTAAGACATTTTGCGCAGACCCTTCTTGTGATTTCATAACGTTGATTGTTAACTCCGTTCTACTTAATCTTTAAAAGAATACTAAGCTACTTCGAAGAGTGTTTATGGTAATTACTTATCTATGGATAAACAACACATATCGAAAAACCTGTCGATAATAGCTAAATTTAGATTTGTTACATGATACTGAATCTGTTATTCTATTGTTTAAGTTTCCACCTCATGTAAGTACCTATTTACTTAAGATACTTGAGTGATTGCAAACAAGTCCTCTCGCTTTATGTAATTCATTGAAACTAACTTACTTACATATTGAAACAGTTCCATAACTTATGTAAATTACCTAAGCTTAGTAGTGGGTGCCTAACAATAGAAATATTTCTTTTGAGTGTGTGTTGAGTTCGAAAACGAAGAACATAACTTTGATAAAAGTAGGATAAGTCGTATGTGAATATTTATGGATTTTTGTTGATAGTTTAAGAAACCGAAAATCTACGCTTAAATTGGTCATACAAGAATTACTGACTGATTGTTATTCTAGATTTCTGCGGTAGATCTAGAGACATAGGCTCTAACGGCGCGGTCATATATCTATTCATTAAGTATGACTATGGAATGAATAACTCTCGTTTAAAATACCTCAAAAATCACTGGATACTTAGGTATTAGTATTTGAATAGATATATTAGTAGTCAAACGGCTAATATCTGTGGTATTAGTCGTAAAGCCTAGTCAGAGGCCCTAGAGCGGATTGATAACTTCTGACAGTAAGGTTTGTCACTTGCCTTACATACACCCCTCCACCAATCCGCACTGAGCCCGCGTGGTGGAGTAAGGCTCGTACCTCCTCATAGTTGAGGTGAGGCCTTTTCCCAGCAGTGGGATCTAATAGGCTAATTTTTTTTTAGTAGTCAAACACCATTAAACTCACTTTATATGTTGAAAGTAACAGCTTAAAACTTTCAAGCTGAAACCCTAAGATAACATAAGTAAGTATTCAAGCCATGAGAAAGGGAAACATAACGTTTTGGGGCCTGGACTTGAATACTGATTTACCTACTATATGAAATTTGTTTGTATGGGATCTAGTTAGTATTGCAGACTTTGGCTAGTACGTTATATTAATTCGGTATCATGAAGGATAGTTTAGGTACGTATATAGATAGATTCTTGAAGTCAAAACTTTGAGTCATTCTAACTTTCAGATTTATCAATCCGAAAGTGAAATTCCTTATAAGTAGGTACTGACTTATTTATAAACTTATCATAGCGGACTCGAACCCAGTAAAGCTGGGAGCTGAAGTAACTTGTATGTTGGTTTGATATTCCGTCCGTAGGTAAAGAGATGAGGACCAAAGTAGGAGGGACGAAAGAAAATTTCGGTTCAGCTTTATAGACTGGTTCACTTTTAGTCAAAATATGATTCTAACGGCATTTACTGTAACATTCGTTTTTTTTTACTAATTTCTCTAAACATATTACAACAAAATATGGTAGCCATATTTTGTTAAAAAGGACACCTTAACCCCAGACCGTAAGATATAAAGGTCCTGTTTTTTTAAAACGGGCTACGTTTTGCCCCAATACGTCTGGTTTAGTCTAGAGTAAAAAGTAAACTCATTTCAAATACAAAAATCCGAGGATTTTTTTTAATATTGCATTTGGTTTCGAAATATATTTAGACGAATTTATAACAAAAGACATGAAAATAAATGGAAATATTAAAAAGTGGAGTATTTAAATTATTTTTAGTCCTTTGTGAAAGCAGAAAAGACACTTTTTACGGGATTGCTCTCATGTAAAAAATATGTACCTGAAATAAAAAGGTACATGGTAGCAATCTCGTAAATAACTATTATAAGTTTAGTAACACTATGAGAAAATAACCCTATTATGCTTAGGATTTATTAAGAGATTTCTTTACTTTATTTTTATAGCACCGGTTATTATCATATAAATACTGACCACTCTGCAGGTAATCCTGGTACTCCTCGAGGTAGAGCGTGCGCGCGCGCTGGGCCAGCTCTACGGCGCGCGCCATCAGCGCGTACGCCTGCTCCGCGGTCACGCCCAGGTGCTCCACGAACCCCTCCACCGACGCCTGGTACGTATTCGTTATTATCAGGTCCGCCCCCGCTGCAAAAACATCAATTTCCTCGTTACTCCACTCACATTAATCATCGGAAACAGATGTAATGAAAACAAATGAATCCCAAGATTAATGTTTCCGAATATTCAACTGATAGCCACCTTTCATATCTACCATAATTAAACATGTTCTCAAAGTTCGTATTTGTAAACTAGCACGATAAATATTAGCGAACTTCACCGTCGCTACTATTATATTAACAGTGAGCAGGGTGCGGCCAAGAGGCGTAACAATTAATGTTATTAAAACTTTGAGCTCCGCTAGCCAGAGTAGACCTGCGATGAGAAAACGTGCAAAACTGACGCTGATGAAAATAATTATGTAGTAATAATAAATAGTAGACGTTGCAGGGGCTGTGAATAGGAACGTATTAGACAAAGTGATTAATGACAACGGGGAAGTGTACCCCGGGCGAGGCCACAAGCGGCCCCTCCGGCCCGCGTGCACTAGCGCGCCGCCCGCCCTGGCCGTCGTCTGCCCTCTACCATGCAAATGTGAAGTAGTGATTCGACCCGGCTAAAACAACGCTATCGCTCGCCAACTACCTACCGCGTCAATCATAATAATCGCACGAAAACAGCTGGACCCCGTACATAAGTGGACTCTTATTTCAACTTGTTACCGATTTAAATCACAAGCTTACTTTATGGCAGCACTTTATTCCACGAAATTTATCTTTCAATTTCGTTTAAATGCAGGAAATGTAATGGTGTTTTCATTTTATGTCCCTCTTCTTAAAAGGTGTCAGTGTAACATTTACAATTCCGCAAAGTACTCGGCCATTTTTTATATTTTTTTCATATCAAGTCTCGTGTAAGAGGAAGCAAAGCAAGGCAGTGGGTTTTCCCCTCCAGGGAGTTATTTGCTTGCAGACACTTTTCAGCTTTTCCTTATGAAAAGAAACGGTCCGTTTTGTGGCGAAGAAAAGCGCTTTCAGAGGACGATGACACGAGACGAGGTCGCACTCTCGCTGTCAGATGCATGAAAATGACGGGCTAAAAGCGACCTAACGTGTAATCCGTCAAAACACGCATGTACACTTAGCTAGGAGTGTGTTGCGGACTCGCTTGCGTCGCTCGCGCTACGTCGCTACGCATTCGTTTGCGATTTCCTGTGGCCGTGTAGGTAGGTGTGTCTTGAAATTCATTCAAACTTCGCCTTTGGAACGGGGAACAAAGCAATTACTTTGCAGTTCAAAGGGATTAGTTGCGCGTGACGTTTGTAAACAAGCACCATCCATCAGATTTCACGTAATATATACCTTCGCTTTACAACCGCCTTGTTTTAGCAAAATTAAACGCTATCCGGCAAGAACAACGCCGCTTAAATTGCTGTAGTGGATGTAATAAAACAAAGCTATAGTAAGTCTAAAAGTGTCTGCACGTGTGCGCCTACAGCGTTCATTGATGCGCAGAAAAGCGCTGGCATTATTCATGGCTCGAGCTCCATAACTAAAATCTTTGTATAGTCAGGAACTTGTAACGTCACTTGATAAGTTAACGCCGTTTTGCCGATGCACATTACCTATCAGGCTGCGAGACTCAATATCCAATATCTACTCACAACTTTGTAAACAGCAACAAACTAAATAAGGCTGTCTGTGCATTTAATCATTTTATGTTGGCTCTAGCAGATAATAGAAAATGATACGGATCAGTACGTAAGTATGGTATACTTACTTTTCAAATATTTGTTTCTAAACAAGGAAGTCTTTCTACACTTATATCATAAAGAGGAAAGATTTGATTGTTTGTATTTAATAGACTCCAAAACTACTGGACTGATTCAAATGAAATTTGGTACAAAGATAGTTTGAGACCCTGGGATATAGACTTTTTTTCGAGATATTAAATCATCAGGGGGTGAATGGGGGATGAAAGTTTGTATGGAAAATCCGACTTTTGACGCGGGCGAAGTTGCGGGGAACTGCTAGTCGTTAATTAACATTTAGAGCCAGAAAAAGGAAACCACAAAATTTGATTAAAACTGACAGCAGTACGAGTAAGAATGAGTGATTAAAGTTTATGAGTTCTTAAATTTTCACAGCAAAACACTCAACCCTATTCTTTGTTCAACAAAGTGGATCCCAAAGCCTATTAACGGAGCGCAATCTGCAAGGCGTATGCTTCGCTTTTATGTAGCTACCTACTTACTCATAATTTTCTCCAGGGTGTTATGCTGGGACCCACGGATCTATCTCTATCGCGAGTACGTAAATACCTGTACCTACCACGCACGAATAACGGGTTTATAATTTATAATTTACAAGTAACTATAATGCCTCTCTACCTGTCCTAAAGTTTTAGTTCGAATGGTTCAGCAGTTGTAACGGTAAACTTTTGAAGTAGAATCCCTTTATATAGGAAAGTTTGTCGCAACGCCGCTGTTCGCTAATTTTAATTTAGTGTCTTTTATTTTATAGTAGTACATAGGTACTTACTTACAAAGACAAAAAGTCCACACGTGTGGACAACATTAATAAATTGAGATAAGACGCCATTCGCTGTCAAACGAATATTTCCATTGAGTTAATGCTGAAATATTTTAAATAAATAACTTTACGATGATTTTCTGTTTACCGGTTCTACTGACCTAAGTACTTTAATATTGATTGTGTAATCTATATACCTACAGGGTGTCCCGTTATTGAAGGATAATTAGGTACATATTAGTTACATCATGCTCTACTTTATGCCAAAAAAAAATTCAAGTAAAAATGTTGCCATTTTTGAGAATTATGTTTTGAGTATTACTAATATTTTAAGTAAAAACTTACTATTGATTTTGGTGATTGGAATATTCAATAGAAACAGACACTTAAAAAGTAATTAATTGTAGAAGTAGCCATACAAAAATTAAATATTTGTATCTCGAAAATGGTAACACTTTTACATAAAAAAATTTTTGACATATAATAGGGCATGATGTAACTAATCTGTACTGTACCTAAAGTATTTTCCATCATTAACGGGACAGCCTGTATATATTAAAAATATAAATTAAATCGTAAATACTACTAATTATTATGTGTAACACAATATCTTCCTTGGTCGATAATTACCAATCTATACAAACATGGGTTCATACAGTTTGAGCACTAGTTATCGCGTGAAGTGGAGCGATAAATAACGCTTTCAATACAGATCGGTACTTTCTCTTCATCGGAAGTCCAAACAAAGCTTCGGACTAAGGCCATTAACTAGTAGCTACATTTAAATAAATACTCGGTATCACTTTACCCAATTCGGTAAAGACGGAACATGAATGAGAGGGCTCTAAAGTGTCGAAGTTCTGTCATTTAACATAATACTTTGTTAATTTACAACGATTTTACCTTGATTAAAATACATGGTAATAGAACGTAATCATGACGTCCAATAAATGTATAAATTACTAGGAACTGGTCCCCTTATTAATAATGAATTGCCACTGCTATAATACTCGTATAAAATGAGACGGCTAATTTGGAATTGATGACAGATAGAAGACATAACATAGTGGAGATGAACATTTTTAATTAGCCGTTTCACAATTACTTATTTGTGTTATAGCAATGGCACAATCATTATTAGTATGGGAATAAGTATACAGACACTTGTAAATGTGTATACAGACACAAAATGATCGGATATGATTTGCTTGTAACTGCCAACTTAGGTACTAAGTATTAACATTTACACAAGTTCAATAAAAGCTTGTAAAATGAAGGATCTTTGCTAACAAAAACAAAGGCCCTGCGTAAAGTTTTTAACATTTTCGGATAATAGAGTTCAAAAGCTTCACAGATTATCTTATAATTGATGGGAAACAAATCTATGAATTTAGATTATTTTTCCTCTTCGATGGCAAAATCAGTGATGCGGAATTATAGAGCGAAAACGGTAAATGAGTGACTTGGTAAATTACCACAGAGATTTTTTTACTTTTTTTAGACAGATTCGGTTTAGCAAAATTTATATTAAATTAAACGCACAAAAGTGTACGCTACATAATTAATACATTTGCATCTATGATCTAAATAATTCACTCATCACCTGGTACCAAGTGACCTCGGACTGTCTTTAACAACAAGATATAATTAGTAGCCTGTTCTACTACCTACTTAATTGGTGAACTATCATCGCCTACCTCTTGGCCCACACGAAAAGATTCCGTTACTTGTAATAAGTAATAATAGTTTTCGCGAAGTTAGCTTTCTCATTTCTTATTCGTGTTGGCCACAATCTTACCTGATGCGGCCAAGGGTGGGTCATATCAGACATATCATCATATCAGCCTATTGTAGTCCACTGCTGGACATAGGCCTCTCCAAGACGGCGCCAACTTTCACGGTCCTCCGTTTCTCGCATCCAGCGACCACCAGCCACCTTTCTCATCGGTCCACCTAGCAGGGGGGCGTCCAACACTACGTTTCCCGAGATGTGGTCTCCATTCGAGAACCTTCCTACTCTAACGCGAGTCGGTTCTGTGACAGACTTGACCAGTCACTGCCACTTTAGCTTACTGCACCTCTGAACGATATCTATGACTTTCGACTTTTGGCGGATTCTATCTCTTAGCGAGATCCCCAGCATAGACCGTTTCATAGCTCGCTGAGCGACGTGCAGTCGGTGGGCCAGCTTGACTGTCAAGTTCCACGTCTCGGCCCCGTAGGTCATGACGGGTAGGACGCACTGGTTATATATCCTGCTCTTCAGGCATTGCGGTAGTGACAGTATCTGACATATAGTAACAGCTTATTTACTCTTTTCTTGAAAGTATCCATAGGGAATACTTTAGTCGGCAACGAATTCCATTCCTTAGCCAAGCAAGCAAGAGGAACGTAGATTCAAAACGTCAAATTCATATTGATTTAATATTAAACTATTGTACCTCTCAAAAAATCGAGATGAGTATTGACAACTTCGTTGGGATGGGTGTGCAGGAACCGCGCGCTCCACAGCGGGTCGCCGTCGATGACGTGACCCACGTGGCAAGAGAGCTGCGTGGAGAACCCTCCGTCCAGCACCACGATGTGCGGCGGCTCGGCGGCCTCGCCGCTAGAGGGCGTCATGGTACGCGTCGGCTGCTGGAAATTAAAAACAAAACATCAGATGGGGCCCGAAAATGCCCGTTGATTGATAGATAAATTGGGAGTTCTGCGCGGGAAACGAAATGATAAAGATGTGCTTGAATCCTTCACACAAAGAAATAATTCAATTTATAATAGGCTGTATGGACTCTGTTCCAAGGCCGCAAAACATGTATTAAAAAACAATGCCCGTATTTTTATTGTAGCCCTGTCACTCGTAACAGCTTATCAGCGCGAACGAGCGTGATAGCTATATAAAGTCGAAAATGCGGACATCGTCAACCAGAGCAGGGCCCATTCTGTCTGCAGTGAGGCAATCAATTTGATTTGAATTGAATTCCTAAGCAGTTTTGGAACTTGCTCGGCATAACCACTTTTTGTACGAGTTAAGTTTGAAAAAGCACGGTAGAATCAAAGCTTAGGAACTGCTGATAGTACAGGCCCAGCATGAGCGAGGTTTTTGGAAGATTAAACAACTACTGTGATCCTTGTAATCTTATTTTGTTAACTTTATATTCACACTGTCTAACTGTACCTAGTTATTTAAAACAAAGCGCGTGTGGTTTATAGTAAAGGTAAAGCTTTTTGTTCTGATTTAGCAGTATCTCAAGATTGAGTATAGATCTACCTAGCTTGATAATCTACCACACTAAATTTATAACAGAATCAAATAATATTGTCTTTCGTCACACGTGAACTCAACTTTTTATAAAGTGATATAATTTATTTCCTAGCAGCTATGTTTAAGTTACATACGTATTATTCTAATTTTACGGGTGTGTTAAGTGAGATTTCATTCCATTTACAAGGTTAGAAGCTGATTGCTGATTATTAATGTGTGCGTCTATAGGGAAAGGGTGAAATAAATTTAATTCTTAGTAGGGTAAATGTTTGTTGATAAAACAGATATTCAGAGCTATAGTTTTGTGTAGAGATACCTACTTTACATTATTACTTTGAGAAGATTCAAAAGGTTTCATAAAAACACAAGTTGCAAAGCAGACTGGCACAAAGGTACCCAATAAGAAACCGTACTAAGTGAGACATATGAAATGTAAATACCTTTCATATGATTCCGGGCTTTTGTTTAGTTTTATAGTAATTTACGAAGCATTATATTACAATATTATCAGAAATGTGAACAAATCGCACAAATTCTGTTTAAGTACGTTCGAATATACGGACCAATATCCTATTGCTTGTTAGGGTTCCGTACCTAAAGGGTAAAAACGGGATCCTATTGCTCTTAGCCTCTGCTGTCTGTCTGTCAGTCACCAAGCTGTATCTCATGGACCATGATAGCAAGACAGCTCAAATTTAGAGAATATGTGTTGCTGTTGCCGCTATCACAACAAATTCTAAAAACGAATAAAACAAATGTTTAAGTCGGGCTCCCATACAACAAACGTGATTTATCTGGCGGTTTTTTGCTCTACGCTCAATAACGGCAACACGTAGACGCTTGAAATACTGACAGAATATGAAATTTTATACTAACTTAAAAAATAAATAATTTAAAAATAATAAAAATATTCTGCTTGGTGCTTGTGTCACAGTGGCGGCAGCGCTTTGGTAGTGATACCGAAGTTAAGCAACCCACGGCGCGGTCGTGATTGGATGGGTTACCATTCCGACCATTAAGTGGCGTCCATCTCCGTGTTTCTGAGGGCACGTTAAGCAGTTGGTCCCGGCTAATATCTGTTGGTATTAGTCGTTAAGCCTAGTCAGAGGCCTTGCGGCGGCTTGATAACATCTGACAGTAAGGTTTGTCACTTGTCTTACCTCATAGTTGGGGTAAGGCCTTTTCCCAGCAGTGGGATCTATATAGGCTGACTTTACATTTTTTTTAAATACCCTAGGGGGTTCTCATAATTATGTCAAATGTTTTTTGCTCGATATTAATAAAGGCAGACAGCAACAGGCAGACGCTTGAATTATTTGCAGAATATGTACCTAAGTATACAAATAATCTTTAAAAATAATTTATTTCATAAAAATAAAATAAAATATTTAAGAGGGCCCATACAAACGTGTTTTATGACCGTTTTAAAAATAATAAAAAAGTCCTAATATAGTGTCTAATGTTTTATAGGTACGGAATCCTTGGTGCGCGAGTCCGACTCGCACTTGGCCGGTTTTATTAAAACCTATTTATTTATTTTGTTTTACCTGTAAGTAATTTGTAATTAATACATTTCTGAATATCCCAAATTATTGGGGATGGGTAATTTTGATCATAATTTTGTTTATTGTGGTAGCTAAGACGTGAGTCTCATCATTGATGAACACGCATGTGGGGCTGGGCTTCAAAGAACTTCGCTGTTATTTACAATAAGCTAACGTAGAATAGCTACCACCATAGATCAATCTGTATTTATTAAAAATCCGTCACAACCACCATTGCTCCCTAAATGCCGTTTGATATCGAGGAAAGCGTATTGAGGCTAGTATATAAGCCTGGAGTTCATCAACACATGTTTAATTTTTAATCAGCCGGTTTAGGATTATTTCACATATTTTGTATGGAAATTCTGTCAAATTAACCGTCAATCGAGCTTTACCGGCTGGTGGCTACAATTTGGTGAACCCGGGTCTTAGTGATCAAGCGGAATATTTTATTTATTGTCTGAAGAAATATTGAGACATACCCGTGTTTTCTCTGACGGCATAATGCGATCAATAGGTATCATTAGGGTTCGGAAATGGAACGGAAGAGGGGGAGAGCTTTTCATTGACAAAGGTAGGCAAAGACTATTAATTATTTCGGTGTTTCTCTATACTTATTTATGCAACACAAAAATGATTTTCCAAGGACTCTATCCATTTTCATTTGAAAGGATAGGATATTGTGACTGGAACAAACCGGATGTGTTCTTTGTGTTTACATATTATATTTTGCTAAGCATGTACAGTCGAGCAAATTGAATCATGACCCACTTTGCCGATTATTCCTTTGCATTTATAAATGTAGTAAGGTTTTCTTCGCTGTCATGCATGTTGCACATAGTACGTACGTTTTAAATATGAATAAAAATGCGTCATAACGGGTCAGAGATTTATGCAAGTTTAACCTTTATTATAACTGCACTAGACATGTTTTAGATAAACCAGTCTTAATATGAATTTAAAATAAGTCCATAATCCAAACTCTTTTCACTACGAAGAAAAATGTATTATAATTTAAAAAATAAAAAACGTCGTGTGTCAAATGTCAAGTATACCTACTAGTAAGTCTGAAATTGTATAAAAACCTAAGTCAATATCTACAAACAAATCTTATAATGGCCAATTTGGCAGAACAAACAGCTAAGAATAAGTCGGAACACAGTCAGAACCTGGATCAGCCGGCATGCTAAAGAGGGTACCCTCGAAGACAGACGACGACATAATCATGGCGTTCGTCGAATCAAGAACGGAACGGAAGAGAACGGAAATGCAACACTATTACGGATAACATATTTACAGACGAGAAATCATTTCGCTCGTCTCAACATGGTCGCTTAACTTCGTGGCGTTACGATAACACGCGATAGGACAGAGGATCACGTTGTGCCCAACCAATTATCCAGCTGAATTTCAGCTAACATGTGTGCCTGGATGGATGCCGAAAGTGTCGGAAAACTTTTTCAAATTTCTCCTCGTCATAACGCTATAAACTATGTCAATTTAATGGAAGAATCAATGTTACCGACTTTGCGAACAGTTTACTTGCGTGAAGAAGTGCCAGTAGTCTCCTTTGTTCATGATAACTGTCCAGTGCATACTGCCAGAATTGTCTCGAATTGGTTTACCTAGCATGAAGATGCATTCACTCTTATTCAATGGCCGTTTAGGTCCCCAGATGAAAATTTGTGGTGTTTGGATTGGGGAAGTGACATTTGTCGTCTAATCGGGTTACTTTTCACTTTACCAATTTAATGCCACTTGTTAAATATATACTTAAAATAAATATTATTTTCTTTAACTAAGTATACTGTTTTATTTCATCATGGCAAACACAAGTTCCAGTGGAACTTTTATAAAAGAAACTGGTTCCCAAAACAGACTTGGCGCCCGGCCGTGCCGAATCCCGAATATCTACCTACCTACTTGTGTGTTGCATTGCGACCCTTACCCACATGAAATGAAGTTCTCGCCGATTTTCATATAAACTTATTCGTACAGATAGCGACCATTGCCTTGTCAGTGACTGTCAGTGTCTAATAAAATGATGACACGTTCGTTTCTAGGAAATGTATGTTCAAGCGAATTTCAACTTACTTGTATAGAATGACAGTAGAAAAATGACCATAAGGTGGGTCATGATTCAATTTGGTCGACTGTACGATGATATAATAATAAAATAAAGTCCTTCTAGCCGAATTTCGACTATAGCGGCCAATCTCAACAGAGATTAGCCAACTGCGCGGGAGATATTATAGTGCACAAGTATGTGCGCAATACACAGGTGCACTCTCTGTTCCTTCATTTTCATAATTCGGTGAGATGGCAGTCCGACATGACTGTAAAGAGATCAGGCGCAGGACCAACGGCTTAACGTACTTTCCGAGGCACGGGGGTGTTAACACCACCAACTTCCTGACTCCGGAGCTGTGTCTAAGTTATTTCAAGGCAGAAAAACCCAACACTTTTCAGCCCGACCCGGAATTCAAACCCGGGACCTCGTGGATAGTACCCAGCGTGCTGACCACTAGACCAACGAGGCAGTCACAATTACGTACTTAGTGTCATCAAGATTATTTGCAAAAAAAGATCTAGCGGAATTCGTAAAACGAAACACAGCACTTGTTTATCCTTCGTTAGTGGTCGTGTTTTTTTCCATTTCCCGAGCTGGATGAAGTTTTGATTTCGCAATTTCTTTTTATTTCGCCGCAGTTCAGAATTTGCTTTGTACGACGATACGTGGTCTGTATTGTTATGTTAGAAGCTTGAAAATGAGTTTAATATCTCTTCTGTATCAACTGTTAAGAAAGTATTCATACTCTTCTTAATTTACTTTCTGATTATCTGGGATAATAACAATTCAAGGCTTTTTAACATTCTCTTGGAATTTATTCACAGTTAGTTTTCTTTGGCTAAAACTTGTATTAGAGGCTAAGCTATTCACTGAAGAAATGTGTCATTAATTAACGAGGGTGAAAGATTGTAGAACGAATTTATTCCATGTTTCTGAGAACATAATATTAGTACTAAGTCAATGTTGCTGTACAAATATACTTAATACACTGTTAATTGCGAGGTATACAAACAGATCGTTAAAACGAACTAATTGTTGTCATATCAACAACGCTAATTATTATTTAGTGGAATTAAATGCCAACATTACCGGGCCTGTATGGCATACAATCATCTCTTTATCATTTATTTTTGAAACGATTCCAGGCGACCGTCCGGTACTAAATGATATAACTTACTTTGAGATGGAAAAAATGTTTTTATTTGTACTGCGGTTTATTTTATTGATAACCTTTTTTGTTATAAAATTATAACAACTGCGACATAAACTCTTTTAGAGACTTTATATATAGTCTGCTTGCCTTAAGCATATGCGGTATCACTGCTGCACTGCGAGCTGTCTCTACCCACTGATATGGGTAAAGCTTGTGATAATGTAGCATTCTACAATTAATAATTGTTATAAAATTGGTTCGAGTTTGAATTGCTTTCTACAAACAAACTCACTAACGGTGACTCTTTTTAATATCACTGTAGGTACATTTAATAGGAGAGAGAGTGGACTCTGGACTCCACTCTGCTCAGCCGGTTTCTCAAACTGCATGTTTGGCAAGCTGGCTGAGTGGAGGAAAAATCAATAGTTTGAATAATGACATGTTTTAGAAATAATATACTAACATAATTTAAAACTTTTTGATACTAACACATTATGGATCATGTCTGAAATAAATTATTTTTATTTAATTTAATAGATCTGTGACAACCCAGGTTTGCAAAGTAGGGATCGGATGTTAAACCAAATGTATACAGATGTCCCAAAAAGTAGCGTAATGCTGAAGCCCAGAGATAAAACAATCCAAAACGGATCCAAATATCACATTTTATTGCAGACTGTATATATTTTAAACAAGATTTTAAAACGTAAAATGAATACATTCAGAATAAAACGAACGATTTTCATTAACTCTTTGCATTTTTTAAGAAACATAAGTTGCATTGAAAGTATGTAGGTATCACGAAAAGTACTAAAAATCGTTAAACATAATACTCGTATATGGTGGTTATTTGGATCTATCTCAGGGGAGTCCTGCCTCTGGGCTTCAGCTTTACACTTTTTTGGACACCCTGTATAAGCCATTAACACCCAGGATTAAAATTAACCAATTTCCTGACCGTCAATGCCACAAAAACGACAATATTGTGATATAAAATTATCAAGCATAACACGGCTAACCCTCTAACTTATGTACTTATGTAGAGGCGGTTATATCCGAAAAATAGGGACAATGATGGACACGTTTGCGGTCGACCCTTTGCCAGGGAGCGAGGGTGCCCGGGCGATGAGAGAAACTAGATCGCGCAGTAATGTTACCCTAAACTAAGTACATTGTAGACATCATACATGATGTTTTGTGTTTGCTTAAGATTATTCTCATTTATGTATAAAAACAATTTGAGAAGCTCCAAATCACTAAACTACAAATTAATGTCAGGACCTAAAAGTAAGCAATACCGAGCTTGTAATAAGTAATATAAAGATTACTTCATCCTGCAATAAATTGGTCCATGTTTATTTGTCTAGACATAGCTATATTAAATAGGTAGTTATCCGTTCGATTTAATGCATAAGTTTCTAAAACTTTTGTTCAGAGTAGGCTTATTGGTAGTTCAAAAGTAGGCAATCGGAATCAAGTAGATTACTTATCTTTATTTCATAATAATAGAAAGATAACCCGGTCAAGTTAACTACAAAAAAGGACAGATATCCCTCCTTGCATAAATTCCCAAGAAACTGAATTTTACATGAACGTTGGGGTCACCATAATGGAATAGAGAAAAGTCCCCATCGATCCCGTGTACGCAAAAATAATTGTGCAAGGTCTAAGATCGCAAAAATAAGTTTTTGATATTTTTTTATACAAAATTTTAAGTCATTTAAATCATCTACAAATATTTTTCTTACTCTTTTTCTACTGAGATTCACCAATTCTGAGAAAAAGTGATTTAAAAATGTATTTTAGCTATTATCTGATTTAAGTTATTTCATTGCAAGTGCATGCTAATGTAAAATTTACACTTGAAAAATTCATCGACCGTCTTCAGGTGGCACTCGTCCAACTATTGATGTATCAAACGCCGGCTGACTGGCGTAGCAAGCACTAACAAAATATCGTCGAGTAACTAATGTCCTCATACATTTCAGTTTTACATCATCGTCATTATCAGCTGCAGGATCAGCCGTTGAACATAGGCCCACTATATTCCCAACCGGCAACCCATAGATTCCCAAAGAGGCCTACATTTCAAGCAGCCTCACATGGTGGATCCTGTATGACGAGGCTCTGCGGCGAATAACCATCCAACCAATGGCGCAACTACAATTCAGACTGCGACGGGCAGTAGCGGCTAAGACGCAACTCAGTTCCTCATGCGCTTTTTACGCTAAGGAAATACTTTATGCATACCCGCTGCAGGTGAGGATTCAGCAAGTTATGTGGGCCTCAAAAATTCTCCTTCTTGGGAATTTATGCAAAGTAAATGTTTATTTTGACCGAACTAAGAGAAATAAGAGAAGAAAAAACAGAGATTTTTAAAACAATAATTTAAGTAGGTAGTTTATACCTATGAAGGTAGTTTTGTTCATTAGAACAAAAAGTTGTAAAATTAGCAGGTGTATAGTAACTCGGCATAAGATTTCAACTTCACAGCTGTCAACATGTATAATACGTACATATATTTATGTAGGTAGGGAGGTATAATCAAATAAAATTTCAAACATAGTAATCCACAAACCACAATGTATAGCTAGTATAATAATTTGATGCTCAATAAATAGACATGTGAATCTTACCCTCACAAGTGGGTAGCTGCTGGCTAATTCAAATAAAAAGATCGTTAGATCTTTTCGTTGAATGTTGTTTAATCGTGTTGACACCGCGCGCAGTGCTCAGATAAGCGGGCTACTCGTCGGCGCGCGTCCGGCTCTAAGTAATATTCGACTTGCGAGCATTGAGAGACACAAAGTAAGCAACCAAACGATAAATGCCCTCACCTATCAGTTAGGTACCTACGACTTTGAGAGCGAAGGAGGTCAATCATACTGATGTCACATACATCTCTTATTATCACACACAATTAAAATAATCACAGCAGTAAATGTACAATCTAGACCTCAAGTATTATTACGTATAATTTATTTCAAATATAACATTCGCTCGAGAAACTCTCAAATTGTTTTTGAACTTTCCCAGGTTCTCCCTGTCGCGAAGTTCTTGAATTATTCCGGAATGATATAAAAATGTGAAGGACACTCTAATTAAACATAAATCACTACACGAAAAACTCGGGGACTCGTTGTAATAGCGGTTGAGACATTTTTGCTGCTGAAGAAATATCGTTTTTGGTGACAACAATATTTTAAGCTTCTCGACATCCACCTGAGCTCGAAGGGTGTCGAAATGAGTTATTGTGAGTGGAGGTGGGGCGGCACTACTAGCTATCTGCTTTATATTAAACCGAGTTAGCATCTCGGAATTACACAGCTCGATTTATTGCAACAATTCCCCGCCGTGCTCGTAAAAGGAGGCAATTTGATCGAGACATCTGTCAATGCTTATGTTCATCTTTGGTCTAGTGAAGTTCTTAAACAAAGTATTTTCGTCACTCTCATAACTGTCTTTATCCAATATCTTAACTTATATTATATATATATATACATATATATATATATATATATATATATATATATATATATATATATATATATATATATATATATATATATATATATATAAATAATCAGGGGAAATGGAGATGAAAGTTTGTATGGAAAATTCGACTTTTAGCCCGGTTATACTTTTGTTGTAAATGTTTTATGTGGGTGTCCACTGTCTATACATAAATTTTATTGTATAATCTTCTTCGGGTTGCGGTTCTCAAGTACCAACTAAGCGTGCTCGTTTTCGTGTCATAATATGTGTCCATAATTCTAGTGTAGGCAGTTTTCATAACGTTCTTGCGATTGAATAGGAGCATTTTCCGTGAAAACGTTGTCCACAACTGGTCAAACATTTGAGTCGAATATAATAAAGCTCTTGTTCTCTCACTTCCAAAACTTTATAGTTCAATGTAGATTTGATTTTTTTATTACATTAATTTTTTTATTACATTTCCTATGTTACAAGCGACGACCTCTATGCTATACAATAAATTATCTGTGGTAAAAGTAAGGTTTTGATTTTTAATAATGATGACCAAAGAAGTGGTCTAAATAACTTTTATACTAAGTATAATATATGTTATCATATAGGAAATGTATGAAAGTACCTACCTACCTTTGTAAGAAGTAATTTTAGGAACCACTGAACCGGGGTTAAGAGTAATCGGTCTAACAGTTTAGTTAGGTTAGACTCAACTAAACGTTCAAAAATTAACGCTTTCTTTTTATTTAGCGTGTACCTACATTATATGTCCAAAAACAGAAGCACTTTTTGCTTAAAAACGTAGTACTTACTTACAATTCTTATTGTGCCTTTTTGCCAAAACAACTCGACAAAAAGACAGTCAAAAATGCGTTACATTTTATGTTGTTAATGATCCACATTACAGCAATTTCAGCGCACAGATCAGTACGCCCGGTCGCTTGGCTGTTTTATATTCATACAGCTTTCCTCTTTCACTCCGTTACTCAAGATATCCGCACAATTGAATTTGTTATATCACAAAATCCTCTCCAATAGCAACACTCTACGTGATCTCGTAAGAAATAGTAGTCAACAAAACAATACGCTCGAGCTAGAGACGTTAAAAAAAACATTAGGGATATCGCATTTTTCCGGTTACAATAAAATAACATCATCTTCGTCACCGTTGCTAACCCGGGTTTGTTCCAAAAAAAGTAGTGCAGTCATAAAAATATTAACTTAATGCATTTGCATCTGAGAGAGCGAGATTCACATACTACTAATAGATAGAAGAATACTTCTGCCATTGCGGTGCGTACCTACGTACTCGTACCTACATAGATACGCAATTTAGATGCATCAGATAGGTACCTAAAGATACCTATTTTTTAATTAGTCCCACCATGACTAATATTTACAAGGAAGACTCTGGGTATTTTAATAACATCTTTGTGTAAGTTGTTACATACCCTAAAGCAAAATGTAGGAATGTAGGATCTCTCTCGTAAACAAACATGTTTGTATGGTAAATGATTGTTTACTCGAGGTCTGATTGAAATACATCCACGAAACAATAATGTAAATAAATTAACATTACATTTTTGAATGACATGGTGAAGGTAAAAACAAACAAATAAAAAAAATCTCGTGTTTGAAGGTCATAATCGTACTATTTGAGTTGATATTGTTCACAGTGGGCGTCGAAGGTTAGCTATATTTATGCGTATTGATGACCATGAATATTGTAATAAAATATCGGATATTTTTCCTTTTTTTTATTTAAATTTTGGACCTATACGCACGTTTTATTTCCGATACTTTTTGTTTAAATTTTTTTTATTTAGGTATGTCGTGTCATTTTACAAGAGTTTGTAAAGTTAAAAGGCGTAATAAATATTATTTGTATATCTTTAGCTCTGCAACAAAAATGATGCAACTAAATGCATTTCTTACTCATCGAAGATTACATTTTAGATTTAGCGTTTTTATATTACGTTATCGGGTAATTAAAATTAATGATAATTTCACTCACATATTGTATTATTACTTGTTTTGGACTAGATATTACGTAAATTACCTATCGACATGTTGCCTAAATATTTGATAAACTAGGTTTAATTTTTCAAGTGAACTAAGTAATTATGTTGCATACATTTATCTAAAAAATGACTATATAAAATCAGCTTTCTAAAAGATTTTTTGGTATCTACAAATTTGGCAAACATCTTGTACATGTCATATTAAAAAAAAATACATACGTTTTATTGAATTGCTTCATAAACGAATGTAGATACTTACGTTGAAACTCTACCGCGTAAAGTCCGTTGTTCGTTTTCAGAATTTAATTTATGAATTTGAATTTTAGTTCCGATACACAGTCGGCGTGTCAGGCGAACATCAACACAAATCGGCGCGCGGGCAAGCACTACGCGAGCACGCGCGGCGCGCACCTACCTACCGGCTCTCCACGCCGCACAGTGCTCCACACACCGCTATTCGGTACAAAAACTGACAACTGAATAAATAATGAAATTCTCCTTCTTATGATTTTCTATTGCATTTATAATCGCACGTAAAAACATGCACTAAAATTGCACAGCTCACACGTACGTCCTTACACAAAGAGTACTTAGAGTATGCAATAACAACATCATAAGTCTATTATAAGTCATAGACAAAAGTTATAGAAGTCAAATAAGTTCAAAAGATTTGATATTCTGGCTTACCGTTTACAGAATTAGTGATTCTTCAAAATATTTAACAGCACTTATTAAGTACCTTACTGCAAAGTTTATAATTACACACACCACAATCTTTTAATTTAATTTGAATGGTGGATATGAACATCCAATATGAAGACTAGATGAAGACTGACAACAAAAACCATTAAACGCTAGCTGTGCGCTATTTCCACAATCTATTAGCATACATGAATATTTAATAGCAATATCAAAGTTAAAAAGACTTATCGACATAATTTCTAGCCTCATTAAGCAGCTATTTATAAAAGACTGGGCGATAAGATACTAACAAACATTATTTTGTTGAAAATTAAATCTAATTTGTCTAATATCACAAACATATATTAGAAAAATGGTGTTTAATTAGGTAGGTACTTATTTTTCAAACAATCAATAAAAAAGTGGGTGCCTTTTTTACTAATTTGCAATGATTTTGCAGTAATGATAACTTTTATGTAACTCAGTCTAGACATCTAGAGATATGGAATTACTTCTCTTCACAATACGACAAGATTACTGGACTGGATGCCGATGGAGGTTTAAGTCAATTTGTATCATGAAGTCTAAGCAGGCAACTAACTAAATAAATGTAAAATAAAATATTACAGAATCAATGAATTTGTTCTAAAAATATAATATTTTACTATCATTCTTGTGATTTTTTAATATTTTTTTACACACACGGTGTTCTTTCCTATTTATATAATAAGTTTTAAGTAAGAAACCAAAATTTCGCACATAGAAGGATTCGGACCTACGACCTTTGGCTAACCGGGCCAACGCTCTTACCAAAACGAGCTATCGTGCAGTCCATCCACTCGTGTGTGATTCCTGGTCTCTTTATCTTATGTCCTTTCGTGACGGCAGCGACATCTACCCGAGCTGTGTTGCAACAGCAGTGGGCCAAGTAGTTATTCTTTGCAGAATAAATTCAACTTCAATGATGACGCTGTCGCTATTCTTGTGATTTTGTCTAATCCAACTCAGAATTTAGACGTCCAAATAAAAATAATACTAGAGTCTTATTTTTCCATATTATTTGCTTTGCTCTCTCATTGGGGCCGCTTTAGCAGCAGACCGCGATTGGTTCACAAAGTACGTTTCGAGACTCGATAGATATTAATAGAGTTATCAGCTCGGAGCAATGTACTTGCGAACATGGCAACTAAACACGGCTCGACTATAATTCCGGTGATAAGTAAACATTATTTTTCATAATACACAATTATCAGCGAAACACAGACACTGGCAGCCAACTATTAAATATCTACATTCTTACTTTTTTAAACACGTGGAAACTGCCAATATGCAGAGCATGTAGCTAAGATACTTACTTATATTTTATAAGGAAAGCGTAGCATGTCATTATGTACTATTATCAGACAAAATTTATGTAAGTTTATTGAAAGGATGAGAAAATATAAATCTAATAGATGTCAAATTCCATAATAGTTAAGCCCAGTCATAGCCAGGGGCCGACAGATCAAACTTATTATAGCAGACATAGTGAGTGGAAAAGTTCTAAGAAATATTTCTTGGGTATAGGTAGATATTTTTAATATCGCGAATCTTAGGTAAATTAACCTACATACAAAAATCAATTGGATATTTTCGGTGGTAAATGTTGGCAATAAAATCAATGAACGCGAATAATTTGTTATCAGAGAGGTGCCATTAGCCCTGTTTAAAATAACAATTTTGTCTTTTCGTGTAGTAAAATCTATTAATAGGGCACAATTGCCCGTGCTATGCGTAGGCGCATGTTTATGTTCGCGCCACTTGGCTATTTGGAACGTCTTGTATTCTGGGATGACGACTAAATAGGATCATTCTCTTTTTAATTAAATACTTCATGATCTTGATCTATAAAATTTAAATGAAAAATACTTTCTTTATGTTGCTTAATATAATGTTCCACATAGAGATATAAAGTACGTAAAAACTTTAATAAATATATAAAACTTTATTACTTAATACTACTTCCTACGTAATAAGTAGGTATGTACAGGTACTATATGGTATATAGGTATTGATAGCTAATCTGTAACATCCTGTTAACTTGAGTGTTTTTCCTGAAAGCTCATGATATCGAAAAATAATTACGCAGAAGGCGGCACCTGGCAAGGTAAAGGTAAATCTAATACCGTAATAGCACTCAAATCCACGGCCATTCAATATTATTAATTATGGGAACTATCTAGTTAAGTTTTTAGTTTTATTTTTGAATTTATGTGTATAGATTTGTATTTCTTTTGAATACATGTAGGGGAGCGGGGGGCACATTGTTACAATTTTCAGAAAGTTGTTAATATGACAAAAGCTATCAAATAAATTATACATTTGATTACTTGTAATGTTAGTATTTCTATATAACTATTAAAATATGACTGATAAATTATTAAAATTTATGTAATTTTTTCACAATGGAGAATTTAACTAAACAAGTAGTTTGCAACATTTTACCCCGGAATTGGGGCTAGTTGTTACATCATCGGGGCACGGGGCATGTTACGGTAAATAAATAAACAAAATCATCACTGATACATATGTTTTTATTAGTATTTCAAAACGATATAAACAATAGAGATCACTTTATACAGTCTTCTAACATTTATGAGTAACTATAATGTCTATTATGGTATTTTTTTTTTGTAGAATCACTTAGGCAGTAACATTTTTATATCTTATATAAAACACAGACTTAGTGTGCAAATAACAACTTGTAGTAATTAAATTATTATTTATTATACTTTCACTTCTTAATTAGTTATTTTAGAAAACTTTTGGCAAACTAAAATACTTAGGATTCTAACATTTTTAAGGCACTTATATCATAGAAAGATATATATTAATTTTTATAGAGGTAGGTAACAAGCTGAAGTGGCAGTGGGCTGGTCATGTCTGTCGCAGAACCGACGGGCGTTGGAGTAGGAAGGTTCTCGAATGGAGACCACGTCTCGGGAAACGTAGTGTTGGACGCCCCCCTGCTAGGTGGACCGATGACCTGAGGAAGGTGGCCGGTGGTGGCTGGATGCGAGAAGCGGAGGACCGTGAAAGTTGGCGCCGTCTTGGAGAGGCCTATGTCCAGCAGTGGACTGCAATAGGCTGATATGAGGTAACAAAGTCACATACAAATATTAAATCAGTCTTCATCAGAATTACATTTAATGCAAATGAATGAGCGAACGTTTCCCGTTACACATTTGTAATGGGCCCACATTTTTCATTCTAAACATGCTACCTAATCTCTTTTTTTCGAGGTGCTATAACTTTCACTACACACTAAACAAAACCATTCATCAGTATCAGAATCTGAATCGGAAAACAAAATTGTTTTCTTCACCTTTTCTTTTCCTTCTTCACTCATTTTTGAGGACTTTACCTTTTCCTTTGCTTTTTACATGCCCCATTGCCCCATGGCACGTTTTTTAAAATAAATTGTCATTATTAATGGATATCGATAGTAGAATAAAACAATATTGTAAATTAAAGGTAGATATATTATGAACGCTCAAGGTTAAAAATTTTGACAAAATAAAAAATATTGTCATCAGGAATCAAAAATTTCGTAAAGGATTTTTTTACTTACTTGGTTGAAATCGGGACACACGCACACAACCTAGAAGCTCAGCGCTTGGCGGGTCACTGATTGTTTTTATCTAATGCATGATGTTATAAGAAAACGAATGAGTCCAATTATGTCCATCAAAAAGTTTAAAATCCCGGTAAAAAACGCGTGTAACTTCTTACCCCTGTAACAACGGGCCCCCCGCTCCCCTACTAGATAATAACTATACTATATTCTACATAGATAATTGTTATTGTGTATTGTCTGTCGCTAAATTGTATTACTGTGTAATATTTATGGACGTTATTAAAAATCATAAATAAAGAAAATAATAATAGCACCCAATCCTACCTAGGTACTACTTAAATAGCTGCTGCTAAAGAAAGTATGTAATACTTACCCAAATATGGGTGCTGCACGTATGTGCACTGGCACATGTAGGCACTCGTAGGTAGGTACTTACCTAAGTAAGAGACGTCTGAAGATGCATAAAAAACTACTTTATTTCAGTACTAGTGGTTCCCCGCGACTTCGCTTGCAAGAGTTGGATTTTCCATATAAACTTTCATCCCCCATTTCACCCCCTTAAATTTTTTATATCGTGACAAAATGTAGCCTTTGTCCTTTTCGAGGTCTTGAACTGTCTCCATACCAAATTTCATCTCAATCGGTTCAGTGGTTTGAGCGTCAAGAGGTAACAGACAGACAGACAGACACACTTTCGCATTTATAATATTAGTATGGATAGTAGGTAATAAATGTCCTGACAATTTACGGTTTCATTGAAACGTGAAAGCAACACGTTAAGATTTACATAGATGTTTTTGCCGTCTCTTGCGTAAAAGTCACTCACTATATATTCAAAATATATTATTGCACTTGAAAAAATGACCGCCAGAGGCGGGAATCGAACCCGCGTTCCTCGCATGCCGGGTGATTGCCTAACCTCTCGGCCACCCTGGCGTTGGCAGAGCCTGTCGAAATTTTCAAGTGCTTCTTAACGCTGTATGCATGCGAGGAACGCGGGTTTGATTCTCGCCTCTGGCGGTCATTTTTTCAAGTGCAATAATATATTTAGATTGCAAAGTGAATGCTTATCGCTTAAAAACAATAATTTATCACTATATATTCTTTAAGGTGATGTGCGGAGTTTTACCCGTCTATTTTGACAGTAACAAGGGTTGCAAAACTCACTGGCTGAATAAAAAAAAGAACGCGCTATCTTCATTTAGAATGAAGATCGAGACCTACGACCGTGAGCAGTGCAGTAGGTACATTAACTTGAAAGTTGGTGTCCTGTTATCGGTCATTCACCAAGCTCCAGCGGCGTGCATTTGAAAAATCAACACGAGCTGTGTGGCCCGTTGTAATAATACTCTTGGCGCGGTCTCAACACATTATACGAGTACCAGCTCGGCGATACAATATTCGAGATGAAATTGACCTAATTTCTCCTGTTTAAATTCAACTATGGAACATACTTTACCATGTAATTGCTGCTTGAAAATAGTGGACCTGTTTAAAATACGCAATGATGTAGGATTTTTATTATTTTTTTATGATTGCATAATTCCTTTTGATGCTATGTGCTGTGATTTGCCTTGGGTTTATTAATGGTTCGATTCTGAATCTTCAAAAAATAACTTTTTAAAACGTTTATTCTTATATTAAATCAATGTACCAAGGAATCATTGCAACTTTTGATAAACGCTTATTCACTTAAAGAATCATCCCTTTGTTGTTCTCAGACAATAACAACGGCAAAGTGATTCAATCTACCGCAACAAAGCCCAGAAAGTTAAAAAATAAACCAGATACAGATAATTTACATATCAAAGGCAAAGAAAATACTCTGTGAAAGGTGCACACATCTACTATGATTATCCGACTGCGTTTGGCGAAAACTAGCTTTTAAATATTTAGCAGAGATGTTTCTGTTGCTAGTTTGTTTACTGCAAGACAACTCTCATCGGTGATGTTAGTATATTTTTTTATGATTTTGTATGGAATAAATACTTAAATAGGTACCTCGGGGTGAATACGCGTATACGGGTATGATCATCGCTGAAATTACAAGATGCCTGAAATTACGATACGAGTGAGATGATACAAAACAACGGAAACAAGTTACAAAAGAATGGAGAAGAATTGCTGTCGAGCAAAAACAGTGTAAGTACCTACTTTCAAGGTTATACATGACACGAACTTAAGCCCTTTACATCACAAAAGTTAGGGGTTAAAAAAGTTTCTCATTAGTTTTGTAAGGTCCTAATGACTGAGGGCCACACGCGTTGCCCGGGCTGGTTACAAAGGTGGCGGCTCGTGGGACAGTAGCGGATTTCGCACGCAAAAAATTATTCTCAGCTTACGTTGCAACAAGAGTGAAAACTAAAATAAAGATTTGATCTAAAATAATATATATAAAAGACATGGTCCGATCCTGCCCTCAAAATCAATTTGGAATACAGAATATGACCACTAATCATTAATATGTGGAAAATAATTAAAAATATTTCGTGATAATCACAATTCTCTAGAACAGGCGAGAAAATACGCTAAAGTAATTAAAATGTGTATTGTTTTGTGTAATATTATCTTGGAAAAACAAATCTGTAAGGTGAAAAACAAAATGGTATGCGATATGTCAATGGTCATTGATATTCGAATAAGGCTATTTGAGGGTATAGCTCTATACAAAAGCTGGCCATGTCATTTATATAGATAGTTAGCACATTTTATAGTAGGTATAGTTAGGGTACAGTTCACCGAAACATGTTTAATTTTTAAACTACGATCATAATAATATTTGATATATTTTGTATGGGAATCGTGTCAAATAAACCGTCAATTCATGTTTATTGACTGTTTAAAAATTAGTGAAATCGGGTCTTTTTTAAATTAAATGAATTTTTGTATAAGTAACTTTTGTATTGTATGAGGTTTTATTTCGCAATCTTGTCCATCGACGGCCGGCAACTTTATTTGTACTAAAAAGGTTGCCCATACCTGGTTTAAGGATTTCGCATGTTCATTGTTAAGTGTAGTTACCTACGTAACTCGCCGGCTTCAAACCCGCCCGTCATGCTAATCAATATCCCTGACACTAACTCTTATCTAGGCCTAAATATATTTACCTATTTTTTGCCAGCTAGATGGACCTTGGGTCTCATAAATAATTCATTTTATACGAGGAGAGATTTTACTTAATAATGCGTAGGAGTATAATTTATTAAGTTTCCTATCTATTAGTAATTCAACTATAGCTCTATTGTTTGTCAACCTACTTTATTTATCAAGTGAAAAGTTACCAGAGAATAGAACTAGATTATACATATGTATATTTGAAATTTCAAGTTGCAAGTAGATAACGCCAAGTCAGCAATTTGCAAGAAGTACTTTATTAAAGAATAAAACCGGCCAAGTGCGAGTCGGACTCGAGCACGAAGGGTTCCGTACCGTTAACTTACAACATTAGACAGTAGGTATAGGTAAAAAATCTTTTTAAGTTTATACTGTTCTTTTGGAAAAAAGTATATATATTTATTTTATTTATAATTTCAAAAGTATTCATCACAGGATACCCGAAACAATTTAAAATAAGAGTTTCCGCGCCTGTTTCTTTACGTAAGTGATTTGAAGTTTATAGGTCCAAGACTTTAGAAATTACGGTAGGGGGATACCGTGTAAACGACTTTGGCGGGCTATATCTCGCAAATGGTAAAGCTGATAAAAAAGTGTTGTATGGAAACCCTATCTTATTTTCATAGTCTTTTTCAACGATACACTCAAACAATTTGTGCACTCAAACAAATAATTTACTTCCCCTTTACATGTATGGGGAGGTAAACTTAAAAAGGGGTAATTTTAATTTTTCTTATTTTTAAAAATGAGATCTATATGTGAAGTATCCTCGAACCAAGTTACATGCAAATCAGTCCATAAACGTAGAAGTTATTCTGCTGTGACAGACTAGGACGGACGGAACGGACGGACTGAACGATCTTATAAGGGTTCCTTGTCGGACTACGGAACCCTAAAACAGGATAAAGATACCCAAAAATGTTCACTACAAGTATAACGATCAAAGAGATGTGTGAGAGAGAGTGGGTGGCAATCCACCCACTCGGAAAATCATGCCAGGGCCAAGCGCACACAGATAAATTACATAATTATCAGCTAACGGAATATTACTTACATACCAATTATTTATTTAAACAGATAACAGTATTGGTACAATAGCAGCTCTAAAGCAAATCATTATCTCTCTAACTATCGGGCTGACTAGACTATTAGTTGCATTAGTTCGAGATAATAAAATTGAATTTTAATTCAATTTCACCGTGGAATAATTGTGTTTAATAGTTTGGGTTTAACTGTAACTCGGTCTACCGAATTCATATTGTATCAGTGGTTTCAGATAACTAACCAGGCGGCAGACAGACATAATT
This sequence comes from Pyrausta nigrata, assembly GCA_949316185.1. Taxonomy (NCBI): domain Eukaryota; kingdom Metazoa; phylum Arthropoda; class Insecta; order Lepidoptera; family Crambidae; genus Pyrausta; species Pyrausta nigrata. The sequence continues at coordinate 10,908,161 of OX438938.1, forward strand.
GACTTGCATGAGACGGCTATTGTGATTTGGCTCGAGAATCGTGCATCTAGACAGATAGAACCGTCGCAGCTACCATGCCTAGATATAACGAAGTTTAGAATGAGTCGCAGTGAATATTTTTTGAGTGAAAACCAGCCGCTGCTGTTCAAATTTTCGTTTACCCTATTACTATGCCTCTACTCTACCTCGATCACATTTTGAGCTACATATTATACTTAAAAAGAAAGCTTAGAAAGTGATCAGAATAAGTTTACACATGATATATTATAGTTAAATACAGGTGGTTTGACTTTGAAGTGAGAACAAAATAAACTTGAAAATGAAAATTACATCTTAATTACAGACATTATTGAAAATTTTCAATTAAAATTCATAGTTCGTTTGAATTTCATTTCAGGACATTATTTCAGCTAAACGAGGCTGAAAGTGATATTAAAGCGGTGAAGTCGGTCAATTCATATGCATTAATCGTTATGCAAATGTATTGATCGAGGAATCCTCAGATAAAAGTCAGTAGCCGATTATTTTACTTTTATTTCAGTAGCAAATTAAAGGAACGTTATGTCGGAATTCTTCAACTTTACTAGAAGTACCCTTGCAACTGTGCTCCGGGCGTCATCAGAGAAACATTCGCTTGTAAACATTAACCTCTTTTGTTTTCGCAAACGCAAACAAAAGTATTATATCAAATTACTTATTTATATTCTATCGTATTTTCCGTGTCATTTCCACTAATAACCTGAAGAGTAATAGAACGAGATTATCGGGAAAGTATCGCCTTGATAAAAGTCAAACCTCTATCAACCACGAAATGTAATTGCGTATTAGCGCTGAGCCGTAAGCACATGAAGTATGTAATAAACTGTGATCAAGCTAGACTTGTGAAAACAACAAGCTATACAGGAGCCATTAACACACATTTATTTAGAGAATATTATATGCATTTACTTACTATAGCGAAATTAGGCAAATTCAAAGCATAAAAATACCTATCTACCCAAATTTTCTTATTCCCAATATTTTGATTGAGCGAAAAACAGACCTTTGAAACTGAACTCGTTTAATTATCGAGCCTCTCCAGCGGCAAAGTGAAAAACTGTTTTGTTGAAGAGGATCAGGAGTGCAACCGCCAACGCCACCGCGCCGCGGCGCTGGCTCGGCCGCCGATGATGTTTAAATTGGCTGCCACTAATTTTAATTATAAGTGGATTCCCTGGAATTCACCCTGTTATCGCTTTTAACTAACTCCTTCATAATAAACAGGAATTCTCAGAAGATCAATGCCAAGTCAAGCATCAAATTAACAAACAACTCCGCTAATAAGATTGTAGTAGCGCTCTAAAGTTGCAAGATATCGTTTTAACGTAGGAATGTTAGTATTTCAGCAATCCAATTTCATTGTTTAAACATCGGAATTGAACATCTACGGCGTTGCAAAAATCCATTCCAAAACTGTGAGTCTGGAGACTTGTAATAGTGGATATTGAATAATACATATTATTTACGATGATTATTGGGGTTATGTAATCCCACGACGCTGCGCCGGCTGCAGGTCGCATGTGTGCATGTGTACATATGCAGGGTACACGCGCCAGCACGTGTCAGGTATACGAGTCAGGTACATCCCGCCAGATGTGCTCTTGTTCCGCAAGTGTACGTAGTACCCGACTCCGGACTACCGACATCCTAATAATTAATAATCAACTTCACGCCTCGTCACTTACCGTTCATTTGAATTATGTATTAGCTCCAGGCTTCCGATAGCTATTAATTCCTAATAAAAGTCCTTATGGCTCTTTGAACGTATACGCTTTTAGCAAGTAATTTTTGAACTATTGGATATTCAGACATAAACGCTTAAGGAGCTCTACCTACGTACAAAAATTTACTAGGCTCTCTTGGGTTTTCTATAGAATGATACATTGACTCTTTAAATTTAGTAGTGCTTTCTTGTAGTTTTTGCCCTTTTATCTGATCTGATAACCAGGTGCGTCTGTTACTGCAGCACTCAGAGACGTCATTTCAATTTAATCGACGAATTTTGACGACCGTCTTGGTGTAGTCGTTCGCGCACTGGACTTCTTAACCAGGCGGTTGCGGGTTCGAATCCCGCAAGGGGCAAATGTGTGTGTGATGAGCACGAGCGTTTGTACCTGAGTCATGGATGTTTATATGTATTTAAGTATTTCTATCCGTTATCCTAGTCACCATAGCACAAGCTCACGCTTAGTTTGGGGCTAGGTAATTGGTGTGTTTGTTGAAACAATTTATTTAAAAATAAAAATAAAACTATAATTAGGTCTCGTACTGTCACTTTCTTGGCAATGAAATAGAAAAGGACGGCATGAGACTTAATGAAAGGTTAACTTTAATTAACGTCTCTGAGTAGATACGGCAGTTAGTATCCTAGTTATAAGTAATGGCAGTCATCATCGTCATCGCAGCTTTTTCTGATCCACAACTGATTAAACTATACACACTGTACTATAATGCATAAGCATGGCCAAATGCGTTTCAGACAGCGTGCTTAGGTATCCAAATATGCGTTTCGAACATGCTTATCCAATTCATATAATACTACGAGCAAAATTAATCGTGATCATAATAATATGTCCTGATAAAATTGCAATGGTTTTGGCAACTGAAGTCTTTGCTTTCTAAATTGAAAGTAATATTACCCACTGGACGATAGAAACTTCATCCTGACAAACTCCGCCGCAGATTCCAGCGACTTTAAAAATAAGGTAGCTCGCATGCTCACCTTCTGGTTTCTATTTATTTTTCTGAACATCAGGTCAAAGCAAATCCATATGGGCCCGTATAATTTAGAAAATAATAAGTACTTAGTTGTGACGGGCAGTGAATACCTACACGTGACGCTAAGTCTACCTTTACAATATCTGGTTGCGCCTAAAACTAATTAATATTTCTATGAATATCATTGCAAATTCAAGCTTCTGTAGGTACGTAGTACTTATTCTGTGCTTTAGCTTACAAGACAATACAATCTTGTGCATTATACAATTTAAGTAAAATTAAAAAATAAATAATAATAGACGGAAAGGCCACTTTGCAGACGCAACCGCTAGGTATAGGTAAGTATTGTTTTTTTGCAGATTCTTTAGGTGATTTTTAGAGGCGGTTTAATAAGTAAATCCGGTGGGATCTCATTATAATTATGTTATGTCGGTACATTAAATTTCCTCGTTGTATTTCCGAAATATGATAAATATACAAACGTGTTACTCCAAGGATTAAGGTTGAACTAATAACCTCCTTTGCACATCAGGTAATTCATTTAGAATTCTCGAAATGAGCACTGTAACCTCGTAGTGGCGCACACCTAGCCGGTATGCGCGCTCCGTGCGACGTGGTTTACTGCCTGCAGCGGCGAGGAATCTCCTATGCGATTTCCGCAGCACCTATTCAGTTCCACAGGTGATAAATACAGAGCCAAACGGCGAATAAAATCTTTCTTTCCGCTCGGTCTGAGAGTGAATTTATAAAACAGACAAAGGAAACGATGGCTATTTGTTGCTGAACGCCATAACCCTGCCTTCCGTTATAAAACAGGTAGTGAGATTGCAGGTAGGCTCAGCTATTCTTCGTTTACAAAATAATTTTGCTAAAGTAAAAAATATATTAAATTAAGTGTTTTAAATTAAGAATTCCCTTTGGATATTTGAGCTTGTTATGAATTCTTGACGATGCCGCAAGCAAAATAAACATTAAAGATTCGATGATGTCGAAGCGGGCCAGTATAGATTAATGTTTATTTTACCTATACCTAATTTTTAAAAGAAAAAAAAATAACGAATTGTTACAAGTACATCCAAGCATTTTACTGAACAAAAACTGTATCTCTACCATCAATTAACTACACAATAAAATTTATTTCTGTTGTAACCCTGTAAGTAATAGTACCTAAATAGCCCTCATACACTATGTATATGCTAATTGCGTACATTAATCATTTATTATGAAGGCGCTCTGATTTATTAACAGGTATCTTGGCCGTATGGCGTTACATCACAGTAATGTATTTAACTAAGCTAGGATTGTCTCTGAGAGGCTGGTTAGTCTTTGAGATACGGTAGGCTATAAGTATCGTTGATATAGTAAGCAATTGTTATTACTGAGTGAATCACGGGACGATGTGTGCGTGTGTTTGGCTCATTGGGGTTATTATTTCGGTAGCAGCGGCTGGGGCAGCTGCCTCTCAGCTCTACGGGCCCGACACCATCACCACTTGTGAAGAATTCGAGCGCGATGCATACTTCAACCCGTACGATATGGTCGATTCCATGTGGAAAATATTCTACATGTGGGCAAACACAACGGAACTGTATCCAATTATATTTTCGCTACCAGCAAAGAACGTACGTATTCATAGTGTGCAACTAGTTGACATGGCAGTCACACATAAAAGCAATGACATGAAAGATATTTAAATTGTTACAAAACTCCTGATGATTGAATTTCAGTCTAGCCTGTTATGTCATCATTGTCATGTTAAATTGTAGCAAAGCATTTTATTTTATTTATCAGTGTTGAAGTAATCAAATTACATAGCACAAAGGGTTATTAATTTGGACACTATTTTTCGCGAAAGCCAGTATATTCGAATATTCGGCAGTTTAATCTCTGTAAGCGTGATTAAAAAGTGGGGTTGTCATAATTAATTTTCATAATCGAGCCTCTCACTACCGTAAATGACGCTCAGGTGTAATTATTTTTAAAGGTTCATCCGATTAAGACCCAGTGTGTAAAATTGTTAATGAAAAAGCTCATTTTCATTTATGTGCAGTACATATCTACCGAGTACATAATTACAATATAATAATTTTGACCAAATAACCGTATTAAATAAAACAAAAGTTCATAGTAAAAATCACAGTTCATAGTAATATTGTAGTAACAAGTTGTCTTGAATTGAGTACCTAAAGTATTTTTAAATGTACAGACTAGGTAATAAAACAACGTCCTGTATTCCTCGCGGGAACTACTGGTGTCTGCGCTGTGTAAAGCCCGCCACGGGTACCACCGCCCCATTAGTTCAATATGAATGTTTGCATTTTCCATGTTTCCGATAATTTTCCTTACTAGGTTACTGTTTGCAGCGAGTGGACAAAATACGAGCGGTAATCGAGGCCGTGGAACCCCACTTGGAGATAGAATGGCACAAGGCCGCGCTGCTGATGGAGCCGAGGCCCGGGCTGATGGTGGTGTTCCTGGACGCGGGCACCCCCGGCGCCTTCCGAGCCCTAATCAAGATGGAACAACGCACTAAAGGTGCAACAATGTCCCTCCCACGGCCACCTCTCATTTCCGCTCCTAACTTTCCGCCCGTAACTTACAATGCTAATAAACAGGTCGCATTTAAAGACCTTTTTTTCTTCTCTCCGTCTGCTAATGACTGTAACAATTTCACTGTTTACTTTCTCTTTCTGCACTTATTTTCAGTGAACAAATGAACAGTACGAATAAAAAAATATCTGCGCTCTTCGCTAGGAAGTTTGGCGGAGGTCACGTTGCCATTTAACTGTCTTTTATTGGGCGGCATCTGTTTATTTCGCAACTGTCAAAATATTTATCGCTCGGGCGGAAAACACGGACAAGTGAAATAGTTTTACAGGTACATTATGACACAAGTGCATAGCTGGTTTCATTTTGATACTTAGCTATTTCTTATTCCTTTTATGTAGATACTACTTACTTATTTTTTGTTTAGTCTTTGTCGTTTACACACTTGTAGCATAGTTGTCAAAATAACTGGGGCCCGTACTATCAGCAAAATAACTATCCTTCGAATTGCTAACAACCCGATAAACATCCTGCTTTAGGATGGCTAAAACTCGTACCATGAGCTCTCATGAAAAGGCCTTACGGTGACAGGATGAAAGAGCGAGATGGGGCTATACATTCACACACTCATTCACATATGTCTATTCGTTTTGATTATTAAGATGTCAAACGTAGAGACACAGATAATAATTATTTATGAGATGTAGGTATGCATGGAGTAAGGAGACTAAGGAGGTCAAAAATAAATATTTTTGCACATAAGAATAAATAAGTAATAAAAATAGGGAATGGTTCGTTGAGTATGTCTTTTAAAATGATTTAGGGGTTTCTACAATTTTTTTTAATTTATTGCTCTATTTACGAAATATTAAACTTTAAAGTGCAATTCTTTGGTCCAGTAGTAGTAGTCCTCCCTCTAAAAGCTTAACTAAACTAAAGCCTAAAAAATCTAAAAAAAAACATGATGATAGTGCATTTCATAAACTTTAAAAGAAAACTATATATACGGATAGCGACAGGACGTGGGTTCGAGTCCCACCGGATGACACAGTCGATTAATTTTAGTGAGCGAAATTCAATTTAATTTCGTAAATACTATAGCGGTTAAGATAAACTTATTAGTTTAGCAGTAATATTGGTAGAATTTGGGTGTTGGATAGGTTAGATAGGTTAGCTAGGACTAGATATTTGTGCTGATGCAATAAATAAACTATTAAAGTGGATAGATTAAAACTTTTATCAGTAATAATTTTTGCTGGTTGGGACAAAGTTCTCACATAAAGAACCTAGTAGTTATTGCCTGGGAAAATGAATATTCACATCTTAGAACCCTAAGCTGCAGGTGTAGCCTATATAATGGTTTTATCGCAATTTACGTTACCTGAGTTATAATATTACCTTTTTTTTTACACAATAAAGTCACTTTATCAAAGGGATTTTAAAATTGTCATTATGCTTCTACGGAGAAACCAAGAAATCGAACTTTATAAGATTAATGTTCACATCTCGTAGATATTTCTTCAATTCCGCATCCGAAAATCTCAAATTAGTTAATTCGTTGGATTTTTAACAATTCACATTTTGTAAATGGATACTATAATTAAATTATCAAACAAGATTATTGCTAAACAATTTTCAAAAAGCTACTCGATGAGTAACTTTTTTATGATAGCTTATCTGACATATACGGCGGGCAAACTGACACTAGATTGTTATCAGATGGAGTGTCATAGTACGAAAGTTCATACAAGAAAAAAGGTGACAGGATAAACAAACTTCCTCGCTGCGGGCTTGCTAATTTTCGGGGTCATGGTACGAAATAAGGGAACTATCATGGTTTAGCGATTGCATTGTTTCTGATGGTAAGGCTCGTGGTCTTGATACTTATTATTGACAGTGGCGCCTCCAATTATTTCTTATTTCCTATTTCCCATTCATTTATTTGGTGTTCTTTTAGTTACACTGTGACTTTGATTATATACAGCTGTTAGATAGTCAAAGCATTGTCACTGCTATCATGGGGCTAAGTGCGAGTTTTTTTCATGCTCTCACCTTTGGTCAGCGCCCCTAGCGGCACGTTTGCGAAACCTGTTTTTTTCTATGACACTCAGTCGATCGTGAACGCGTGCGAGTAACAAATGAAAGTTCGCACTAGGTACTACTCTCATGTCTCTCGCTTGTTTATCTTTATTTTTTATTTTATTGTTTATATCGTAATACTTATCCCTTTTATTTTTTGTGTAATTTCCATAGGAATTTACCCCAAGCATCCGCTGAAAATCAGTGTTGTGGTTTGCCCTCGGCTACCACGACTAATGCTGAGTCGGATGCCTTTTCGGTAGATCATTTTATAATATTTTGTAAACTGTTCGATTGTTTACTAATCTCCGAATAAATTCTTTTTCTTTCTTTCTTTCTTTCTTCTTTGTGATGGTTATTTCTCCTTGTGCTCTACGTTCGCAAACCTACGTTATGTAAACAAAATATAACTAAGTACTTAGTTATTACACGTAGTAACTAATTACTAAGTTACATAAACTGTGCTAGTATCTATGTACTTAGGGACGCTGTACAGATCGTGGTGGTTAAATATTAAGGTAAAGGTCTATCATCTCGATTCGCTTTAAGTTGACCTTTAAGATAGAAAACGGTTTTCCTAATCAATTCTTGACAATAGCGCAGCAAAATACACAGCTCATTTGTTTTTCTTTCACAGTTCGACCACACCCCCTACCCCTGATCAAGTTCTCAGACGTGCGGCTGAAGCTAGTGGGGCGGTACATGGCCATGATGTGCTGCGAGGAGCTGACTGCGTACGCGCTGGCCCGCCTAGACGACATGCCCACCACCGAGGAGGATTGCGTGCGCGCCGCTCTCACACTAAACATACATTTATACGAGGGCCACTCGTACTTGCACGTCAAAAGGCTGACTGACGAGTTGTAAATGTATTTTTCAACCCTTACACGATTTTGGAAAAAAAACACCCATTTTACCTAACTCAAGTGTACAGTCGGCAGCACGTCATGTTACTACGTCCAGTTAAATACGAAACGAACAGCTTTTATTACGTAGTGAATAGAGGCGGCCTAATGTCAAAGTGGGTTGGTCTGACGTTAGACTATATTTTTTGATATTGAGACCGCCTCTATTCCTTATATTATAAAGCTGTTTTCGTAGTTCAAATGTATAACGTGGCGTGCTACCGCCTGTACTATAGGTATGTTAATAAGTAGGTTCGTTAATACAAAAAGGACGAACTAGACTGCAAACTCAGGATCTCTTGCTTTACTTAATTAAAAGACTGATTTAGAACATAAACTGTATTTCATTACTTAGTTTATAGACGAAAGATATGCACTTTTAGAGTTTCAAGAACCAACTCTAAAAGATACTTTTAACTTCCAATCACGCTTGCCTAATTAAGTAGAGCTTTTACAAAATCGTAGCTGCACAGTTACTTAGTTTTCTCAAGTAGAGATGTATCAGTAGTACCCATGGTAGTACTTGGTATGGTACTTCTAAGTACCTACTTACAAAGTATTTTCAAAATATATCGTGTTCCCAAACTTCCATCATTACATTCCGAAGACAAATTTTTCATGGACTCAAATAAATGGGTTTCTTCTAGGAAATAACTTCAGCACCGAATACATAATGTATTCTTAGTGCTGAGTCGAAATAATTCACCCAAGTCTTTGGGTAACCATATAATTTCTGTAAGGAAAGACTCGCGTCTTTATTCTAGTCAAAGTAATTTTTCAGTTATATTACCTAGCTACGTATAAAGGTATAATATTCCAGAAATTTATGAAGTGTTTGCCTTTCTTCATATTTTGCCTGTAATCGTTCGATTTCACTTTTCCTCGAATAGGTCAAGTTAATTTGGTGTCTGAAGCGTGCCTGTACGATAATAATCCATAATACTTTTCTGGCTTGTTCATCATCATTCGCTTGCCCTGTTCCCATTATATTTGGGGTCGGCGCAGTATGTTTTTCTCTCCCATACAATCCTATCACTCGTCATTGACTCATCCACTCCTTTCACAATCATACCATGCTTTATACTGTCCATCCATCTCTTTACGTTTCGAAATTTACTCTGCGCCTTGAGTGTATTAATTGATCGATTGATAGAATTCCATGAGTCATAGATATCTATACAGTGGAATACCTACGCTTCTCCCTCGGGTCTTATCTATTGAACAGACAGACGCAATTACTGTCTCTGAAGCTTTCGCGCTTTGACGCTTTGTCTTATGAAATATGATATAATTTCACAATCTCGAGTATGGTAGCCTCATAAATAATCAGAAAGATCTTGAAAGAAGCAGAGATATTCTAGACCAATACATTTTAAAAGAAAATGACTTACATAGGTAAGTAGTAGTAGTTTTATAGAAAAAACAGATAGCTCTACGCACATAGTTGTACATTTCTAAATGATAACAATATATCTCAACCACGAAAAAAACCGGGTAAGTGCGAGTTCGACTCGCGCAAATAAATGCCATTTTCTAAGATTTAACTACACATTTTCGGTTGTCGGACTTTTTCCTTTAACTGTGCTATAAGGCCTTCCTTTTTGCTTTTCATATTTTTAATCTATGAAGAGTCCTATAGGTTTTAATTTCCCTGCGAAAATACGGCTAAAATGGCCGAATGTTTGGATTGCGTTAACTTAGAAGCTTATTTTTTTCACAGCTTCAAGGGACCGCAGTCATAGAACAGTGGGCCTCACATTAACCTACCCTGATCCGTCTAATTTCCTCAACCATATTTCAATCTTATGTTGATCACATAGGGTTTCGTATAACTTGAGATATTTTGACACATTTGGGATGGTTGATGCGTGGCCCACTGTACCTATTTGATGTTAATTTCAACCTGATACCTCCACGCGTTCCTGAGGGTCTTGATTGGACACACGGACAGACGGACAACAAAGTGATCACTATAAAGGTTCCTTTTGTTTTGAGATACGGGTCCCTAAAAACTATGTAGGACGTCACAAAAACTACTTATATAAATGGCATTGCGAGCCGCAGGTGATAGAGACGCACATCATTTTATCCCACCGTGTTGGGATGCAACGCAACATGTCATAATTATATTCCAACAACCGTGCCGAGGCGTTTTATTATACAGGGTATAAAGTTGAATATTGGATAAACACTGCATGTTCTGCCCATGATATACATAATTAATAAATAACAACTTTGACTACATACAGAGAGAACGCAAAACTTGAAAGAAAATAAAACACTTTTTCACACTACCTACTCGGCAATGTTTAATTACACATCAAGTAAACCTGACTCAAAGTGAGTCATTGCATCGGACGTAATGTTGTATGAAATTTCATTACGCCCCTAGGGAGGCAAAGTAATTTGAATTTCGAATAAGAGTTCGTAGGCATGATCACACTAGCCCGTCCCACACCAAAGAGAACATTATTTAAAATTTGAACCTGGCAGACAAGAATTTTAGCACGAACGAAATGAAAAAAAAAGCGCGCGCAAAAAAAGAAAAAGAAAAAAAACCTATGTATTTTAGGAAATTACAAATAATGTTTTCGTAAAACTGTCCAGTGACATTGTTTATGACACCGGAGTCCATGAGATATATAGCTGCTAGTATTGTTAATAATAATAATTTACTGCCAGAAAAGTCAAAGGATATATACTTATAGATAAAATAAGGTTTTTGTAGTACATTTTTGTTATTGCCTTGTAGGAAGTGTGAAAAGCAGAGTATTCGCCTCGGGGATAAAGATGTCTTCGTCTTGGGCGAGCTCAAATCCCTCGCTTCACTCAGGATTCTACTTTTAACTCCCTCGCTATACTCGGGAGTAAACACTAAACTCCCTCGCTGCGCTCGGGAGTTAACTCTCGTATCCTTCGTTACGCTCGAGATTCAAGATGACGCCTGTGATGAAAGACATCACTTTACCCCCTTGGTGAATAATCTACTATTCCGTGTAAAATTGACACTTACCTATGATATGATAAAGTATGAAAATGGTAATTCATTTTTGCATTGCGTTGCAATATGCTATTAAAGTTTGTCGCACTCGCACGGTATACCTGACATCCTATATCGATATCGTATCTGCTACGTACGAAGATACGTGACGTTCATTATAAGTAACTGTTAAATTCTCGAATCCTGATCTATACCTACATGATAATGAAATAAATGTAGAAACCTACGTTTCCACAGTTGACATATAATTAAGTAACTTGATTCGCTGAAATGATTTCTTAACAAATTCCATCAGTCTTAAATAAAATATATGTGAACAATAAGTACCTACATACGTATCAGCATCATCATCATCATCCTAGCGTTATCCCGGTTGTGCACTCACACGCAAGGGCCCAGGGTCCGCTGACTATGATCAGGTAATTACAGAGGAGCGACTGCCATCTGACCTCCGTGACCCTGTTGAGAGGAACCTGACTAGTTTGGATCATGGTTACACATTCAGTCGCCTGAATGTGCAGGTTTCCTCACGATGTTTTCCCTCACTGTACCTACATACGTATATTATGATAAAATGGAAGCGGTAAATTTTCAGCATAGTTACCTTGATTAAACAAAACCACGTTCATGAACTGAGATTTAATTTAGTGAAAACTGTATAACACTCCTCTCCCTTGAATAATTTATCATTACGGCTTTTTAGGTATTGTAAAATATTATATTACTGATTTAATTAATTTATGTCTACATTTTCATTAAATAGTTACTATCCCAAAAATACCCCGTATTAAGTGGCGTTAGGTAAAGTAAAGTAGAGACGAATTTGTGTAAAACACAGATTCTCATTTCCCCAGCGGCCTTAGGGCTCTATGATGTTTTTGTGAATAATGTGCGGGACGGGACAACCCGCCCGCCCCAACTAACTATAAATCAATTATCAGCACGCAATGATTCATTGTTACACGTAGATTACAATATTTTACTCCACAATTTAGGGTGAAGTGCTGTCTTAAATCTGCTCTCCGTTAGCTTTATTGAAATTTATACAGCAAGAGGGTGTGATCCCCTCACACCTGCACCGCTTTGGACTATGGAAAAAACCGACATTCATATTTGAATAGTAGTACTTACCTTCCTACCCGACTGTTGAATATTATGGATGAAGAGTGCATTTTTCAAAAAATCGTGGTATTCCCCTGTAGAATTTAACAGTTACTTACATTGCATGCAGTTCTTTTACGTGATGCAATCAAGAAGCTATTACCTAATAATAAGTAATTAATTTTTTTATGCGTACCTATTTCATTATGTACAATATCCCTTTATATAAAAACGTCTCTCCTTCAACATGAAATCTGTGACGAAACTAAATGATGATATTGTGTGTACCATATCTGTTTATAATATATTTTACTCGTAATACAATCATACTTAAGTTCCAACCAAATGATCTCAAGATACGGTAACCATAAGTCCCTGCACCTGTGTTGCTTCTCAGCAATACAAATACGGCAGAATAATAAAACGCAGCAGAATAGTTTAAACTTCGTCCATAAAAGTTATAAACTTTCAATCTCAAGTTGTTTTCCTGCTACTGTTCCTTAATACCTATCTACGACCGCTAAGTTCTTTTACTTACCATAACTTGAACAGTTATAAATAGATAAATAACCCACAAAATCAAAATTCAAACTACAAGTTCATTGCTCTGCTAGATTAGTAGGTTATTTGTAGGATAAGTAAGTAGGCAGCTCCTAATAATAATAGATAAAATGAATACATAGGTTAGATAAACTAAAATCATAAAATAATGCTGGAGCGCATTGCAATAAAACAAGCTGTCAAGAAGTAAATAAATAGGTTAGGAAACCAGAAATCTGCATTCAATAAGATGTCGTTGGCGAGTGCCCCGGGGCGCCTCATATCCACCAGAACAAATTTATTTCCCTCCGAAGCACACTAGACGTCAACAAATAAGGTTATTTTTCAATAGAGAGGTTTTACTCATTCTTTTATGGATAGTATGAGAAAGGCTGACTCTAGAGAGCCTCTTTAGCCAATATATATTCTTACGCAGTTTGATCTATGCTAGCTTGTTGATTCGTTTAAAAAAATCCGTGAATTTCTCGCGGGATCGCAGCGGGGATTTTATTAAAATAAACGAGGGAGGATTTTAAACTAATAAACGGGGATGCGTAGCAATAATGAGCCAGACCCTTACCTTCCCGCTGTGCACCTGGCTGATTAGGTAATATTCCGACTAAATCTTTTATAGAACGAACGTAAAATACTCGTAAGCTTGCCATTTCCATATCGAAGACGATTAACTTATTATATGCAGAGTGCAGTAACAATATTATTTCTATCGTTTTTTTTTGCTTTAAATAAATTTAATAATTTTGTTTATGCTTTTGTCGCACCGCCCACTTTTTATTTCTGCTTAGCCCAAAGGTAGAGAATGCCACTAGGCATTAAGTCCGCCTTTTGTACACAGTTTTAGTTGTGCAATAAAGATTAAATAAATAACTTATTTTATTTAAGAAGGTAATATTAATCTACTTATCTATAGGAAAGTAGCCTGCTATATTGAGACCGTCTTGGTGTAGTGGTTCGCGCTCCGGGCTTGGTACAAAACCAGCAGTTGCGGGTTCAAAAGGGTGAATATTTGTGTGCTGAGTACTTGGTCTAAGTCATGGTTATAAACGTATATAAGTATGTCATTACGTTACCTAGTCAACTCAGCACAAGGTCACGCTTAGTTTGGGGCTATGTTTATATGGTTTGATTGTTTGGAAAAAAATATTATACCATATTAATTTATTTTCAACCTTACCCGTAGATACTCGTATCGTATCGATAACAAATAATAACCATAAAATGGTTACTACTCTCCTCCCTTTTCCTAATCCAAACAAGTAAGTATATTTCCTGATATACCATAACTTTCAGGTAGCCAAAGGATGTGAAGGCAAAATAATCTACTCAACAATATATTGAACCTGAGTCATAACACCCAAATAAACCTGCGGAAAAACAGGTTCCTGCTAAAGCCATGCGGTCCGAATCCGACGCGAAAATATGAGTCTCCGATACCATACTCCCGGGCCGGCGCGGCGTCGTGGCAGCACGTCTTTGTATTTACAGTATTCCGAAGGAATCCCTATTAGTGGAGGTTGTTTTCTGTCTGACGGAACCATAAAAAGTTCTCCGTTAAACGAATGTTTTCTGAACCCTCCAAAACAAAACGCTCAACTTACAATGTTTGAAAAGACTATAAAAACGAACGTAGCGTTTATTGTTATTACGGTTCGACGTAGCGCCGGGAAATAATTAACAGTTTTATACCGGGTCATATATTTTTTCTTCTGATATTATTTTCTTTGCAAATTAACACCTCCGTGACGATATAATTAATTCTGTGAGCATTACCCATAGCTGAAACCAAATTTGTTTTGGTAGAGCAATATAATTTTGGCGAAACGTAATTGGTACGTGTTTAGGGCCAGTAACGGTCTGACCAAGCGTTATTGCAAAAGTTAATTGATAGGCAAGTAATGAACAAAACCCAATTGCCATAGCGTTGTATTCCGTGTATTCAGAACGTCGTAATAAGCATAATGATCGGGGAACAATGAAACAGTCGTGGAACATTATTGTACTTTCTTTTGTCACAGTATGTCTCTATTAGGTATTAATTAACTATGGTCTGTAAGCACGGATATATGGAAGAGGAACATCCGTTACAGGTTTTTGTCTCTAAAATTTCTTTAAAATAACATCTTGACTAGCAAGAAGAGAACGGCTTAATCATGGCATACAATATTCGCTTAGTAAATTTGCTTTAACTTAAGCTTACGGTAGAGCGCAGGCAGGTTGGTAATTAATTCTATTCACTGTTAAATTTAATGTCTCGCATTCTCCAGAAGATATAAAAGTAACGGGATGAGGTGTTTTATTGTAGTCTTAAGGCGTGCACTATTACAGAAATTCATGTAAAAGGTAGGTTTTCAATTACTACGTTTTTAATTTGGTATCTATGGAATACTTTCACAACGTCATCAATAGTTTTCGTTAGCAGTAAAGTTTGGATAGGACCCAATACTGTTGATAAGCAATTAGAAAGCCTTGTAGGGATTGCTCTTCATCCCGGAAAATACTTACCTATATGTACCCACATGGTACCGGCTACACATTCGGTGGGAACTCGCTTAATCCTATTTGAGATGTTTCCTCGAATTGAAGGACAATTTTTATCTAACCCTCGTTCAGATAATGAAATACTTTAGTCAGCTGGTGACAAAAGTGGGCCATGATTAACGTAACCCGGGTCCTAACACATTAATAGGGAGCAAATTAAATTAGTCCCTTAAGTAAATACTAGCTATAAAATATTTTTGATTAAAATTGTTGCATGTTGCCTTACTTTTCGCATATGTCTTCTTATTGGCACTTATTGTAAAAGTAAGCATTGGAAACTTAAAATGCTAGTGTAATTAGTAATTAGTAGCTACCTTTTTAGATGTACTATAATACAGCTGTTTGTTTCCTTAATAAAGACAAAAATAATTAAATTATACCTATTGGACCACAAAAAATCATGGTGACCTAATAAGATGCAAAAATAGGCGCAGTTTTATTAAATAAGTACTAAAATACTGCCGCGACTTCGCCCGTGCCAATAGTCGGATATTCCATACAATGTTTAATCCCCCATTTCACCACCCCCACCCCAGGCGTGATTGCGTAAAACACACAGACAGAGTTACTTTTGCATTTTTAATATTAATTAGGATATCTATGTTCTATTGAAAAATTCTATCATTTTCAATCTAAGCTTCAAGATTTTCTATAAATTGGCACCTACGTCTATGTACGCTGAAGAAATTAGACGGTAACAATTGTAAGTTGTATATTATTCTCTCATTCGTATATAATTCATTCGCGACCACGATCGCGCGGTTGTGTTTGCCGGACGCAAATTCCGCGAGCGGCCACAGTTGACCTGCTATGTGTGCTGACTGCTGGGCTGTACTGCCAGACTGCTGCTGTAATGGAAATAGGAAAAGTATACTCGATAAGAAGTTTATAACAACGAAACATAATAATATGCCACCATACATGTTTACTAGGTAACTACCATCAAAAGCAACTTAAAAATTACAGATTGCATGATACAAATTAGGTACATTTAGTGCTGTCAATACCTACTCGATAAATTAAATTGATAGGCTAAATTATTCATTTAATAAAATAAAACGGCGAGACTTTAAAAAAATGCTTTATTGCGTTTTAGTTGCCTCCAACTTGGTGTTAGTCAAAACAATTAACCGTACTTAGAAAATAGGCCGCAAAGCCAAATTTTAACTTACCTACCTATCACTTAATACGACTGTGTTAAAAAACACGTACGGTACTCAGTAGTCTTCTGAGTGTCCTGATATTGTGGTGGCAGTAAAGCTACAATCTGTCTATAGAATAATTAAAATGAACGCAGCTACTTTTTTCGAGCGATGACTGATGTGATTAATTTGGTAGAATTAAAAAGGTATAATAAGTATCCTCAGCTTATTTCAAATTATCTTTTAAAGATTGAGAAGTTTTCTTGTAAATAAGACAAGTGGTATCCTCTGAATTATTTATAGAAAGCTACTTTGGGTAGCTGGATTAAACTAAGTAAGTAAAACTAATATTCATCCCTGATTTAAAAATTTAAGGAATCACGTTGCTGACTTTGAAATGAAATCCCTGGTTTCTTTAACCAGATGGTGTATAACCTCGGGCTACAGTAGCCAATTGCTTTGAGTGTCTTCTTAAATATTCAGGAAACGGATGAGGCAATGGCAATTGTTATTTGAAATAGGTAGGTGCATATTATATATGTGCTTAAGATGAGTGCCTTCAACGTGCAAAATGTATCAGTGTTGAACCTTGAATGAATCGGTAACGAGGTAACGAGGCGTCATTGGAGAGCGCGTTAACAATAATGCGCCGACACGCAGGAAGCCGCCCGCCACACAGCTACACGCACAATACCCGAAAAGGAATTCCCGAAAATAATCCCGCTGGTTTGTACATTCGAATTATTATCTAAGGGAGGAAAATGCGTGCTTAGAATAAAAATTGATATTACTGTTTGTCATACTGAAACAGCCGGTGATATTATACGCAAATCTCCAGACGCCAATGATGTAACTCCCTCGGATGGTAGGTAGATACTCTGATAGAATATTAATCTTCTTTCTCATGTTTGAGATTGACTCCAAAGAAAATTACGCGTCTATTGATTAATGTTGTTATGATATACTCAGTTACAAAGATAAGTACAAATTAATAGTTTAGCCGACTATTAAACCTTGTATTAATAAAAAAAAAATATAAGTTAAAATGATATGGAATACTGTGCTGTGATGTGTACACACATAAGTACTCTCCTTTTTTGTGATTCAAATGGTGATGTTTATTCGATTATATAAACACTTTAAGATTACATGGTACTTACTTATTACAAAGAGAGGCCTTTCTCGTAGTCTCATAGATACACAGGGTGTCCCATAAAGAGCGTGCCAAACTAATGTGTACCTAGCGTGCTGTGATCTTTATCAAACAAAATGTAACATGTACTTGTACTATTATATACTCTGTACATGTAGGTAATCGTGTTGGTAGCTAAATTATAACCTACCCGTTACAAATGAGTATCTAGCCTCGTTGGCGTAACTAATACCTACATTGTTGTTTTCTTAATAATAATTTCAATAGTCCCTGGAAAAAGATTGAATGAGTATTTCAATACAAAGCATCTAGTTAGGGCAAGCGAAGACGTTCACGGTCACTGAAGAGGGTGTGAAACATTCATAAATGTACACGTCAGTTCAGGCGACCCAAACATCTTTTACTTTGCTCTCAAGAGGCGCCGCCCGCTGCCTTATGTCACCCACTTTACTTCTTACCTTTCCGCCCTTTCCTTTTCTACTCCAAAATTGCCTTCATGCTTACATATTCCACAAATACTCTATAACTTTACTGTATCACGGTGAAACTGAATAAAAAATAAGTATATTTATTCGGCAGCTTTAGGTAATGATATTTAGTAATATACCAGCAAACCTCATAAATATATTCTGCTTACTGTCTGTCAGTAAACATGTAAGCAGCTAGATTACAAATATAAAGCATTCACTAATATAAATAAGTAAGCCCAAAATAAACAACATTTGTGGTTGAAAAAATAAAGAGCTCCTAAAGACATGCAGTCAGTAAATCTGTTTTAAAATAAGCATGCTTACTGTCGACTGTTGTCATTTTTTAGGGATATGAATAAAGCCCAGAAAATGAAAGTGAACGGTATCGCGGCTCCCGGCTGTGCGAGCGTTAAATCATTCTTAAAAGCCATTTAGACACAAAGGATATGGTCAATAAACAAACAGAACTCGGCAGAGATATCGTGATTGAAGTGACTTACTACCATACCCGGCCAATTTATATTTCGCTCCGTTTGGATTGAGGTTTGCGTACGTGATTCAAAAGATCATCCTTTATCTACAAAAGTTAGCCGAAACAGATATTTTTTCTGAGAGAACACCTACTACCTAATTCAGCTACTAATACACCGGTCACGTCAACGTTATTTATTGTTATAGCAACAACAAAGAACAAGAAATCCAAGCCAGCAGACTTATTTACCCTCAACCCCCATTCGGGCATAGCTTTATAGAACCTTTAAACAAAATTACATCACTTTTTTTAATTAAATTGAGAGAATGGATTCATAAGCTTCTTTTCTAATAAAGCAGCTTAATAGTAGATACGTTGCATTTATCAGACATTATTTTTAAAGCTCTATCCCGGTGCAATCTTTGCGCCAATATGGATTTATGGTCCGAAATAAAAGAGTTTTAATTTAATTATAATCTTCTAGAACTTTTTTCCTACAGTTCAGAAAGTGGTAAAACCATTTACATATTGACGAAAGTCCGACCAACTTTACGAAATTAAATAGCTACTATTACCACTACCAAACTTATTGAATCCTTTTACTTTAAACCTGAATAGAAGTTCAATTTGCTTACTTGCCCGTTTGGAAGTGATAAATGATATTTGTGTTTGTGAAACTTAGTTTCGATCGAGGTAAACTGGCAAACTCCGAGGTAGGAATCGGTACTAAAGTTCGCGAACCGATTGTTCTAGCTTTTCATAGAATCAAGCGCGGAAATTACTGCACAGGCTGTGCAAATTATGTGTATTATTTGAATCGTGTCAACACGACCGGGCTGGAGGCTAGAGGCTGGCTCGGTGCGCGCGTGCATCGCAGCGGCGGAGCCGGCTCGCCCGACCCTCGGTCCGGTAAATACAGCCTCCTCTCCTCTCGGTATGGATTATTCGGGGCGAGCGTGGAGCGGAGCCAGTGCGACCTACGCGCTCCCCGCGACAGCTCGCCCCGTCGCCCGCGCCGCCTCGTAGCACTCGCCGCGCTCGTAGCAGTCGTCGCGCTCGCGACCGGTCGAGCCCCGCGAGCGCACACGTAATAACCTTTCACCCGCCGCTCGTGTTCGCCTTTAGCAACGCTATTTAAAAGCATGCCATTAATACAACCCCCATTGTGTTCAAATGACGAGACTAATGTCAGATTAAAATATCATGGAAAGCACCTGTGGAACCATTAATTCCAGTGTATTTTTCGTGTGATATTTTGATACTTTTGTAAAAGTAAGTACTTATTCCATAATTTTATATTCAAATTATTGATCATTTAAAATAAGTTAATGTACACCAGTTTGAATATTACACGTCTGCACAAGTTTCAAACTTTTTAAAACTTTTATTTTCATATATTTTGCATTAACAAATACGTGCAACCGATGCAGTTATTTACTGAACTCTGCTTTACTGTTAAGAAGATAAAGGACCATATTTCGCATGTAACTTTTTTTTGTTATATGAACTTTTTTCTTACGAGCTTTTAGAATTAATATCAAAATGTGCATGAACCATTAGGTAATTATGAAAACTTTTGTACTTCACAAAAAAAGCACCTAAGTGCCTACACCCAACATATTTAGGTTATTATTTCAGGTTACGCTAACAGAAATTATCACAAACGAGCTCAGTTAGGTAACATTGCCTCTCGTGTCCTGCCTACTCGCACATCGGGAAAACTTTTTTCGACAACGTGTTTTTGTTTCGCTTGCAGTTAGCCCAGGGTTGCGAGTACAACTTATTGCACCCTACACACGTCGATATTTTCAAATATGATATCCAATAGCCTATTTTGCTCGACTACACATGCCTTAATTCCATCTATTAATAAAAGAGAAAAAAATATGTAAGTAATCTTTTTAATAATAATTATGGTCAATTTTAAACTCCTCCGTTTAAAGTAAAAACTTATGCTAACCATTTTAATAGTACCTTTATTTCATATGAAGCGCATAGCAAGGCGTTTTTCTTTATATCGAAGAGTTTTTCTAGGACCCACACAAATTTTCTAGGACGCAGACAATCTTTCAGACGGAGGACAAACAAAGGGTAAAACGTCTATTGACCTTTAATTTTCTTGAGGTATCCCTGCAAAATGATTTGAACATATAGGCAGAAACGTACCTACAGCGATCAATCTAGCAAGTGTAATTAGTTAATAAATATTTGTATATGAACCACTTTACTGCTTAATAAGAACAAATTTACGAGTTAACGCAAAATGACAGGAGTAAATCGTAACAGCAGCAGGGCAGCTCCGGGCAGCAGCAAGCCCTCCCGAGGGCCTTATAACAGAGGAACCGAATCGTGCGACCAGCGTCTGTGTTATCTAAAACACAAACACCTAGTGTCGTTTTATAGGTATCTACTTAACACTCGGTCATAACTTATCTCTACGCGTTGTATTTAATTATAATCACAATTTAACTTGCGATGTAGAACGTTAATTAGAATAAAACCTTCTCCTCTTACTTATATGTATATTCTATATTCAACTACTACCAGAATTGGATCTTGACAAGATGGACAGACATATTGGACAATATCACATACATTGCTCTGATCCTAAAGTATACCTTGTGTTATGGAAATCAGAAACAATCGATGGTATCACAACACGTAGACCCGTGAGGCCCGTGACGATATAGAAAATATGAATTTCTGTATTGACCCGATCGAGAACAGAACCCAGGACCTCAAGAGATGACAATACCTCGCAAACCAGAGTGCGAGCCATTTACCAACAAAAGATACAGAACTATATAAAATCAACAAATCATCCCGGTTCATCAGTTATACCGGTTGTGCACTCGCACGCAAAGGCCCAGGGTCCGAGTTAGACCATGATCCAGGATATGGCAGATCATAGTAGAGCAACTGCCATCTGACCTACGTGAACCTGTTGACAGGGGAACCTGACCAGTTTGGATCATGGTTACACATTCAGTCGGCTGTATGTGCAGGTTCCTCACGATGTTTTCCCTCACCGTAAGGTGAGCATCGAGAGCATCGGTTAGTAAAACAACTAATATACATAACTCATAAAGTCATTAAAGTTGTTAATAGTCAGTCAGAAAGTAGTTAATAAATGTATTTTCTTTCATTCATTAGTAAATGGCGATACGTGGTATGTGGTATCGAACTCGGTACGTCCTAGCCACTGCGCCACCGACGCTTAGCCACAATGCCAGCTCGACGAGAATATTAACAAATCTAATTATTTAGAAGCACTAACACACTTAGAAGCACTAAGTATTTCCAAATTTTCACCTTTACTTTTGGGGGACATTTTCAATTACCTTGTTTGTGTCTGCTTCTTGGCAAAATAAACATAGCCCACCCTTAACTACTTGCTTAACTTTCAGTTGATATCAATACCAAGTAATTCACAACATAGTCGATCAACAAAACGTAATTTAAAGGACTTGAATTTGTGTTTGACTTTGCTGGGGGCGTTTGCTGGCAAAGGGTAATCCCATACAACCTGAGCGTGTAATTTGAATAATTTTGAATTAATTTGGTTTAAACACAACAACATAGGTACTGAAACAAAAAATTTGGATAAAAGTAAGAAAAAGGGCACATTCAAGCACATTTTGTGTACATTCTCTTGTAAGCAAGTATATGATTAATGATACTGTTATTTGTGTGATTAATAGAACCCAAAGGGAATAAGCTTCTTGTCATTCATATAATCTTATTGGGCTACAAATCCTATATTATCCCCGTATAAGTCTTATCTCGTGACAAATTAATACGATTCCTGTTTTATTTTAGTAATCCCGGTACCAAAGTGATTTAAACCGGGGTATTTATTTCGAGTATTTTGTTACGTGCTTTTTTTACGACTTTTTGTATACATAATAATATTTTGATCTCTTTTTATAGAGTAATAATAATAAATTGTTTCAACAAACACAGTCAATTACCTAGCCCCGAACTAAGCGTAAGTTTGTGCTATGGTGACTAGGATAAAGGATAGAAATACTTAAATACATATAAACATCCATGACTTAGGTACAAATGCTCGTGCTCATCACACAAACATTTGCCCCTTGCGGGATTCGATCCCGCAACCGCCTGGTTTAGAAGTCCGGTGGGCGAACGACTTCACCAAGACGGTCGTCAAGAGTAGAGTATCAAATACGTGCCAAGTACTTAGCTCGGAAAATAACTAAGCTACTTAAAATTCACCTTAAGGCTCCGCGCAAATGGGCCACCGACCACAGCCACCAGTGGTTGTCGCGCGCCTCGTCGTTCAGTCCCGCGCAATAGCAATGGGCGATTATTACTAAATTAATCGAATTATTCGAATGGTCTCTGTAATCGAATGTATTTGGTAAGCAACCACAGCTATTCGATTATCCTTCGATTATGCAGCGAGCAATACCGGAGCGTGCGGCGCGCAGGCCGTTCTACTAACGAATGAATTCGTCGCGTCGATTAATCATTCGTCGCTGCCTGTCCTGTGCGCACAGTCGCGGCAATTCGATCGAAGGGCCGAGTATAGATTATCATTCGATTGTCGATTATTATTTTTTCCGAATTACTGAATCGACATTCGATAGTTTGAATGGTCGATTGTCGATTCATTCGATTATTTTTTTTCGAACAATCGCCTATCGCTACCGCGCAAACGAAGGTGGTCGGTGGCCGCCACTAGAAGTCTGTGGCCGCCACTAGTGGCATATGGCCACCCACAGTGGTTGGTGGTGGTTGTCTATCACCAATATCGTTTGACGGACGTTTTATCTACACTTCTACACTAATATTATAAAGAGGAAAGATTTGATTGTTTCTTTGTATCGAATAGGCTCCGAAACTTCTGGAACTATTCAAATGGTATTTGGTACAGAGATAGTTTGAGACCCTGGAAAGGACATAGGCTACGTTTTGTTGCGATATAAAATCATCAGGGGGGTAAAAGTTTGTATAGAAAATCCGACTTTTGGCGCGGGTGAAGTCGCAGGAAACTACTAGTCTTATATAAGATGGCTAGTGGTCGCCACTACGCTTTAAGGTGGCGGTTCGCACCGCGACAGAGACAGGAGACCGCGACCGGAGACCGCGACCGGCGACCGCGACCGTTACTTGACGTTAGGAAATGTATAAGCGACAGTTCGCGGGCGAGACAGAGACAGAAGACAGAGACGCGAGACAGGAGACAGCCGCTGCCTCGGACCAGTAGTGTCTCGTGTCGCGCGTGTTTTCTTTAGAAAATTTAAAACATAATCAAACTGTGTTTTATTTAGCCGAATTACTTCCTGAATGTATTGTCATCACACATTAGGTGCTTCTTCACTAATAGCGAAAATTATCCTTCTTGACCTCTAGTTAAATATAATTCCTTAATAGGTAACCTTCTTTTAGTTTTGTATTTGTAATAATAGTATAAGAGCAAGTCATCGTCTTCTTCTTCCTCTAATAGAAGTTCTAAAACTTGGTTTTCCATCATGACACAGAACACAACTGATTCCATCGACAGACTCTCCGATACTAAAGAGACCGAGATACTTGTCACGGTCTTCAGTCTCGGTCTCGACCTACAGTACATGCAGAAGAGACCGAGACACTTGTCGCGGTCGCCGGTCGTGGTCTCCTGTCTTTGTCACGGCGCGAACCGCCACCTTTACGTGTGCGGCGAATCCATAGAGACCGTATAAAAAATAATGTAAACATCTTGTCGCTAGCCACCGGTGGCTGTGGTCGGTGGCCCATCTATCTACGTGGAGCTAAAGACCTACATTCGGTGTCTTTTTTTTTATTGAACTCGTTTTTTCTTTAACTCGATATGAAATACCGACGCTGCTTAATTCATTTAATTAAGTAGGTAATACGGTACCGCTGTTTATGGACGTACAGCAATTTTAAAAGTTAGTATACGATCATTTTCTGTTTTATTTGCAACCTTTAATTGCGCCTCACTGCACACCCTAATTAATAAAGGAGTCCGGATGATTATCTAATTGTCAATAATAATAGCTCCCATAAAGCTTCTATCATGCCTTTACGACCTGCTTCCTTATAATTTAATAATACAAAACAGAAAATTTTGCTAGCTGGAAGCACAGAATGTAAGGTTTTGGGTATCCTTTTATTTTACCTTTATTACCGATTTCTAAAAACAAAATGCCGTGACAGCAGCAGCTTTGGAGCGAAGGTCAGCCAATTATGTCGCTCAAGTAGCGTTGAGCAGAATATATGGCTTGACATGGTCATCGTAATAAGTGGAGAGGACCAGGCCGACTGGGTGAATACTACAAAGGGAAATTGCAGGCAGTGCTGAAAAACATCACAACCAAACATACGATTGTTATAGTAATGCATACTTCAAATGATAATGATGTTTCTTTAGAAGTTAGTAACGGGCGACCGAGCTTTGCTCGGTTACTACTATTTCTTGTAATATAGGCAAATATTAGACCTGTTATGAGAAATATATTATCTCACAAATTACAACAATTTTCGTTATAAACTTGTCTAACAACAATAAAAATTAAAATGAACGTTATAAAAAAGTTAAATAAATAAAAAAACATTTCGTCATCATCAAGTGAGATTTGAACCCCAGACACATATTAACATTAGACCTATGTCTAAGCTATTCGGCCAAAACGCTCATGCTTACTGGCGCGAAAATAGCGACCATATTTTGCGTTGAACAATGCGAATAAAAGGCATGAAAACTTGAAAACACTCGTTTTCCAAAGCAGAAGCCTAATCTAATTTTTCACTTCCAAAAACAACATAACCCCATAACATAAAAAATTTCAGCGAAATCGTTATACAGGGTTTCCGGGTTTCGACTAGCGATAATTAAAGTGCCTTTTACATATATAATTGCACTTGAAAAAATGACCACCAGAGGCGGGAATCGAACCTGCGTTCCTCGCATACCGGGCGATTGCCTAAACTCCTTTTATATAGGTATCAAATTTTAGAGACATAAGCCTAATGTTTTTTTTTTCAATCAATTTTTTTGTTAAACAATTGATTTTTTTGGTTTAGTTTTGTAATAGGTTTAAAAAGATTTCCTGGTTTTTTTTCCTCTATGAACGTTAATAATTTTGAATTGATCTTTATTTCAATTGATAAGTGATAGCGTTACCTTTCAAATAAATCATTTTCATAACATATAGCCAGATCTCCAGCCAGATCCATAAAATTTGTGTTTTTTTAAATAATTAAAATGGCTGCCATTTTAAGATGTGGGGAGTTAAAACCCAACATGGGTTTTTTTCATAACATTTGATGAATTAATATCCCATAAATTATCGCTAGTTCAAACCCGGACACATGTATAAATGAATAAATATAAAAGAATTGCTTGTTTAAAGGTATGAGATTTAATAATGTATACATAAGTAACATATCCTAGGACCCCTGGGCAATAACGTAAAGGTTCGATTTTTATTTTTAATTAGTAAAAGTTCTTGTTCTCTGTAGCGAGAATTTGATCCAATCAAGAACTAGTTAATTATGCGCTTTGAAGGAAGCCAGCAGCAGGTTCTCACTAATTTCTTCTTGACGTTTGCTGCACAAAGCCATCGGAAACTTAAAACAATTTCTTCTGGACGATCTTATTCTTTGTGTAAGGTAGTCAATTAGAGACAAACATAATGTTACTTCAAAATAAAAGAGCTAAAATTCATAATAGTCGTAAAAACTGCTTTAAGTCTAGTTAGTTTTACTATTCGATTCTGCGAGGTCTGGGAACTTGATTAACTGGCCGCTATAAAGTAAAATTAGTTCGGAAACGTAAATTAGGTCGGAGATTACAAGTGCTTACAGCGCGCTGAAGAATGTGCGCTGCTGACTGAACCGAAGCCGAGTTACGTTGCTCTCTCGATTATTTTTTCTAGGCGAGTGAGCATTTTTCTCGGCCGCTTACAAATGACCGCTTAGGTGGGTACTGAGAAATCTTTCTCCACATTTTATTTTCCTTCCTGTAGATACTTCCATTATTCTGTTAATGGAACGGTGTTCAGAGATGCCCAAACAATGTAAGCCTATCTGAAAGACGAGGTATTTATATCATACGATAGTTATTATGAACGAACAGTCCCTAGCAACTTTGTGTTCATCTCTTAAATAAATATTTGATAGAGAAAAACAAAGTTATAATTCATAGAACCTTTTAAATCTTCGAAATCATAATTTACTGTACAATGAGTAAATAAAGTTACCTAACTGAAGTACTTACGAAAATGACCTAATATACGTACCCACTAACGAAACTTTCTAACGAATTATGTCCTAATATCTAGGATTTAGATCTAGGACCCAAACCTAAATAGAATGCTAACATTACACTTGGTAACTGTCTTACCGTGTTATTCCATAATGAAATATATTCCAATGAGAAAATAACTGGCCTATTTTGTGGCTGTAAGAACGATTCGGGTCGCATTATTTCTCATATAACAGCGACCAAAGCCTCTGCGATGACAACCATGAATAATCTGTTTACTTAGCCCGCAATGTATGTCCCCATTCTAGCTTCATTGTGTACCAAATGCAGCCACACTAGATTATGTCTGAGGCTTTTCTTGCTTAGCATGCGTATAAGTAAATCTGATAATAATGAATAGTGAAATGAGCACTCAACACAAAAGGCGTATTGTCATTCCACAGCGGTAAAACAGACATAAAACAAAAATGGCTTGTTCCCCGTCTCAGAGGCCGCGCTCGAGCTCGTCTCGGTGCGTCTTTCATTCAACCCTCCGACAAGTCGCCTGCCGTCATGACAAACATGTCAATGTTTTTCATAGGTTGTCAGCGGGAAAATGCGCAAGTAATCTTATTCAAGATTTTTTATTCAGATTTTTTATCCAATTACGGATACACAATCCGTAATTGGATAAAAAATCTGAATAAAAAATCTGTGAACTGTGTTTTCCCTATTACAAGAACCTGTTACGCTTTTATCGTATCCTTCTTTTACTGTTCTTCTCTTTAATGAATAAGAAAATTCAAGGGCATTTCCGTGATAAAAATAGTTTTTTTTTCTAGTGATGCATTAATAACCTAATAAAAAAAATCATTTAATCTATAGGGCGGTTGGTATAACATTGACTAACCTATGTGTGGTAATATAATATTGTATCAAGTCAGAATTGATGAGGAACGTTAAAACTCGTGATACATATTGTGTGTATCAAACTTCTCATCTCCCTGGAGTGATACCAGTCATTCCGTTGAAGAGTTGAAAACTTCGGAATGCTTGCCAACATGTTTGCAGCAGACAGGTTACATAATGTTTTTGTATCCGATAGCTAATGTTTATTTCTACATCCACCAGACTCGTTTAAGATTTGTCGTATAACGGAATGTATCTACTTACATTACTGTTGTTTTGATGAAAAAGCGTCTTTGTAAAAAGAATGCGAGTGCGACACAGATGACGCTATATGTACGAAGCCAAAATTATAAGATGTCTCTTTCCAAAGATCGATTTGAAATATTTTCAGCCTGGCATTGTAATTGATTCCGTAGCTACTCGTAAATTATATCTTGTTACAAAATCTTAATCGTCGGAACGGAGCAATTACTACTGTCCTCCTCGTCAGCCCTAGTACCACGGTATAAAGATTCTGAAAACAAATCTTTCTATTGTGCTAATGCTAGACAACCAAGATATCATTAAACTTATTGACGACCGTCTTGGTGTAGTCGTTCGCACCCCGGACTTCTAAACCAGTCGGTTGCGGGTTCGAGTCCCGCAAAGGGCAAGTGTGTGTGCGATGAGCACAAGCATTTGTACCTAGTAAGTCATGGATGTTTATAAAATGTATATAAGTATGTCTATCCGTTATTCTAGTCACCATAGCACAAGCTCACGCTTAGTTTGGGGCTAGGTAATTGGTGTTGTAACAATGTATTTATTTATTATTGTAATAAATTCATACGTTACGAAAAGGTTAAAGGGATTTTCAAAAAATGGGTTAACTTCATACAGGCAGAGCCACGGCAATCACTATGATGGCTATAAATGTCATGAATTGGGTAGAATGTTAGGACAGGTTAGTGCTCTCTGAGTGCCTTTTAACGAGAGTGTGACGCTATAAAACGCGAACTCTTAGATCTTAAATAGTAACAATAACCAAGTTTAGCTGTTGCTTTGAGGTTAAAGTGCGGATTTGTAAAGGACACTAATATACCGATAAAAAAATGTACAAGGGAGAAGCGACAGTGACAATATTAAGGGGGTGCAGCACGAAGCAAGTCGAGTAAGTCTAAACGATCTTCAAACAGAATCGAACTTATTAATATTAGTAATAAGATCAATTTGCATTAAAAGTTTTAGACTTGATGATTTAATTGCGCAAAACCATCAGAAATTTGTGTTAAAAACTGAAAAATGGTTCATATTTTCATATTTATATTTTACTAGTGGTTCCCCGCGACTTCGCCCGCAAGAGTTGAATTTCTATATAAACTTTCATCCCCCATTTCCCCCCCTTAATGTTTTTATATAGCGACAAAATGTAGCCTATGTCCTTTCCAGGGTCTCGTTCTGTCTCCATACCAAATTTCATCTCAATCGATTCAGTGGTTTAAGCGTCAAGAAGTAACAGACAGACAGACACACTTTCGCATTTATAATATTAGTATGGATTATTTATATTTAAAAGATGGGGACCTGCGGAATATGAATACAATCAATTTCATGTAACAAATTATTGTTTCATGCGTAAAAATCACCATGTTTTCGAAAAAAAATGCTCTTAGATATCATTAGCTACTGCTACAAGTCATGTTTATTATATCATAAAAAAATTGTTTCAAATTTTGACAAGACCAGGACCTTGTGCAATGATTAGGCTAACGTAAATAAGTTGTTTCAATGTTTTAACTAATTCAGCTGATCGTACAAGTGATTTAGAAATACGTAAATTTTCTCAATTTCATTCAGGACCGCCTTAAGTCAATAGAGTGGCTCGGGTTAAAATTCTGCGACGAAATATTAGCTAGACTATTTTTCCCTTTGTAAATTCAATAACAATTTGCCTCGCGCCTAAACCGTTTATGTAGAGGGCTTTTGTAAAAGTATTTTATTAATATCGGTACAACTGCTCTTTTGGGATGCCCTTTTATTTTGACATAGCATTCGTAAAAAGGTTGTACCTACTAATAGGTAAATTAGTATTCGTATTCAACGATGTAAGTAGAATTCGATTCCTTGTTAACTCTGGTTTGTTTATATTTTAGTTTCAAACAACGAGATAATATTTACTTCAAGTGTGCATGTATTAACAGTTATTATTCCACGTACTTACTTACATAATAGATCATTTCGCCTATTTAACACACTTACAAAAGTTAGGTAGGTATTGTTATTATTGAATTATACCGTGCAGCTCTGTTCGCTTTGAATTTGTGATATTTATTACACAATGAAGAAAACCTTGCGATAGTTTTCATTAGTTTAACCACAGATACGAGTTGATATTCGTCCCTATTGCAGTGCAGTTGCCCCATTACCTGTAAGAACCACAATCTTAGATGCTTGCTCTCTGCTTGGTAGTGCCTTGGTGCAGCCACTCAACAGACTTGCTTGATGGATCTTGATTCTTGATAAATGATGAAGCCTCGATGAACAATATTTATTTTTTCCTACACGAGTTCACAAGTGAGTCGACATGACTAAATTATATTGACAGTATAGAAATGAACATATATAAAAATGCTGACGCGGTGTAATACATTGTTCGGTGCAACCATGGTGCAACCGTACACTCTCAGACCTTTATTAGTAGTATGCGTTTATTGTTTGACTAATATAATTGTTTTTCTGTTGTTTTAGGCTAGTTTTTGAGCTGTCACCTCAAGAAGCAGTCATGATTCAAGTGGACAGTTTTAAACGGCCGTCACCGTCACCATCGCGGAGCTCGGTGCGGAGCGACAGCCGGGTGTTCCGGCAGCCGCGCGTCATTCAGGTGAACCGCGACGCCTCCACCATGGTCGACGGCGAGACCAGCGCGCCCGCCGCCGCTGCCGCCGCCTCCACGCCCTCCGACTGGGACCCTCACCTCGGGCAGCACGCGGCACACTTCCGCTCCAGGACCTTCAGCGATGGCTTCATTAGAAACACCAGCCTCGAGCTACTACTGGGCGTTGACTGTGACGCCTGTCTCGCCCTTGCAGCGCAAAGACAATGTCTCGATAAGCACATTTCCGACCACGACTTCGACTTAGTTTGCAATTGTAATATACAACAAAACAACTACCTTAACTCTCACCGACAGGCTGATCAGAGGGGCCATACGCTTAATATTTACGACTTAGAGAGAATTAAACGGGATACCGGCCGAAACCACCTCGGCGCGGGGTCGCATCGCAGTCTGGACCGCAAACATACCAAGAGTAAAACTATCGGTGTTTCGAACTACATTTCGAAACAGTTGATTTCCTACGACCCAACGAATACTATCGTTCAGAAAATAAAAAGGAAACTATCTAACTTGAAAAAGATCGGCGGCGACGCGATGTTGAAAAAACACACGAATGCGGTCCAACTCGCCGAGATAACATCCGGTTCCACGAGCTCGCTGAAGAAACTATCGATGCTGTCACTGGTCGACAAGTCGCAACGAAGAGTAAATAGCCAAAGTTGTATTTTCGGTTCGACGAGATTCCAGTCGAAAGATGACCTAAAAAGCAACGCTAGTACTTATGCAAATTTTTCAGGAAACGTGGACCAATGTTTCGATAGACTAAAGGACTGCGGTGTCAATGCCGACTCGAGTAGAAAGTCATCGCAAAAACTGACAAAAATGAAAAGCTTTGACAATAACGATGATCTCGTATCGAGGCGTTCTCCCTGTATAGAGAGTATGAAATTTTCCACTTTAGATAACCGTAGTAGATGTAGGAGTATAAGAAGGCAGTTGTCGTACAACGAGTTTCCTAGCGAAAGGTGTCGCGAGCGCGCGGCAGAGGGCTGGGCGCGCGAAGAGACGGGGGCGGAGGTGCACGGCACGCCGGGCGCGCGCACGCGCACGCGCACGTACGGCGCGCACGACCTGCCGGAGGATGACGCGCACACGTTCCTGGACGCCGACATCATTATGATGTCTGCGCCGCGCACCGCGCACGCGCACTGCACCTGCAACTCCACGCTCAACAACAGAATACCCTCGATATACTACGACACTCAGGTAATACCAAAATAACACTCTACTAGTATGTCTCGAAACGTATGAATTTCTCTCGCTCCAAATAGTCACAAAGGAATCAAATCTAACAAAGAAAAAATCACCAGCTTTTCCGCACAAAATATCTTCCCGCAAAAAATCAATCGTAACGGCCATTAACAGGGTGATGTAAAGCATTTTGTAACCTCGATATATTGCAAAAGGTGGTCTTTTGATAATTTTTTTTACCAGAGAATATCACACGTGCTTTTTTAGAGAGGCTATGTTGAGAGCGAGTTTGTCTATTGCCTATTTACTTTGTACGGATCAGTCAATAATGATGTCGTTTGAGTCGATACTAGTATCTTCACTATTCATGAAACTGCTATACAGAGTCGCTATGGTATTTTCACGACAAAAAAAATACTATTAAGTGACATGTTTTTAACTTTCTTGATGTATTGTTTGTCACTAGTTAACATTATAATAATTAGGACAATTCATGCAACGCACCTATCTAAAGCTATTTTGTTGACACGAGTATCTCGAAGTTTCGGCTCAATTGCATGGTCACGGGCAGACTGGCGTTGAAGGGTGAGATAAAAATAAAACATAGATAGGTACGTCGCGTTGCATGAATACCCGTATGATTATTTAGTAAAGTTAAAAATGTAGGGTAAAAAGCGTAGCGCGCCCGCACCGGACGTGACGGAGCGCGTCGCGCGCGCCCCTGCGTGCTCGGCGTGCAAGGCGCAGTGGCTGCCCGCCGGCACCGCCTCCACCACCAGCCACAGCTCCACCACCACCGGGAACTCATCACGTAAGGGCCTCTGCACACCTCGTCTTTTTTATGCGCTAACGGCGCGTTTGAACGCATTTTTCCGCCTGTATATCACTTGACCGAAAACGCCAACCATCATTTTTGACGTCACTATTACAGAAAGTAGTTCATACACTATGCAGTATGCACTGATATTTGACGTTCATTGAAAACTGGCTGCGTTTTTGGCGCGTATATTTTAGCGTTTGAATTCTAAACATTTTTCTTTGCATAGAGCTTTAGTATTTTCAGAAAATAAAAATACCAGTTTAGTATCGTTATCAATACGAATATTTAAAAAACGTATAATAGCCTATTAAAGATATTGCATGAAACCGACAGCCTTTCTCAAGTCTCTTCTTGACGAAATTAAGAGGACTTTGAATGACACGTTTGCTCCGAAATGGATAACTAATTGTTTAAGGTTTTGATTTTATAAGGCGTAATGAATTAGTATAATTTAGCTAAGGTTCCATAGTACTAAAAGCTATTGTATTTTAGTACTAGAGCCACACTCTGAGAGGTTGTTTGTTATTTCATTAACACCTTAAGTATAACAGCTTCCAAAATATTTGCAGAACACCCGGCCCTTCACACCAGTACTTATTAGAAATGCATCAATGCTACAAAGCAGGCTTGAACATGTTTGTAACATAAGACTGGCTTGTCTCTTTGATGTACACAATGCTTGCAACATGGCCGACACTGTTAGTCCAATGCTGTCCCGCTACGTACCTCGATAGAGTAGTATCTACTATAGGTACTAGGTGATTCACTGACCACCTGTCCTAAAATAAGCAGTAAACTTACTTGCGAAATCGATGCCATGGTATTTACTCGTACCTACGCTAAAATAGTAATTTGATAAATCTAGTTTTTGAAATATCGTATTTGAGAACTTTCGTCATATAGAATAATTAAATCGTTGATTAATATTATTAACCATTGTATGGTGTACGTGCAAGTATATTTTATTTTTGCTTAGCTCAAAGGTATGACTGATAAAGTAAAAAAAACGTTTATTTCAGTAATCTAAAATACTTAGTATTGATAAGACTTCCCATTGAGTAATCTGAAGATACTCGTGTTGGGAATGACTCGCTTCTTCCCTTAAGTATTACAAAAGATGACTATTCTATGACTAATATTAATAAGAATTAACGACTATTTTTTGTGTGTGAAAGTATGTGTGTGTGTGTGTGCCACGTGTGTGTGTGCAAGAGAATGCCACTTACACACTTAAGTCCGCCTTTAGTACAAAGTATCAATAGTGCAATAAAGCTTAAATATATTTCACTAATAGCTTCTTTCACAATTCATCGCCATCGTAACATTGCAGAACACCGATAAGTCATTAAGTAATTAGATTTTTGAAAATACATCGTAATAATGGCCGTAGAGCGTGATGACTACGAAAACTCCCGTAGCAGTACGCGTAGTTGCCGTAGCACCGATAGAGCGGACTACGGACTATTCGGGTAGCGAGCGTGTACTACGCTACGAACTGCGTATTTGAAGTTGTGACTACGAAGTTTTGTTGTTTACAAAATGATTTATAAGCTATTTGCATAAATTAGGTAAGGTTTTCAAATTCGAATTATACGACTTTTTGTTTACCTTCAAATAGACTAATATAACGACACTCATAAAGATAATCTGAAAATACTACAAAGGGAGCACTAACTTGCAACGCTTCACAAAAATCTGACAAGAATAATTTATGCATCTGCGCTTGCCGGCTTGCACATATGGACTATTTTGGATGAAACAAAGCTTGTATTATTTATTTATGTTTATCGTTATGATGCCTTGGTTTAAAAATTTGTTGTCACTTACCACATGGTGCTGAGTGTTATAAAATGAGTGTTTTTACGCGGTGAGTCAAGAGACGTGTTACAAAACATGAAAACGAGAAATTGTTGAAAAACACTTTCAGATAGCCTCTGTTCACCACAACAATGGTAAAACGCTTCGTCAGTAATTTTTTATCAATAGCTCTGTTAAAATTCAATTTATGCTATCAAAAAACTCCATTGTAGAGCGAAATTTTCAAACATGTAATCCACCGTATCTACTGCGGTGATCGAGCAAGTTTGCGTTTGACAGCGAGATTACCGCAGCCCGTAACATCCTCGTAACGACCGATTGCTTGACCTAAATTGATTTTAATGTAACATCCGGTAAATGGCTGCGAATATGTTCCAACCTCGTTTTATTTTTTATTTCTTATTATTACAGCTTCATGTGGCTACGAATAAAAACCGCCTGCTGGATTTATCTCGCGCAAATCACACGTGTAAACATTTTAAACATTAATAAAATTTTATTCTATTTCAGTACAGTACACAGTTATAATTTATAAGCATAACGAACCGAGAACGAATTTACGGGAATTACATACATACCTACATGAACATTGTTAACTTTATACAATTTCCTTTGTACCGTACCGTATTCGAAACACGGCAGTAAAAGGGTAGGAATCGATTCCTTAATTGAATCAATTATTGTAATGAACCAATATCAAATACCTTTCATTATTCAATTGCGGTAGAGGTTATAAAGATATACAGGTTTCAGGCACAGTAAGTTTTTACAGTGACATAGGTGTGAATCATTAATGATTAATATTAATGCATATTATATGGTGAACTGAGTATCAACAAAGTTTTTTGAATAGGCTTAGTTGTGTTGAGATATGTTTTAACTTACAAATGTTACAAATAAACAATTTACTTGCGTACCTATCTCTTTCCGCCTTGATTATGAAAAAAAAGCAACGCAGTTGCTTATACATACTACACGTTCACTTCAAGTTGGCCATCATCAACCGTTACAAAATGACGTAATACGCAACGTTACTAGTAATGTCAGCAAAAAATAATACAAAAGAAAATAAAAAACTGCAGAGAAATAGCTTAAATTATAAAAATATTAAATAATATTACATAATAAAACGTTTTAATTGTATACCTCTCGTAAATAGTTATTAGAACGGGTCCGTGCCCTGCGTCGAGGGAAGCGGGAAGGGAGGTAGCGGCTAACGTTTTACACGTTAGCGCGTTTTAAACGTTGTCAAAGTCTTTAGAGAGACAATCAGACTGAAACTTACACGGCGCGTCTGATTGTGCAAATTGTGCAAATAGTAGGTATTCTCTTCCAGACAATCATACTCGTAGGTCCAAACAGATAAATTACAGGTGTTACAAGATATAGTAAATTAAAAAAATGAGGGTACTGAGAGAATCAATGCAAAACGAAGAAGAAAGAAACATAATAGAAGACATACCCTACTAACAATAATACATTATTATACAGGATGTTAGTGTAAGCAGTCTTATCCTTTAAGGGGCTGAATATGACCATCAATACCTACAACTTTTACTTTAAATTTTTAAATAAGAAACCAAAAATTCGCACACAGGTAGGATTTGAACCCACGTCCTCTGGCTAACCGGGCCAACGCTCTTACCAACTGAGCTACTGTGCAGTCTATCTGGCCGTGTGAAATTCTGGGTCTCTTTTGAATACGTCATTACGTGACGTCAAATCCTACCTGTGTGCGAATTTTTGGTTTCTTATTTTAAAATTATATATAGGTAAATCAGAAAGAACACTGGGTGTTAAAAATATTAAAAAAAACAATTTTACTATAAAGTCAACCCTGAAATCGTAAAAAAAAATTTAGCTCTCTATACGTTGTCACCGAGGTAGCAGAATTATTTGTATGGAGCAACAGTTTTCTTTTTAAGCTTTCGACCATGGTCCCACAGTAAAAGTTATATAGGTTTTGATGGTTATATTCAGCCCCTTAAAGGATAAGACTGCTTACACTAACATCCTGTATCCTCAGGAAAAAGTAGTATACACGGTGTTGGTGTAACACCGTGTATACTACTTTTTCCTGAGGTTTTCAGAGTCGCTAGTATTTTTAATGACAGTCCACCGCAGGGTTCTCTGTGTGGCACCGGCGGTGGTGTTGCGTGGCGGTGTTGGTGCTGGTAGCAGGCACCGCATGCGTGGCGGGCCCCCTGGCGCTACGGGCCCCGCCCGGCGCCCCCCTGCACGAGCGGCTGAGGCTCGCCGAGCGCCTACTCCATGACACCCCCCTCGTGGATGGACACAACGACCTCCCCTGGAATATAAGAAAGTTCTTGCACAACAGGATAAAGGATTTTAGGTATTTTAGGAGTACTGGTACTCGAGTACAAACTCGGACTATTGACGAAGTTGACAGTCAAAATGAATCGAATCAAAATTATTTTGCTGCAAATGACAACAACATACTTAAATGTTATATGCATTAGTTCACAACATCACTTCTACAACTACATTACTATGTTTACTGAATATTTGTGTTCTTATCAGCGCATGCCGTAACGCGACCAGAATTTTATTCGCCGATAGCATTTTGAATATGAAATCTGTTCAATTTTATTTAATCGGGCGGAGTGATATGTAGTTGCATGTGGCTGTGACAATATACAGGGTGTCCCGTAAATGAAGAATAATTCTTCAGGTACAGATTAGTTACATCATGCCCTATTTTATGCCAAAAATTCAAGTATTTATGTTACCATTTTCGAGATATACCTTAATATAACATTTTTGTATCGCTAATTCTACGATTAATGACTTTTAAAAAGTCTGTTCCTATTTTAATACTCGTGAATATTCCAAACACCAAAGTCAATATTAACTTTTTACCCGACTGCGGAAGGAGGGTTATGTTTTTCAAGAGTATGTATGTATGTATGTAAGTATGTATGTTAAGTTAAAGTTAAGTCAGCCTATTAGATCCCACTGCTGGGAAAAGGCCTCACCTCAACTATGAGGAGGAACGAGCCATACTCCACCACGCGGGCTCAGTGCGGATTGGTGGAGGGTGGTCCCGGCTAATATCTCTTGGTATTAGTCGTTAAGCCTAGTCAGAGGCCCTAGGGCGGCTTGATAACATCTGACAGTAAGGTTTGTCACTTGCCTTACAGTATGTATGTATGTATGTATAATTGTTTGGCACGCCCTACAGCCCAAACGGCTCGACAGTTTTTGACATATGAGGTGTCGTTGAATTTTTCAAAATTGTGAGAGTGTCATAGGCTATATAAATTTCAAAAATGGCGCCCGCAAATGGAAATAAAGGGGGGAGGGGGGATTGATTTTTTCCTTAGCATAGCAATATGGGTATCAAATAAAAGCCAGTAAAGAGACCATTTCAAAAATATTATATTTTTTGCAATTTAATAATAAAACTAAAAATAATCAAATAAAAAACAGTAATTTAAAAAACTAAAAAACCCGACTGCGTTTCTGTGTAATTGGAAATTAAAAAAACCCCTTAAACAAGACAGAGGTCATACCCGGGTTAAATTGGTACCCATATTAAAAATTGTAGCAGTCGGGACCCATGTTAGAAAGTCAGCCGTCTCGTCAGTAGATTGAAGTAATCTGCAATGTAATATAGAGGGTAGGTACCATGTGCTCTAAATTCACTAAGCCTCCATTTCTAGAATGGGTCCCGTTTTTTTACTAAAAATTTTAAGTAAAGTAAAAAATAACAAAAACTCAAAACCAAAATCTCAAAACTGGCAAAACTTTTACTTTTAAAATATTTGGCATATAGTAGAAGGCGATGTAACTAATCTGTACCTAAAGGATTATGCTTCATTAACGGAACACCCTGTGTAACTGTGACTGATTGTCAGGTTCGACGAGGACCTGCGCACGATATCCCCGTGGGCGACAAGCTCATGGTCGCACACCGATCTGCCGCGACTGAAGCAGGGAAGGGTAGCAGCACAGGTAAGCAACAAAAAAAAACAAGAACAACTTCGTGCACAACCCTCCTGCGCCCCGCTAGACTTGCGGAGAGAGAGTGAGTGAGGTAGAGTCAATCGTACGCGACTGTCATAGGTAGGATATCACTTTTCCCGCAACACTGCCCGTCCTGACATCTAGCATCCCTCACTCGCACTTCTGGCACTCGGCAGGAGGG
The DNA here is from genome assembly GCA_949316185.1 of Pyrausta nigrata. Taxonomy (NCBI): domain Eukaryota; kingdom Metazoa; phylum Arthropoda; class Insecta; order Lepidoptera; family Crambidae; genus Pyrausta; species Pyrausta nigrata. The sequence goes on from OX438938.1 coordinate 10,946,877, forward strand.
TACGAACTTCTCGTACGTTGTCAAATGTTTCGGAATAATTCAATCAGCCCCTAATCATATCATCAAAGGTCGGATATTCGGGTCCTTATTTACCTAAAGTCTCCATTACAACGATACGGGTCCTGAGGGTGAGCGTAGCAACAAAAACTTGGAAACGGGCGATCGTTCAGAGAACTGTGTGAGTAATTGCGCGCCCGGAGTTAAATAAGCACCCGATTATCCGATCACTACACATCATTAACAAAATTGCTCAGTCTGACTGACATTAATGACTGCGTAGTGTAGTTTGTGTGTTGGACAACCCGATCTGGAGATTCAGATTTCAATCCCAGAACGATAGTTAACACAAAATGGAAAAGAGCTTAGTTGTAAGATAAATTGTATTTTGAATAAGCTCCGTGATGGTAGAAAAAAAGAAGACTGGCGTTATTTTCTAGAATCTAGAGAGCTTTTAGCTAAAGAGATAATCTTTCGATAGTAACTTGCGTCGACTACTTACTTATATTATAGAGAAAATAACTACTAAGGTACGAACGAAACTTATTGAGCAAGCGCTAACATTTATCATGCGCTCATAAATTGGCACAATAAATAACTGATAGACAATGGAAAAACAACTTTATTTTTGTGTATTGTAAGTAGGTATTTGTGTGTGTACCTTGATAATGGAGCAACATAAAACATGGGAGCAACAAAGGATAGTAAGCAAAGCACAAAGTCTGAAAAATGTGCGAAATTATTCGGGCTCTGGCGGGCACTAATATAACCCTGGCGCAAGTTTAGTGGCCCAACTTGTCACCCACCGGCTGGTTTATTTGCTCTTTGTTAGGCCCATTAACAGCTCTACTTTAAACGTGTGTTTAATTTACAGTCAGGATTTTAGTGTCCCGGAAAGTTTAGGCTAAAAAATGTTTTTATTTTTATTTGTGTACCGCTGTGTATAACGTTTAACACAAAATGTTTGATACATTCAAATATTTAATTTAATTTCGCTTTTTACTCAGTAATTTGCTTATAACTATGGGTTATTCTTCACGATATACATACTTTATTAAGCAGCCCATAAGGGGTCTAACATGGCTCAAACGGACAAGAAGAATCATGTTATCGGATCTAATTGGACTACTGTTGATATTTTCACTGTGACGAAACAGAGCTATTGGTATATAGTAGCTCGAGAAACTTCTCGAGTGGAATGGGTCACTTTCGTCCCTTGTATAAAAATCTACTATTAAACACTTCAAAAGAAACAATTGATATTCAACCTATGTGCAGCTGATAATTTAACAAGATTTTTAGATACTACACGTACATTGGTAAAGCGAATTACTTACACGATGAGTAGTGAGACGAGGCACAAATTAACAATCGCAAGAATATTAAGTCCAAAATCCAAAAAAGCAAATTGAATTTAACAAACAAAAATATACTTATCACTCTAACATGATTGCATGCATGATATTTTCCAGAAAACCATTTAACTTTCAACGGCATCAAGATTGGTTGCAGCTGAAGCTAGAAAAGCAATCATTTTATACAAAATTGTCTAACGTGAAGTCTTGTTTTCGACACGTCTATAATGTACTTTATGCGCAGACTGCAGCCACTCATCTGTAATAGCAAAAATGCACGTAGAAAATGATATTTTATTCGGGGACCCAATGAAATGAGATTGAACCATTCAATGGCATTGTCTCGATTCGGGGGATAGGTTAAACGGAAATCTGCGGGTCACCGTCCTTCCCTAATCTAATCATAATATCCGACCCGCTAAAATTTTCGGGGCCGCGGAAGCTTTTCGTAGTTTCCTTTATATGTCAATTTTCCCAGTGCGTAGTTATTTGATATTCAGAGTGCGGTGGTTGCGGTTGGCGGAGTCGTGCGTGATATTTAATCAGTTATGTGGTGCAACAGTTCTGGGCGGCGTACGTGCCGTGCGACGCGCAGCACCGTGACGCAGTGCAGCTCACCTTCGAGCAGATCGACCTCATCCAGCGGCTCACCGACAAGTACCACCCGCAGCTCACGCTCTGCACCTCCGCGGACGGTGAGCAATGAGCGCACTACACTTCGTTTCATATTGAGAGCGTTATCAGACTACGCGGTATTCAGCCAGCCTTACTAAGACTAAGCGTAGTGTAATAAGAGTAAGCCTGAAAGTCTGTCTGCACCATCTCACTCTTTCACAGGTTGAAAGAGCGTAACGGGGCATAGACTGTCTGAATATCGCGTAATGTAATAATTCCTTGAGCTTTCATTTGACTAAATCTTCTTGTTGGTGATGAAGTCGAAGATGAGCACTCTAACTTAGAACCTATACATACAGCTTTTAACACATCAAAATACTTACCTTCTTACCAATAATGATTTTGACATTGCTTTAAACTTGATTAAAAATGGAACGGCTAATTTAAAATGTTTGTCTCCACTATGTCATGTCACTTATCTGTCATTAATTCCAAACTTATTTAAATGAAATTGCATTATTAGTAAGGGTTAATGTTTAATTGTTTATGTTTTGCGGGAAGCACGTGTAACAAACTTTCGTTGTTCGGGAGGAAAAGCTTTAGCGTTGATGGAGTTAGCTTGAACTGTTTTAGACGTTCAATATCCCGTACAGCTTATACACTTGCACGTCTCACATGATTTACTCCAACATTGATTTATACCGTTGCCCCTGTTATGCATCGTATACACAAGGAACTTGCTTACAGATTTATGAATGTGTCAAATGAATAGTTTATTTCTAAGCACAGTGTTTTAATGCTGACTTTATAGGATTTCTTCTACTCGTACATAATGTTAGATTTTGTTCAGTTGCCGCGGAGAGTAGAAATATGTACTTTTTATTTAATAAATATATTACAAAAAAAAAACATTAATAATGTCATAACATATTTTATTTAATTGATTAAAATTGTTGTTTGGACTGTGCGCTGATAGATAAACATTCTTCCGTGCGTAATATTTTTACGGGAATAAATGAGTCGTAATACTTTACACATTCAAAGACAAATAACAAAATGTAGAAAGGTAAATAAATTCGTAAAGTTTCTACAAACGGTTGTTTTCACGCTCGTAACGTTACGTAGGTAGTTTATAAAGTCGTTGTACGCATGTAGGTATGTAACTTCGTCTCCCTGGAGTTGCAAACATAAATGGCCTGGCTGCCTTTGACAAATGAGGTGTCAAACGATTCTCTTCAGCGGCGAGGAAGATTGACGAAACTCAATATTTATACGACAAAAATACTTCCCCTAATTTTGTGAACTTTCTTTGTAAGTAATGATAAATTTGTCAATAATTTATTTCCTTGAATGATAATATTAAGTTGCAAAATTACTTTTTAGTGGTATTGACTGACGTTACGTACCTACATAGTAATGATGCTGTGATCCGATCTCCCTGAGTGACTTGAATCTGGCGATGATGTTTCGATCTCGCTGAAAAGTTCATTTTGTTTCTTTTGTGTAACAAGTTCTATCGCTAGCTAGTTGTTATAGCATACTTCTTGAACTCGTACTATAGTACATAGGAGTAATAGTATTCTGTGCTATAGTACTATGAACATTTTTAAAATGAGCATCATAATGTTTATTTACAGTGGTCAGGCTAAGATAGATTGTTTCCTTAATTATCTCAATAGTAAAAAAGAATAACGAACGTTTCCCAAAATAAATTAGCATTTTGTGAACGGTAATAAATTATAACGGTACAGTTACGTTAAATTTTGTTTTTCGTAATCTGCTAAGTGTATACAAAAGTATTTTCAATGCTATTTGCATGAAAAACTCATTGCCTTAAGTTTCTTATGTAAAAATTTAAATGGTTGAAGATTAATTTACATTTCTAATTCGTTTTTGCAAATCGTAAAAAAATTAACTTTGTCTTAAATCATGGTAAATTTTCAATGGTTCATATTAAATACAGTAAAATAGAAAATACGAAAGGTTATCTCCTGAAAAATAAAAACGCTCGATAAAGCAAAACATTTGTAAGGTTTTGGAAATTACTCATCGACTTATCATTACCGGATGAGTAAACTTTTTTATCACAATAAAAACAATGCCAAAAGTCATCTAATTTAAAACTGATTCAATTTCGTTTTTTTTTGTTGTGTCACAGTTGTTCGGCTGTCGTTAACGATTTTTTCGCTACAGCTTCTACGGTCAAAAACAGGGATGATTGGCGGGAACTAATTGTTAAAACACTTCTTTTTTATATTTCAAAATGCTGCGTCTTTTTTTGTTTTCATAGGATTATATTTTTTAAAGATACACCTTTAGATAGATACCTTTAGATCCTTACTAATAATGAACACCACTGCTATAAAACTTTTTATATAAAAGTTTGGAATTAACGACAGATAGGCGACATGACATAGTCAAAACAAAAATTCAAATTATAATGTGTAAGGGTCGAGTTCACTAACACAATATTAAATTGTTAATCGGCGGGTTTAAATTTATTGGATATATTTTTTACGGAAAATCTGTCAAATTTACCTTCGATCAAGGTTTACCAGCTGTTCAAAAGTTTGTGAACTCGAATCTTAGAGTAAAGTTCACGAACACGTGATTTATTTTTAAACTTTTGTTTTAATATAACTTGACATATTTTGTATGGGAATTGAGTCAAATTAACCGTCAATTATGTTTAACGACTGTTTAATAATTGGTGAACTCGGTTCTAAGAGCTTTTTGACATTGCTATAATCAAGTTTTATAGCAATGTCAAAATAATTAATAGTAAGGGTTACTCTTATTGCAAATATTATTATATGCACCCCACAAATAGCAGACATTTACAAAATTTTCAAAGAATTGTGCAAATTAGGCAATCTTAGTTCAAAAAGCAATTTGAACATAATTGAGTAGGTAGGTATTAGCAGCTTTACAAAACTAAATATTTAATAATACGTTTTTACAAATGATTGAAAATTATTAGTAAAGCTTTAAAATAACATAAGGTTTTGTTTTACAACTAACTGTAGTTCCTCCCGCCCCCCATCATTATCCCCTATTACCTACGACCTAATATATTAACCCAACGCACCTAGTATAAAAATAAGATCGTAAGTTAAGCGTATGTAAGCCGGTAGTAGAATAGTTAGCGCACTCTCTGTTAGTGAACATGTGTACATTACTATGTTCACACAAAACATTATCACGAGCTGTCATTTGGTAATCTCGTCAAATCCCGCACTAATCCCACATGGACCGATGTTGTACGCCAGCTCTACCTATCGACATAGAATGATAGCATAATCGACTAATATAAATCGTACGAAACGAACTATCGAAATACGCTGTATAGGTACTTATCATAAGCTACGTGTACCTATTGTTTCAGATTTTAAACAGAGTGAAGTCAAATGGTTTAAAAGAACGGTATTTAAAAAAAAACATCAAGCGCACTGAATGTGCTTCAGATTGGTCATGTGCTATTTTTTTTAAAATTAACTATCTACTATTTCTATTTGAAAAGCATTAATTTAATTAGTATCCCTGTAAAATTATTGTACGCCCCAGAGGTTAGACATGGTTAGATCTAAGTTTTAATTTGTTAAGACCTTATTTTTTTTACCCGTGTTCCACAATAAAAATATATGAATACCTAGGTAGCAGTTACTTCACTTGCACACACCTTCTACTCCAACTCCGTATACTATTCAATAACCGTGCTCGGCTTTAACTCAAAATTGTACTTTTAAAAGCACCTTGTATTTTTTTTCTTGATACGAATGTTCAATTACAGATATCCTAACGGCACATGCGAACCATAGGTTGTGTTCGTTGGTGGGCGTGGAGGGGGGGCACGCCATCGGCGGCTCGCTGGGCGTGCTGCGGACCCTGTACCAAGTGGGGGTGCGGTACCTGACCCTCACGTCGACGTGCGACACCCCCTGGGCTGAGTGCGCCTCCGCTGACCGACCGGAGCCCTCGCCACGAGGAGGCCTTACACATTTTGGAAAGGTATAAACAACTTAGGAAAAATCTTGTTATATGTCTTCTTATTAGCACGACTAACTTATATAGTTTTCACCTAAAAACGTATTGAAATTTCACAGTGACTTTACGTACGTTAGAACTTAGATTGAACCAGGAAATGAAGGTCGAATAAACGCTAGCTAAAACGGTGATCTAAGAAATTGTATACTCTTCTCTTTCTGAAAACAATGTTTACTTATATGTAAGACGGGTAAGAGTTAAACATACTAAAGATACCAGTATGAGGTGTGCAGCTTGTTTTCCTAGAGAAATAAATTAGTTGTTTGGTTTCCATTCATCTACGTCGAAGTCAATACTCGTAAAAAGCTTCAGCTTTGGTTGGACCCTGTAAGAAGAACTCCACAAACACACTTGTTCCGTCAATAAACATACCCAACACTCGTAGAACGAGCAGTGTTTGTCCTCCTTATCCAGATCAAATCGTCTCTTTATCAACAAAGCCAATTCAATTTAAATGTACTTAGCTTGACTCTTTAATCCAAATATTAATACTTTCTTTCGACCGAATATCCATCCATTAACTGCCAAGATAAAGAATTAATTAAAAGTAAAAAAAGTTGGTTGAACTTATTGAACTTAAAACTGAGAGTTATCTCTTCTTAATTCTTTCTCATAGCTTATCGGATCACAAAAGGTTTAATCTGTTTCGTAGATAATAAGTTGGCTCGTTAGGAAGTGGATTATTTTTCTTTTAATCATGCTGCACCGGTACCTACGGTACTAAATGTTATAGTCGGTACCTGCACTCCGAAGATGTATGGAATAATACCGGAGGCTCTTAGCTGTACAAGATCGTGCCTACACCGAAAGGAGGTACGTCGAAGCAGCGAACATGAAACTGTAAAGATTGAGACGTGGAGTAGACTGAGTGTGCCATAATCATAAACATCCTGGCGCACCGCAATATTTCGCTTTGTATGAACTCTCGGCTCGCGAAGCACTTCTTTGTTTCCTGCAACGATACTTTTCGAAATATTTTCTTTTGTTAAAACGACTCACTCCGTGTAATATACGGGCACGTAAGCACCACTTAAGTTCCATGCAATGCTGGCGGAAAAAGAAAGAACTACAACAACTAAAGTAAATAATCAAATAGTTAAAACAGATTGTAATTTGAAGTCGTATTGGTTGAGGTTTTATCGGTGTCTCCCCCGGTTCACACCTAATAAAAGATTCCAGGAAGTTAGCAATTAATTTGAGGAAGCCAAAGTTATCCTTAAGTCGGAATGAGCCAGGAACAATAGAGGACCACTTTATAATAAATATTCAAACAGCTGGCCGGGCCGCACTCGGCGTTCATTTCTGCGATTCACTCGGTGCCTTTCAAAAGGGAGGCTGTGCTTTTATTTATGTTTGCGAATACATAAGTTGCTCGTATAGCTCGCTGTACGTTATCCGCCACCGCAAATCCTTGCCTGCCCTCTCTTATCTTTTGCTAAATCTGAGAAAACTTGCCGGGGTAACTTTTTACGATGTTTTTCTTTCTGTTGTTAAAATAGTTTACCACCACATTCGTTACGAAAGGATAGCAAAAATAATACCTACCTAATACCACACAGATAAAAAGACAAAGCTCATAGATACATAGAAAAGGATTGTCCAGAAAGAAAATAATGTAGTTAATCTACCGAAGAGGCAATCAAAGGTGATCCTTATGACGGACTATGGACGTTTGATGCAGACCCGGCTTAGCCCTTGCGTAACACAAGATAAGCAGCTCCGCGCCGGACGCACATGAGGGATACATTTAAGAGATTTTTACGGCCCTGGGTAAACACACCACCCTGCGCCCTTTTAGCCTGCTATTTAAAAAAACAAAACCCTTTGACTCAGGACTATAAAAGTTTTATCGCTGTCTTTATAGTTTGAGAGGTGTTTAAACACTAATTCAATTACCATCATAAAAAAGAGTGATCGTAAAATTAACATTTACATTCTGCGACAGCAACTTGAAAGTTTGCCTTTTATAGGGATTTAAATAAAACAAAAGACTAACATAGCCGTAGTTCTACACGTTATCTTACGTATTTTCACCTAATTTAGAAATAAATTAGAATAGGTCCTCTGGTATTGGATGAAATAAATTAAGATTGAAGAAAATCTGTTGCTATTTTAGTAGTACAAATGCTACTCCATTAATAAAAATATCAACCAGCTTTTTCCTCAGTTTCATTGTTATTTGAGATATTTCATAGGTGATAAAACAATTATGGGCCATGATTGTCTTGGCGTATACGTTGTCTTCCGCGCATTGAACATGGCGGTTTCAAATCTCATAAGGGAAAATGTTTGTGTAATAAGCACACATTTGTTCGTACATAAGTAAGTCGTGGATAAACATCAACTGCATATAAAAGAGTATTGTAATTAGTATTACCTTAGTCTATGAGTTATTCTCTTGTTCTTTGACAACCGTCTTGGGGTAGTCGTTCGCGCACCGGACTTCTAAACCAGGCGGTTGCGGGTTCGAATCCCGCAAGGGGCAAATGTTTGTGTGATGAGCACGAGCATTTGTACCTAAGTCATGGATGTTTATATGTATTTAAGTATTTCTATCCGTTATCCTAGTCACCATAGCACAAGCTCACGCTTAGTTTGGGGCTAGGTAATTGGTGTGTTTGTTGAAACAATTTATTTATTTATTTATTCTAGTCACATACCACAAGCTAACGTTAATGTGGGAGTAGGTAGTAACGCTGGACAATGTTGACACTGTGGACACTGTTAGGCCACGTCTAGACACTGATAGGATCCGTCTAGACAATGTAAGGGTGCGTATAGAAACTGTTAGGGCGCGTCTAGACGTTAGGGCGCGTCTAGACACTGTTAGGGCGTGACTAGACACTGTTAGGGCGCGTCTGGATACCTGTAGAGCGCGTCTGGACATCTGTTAGGACGCTAGATACTGCTGATTTATTTATTTACATTTACACCCTTAGGTGGTGGTCAAGGAGATGAACAGGCTGGGCATGCTGGTGGACCTCTCTCACGTGTCGGAGCGCACGATGCGCGACGCGCTCGCAGTGTCGCGCGCGCCGGTGCTGTTCTCGCACTCGTCCGCGCGGGCGCTGTGCAACGTAACGCGCAACGTGCCGGACGCCGTGCTGCGCCTGCTCGCCGCCAACAAGGGCCTCGTTATGGTCAACTTCTATACGTCCTTCCTCACGTGCAGGGAGACGGCGACCGTGCAAGATGCCATAGGTGAGCGATTAGGCATCGTCACGCGGTGCCGTGCGCAAAAAATACATAATATGGCAATGTATCGGACCGTTTTCATTGTAGCTTGTTTAACGCGTTTGTTTTAACGTAGCGTCGCATGCTACAGGCATCGCCACGTAGAACGCCACGTGTAGCGTGCCGCCCGACGTGTCGCGTCTTTATGAAAGACACCTTACTTGTCAACTACCACAGTCGATAGAATCTATCTATTGCCCCTAACTAAAAATGATTTTCTACAAGAAACTGCATCACTAGTTCACACACTTAGAAGGAGTTTAGGGTTATAAGTTTTCCAATACTTAGATATGGATAGATTTAAATTATTTTGTGAGCCATGAAATATTTGACTGCTTAGACGATGAGTTAGTAGGTTGGGTACCTTAATCACTATCTCTACAGGAAAAGCTTCTAATTAGATTTATATCCAAAATTGGATCATGTTTGGGTCTGCTTTATTTGATTTTGGTAAAAAAGTACAGTTAACATGAAAATATGTAATTTATATTTTTCAAAGTTTCTGGCTATTTTCTTGCCAACTTAAATTTTTATGTAAATGTAGATCCAAATAAGTCTAAAAGTTGAATATAGTCTTCCTAAAAAGCTTTTCCTATAGCTACTGAGTGACCTATCTCAAAATTCAACCTTGTATATTTTATACTTAGCTACAGTTGGGTCAATCTTGAAAGCCAAAAAAAGCAATGTCCGGGGGCAAAAACTATCCATAACGTTTAAAATTTAATATAAGATATTTTTTTTCTGTTACTTTAATGTTTAAATTAAATGGGGCACAACAAAAACGGTGTTTATATTAGCTTAAAACATCTGAAAAAAATCTTCGAAGCCTTGATATTTGATTCCCCTGGACTGTCCCTTAGTCATTTTTTGAACAAACCATTAAAAATTTACCTATCTATAGTCATAAATTTAGGATTTTTTGTAATTTAAGAGTTAAAGGGTGAGTTGTTTAATGATTTATTAAATACACAAAGTCGGTGGCAATCACTGTTTTTAAAAAAAAATACTTTGTGCGCGTCACTAAATGCCACCTGCCTTGCTATTATAAATGTCTACGCCGAAGGCGTGCACATCGGCAAGGTGGCTTAGTCGCGCTCTGAACATCGCGAAGAGAGGTCGCGTCTCGACGTTTCCAAGCCGGATTTACGAAGGTAAGAATTTGATTCCCCTGGCCTTGTGTCACTAGGTCATTGATTACCCTGGCCACTTTTAAAAATGATTTTTGATGATTAAAAATTTCCTTACTAGGATTGACAGTAGGATATATAGGACTATTAATTGTTTTTAAAATAATCATTGGCAAAAATCAATCCATTTAAACGAAATCGAAAGCAGATTAACTTTTCTTGATTACCCTGGCAAAAAGCCAGGGGAATCAAAGCATCATACTTTCATATTATGATTATGGGTCGAAAATCTGTAACCATTAATATAGCAAAATGAACTTAATAAAACATAGATTCATATGGTAATAAAGTTTATTCAAAATGACCCCCGCGATTTTAAATACAGGTCTTTAATCTGCGCGGCCAGTCGTCTATTGCAGCACGAACGAGGTTCATATCAATATCGGCGGCTGCCTTAATCAGGGATGCCTTGAGTGACTCCAAATCAGGATAAGGCTTTGAGCAGGCCTTTTTCTCCAAGTGTTGCCATATCTTGTAATCTAACGGACTCAAATCTGGACTGGAGGAGGGCTAGTCTTCGTGCCAGATGAAGTCGATTTTACGCGCCGCCAGCCAGTTTTGTGTGCTTTTCGCTCTATGAGCTGGCGCAGAATCTTGTTGGAATACCCAGTGCCTGTTATTAAACATGGTATGAGAAACAGGTTCCACAAGGTTCTCTACTCATTTTGTTTGTTGTAGCTCTCTTCTACAGTGAAAATTTTTTCATCCGCAAAAAGAATTTCCCAAAGCGTTTTTCCCGCGTACCGCTTCAACAAATCGCGACATCTTTTCAGTCTCAGGTCCATTAAACGAGCGTCCGAACGATGTCTTGTTTTTCTTCGATATGCCCTAAGCCCTAAGTCTTCATTTAACACCCTTTTCACCGTGCAGGACCACTTAACCCCATCTGAAGGGCCAACAGTTTCTGCTTACGTATGGGATTTCTTTGAATTCACGCCTTTACAGCTTTTATCACTTTTGGAGTCCTAACAGAGCGAGGGCGACCATTTCTTGACCTGTCATCTACACTAGAGTCTTCATTGTATCGTTTTATGGTACGATAAACGAATTTTTTGATTATATCCAAAATTTTTCAGTATGTCGAAAATCTTAATTGGCGCGTAACCGCAACGATGCAACGCAATAACGGCGACACGGTCTTCTTAAAGTGTCCACTCCATATTCAAAAATGAGGAAAATTCTAAAAAGTACACATTTTTATTTTCATGAAAAATTCTAAATTCGAATTCAATAAACTTTTTTGCGGCCAGCATTCTAAATTCAAAAGTTTTTATTGTGTGAGAGAACTTATGACCTGACTATGTATATTATCCTAGCGGCCGCCAGCAAATTCGTCCGCGTGGCCTCTCGGGGTGAAATTTAAAAACCTCACTTAGTTCTTCCTTACACTTTCAAAGTAACATGATTGCCAGATTTTAGCTTCTTGCGTTCAATAGTTTCGGCTGTGCATTGTCTGTCAGTCAGTCACTCAGTATTGGAAGAGTTTTATAATGTTATTTGATTAAAATTGAATTAAAATAAACTATTATTCTATACAACATGTTTTATTTTGATTCCCCTGGCATCTTATTTTGATTCCCCTGGCATCAAAATTTTAAAGTCATATATCTTTATATCTAAACATGTGACAGTGATGCCTATTTGTGAAATATGTTTACAATGATGTGATATTTAGCCTTTTGTTAGTAATAGTTTAAACTCTTAAGTTTTAAAAAGTGTAAGGGGAATCAACCGAATACGCCCAATTTCAAGATTGACCCAGTTATTGTATTAAATTAACAATACATATTCTTGTAGCTTTCAACAAACAAATGTGATGACTATGTTTCATTCGTGTCGGGTTTGGGTTAATTTTGTATGAGCCATAACCGTTATAGAGTTATTTATTAAGATTCCGCTGCGCTAAGGCTAAGGTATTAATCTCGAAGTCTATCCAGCTCGTCTACTCTCGTTTTAGATTATTGATCCACCATAATAGCGTCGCCGCAAACTGTGAAGTTAAAGATTAACCTTCAAACACCTTCGTTTACAGAATATGCTGACGTTGGTTTCAACTTGATAACTAATGGTTTTGACAATTATTGCCTAAAGCACTCCATAAGCGTGCTGATGCGACAGTAGTAGCAGTAGCAGTTTGCTGTGCACCTTAAAAGAAATTGATTTGTATTTTGTTTTAATCTACTAACCTAGTCACAAGCCTTTTTACTAACAATGGACCACTGTGTTGTCTTAAATAAATAAATATTATTATTATCATTTATACTCGATATGATAATCACCGGTTAATTACATTTTATCTGTTACTATTTATATTTATAAATTGTTTATTTTATTGAACGAGTTCATTATTATAAAATATGAAATACGTTTTGGTAACCTGTCACATGACACACTTCATAACACCTACCTAGGTACTGGATATTAAATAAGACAAAAAATCTGTATGATAATATTAATTTAAGTATTTCTCTCGATCAAGTTATTCAAGGGAAATGCGTAGGCAAAAATGAATTGCATTAAGTAATCTCTGTTTGTCTGTCTGTTTTAAGTCGCAGTCTTCAATCGCCTCTAGGCCTAATTTAAAATTATAATGAGCTCCCAAACATTCAATAAGATGTTTAAATCAGTTACAGATTGACTTCCAAACACGAAAGCTTTCGCGTAAAATAAACATCAAGTCAGGTTTAGCAAATCGAACCGAAATATTTTTTCTGGAATGATGGAGCTCGCTAATTCTTATTTTTCTTTGCAACTTCTTTTTTCAATTACCGGCATAGACAGATCGTAGGAATCAGCATCTTATATATATTTATAGCATAACTTATTGAAGCAATTGGTTTCTTAAATAAATAAATCAGATTTAAGTTTCAAAATGAAATTTTCGTAAACATTTTACTTTGACTACGAACAGTAGTAGATAGAGTTGTAAATCGACCGTAGCCTACCAACGGTAGATAACTTAGGATTCAAACAAAATAAGTCGATCTAGACCTTCAAATATCTCGGTATTGTAACCCTTTAGGGTACCATGTTACATGACATTTTTTGTTCCTCTATGCATCATCTATCCATACATATTACTTTCAGCGTTGCGTAGCGATTTCGAAAAAAAAAACATAATGTCGTTGGGGTACAGAATAATTAATAGTTTGGGGTCGATATGTCACGAAGTTTCAATCTCCTTTACAATTAAGTTAATTTTAATTGATTTGCACATTGTGTATCAGAAAATTTATAGAAAAAACCGGCCAAGTGCGAGTCGGACTCGCGCGCGAAGGGTTCCGTACCATTAGCTTACAATATTAGACAGTATAGGCAAAAAAAGTATATATTTTTATTTTATTTATAACTAGCTGTTGCCAGCGACTTCGTACGCGTGGACTCGATGATACAAAATATTTTATACTCCCGTCGCCATCCAGCTATCATGATCTCTTAGTCTACCATGTCGTTAGGAGAAGAGAGGAATGAAAAATCAAGATCAATTTTTTGAACCTCGCCATCCTCCTCTGGTAAGAAAATTTCGCATGGCAGTGATACCGACTCTAAAACAAAATTTTGTCGTATATCTTACTTAGTAAAAGTTCAAAGGATTTTTTAAAACTTTTTAGTTTATTTTATTGAAGGCAGTTTTATTCGTTTGTAAAAAAATATAGGTAACTTTAGTATTAGTGTTCAGAAAAAATTCAGACTTAAACCATACCGCAATAGATGAATGCGGTTTAGCATTTATTTATTGTGTTCCTAGCCTACTCAAAGGTCGGTTTGTAAGTCACTACTATCGTAAAGTTATTATTATAATTAGAATCCTCTCGTATCCCACTGCAGGGCAAAGGCCTCCCTACCCTTTCTTCTATAACGTAAAGTAACTATTCTTACACTCGTAGTTCAATTTCCGTTAGTTAGTGATAAGTAGTATAAAAAATAGGGCCAATTCACTTTAATCTTTCATTAATAATAAAGTAATTTAACAAAATTTCGACAAACTGTCTGTGGTGAAAGTATCCACAAACTACTTAGCGTTAAGGTCAGCACCATCAAATTTTGACTCCGAAATGTACACGCTTAAATACCTAAATTAATGCTAATTTGATAAGGCAAATACAATATGCTATACATGCCCATAAAATCTGAAGGATTCTCTCGATTTCTCCAGGTTTCCGTCACCAGATCGTAACTTGGAGATAGAAGGATTAACTTTCGAGTTTGAAAATCAGTCTGAAGTAATTTAGCATATTAATTTCTCTAGACCTTCAATTTGTGTAAGTCAATAGAAAATGCTCATCACGCTGAACAATGTTCCCAACGGCGCTCTATTCATATCTCTTATAGTTGAGCTGAGCTGCTAGGGTTCTAGTACAGTTGGTCCGTACCTTCAATTTGTGTGCGTCAATAGAAAATGCTCATCACGCTGAACAATGTTCCCTAAGGCACTCTATTTATATCTCTTATAGTTGAGCCGAACTGCTAGGGTTCTATATCAGTTACTCCAGACCTTCAATTTGTGTACGTCAATAGAAAATGCTCATCACGCTGAACAATGTTTGCTAAGGCGCTCTATTCATATCTCTTATAGTTGAGCTGAGCTGCTAGGGTTCCATATCAGTTGCTCCAGACCTTCAATTTGTGTGCGCCAATAGAAAATGCTCATCACGCTGAATAACTTTTCTTAAGGCACTACTTTCATATCTCTCTTAGTTTAAGTGTACTGCTAAGGTTCCACGTCAGGTACTCCGATCTTCAAAATAAGTTATAGCCTAGTGTTTGCCCAGACTCAATAGCTACACAATAAAAAAAGTTTTATTCAAATCCGTTCAGTAGTTCCGGAGATTATCGTGTACAAACAAACAAACAGACAAAAAAAATAAAAGTTGTAGATTCCTATTCTGTTACTATTTTAACATCACCCTCAATTAGTTTTTGGTAAAAATACTCAATGTACAGACGCATCGGTTTTACAGTTTTATTATGTATAGATTTCAAAAGTATTCATCACAGGATACCCGAAATAATTTTAAACAAGATTTTCGGCGCTTGTTTCTTTACATGAGTGATTTGAAGTTTATAGGTCCAAGACTTTAGAAATTACAGGGGGGGGACACCGTGTAAACGACTTTGGCGGGCTATATCTCGCTGTATGGAAACCCTACCTTATTTTTATAGTCCTTTTCAACGATACCCCCTTTACATGTATGGGGAGGTACCCTTAAAAAGGGGTAATTTAATTTTTTTGTATTTTCACAAATGAGATCTATATGTGAAGTATCCTCTAACCAAGTTACATGCAAATCAGTCCATAAACGTAGAAGATATTCTGCTGTGATAGACTAGGACGGACGGAACGGACGGACTGAACGATCTTATAAGGGTTCTTTGTCGGACTACGGAACCCTAAAAATGTTACTTTTATCTGTACCTTACAACACTAGTATTCCTTAGTTAATCAGTAGTTGCGGATAAAAAGACCACTCCTTAGTTCACAAAAGTATCCTAAATCATTGCACCACCGAAAAACAGTACTGTTTGTTTCTCGATGTTTATGAATGTGCATTTTTATATTTGTTTCAGCTCACATAAACCATATCAGGGACGTGGCAGGCGTGGACAGCGTGGGGCTGGGCGCGGGCTACGATGGGATCAACTAGTGAGTCGCTTTGTTCTTTACAGGGAACTTCAACAAGTAGAAAAGTATTTTAATTTTAGAACCTGTTATTATGGCCTAAATAAACTACGTAGATGTACGAGTAAGTTAATCGTTGTATTGATGTGCACATTTGAACATAATGAAAGGACAACACAAGAAAGTTTCAGACATACTGGTGTTAGAGCATTGTGTTAATATATTGGTAGCCGATTCTCAGTCTTATTACGGCTCATCTTGCTCAAGTCTACTTTAGACAAACAGTGGGCTCAATTTCAATGCACCCTGTCTAAGATTAAATTTAGGTTCAGTCTCTCTCTTTCTTTATCAAACAAACGAAAAGAGACAGACTACAATAATTTAGAAACGTCAAATTAAGTGATGCGATTTACAACGTATTTGTACACGTTTTTGTGTGTTTTCATCTAACTTTAGTCGTCATCGTATGACATCCCTACTAAATTGTCTATGGGTTCTCTAATTTCCTTAGCAACGGACAGCTGTTTAGTCTGACGTTTCTAAATTAATATAGTCTGTCTCTTTTCGTTTGTTTGTCAGAGAAAGAGAGAGACTGAACGTTAATTTAATCTTAGACAGGGCGCATTGGAATTGAGCCCAGTATTGTTAAGTGTGTTCTCTAAGTAATTTCTTATCTAATCCACCTAGAGACGACTTGATAGAAAGAGGGAAGCGACGAAATTAAAGATAAGAACTTGATGAAGTGCACAAAAGAAAATAAAATCAGTTGCAAATAAACTATAAAGTCGTAAGTATATAAGTTGTATACTAGCTATAACTGTGTGTCTAATTTCGCCTACTTATCCGTAGTATACTCGTAACGCCACATTGCTACGGCGCTGCGCAAATTTCGCACATGATTAATGTATTTTTGGCAAAACATGAATGAAAATAAAAAACCAAAAAAATATTTCCATAGTCTTCGTCTTTGTGTACTGATAAACAGAATATAAAAGAAGGCTCCGAAATTTTATCACCAGCAAACATTAAAACAATAATAAACATGCAAAAATGGCAAAATTAAACCAAACTTCAGAAGGATTTCCTAAAGAACCAATTTTCACTAATCGTGTTTCGAGATCCATAATTATCTTAAAGATTAAGATGAAGAAGTTTCTGGTAATAGGTATACATTTAAAACTTTCACGCATTCGAATTCCTTTCAATGAAATTAACTTTTTCAAACATCTGATTGCGTTACACGTGGACAAAGAAGAAATAAATCTAAAACGCAACCAACTCATATGGGGATCGGTTGGTCATTACCAAAAGTTTTGTGTTTCACTGTCGCACCGTAGCTTCGTAGCTCTTGCTACGAAAGTGCTACGCCGCTACGGTACTCGCAGTACCAAGTCGGTTTCGTTACTACACTTGTGTAAACCACAGTCCACACTGTACTTTGTGGTTGCGGTTGTTTGTGGCCAGTGTGGAGTGGCTCCACTCCACTGCGATGTGGAGCGTAACGATGGGATTAACTCACACTCGTCATGGGTAGTTATTATCGTAGTACTCGTAGCTTCGTAGCACTAATCTCATAGTAACGTAACAGTCTCGTAACAATATAGCAGTTTCAGTACTCAACAACTTATAAATCGTTTTATTTGTTGTATTATACATCAATTTAAAATGACAATACAAAATCCGACTTAACCCTATATGTTTGTTGTACCTACACATCATGGAGCAATTAAGAATTCAGTTGAATTGAACACCATGAGGAAATTCGCCCATTAAAAATTCGGTCTTGGGGTCGAGTCCCACCAGAACATGGTCGATGGATTAATCATCATCCTCCTAACGTTATCCCAGTTGTGCACTCGCACGCGAGGTCCCAGGGCCCGCTGACCATGATCCAGAATGTGGCAGATCAAGTAATTACAGTGTGAGCGACTGCCATTAGACCTCCGTGGCCCTATTAACACGGGAACCTGACCAGTTTGGATCATGGTTACACATGCAGTCGCCTGAATGTGCGTGCAGGTTACCACACGATGTTTTCCCTCGCCGTAAGAGCAACGGTTAGTAAAAAAACTAATGTACATAACTCAGAAAAAGTCATTGTACATGGCAGCATGTGGGATCGAACCCGTAGCCACTGCGTTACCGACGCCCCCGATCGACGGTCGATGGATTTATGTGCGAACTTTTGTAAAAACTTGCATAATTGCTTGAATTATAAAAAAAAAAATGAATTGTTTATACAGCACACCACAAGGTCTAGAAGACGTGTCATCATACCCGCTTCTGTTCGCCGAGCTGATGGAGGTGGGCTGGAGCATCGAGGAGCTGCGCAAGCTGGCCGGGCTGAACTTACTGCGCGTGCTGTCGGCCGCAGAGCGCGTGGCGCGCGAGCTGGCCGACGCGCGTGTGCCGCCCTTCGAAGACGTGCCCCCGCGCCCGCTCGACGCGCACAACTGCTCCAGCCAGGACCTCTAAAGCAATTATTACACTACGCGATATTCAGACAGTCTCACTAAGACAGTCTTTTACAGGATCAAAGAGAGAGATGGGACTAAGACTATCTGAATATCGCGTAGTTTATTAGGCACTTTAATCATCACTCATCAAGGGCCCGATGGGCAATCCTCACCTATCTTCAGCCTTGTTGTGCCGAGGAATGTTTTAAGATGGTTACGCCAATAAAGCACTTATTACACTATCCTATTGGTACTATTGGTAGCATCCTAACTAAGATCTTAATTAGGAGGATAGGAACCTAAGCAAAGAGGATCCTATGTACACTTCTTAGGTTCCTACTTTCCTAGTTAGGATCCTAAGTAGGATTCTAGTTAGAATGCCACAAATAAGATACTGCCACGCGAGGGCGGTGCCCGCTTGAGCGCACAACTGCCCCAGCCAAAACCTCATCACTCTACCAGGATTGTTTTTCGGTCTGATTGGTCACGCCTATCTTCAGCATTGTAGCCGAAGATTAATATTTTGCTGACCTGCTGGGCGTGCTGTCGGCTGCGATATCTCTACTACTACTTCTACGCTGGTCTCACCTCCCGCAGAAAACTCATCAAAGGATCGGATAATAGACTTTGACACAATATTTAATTGATACGTACTTATTCAATTTAGGTATACTTAGTAGCTCAAAAAGTTGCGTACAATTGAATGAAACCCTACTTATATTGTAAATGCGAAGTAACTCTACCTGCATTCTCACTTTTAACGACATTCCTTTAAACTGATTTTGAGATCGATGACCGATGGGACCTTGAAAGAAGACATGTTAATTTTATTATTTTCCATAAACATAATACAATCAGAGGTCTTTTGCTCTAAATTGAATGAATTTCAAGAATATAGGTAGGAGTGAAAGTGTAATAGACTTTTTACCCCAAGCTTTAATATTCACCACTATTCTTAAATAAACTGCTACGAATTTGAAATTACAATAGGTAGTATTTGTTCATGTAATACCTTATTCTTGTAACTTTGTTATTTACACTTAATTAATAATCTAATACAAGCGTCCGCATTTAATTTGAATTACCCCAGAGGGTATTTTGGTTAAAAGGATATATATTAATTATACTAAATGTTTTAATGTCTTCTCTAACTTTAGATTCAAAATATTTACGAACATAATAAGAAATCAATTCATGTAGTCTAGACGTTTTATTATACAACATTTTAGATCTCGTTACCTAGTCTAAAGATTTACGTGTATCATTAAATCATTGTAGAAACTTAAAACAATTGAAATGTGTTAAGGTTTTATTTATAATCAATCAGTTTTTTATCGTTGTTATATTCAAAAATTACTACTATCTATAGCTTAACTTATCGACGACCAAAAATAGTTAACCGTAGCATTAGATGAATATAGAGTTGATCTTACTTAGTTATTAATGTGTCCTGAAGCAAAAGTATTAATTAATATCTAATGTAAATAGATAAACCAAGTATCGGTAAAATCGGTAATAATAGACGGATCTTAAGACTGATATCGTTTCAAGTGTAATTTAGTGTAATGTTTGGTAGTGATTAAGAATACCTACTTACATTCTATCTTAAGATGTGTTTATTATACCATAACGGTACATTTTGCAGCCAAATTTTGGCCAAAATGTGATCCGAAATTTACGTAGTGTTAATACCTACTCGATTTATTTATAGTAAAAATTTTTAAACTAACGTTTGGTGATGTAACATTAACCTCTTTTAGAGGTAACGTATTATTTTGTGTGCATATATTTTTTAAGACCTGTTAGGTATTTATAGCCAGAGCGAGGAGGTTACCACAAACGTTTAGGACTAAAGAACTATAGCAATAATATAAAATTAGCTTATTTAACTTTTTGTGTCCATTATTTTTATAATTTAGAAATTATTTACTCTACTTTAGAAAGATCTAGTAAAATGAATGATTTCATTAGATTTTTTTTCCGCAGTTACATAGTAGTAATTTTAACACATATTGTGTCAAAAATAAGTACTTTCTTAGAGTAATAAAAAAAATGATTTTATATATTCTTGAGCCCAGCAACTAAATGCATTTTTATTCGTCTAAAACTATTGTTTAAAATTGTAGCTACCTACTTACCTTTGTCATTTGCTATATCTCAGATCTAGGTAGTAGTAGGGGAGCCCACGATGCTAAATGGGGATTTACGCGTCATAGAGACCTATTGGGTTGCAAAGCTTAGATGATAAGAAGAAAAAAATGTTATATAATATATACCTTTTCATCGGTGGGGGAAGCGGCTATAGATTTTTAAATGTGTAAAAAAATACTGTTGCATGGACATTCTCGAGCGCGCCAGATATTGATAGCATCAATGCCCTTAGTATTTTAATAATGTACGTATGTTAATCTGATCGTTTGCATGATGCGGGTGGTTGTATGTGGGGGTTGAAAATGAAAAAATAATAATATCGAGCGCGACAGATTTTCAAAGGGAGTGTTAAGTGCACCAAAAAAAGCTCTCATTCACTAATCTGACGATTTCGATGTGACGCAAACTCGCGGCCATTTTTATAATGTGCAAAAAAACTCGCCATTTTGAAATACTCAAGCGCGTCAGATTAAGATATATATGGTTCGTCTATATGTTCTAAACGTGTTGTCTTATAATCTGACGATTATTTAGAGGGATTCGCCTAATGTGACAAAATTTTTTTTTAATCATTTAACTTAATTGAAAAGCTCAGGAAATAGCAAGCTTAAAAACTTTTTAAGTAGAATACTTGTATTTATAAAAAATACTTCAAAAATTTAATGTTCTATAATTTATTAGTCATCATCTGCATCAGTAGAATGATTTTCCTCTTCTGACATGATTGCATCCTCAGATTGGGTATCTGTAATAAAAACATTAAAATATTTAACAATTTTTTTTATGAACAACGTGTTTTTTTTATTATTATAGAACAGATTACCTGATTCTCGAGTATCCTCAAGAATATCAGGTGTTCTGACTAAATCTTACGAAGATTTAGTCATTTCGCTTTCGGCAATTGATCACCTGCAAACCAGATCATTTTGAATTTTCCGTCGACAATTTTTTATCCATAGTCCGTTGGTAAACGATCAGTAATTTTTGCATTATGGGCATTACTCCATTTTGTGCGTAACACTTGCTGGAGTAACTCCGATTTACAGGCGGCAAGGAGAAGGGTTGTGATTTGTCTTTTACCTTATATGTCCTATTGAAGATAACAAGGTTGAAAAAGTTTACGATGTCAATCAAGCCTGGCTTGATTGACATCGTAAACCCATACAAGTGACAAGTACAGGACTGTATGATGTTAAAAGAATCCTGCACATTATGCTCCTTTGATCCCAAATCCAGAAATGCTTGTTGGAAAATTTCTGAATTCATTAGTAATTGCAAAGGTTTCTTTTTCCCTCTTCGGTACAATGCTGGGTTGAAATCGCAACCAGTGAATGCATGCAAAGCTGGAAGCGCTTTCGACATTTTTGGGCCTAATTTTTTGTAGTTCTTTACGTCACTCTCGAATTTTTTAGATTAGTGGAATATACACTTTTTAAGATGTAATTAACTAACACTACCTTGGTGGGGTAGGTACCCAGGTGGGGATACCTAGGTAACTTAAACGACACAACGAACGACGCAGAAGGTCTGCCTACAAAATCTTTTTATTATATCTTGTCAAAACAAAATAAGGGCCACGAGGTATTTTTTTCATTTTGGTGTAAATTATTAAACATTTTCATATTGAAAGTAGTAAAATATTGAGTATACAAACTCTTTGATACCTAAACTTTTTAATATTGTAGTATTCATCTAATGCTAGCAACAATTTTGAATAAAATTTGATTTAAAATTCTTTTTGAAAATTTTGTTTCCATTTTCTTTGACGTTTTGCTTTCCTTAGCTTCTTGGTTTATTAGAAATTATCAGAGTTCATTGATATCTCGAGTCAGAAACATCTTTTGCAATATGCTACAAGCACGCAGGCGTCATATGGACTCGCTGACAGCAACCAGCGCCGTTACAATGATTGAAGAAGGTCATTCGCAGCGATCTGTGGGTTTACAATCGGGATTTTCTCGAAGAGCTATTCAAAATCTATGGAATCGTTTCCAAGAGACCGGCAGTGTTAGAAGAAGACCTGGTTCGGGCAGAGTTCGCAATACAACAGCTCAAGAGGATCGTTACATTCGATTAAGTGCGCGCCGAGATCGCACAACGACGGCCCGCAAGCTGCAAAATCGTTTACGGCTCACAACGGGTACTCGTGTCAGTGACCAAACTATTCGTAATCGATTGCATGAAGACCAGCAGGCATCAAGAAGGTGAGTTGTCCGTGTTCCATTAACCAGAAATAATAGTGCAAATCGTTTTCCCATCAACATTTGGACTGGGACATAAACCAATGGGGCATGGTGCTCTTCACAGACGAATGTAAAGTTAAATTTTTTAACGACGATCGGCGTATTAGAATATGGAGAAGACGCGGCGAGAGATTTTCAGAAGCCTGCATCCATGAGGTCGATCGTTTTGGTGGTCCAAATGTAATGATTTGGGGCGGGATACGCTTACACGGCAAAACTGTGCTTGCTATTTTAAATGAGGGTACTGTTACTGCTCAGCGGTATATTGAGGAAGTTGTCAGACCACATATGATCCCATTTGCCCAGCGAGCGGGTCCTGGATTCATCTTGATGCAAGACAATGCTCGTGCACACACGGCTCAAGCGACTCTGTTTGTACTGAACGCCTCTCAAATTCAAGTTTTGCCGTGGCCGCCGAAAAGTCCGGACTTAAATCCAATAGAGCATATGTGGGATCAGTTGAAACGAAGAGTTAGAGACGGTGATCAAGAAATCCAAAACCAACAGCAACTCATCAACGCTGTTAAAAGGGCCTGGGAAGAGATTCCAATGGAAAATGTCAGGCATTTGATTGAGAGCATGCACTCCAGGCTTCAGGAGTGCGTAGCGAAACGAGGGGGGCATACCCGTTACTAAAAGATGAGCATGGAGTATTTTCTTTTGTTTTCAGTAACTTTACATTCTTTTTATTTTTAACTTTAAATGAGTTTTTTCTTTTAAAAGCAAATAAACTTTTTAATCATTATTATTGGAATAAATTTATTGGTCTACACGTTAAAAACAACATTAGTTTTCGTTATGGAGACAAAAAAATGTATATTGGTAGGTATTATTATTTTAATGGTACAGAAAAAATACCTCGTGGCCCTTATTTTGTTTTGAGTAGTATATATTTAGAATGGGTTTGTTCTTGGCTCTAAACCAGACGTGGCGTAGATAGTCGATGGTGGAGCGAGCTCACCAAGCAGGTTCCCTTAGTCACTCCTACTCACAGACAGAACATAGCAAGTTGCTTGACACCGGGCTCCAGGTTAGTATTTTAATAGAAAAAGGTAAGTAGGTAGGTAGATAGCACAGAATAAGTAGGCTATTCGATTTTGGAATTCTTGAATCTTTTAAACTGTGCTGTTACAATTGTTGTTAGTACCTAAAAACACCCAGGTCTACCTACCAACCAACTTATTATTTATTACATGGTCTGAAGTTACTTCAAATCTATACTAATTATTTTAAAGTACTTAGTAAAGCCTTTTAGGTACCTAATGATAACTGATATTACAATGATTACTTACTAACCTAGTGCTTAAAACCGTCATTTTGTAATCTGATTCCAACAAGCGAATAAAATAAATCTCGTACAAAACCTACTTACGTTTTTTCATTCCAGAACGATAACTACCTGCACTATGTTCATGAGGTCTCCTGGGTTTGAAATCCTAGGGCCAAATCAGGCCAAATATTGTTTCTGTGTTTTATGACACTCTGCTGACAGCTCGAAGTCACAAAGATAGTGATGATAATAAATAGGTTTGGTCGACCAAGAAAATGGTTGAAAATCGTTCGCGCGCGTCATACTAAAACTATAGAGTAGTAGGTAACTAATAAATATGTGCTACGAGTTTACCTACAACCACAAAATACAAGACCTCTAAACAGGCGAAAACCACCCATTGACATCACATCCGCCACTAATCTACGCATGGTGTGTTTCCGGTGTGTGTAGGTATATCGCTGCTTAGCTAACATCACCGTTGAAGTCGTTTTTGCCTACTTTACAGGAGAGCAAAAAAACTGTTTATTTTTAAAAATTTTAGAGTTTCTATGGTTTTTTTTGTAATAAGAGGAACATTTATGTATAATAATAATAATAATAATAATAAATTGTTTCAACAAACACACCAATTACCTAGCCCCAAACTAAGCGTGAGCTTGTGCTATGGTGACTAGGATAACGGATAGAAATACTTAAATACATATAGACATCCATGACTTAGGTACAAATGTTCGTGCTCATCACACAAACATTTGCCCCTTGCGGGATTCGAACCCGCAATAACAAATGATTACATATAATTATTTAAACAATTAGTCTAATAATAAGGTTTTAATCTGACTTAAGCGGTGACGCAAATGATTTTAGTCGACTTAGGCGGTGTTACTGTTGCGTGTGTTACGAGATAATAAGGATAATAAAGTAATATAAAAAAGCATTTCATAGAAAGTTTTTTACGTAAATCATATAAAAAAATATGTACTTCGCTTATATAATTGTACAAGTATTTTTGCAGAATCTTTTAGTAAAATACAGCATGGATGAAGAGGATTCAGCTGTAAGTGATTGAGTTCAGACGATTAGTTGTTATATCAACAATTGCGAGATGCTGGGCTGTCGGTGAAACTTACTCGGCCAAAACAGAGCCGCGAACACAATAAAAAAAGGACAAAACTAGGTAAATGTTTACATGTAGTTTATTAAGTTTATGTATATATTAATAGTTATTTAATATATTTTTTATTGTTTTAGATATTAATCAAAATTTTGATACAATCATCAAAAATATTGACATAAATAATCTTCAATATATTGAAAACTTCATTGATCTACAACAGCAACCAAGTGAGGAGATTGCAGATTGTATTGGAATGTTCCCAGTCTTCTGCCTTGCAAGTATGTACAAACGTTATCATTGAAGTCCATAACAGCAGTATTCTAGACCCTGATGTCATTGAGACAAATAAAAATTTACGTATTCACTTCTGACACAAACAAAGATGTTGCGGTACCTCAGGTCAACGAATATACTATTCAAGAAAATACGTACACGTCCCCTGATACGATGTAGCAGTACCTCAGAACATCGAATACGTTATTCAAGAACTTCCAAATAATAACACAGTGACTAATTTAAGTTCTTTTATTGAAAATGCATACACTTCTCTTGATACAAACTAAGTTATTGCTACGCCTGCCGTATCACGGCGATTTGTTCAAAAATAAACAACGTCAAAACAAGGTCAACAAGGATCCCAGTAAATATAAACGCAACTTAAATAAAGAACTGCGGATGAAAGGCGAACACTATTTGGGATAGAGCCGAGACAGAAAGGCTAAACAGAATGAGAAGTTTAAAATAAAACAAGATGTATTTAAGCCTGCGCGCTCCATGAAGCCAATAGTTGTAACAGTTCGTTCGAGGGTTTTTTGTACTCTTTTTTGGAACCTTATTAATATGAGAATATATAAATAATCTCCGCTTCCAGAAATTAGTAAACAGCTGTTGACGTTGTTCTTCAGGTTTATTGTCACATGCCCTGAATTTCGATTTTTTACAAAAGGAAGAAGTACCAGGGTGGCTCATGCGGAACGTTGGAACCTTATTAATATGAGAATATATAAAGCGAAGTGCAAGGCAGAAGACTGGGAACATTCTAATACAATCTGCAATCTCCTCACTTGGTTGGTGATGTAGATCAATGAAGTTTTCAATATATTGAAGATTATTTATGTCAATATTTTCGATGGTTGTATCAAAATTTTGATTAATATCTAAAACAATAAAAAATATATTAAATAACTATTAAAATATACATAAACTTAATAAACTACATGTAAACAGTTACCTAGTTTTGTCCTTTTTTTATTGTGTTCGCGGCTCTGTTTTGGCCGAGTAAGTTTCACCAACAGCCCAGCATCTCGCAATTGTTGATATAACAACTCATCGTCTGAACTCAATCACTTACAACTGAATCCTCTTCATCCATGCTGTATTTTACTAAAAGATTCTGCAAAAAACTTGTACATCAACGCCTAAGTCAAAAATAAGTTTTCGTTATCACCGCCTAAGTCGATGGTAATTTTTATTAGATTTCTAATTAGATTTTTGGCTTGGTAACAAATGTAAAATAGAGAAATGTTATATGATATCCATAGCTTACCTCTTATATTCCTTAATGACGCTATCTTTTACCTAATTTTAGCGATAACATTCACTTAAAACAGCAATAAACAAGGAGCACACACTAAACTTTTACTACATACTTCTTATGGCGGAATGACGACTTGCGCGGTGATGGTAGGCAAATTGCCATGCGCGCTGTTACTACTTTTTAAATACTGACCGCTTTTTGGCTAAAATGTCTAGATTGTGATATGTGATTCGACGCGCAATGAAAAGATTTATCCAATGGCATTCAAATGTCGAAACCGCCAAATTTTGGCTTAAGCGGTGATGTTAGCTAAGCAGCGATATGAGAGGTGGAAAATACGGCTTAAAAAACAGAACGTTAAATCGGTGAACGATTTAACAAAGAGCTCCTTTTCTTAATAGCTTACAATTAAAGAAATACCATCAAAAACATAACTTGTAAATTACTAAGTCTCGCCTAAGGACCTTAAGTAGGGCTAGGGACTGTATAAATTAACCGATGGTATTACACGGATCTCACCACTTTTTACGGTAGACTGAGGTTTTTACGAGTTATATTTTTGTTGGTATCTCATTCCTTATTGTAGATAGTCCTACTTTTACCTATTACATCTGTCATTCCATTAGTATATTAAACGTCACAGGTACACTTATTCATTCACTGCAAATGTTCACATCATCGATATTAATTTGTAATCCCATACAAATATATAGGATTACAAAGTTATTTATACAGTTGGTGTATCTAGAAAACTAGACTAAAATTGCCAAATATTTCAGTTTTTCCTTTATTTATACACTAAACACTAATTGCATTCTAAATTTGAAGCTTCTATTATGTCTGCTAGTAGTGCTAGGCCTACTTGCGCACGTCCGAATTAGCTATTCCGGACTTTTTCAAGGCCTATAATCTGTGATGAAAGCCCACTAGCACTAGTCTGAATTAGCTAATCCGGAAGGTTTCTGGGCTTTCAACTCAGATAATAGGCCTTGAATAAAACCAGATTGGCTAATCCGAACGTGTGCAAGTGAGCCATAGAGTTTTGATGATCGGTCAGTCAGAATCAGTCAGTAAGTAAAAAAATTAAGAAACTTGGATTATTATAATTCCTTAAGAGGAAACTCGGTCACGTGGTATTTGAAGAATAGGTATTTGAATAAAATGTTGCTGTCTCGATGCGATCTCTGGTAGCTTCCCACGCAAGAAGCTCAGTCAGACTGATAAATCCTTCCTAAACAGCATTAGTTTCCTATTTCCTCGTCCAAAATTTGACAAATGATAATATTGTCTTCTGAAATAATTTCTCAAAAGGTGGGACTATGCTCCTATGTTTTAGTGTTAATTTGTGTAGATTTTTCAAGCGAGCGTCTGAAAGTTAAATTTGAAATTTGGCAATTTTCTTAGTTTTTTGAAGGCTCACATTTCCTTTGTTAATTTGAATATGAGAAAAACAAAAAATAGAAGCATAGCCATGGTAAATGTATCAGCGGCCACTGCGGCCAGCGCTTTTTACTTGCCTACGCAAATCACATGATTACCATATTTCGACTATGAAACGTTAGATGGCGTTACTTGTTGTTTTGAGTAATGATTATACCACGCGGACCACGCGAATGAGTATTTTGACCACGTGATGTTAGATGGCGCAACTCGCTTAGACTTTTTAAAAGTGATTTTCAGTGAACCACCAAAACGTTTATTGCTTTTTATTTTAAGCAGCTTATTCTAATAAGATTCTTTTTAAGCTGCATTTACGATATGCACCAGAAAAAAAAGACACTGTAAAAACAACTACAAACAATAATGTCTTTGGTCGTTAATGTGTGCAGTGATGTGTGCCACCTGGCAAAGACATCTGTACTTATGCAGCCATACAATAATAATAAAAATGCAATGCTTAATAAATTTATACAAAAATAAATACTGCATGTAAAACAATTTTAATTTATTAAGAGTAAAACAGGCTAAACTTTCAGAATATATATATAAAATAAATAAAAATACCCTAAGATTTGCACGGGATCCGAGAAGAGAACAATGGGCTTCGTTCCTTATTTTCTTTGGCAACTGAACATAAAAAAAAACAATTTTGTATGTTTATATTTATGTCACATTTCCAAGTCTTATAACAGATTCTACGATACAAGAACAAGAGAGAACATTTTCAAATTGAATAGGTACCTGTTAAAGTCAGGGACTCTTTGTATATAGGCCTTAAAATTTGGACTAAATTGGAATTATTTTTGCTAAACCAAAGTCGGGTAAGCCAAAGCATAATAACCTAATAGCCTTTTAAATGATATTATTTATCATTTTAAATATTAAATATTGTATGTAAATTTTTTATAATTTCTACGAACTACATATACCAGTAAAATATCTTAGCAGGATTGAAATAAAAAAAATAAAACTTTCAAAACAAGTATAAATATTCATAATTTTCTAAATCGTCATAACAATATTCTCCTTTGCCATCAGTGGCCATTTCTCACTGTTCGCACTGTGTGACGTACCAAAAATTGTGATATAACTAAATCGGTAATTCATTTTAAAAAATTTAATTATAATTGTCAAAACTTACTACAGCACATGTCAAACTACTTTTCTTTTATGACAGCGAATAGCTTTCGGCGTTTTTAACACATAAAAATATCACATACTCGAAAATTAGATCACGCTTCCACTTTGACACTAATCATTATGACAACTAATGACATGACGGGCTCAATTCCAATGCGCCCTGTCCTAAGATTAAATTTAGGTTTAGTTTCTCTCTTTCTCTGCCAAACAAACGAAAAGAGACAGACGATATTAATTTAGAAACGTCAGACTAAACAGCTGTCCGTTGCCCAGGAAATTAGTCAACCCATAAACAATTTAGTAGGGATGTCATTCGATGACGACTAAAGTTAGACGAAAACACGCAAAAACTTGTAAAAATACGTTAGAAATCGCATCACTTAATTTGACGTTTCTAAATTATTGTAGTCTGTCTCTTTTCATTTGTTTGATATAAAAAGAGAGAGACCTAAATTTTATCTAAGACAGGACGCATTGAAATTGAGCCCAATGACGAATTGACGAAAACAACAGGAACTAATTTCTTTTACTGGCAACAGAAACCACAAATCGTCATTATCATGTCATATTTTGTCATTATAATTAGTGTCAAAGAAGAAGCGAGATCTAATTTTCAAATATGATGATACTATTGTGTTAAAAACGCCGAAACCTATTCGCTACCGTAAAATAAAAAGTGGTTTAACATGTGCTTAAGTTATTTTCGGCAAGTAAATCTGTGTAATCAACGTAATTGAAATGAATCACCGATTAAGAGAACATATCACAATTTTTGGTACGTCATATAGTGCGAACAGTGAAAATTGGCTATTAATAGTATCTGAGAAACGTTTAATAACGAATGGGGATCCACACTGCCAAATTCTCCCTGTAGGTGGCGCATTGTTGATGCGGCCAAAGCTATCTGTCATTCCAGTACAGAAGTTGTATTTTTTTGAGTATTTTTTTTGTGTTTTCAATCTACAAAAGCATAATGCCGTTATGTGCTGTGCCAGGTTGTTACAATAATGGTGTTCATTTATTTCCAAAAGACCCAGTTTTAAAAAAGAAGTGGGAAACGGCAAAAAAAAAGAAAATTTATTATTTTTAGGTATTTTACTGGAACTATTTACATCATGATAAGCTTCTGGATCGGGAACATTCATCGTATAACTAGATTGTGAAGCTACGACACCAAAATTCCTGGTATCATCGCGGTTCCGATCGAAGAATTCTAACCTAAAAAACAAACATGTACGTGTTTTATTGTTTTAGTTGTATTTATTAAAAACCTTGTTATGTAGTTAATTTGTAACACAAATACAACAAAACAATTTTAACAACCAATTAAATGTAACATTTACCGTAATAAAACTGGATTAACACCCAAATGATTACCTCGCATTAAGATCAGCTTTTTACCAGATACTTTTGATCCTAGTTTCCGAAGTTCGTCTTTTAGTTCAGATAACTTCCTTGACGAATTCATTATGATGAAATAACATTAGATAGTCACGAAAAACTGTAAATTAGATACGAAAAAGCCCGACATAAACAATAGCAAAATGTTTGACATAGCCGTATCTATGCTGCGCCATCTGCATCAAGCTTTGCGTGTGGATCCCCATTTGAAAAATAACAATTATTTATACTTGCTTTGAGAGTTTTATTTTCTTTATTTTATCCCCGCTTAGATATTTTCGCCTAAGGCGACCAGCAAGCCGAAGCTGCGGAAGCGAGTATGGGTGCCAAATATTTGTTACGAAAGGGCGGAAGGACTGCACTTCCCGCAGCGCCGAAGAAGAGCGGATCACATGCATGCTGCATGTCTGCCTGCATGCTGCATGACTGCTTGGATGCTACGAGCTTGCTTGCACAGTGCATGCCTGCTTGCATGCTGTATGCTTGCTTGCTTATTGAATGCATTTTTGCTTCATTGTTTGTAATATTGAAAAGATTTTTCTGGAAACTGAAACATCGACAGTAATAATTTTGTCAAACGATGATTTATATTTCATAACATATTGAATTTGAAAGAAATAACAAATGGAAATCGGACTTTCAAAAGAATGTCAATCGTGTTTTCGGTCAAATAAAAATATGGCAAATAAAAAAAGGATTAACGATTTCGGTAAAATGAAATTTGCACTAGAAAATTTCGGATTTAACATAGGTAACCTTATATCAAGTGTTTTCATATAAAGGGGATTCTTAGCGCCCTTAATTCAAGTCCCAAATATTTCGGGTCAGGCTATATACATAATCACAGAATGAATACATACATATAGCCTGACCAGAAATATATGGGACCTGAATTAAGGGCGCTACGAATCCTCTTTATATGTCAACACTTGATATAATCATACCAGCGTAGATTGGCAACTGAACATTTAAAAAATAAACATTTTATATGTTTACATTTATGTTACGTTTCTAATTTTCATAACAGATTCTACGATACAAGAACAAGACAGAACACTTACAAATTAAGTACTTATTAAATTCAGTAGATCT
This sequence comes from Pyrausta nigrata, assembly GCA_949316185.1. NCBI lineage: Eukaryota > Metazoa > Arthropoda > Insecta > Lepidoptera > Crambidae > Pyrausta > Pyrausta nigrata. The sequence goes on from OX438938.1 coordinate 10,978,779, forward strand.
TTGTAATATTAGCCTTGAAATTTAGACCAAACTGGTATTTTATTGTTTTTAAGTGATAAGCATTCACTATGCATAGTGAATGCTTATCACTTAAAAACAATAATTTATCGTATTTGCAAGCTTCATCTTTCGATTGTTAAATACTTGCAATAGTATTTCTTTCGAGTGTTGAGGGTGTAATCCCAATAACATTGATGAAAGCAACGCGGCATTACAGCGTTAAGAAGCACTTGAAAATTTCGACAGGCTCTGCCAACGCCAGGGTGGCCGAGAGGTTAGGCAATCGCCCGGCATGCGAGGAACGCGGGTTCGATTCCCGCCTCTGGCGGTCATTTTTTCAAGTGCAATAATATATTAAAATTGCATAGTGAATGCTTATCACTTAAAAACAATAATTTATCGTATTTGCAGCTTCATCTTTCGATTGTTAAATACTTGCAATAGTATTTCTTTCGAGTGTTGAGGGTGTAATCCCAATAACATTGATGAAAGCAACGCGGCATTACAGCGTTAAAAAGCACTTGAAAATTTCGACGGGCTCTGCCAACGCCAGGGTGGCCGAGAGGTTAGGCAATCGCCCGGCATGCGAGGAACGCGGGTTCGATTCCCGCCTCTGGCGGTCATTTTTTCAAGTGCAATAATATATTTCAAACTGGCATTATTTTTGCTAAACCACTGTCGAGTAGTAGTAAAATTACCCGTTGTTCTTTTAAATGATATTATTTACAATGTTATCAGACTATTACAAATATCGTATATGATTTTTTTTAAAACTTCTGTGAACTATTTTCGTAAAATATCTAAGCAGGGTTGAAATAAAAAAAAATAAAACTCACAAAACAAGTATAAACAATTGTTATTGTTCAAGCTCGTTATTAAAATATTCTCCGTTACCATCAATAGCCAATTCTCACAGTTCGCACTATATGGCGTTCCAAAAATTGTGATATGACAACTAAATCAGTAATCCATCTGAAGAAATTATGACGATTACGCAGATTTCCTTGTCGAATATGACTAAAACACATGTTAAACCACTTTTCTTTTACGACAGCGAATAGTTTTCGACGTTTTTAACGCATAATAATATCACACACTCGAAAATTAGATTACGCTTCCTCTTTGACTTAAATTATTATGACAAATAATGACACGACAATGACGATTTGTGGTTTCAGTTGCCAGTAAAAGAAATTAGTCCCTGTTGTTTTCCGCAATATGGCGAGGTGCAATATATTTTTGGTCAGGCTATAACAAGAATATTGAAAAAAGTGAAAGAAAAATAATACAAATAGATTTGGCTGTACAGACTTGATCATTTGCACAAAAAATGGTAATTAATAAAACTAAATATGTCAGCAAATGACGACCAACAATAGTTTTTGGCGGGAAGCGAGACGGAAAAGATAGGCTTCGTTTCTTAATTTTTTGAAGTCATTGTTGTATTGTGTGGTGAAATAATTTAAATAATGTGCTGCAGAGGGTAACTAATGGAGTTATTGATTATAAATTAGTGTCACTAATTATAAATCAAAGGTTATTCAAGATCTGGCTGTATGGCTTTATACCATTGTCTTTCCCCTGGTGGATAACTACTAATGTCAAAAAACATTGTTGAGGAAGCGTTGTATTTATTCCATTTTTTTCATATTTTCGCAAAATCTACGACTAACAACAACTGATATTGTAAAACATCGACAATGGGGGAAAAATCGACCCCTTTATTAGCTGTATTACAGTTGCTTCGCAAGTACAATCTTAAGGTATTAAAACACCAATATTAGAAACACTATGTAAAATGATTGTATTTTGAACACAAAATTTTATAGAAAATATCATCTTATTTTTTTTTCAGGGCACTGAGGAAATACTTAGAAAAGAAGCAAGTTTAGGAGATGTGGAATATGAAAATTTAGATTTACCAGAAGTAGAAATTGCTAGCATTTTGACTGCTCATCATACTGAAAGTGACCCCTACAGCTATGAATTTGCATATGATAGTCTAAGGAAGTTTGTGGAGAATTCCCTGGATATTTTTAAGGCAAGTATATATCACTTTCATAATGTAGTCTACTGAATGCTCAAATGAACTATAGTTTTTTTGCTGATGAATTCAGCCAAGTTGTCAATTTTGTCTACTGCATTTCACAAATATATAAATAACTATTGCAGCATGAGCTATCTACTCTTCTGTATCCCGTGTTTGTGCACATGTATTTGCTTCTCATCTTGTATGACCATACTGAACATGCAGCAAACTTCTTAGAAAAATTTGCACAAGAGCAAGAGGATTATTACCAAGATGACTTAAAAAAGCTTGCCATTGTCAAACACAAAGATCAAGTCAAGGGCAATGAAATGGCAGAGATATACAGGTAAGTGTGAGCTTAAAAATGAATAATTTTGCTACAACATTCAATGCCTTTGCCATACTAGTGATTAGTTTCATGTTTGTTTTAGTTCAAACAAATTCATTGTGCAAATGTCACGTGATGCATCATCTCAACTAAAACGCTACCTTCAAGAGCAGAAAAACTCAACTGTTATTATCAACATTATAAACAACCACATTCAAATAGAGATACATGATGGTCCTGGCCGGACTCTCGCTCAAGTGCGTGCTACTGCCGGTGCGCTACTTGGAGAAGCGGCAAAGAATGGTAATAGCAAACTTTCTTATCTAAGTTTATATTTCACTTATCACAATTTATATACTAATACTCTACCATAAGTGCTACTAAAATTACACATAAAGTCACAACCTTATGAAGGGTGATCCAAAAGTAATGATAATCAATTCAAATCAAAAAAAAAAATATTAGTCACTTGCTCAGTTACCCACTAGTTCAGGAAAAAAAAACATATGAATAGGCCACAATTCTCAGGAGCTACATTCATTTGAATACAAACTGTCAAGGAGTGATCATCAAAATGGAAAACACGAAATCAGAGCTGTCATTAAATACCTCTGCTTGAGAAAAATGTCTACCAAAGACATACACAGCGACTTGGTGGAAACATTAGGGGACTCTTCTCCTCCATATTCCACAGTTGCACACTGGGCTAAGGAGTTTAAGCTGGGAAGAACATTGACGGAAAACGAACACCGAGAAGGACGCCCATCGACGTCCCCAACTTAAGAAAAATGTGAAAAAAGTTGAAGTTGTATTGGAAGATTGAAGAGTGACTATCAGGCATGTAGCTGAGGTCACAGGGATCTCATATGGCAGCATTCAAAGAATCCTTGCGAACGAAGTGCATATGAGAAAGGTCTGCGCACGTTGGGTATAGAAAATGTTAAATGATGAGCAAAAGAAGAAATGAGTTGACATGTCAAGAGCAAATCTCGAAAAGTTCCAGGCAGACAAGGATAATTTTTTGTCACGTTTTGTGACCATGGACGAGACCTGAATCCACCATTATGATCCTGAAACAAAACAACAATCGATGACATGCAAAAGAATCCGATGAACCGACGCTGAAGAAATTCAAAGTGTCAAGCTCAGCAGGGAAGGATATGGCGTCTGTTTTCTGGGATGCTGAAGGAATAATCATGGTGGACTACTCGGAAAAGGGGGCCACTATTACAGACTCCTACTATGCAGAACAAATAAGAAGATTGCGGGAGGCTATTAACTGGTTCCATGCCACAACACACACCGGTGCGTGATAACAATTGATTTTCTATTGTGTCTTGCGTTTGGCAGCGAATGGGTTAAGGAGAAAAGGCGAGGCAAACTGCGGGCTAGAGTGCTGTTCCATCAAGACAACGCACCAGTTCACAAAGCTGCAATTGCCATGGCTGCCATTCAGGAAGCGGGCTTTGAGCTGGTGGAACACCCCCCTATTCACCAGATCTAACCCCAGTGACTTCTATCTCTTTCCACGACTCAAGGAAGTGATGGCTGCGGTTAAGGACTTTTTTGAGAGTCAAGATAAAGATTTTTTTTCTAAGGGAATTTTAGGTTTAGAAGAGATGGACTATAGACTTGCTAGGAGACTATGTTAAGAAATAAATTTATTTTTTTATTATATTCATTGTGTTTATTATTGATTATCATTACTTTTGGATCACCCCTCGTAGATTATGAGATGTTTAGCACAACCATATTTGTAACAACAACTAATGGAAAATTTAACTATTCTTTAGAGAACCGTGCGAAAGTTTTCTATGGGCTTCTAAAAGAGCCCGACATACATGTACTGCCTGCACCTGTGGAAGATGAGGAAGAAGCTGAAGAAACTCCGGACAAACCTAAAAAGAAGAAGGCAAAAAAGGATAACATATTCATCAAAAAACCAAAATCTGATCCAAATGCACCTCCTATTGATAGGATTCCCCTGCCTGAATTGTGAGTTTCCACACGTCTACGTCACGTCACGTCATTTATAAAAATAATTGTAAACATTATTACTTGGGCTTTAGCTACTTACTTTTACAAACATAGCAATATATGTTATGCTGTGAAAAAAAAAATTATTTATTGTTTTTAGAAAAGAAACTGATAAACTAGAAAAAGGTAAAGCTCTCAGAGAAGCATCTAAACGCGTGCAATTGGGCCCTGAGAGTCTACCTTCTATTTGCTTCTACACCTTGTTAAACAGTGGCCACACAGCTATATCCGCTGACATATGTGATGACTCAACATTATTAGCTGTAGGCTTCAACAACTCCACTATAAAGGTATTTATACAATTTGGGTATCATAAAAAAAAGTTAGTACACTCATACTATTATATTGTATCTATAATAATTATACTCCAAACTTTGACATGAAAGCTTAAATTCTTAGTTATTATGACTGTAAAGAAGTGTCCGTTTTGCTGTACAGGTTTGGACACTTACTCCAGTAAGACTACGAGGAATGAAATCGGCAGAAAAGCTGCTTGATATCGATCGTGAAGCTGGTAAGCTAAAATGAATTTGTAATTTATGAATTGCTCAATTAGGCCAGTTTAGATCCTGGACATTTTAAGAGACCACAGCTCTTTGACTTATTATATCTTGTTTTATGGACACATATCCACTATGGCATTCAAACGACTATAGGAGAGTAAAATAAAAAGGATAAACTGTTTAATGGCTTAGATTTAAAAGTAAATATATGCAGTTATTAGTACTTAACATATTAAGTGTCCCACCCAAGGCATCTCTATGACTCGAACTAAATTTTGCAGTTGTAAAGGACAATGATAGTATCATTTTAGTTATTGAACGTGTGAAAAGGAATAACTTGCCTACATGGTTCATTAATTATACTATATGCCATCTTTCAGGTGATGTCCTTGTAAGAATGATGGAAGAAAGAGATAGAGATACTTGTCGCACGCTTTATGGGCATTCTGGTCCAGTCTACAAAGTGGGTTTTGACCCATTTAAAACAATGCTTCTGTCTTGTTCAGAGGATGCTACTGGTAAGTTAATTATAACTTCATTATACACTAGCTGTTGCCTGCGACTTCGTACGCGTGGACTCGATGATACAAAATAATTTATACTCCCGCCGCCATCCAGCTATCATGATCTTGTAGTCTACCATGTCGTAAGGAGAAGAGAGAAATGAAAAATCAAGTCTCTCGAAACGAAAAATCAAGTCAAATGAAAAGTCAATATGCACTCTTTAAGATAAGTTACTATCACCTCGCCATCCGCCTCTGGTAAGAAAATTTTGCATGGCAGTGACACCGACTCCAAAACTAATTAATTTCGTATATCTTTTGTTAGTAAAAGTGTAAAGGTTATTTTTTTAATTTTTAGGTTACTTTATTAAGGACTAGCTGCTAGAGTTCCATATCAGTTGCTTCAGACCTTCAATTTGTGTATGTCAATAGAAAATGCTCATAACGCTAAATAATTTTTCTTAAGGCGCTGCTTTCTAGGGATGGCGATCTGAGATCGATTAATCGAAGAATCGTTTTTTGTAGCCAAAAAGATCGATTTTTAAATCGATATGTAGTACTGTATCGATTCAGTGAATCGATATTTCTCCCTTGAAAATCGGTTATTTTTCGGTATAAACCAAAAAAGTATTTACAATTAATTGAATATACCCGTATTAAAAGAGTGCTGCCGGTTGCCGGTTAAAGGGTTAATTATTCAAAAACTCGCGAGATGGCTGTATGTTTGGATTCCTTCGCTTCTCTTTATTAAAAAAAAGTTACGTTTATATATTTTTTATCATCGAATTACCCGATTTTACTGATAAGAGATCGTTAAACTATGATATGTATCTTGTTTTCAATAAAATAGATTTATATTAGGTACATTATAAACAAAAACTTGAGAAAAAGATCGATTTTTCCGAAATCGATCTTATTGGCCTCGATTTTTTTGTGGATCGATTTATTAGGTCACGATTCGAATCGATTTAAAAATCGATGTTTTTAGAAAAGAATCGCTGTCCCTACCTGCTTTCATATCTCTCTTAGTTTAAGTGTACTGCTAAAGTTCCACGTCAGGTACTCCGATATTTAAAATACAATAAAACAAGTTTCATTCAAATCCGTTCAGTAGTTCCGGAGATTAGCGTGTACAAAATAATATCCATGTGTTTATAAATATTCATGACTAAGGTACAAATGCACGTGTTAATCACTTAAACTGTCTCTTACGGGGTTTGAACCCGCAACCTCTGGTTGTTTAGTCCGGAGCGCAAACCACACCAAGACTATACTATAGTTTTGGCGCGGCCGAAGTGTTGGCCTGTTTTTATCCAAAACTAAAACTTTGGCCCGAAACTGAAACTTAGGTCGGTCACTAATGAATTCACACCAACCCAAATTGAATAAAAAATATACAGTCTCATATTATTTGTATAGTTCCACATTCCGCAATATAACACAAAACTCAAAAGCAGCCAAAGGCGCCTAGTCTCGCAAACAAAACTTTAGTTTGTTGAAAATATAGTACCATTTTTATTGGTATATTTTCAGTACGATTGTGGTCTCTGCAATGTTGGACCTGCTTAGTCGTATATCGCGGCCACGTGTGGCCTGTGTGGGACGTAAGGTGGTCTCCTCACGGGCACTACTTCGTCTCCAGCGGGCACGACCGCACGGCCCGTCTCTGGGCCACGGACCACCACCAGCCTCTCAGGATCTTCTCAGGCCATCTGTCCGACGTTGACGTGAGTATTCGTTATCTAACATGTCAAACGACGCTTCGGATGTTCCAATCCAACCTTTGCTTGCAAGCTTGTATTAGCTGTTCAGTTTAAGTTGCCCGCCACCTCCCCTCCCGCTTCACGAACCGCGCTCCGCCAGTACGGTTAGCAAAGTCAACGGTCTGTAGGGCCTATAAATCTATAATGTGTTTTGACAAATTTAATTCCATATAAATCGATTTTATATTTATTATACTATACACTTACTACATTTTTATTAAAAGAGGACATTAGGAAACAAAAATATAGACGTGTGCCCACTGCATCTGTCTGATAAGAGCTTGCCTGTATGAATATGAACCATGTTTACGGATTACGTACCTACGTAATCCGTAAACATGGTTCATCCGTATTCGACTTTCCGTATTTATGTATGGCAACGCTGCTTATGCTAACCGTACCGTATTGAGCGGGTCTGCGTTGAGGTGCGGTACCGGGAAGTGGGAGGGGAGGTAGCGGCCAACTTAAACTGAACGGGTAGTAAGTTGTCGTTCGCTTCGAAAGCGTATTGTCCCAATGGCTATGTCTATATTTACACGAGCGCTAAAAGAGCTCCGCTCCGCCGGTAATAAGTTATTAATGTATTGATGCTATGGTGACTGCCGTTTTTTGTTTCAGTGTGTGCAATTCCATCCAAATTCGAATTACGTGGCCACAGGATCCAGCGATAGAACTGTTCGTCTATGGGACTGTTCGACTGGGGCTCAAGTTCGCATTATGACAGGACATAAAGTAATAATTAAAAAAAAATAGTCCACCTATTACTTTTCGCTTGTTTGTAGAGAGATTAAAATCTTGTCAAGAATGCGCCTTACCTCCGCGCCCCTGTACCCCGGAGGTTATTATGACTCAATTAAGCAGTCAAAAAGACAAAAATCGTGGTATATAAAACTCACCTACATTTTTATTGCAGTCGACAATATTCTCCATCGCGTTTTCTGTTTGCGGGCGGTGGTTGGCATCTGGCGGAGCGGGAGGTGAACTAATGGTTTGGGATTTATCCACCGGAGCTCCAGCTGCATTGATACCTCCATCTCACACGGGTCCAATACACGCGTTAGCATTTAGTCGCGATGGCACAATATTATCCTCTGGTAAGTAACTGATAAATAACCTCTACTGTGAGAGTCATAACACCATGACGTCGACTTATTACCTTATACCTTATTTTTGGTTAGTAGAGTACAAAAAATAGGCTTTTTACATTTTTGTCTGTATGTTAGTATTAGGGAATCCAATCCCGCACCTTTTTTGTGGGATCAAAAATGCGGGATTACACCCGCGAGATCCCATAGGTTTGCGGGATTGAAAAAATATATATATTTAAGAAAAATGGGCTCTAGACACCTCAGCACAGCTCATTAATAATTATATTTATATTGATATATCCATAAATTCAGTTTGACAGTACTGTGATAAGTTTATTATTTTCGCTCAGTAATCTACCGTATAGGGTATTTATATTTAGTGGTACAGGATGACCTCCCTACACCATACGACAGAGTACCAAATGAGAGACCACGATTACTGGACGGCGATAAGAGTATAAAAGAGTCAATTTGTATCATCGAGTCCAAGCAGACGAAGTCGCGGGCAACCACTAGTAAATGATAAATAAACTTACTAAACCTATAACTTATGTCGTCCTACCCATTTTCTGTCGCTCCACCACATGGTACGAATATCGTAATACTAAGTACAGGCGGCAGCACGTCCGGTTGCCCATTTGAACTACGAAAACAGCTTTTATTACGTAGGGAAGAGTTCTCAATTAACGTCAAGATGGCGCGACCACATTTTTTTTTAAATATAACATGAATAGGATTTAATACACAAATTTTATTTTATACTTCATGGTAAAAGTGGTCCAGTAAAAACCAACTGTGCTAGTTAAAAGAGTTTGTTTTTAACCAACAGTTGCAACTAACTACTACCTTCATATACATCGTGTTTGGAGCTCTTAGCTTTTAAGGCTAAAAAGTAATTATGTATTTACTATTTCGATATCTCAACGCCTACAGAATTAAATGAACAAATCCGAAATGCTTCCGAAAGAGCTGCTGGATAGGTGACCAGTCATCTTGATGCTAGGATGATGCGTCACCTAAGAAAGATTATTATCTTTAAATCGAAGGTAGCAACAGCAACTATCTAACGATTAGTAGCAAGTAGAAGCAACTGGGCAGCAACTTTCAATATTTGTTTCAATGTTAAATATGGGTAGTGACCGTCCATTGTGATGGTCACGAATTTTACCATAAAGGTACAATAATAGCAAATAGCATATTTTCTGTATCAAATCCTATTCGATAGAAACCTGACGTGGTCCCGCCATCTTGACGTTCATGATGTTTCAAGGTCAAAGTGGGGTAGAAGATAGACTGACATGCGGCTCGTGTGTACACTGAGCAATCTGTGAATGACTTGTGTTCTTTCCAAACATTATTACTTCAATAAATAAAGAAATGTGTAACTACTTAGAGATCTCTTTTCCACAGGCTCATTGGACTGCAATATCAAGTTGTGGGATTTTGCTGCCATTACAGATGAAGCATCTGGTGAGGAAACTGGAACCAATAATGGAGTGCAAAAAGAAGAAAAGTTTTTGTTAAGGTCATTTCCTACCAAGAATTCTCCTATAAAATGTTTACACTTTACTCGTCGTAATCTTCTTTTAGCAGTTGGAACATATGAAGGTAGTTCTTAATAAGGTTAAGTTTGATAAACTAGGTACTGAGTAATAAATGATCTAAAGAACTAAAACAATAAAACATTTAAAAATACATATTAATATTTTATTAGTGTTTTAATTCTGTTGTTACAAAGTTTGTACCAGATAAGATCTTTCTGATGTTATAAACTGAATCATTAAATTTAGTATGGATTCATTGCTTCTTGCTACTTGTGCTTTCATGGCTTGTTTAAAATCTTCCTTTACTCCTTTGTCCGCCCCACGTGTCCCTATCCGTCTTTGTCCCAAGTGCTGTTGTGAATTAGGTAAGATATCTAGAGCAATATTGTTTCCTTGTTCATTCCAAATAAAACTAAGTTCCTCCAAAATATCAATATGAATGATATATGCAGAGAATAAATGGTAATGAAACACTCCTTTCTGTCTGATGACATCCAATATGTGCATAAATATTGCTTCTTCTTGTGGCCAACCTAGTTGCATCAACACAAGCATATGCCCATAAGTTAAATCTGAATTATTACTATTGTTAAGAAGGATTCTTATAAGTATTGAGCAAAAATAGTGCATGACAGCCACTTTAGAGAGAGGCAGAAAATGTAGGTGTCTGTGTTTACCACCAACAATTAACTCTGTTTCCAACACTCCTTCCAAGCTAGGAAGTTGCGGTAAGGCTAATAATATGTTCTCAACACAGGCTGTAAAATTTTTCTGAAAGTAATTTACAGAAACTCTTATAATACATGCTTTCAGATTAGCAACTAATGGTGGTGGAATAGCATCCTCATATCTTCCCCTATACAAAGCCAGCTCTTCAACAAAACCCTCTAACCATGGTTTTGCTTGGAGCTGATTAGCTAGCTTTGTAAACTCTCGAGATATGACTTCATTGCTGTGCAAGAGCTCCCAACAATTTGCAGCACTTTGGAACTGGTTAGCTGAAATACCTGTAACTTCTATATCACCTTTTCTTCTTTTAGAGGGAGGTGCATCAGGATCCACCAAAGCTTCAACCAAAATGTGATTTCCTTTTACAGACTTCTGCTCATATAAAGATCTCAAAAAAAATGTGATGCCACAATACAATAGTTGACGGCAATCTTCACAATTCCTTAGTAACATTAACTTTTGAAAATATGACTCTTTATTTAAACTGTTGTTATAATTGATGAGAAAAGGGTCCCACCCTAACTGTCTTCCTAGCAGATCCAAAACACCATATAGTCTCTGCCATGGATCAGAGATATCATGTTCTGCTTCATCATTTACATATGAATTATAGAAATCAATGGCTTTTATAAGTAATCTTTGAAGTAATCTAGGTGACTCAAGAGAACTAAGCAATGGTAAAGTTTCAACTACTAACAATCTTGCATATCGATTGTCATAAAAGAATTTGTCAGTGTTAATAAGAGTTTTTACTAAGCTATCAACACCCAACTGAGGGAACTTTTTTAGTAGTAGCACAAGTAGCCGACAATGCTCCATTGTATCATCACTATTCTCAACACTAGTTTTGAGTATGGTTAGTTGTATGTCTGGGCAAATGTTATCAAACATTTGGCTCAAAAAACTTGTCTCGGATGATCTCAAAGCATTTGCAATAGCTGAAATTTCCAGTAATAAATCGGATATATTTTGTCTGGACATTATCAAGGATGAAAAACATTCTGCAGCTTCTTGTACATTTCCAGATTGTTTCTCCATTTGGTAAGCTTCAAATTGTATTTTGAAATTTGAGGGAAACAAGGTTTTTGCAGTCAACATCCATGCTTTAGCACTATATAAATTGGTTTTTTGAGCTTCTTTAGCTCGGAGGACAATGTAATCTTCATCACTTAATGCCGGTTCTACCCCAGGCATTTTATTCGGTCACAACAAGTAGGTATTACGAGAGTCACAAGCAAGCACTAATCTTTGAAATTAATTATAAAAAATAGAATAGATATGTTGCGCCCGGATCGTTGTCATAATAGCGTCAAATGTCAATTTTAGACAAGTACCTACCAGACGCAGCCTAGGCGTTCCATATTGTGCCAATAGTACTATAATCTACAGCGCCAAAAGCCGTTGCCCGTTCCGTTTTGATCAGCGTGTTAACGCTGCTGTGTTGACGCGATTTCATGTTGGAATGGTTATTTATCGTATTGCGAGGGAGCGATTTTTTTGGCTTAGAAGATAACCTGAAAACAGTTTTTCAGTTTCTTTTGAATTTTCTGCACAAATAAATGTAACATTTTAACTTTCTTTTTTGACGCAAAAAGGAACTAAACGTCAATATTGTCAAATTGCGTGCTTACAGAACGCCAGAGAGCGATATCACCGTGAACGCAATCGGAACGGTTTGTGAGCGCGATATCAATAATTTCATCGCTGTTGGCGCAAATCGGAACGCAGCCCTACCGAGTAACTATTATATAATCTGTGCTGCCGCCCATCATTTCTGGCTGTATAGACCTGAGTGTCTAAGGCCGTAAAATCAAATAACGTACGTATTAAAAAAATACATTTTATTTATTTATTGGTTGGTGTGCTACGGTTAGGTGTGGGTTTTGTGGTTTCGAATTCAATTTTTGTAATTCCCTAAGTGGCAAGCTTATGTTCGTTCGCTAATAAAAGAAGTTATTTGCATGGTTTTGGTGTGGTGCATAATTTTGTTTGCAAATGAGGGAAAAAGGAAGCAAAATACTATTTTCAGTTGAAGAAAGGGCTGAAATGAACCTTAATAAATTTAAAGATTTGAATGTTTACGACTACAGTATTGAAATCCCTGATCATATTCTAGAGAATATATTTTCTTATTTGAATCTCAAAGATCTTCGCAACTGTTCTTTGGTATGCAAAAATTGGTATAAGTTCTTATGCGATGAAAATAATGATGTTTGGAGACATCATTGTGTAAAAAGATTAGCAGATGAAGTCATGAAGTCAGATTTACTTTCAACCGTGACCACATATAAATCCAAGCTTAGAGCATTTTTTCATGCATGGAATCCACATGATTGCTCACGAAATATTTACGTTAAGCCTAATGGCTTCACATTGCACAGGTAAAGTTTTTTTTTGTAAATACATTAGTTATCTTTAATCCAGTCATAGAGGATACTTATGGGCGGGCAATCTTAGATCCTACTTAGTATTGTTTTTTTTTTTTTTGCAGAAATCCTGTTGCTCAAAGTACAGATGCCTGCCGAGGCAAAATCGGTTTTCGTCAAGGTCGCCATGCCTGGGAAGTAATATGGGATGGGCCCTTGGGCACAGTTGCTGTTGTTGGCATATCAACCAAAGAAGCGCCTCTGCAATGTCAGGGATATGTGGGCCTCCTTGGTTCTGATGAACAAAGCTGGGGTTGGAATTTAGTTGATAATCATTTATTGCACAATGGAGATACACAAGGACACTATCCTTTACTGAATAACTGCCCAAAATATCAAGTAAGCATTTATTATATACCTTAGAATTTAATTCATTTAAAAGCTCAATTGGTAAGTGACAACTTTTTTTTTAATTTGTGATTATTGTTTATTAGGAAAAAAATACCATCATGTCAATGATTAAATAATTCATGTTATTAAAATCCCATCATGCTCTAATTTTGTATTACAGATGGGTGAACGAATAAGAGTTATACTAGATTGTGAAGATAATACTTTATCATTTGAAAGAAACTATGAGTTTTTAGGAGTTGCATTTAGAGGTAAGATTTTATTGTTTGTTTTATGAAATAATAACTAAGTTGATTGATTGGGCATATTATACCTAGTTTTATGTATTTGTTACAGGCCTGCCTAATAAGAAATTGTATCCAACAGTCTCAGCAGTATATGGAAATACAGAGGTGTCTATGGTCTATCTAGGGCCACCATTGGATGGCTGATAGTTAATACTACAGTGTAAATAATATTAATTCTAGTCCAAACATAATTGATGATAATGTGATATGTAATTATTTATTTGTAGCACCAATGCCTTTTATCACGATAAAGCCTGTTAAATAACAAATAGATTTTTATAATTTTGTTATTGAACTTTTTTTGTTGTTAAAGAAATCAGTTATGAAAGTATTCAGGTGTAACTTACTGTATTAAAATGTTTCTTTTTAAAGTAAACTTTTTTGAATATTATTATGAAATAATATCTTATTACCTATGGTAATAATGATTGAGTCACATAATCCTAAACAATCTTAGTGCATTTTTTTCGAGAAGCAAGTGTTTTTTCCCAACACATGACAGAGAACAAAATAACTTTGACTGTAGTAGGACTAGGATAGGAATATGAAGTTAATGAGAAAAGAAGGTCATAACATTACTGCTTTTAAACTGCTTAATTGATGACTGACTAATTAATAAGTAACAGCCCAAATGCGGGTCGTTAGTACCACTTGATGACGTCGCCCGCACTCCTGCGTTGCGTACTAATTACTATAGGTAAACCGCTTATTTGAGTCCTCGCTTACTGGGTGGGTTACAGCAGTGCCTGGAAGTAGGACGAGAACGGAGACTGGGAGATGCGCGGGCGGAACGGGGGCGTTCTTGTCAAATTAAAATCGCTCTACAAGAGCCCATCGCGTCTGCATCACTCACGAGTCAGGCTCACGGTCTCCGTTCTCCTTACCTTTGCGCCCCTGTACCCCGTAGGTGAGGGCTCAAGCCATCAACCGATATAATATTATATGTAACCTAGGAACCGATGTACAGCACGAGCACCAATATGTATACATCTGCATTCAATTTGAGACCTTATTACAATGGCATAAAAACTTATTATTTTCTAAACTTATAAATTTCATTGCTCGTGACTGTACACCTATATCATCTGTGATACTGTGATGCACATACGAACATCTGGCCACACAGCAAGTCGTGGCAACTACAGAGCAACCCGAAATCTGGAAAAGAGACCGCGTGGCCGGATTTTAGTTAAATAAGCGTCCGTCTGACAACTTAATTTATTGCTTATTGACAGTGTTCATAATTTTTTAATTAGTTTGAATTGATGTCTTACTTACGGTTTGTTATTATACGGGGCTCTTCTGCAGATATAGAAACGTGTACTGCAGAAACGAGCTGTGAGAGCCATTTACAACATCAAATCACAGGATTCACTAAGAGAAATTAAAATAAAATAGGTACCAAGTTCAAATACCAACACTGGCTTCCAAGTATATTTATGAGATTTTGCACAAAAACATATTTTCAAAAACGAGCGACTCGCATAGCTATTATTCGCGAAACAAAAATAAATTAGCCATTCCATACTTAAGGATTTGAAAGGTTGGTACCTAATATTTTTGGGGAAATGTACAAAATTTTGCATTTATTTATTTATTTATATCAGGCTGCAGATTACGGACGTAACACAGGCCCATAGCATAGATACCTTAAAGACTAACATACATACAAAATATTATAGAAACCAACACAATTAATTAATTCACACGTCAGGTCGATGACGTCTTTCTGTTCGTGGTGTCGCGTAGCCTTCCGCGAAAACGACGGAACACGACGCCCTTCGGCCAAAACTCCTCCTTCATGAAAGTTGCCATCTTCTCAGTCGGAATTCTAATCACAAACGAATTAAAGTTCACGTTGCGACTAGATTCCAACTTGACGACCCGAAGGGTAAGGTTGGTCTTCTTCTGCACGTACTCTATGACCTGCTCCGCCTGTATGGTGTAATGCAGCCGAGAAACATACAGCTGCGTCGTCGGAATAGCAGGACGCAGCAAAATGTTCGGTCCGGAGAGTGCAGTTCCGCATTGATTGCGGCTGGTGAGCTTCTTCTTCTTCTTGCGCTCTACCATGGTGAAGCCATCCGCATCGGGCTCCTCTGTACGAGAAGCTTTCTATAATGGTTCATTTATAGAACTCTACCACAGAACCCGACCATGATTCATGGGCGAATTATGTTGGGGCGTATTGTGGTGTATTGCTTCTTGCGATTGCGAGTCTATGTACAATATTATTTTTTTTTTTTATGAATTTTAATTTCAAATTCAAATCACATTACGTCCTATGGGAGGTAATGATAACTTATCATTGATAATTACCATGGAAGTCAATGTGCCACTTTACCAACGGATTACATGCCTTGTAATTTAACGTTTTCGAGCAGGTGTGGTGTGTGTGTGTGAAAAATATATTACAAAAACAACAGGCCTACTTACTAAGTAAAATGTTTATTTCTTAATTTGCAGTTAAAATTATTTTTAATATTACAATAATAAAATGTCAGGCGGGTATAATACTTATCGTTTGTATTCTATGTAGGTTATTATCTATTATAGATTTATGAAAACTTGATCAAGTTAACCTTTTTTATTTTCGCCCATTTCAAGGCCAATCCAACCTATCATTCCTCAAAAAGCCTCACCCAGTTTAATGATTCAAACCGTCACACACATACTGAACAACATCACGATGTTGTAATTAATCATGAACGATCTAGAAAGTATTACGGCGGCACTTGCCGGTATCAGCGGAATCTAAGCGCGCGGGGCAGCGAGCGGCAAAAACAAAATGTGCGAAAATGTTGAATCATGCGCCGCAGCCAGGCCTGTGTATCTCCCCGCGTAAGTAGCAAAAACGTTCCTACGCGCGGCTACCCTTACTTAGGGGCTAAAACAAGTTGCGTGTCGCTACCGGCCAGCGACGCGCTCGCGCGTTTTATTCACCGGCGGCCGCGCGGCTACGTTGCTGGCTGGACGAGAATGAATAAAGTACTAGAAAGAGGCGCTAGATGGGGCGTCAGAAGCTTCTCGTAGCAGTCAACCCTATCGCGTCGCGTGATATTACGTCACTGAATAGGTTTAGTGTATTATGAATCATATTCCAGAGCAATAAGTATGAAATTATCTTGCAATGGATTTTTGTAGGTGTCTACACGAAAATGTGCTTGACTCTGAGGCCAACTAAATTACGCCATATTGTTGACGACATTGAGTAGACATTTCTTTGAATACAATTGCTAAGTCATACTTCTGTACGAAGTACTAGTACTTATTCTGTGCCGCAGCCGCCGCCGTAGTAAGTGGTCTGACCTCCGCCACTATTATTATAATCTGTGCCGCCGCCCCGCTCATAGCGGCAACAAGGTCTTGGCCGGGCCGTTAGTGCTCTCCACGAGACCACGATTTTGGAATCGGCCTGTGCGCATACACATACTTCATCACGAAAGCATCGTTCGCATTTTGATTAGAATAGTGCAAGTGTGGAGCCTTGAATGTTTCGCGTCAAATGTTAAATGTTTAGTCTATGCCCATTGCTGATAAGTAGCACTGTTTAGTAAAGCTTTATTAGAAATTCATAGATTAATGTTTTTAAGTGATAATAATTTAATTTCCAATCTACATATTACACACAAAGAAACTATACTCGATAGAAATACTATTACAAGCAACGCGGCAAAACAGGCGTTATAAAGCACTTGACGACAGGTTTTTCCAACGCCGAGTGGTTAGGCAATCGCCCGGTATGCGAAGAACGCGGGTTCAATTCCGGCCTCAGGTAGATTTTTTCATGAATGTGTAAGTAATCTAATCTTAAGCTATAACAGGCCTGTGTAACTCCCCGCGTAGGTAGAAAAAACGTACCTACACGCGGCGACCCATTGGAAGAGGCTAAACAAGTTGGGTGTTGCGAGCGAGCAATGAATAGTGCTAGAAAGGTGCGCTACATGGCGTAAGTAGCTTCTAGTAGCAGTCAACCCTATCGCGTCGCATGATAGTACTTCACTGAATAGGTTAAGTGTATTATGATTCATATCAAACTGCGAACGACGCTTAAATAGAGAAGTTGCGAAAAAATTAAATAGATAATAAAAATACTATAGCCTAGAAAAATCATCTACGCAACCCATTGATTTTGTATATAATAAATCAATGACGCAACCATTAATTATAGATCGACAGAAATAATTTATGTTAATACTGTACCCGAGACAACTACGTACTAAGTATTCGGTGATTGTGTGGACGCGCACGCAATCATGGGCCATCATTTCTTTGATATACCGACAAAACGTCGATTGCGCACAATCATTCATACCCCATGATGGCCAATCACAGACACAATCGTGCATGTCTATGCTTGCCCATCATGGGCCATTGTAAAGAGGAGGCTTCAGATAGGCCTAGCTAGGCTGAGCTGAGTACTTAAAAAATCATTATTTTCATGTGCATATTTGGCATTGACAACATTTTAATGTTTGCCATTATAGGAATGTTTATAAAAGTTATACAGGGTAATAAAGGAGGCCGTACATTGCCGCACGAGTGATGCGAGTGGATGCCACTCTCGACACGCCCCCGGTGGCGGCCACTCGCCATTTTAACAAAACAACTGTCGTCACTGGATCTACGAAGTGTCAATTGTAGCGGCCACCGACCACTCTTCGTTTGCGCGAGACCAAAGGGAGTGGCGCGCGACAGCCACCGATGGCGGAGGTCGGTAGCCCATATGTGCCAAGCCTTAGATTTATTATTTACATTAGTAAGTTTTTTCCAAAAATCCAAGCCAGAGATATAAATAGGGTTTGCACTCGTTTAGCATCGCTTTTACCATATAAATATTAAAACTACCTTTTAACTATGTATCGTACCGAAGTATGTCTTATTTTAGCGTGGTGGCTGCAACAAACCGACCAGTCAACTGTAGATATCAACTTTACATCATTTCTTTCATTGATGGCGAATTATAAGTTAACAAAATTTATTTCTTGCAATAAAATTAACTATTATACATATACGTATCTTTCTAAGTTCAGCTACTTAATAAGTAATTTTACTTTAGCATTGGGCTACATTCCCAGCGACCACTCTTTATATCACTATTCATATTTCTCTACCATTTAAATTCAAATGGGCAGTTTATAAAAATAAACTAAAGACGAGCTCCTTAACTCGAAAGTTTACCTTTTACGTGCAATTAAACTTATGAGTGTCTTTTGGGAGACTGGACACAAGCAAGCAAATGAACTAAAATTAAGCAAAGTTTAAGCAGATCTCGGAATCAAACCCATATCGTACAATAACTTTAGCTAATTGTGTACTGTGTAATTTATATTAGGTCTATAGAACATGATATTGAATAGAATTAGTATTTATTTGCACTTATGAATTATGTAATAATTAAAAACATGTCTAATCCAAAAGGTTACCCGCACACGAGCACCGCATTAGGCTCTATATTATGACTAGTTTTTTAATATGGCTAAAGCGTCTTATGTTAAGAGCAATGACTGACGCCTAGTTCAGAGGTCTGAGAGTTTCCCGGGTGGCTCGCGGTGTTTGAGCTCCCAAAGAGTTGTGGAACCGCCCTGTGCATCCCGAATCGGAGCCAACTTGGACAGGAGCGAAAATACAGGGTACAGGGCGCTTGTCGCACCTTTCTTTCAGTCGGTAATTGGTAACCTCGCGACAAATTTTTATTTTTCACATGGGCCACCTATATCCGCTCTAATCCAAGTTGGCTCAGTTCGAAACGAACAGGGCGGTTCCACAACTCTTTGGGAGCTCAAACACCGCGAGCCACTCGGGAACCGTTCCCCTGGGAACCTCTCCGACCTCTGAACTAAGCGTCAATGCCTTAAATATTCATGTGATCATTATTATAATAAAGTCATGCAGTGACATTTACATTAACAAACAAATAGGACTTTGTCCCTTTAGACAACATTTTATCATGATGAAATAGATTCTATAATTTGACAAAAACTCAAGGCAGTATGTATATGGTGTTCCTATTATATGGCTATAATACCAACCATTTACTTTAGATACATCATTAACATTGTTTATTATTCTAGCAATAAATATTACCTTACACCTAAAAGTCACTCGAACTAAATGGACGCGATGAAATATTGTTTTTTTACTATAGGCGATTTAATACAATAGAGATTCTAGCTACCCTGAGAGGGTTACAGATTTGGTAATACTTATTACTAGTTGAGTTTCGATGTCTTATCAATTGGTTTATCTTGCAAGTAATCTTTCATGTGTGGTTTTACTTTTGTCGGTGGAAACTTCGTGAGACAAAAGTCTGCCATAAGACAGTAAGCCTTGCACAACATCGGGCACAGTAGGGCCTGATGTATCACCGCTGCTATGCGGAACCATGGTCCATCAAATGGGTCTAAAATAGCTGGACACAGCATGTGGTTTAAATTGACTTGGGCAGGCTGAAATAAAGCATTCAAATTTGTTAAAACCGATTTCACGAAATTATCAATCATGAAAAATACATACTAAATTATCATCGTTTTAAGTAACATACATTCAGAACACAAAGAGGTAGGAATATCAATACACATAAATACTTACAATTGCTATAAGCTGTAGCACGACGAAATGGTACAGTAAGTTAAGGCTGTAACTAAATATAGCCCAATTGAAATCCCAAAATGGTTCAATGTTATAGACACCTGTAAAATAATAAATATTTTAATTTAAAACTAAAACTATGCACAAGTATGAAACTAGGTCTCCTAGGTAGGTATCTAGAATTTTTGGTTTCTAAAGGTCTGTGCACTGTATACTCTATATACTGTACCAAACCCATTGATTTATCAAATATATATATAACTAGTGGTACCCCGCGACTTCGCCCGCAAGAGTTGGATTTTCCATATAAACTTTCATCCCCCATTTCACCCCCTTATGTTTTTTATATCGCGACAAAATGTAGCCTATGTCCTTTTCAGGATCTCAATTGGTTCAGTGGTTTAAGCGTCAAGAGGTAACAGACAGACACACTTTCGCATTTATAATATTACTATATATAATAAATTAATTACCAAAGCAATACCATTCTATGCATGTATCAAACAGGCACCAAAGAACTTTACAAAAGCATATGAAGGTCGATTGAATTTCGACCTTAATGTGAGCCGGTAGAATTCATAATCTACAGATGGCCAGTAATGTAGAGAAAATACATATATTTACTTATAGCTGCATAATAATATATTAAACTAAAATATTAGGATGTAATTTTTGTGTCTCTATCATATTGTTAAATAAATAATTTCGTTAAAAAGGAATGTCAAGATTGTTTGCAATGTTGGACAAGCAATGAAAAACGGACTTTAGTTAAAGGATTATCCTTCAATGACTGGACACCCTATATAAGTGCGGTGATCTCGACGATGCGTTGTTGGTGCAGTAAACACAACACACCTCAAAGGAAAAGACCAAGAATGTGTAAACTAAGGGGCCCTCAGATAAACTGAAAAAAGGGCAAGCGAATGATGAAGATATAGTTTCCCTTTTTAACCCCTTCTGGATCATAAGACCGACGGGGGTCGCGTGACAATAAATTATCTATTGTGTCTGGAAACTTGATCTCTGAATGGTGAATAATTTGCTGTTACATCAATCAACATCGAAACCTATTTATTTTGACTGGAATAGGGCCCAACACGAATTTGTAATTTTATTTTTTAAATTACAAGAAATATAAATTTATGTAAAATATTTTTTTACATTTATATTTACTGTCATTTATAACATTGCTTGCCACAGGTATTCAAACATAAATACATACCACCAATTCTCAAGAGATAATAAGGAATAACAAACATCATTCCATGTTGAATCCAATATAAGGCAGCTTCAGCTAATATCTGAAAAAAGAGGAAGTAAGAAAGGCTTCAAAATATTTTTTCTGAAAATTATATATAACTAAGCTTATAGTATCAAAGTGTAAATATAAATACTTTAATTATTAAATATTACCGTTCTGGAAGCTGTTTCAGGAAAAAGAAATGCCAATAGAGGACCATTTAGCAAATTTAAGTGAATACGAAATAGTGCAGTAACTGTTTTACTTGGTGGCGCAGTTAGTAAATAGATCTGTAACAAAAGCAAATAAAATAAAGTATCTTCTCAAATTATTCTGCTATAAAACAATTCGTATTTGTAGTGAGAGAAAATGGTTTCATACAACATTATAGATTAAAATTAAGCTGAAGAGCTTAATTTTTGAATTAGAAAGTCTATTAAAAGTATGATAAAATAACAATATTAATAAACTATATACTTACTTGTATTAATGTAGTAACATGACATGGATTTAACAAATATATCACAGTACGAGATGCAAACTTGAAACCTATTTCCATTCCCCATAGTAATGTTAACAATATAACAAGCAGGCGCTTTCCACCTCTATCACTTTTGATATAATTGTCTTCTTTTGGTATTTGCAATTTTGGATAGGTTGTAATCTGCAGACAGTATACATTCAAATTATTGCAATCCTGGGAATATTCACACAAGCAAGAAACTATTCTGCCTGTGATTCTTACAGCTTAAAATTGTCTAAGCTGTGCTGTGACTAATTAAATTTGTAAATGTTAATTAAATTAAATTCTAACAGAATTTTTTTTTAAATGATACATATTTCATACATTAAAACTCTTTAAATGGAGAGGAAAATACTAAAAATACTTTCTGCCAAAATTTGACATAAATTTGGAAGAAATTATTTTGCCTAGACTACAATAGAAACTAGTACTCATTAGGAATCTTATAAAAGTTGCTTTACATGGAACTTATTAAATTCATCCACGATACTTACTAAAATGTAAATGCAAATAGAAGTTACTAATACAGTTTCAATTATCTGCCTTTGGTAAGATAGAAAATATGCACATTCAGGACCAACATTTCTAGGAACGGCCTTATTTGCACCACTGTAAGCCCACTCAAACATTTTTGACAGAAATTTTAGTAACAGTCAATAAACATTCCTAGAACATTCTACTATTAGATTAAACAATGCTTATTGCATTTGCACTTCCAATCCCATCAAATCTCATTAATTTTAGGAAATATATTATTCCTTGATAGAACACGATTTTTTTTTTTTTTTTAATGATTTGGCACCCGCGGTTTGCGTTTTGCCACAACAGGTTAAAAGGTTGGGAAACGATAAAGGAATAAACAAAACGGGAAAAGGAAGGAAAAACTAAACGGTAAGTATCAGGATAGTAGGTAAGTGAGGTAAAGTAGGTAAAAAATAAATTATAAATATAAGGCTTTCAATTGGAAATAAAAATACAACATATTTACACTATAATTTTATATCATTTTTACATAAATACTCGGATAAACATTTATATATATCATAATCACAGGAATATAGAAGGCAGGATATGGATGTTGGGAAAGGGACACGGAAGGATAGCAATGATAACATAAAAATTGAGCGGTCGTAATTCTGGCAGGCGAAGAATACATGATTCAAGTCACCCACTTCAGCACCGCATTCACACAAATCACTTTCGACTATTTTAAGTCTTGCTAAATGAGCTGGGGTACACACGTGTCCCAGCCTCATACGAATTATACTGGAAAAAGAGAATTTATTCAAATTTGTTTTGAAAAACCAAGGTTTACACGGAATATTTGGCTGAATTTGTTTATATGACTTTCCTTTAGTCTAACTACTGATATCCCACTCTTCCTTCCATTTATCGCGCATGTAAAGTTTGGGAAGGGCTACTAAATCATGACAATAGTTTTTATAAGGGAAGAGGTCCCCAGAATTTACAGCATCATTGGCTGAAGAATCAGCCTTAACATTACCTGGAATGTTGCTATGTCCTGGAATCCAAACGAATACAACTGAAAAACCATTTTGTAGGCAGATATTTAATAACTTTCTACTTTCAATGATTACGGGGTAAGTGATATTTGATTTGAAAGGAAATTTAATTAAGGCTTGAAGAGCACTTTTGGAATCGGAAAAAATTACAGCTCTGTTTAGTTTCATTAATAAGATGTACTGTAAAGATTTGAAGATGCCAAAACATTCGCCAGTAAAAACAGATGACTCAGGCGGTAGCTTAATCATTTGGTTTATTCTATACTGGGCATGGTATATACCCACTCCCACATGGCCATTATTGGAATGCTTGGAAGCATCACAATATAAATGATGCCAATCACTCCATTTTCTATCTACAATAAATTTAAATTTAGCGTGACTATCGTTTTTAGTAATATCGATGTCCAAGACAACATTAGGATTTAGAGTCAACGATTTAAAATCAGAACAAAAAACTGGAAGATACATTGATCTATGAGTGGGATCTTGTAGGGAGAGAATTTTACGGTAACTAACAACTAAGCAGGGTGGAGATTTGTGAAACCAATAAGGCGAATTATCAACTTGTTCGGATAAAGATTCTAATTTAGGGAAAAGAGGGTGGTTTGAGAACTGTAATGCACGAGATGAAGATATTTTTTTCCTTTTGCGTTGACTAGCTGAGATCTTCTCACCGTCCGTGTCCAATAAAGAACCATCAGTCTCCAAAACTGAACCTTCAGTATCCATTCCAGATTGACTCTGTGTTATTGTTACAGAATAAGATGCCTGAGGGACATCACATGGCGGTAAAATGTTCATATCCTGGCGGAGGAGCGGATTCCCGCCGCCAGGATCAGGCGGCTCGCTCATGGCGAGATGAAAAACGGTTAAAACTTACCCAGAACTGAAGAAAACTATAGTACACTATTATAAAAACTAAATAAGATTACAAATAATAAATATTCATACACTTCACCACCAATCTGATACTTATTTCAAAATTAATTTATAAGAGCAAGAAAAATGACGTCCACCAAACCCGACGTTTCCCGCGCTTTTTTTATATTTAATTTTTAATTCCGTTCCGCTGATATGACATTAGTTGTTTTATCATTCACCTATGCAGTACCGGCAAAGAAATCCAGCTCATACAGCCAAATCAAATGATCATATTGTACTGAAATATTTCTGTGATCATATTTATTTAATGTGATGGTTTAATGGTTTTGTTGTTTTACGCAGGAAGCTGAAAGAGAAGGATGGGCAACAAAATACCGTGAGTAAAGAAAACAAACACCTATATGTATACTTATATGTACAGGGTGTCCGAAGAAGTGTGGTAAAGCGGAAGTATAGAGATGGAGAACGGTCTCTCAGGGTACCCGAATCACCCCCATGTATGTTCCGCGATTTTTCGTAGTTTTCGAGTTATGATTTTTTTCTGAGAGACCTGAACAAGAAAAAAGTTTTTTATAAAAAAAGTTTGATAAAAATTACGAAAAAGTTGGTCCGAAGTGTAAAATTCACGTTAGGTGAATTATGGCTAATTGAAATTAAAAATCAAAAAGGTGACTTTATGGTTTTAAAGTAGATTCAAAAAAATTCTCGGTCTCTCAGCTTTAATAATCATCCATAGGACTGAACAGGCAATTTCTTGGTAAAATCGGCCATCAAAGACGTCGAGGTGGAAAATTCTTAACAATTTGGCTATCAGATAACAAACACTTTTGTGCTGTTCTATCATTCATAACGTTTTTAGTTTGTTAACTAATCAAAGATTACTCCAAGAAAGTATAAGAGTTATTTTAACAGGTGTCAGGTATGGGTTTTCAATGTTCCAAAAATGATAATGCGAATAAATTATTGTTTTCTTAATTGTTGTTTGTTGTTATTAATTAAATAATATTTCTTTAGAGTGTTGAGGGTGTAATTCCAGTAACATTGATAAAAACAACGAGGCATTAGCGTTTAGAAGCAGTTGAAAATTTCGACAGGCTCTGCCGAAGCCACGGTGGCCGAGTGGTTAAGCAATCGCCCGGTATGCGAGGTACGGTTTAATTCCTACCACTGGTGGTCAAGTTTCAAGTGCAGTATCTAATCTGATAATTGTAAATGTTAAAAATCCCACATAGATCAAAATGAGATGCGTTAATACACGAAGTTTTGAAAAAAATCGTCACAGCTTGACAATGCATAATTTTGTGACAAAACGCGAGTCTTCTAGGGTAGTATGCAGGCTTAAGCTGCAAAACTTTTTTTATAAGATATGGGTGAAGAAAACTCTTTGAGAGAAAAGACATAGCTTATCAAATTGATGTGTTTGAAAAGTTTGATGTAAAAGCCAAATTAGTCAGATTCCGTCCCTACATGATATAGAATCCTAATCGCACTCAGGTCCGTAAATAAAGTAAAGGTCGTCAAAAAATTTCAAATTCAGAGAGTATCGAAAGGCGCAAAGGCAAGCAATCGAATGGCCGTAGAATGAAATAGACCAAGCAACACTCGCCTGTCATAATTTTCAAGTTGCTTTCAACAATGAAATTGGGATCACAACCTCAACACTCGACAAAAATACCGTTTATCTAGTCTTTGGATTGTAAAGTGAATGCGTTTTTACTTAAAATCAATGTCAAAAACAATAATTTATTCACATTATCTTTCCTGGAACATTGAAAACCCACACTTGACACTTTAAAATAATTACTCTCAAGCTTTCTTGGAGCCATCTTTGATAACAACAAACTAATAAACGTTATGTATGATAAAACGGCAAAAAAAATGTTTATCATCTGATGGCCAAATTGTTAAGAATTTTCCACTTCGACGTGTCGACCTCTTTGAAGGCAGATTTTTCCCAAAAATAGCCTTTTCAGTGCTATTTTTTTATGAATGATTATTAAAGCTTAGAGACTGGGATTATTTTTTAATTAACTTCAAAACCATGAAATTTTAAGCCATAGTTCACCTAACGTCAATTCTTCGGACCATTATTTTTGTAATTTTCGTCAGTTACGAATCTGATTATTTCAGGCATAAAAGTACAACATAAGAAAATTTAGTTACAAAAAACAAATCTCAAAAAATCTTCAACTTTTAATAGGTCGAAAATTCTCAAAAATTTAGAAAAAAAATTCATAACTCGAAAACTACGAAAAATCGCAGAACATACATGGGGGTGATTCGGGTACCTCAAGAGGTACTCTATCTCTGGACTTCCGCTATATACCATACTTGGGACACCCTGTATTTATACTAATCAACACTGTCTAGGGAGATTTTGGATATAATAGTACTATGTTTTGTATATCCCTAGACAGTGTTGATGTGTATAGTTAAAACTTATTTTTAGATAGGATTCTGAATATTTGTTTTTCGGAACGGTCTTGGGACCAAGTGTCCCGTTCTTCCTATCCGTTACGGTGGGATTGGGACGTGCAAAATTTCCTGTGTCTTGTTACTGCCTTTCTAATCCTCAAGACTTGGCTGTATAGACTCGAACTTTTGCCCACCAAGGTGATTAAACATTACTCAATGCAACTCAATGTGATTAAATGACACCAGGCTGTATCGTGAAAACCTTTGCCTTTTCCGAAGCGGAAAGAAGTGAACCAAAAAAAAATTATTAAATGACAGTGACAGTTGAAAAAAAGTTTTCTTCTACTTTGTTTACTGCTTAGTCGGTTTGTTGATTAAAATACTAAAAATATCACTGTGAAAGGAAAAAGGAAGTACTTTTATAACGGCTCTATCCACCCAAAAGTCTTATTTTACAAGAAAATTACTTAACTAAGTATTTTGTGAAATAATAATGGCACATAGTCACTGTCACGACGATGGTCATCACGACCATGATCATGCTGACACGGATGAAATGGGCATTCAATACAATTTGTTTGAAAAAATCGACAAAGAAAACTTACATTGCTTAAATGAAACGATTGAAGGAGCTGGCAAAACTGTATTCAAACCTTGGGATAAGAGATTAGATAGAATCAATGTAAGTATTTTGTTTTTATGTGTTGACCGTCATTTCCCTAATCCAGGCATACCAGAGCCTGATGAGTAAACCATATAAATGCAAGGATTTGGCGATTAGTTGTTTCCATTTTTGTTGCTATGATAATCAACTATTTATTATATTTTCTTAGTTTGTAGAAAGTGATGCTGATGAAGAATTGCTCTTTAATGTACCATTCACTGGCAATGTTAAACTTAAAGGCATAAGAATTGCTTCAGAAGATACTGATTCCCATCCAGCCAAACTAAGACTGTAAGTATAGATTAAATAGGTTTACTTAGTAGATGATACTTATTATCCAAAGAAATATTTGTCTCACCTTAATTAATTTATGCTTGC
The DNA here is from genome assembly GCA_949316185.1 of Pyrausta nigrata. Lineage (NCBI taxonomy): Eukaryota > Metazoa > Arthropoda > Insecta > Lepidoptera > Crambidae > Pyrausta > Pyrausta nigrata. The sequence continues at coordinate 11,006,586 of OX438938.1, forward strand.
CTGTTTTTTAAAATGGTTTATGTTAAAGGGTTTATCTTTTTGTAGTTAACATTTGGAGAAGTTAATAGGTGATTTTGAAAGAGTTCTGTGGTTAAACAAGGTTCATGAAATCTGTATAATTAGCTGCAATGTAAGTTTAATCCATGAATAATTTTATATTTTATCCAGGTACAAAAATAGACCTAATATGACTTTTGATGATGTATCTATAGAACCTGACCAAGTTTTCGAATTACAAAGGGACATTGAAGGTGCTCTAGAGTATGCCCCTAAGTAAGTATTTCCTTGCGTTTATCTCCTTTTTTAGCTCTAGATATTTTAAAAATTATTCATTGGACATAGGAACCTGGCATTTCATTCCTAATTTTTAGAACTAGGTTCTGTCAAGTACCTTTTAGGATGCAGATTACTTATTAACACCAAACATAAAACTAATAATGACACATTAAGTCTCAGACTTGAAATTAATACAGAGAGTTCAAATAAAAACAAAGATATTTGTTTTCATCAAAAGCCATAGTATTATTTCACTATTTTATTAAAATTCTGACAATTGTAGGGTAGCAAACAGTAATTACCTTTTATTTAGCTCTTGATTTGCACATTCTTACCAAGTAATGCAATAATCAACCTACCTACTGTGTAGGCTTGTGTACTGCAGCTGCAAATGGGTTAGAGACAATTCTGAAGCATTGTACTGTAAGTAGGTTGTATTGTAGGTAAGTACTACAAGTATGTTTTACATATTCATTTCTTTTTTTCTGATTTTTCAGGGTAGTGACTTTTTCTTCTGTGTCCCACTTGTCAATGCACTTTCCAAGCAATTTTGGAGCTGACAGCACTAAAATCTTTTATATTGGCTTAAAAGGAGAATGGACACCAGGTCACAGGCATGGAGTCACAATCTGCACATATGAAGCTAGACCAAACCTAGATGATCACAAGCTAAAGCATTTAGATTCAGTTTCCAGGCAAATTGATTGAAGGTTTAAATAGGTAGTATTATTATATTTTTGTTAGTTCATAACTGTGTATAAATATGTACAAACTGATTTAATAAAATATTTGTACTGATATAATATTATTTATGTATTTTATTATTTATAATCCTTTTTAGGGTTCCATAGTCAATTTTTTTATTTTATTTTTTACAACAAAATCCACAGCTCTCAAGAATACAGTTTTACATGTTTCTTAAATACTAATCATATTGGAATTACATTTTATAAAGCTAAACATATTATAAGTGTGAGTGTGACTAATGAAGAACTCTCAATAAAGAACTCATATAATTTCGCCATCTCCATCAGTCTTTCTGTACCTGGGACTTTATTATATGCAGTGATGTACTTAATGTATGTACCTACTTCATATGATATGTCTGGCTTCACGATTTTCAACTACTTAACAACCTTCTTATTAGTTTAAAATACCTTTTGTAAATGCTAACTTACTGCTTAGCTGTAAAAATTTTATAAGAGTCCTTCAAAGATGAAAGGAGTCTCCATCCTTAAAATATTTGACTTTTACTAGGGAGGGTACTCGGAAAAAATAGCGCGTCTGGAAGCTCTGAAGTGGCAGCTCGGTCTGGAACAGCTGCAGGTTAATCACGCGTTACACTGGCGCAATATCTGCCCTGATTAAAAAAAACACATGCCATTTCCATAAAGTAATCTCCACTATGAAGAGGTAAGTGCGTTTATATAAAGTCATCTCTGAACGCCCTGGCGAGCCGCTACTATGCAATATAACCTTTAAAACTGTTGTCTGTGTCCAGTAAAGGCTTCTGTACATCAAACGCGGGTCAGAAGCAGAGCAGTTCTGTAGCAGCGCGTGAGTCGGCAAACTGAACGCAGCAGCGGCGCAAGCAGTTGCAACGCTGGACTGTGTTCAGTATGACGGGTTAGGCTTGTTGTAAAAAAATACAACAGTCGACAACCACTGCGCTGCCGCGAACGACCTGCCCCTTAGTGAGATGCTAACATGACCGCTATAGTTATACAACAGCGCCTGCGCTGCGTTTGCGTCTGCCTCGCTCCCGCGCCGCCTGGTTTACATCATAGGCAGTTGCAGTGCGGCGCCGCGCTTGGTTTGCCGAAGCTTTAAATATTTAGTACCCGAGGCAAATAAAATATAGTTGATGTAGTAATTATCAATGTTTAATAACTATCATACACATTCATTACACGTCTAAGTTTTTATTTATTTACATTTATTTAGATGGGTGACTGACTATACCTATCTAGTACCTATTTATAGTTCGTGACCAAAATTAGAAATAGGATGTGGTGTTTAGATCATACAAAAGATCTCATACAGGCCAGTGGTCATATCTAGTCAAATTCAAAATAATTTATTTTAGTTTTTATAAACTTTGTCTCCTCGTTTCTATTATTTTGATCTCGAAAGTTATACTATTGTTAGACACGGACTAGGTTTTATATTAGCTTAAAATATATAGCGCATAACAGATATTCATAATTAAGTATTTTATTTCAAATAATAAGAAGGAGGTACCAATTTTTAAAAGGTGTTTTTATTACAGTTATTTATACATATTATATAAATTAAGACGGGTGAAGTTCTTATAAATATTTATAAAGACAGCATTTTATAACAGACTTTGGCAGTGATTATCGGTTTTAGAAAAAGTATTGCCTATCTATTCAAAAATACACTTGTATTTTTGAGAAATAATAACTTAACTTTTCTTTAAATACTTAATTGAATTGAAGTCAATGGAATATCACATTTATTGCGTTTGTGAGTGCGATATTTCAATGCCTGGGTCTCCCGCGCACTATGCGTCCCCCGCGCGAGTACTCGCCGCGGTAGCGCGGCCGCCGGTACACGGGGCGGCGCACCACCGCGTTGGGCACCGAGTTGACGTCTCCGCTCGGGAACGAGCCTTGCCCCGCGTTCCATCCTGGCGGCTGCCTCATGCATACTGAACATCTGAAATAATCGAGAAAGTTGTTTGATGAACATAGACCGTTTTCTTAGAGAGAGAGAAGATAAACATTAATAATGTCCTCCTAGCCGAATGTCAACTATAGCGGCCTATCTCAACAGAGATTAGCCAACTGCGCGGGAGATATTATAGTGCACAAGTGTGTGCGCTCTCTGTTCCTTCACTCTCATAATTTGGTGAGACGGCAGTCCGACATGATTGTAGAGAGATCAGGCGCAGGATTAACGGCTTAGCGTGCTTTCCGAGGCACAAGTATTAACCCCACCAACTTCCTGACAGAAAAACCCAACACTCTCGGCCCGACTCGGGATTCAAACCCGGGACCTTGTGGATAGTACCCACGTGCTGACCACTAGACGAACAAGACAGTCAATGGAAAAAATAAGTAGAGGAGCTGCAGATGCGAACGCGAAGTTGTGAACTCTGTCTATGACTTTGGTATCTACTTATCAGAGCAAAATTTACATAAATAATTCAACACAAAACAAACACCTAAAGGTAGCCTAGATACTGAATTACATGCTTAAGAAAGTAGATAAAGAAGAATAGATATTTCTTCTGTAGACATACCTGCTGACTTTAGAGACTTGGTCCGCTTTCAGTGTTTGCTGTTCAGGTTTGTCGAACATTCTAGCATCATTAATCGTTGAAAGCCAATATGACACGGCGGTCGCGAAGTAGTTACACCGGCCAAGCCCGTTGCACTCGATGAACGGTCTGGTGCGGAAGTCGCGAAGGCAAGAACCAGGTGATATTAGACTCTGTCCTGCTGCATCTGCGCCCGCTGTGTGCTGTAATATCACAAAATGTAAGAATATAGGGTATTCAGACTCTCGAAACTTGAAAGACAAATATAAAATCATTAAGAAAAAAAATCTAATGATATAATTTTATTTCGAAACCTTGCTAATATCTACTTAGATCCTTTAATAATACTATGATCTAAGCTTAACTTTCTTAACACTTATTGGCCTTTTAATAAAGCCACGGATAATATAGCGTTCGAAGTCTTCGAAGAATATTTTCTTCGTAGACTTCGAACGCTATATTATTATTGTCCTATATTGTCCTAAAATGAGCTTTTGATGAAAATTTTGGCATTTGAAAATTAATAAATGTCCTTTCTCTTTCTGAAATCAGCAATCAGTGAAATAGCCCATCGATCAAATAAATATTTGATTATTTACGGCGCCGCGACGGTTCGAGAAATTACTATCAGTAGTCCTAGGCCCATCGCTTCCTTCAATTCCTATTGATACTTTGGAAAAATTTTTGATCCTACTCAGTAATATACAATATAAGTCTTATTACCATAAGGAAACTGTAACCGATCCACAGTCTTTCCCACCCATTTGGACACGAAGGTACGTCCGTACTCTGACTATGAATAGCGATTGCTCGTGTCGGAGTTTCACAAACTTGGCATCTGTAAAGCAAAAAGTTTTGATATTAGGGAAAAGGATTTTCGATAGAAATTGAGTCCTGCTGTTTCTTGAGGTAGAAATTTAGTAGTAGTAAGTAGGTACTACTAATTAAATTTTGTGTTCCTGTGTTCAAACCTCGTCCTAAACGAGGTTTGAAACTTTGTTTAAAGTTCTAAGAAAGTAAAACAATCTTTTATAAAAGCTTGATTAAGTAAGTCAAATCTATTATTTATTCTGTGGTAGGTATAATGTAGATATATAATGCTGTAGAACGATTAGCAGAACTTAATGCCTCAAGCTTTTACAAAAGCATTAGCAACAACTGCATTAGCTGTAGTGCATGCGTATTGAGGGAGGGAGGGCGGTGCATTCTGCATTTGCCTGAACTGGTACTCAAAGCGGTTGCGGTTGGTGTGGTTTTGTTGCCTGCGCTAGCGTCTCTTAGCGGAAATTTAAAGCAAAATAATTGTATTTTATTTTTCCCATCTTTTACAAAAGCTTTTTTTAAAAAAAAACTTAATGTCAAAATTCAGTTTTATTACTACTAGCATATATTATGCTTTCACTGACTGCTTGGTACTTGTAACATGCTAATGGCCGACATTTCATTTCATTCTTTTTTTCATAAGGTACCTAAGTACCAACTGGTATCAACCTACTGAAAATGTATGCCTAGATTCAAGTAATAGGTAATAATTCATGACGTGAGTAATAATACCTTTTGTTAAAAATAATTTGAAATTACCTGGATATGTAGTTTCCAACATCTCTAGCCTGTATTGGAGTCATGGCCATAGGCATTGGCTCTGGTGTCGATAGCCAGAAACTGTAATCCTCTCGCTGAGCGAAATCACACACGTTATTCAAATTGCAGAACATGTAAGGCATGGTAGAGAATCTTCTCAAGCAACTTCCTGGTGCACCTAAAATTATATTTTACTTTAGGTAACACTGTAATTTAGTAAATCGAAGGAAATTATTCCCTTGGTAATTCGTTGCAGAATTTAGGTACCTAATAAGATAATACATAAAAGAGCTTACCTAAGTCTTGTCCATGAGCTTTCCCATTTGCGACTATGTGTATGAGAGAAAAGCCCTCCCACAGTGGAGAGGTGCCCCCTGGGCACTGTGGTATCATACTTGTTTGGGAATGCAAAGCGAAATAATAGCCTCTCGATCTAGGCACTGGCGGCGGTGGAGCTGGTAATCCTGGGACACCCGTGATGCCCCTCGATCCTTCAAAACCTTTTTCACCTTCTTGACCTTTAAGCCCTGGAAATCCTGGTGGTCCTGGCTGCCCTGCAGGGCCGACATTACCAATATCGCCTCTGATCCCTTTAGCTCCTGGCAGTCCATTTATACCAAATGATCCAGGAACACCGGCAAGTCCTGGACGCCCGTCGAAACCGGGTAGCCCAACATCCCCTACTTCTCCACGTACAATTTGTGACTGGGGAACCGGATCACCTCTGTCGCCTTTAATACCTTCTGGACCTGGCAAACCAGGAGGTCCTTGTTGTCCTTCATCGCCAATTTCACCTTTAACTCCCCTTAGACCTTGCGGTCCAGGATACCCATTAGAGCCACTGTCACCAGTATCTCCTTTTTGACCAAAAGCACCTGGAAAACCTTCCGGTCCGGGATTTCCACGCATGCCTTTCGGACTGATAGCGTGACCAGGTTCACCAACATCTCCTTTGAAGCCACGTAACCCAGGGGTTCCCTCCATTCCTGGGGCTCCTGGTGTTCCAGGGAACCCTCGACGACCAGGTATGCCATTCATACCTTTCATTCCTTTAGGCCCCTGAAAGATTAAGCCTGGCATACCAGGTGACCCAACTGGTCCTTCAATGCCAAAGTCTCCTGGTGCTCCTTTCTGGCCCATAGGTCCAGGCCATCCAGGGAGGCCATCTATTCCTGGTCTACCTTGCTCGCCTTTTCTTGCATTCTGGCCAGGCAAACCAGGAAGTCCAGGAGGTCCTTGGTCTCCAGCCATTCCCTTTATTCCAGCTAAGCCAATATCTCCCACAAGACCTATTTCACCGATGTCGCCTATTGTTCCTTTGATCCCTTTCAACCCAAAGAAACCTGTTTCTCCCGGTTCACCTGGAAATCCGGGTAAACCATCCATTCCGATGTCTCCTAAATCACCTTTAGATGCTGGTAAATAAGTGCTAGGGCCAGGATCACCACGGCCACCTTTCAATCCTGTTTCGCCCTGTAATCCAGGTAAGCCAGGAAATCCTTGATCTCCTGGAAGTCCAGGCATTCCCATTTTTCCAGGTTCCCCATCAATTCCTTTGTCTCCAGTTATACCTTTTAGTCCAATCAAGCCTGGAGATCCTCTTAATCCTTTAGGCCCGTTAAACCCACGCCTTCCTGGCTGTCCAGGCACACCTGGAAAACCTCTATCTCCAAACAGACCTTGATCACCATCTTTTCCAATATCACCCATCACACCTTTGGATCCCGCGAACCCATTTAGCCCTGGATATCCATCGTTACCTCGAGGACCCTTAGGGCCGGGTCCTCCTGCCATAGACTCGCCTTGAAAACCTCTATCTCCCTTTTCACCGACTTGGCCTTTAAAACCCGGTCTACCCGTTCTTCCATCATACCCAGGTTCACCGTAATCGCCTTTCATCCCTAAAGTTCCACTGTCACCAGAAAGACCTCTAATACCGGGCAAACCCATTTGGCCCATTTCTCCTTTTAGGCCAGGCCATCCATCTAAACCAACGGTTCCAGGAACTCCAATATCTCCGCGAAAACCTTTAGGTCCTGGGGCACCAATCGGTCCTTGTCTTCCAGGGGTCCCAGGGTAGCCGTCTTGACCACTTTCTCCAATATCACCATCTTCGCCCTGCAATCCTGGGCTGCCTATTCCTCCTGGGAAACCCGGGAACCCAATGGAACCAAATTCTCCAGGACGGCCACGTAAACCACGGAGGCCTGCTTCTCCTTTCATCCCCTTTGGACCTTCATCACCTTGTAACCCATGAGGTCCTTGCATACCGGGGTCTCCAATAGGTCCAATTAAACCTGGTGATCCTGGCATTCCTGGTAAGCCTCGTGCACCTTGCACTACTATGCCGGGAATTCCTTTTCGACCCTTTAACAACAGAACATTATCATTATTCAGAATAAATTGATTAGAAAATGTTATTTTTAGGTTTTAGTTTAAAGTCAAAGCAAAAATGAGACCTTTTTGAATCCTGTCACTAATAATGACAGCTAAGAAAGTATGGACTCAGGTATCTTAGGTAGGTACTTGAATATCTACCTGTTCAGTAGGTATAAACTAAGTGAAAAAATAAAAAAAAATTACAGAGGCAGTACTCACCGGCGGTCCCATTGGTCCATCAAATCCTATATCACCTTGTGGTCCCATTTCGCCTTTAGGTCCAATTGTGCCCATACGCCCAGGTGAACCAGAATAGCCAGGTTCTCCTACGTCACCTGGTTCTCCTGGCGTTCCATCAAAACCACGTTCACCGACTATAATAGATGCTCCGATATCACCTCTAGATCCTTTCTGTCCTTTGCTTGCAGGAAATCCTGTAGGACCTTGTTGTCCAGTTGTACCTGGCTCTCCGTAAGGACCAAAGTCACCCTTTACGCCTCTGTGTCCTCTTACACCCACGGAGCCAGGTATAGTGCCACCAGGATAACCTACGTCACCTCGAATTCCGGGGAATCCGTCGTATCCAAGATCACCACGATCTCCCTTTCTACCACGGATACCTTAAAAACAAAATGTACCTAGGTCAGTAATTTATACTTACTGATTTCGAGTACATACAGGTCGAGCATAGAAATATGAGTGCGTCAATAGTCATGGATATGTCATTTTGATTTTTTATCTTTTACAAACCTTTTATTCCCGGAAAACCAGTGGCACCTTTATAACCTTTTACATTAAGGTTTTCTCCTACAGCTTCTCCAGGTTCACCTGGCAAACCATCTTCACCTGGCTCACCAGCTTCTCCTCTGCAATAAATTTACAGCGTTATAGGTTATTGTTTTTATTACGAACATCCTGGTGACCGACTCGCGTTAGTGTGCATAATTTTCTATCATGTTATTTCCAGCATATTTTATTCATCAGGGGCGGCCTGAGAGTTGTTGACTTTTGTCTGCTAAGAAACGCCCCTAACTGGGAACTTTATTTTTAGTAAGTAATGTATAATCTAGCATAGATATAGTTTGAGTAAAGAAAAAGGAAATAATTTGCACATATTTCTATACGAATTTACATCTATATGTCTAAGGGTGTCTCTGTTTATAGTATCGGGTAACAATAACATACCTTAGACCCATAGTCCCTTTTTCTCCAGTGAGAAAGATTGCAGGTATGTCAGCAGGCGCACCGGGCCACCCTGCCCCCCCGTCGCGTCCTCGAGAGCCATTACGACCTGGTAAACCAGGTGAGCCGTAGTCACCCAGACGCCCTTTAATGCCCACCGGCCCATAATCCCCGGGTAGTCCCGGCCATCCTGAATCTCCAGGTAAACCGACTAATCCAATGAAACCTAAAAATATGTAACATATTATTCACATGTTCATAAGAAAAAAAATCTGTTAACAAGTAACTAAAATAGATAAAAGTCTAGTTCGTTAAAGGTTAAAGTAAGTTCTATAATGACAGAGGTACCTACTATAATTTATTATCTATTGTTATTTTACAAAACTTTATTAGTAAGTAAGGTAGTATTTTAACTGGAGTGTAGGATAAAGTACCTATAAATTCATACTTCCTTCCTTAGTGCTTACCCATATCTCCTGGCGGACCGCGGTCTGCTTTTGTTAGTGATTTTGGTGGAATTCTTACAATACCATCCGGTCCTCTTGGCCCCTGTGGACCTGCCATTCCGGATTGACCCTTGTTGCCCTTTGGACCTTTAGGTCCTGGAATTCCAGAGTTACCAGGGAACCCATCCACACCACGCGGTCCCGGTAAGCCTTCAGGGCCAGGTATTCCTTTTGATCCCGGAAATCCATCGTCTCCTCTTTGACCTTTGGGTCCAGGTAAACCTATAAATTGCAAATAAATCATGTCATTAAAAGTACCTTTACATACACTAATTGAATAAATAAAACAATACAAAAATGCATACTATTTTTTAAACTAAAGTGGGAAAATATTATATACTGCTATATTAATATGTACTCGTATAAGTAAACTAGGTACCCTGATCTGTTTCAAATCGTAAAATCTTGTATTTGATATAAGTATATTACCTATCTATACACTTGGAACATAACTAAACATGAACTTTATACTTCAGTTAAATCTTTAATTTATTTACCTGATTTACAAAAAGGACAATCGTCCCCACGTTCGCCTTTAGGTCCAAAGAAACCAGGTCGACCTGAACGGCCAGGCTCTCCCACGGGTCCAGGGGGTCCTGGCTCACCCGGTTCACCTATCGGTCCTGTTCCGCGATATCCACGTCCTGGATAGCCAGCCGGACCCATGTAACCCGGTTCACCACGATCACCTCGCATTCCAGGCAAACCATCTAAACCGGGCATACCGCTTTCTCCGTCAGGACCTACTACTGTTGCTCCCTTAAACCCTTTAGCACCCATTGAGCCCGGTAAACCAGTGTATCCAGATTGACCGCGTCTACCAGGCTGCCCTTTAAAACCATCGTTTCCAGGTTCACCTTTAGGTGATATGCCGGGATTTCCTGTTCTTCCTGGGTACCCTTTTCTGCCTGGCAATCCAGGTATCCCCATAATACCTGGAACACCACGCAGTCCGTCTAATCCTGGTTCACCCTTTGGTCCTACTGGCCCCGGAGGACCTTGCGGGCCATGTGACCCTGGCAGCAATGGTTCATTCAAACTTGGGTCGTATATTCCTGGTTCTCCCATTGGTCCTTGTTGACCAGGACTTCCAGGCCGTCCATCTTCGCCTCTTGGACCAGGCGTACCATCTAACCCATCTTGGCCGGCGTATCCTGGAGCACCCTTATCACCTTTTTGACCCGGAGGCCCGTCTTGACCTCTATGACCTGGTTTACCTCTAGGTCCATCGATACCTTGATCTCCTTTTAACCCTTGTATCCCGTTGACACCCGGAGAACCCTAAAAGTTGTAGGTTTTTTATTTGCAAAAAAAAGTAAACTTAGATGATAAACACATCACATTACTTTAGATGCACATGTGTGTTGTATGAAGGTACTTGTATATTCTCTCACCGGTAAACCAACTGAACCTATTATGCCCTTGATGCCTTTTTCACCACGTTGACCTCGATACCCCTTTTCTCCTTTAAAACCTTTCGCAATTATTGTAATATTTTGTCGAAGTTCGTTATCAGATACTACACGTCGTTTTCCTGGTTCACCAGTTTCTCCTTGGTCACCTTTTTGTCCGGTAGGGCCAACTTCATCGTCACCAAAATCTCCTCTGTTGCCTGGCTCACCTCGTATGCCCATTGGTCCCTATAAAATTTACCAAATCGTTTATTATATTATTTTTAGGGCCAATTTTTCAATTATAGTCAGATAAAAAGTTATTAGCCGAATAATACAGCGGCGTAATTGAAATGATATTTAATAAAAGTCAAAGATGAAGTTATTTAAAATCGGACGAGCTGTAATTTATTAAAAAAATTTTTTTTTCTGACTTTTGAAAAATCTGTCCTTAGTACAGGTAGCTAAAAAGTCGAGTAAATATACGAGTAATACGAGTAAATAGTTAAATTTATAAAGCTTTCTTAAATAAGGTTCGACGGCTCCCTTTATAAAAGGTAGCTTAGCACACAGTCTACGAGTCTAGTACACATTCCAAATGTATGGGTAGTGTTTGTTTAACATTCGTCTAAAATCTGCATAAAGCAAAAATCCATACTAATATTATAAATGCGAAAGTGTCTGTCTGTCTGTCTGTTACCTCTTGACGCTTAAACCACTGAACCGATTGAGATGAAATTTGGCATAGAGATAGTTGGAGACCCTGGAAAGGACATAGGCTACACTTTGTCGCGATATAAAAACATTAAGGGGGTGAAATGGGGGATGAAAGTTTATATGGAAAATCCAACTCTTGCGGGCGAAGTCGCGGGAAACCACTTGTAATTCATAAAGTAGGTACGATCACTTTTTGTTTAAAAAATTAGGTTCAAAGTGATTATTACGTACTTATTACTCCTAACTTACTTGAGCTTTTGGCAAGGCATAAAAAGCATCTAACAGAATTAGTAAATATAAAAGGATATTTAGTCTGAGCTGAACGCTCTGAGGGCGCCATTTCAGTCTGAGCAAACTGCAGGCTGCAAGCAGGCTAAGCGATATTGAACCTTGTTGCTGCCTAAGTAGAGTATATCAATAAATGAGGGATCCGCTTTCGAGGGGGTAAATGTCAAAATCAATTTTAAACCTACTTATTATGTGGCTATAAAAAGTGTATTTGTTGATTGGGTCACTCATAACTCAGTATTATTCGAGAAATATTTAAAATATACCTGATCTCCGTCTTCTCCGGGTGCACCGCTATCTCCTCTCCAACCCTGAGGCCCCGGAGGACCAGGAGTTCCAGCACGGCCATAATCTCCTTGTTCTCCTTTCGAACCTCTTGAATTTGCGCCTCCCTCTCCAGCTAAACCGGGGAATCCTTTCTCGCCGTAAAGGCCAGGTAACCCTCGATCTCCCGGGATGCCTTGCATACCAGGAGGACCCACTACTCCATCAACACCACTACATCCATCCAAGCCCGATAATCCTCTTGTACCTTCCAAACCTTGAAGACCCTGTAATATTAGTTTTTGTGTAGGTAACGTACCTATTTATGTTACTTAACTACATATGTATTATATTGTGTAACTGAGGTACCTTAATGTAATTTAGTTACCTGAGGTCCTTGATATCCTCGTGGCCCGTAAGGTCCATCTACGCCCTGAAAAATACTGTTATAAATGAACTTGAAAACAAAAAATCCTAAAATACCGAATAAAAAAAGGCGTTGTCAATATCTTACCCGTTCTCCCTTGTCGCCATAGTCGCCGCGCTCACCGAAGTCACCAGCCTCGCCTAACCGCCCCATGCGGCCCTCGGGGCCGTCCTCGCCGTAGTCCCCCTGCGGCCCGGGCACCCCCGGCGGCCCCGGGGTTCCTCGGTCCCCCTTCAGCCCGGCACAATTGCACACTGTTTGATTGCATACTACCTGTGATTCAAACAACAAAGTCTATTTAGTACTCCTTTTCATTATAATAATGTCCTCCTAGCCAAATTTTGACTACGACGGCCAATCTCAACAGTGATTAGCCAACTGCGCGGGAGATATAATAGTGCACAAGTGTGTGCGCAATACACAGGTGCACTCTCTGTTCCTTCAATCTCATAGTCAGGTGAGACGGCAGTCCGACGTGGCAGAAGGCAGATCAGGCGCAGTACCAACGGCTTCTGAAGCACGGGGGTGTTAACACCACGAACTTCCTGACTTCGAGCTGTTTCTGAGCTATTTCAAGAGAGAAAAACCCTGAAACAGTCCTGACCCGGCATTCGAACCCGGGACCTCGTGGATAGAAGCCAGCGTGCAGCATACGAACCACTACACCGACGAGGCAGTGCATTTTATTCTGAGATATGAGCAGAGCATAATATCCAGATTGGGGACATTACAATCTGGAACCGTATGAACGTGCCTTATCGTCGAGACCTCTGACATACATACGACTAGTAGAACAAGTGTAAGACCAATGCACTTCCTACTTATTAACAGAGCATGAAATCAACTTCAGTGATGGTTGATCGTATTGTTTTACGTTTACGTTTACGTGCAAGTATTTTAATCCCGTGGTCTTACTGTTAAATAAATTCAAGTGTTATAATGAGCACGATCATTTGTACCAAAGTCATGGATGTGTGTGTCGCCATAGCACAAGCTCACGCTTAGTTGGAGCTAGATAATAGATGCGATTGCTAAAAATTTTTCTTTTATTAATTACCTGATAAATTACTTGCTGCCTTTTAAAATGTATACAGCTTTCTAAGTCAGTCTAGGGAACTCTGCGCTAGGCCTCGGACAGACGGATTCTTTATTTCTTGTTTAAACCGCCCACAGGCGACAGTACTATAAGGCTGGTTTATATTGCAATGATTGAGACTTCAAGAAACCGATCCGATTTTTCTCTAGGTGCTTAATAAATATAAAGGAAAGGATATTACCTTCTGCTTTTGTTGTACGAGGGTCAAACTGAAAGTTCTTAGAAAATCAAAAACTGATTACATTAGCCAGTTATTAGTTTTATTATATCTTTTCAAAATATTGTCCATTGACGTCAATACACCGCTGCATGCGATGGAACCACTGGGAAAAGCACTTTGCCCACTCGTCCTTAGGGGTCTCTTCAATGGCATCGCGATACGCAGCCACCGCTTCTTCAGCATTCATAAACCGCTTTCCTTTAAGTTTTTCTTTAATTTTTGGAAATAAATAAAAATCACAAGGCGCGAGGTCGGGGCTATACGGCGGGTGACCCAGTAATTCAACGTTTGATGTCGCCAAATAGTCGATCGTTCGCTTGGCGGTGTGCGACGAGGCGTTGTCGTGGTGAAGGAGGATCCTACTGCGAGGTCGTTTCTCTCGAACTTTTTCCAAGACAAGTGGCAAACAATTGGTAGTGTACCATTCTGCAGAAACTGTTTTTTGATCCTCTAACACAATTGTTGCGAAATGACCTATCCTTCCAAAGAACGAGGTCACCATTTTTTTTCCCGCACTTCGATCTCTCTTCACTTTAGTTGGCAACTCCTCGAAAGGAAACACCCACTGAGCAGATTGTCTTTTGGTTTCAGGATCATAACAGTAAATCCAGCTTTCGTCACCTGTTAGTATGTCGAACACAGCATTTGAGTCACCTCCGTTAAATCTTTCAATCATTTTACGGCACCAATCCACACGATGGAGTTTTTGAGCCTTAGTCAAATTATGAGGTATCCACCGGGCGCAAAGCTTCCTGACCGCTAAATGTTCGTGGAGGATTTTGTGCACTTGACTCATACCGATGCCTAAGCTTGTACGAATCTGCTGATAGGTCACTCTTTTGTCAGTCTCTATCATACGCCGCACAACACAGATGTTATTTTCAGTCGTCGCCGTAGAAGGCCGTCCCTCACGTACATCATCAGTGAGATTAGTGCGACCACGTTTAAACTCATTAAACCAGTTGTAAACAGTCGCACGAGATGGGGCTTCATCGTGAAAGGCCAATCGTAGTCTATCATAACTTTCTTGTTGACTTAAATGACATCGAAAGTCATAAAAAATCATTGCACGAAAATTTTCTCGTGTTAAATTCATTTTGACGTGACACAGACAATTTTCAATTTGCCGCCAAGTCGTAAAACAAATGACAAATGAATGAAATATATACTCAGTAATATTGGCAAAGAGTTCTATTTTCAAATTTTAGAATATTTTTTTTATTATATTGTTTATAAGTGGCCAGTTCTAAGAACTTTCAGTTTGACCCTCGTACTAATATCTATATTTAGTCTACCTACCAATTGAAAGTGCCTATAATAATGTCCTCCTAGCCGAATTTCGACTACGGCGGCCTATCTCAACAGAGATTAGTCAACTGCGCGAGTAATATTATAGTGCACAAGTGTGTGCGCAATACACAGGTGCACTCTCTGTTCCTTCACTCTCATAATTCGGTGAGACGGCAGTCCGACATGACCGTAGAGAGACCAGGCGCAGGACCAACGGCTTAACGTGCTTTCTGAGGCACGGCGGTGTTAACACCACCAACTTCCTGACTCCGGAGCTGTGTCAGAGTAATTTCAAGACAGAAAAACCCAAACACCCTCGGCCCGACACAGGATTCAAACCTGGGACCTCGTGGATAGTACCCAGCGTGCTGACCACTAGACCAACGAGGCAGTCATAGAGTGCCTATAATATTACATAAGCGTATAATAATCATGAGGTGTACTATTACTTACTCTAGCTAGCCTTACTCGTAACCTCCTACCTACTGTACTCGGAATTGCGGGTAGCTTACAATTTACACAAGACTCCATCTCGTTTAGTTAAAGCGCTATTTGAGGCGTATCAATTTGCAGTTGATATGACAGCACTGCTAAATTTGCATGACGACGCAATGCAATTCACTAGCTAACAATGAATTCACACTCGTTCACAGCTCCATTACTCGTAACGACTTTTTAACTATCCATTTATTTAGTGATGTGTATGTAGCTTTTATATAAAATACTCATTTACATATCTTAAAATTGAATGAGTAAGTAAAAAGTATGTGTTTAAAACACGACCTACTTACTGACGAAATTATGATTACCTACTCAGTTTTGTTTTCAGGTGAACATGAAAAGGTGTACTCGTAATAGGTTTAGGTTTAAAGAACTTTATTCTCATAAGAAATACAAGTTTCACTGAAAATGAGATAACATGAGATAAAAAAAATACTTATTATATTAGTCGCCAGCACCCGCTTCAATATGTAGCTTAAGATTCTTTTTAAAGGCATTAAGTGTTTTACAGTTCCTTAAATCAGATGGTAGTTTGTTATAAAGCTTTGCTCCCTCAAAAAAAATAGTCTTCCTTCCAGAACCAGTCCTAGCCGTTACTAAATTTAATTCCTTTTTATTCCGAAGATTACGAGTGTAATTTCTTTTTTCTAGTTAAATATTGCATTTTATAGTACTATTAATAATTTTATATAGTAGGAGGCAGGTATTGTAGTGGTATAATTGGCAAATGTAATTTTTTTTGGTTTTTTTATATAACTATTCGGTCGTTGGTGTGCAAAACGGATAGTGGTATTTAAGACTTTGACAATTTTGTTTTGGCATCTTTGCAATGATTTCAAATGAGTAGCTGCGGCCGACCCCCAGATTTCAATAAGGTACTCAAAGTGCGATGTCACCAATGCGTTATAAATTATGGGTCTTACTTTTTTTGGAATGCAATTAGCAATTTTGCGAAGTGCTCCAAGAAAAGATATTAGCTTAGACTTAATGTGTTCAATATGTGGTTTCTAAGTAAATTTATCATCTATGTGTAAGCCCAAGTACTTTTCTAAATTTGATCTTTTTACCAAATCGTTGTTAATTTTTAGTGGGTAAAAATCATAAATTATGTTTTAGAAGTATTTATGGTTAGCAAATTACGCAATAACCATTCATTGAGTAAGTTCAAGTCGTTCTGGGCATCGCTAACAATTTTGTGTATTGAATCGCCAAAGTAAAATAGACACGTGTCGTCGGCGTACAATGAAAGCTGTCTAGTGAGCCCTATTTTGTTCATATTGTTGACGTAGATTAAGAATAAATTGGTGCATCTAACTTAACTAAAGTAATTTAAAGAACGATATTAAATAGTTCCGATCCGAATCCGTGAAAAAACGTCATTATATTTTAAATATGGAAGACCGGACTAAATGACGGAATGCGTAAGCTGTGGTCGTACAAAGAGTTTTCGTTCTTGTTAATAATACGAGTATAGCCACAAGTTGTAGGAAGGTGGGATAGCTATATTATTATTTTATTAATAAAGTGTTATAAATTAAGCAAATATTATGATTTAAGTGGAAAAGCGTAGGTATAGGCTTGCGTTGCTGAGTCGTTAGAAGCATTCCTAAGTAAGTACTTGTAGAATCTTAGAGAGTAGGTACATGACTGACCGAAAACTTTATCGCTGAAACAGCTGTTAAAACTTACGTCAGATCTACAGACTACAGATGCAGACCGACGATGACCCACATTTAGTGTTTCTTGATGAGCTTTTAAAAAGCCGTTTGAATTGAGATACTTGGTGACTTTAATACTTAGACCGAACTAGAAAACTAATTAACATAAATATTGTTATTTTTATAGACTATATATAATATAATATAATAGGTAAATAAAAAACGTAACGTTCAAAACGTAAAAACTGTTGTTACCTCCGTTAATACAAGTATAATTAGGAACAGAGGCTAGGACTACTTATGAAAGAAAATGGAATTAATCGCTTGAACTGTATGTAAGTCAGCAGTGTTCGTTAAATGATTGTATAGAAACTGTACTGTGCGAACTAATATAGGATATTATTAATATGTAATTTAGCCTACATCTATTTTTTATAGGTAAGTAATAGGCTAACTCTTGATCTTCATCTTAGCCCGAAAGCAAAGAAAAGGTCTACGATGGAGCGAGCTTGCACATACTAGGTATATTTGTTTGTAACGTTTACGCGAATAAACAAATCGCGAAGCTATTCGTAATACTGTGTTTTAATGACTACATCATCTACTAGTATTGATCGAAAAATCGGCAGCTATAAGTTCGCGAAGAAGGCTAATAAATAAATACGCGATGTGTGAGCAGCACTTCCGGTCGGGCGCACGTGGGCGGGCGGCGTCCGGCGCACGCGCCCAGCGTGTCGACGACTGTGACACGCATCTTTGTATTACACGTTTTCACCCGCTCATATGCAAAAACTATGTCATAAACTATAATCTTTAATGAAACGACTGCATTTAAGAGTTCGCGATTCTCTTTAATATTTCTTCGAATTTATAGGCAGTAATAGTCTGAGCTTTGAGTCTTAGGGTAGGGATACAGAGATCTAGGTTCTCGTAGTCTTAGCTTATACTTGCATGTCAGACTTTTGGCTTTACTTTGATTTACCTTAGAGCTAAAAGTAATTATATCAATATTGAAAACTTTTAAAGAAGGTAACTATTCAAAATTGTTTTTTTTACAATCTATCCACAAATATTCTTACAATAATCAACAGTACCTACAATTAGTTAGTCATATAAAACAAGGTTCATTCAAAGCAAGGGGTTTTCGGGAGGAGACGTAACTGCCTAGCTGGGTGACATAATGTTTGGTCAATTAATTAACTCTTGTGTATTATGGCAGCAGGCGATTATAGAACGCATGAGTCATTAGTTGCAATTCAAGGAACGGGCTGGATAAACAATCATTGCAGTGTCCAGCCGATAACGGCCATTCGCACATCCCGCTGCGACCGCGCCCGCGCCCCGCGCCCCAGCCCAGCCCCGCGCTGTCACCACGTGTAACATTTATAAATATGTAACACTCGATATAAGACCTGCCTCAGGTCGCATTCCCTATACAGAAATCAACGCAGTAGTCTTCTAGAGAGAAAAACAATTCCTAATCAAGTTATGACATCATCCGTTACATCAAACCGTAACGAGGAGCTTTATTTATGTTTTGTTTTATGACAATAAAGTCAGATCCTTAATACCTAGTAACACAATATTTCTTACTGTTAACAAAGTTGCGTTTAATGACAAAATCAATTGACATACCTACACCAGACTACGAGTATTTTTCACACGGTACCTAAAACTGAATGCCTACGGCCTATATCCATCTAGTGTTTTTCATATGGGTACACTGTAAACAAAATTACTCACAATCTATTCTTACATGCATGTTATTGTAACTATGTCAAAAGTAAAAAAATGGAACGGTCCACCGGGATTTACGAGCAGTTTACCGGAATCTGGTGACCCCGCCGACTCATAAACGCGTTCCCGATACACGCACTGCACCGGCCATCTCCAGTCAGTCTTCTTCTCTATAATTAAAGTTGGGTATTTTGTGTGTTTTTTGTAACTAAATGTACTCAGTAGATCTATACAGTAATTTAGTCCTTTTAAGGTTTAATAAAATGATCTAAATATATTCATTAGTTGATTAAAGATTCTTCTTAGTACTTACATGCAAGGTAAGATGACATAAGCTAAAGCATAAGAGAGTTCGTGAATTTTATCTGCAATCAATCAATTACACCTGCCCATGCTGTGTCCATGTCCAATTGTCCATCCATTAACGCGTAGGTAACCATTACTGCTAAAACTTTAACTTTATACATTGTCATTTGTTGTTAGGCACTAATGCACAACAAAGTGACACTTAAAGATTCTGCCATTTTTCGTCTGATGTATGCTAGTTAGTAGACTGATCAAAAAATTTAGCAGGTACTTAATCGTCTTAGTAGGTACTAATACCTACATGCCTCTCTTCGGGAATCCAGACAGAAATAAATCTTACGTAAAGCTAGGAAGTCAAACAATAAGTCGGGTGCACTCTTACAAAGAAGTGCAGGCAGAACTGCATATCCCTGCAAAAATTCCTGTGCAGGCATCGAACACTGTCAGCGACCCACACTAAATATAACCCAGGAATATGGCCGCACGTTTGACTGGCTTTTGTTACCGCGCTGAAACTATTGACCTATTTTACTTTACTGGAAGTAAGCAATAACTTTCAGTGCAATGCTCGCGCCCATAAAACCGACTTGTGAGTAACCAAACCGCGAATGTATGTACCAACGCATTACGGCTATTCGGCTCGCTACTTGCGAGCAGACGCTTTATTTGTACCCAGGACGCTGAGATCATGCAAGCAGAAAAGGATCCTGCTAAATCATTATCTCCTAGGCTAACTTGTTTTATGTAAATGGTAAAAACACAGTTGATCATAAATTTAAAGAATTAACACAAGAATCATATAAGGTAATATTTTTATCAGTTTAATTCAAGCGTTACCATTTTGGTATTAGGTACTTTCGCTATTAATATTTTTATTGTGCTGCGTGGCAGTGATACCAACATCATGTTAAAAATTGAGGAACAGAATACTTCCTCTTGAGTTCAATGTTCTGTGTGTGTACGTCACGGCGATAATAACACGCCTATGACGAATCGAGAAAGAGCATTGACAGGCGATTGCTGGAGACTCACCCCGGGTCTACTCATTTAAGTATTTTCAGATTCAGTTAATAATAGAGGCTGCAAAGTTTACCATTGACAACCATTTATGTACTGTAGCTAGGTATCGCACCATGTATCTGGATCCTCTAGTGAAATACTTAATATAGGTACTCTAATCTAAGCATTAGGTATAAGGTAGGAAATCAATCTGTGATCTTATGCACACAAATTCAGGGCGAGCTTTTTTTGAGGCTTTTGGTTCACACGGCTTGTGAATTGCGTAGCCATTTTCAAGATTGATAAAAAGACAGACAGAGAGAAAGAC
Source organism: Pyrausta nigrata (assembly GCA_949316185.1). Lineage (NCBI taxonomy): Eukaryota > Metazoa > Arthropoda > Insecta > Lepidoptera > Crambidae > Pyrausta > Pyrausta nigrata. Next base: position 11,027,015 of record OX438938.1, read on the forward strand.
ACTACTCACCAAGTGTAAACTGTAACTACTGTGGCGATTAACATTTTTTTTGTCTAACCCATCTTGTGGAAGAATGGATGGTTGAATGTCTTCTAAATAAGAAATATTGCAAATTTGTTCATAAGTAGGTACGCTTTCTCGATTCAGAAATTCAGTGCACGTTTACCCCCTACCAAATGAACGACTGCTTTTGGATGCATGAAAACATTAAGAGAGTATTTAAAAAGAAAACTATCACGGGACGGCACTGAAGAATTTACTATTATTATTACTTATTTACTATTTGGTAGACTAAGTTGTAAGCTGTAGCTGGAACGTGGAATACCATCAATAACAGTAGTTTTATTATGAAGTTATGTTGTGAGAGACAGACAACTGCAGAACCACGTATTTTTTCTGTTCTGTATACAGAACCCTACCATTTGCGCGTGGCCCGACACGAACTTGGCATTTTTTTTGAATAGGTAAGCATGGCACGGCAGATAAGATAACCTTAACCCGCTTTAAGCTCTATCCATAAAAGTGATAATTTTGCATGCAAGTTGCATCATACCTAGTTGAGCCACCGGTTCCGATCATCCCTAAAATAACGCCATAGCCGAACACTGCGTATAAACTGCGACGGCAACCGTATCGTTCACAAGTTCCATAAAGCTCTACTTTAAACTGATAATTATAAAACGTGGGAGGTATTTCGGCAATAATTGCAAAAATTGTGTTATATACCTAACGACAAGTTGATAGTAGTTTCCTGCCGCTCTGATAATGAAGCTACTGTTTGTCCCGCGACCTCGTTTTGAGAGCTTTGTCAATGGAAGCTGATTTTGACCTACTTTGTTCGTTTGATAAACTGCCTGCTCTAAATATTATTCTACATTGAACAAGCAAATTACTTACCTGAAAGTTATACTGGCCGGCTGTAATTTACGCGCTGAAAATATGAATTACCTACTGAAAATTAAATAGGACGATATGCGGTCAGTTCCCAACAGTAAATTTTATATTTTTTAGGGTTCCGTAGTTCAGATAAGGAACCCTTATAGATTCGTCATGTCCGTCTATCTATCTGTCCGAGGTTTTGCTCAGAGACCGTTAGTAGTAGAAAGTTGTTATTTTGTAGGTGTGTGTATACAAATTACGCTGTCAAGGAAAAAAAAATTAGGAAAATTTAAAATTAAATTTAGGAAAATATATTTTATTAAGGTAGCTCCCCTTCAATGTGAAGTGGGGACTATTTTTTTTCGTCGTCTACCCCATCGTGTGGTGTGGAGATTCTTTGAGTAGGTCTTTTTAAATGACTTAGGGATTTTTGAAACAATATTTAGATTTATTTCTCCATTTACGAGATATTAAACTTTAAAGTGCAATTTTTGGTCCAGTAGGGCGTCCCCCCCCCTCTAAAAGCTGAGCTGCTGGTCTAAAAAAATCATGATGATAGTGCATTTCATAAACTTTAAATGAAAACTATAGCGGTTAAGATAACTTCATTAGTTTAGCAGTATAATATTTGTAGAACTTTGGTGTTGGATAATTTTGTACCAAATACAAAATCCTTAGAATAAATTCTCTAAAGTGATTAAGATGAAGAAGATAATGGTACGGAACCCTTTGTGCGCGAGTCCGACTCGCACTTGGCCGGTTTTTTAACTGTCAAATGTAACTGCTACCTTGTTCACAAAACATTCACATACCTTTTACTCATTATCTTATTGTTTGAATTTATTGTACAATGAGCTTTTGTTCTGTTGTAGAAACTACTTACTTAAATAAGCACTGTGTGCTGTATGACAAAGATATCGTTTCCTCTTTCTGAGTAAATTGAGAACATGCGTAATTTACTAACTAAGTTATCAAAGGGTCATAACCTTAAAAAAGTTAAATCAGTCTTAAGATAAAAGTTATACTACTGTGCTAAATAAACACGACTGCTGATAAATTGAGCGACAAAGGATCGAATCACCAAACCAAGTTTATCAGAACTTATGGTACTAGAATGGATTATAATTACCTAGTTACTAACTTACAGCACAGAATAAATCTTATGGTTTCTTTTTACTACTCGTAGTTAGTAAGTAATTAGAGATCAAGAAGCTTACCTACTTAAGGATCTAGGAGAATACCTAACTTTGTAATCTCGACTTTCATATTTTAGTTAGTTATGCACTATCATATTAAATTAGTAAGTAATCGAGCTCATTTCTGAGCAAATTTAGCAAATTTTGTTATTTGTCATAATAACAAAACTAAGTACAAGTGCCTATGATACGAGTTTTGCAGTTACATGAACATCGATTCTTATATTAACATTATTTTTAGGTCACGAGGCTACAGAGTGATAACCACAGTTGCCAGTTGATTATGTACCAAATAAAAATGAACGATAATGTAGCAAAGGTTACCGTAACATAAGAGATTGCTAAATCAACTTTACATATTTTATTTTATTTAAAAAGATAATTGTTTTGATTCAGTTGTACCGGATCTCAAATAATTTTAAACAGAGCTACCTAATTTACTTATATTTAATACTAAGTATCACGTATCACTTTATGAATGAAATCAACGAGTACCAGATAGGTCATCATCATCATGGGCCTTGATTCATCTTTACAGGTGATTCAATCAGCGTCTATGACAATGTCGTTCATGGCTGTAGAGCCCTATACGCGAACGACGATTACGGTCACACACTTGGCATTTAAACTGTGTGTTGGCCGAAGTCGCCGCATCACTTTCATATCTATCTATGCCGTCTCAATCGCTTGTCGACGAGAGACTCAAACCATGCATTGTCGTGTGATGAGCAACCCTAAGCAAGTGGGTGGGATGGGCGTCCTTAGCATTGGTCTGCAACCCGTCTAGGAGAAGGAAAACTCCGAAATGAAATCCAGATAGGTAGCCTACTATTTATTGAAGATTAAACATTGATAACGTTTCGGTAGACAGAGCTTTGCTCGGTTACTACAACTATTTAAGACAAAAATATATATAATTCCTAAGTCTTGTTTAAAAACCAAAAAGGCTTTAAACTTAAATAAATACACAAAAAAACAAAATAAAAAAATTTTTTTCGTCACCGAGCGAGATTCGAACTCTCATCTTATACGATTCTTCAGTCCGACGTCTTTACGCATTAAACCACGACGCCTATGGTCATCGTGACGAAATTAGCGATCTAAATTTGCGTCGAACAATTACGAAAGAAAAACATATGAAAACTTTAAAACACGCGTTTTCCCAAACACAAGACTAATCTAGATCGATTTTTCAACCCCGATTACCCCCACGTACCAAATTTTAGCGAGATTTTTAGAGCCGTTTCCGAGATCACAAATATAATATATACAAGAATTGTTAAACATATAAGATAAGGATTAGCGGTAGTGCCTTTATAAACTAGAAAACAATTTGTCACAAGAAAATTACCTCACCCTCGTTGTCGTAGCGAACTACTTACTCACCACTTATATTGTGGTAAATAAAAAAGCAGTAGCATAATAAACAAACCCCTTTAAAAAACTACCATGTTAATAATAACGGATGAACAACATCTCCAGATTCAAACCATCATCTCCATGGGTGCCTTCCGGCCGGCCAGAGTGGGGCTGATTTTGTCTGTGTGGTAGGTAGAGAAGACCTTAGGACTGTGAACAAAGCATGGAGTTTTTCCGCAAAGACAAAGCCTGATTATACAGGGTGTCCCTGGAAGTATGAATCAAATCAAACAGGCGTATACAGGGGTAATTCCCAAACTTTTTGGCTCTATTAAAAGGAGAGTCTGTTCTTAGAGAAAAAGAAAGTTGTTATTTTTTCATAATATATCTCAGAGCTGAAACAAATGAAAAATAAAAAATAAACTTTTAAAGATAACAATAATATTTTTTACCGAAATGATGTAGAAAGGTTGGCCATTTATTGGGTTATTCTCATAATCACCCAGCAAATAAGTTTACTTTGGGAGAAGAAAAAAACCACAAATATTTCGCATTTACAAACACATATTTCAATGACATGCAATTATTGTAAGAAAAAAAGGACTAGGCACCAGAAGTTGCCAATTTTATACAGATTTATTTAAGATACTATTTATTGGGTTATTAAGTTATTATTCTCATAACTTTTAATTTCATGGGCATTTAAAACGGAAAGATCATTGTTTTGAGACAAATCAAATCCAAATTATTTTCACGTTTGGACTATGAATTGTTAGCTATTCAAGCTTTATATAGGGTAGCCGCTGGTCTACTAGCCGGTACTCATGTTGACGTTCAAGAGGTTTGTGGCTTTATTTACCGAACGAGACATTTGTATACAATAAATAAGTAAAGTATTGACAGGAAAGAACTCGACGAATTGAGAAACACTTCCTTTTTTGAAGTCGGTTTAAATTGCCAAGAGGGCCCGCTTTATCTTATTGGATCTTTATGGAATGAGGTGATGATTCGCATTTGTTCTGATTATTCTTTTTATGAGAGTAAAGTATACGGATAAAACAATAACCTCGTAAGCTTAAAAGTAAAGTAATAGGGACACTAATTTCCCGTACTTCCTAAAACACTACCGCAACGATAAAAAAAAACTATGAGGAAAGTAGGTATCCACGAACTCCTAAACGGAAGGACATCAGGTCAGCACTATAAAACAATGACTCCCGGATGAATAGGTACCTAAAGATGCTGTAGCAAAAACGGCAAGTACCTATAAGTGCCTATAAAATTTACCTACTGATTATGATTGTGTTTCTATGGGTAGGTACAAACAACTAATAAAACATTCTCAAGTTCGATTTACACGCAACTCTAACTATGCAAGCTTTTGATTACAAGATCAAATTACCTAACACCATAATCAGAAAACTGCATACGTCATATGATACAGGTACCTAACATTTTGCATCATCATCATATTTAGCCCAAGTCAGTGTACCTCATACATAAACGTTTAGCTCTACACATACACACTGATACTAGTCCGACGTTCGACTTAGGTTTTACATTCGTCAAATAAAAAAAACCTCCATCGTATCTCATCTCCGCTGGGAATAATATCGTATTAGCATTACCTAACATCCAACTCACAAGTTAAAAAATAACAAAATTAGAATCGGGTTTAAAAAAACCATGCCTACGCTATTAAATATTTTGCATTTCTAATAAAGTTGATGCATTTACATTAACTTCCTACTTGCTAAGGTGTAGTATCCATATTTTTTACATGGTGTTAAATTTAAACCGAGTTAATTTATTTTAAAACATTGCTGGGCCAAAACTTAATAAAAAAAATAAACGAAGACTTTTTTTCATAGTTTGACAAGACATAGTTTGCGATAGCTACTTAAATCTTACGCCTTCGATATTATGTATATCATAAAATCATCAAAAGGTGATAGTGATAAATATCAAACCAAAATTAATTTAAAATTTTGTGATATCTGTCATATTTTTTTCGATAAATATCGTATACGTGAGACATAAAATCGAAGGGGTGAGGCCATATGGGTCTCTAGTCTTGTCCCATTCAGTTTTCGTTTAACCTTGACACCTCATTTTAGGACACCCTGTATCCATTGCATGCAACAGAACCAACTGAGGAGCAGATAGCTATATTCTCCGCCATCGCGCCCCTAGGGGCCTCGGTGGGCGGGCCTCCTCCTACTGCTGCCTGCTCTATTTTCTTCTTATTCTTTTTTAGTCAAGTGTAAAAAAAGGGTTATTTAAATGCCTACCCGAAAACGTGTCTTCTAAACCAGAAAACAATTTCGTAAACTTCGACGACTTCCACGCTTAGCTTGGAAGTTGGAAGATTAGAATCCTTCGTCGCGCTCAGAATTCAATATGACGCGTGTTTGTTACGTATGATAAGACACCAACTACCTACTTTACTCCCTTGGTGAATAATCTACTTATTTAAACAAACGCCTATCGGCTACTTCTTTATTACTCCTTTCATTCATTCATCCATTGATAAAATAATATTGATATGTAGGTAATATTTAGTTTTAGGTGTGTTTGTATTAGTATTATAAAGAGTTTGTGAGTTTGTCTATAAGGTGTAAATTATCTTGAAAATAAAACGGATTTTGAAAAATATTTTACCAATAGAACTTTACGTTACTTACGTTGACTTATATTTCACCATTGAACCCGTGGCGGTTTACTAGATGAAAATATGACTTGAATTTTACTTTACTTATTTAAGTGTTTATATATATACTTTAGGTACATGTAACCAACACCAAGATTGTTAGCAATTTAGAATAAGAACTTACATCGATACTTAGAGCTCTAATATAATATTTGATTATTAAGATCTTTTTCATCAATTAATTAAGATAAATCATCTCATTAATGTTTCAGCCCACATAAAAAGAGTCTTAGCAATATTGAAGAAAACGACGGATATTTTAAGATTTTAATTGGTCCAAATGATGACATCAAACATGAATGTTTTCGTACGCTTAAATGTAACTTTTGATAGCCTTTGGTATCGAAGTAGGCACAACGACAATCTTATCTCCAGAATAACCTTAGAAGTCGCCGATTATTTTAAAGTCCAAATCAAATTGTCACATTTTCTAATGATCTATTGTTGGTAAACTAATTTCATGATTTTTGGTTAGGTAACTAAGCAAGCATATAACCTGCAAGCATTGACTTGCAGGTTAAGTATTTAACGCATTATGCGTGGTTAGATTGTAAGGAACCCCGGGCAAACAAATAATTAAAGAAATTTGAAAAATTATGTCTATTTTTATGACTACCTAATACGATTTCTTAAGTCGTTGCTGTCGATGCCGCGTACGCGACTGCTACTTATGTATATGTCTACAGTGTGTCCGTTCACCGATGTCAGAGCCTTCACGAGGTGATAAATGAGTTCACCTGCAACATTTTCCTATAAACCTCGAAAACAGATCAAAAAATATAACCTCAGATCAAAAAATCTACAAAGCTGATTTACTAATTTAATTAGTATGGGAAAGTGAAAAAATAATTTGGGATTTCGAAGTGATCCTATCATGAGAGTGGTTTCAATTTTGCTTCCGCCACAGTTGCAGTCGCCACATGAAGGCTCGGACACCGGTGACCGAACATACTGTATATACAAACACCCTATATTATAGGATGTTTGGAAAATTCGCGCTAGGTTTTAGATCCGGAGTCATTAATTGTTCCCTATAGTGATCCAGTTTAACTGTTTTTATTATGACTGACGTTTTTTAAGTTCCGTTCTACTTATCATCACTTACTTATAGTATCTTTGTACTTTGTACCTTTTCCCCATTTCCGCTTGTCTGTCTGTCTGCGACTTACTGCAAAGACATTTAGGTAGTCCATGTAATAACTAACTACATGTACTTAATAATTAATCATACATATAGACATAAAGAAAGTTGTTATACGGCATAGATGAAAACAAAAATAAAAATAAAAACCTAAACCTCGAGAAAAATATTTTCCAGTTGAACCTAAGATTTCACAACTCCTATTAGTAAATGTCTAAAAAGATATATTTGATCTTTTTTAGACTTTGTAGTCCTGACAAGGAACCCTTATAAGTTCGTCATGTCCGACCGTCTGTTTGTCTGTCCAAGGTATTGCTAAGAGACCGTCAGTACTAGAAAGCTGTTATTTTGTAGGTATATGTAAACCAATATGCGCCGACAAAGTGGTAGTATACAATTTTGGAAAATATAAGTTCGTCGACTGTTACGCTCATTCAATAACTAAAGCATACTTAGGGCGTTTTGGGTCGTGCGGATTTAATCAAACACACGGGATTGAGCTACATAATCTGTGATGATAAAGAATATTTTCGCATGTCACTATGCGCTGTCGCGGGTGCCACGCATCACACATTATGCCTATCTCCTCAACTCCGCGTCTCATATAATTCATTGCTACTTTCATGTTTTATTTTACGCACCTAAGTGCCCAAGTATTTCTTAGTTGTCTGATAGGGTTTGTCCCCATGTCTTGACCCTAACATTTCTTTATATTTCGCAAACAATATCTGAATCGAGTAATTGGTCTTCACTAATTGCCATTGATGCCTGCAGCATCAATTACAAGAAAAGTTTTAGTAGGTACTGCAACAGACTGATCAGTCGGCATCGCATTGGTAGAAATAAGAATAAATATACCTATAGTACCTAGCCATAAAAGATACACATATTTATTTTACCGTCGCAGTCGCAAACTTTTTTGCAGACCTATAAAAGAGAAACAATTACAACATACCTACCTACATTGTTTTATTTGATACACGGAGGCAACGTTGTCGATAAAAGCTCAGACGGCTTGACTTTTTCCGACATGTTCCGAAATGTTTTTAAATCACGACAAAACGATTTTCATGCGCTTTTCATCTATCGACAGAGCGATTCCTGAGGGAGGTTTACGTGTATAGAAGCCAGGGCAGATCGCTAGTTGTTTTATAATGTGTATCAATAGTAGTTATAAGTCAGGTTCATTATTTATTATAACTACCTAGAGGTATCGATTAGATTAGCGGTAGCAATGTCGTTCGATGTTTCTTTACTGTGATATTATTTACCTTGTTGCCTGAAACTGAAAGCAGTGGTAGGTAAGCGTCAAATTCAGTACTTCTGATTCTTTTCAGATTTGTTTATAATGTTGGCCCAATGAATAATCCAAGTTTGTGACCTCGAGTGCCAAACGCAAAAACGCGAATATTTCTTTTTTTTAGATTTTGGCCCTATTATAACCCTAAACATTAGAGAGAGAGATCAGAGATTCTTCATAACCCCGGTTATGCTATCAACATTCTCAGGATATGGTGAACTTATTAAACGTCAAAAGCTCTTATAGTTTAGATTTTATTGAAATCTAATAAATCCGATTTCGTCACTAACTTAATGATGACCATTGAATGGGGATGGAAGTTTATATGAGACTTCCGCAAATTTTTATACTAGATGTCTAAAAAATGATTTGGGGACTGGAGAATATTGGATCCACGGAGGCAATTCTAGTCCCATATTAAGTATAGCAAATTCAATCTTCTTCAAAAACGAGCTTGGTAGAGTTGTAGAAGCTGCCTTGGTGTGAAATACCCCTTGACCTAGAGACACGAAGGTTTCTAGCTGTAGTTTGGGCTATGGATTCGTATGTACTGTCCGAAATTCAATTTGGATGACAATTTGTGCAATACCGGAGGAATACTTAGGAGGAGGAGGATACCTAAAAACTGCAAGTATCAGTAATAGATATAGGTACACCCCAGAAAGTCAGAATCAGACAATGTGATATACAGTGGTGAAACTTTAGTTATCATTCCCATGAAATTGTGGAAGAACAGATGTTTTGAATGGTCACGAAGTATATGTATGTAGGTATCAACTTATCATATGACTATCTATAGCGACCCGTACTGGGTTCGCGCGGTTGCAATATGCTGAATATGCATGTACGTACGTAGTACATATTTCATGAATCACTGTCTATTGCTGAAATTTGCATTAAAATCCGTTGAGTAGATGATCTATAAGCGAACAAACAGCGAGAGCGACTTAATTTTTATACTACTTATGTAAAGGAAGGTATGATGAATGAGTTTCGTCCTCATTGTGTTGTATTTTGTGAAATCCTGAATCGTTGACGAACATAGCAATAATAGTTTCATTATGGTGAAACAAAGTTTCATCTTGAACAGGGCAGTTAACTTTTTAGAGAAAACAGGGAAAGCCAGCATTTAGATTTAAGAATGACTTCCTACTCACATGTAACCATTTTTTACCTTTTCTAATACTAATGTAGGAAAGTACCAACTACCTATACTTTACAGGTGTTCAATAACATAGGTGAATCCATTAATATTTTTGAGGGTCAATACGAACATCCTGTATAAATAAAACTGAGCTTGTAGACAGGGTTTAGAATTTTAGATACACACTGCTAAAATAGAAACAACATAGCAATACCTATACTATCTACACACTGACATAACATACAACATACAGCCCTTAATAACTTAGGATGACTTTGAAGGGTTTTGCAGCGCGTTGAAGTCTTTTACTCGGGCTACCGCATTAGAGTCATTATTGTTATAGGATTACTCGGTAATTATTGGTAGATGAAGTGGGTACTCACGGATGTAGATGGGTGAGGGTACCATAGAAGAAGCAGAAGCGTAACGGGCACGAGCCGGAGCGCGATGGGTGGCGCACGCGCCGGGCCCGACATGGCTGCGCCGTGCTACTGGACGCGCGCCCTCGCGCCGCGGCCGCAGCGCCGGCTCCCGCGGGGCGGGGGTGCCTAGCCCGCTGCCGCCTGCCGCCTGTCCGAACTGTCCGCTGTCCTTTAGTATCCCGGCACAAACGGCGCGCGCGCACGGGATTCAGGCGCAGCGCGCTCGGGGCCATGGCGGTCTCCGTACTGTGGTGAGCCATTTTAAACAAAGTTTTTACGGCTTACTAAACTCAAAACTATTTTTGATAGCCATTTTTTTTCCGTTCCTAATCTCAAATGTTTTAAAAATTTATCAAGTGACAGGGTATGGGAGCCACTTGTGCTAAATAAATTAAGACGTAAAATTATTTTATCCATAGGTTAGTAGCTGCGCTAGCGCCGTTGGGAGTGAGCACAGTAAGTACATACATTTAATTTATTTTGATTGACAATGCATCGAATTTTTTGAATAGTCATTAAAACTGCATTAGGCAAAAAGTTTTCTGAAATTGGGGAATGGCGCGACGTGCGGCTGCGGCGAGGCCGCGCTCGCCGACCCGCCCGTCCGCTTGCATTCGTCCTTTTGCAATTTCTTTAAAAACGTGATCAGTATCCGAGTTTCGCGAAGCTAACAAAAACACTCTGTCAGAGCGGCTACGATGACTTCACCGATTGATCTCTTTTCCTTCTTTTATTTCAAAGATGTCGTCTTGCTATATAATATACTTAAGTAGGCCTACTCTATATTTAATATCAATTGTGACGACGACCGACAAAGTTTATCGCCGTTCGGATGTAAATGTATCGGTCATTGCACAAACTGTAATGTTTCCTACGAACTCTTACGTAAATAAATATTAGTGGGCTTATAGATTTAACAAAAATTTTGTTAACATATTTTCGGGATAAGTCAATTAAATGCTAACAATAGTTAATTAGGCGATATTTTGTTAATAATTTAACAACGAATTCCAATCCAACGTATTTACTCGTTTACCCTTTTTATTATGAAGGAAATACTTTAAAAAATATATTAGGGTATCTACTCAAATACCTAAATAAAAATTATGAGAAGGTACCATAACGTCTACTTTTATAGATTTATATTCATTTAATTATAACAATATTATTATTATTATATTATATAAGTTATTTATACCTATTTTATGGTTTTCAGGTTGAGTAAAGTAACTGATTTTTTTGATGTAAAATGTAATAAAATTTCCATAGTTGAGCCCTATTTAATTTTTTTTTATTGTAGGCTTACTTTTGCGGGCTTGTATGTGCTTAGTTTGTACCTATTAGAAAAAATAAAGGAACCCTTTTCTATCTTTTAGTGTGTTTCTTGCTTGACATTTGCCAGCAGTTTATTTTTCTAAAACCAACACCAACTAAGTTCGAGTTGGTGTTGGTACTTAACTTGGGTGGTATCTTTTGAATTTGCTCGCTTATCCTCATCGTAAGATTTCATAAAAAATTGTTCTAAAGACCTTTTCTAGACAAAAAAGGTTCTTTATAATAATAATAACCCTTGTGTAATGTTTTCAATATGTTTGTTCATAAATGACAAATTACTGTGCAGTAGATTGAATTTGGCACCTGAAAAAAAATCGTCTGCCTGAGGAAAGAGTCCGCGTCTTTCGCACTGGGCCACAGCCTAACATAACGGCTACCTACCTAGAGCCTAGGCCCTAGACAACCCCTTGATTAAAATTAATTTCGAGGATTTGCTCATTAGCAAAAGACGCATCGTTAAAATTGAAATGGACGTCCCTATGATATTATGGACGTCCTCTTCAACAAGTATACTACATTTTTATTATTACAGTTACAGTAACAGTGTCCCGCCCGACAAGGCGCTATAAGGCAAGGGTCTAATATACATATTTTTTTAATAGACAGACATTTGTCTGCAATCTCACATGACAGAAAGCGACAATGGGTCATGTCTGTGTAGAAACAGCCCATTCACTATTTTCTTATAGGAATCTAAATCATAGTATAAGGCATTGCCGCTGTTAAAAAAAGAACGAATCGTAAAAAAAACACGAATCGTCCTCGTGTGAATGAGCTCTTAGGAATCAATTTAGCCGACAACGAATTTCACTCTCTAGTACGCAAGAGAGACGAAGATTTAAACGTTTGGTGCGTATTAGTGAACTGCGCCTTACGTCCCGATAGCAAAATTTTTATTCATCTTCAAATCCGACCCAGTATAAGTAAGGTTGCACGCCAAGGACCGATTTCGCGAGAATAGTGATGTCATGATAGCCCGATCTGCCCTATCCTAGATTACGGTCCAAAGCGGACCCAATAGGTCCTCTTCGCGCATGAGTATACAACCGGGATAACGCTAAGATGATTACTAAGTGATGTCATGATAACTACATCAAAGACACACTAGAGTTGGACACTCCATACATTTTACACTTGCAAAAAACTTTTACGTATGGTGGCGCTGGCTACTTGCTTACAGGCGCTGCACTTTGACCGTTAACTACCTAATCAGATAATTATACGTATGCTGAAAGGTGCGAAACGCCGGCACAGGACGCCCGTAGCAACAGCAGGGAGAGGAATACAGAGTAGTTATGCGTTCACTGATACAGAGACGCTGGCGCTTTAGCACAGGAGACTAGAAAAAATTCTGACAATGTTATGAGCTGGGCTACATACAGGAGTTTTTAATCACCGTCTTTTGAATTTTTTTGATATCGCCCAGTGCAAAATTGTTGAGATAGAGCATATAGAAAGTGTCTGAAAATATACTAAGAAAACGAAGACGGCACGCGATTGAGACAATTTTACGCGACCCCCACTTGGCCCGTCACTGTATTTCATTGATGTTTTTACGATCCATTTTTGTTAATTTTCACGCAAAATTAAAAATTGAATTTCGGAAAAATGATTTTTGGAGGCAAATTTACCTACCTTTTTTTAGGGTTACGTAGTCCTGGAACCCTTTATAGTTTCGTCATGTCCGTCTGTCTGTCCGAGGTTTTGCTAAGAGACCGTTAGTACTAGAAAGCTGTAATTTTGTAGGTGCACGTATACCAATTACGCCGATAAAGTGGTAGAATAAAATTATGGAAAATATTTTTTTAGGGGAGCTTCCCTATATGTGAAGTAGGAAGGTGTTTTTTTTTCGTTGTCTACGTGAACCGATGAGGTTTGGGGTATTGTTGACGTTCACCTCCTGCCTAAAAAAGAAACGAGATCTCATAATGAACATTACGTGTAAAAAAATGCATAAGCCGCGCAACACAGTTATTTTTCTACCCTCAAAAGTTATGGGAGCACCTATCCAACCAATTTGTCTTAAATGGATATTACCTTGATTGTACTAAGCTAACAACTTTATAGTACAAGTAACCATACTAATATTTCATTCTTTAATTTCTAAATATAAAATGAATGTTATTTTGTTTACAAATCATTAATGTAACCCTACACACACGACAAAAGAATATACGTAAAACAATAGCTATCTAATATTAGCGCTTTGTGCTTTTATTTGTTTGTAAGTACCTACAATAAATAGAGTCTATTTAAAATACCTAAGTACTCAATAGATTTTGTTGCTGTGTGCATTTGCCCGCAGTTACTCTATTTATACAAGAAACTAGCCGGCTCTAGCGACTCCATTCGCTCACTTGTCGAATTTTACTCCATTAAAGGTTGAATTTTCAAAAATCATGAAATACGTCAGTAGTCATTACTACGTTTTTAATTCCTAGAACTAAATAATTAGCTAAATGCCGATTTTTATCGATGTAGCATCGATAATCACATGCGTTTAATTATCGAACGAAATTACAATTAGATATGAGCTCTACTTTACCTATTTGTAGGGGTGGTGGGTGTACTTTACTATATACCTACGATTTTTTTTCCACATTTTATTTTTCTTGTTTTGTTGGCGTGAATAACATGTACCTACTTAGATAATATACTTGCTATATCTATTCATTTAACCTAGCTAGCTAAATTATAACTTTCTAGCAGTTACCTTGTTGTTGTCTTGTCAACTATGAACTCTACATAGCATAGCACAGATAACTTACACTTATATACACTAGGAATAGGTATTATCGTATAAAGGTTTTGTAAGTGTTATGCATAATTCAGTAACTATATTACATTGTATAGGTACTAGTCGAGACTGCGATACTTTAAAAACATGCTTAAAATTCAATAAGTAAGAACTTCTTCCGCAGCAAGATGACGGCTACGTGGAATGGAATAACGTCGACAGTCAATGGCCGCCTAGAGAGTGGAACCCGCAGCCTTCCCCCGAAGCTCCGCGGCCGTACAACACGTACAACACTTACGGGCTGTCGCAGCGGCCGGACGTGCCGCCCTCCCGCCCTCCGCCTCCGCCCGCCCGCCCGCTGCCCAGCCCTGGCCTGAACTTCGCGGTGTACGACCCAGTCACCAGGCAACGAACCACTGCCTTCGACCGCAACTGCACTGCGCCTGGATGCTGTGTTCCGAAATGTTTTGCTGAAAAGGGTAACAGGGTAAGTGTAATTACAAAGAGTTTATTATACAGTTTATACTCGTAATTGGTTAAAAGTATTCTACCTTTTATAATTTTTCTTTATCACACCAGATACAATAGCATCCACTATTATGTTGCAGAAGCTGTAGTCAATCTGTATCTTATAGTATATAATTTACCAGTTGGTAAAGTTTGTGTGAACTACTGAACCGATTTTGAAAATTCTTTCTTTAGAAGAAAGCTACATAATTCTTGCTTGTATTTAATTTTTTAAATAGTACCTATCTATAGAAAACCGGGGCGAATCGCTAGTATAGCATAAGAATATTTATACGTTATTAATAACAGTCAACTTATCTTTCCTTTTTAGGGTATTCCAGGTTCTCCTGGTCCTCAAGGCCCTAGAGGCCTTCCTGGTCACGAAGGGATAGAAGGTCCTCAAGGCCCGAAAGGAGAAAAGGGGCAAATAGGACCACAGGGACCACGTGGTCCAAAGGGTGAACGTGGAAAGCCCGGCGCACAAGGTTTCGTCGGTCCAGTTGGGCAGCAAGGTATACAAGGCGAGCCTGGTCTGCCTGGTATTCCTGGCAGAGATGGTTGTAATGGTACCGATGTAAGTAATTTCTTATACCTAGTCTGTCTTTAACAGTCAACAATTTTCAAGTTAAAAAATCCTTTATATCACCTAAATATATGCTTAAATTGCCGTATCAATCTAACATTCATTCATGACTTAAGATCTGCGCTCTTGTCAGTGGACAACAATCTAACATAATATTTTAATTGGATAAAGGGTGACATTGGCGCTCCAGGACCCAAGGGGTCACAAGGACCTCGAGGATTCAATGGACCAAAAGGTGACAAGGGTGACAAAGGAGAACCAGGTTACACAGGACGCTACCCGAAAGGACAGAAAGGTGAACCTGGAGCAGATGGTATGCAAGGAAGACAAGGTCCAGTTGGTCCTTCTGGACCTCCTGGGTTACAAGGACCGAAAGGAAACATAGGACCCGAGGTACGTCAGTAAACTAAAAATATGTATATAATTTGGTAAATTATAATAACCCAATTGATGTTATTCTATTTATATTCAAGGGTCCGGCTGGCCTTAAAGGTGATAAAGGAGCTAAAGGATCAAGAGGTTTATCCATAAAAGGAGATAAAGGAGACAGAGGTGATCGAGGAGACAGAGGTGCTTCTTGTCCCGAAATCATTCTGCCAGTATCGACCGACTCTAAGGGTGCCATACGAGGAAGTCCGGGTGATATGGGTGAAAAAGGCTCAAAGGGTGAGCCAGGTAGTATGGGAGAAAAAGGTGACATGGGCCCTATGGGTGAAAAAGGATTACAAGGTCTAGATGGTTTAAAAGGAGAAAAAGGCATTAGAGGAAATCCTGGTGAACGCGTAAGTGGTCTTAATATCATCTTAAGATTATGAAAACTGTTTATGAAATCCATTGTATTAAAAATAAAAATGTTATGCTTTCAGGGTCGTAGTGGAATGTATGGTGCGTCTGGCCCTATGGGACAAAAAGGAGATCGGGGGTCAGAGGGATTACCTGGACTTCCTGGACGTCCCGGTAGTAAAGGAGAACCTGGTAGAGATGGTCAGACAGGCCCTAGAGGCTTAAAAGGAATACCTGGCCCACCTGGAGGTCGCAGTGGATCTCGCGGCCCACCAGGCCCAATGGGACCCAGAGGCTATCCGGGACCTGCAGGACCAAAAGGTACTGATGGCAGACCTGGTGATATGGGAGAACCTGGACCAATGGGTGCACCGGGAGGACAAGGAGAACCAGGTGCCCCAGGTATTGAAGGTCCGTCTGGGCATAAAGGTGAAAAAGGAGAGCCTGGTCTAGCAGGTCTAACAGGTGATATCGGTCCACGGGGGTACGATGGTCCACCTGGGCCTCAAGGACCAAGAGGGCCTAAAGGCGATGACGGTTTTTCAATTCCTGTAAGTAAACAATTTACAATCATAATAGGCAAAGCACCGTATTTTACTTCGCTGAGCAATGAACATTAATATTTTTAATTGCTGCAGGGTCAAAAAGGAGACGGTGGCATACCAGGTTTATCAGGTGAAAAGGGTCAAAAAGGAGAAAGAGGATACACAGGAGCACGAGGAATACCTGGAAATTCTACACTTGGCATACCTGGTGCGCCAGGAGAGATGGGTCCACCAGGTGAAAAGGGTGACAAAGGCAGTCCAGGATTTGATGGTATACCTGGAAATCCCGGACAAAAAGGAGATATTGGTGGACGTTGTAATGAGTGCTGGCCAGGTGGTCCTGGACAAAAAGGCGATCGTGGATCTGACGGATTCCCAGGTGCACCAGGAGAAAGAGGGCCTACTGGCCCGGTTGGCATCCCAGGAGAAAGAGGAGCAGATGGTCTTAACGGTTTACCTGGATCATCTGGAGCACCGGTTAGTATGTCCTTACCAGTGGTATTGCATTTTGCGAGAGTTGAGTTAAAATTACTCTGTAAAATATAAATAGGGGAGTGTCAAATATGTACAGCACGAGCATCAATATGTACACACACATCTGCATTCGATTTGAGACCTTATTACAATGGCAAAAAATACTTCAGCACGTCAGGTTACCCATTTAAACTACGAAAACAGATTTTATTACGAAGGGAATAAAGGCGGTTCCAAGGTTGAAGTCTAATTTGCCTACCGTACCCTAAGTACTTACCTACAAACTACCAATCTTTAATAGCTGAGAACGACTGCCGGAATAGTGAGTGTAATGTTTATTTGCTAGCTATCTACCAGGCAGTTACATTGCATTTTAATAAAATAACACCTATTGAAGTAGAGTTAAGGCATAAAAAAATGCAGGATCAGCTATACTTTTTCTGGCTCTTCAGATAAAAAGTTATTTTAGATGATAAATAATAGGGCTCTACTTATTCCGCAAGTTACATAACTGTTTATCAATTGGATGGTAGATAATAACACTTATTATTATCTTTCTGGGGTCCTTTGTGACTCTTGTTTCCTATATGTACTAAAACTCTTGTAAAAGACGTGCACATTATTTTTCTTTGATGTAATATGCTACTACCAGCCCCTAAAAGATGTATAGTTTTCTAACTGCACAACGTTTTCAGGGCGAACGTGGAGACGACGGTCCTGTGGGACCGCCTGGAGTACCGGGTAGAGACGCTACCATACCGTTGGACTTGAAAAAAGGAGATCCGGGTGAAAAAGGACCGCCAGGGCCCAGAGGTTTGACTGGACCTAAAGGTGAAAGAGGTCGCGATGGGCCGAAAGGTGATCTAGGACCCATCGGAATGCCTGGGCCTAAAGGTGATAAGGGAGACTCAGGACCACCAGGTGCTGACGGTATACCCGGTAGCGATGGATTCCCTGGTTTGCCAGGAAGCAAAGGTGTTAGTGTGAAAGGGGAAAAAGGAACACCTGGGGACAAAGGTTTTAAAGGAGATAAAGGTACCCCAGGCCGTTGGGGTGTGAAAGGTGAACCAGGTCTCTGCGCAGCTAATATAGCAGAACTCACTCGAGGCGATCCAGGTCAAAGAGGAGATCCAGGAGCACAAGGACCACCGGGTATGATCTACTAAATGAAGTTGATCATTTTTTTTTCTAATTAGTTAAGTGTTTTCAATTATAAATGTTAGATAAAGGTTTTGTTAAATTTAATTATTTACCTTTTTATACCTCATTTTAAGTGTGCGAAATCGAGTACGAGTAAATAATTGCAATGTTTGCTAGCATCATTTTATTAACATTTAATTTATTTTATAGGAGAACCTGGTGAAAAAGGAGATAAAGGCGGACCAGGTCGTCCAGGAGAAAAAGGAGAGTTAGGATTACCAGGAAGAACAGGACCTGTTGGCCCTCGTGGTCTACCCGGACCACGAGGTGAAAAGGGTGACATGGGTCCTATAGGTTTTCCAGGAGCTCCGGGTTTAACCGGCCCAAGAGGATTCCCAGGCATTCCAGGAACTAAAGGTGATAAAGGAGAGATAGGACCTTCGATGCCCGGCCCTCAAGGCCCTCCTGGATTACCCGGCCTAAAAGGAAACGATGGTCCCCGAGGCTCACCTGGTACACCTGGTGACGATGGCCTACCTGGACCCGCTGGATTGACAGGAGATAAAGGTGACAGAGGTTTTACTGGCAGAGTTGGACTTCCGGGACCATTTGGACAAAAAGGAGAGCCTGGTCCAACAGGGCCACCTGGTATTGCTGGAACGCCTGGATTACCAGGAAGGGATGGTCCCAAGGGCCAGCCCGGTTATCCAGGGCTACAAGGAAAACCGGGGGTTATTGGCTTACCAGGTCTTAAAGGAGAACCGGGAATACCAGGACGTGAGGGTGCTAAAGGACTGCCAGGAGCACGAGGAAGACCAGGTATTCGTGGAACACCTGGCGTAGCAGGAACACCAGGCGAAAAAGGAGATAAAGGTGATACTGGCCTGACTGGATTACCTGGGCCAGCTGGTTTTGATGGTCCCCCAGGCCCTATAGGCGTTCCTGGACTCAAGGGAGATCAAGGGTACCCAGGTCCGCCAGGGCCAACAGGAAGAACAGGATTGCCTGGAGAAAAAGGAGATAGAGGTTTCCAAGGTGTTGCTGGTCCTAAGGGAGAGCCTGGTTTAGCATCTGACAAAGGAGAAAAAGGAGAACCAGGCATACCCGGTCGAAGTGGCCTCGATGGCTTATCTGGTGAAAAAGGTGACAAGGGAGATCGTGGTGACACTGGTTTGGCAGGTTTTGGGTACCCGGGACCTATTGGAGAAAAAGGAGATAGCGGTAGCCCAGGGAAAGATGGTTATCCCGGACCACCAGGTCAAAAAGGAGATACAGGATTTGCTGGATTGCCTGGCTTGAAAGGAGACAGAGGACTCCCAGGTATTCCTGGACAACCTGGCTCACCAGGTATGGATGGTCGCCCAGGAGAAAAAGGTGATACCGGTGTACCTGGCTTTACTGGTGAAAAGGGTGACAGAGGTGAACCTGGAACACCTGGACAAGATGGGTTCGATGGCTTCAAAGGAGACCGCGGTCCTCAAGGACCCCCTGGATTAACTGGTCCGGTCGGTTACCCTGGCCCCAAAGGTGACATAGGTCCTCCGGGTCCATCATTGAATGTCAAGGGAGAAAAGGGAGAAATCGGTCCCCAAGGAATACCAGGAGCTAAAGGTGATAAGGGTGATAGAGGACTTACCGGTGAACGTGGCATGGATGGTGAAAAAGGAGACCGCGGATTTGCAGGACAGAAGGGAGAAAGGGGATTAACAGGATACCAGGGAGATAAAGGTGCGTCATGTAAAATCTGATAACCATTATTTTGTTACAAATTTGTTCATGCAATGCTCTTTAATGAAAATCTTAAAATTTATTTTATATTAATATAGAATATTTTCTTTTCTAGGAGATAGAGGTCCCGCTGGTCCTGAAGGTTTACCTGGTTTGACAATCGTAGGTGAAAAGGGATTACCTGGAATAAACGGTAAACATGGACGCCCAGGTGCTCCTGGTAGTCCAGGGGAAAAAGGAGACCAGGGCCTTCCGGGTCTTCCAGGACCAACTGGTCAGCCTGGTTTGAACGGCAGACCTGGCCCACAAGGTGAAAAAGGCGATCAAGGACGAGAAGGTTTAGCAGGTCCACCAGGCTTCGATGGACAGCCAGGTCGCCCTGGACCACCGGGTATCACCGGCACAAAAGGAGATAAGGGTGATCGAGGCCCTACTGGCTACGGGTTGCCTGGTGAAAAGGGTGATCAAGGTCCACAAGGTTTGCCGGGTGCTCTAGGTCAAAAAGGTGATAAGGGTGATCGCGGGTTAGATGGTTTTGATGGGCAGCCCGGAGCAATCGGTTTACCAGGGGAAAAGGGTAATGTAGGGTATCCAGGTCGTATTGGGTTTACAGGACCACAAGGTAATAAAGGTCAGAAAGGAGAGCCAGCTGCTATAATTTATGGACCTAAAGGAGAACCTGGACCTCGTGGTCCACCTGGATTAAACGGATTACCCGGACGCGATGGCGCACCAGGAGGACCTGGCCTAGACGGAAGCCCCGGAGAAAAGGGTGATCGCGGATTCGACGGACCAATGGGACCACCAGGCCCGCGTGGACTTCCAGGGCCTCAAGGTTTAATTGGAGAGAGGGGTGAAAGAGGAGACACCGGAAAACAAGGTTACCCTGGAGCACCTGGAGCCCCATGCCAGACACAAGATTATCTTACTGGAAATCTATTAGTTAAGCACAGTCAAAGCGCTGAAATACCGGATTGCGATCAAGGCCATGTTAAATTATGGGATGGATATTCCTTACTCTACATTGATGGAAATGAAAAAGCTCACAATCAAGATTTGGGACATGCAGGATCTTGCATAAGGAAATTCAGCACCATGCCGTTCCTATTCTGCGACTTAAATGATGTGTGTAATTATGCCAGTCGAAACGATCGAAGTTATTGGTTATCTACTGGTGAAGCAATACCTATGATGCCGGTGGAAGGAAACGAGATTGCGAAATATATATCTAGATGTGCAGTTTGCGAAGTGCCTGCTAACGTAATTGCCGTCCATAGTCAGACTCTTGACATTCCGGCATGTCCTGGAGGATGGAGTGAATTATGGATTGGATACAGCTTTGTCATGGTGATTGACAATTTTTTTTCATGAGTAATTTTGCATAACATGTAATTTATTTTTTAACGAAACCTTTTTTTATTTCAGCATACTGGCGCCGGTGGACAAGGTGGTGGTCAATCTTTAGCAAGCCCTGGTTCATGCCTCCAGGACTTCCGTGCGACTCCCTTCATCGAGTGCAATGGCGAGGGTGGAACTTGTCATCACTTTGCTAATGAGATCAGCTTTTGGCTAACAGTCATAGAGGACAATCAACAATTTTCAAGTCCCAGACGGTCTACACTTAAATCGGGAAGATTACTTGAGCAAGTGTCTCGATGCACTGTATGCATCAAAAATACTTAACATACCTAATAGATGGTGTCAACTTACAAATCGATAAACAAAAGATATTTTAATATCTACATAATACACACGTCCCGGTGTCGTGTACAAAACAAATTCCTGACCATAAACTTTTCCAATTATGTTACGAAAAGTAGGTAAGTTAGTAGATTGGTTGGATCCGATACGGCATTCAGGAGATTGCGAAAAACTCCTAAGCAACTTATTATTTTTTCTGAAGTACTAACTTACTTATTGCATCAAATCGACTATACCATGAGTTAAAGAGTCATTATTATATTGATTAAGTACACCAAAGCAATTTATTGTTAATAAAATAAAAAGTTATTTAGGAAAAATATTTAAATAGATTACAAATTCACTTAGGTAGTTTACATATTAATTAATTAATATATTTTTTAATATTCTCTATCCACTCTGACCTCTTCCTAATGAAAATAATATACACATCCATAAAATAAGACTTACCTACATGCACAATTATTATTGTTGTTGTTGTCTAAATTAACCTGTCTATCTTTATGTTAAGCAACTTCACTAGTCACAGTAAAATCCAGATTTATTTTAGAATGTATGTACCGAACCTACTTACATTAAATAAGATTTAATAAAATGTATATATTACACTCTTTAAAATTTTGGCCTTAGGATTAAGTGAGCAGTCTATTGAATTAAATTATAATAAATAGTGTACCTAATCAATTAAATTATGCTTTCTGTATCTATAAAGTTTTATTAATAGGTAGTGATGAGGATATTGAATTAAGCACTGCCATTGTAGATAAATAAATGTTATGGCTCAATTATATATTGTCAGTATTTATGTTTGATGGCTGTACCCTGCCACCGGTTAAAATTAGCTCTGGCCTGCTAATTTCATTAACGTAGTAGTAGGTAGTAAGCACTTAAAATCAAACTACGTACAAACTCTACAACTCTCATGTAAGAGGTATACTTACTTTATTAATTTCGCACCCAAATAGGTCAGGTGCTTTAGGAATATCAAAATGTGATTGAGCCATAATCGGAAAATATTTAAGTTACATTATTGTAATAAATAAATTCAAAAGTTTTTATGTTTTTATTACTGCAGTAGAGTTCTTTTAAAGTTCCAACACTTCGCTCTGGTTTTATCACCAACGACCATCTTCAAACTTTTAAAACAGTCGTAGAAAATGTGCCAAGTACGGTAAACACTTTAAATCCTAGCCTTCATCGACTACGAGAAAGTATTTGACTCGATCGAGTTGCGGTTGAAGAGCGAGCCATAGTCTGATCTCTGATGGTGTGTAGATGAAAGATAGATACATAAAAATCCTCCCCCTCCGCCCATCAGAATGCTACCGTCTTTTAGTCTTGGGCAAAAAATATCGATATATCAAAATATCGATATTTATTTTCAGATATCAAAATTAGCGATATTTCTTCCCGCGATATATCAATTTTCGATATTTATTTTCAGATATCAAAATCGATATATTTTAAAAGCTCTGCTGGCTGCTCATGCGTCACATCATGTTTTTGACCAATCCGATTTCTTAAATTTAGAAAATATGCAGTAGGCTATATGGGTTTAGTTTCTTTGCTTCAAACACAAACAAAAATTACACTCTATGACTTCCTTGTCTATGACCATGACATTGCTTGTTAGTTTGGTTGGTATCACTGCACTGGACTGACTGCATTTTAGAGTGTATTTGCTTTAAAATTTCGATAATTTTGGCAATATGTATAAATAATTGCAAATTGGGCAAAAAATATCGATATATCGAAATATCGATATTTCTTGGGTGATATATATCGATATATTTGAAAAATATCGATATTTTTTTTCCGTTTGCCCATCCCTACCGTCTTTGTCTCCCTGTGTAAGAAAACAAACAAATTCCATCTATATGTCTATAGAGGAGTGTTTGGCAAGAGGACACCAAATCGCCGAAGCTGACCCTAGCACTAGATCTGTTCCACACATGCAGCTTGGATTGGGCAAGGCTATTAAGCCTAGCCTATCAATCATTAGATTAATGGAGAGAGACTTACGAATCTAAAGTTTGTCAACGACCAAGAGTTCAAGTTTCGGAGAGCATTGAGGGTATGAGGTCAATGCTGGAGGAGTTAAAATGAAAATCCGAAAAGCCAGAATAAGTTAGAGAAAAAAAAAATGGCTTAACAACGTTCGCCGGGTCAGCTAGTAGAAGTACCTATGAATAATACAAATTAATAGTTTAGAAAGCACTAGAAAAACACGCTTTTCTAAATGCACTTAAGAACCAACAATAAATTATGGAACGTTCATGCTGTCTCTATTTCTGGGCTGAAGTGTAAACTATGTGTTTTTAATTATAATATTTGAATGTGAAGTGTGGGGCGCTGGAACAGGAAATACTTTGTTATAAACAAATACTAATACTTAATTCCTGGCGGAAGCTGCATAAGGTCGCACAAGAGCATAACGTTTATGCCGCCAGGGTTACCAAAAGGAACCAAAGTTCATTTCAAGACCTTTCTAACAAGCCCAAATACGGCTATGATACGATATTCCATCAGGGAATACCAGTGCCTATCTTCCGGCTTCATTATCAGACCTTAAAACCTAATAGTGGTCAGAGTTATATTAGTACTTAGTGACATGGTTTGTATGGAGAACCTTGCAGATCTTCAACAAAGGATGCCGCTTGGCACAGACGTACCTGGTGGTCATCTGAGCTGATTTAGCCCGGCCCGCTTTGTTGAAGATCTGCAAGGTTGACGTCACTAAATACCCTACTATTTATTTGGTTTTATATAGTATTAGTATTATAGTATTAGTTGGTACGGGCAACCTTGCAATCTTCAACAATAAAAAACCGCTTGATACAGGCAGTGAAGGTATAGTTCCTTGCAGATAGGTGGAGGGAGGCAGGGAGGGAAAATTCATCTACAGCCCTGAACTCTTCCGTCGATCATATTCCACCATGAGTTTAGCAAAGAAGTCATATTTGGTATCGTTTATGTTTATACTGGGTGTCCCTGGATGTTTTGATCAAATCAAACAGGCGTAGGTAATAGTGGGGCTCATTCTCAAACTTTTTAGCTCTATTAATATGAGATACATTTTTTAGGAAAAAAGTGATGTCTTTTTCAGTTTAATTTTTTTTATATTGCTTAGATAGAGATAGACGATGTCAGAAAGTTTGCGTTTGCATGGGAAGTTCCCATAATTAACCAGCAAACGTATACTTGGCGATAATTGGTATTTTCCTTATCATTGCAACATTCAACCTTCCTGAATATTTAATCCCACCAAAAACATTCTGTAAAAAAATAGCCAAGATTCGATGGAGCTGCTTGTTTATCTCAAAAAGGTCATGAAATCTAAACAAAGTCGTGCCAAGTCTAAGGTTCCTTACTGCGATGTCTTTATTATTTTAGTTAATGTAGTATGACTTGGCCGTTCTGGCGACAGATTGGTGCAATGGTGTCATGAAGTACCTGGTTTTGTACCCTTCAACGGCCAAGTTACACAACATTAACTAAAATAATAAAGAAATCGCAGTAAGGAACCTTAGACTTGGCACGACTTTGTTTATAGCCTGACCAGGAATATATGGGACCTGAATTAAGGGCGCTACGAATCCTCTTTATATGACAACACTTGATATAATCATACCAGCGTAGATTGGCAACTGAACAAACAAAACTGTATTTTATGTTTACATTTATGTTACATAAGTCTCATAACAAATTCGATACAAGAACAAGACACTCGCAAATTAAGTAGGTAGGTACTTGTTAAAGTCAGTGACTCTTTGTAATATTGGCCTTGAAATTTGGCTCAAATTGGAATTATTATTCCTAAGCCTCATTGGAGTGGAAGTACCTATTACCTAATGTTCTTCTAAATTATATTATTTATAATTTTAAATATTGTATGTGAAACTACTAGGAACTATTTCAGTGAAATATTTTAGCAGGGTTGAAATAAAGAAAATAATAGACTTAAAACAAGTATAAATAATTATAATTTTCAAAATCGTTATTACAATATTCTCCATTGCCATCGGTAGCCAATTCTAACTATTCACTATATGACATACCAAAAATTGTGATATGACAACTAAATCGTAATTCATTCAAATAAATAATGATGATTACACGAATTTTCTTGTCAAAAATTACTACAGCACATGTTAAACCACTTTTCTTTTAGGATAGCTAATAGTTCTCGGCGTTTTTAACACATGAAAATATCACATACTCGAAAATTAGATCACGCTTCCAGTTTGACACTAATCATTATGACAATTAATGACATGACAATGACGATTTGTGGTTTCTGTTGCCAGTAAAAGAAATTAGTTCCAGTTGTTTTCCGCAACATGGCGAGGTCCCATATATTCCTGGTCAGGCTATAGATTTCATTACTTTTTAGTGATAGGTAAACAAGCAGCTCCATCGAGACTTGGCTAGTTTTTACAGAATGTTTTTGGTGGGATTTCACTTCTTTTTGTGAAGATCTGGGCATATTTATTTAATTAATATTTTGGTGTTTGTTGAATTTGTGTAATGTTCGATTGGAATAAAGTAAATCGTTCGACAATTTTTTCTTGTAAACTTGTAAGTATAAAGCCAGTCTAGTCTTATCCCGAGTTTTCCTTTAATTTTATTTATATGCGTATTAAAACTTTAAAAGCAGAAGGGGAGGCATTCGTCCAGCAGTGGGACGCTATAGGCTAGATTAATGTGTCCCACTACTCCGGATTTTTGCAATGACAGTCGATTTTTACCTCTAAGTAAAAATAGTCGGTTCCGTACCTCAAAAGGAAAAAAGGAACTTATAGGATCACTTTGTTGTCCGTCTGTCTGTCAAGAAGACCCTTTTCTTAGGAACAGGTGGACGTGGAGGTATAAGGTTGAAATTAATATCAAATACTTATGTCTAAATAGTTAGTTATAGACAAGGTAATACAGTTCTCTCCGTTCGTTCTTTTACGGTTTTGAATTTTAGCAACTTATGTCATTTAAACAAAAATAGAAAAATAACGTTTTCCATACAATTTTCAAAACTGGATACTTTGTATCAATACAACGATATATCGGATCAAAATATAGCAGCTAAAATATCGATATCGTATTACAAATCTGTGCGTCCTGTGAAAAGTGATATAAGTTGACTTATATCGAATTTGATATTATTGTTGCATCTTTATTAGAAAAAAATACTCAATTTTTCTGTCTAATTAACGTTTTGATACGATTTTTAGTTTCCGAGATCGTATGGTACATCTAAGACGAAATGGCGTGTTTTGATAAATATTTTTGTGTAAATAAATACTTGTAGACATGTATCGTTCACAATATTCAAGTTATGAAATAAATATTTGTGTACAAAGATGTATCTTAAGTCATATCAATATTCACATATATTTATTACCTTCTAATTAGGTTTCATCTGATACATAAAATTGTGATATGACAAAAATTACTACCATTAATTTAGTAATAATCGCCCGTCGCTAGTCCCATGGCATTAGGGATTGTTTCCAGGTCTTATGATTTTATTGATGGAAAATTAAAACCATTAGTTACACACAAAATTTACTCGTTCAAATAAAATAATTCCATTCTTAGGAATATTTCTATAACCATGAACCTACTTATGAGTAAATGACATATTCATCAAATAATAGGTACATCCAAAAGAGATTGCATATTACAGAGTAACCTTTGTACCCGACTGCGGAAAGAGGGTAATGTATTTCGAGAGTATGTCTTGACGACCGTCTTGGTATAGTGGTTCGCGCTACGGACTTCTAAACCAGTTATATCAATAGACACAAAGTAAATGCATACACTTCATCGGTACAACTAATCTTGTATCTTTGCTCACAAACATAGGAAACTAATATTTTTTTGTGTATAGTGATTTAAGTTAGGTTATATCATTACTCACGAGAAAATTGGAACGGTTTCGATCTAAAATATGTGCAAAGTGATACATCTTCTAAACGCGGGTGTTGCGCGGGGCGCCGGGGACGTTACTGCGGGGGCACCGCCGTCCGCGCGGGGTCAGTGTTGCACATACTACTGGACGATGTGCCCGCGCGCGCTGTTACAGCAATCCAGTATGGCGCAGAATATACGTATTAGATGTATCATGAAAATGATACATCTAATACGTATATTATATAGATTTCAAACATTTTTCGTGTATTTATTGTAATTTGGACTAATATCAACTTACACAAAATACTTACTTCAGTTACATCAAAATACACGAAATCTATTTATTATTGTGATTTTTGAAATCGTTATTACTTTTCTTTGTTATTTATTTTTATGATGGGCTACAATGTTAAATATTGTTGCAGCGTCGCTCTTTCCGTGTAAAACGCATGATAGATATGTTAAACGTAAATAAAAGAATGACAAAGATGATATTTACGTGGATAAAAACATTTCTTCTTCTTCCTGACAAAATAATAATTATAACGGAAGTAAGTCGAATAGCAAGGAAATATTATTAGAGCAGAGTCCTTCTAAAAATAACATATTGTCATTTAAAGAAACATGTGACGACGAGGATAATGGTTCATCTCCTGATGGTGATTTCGGTTCTTCTAGTAGTGATGATTATAAACCTGGTTCTGATGAATGTAGTAGTGATAGTTCTTACGATTCTATAAATGCCAAAACATGACTCCTCTTTCCACAGCCGTAGCACCTGGTTGCTTTCGAGTACTAGGGTGAACACCGCCCCTCGGTTGACCGTCGTGTGAGCGTTGCGGCTAAGACTTCGTACTGGCTGCGACCTCCTTATATATTTTCAACTTTTCTTTCAGACCCCCATTCGACGTGACTCCATATAGCATGGCCTTGATGTATCATTAATTCCTTCTACAATGTATTTTATTGCAACGTAATCTGGGAGCTTTCCCGCCTTCCCAGAGCCTTCATGGTCAGCTTGTAGTCCAAGCAGGTCTCACTGTATTTTTTCCGCCCCAGACTCATCATCTCATGGACAGCCTTTGCGTTCATCGTGTCACTAACTCTTTCGCGATGGCCGCTAGTAGTTCGTCCCACGTTTTATAATAACGTTTAATATGTCTTGTCGCGCGCATAGGGCTGCTGTACCTGGAGCGTCTGCTTCGGTGTCCAGTCAAAGATCTCCCCATTTTCTTCAATATCCTGTATCCAAGCCGCAACTGTGTACAGTGCATCATTACCGCTGAACTTGGGTATCAAATCCTCAGCCATGTGCAATAGACCGCCTCCGCCTCTGCCTTCACCATGTCTGCTGCATCGTATGGTTTTCGGCATCTCTGCCACCTCGTCGTCAAGCTTAGTCTCCTGACCGGTTACCTCTCCCTCTGAGCACGTAGTACCCCACCACGCGCTTGCTGGCCACACCCGCGCCATCTTCGCAACTCATCCCGCATATTTCAGGGACCTCGATCCCGGACGAGCCCCCAGATAATGTGGAACTGGGGTTTGAAACTATGCAAGTCGAATACGGTTTAATCTTTCTTTATTTCCTTCTTCTTTATTAACACATCTTAAGCATCTGAGAACATCTTTACTTCTTTCCAGCTTTTTTACAACTCCCGCCATCTTGACCGAACCCATAACAACCACTCTATCCTTTATTCTTTTGTTACACTCATACCAATCATACAGCCTTCACTCACTCTCTATCTAGCTATCCCACATGTATATTGTTGATTCATGTCATTGATATCTTTCCCGTTTCAATATTGAATTTGTTTACTACAATATTAATGTTTAACTAAGATAAACTAAATTCAAATAATTTAACTAAAGAATCTTTGCATTTAGCAAAGATTTTTTCCTGTTTAGTGCTTTATTTTTATGCCTTTTGTTTTTAAACTGTTTCTTTTATCAACTAGTAGTAGAAATATAAGTCAACTTATATCAAAAAACACATAGTAACCCGACCGATATTTTTGTGTAGATCGATGTAAATAACAAAAACCATAGCATTTACAAGTTTTGTGCTTATAGTTCTTATGCCAATTGAAAAATATTATTTATTTGTTTGACAGCTTTGAACAGGAGTTGATTTAGTTTCGTATAAAACTACCTGACAATGCAACAATATCATCTTTTACCAAAGCTTCACACAAAATGTAAGGTGATACAACTCATTTAGAATCATTAGACACGATCATTCATTTGGTGTGTTTTGATACAACAAATAGTTTTTTTTTAAATATCTCTTTCTGTATTTAACGCCATTTGAGCAGCAACTTAGTAGGCTGTAAACAATATGACACTAATACAAATTGTGTCACTATTTTTGTAAAATAATTATCCTAACAAATTTAATAATTTTTTAAACACAAAAACTACTGTATTGTAAAGTTCACATTTTCGAGATGTATCAGTTTTCACAGGACGCACAGAAATATGCATCGCATTACTTTATCAACAACACTACAGCTGTCATTTCAGAAAATTGTCATTCTTTCATTCATTCGCTTTGTGCCTACAGACAGTGTGACCGTTTTTAGCATATTTGATGCTAAGTTAGCATTTTTTAACCTCTTTGGAATATTTTTGGCATACTAATTAAATTTGGCATATTTTGGCATAATTGCCGTAAATAAATTGGGAATTCAGAATTATGGTAAAAACCGTATGGCTTGTGTGGCAGCACTGCTATTTAGACTGCGTTTTAAAACACCTCCGCGCCGGGAAAAGTAACTTTTACCCTGCCAAGAAGGTGGTTTGTAGTCTGTGGTGCGGGGAATACCCTGAGAGTGAGAATTCCCTTGACTTTAATGTAAGTAATATAACATCGTGATCACTGATGAGTCACAGTCAGTCAGTTTCTGTTTTCAGTTTTAGATAGTTTGTTAGTGTGATAAAAATTATGTCTAAGCGTAAATACGAACAAAGATATCGAAGTGAGTGGGAACAAAAAACTGAATTCTCATCGTGGCTATGCAAAGACAAAAATTCGGAAAATGCCTTTTGCAAAGCGTGTGGTACAACATTAGTGAGTAAAATTGCTACTATCAAAGCTCACTCGGAATCTGATAAGCATCGTAAAAAGATAATACATTACAGTGGACAGTCTCAGGTAATTATTTTTTTTTAAGTACAATAGCAACTTTGTACGTATGTTTTCGATATTGTGGTATTGATTGTATTTAAATAGGACTAACTATCCCTATTTCAATTGACATATGACTTAGGTGTAATATGTGCGCGATTAGAATAGGATTGGTGGAACCTTAGGTCAAAGTAAATTAGTCAAGTTATTGTTGCTAGCCAGTTAGTAAATTGTACTTGTCAATAAGGTAAACGCTTCCAGTACCTCACTTCCAAGAGGTACTATGTACTATCCCACCCAGATTGTAATGTGAGAATGACAAGTATGTGCATTATACTATACGAATATATTAATCATTCTTATAATAATTTTAAAAATTCAATTCACAGATTGACCAAATATTCAAAAAGCGCCCTCTCGTCACAGAAATACGAAAAGCTGAACTTGAAATTTGCGCTGCCTTAGCTGAACAACATATCGTTTCGCACGATGGATCATCTCAGCCCTCTGTTTGGAAAAGTTTTTCACGATTCTGAAATTGCGAAAGGATTTTCATGTAAACGAACCAAATCCGCGCAACTAACATACGATGTTTTATCTCCATCGTTTGAAAAACAATTACTGTTAGATTTAAAAGATGTGTCACTGTCAGGTTAACCAGTATTTTCTTTAATAATAGACGAAACTACTGATGTAGCTTCAGACAAACTTCTTGCAGTAGCTGTAAAATACTACAGTGTTAGTAAAAAAATAATTAAACAAATTTTTTAGGTACTATTAAGTTATCTGATGAAACTGCTGAAGGTATTTTCAAATCATTATGTGACAAATTAACGGCTCTGGGTCTTACAGTTAAGGATGTATTAGGATTTGCAGCAGATACAAGAAACGTTATGTTTGGGCAGCATGGAGGTGTGGTAGCCAAAATTAAATCTGTAAATCCTAATTGCACCTTTATAAAATGCGTTTGTCATTCTTGTGCTCTGGCAGTAAGTTACGCCAGCAAGAAACTACCAAGGTCTATAGAACAAGTGGTTAAGGAAGTTTATACACATTTTGCTAATAGTCCTAAGCGTCAAAGAGAATTTGCACATTTTCAAGAGTTTGTTGGGACAAGCCAGCATCGTATTTTGCGTCATTATGAAATACGCTGGTTATCCTTACACGCTTGTGTAAACAGGATTGTACAACAATGGCAGGCGTTAAAATTGTACTTTCGCGCGCTGAACATCTCCTCGACAATAACTTATCCACAGTTTTTTTGCATGAAAGCTTTGAAAATGAAATAATAAAGTTATACCTGTTATTTTAGGATTATATTTTACCTGTGATCAATAAATTTAATGTCATATTTCAAGCCAGTTACTGTGTTATTCACACACTTCATAAAGATTTGAATGACATGTATAAAACAATTTTAAGTTGCTATTTGAAATCAAGTTATGTTAGATCTACAGAGATTAATGACATAGATCCCAACAGCACTGTAAATTATCTCAACCTCAACGATATGTATCGTGGTGTTAATGTGTCAAAAGAAATTTCAGCCATGCGTTCTCGTAATATACCACCAAACACAATAATAGACTTTTTACAAAGATGCCAAAGTTTTCTTATTGAATTATGCAATCAAATTAAAATAAGGCTTCCTGTTGAAGATAAATTATTTAAGGAGCTACGGTTTTTGGATCCGCAAGTTGCCGCGTACGAAAACTTTTCGTCATTAATAGAATTTTTAGAAAATTTTCCAAATATAGTAAATTCGGACTGTCTAAAACAATCGATTGACGAGGAATATCGTCAATTAAAATTAGACACCAAAGTGCAAGAACTCATGGCAGGAAAATCTGGAGGCACGGTTATAAGTACAGAAGAATTTTGGAGTTTAGTAGGTGATATTTGTAATGTTAGGGAAAACACTCCCAAATATAAAAACTTATGTAATTTTTCTAAGTGTTTAATGAGTCTTCCAGTTTCAAATACACAATGCGAAAGAGTATTTTCCTAAGTGAATTTAATAAAAACAAAACAACGAAACAGATTTCTAGCTGAACACGTTTCGCATATTTTACATGTTAAACAAGGCATTACAGAGAGCGGTCTTGTATTAATTTTGATCCAACGCAAGACATGTTAAATAAGAATATTTCCAGTAATGATTATTTAATAGATGACGATGACTCAGAATAAAAATATTTAAAATCAATTACATTGTTTCATTTCATAGCATACTTTTGGCAGAAATATGGTTGTATTTTAGCATATTTTAGCACAGGCAACCCTAAGTTTTAGCAGATGTCTTGATTTGAAAACGGTCACACTGCCTACAGAGTACATTATATGTGATTCATTTTCATAAAAATAAATTCCCTATTTTCAGTTATATTTGCAGCAAAATTTCATTTTTTTCTTGCTACTATACTCATTGTGTGTTTGGGTTTTGCAAACTTCTAAATATCGGTGAAAAAAGAAAGTAAAGGAAGCCATTTAAAATCATGTCATTGTCCAATGTTTGTTCATCATTAAGTTTTGTCGTGATAACTATTGCGATTCTAATATTATGTACCGATTCCTATGCCCAATCAAGTGAGAATGACGCTGAAAGTCTTACTAAAATTGGTCAGGGAGTAGGACATATTATGAATATTTATTATTGGTAAGGATAACCTATTTTCTGATAAGATTTCATGTACGTTCCTATCTCAGTCAATGAAGAATAAATCCTATAAACAGTCATGTTTTGCTATAACTCACCTTATTTTCTAGCTATTCATGTGGTTATAGAAAAGTGTTTGAAGACTATGCAGGAATAATACAGCAGAAATATCCTGAGATCTCTGTTATTGGAGCAAATTACGATCCACCAGGCTTGAATATGTACCTTTCTAGAATGATTGTGAGTATTATTTGTTCTTTGTATTTATGGTGGTTTATCCATTTCTGTTCATCTCTCATTTGGTTCAGATTTACGGAATATAGATACTTGTTGCTGAGGAAATTTATAAAAGAACTAAATCCTGCCATGATTTGCATTGTTTTAATTTTATTCAATTTTACACAATTTAAAAAGGATAGATATGGCGTAAGTGTTTTTATAATAAATGATTCAATTATGTCAATCAAGGCAGAAGATTCACTCACCATTATCAGAGCCAGATGCTGAGCAATGCAGAGCAGATTGTAACAGATGCTGAGAACACACAAAACACAATACAAACAATAGCTACTCTCTTCCCTGTTTAGGGTTCCGTAGCCGAATGGCAAAACTCCCCCCCTCCCCCCCTAACTTTTGAACTAAGCAAGTGTAAATTTCGAAAAAAAACATGATGCTGATCTTAACAAATTATTTCAACAAAAATTTGTTTGAACGAGATTGAACTAGTAGTTTTTGAGATATAGCACATTTTTAACAACCGCAAATATAACTTTGTTCTTCATACAAACACATAAAACTTAGTTATATTTGCTGTCAACAAAATATTGTGGTATTTTGGCTAAGTAGAAGTAAGTGGATCCTAATTCAGTTAAAGTTGGCATGGAACCCTTAGTGTGCGAGTCCGACTCGCACTTGGCAGGTTCTTTTTGTTTGATTTTAGTAAGACTTAGAAGTCTTCACTTAGTCCCTGAAACAGGGCAGTCAGTGATAGACTGGTTTTGAGCTTCATATTACCATTGTGTGGGTAATACAAATTTTAAAAACAATTGTTTGTAATCATGTTCTAACAGCATAAAATTTAAATTTTGTCAGCAAAAGGATTACAATTTTTTGTAACATGAAACTAATCAATATTGTTTATTCTGTGTCAATATTAAATAAAAAGTAATAATAATAGTAGGTATCATTTCACCAGTTTCTGTGCAACTTTTTTTTAATCATTTTAGGAGTTCCTCCAGCTACAGACTTGTTTTTCTAATAAATTTTCTATTGTTTTAGGGATTTGGTAAAATGATTTTAATTATGTGCATACTGAGTGGTGTCAACATATTTGCTTGGTTAAACAAGCCACAACCATCATGGTGGAGCTGGTGTTTGGAAAACAAGTTGTATGCATGCATGATGATGTTCTTCTTAGCAAACATGTTAGAGGGGCAACTGGTATCATCAGGGGCATTTGAGATATCACTGAACAACATACCACTTTGGTCAAAACTGGAAACTGGTAGAATTCCGCAGCCTCCAGAGCTATTCCAAATAATTGATAACACTTTACAGTTCTCTAAATTAGACATGCCAAACAACTTTGTGCAATAATATTAAATAGGTTATTTTTAATGTATTGAATACCTACCTACCTACTTGTTTGAACAATGAAGGGATTTATGGTTGTTTGACATGGTTTATTTTAGTAACTGGCATATAATAGCACTGGTGTAAAGCAAAATACATATGTAGTGATTGTTTATGATTACAGATTCACTAAATAAAAAAAAAGTTATTTTTCGCAAATTTTATTGTTACATAGAGTACAAACAAACAGCACTTCATTTAATTAGTATTACAATGTCTTTTAAATAGAACTTATGAATCATTTCTTTTCTTATCATCTAAGTTAATTGTTACTGTTATCTAATCAGAGATGATTCTAGTCAGCTGAGGATTTAATTCTGTAACTAAACATTTCAAGAACATGTAAAAACCCTCTTTAATAAAGATTATAGTAATAAATGGTTAGTCATTTATATAGCCCTATCAGACTCCTAACAAAATTGACAGTACGGTTCCTGCTCCTAACAAAATTCGGTTTTATGGTTCCATCCGGAAAAAAGCATGAAACTTGGCACGATTGTAGCTTTCGTATGTGTACTTTATTTCCGATATGGAAACACGCTGGTAAATGATTGCTTCTATTCCCCCACCCCCCCTTTTAACACCCCCGTTCTGGTTTTCTGCAATTATTGCAAAAACGGTAAGACCTAGGAGTTTACTGTTCAAAAGCAAATCATTGTCGATAAATTACCTAAAAACGATACTAAATTTGTAGTGGTAAGACTAATGTTTCTTATAATACAGCCATAAAACTTGATGGTATTTTAAAAAAACGCACACTTTTGCCCCTCTTGCTCTATTACAAATTACAAGAGTTATGATAAAATGACCTTAGAAGATTTTATACCTTATACAGGGTGTGGCGTAAATAGTGGTCCAAAGCAAAGGTGTGGATACACTGTACACTGAAGCACCACATACCAGTATTTAAAAAAAAATTATGTACAGGGTTTTCAAAAAAAAAAATTTTTTTAACTTTTTTAGAAATCGTTACCTTGCCTTACAAATTTGGTTATAATTTCCAAAAATGACGGTTTTTTTTTATCCATTTTTTTTATTATTATTGCTGATCACTTGTACTTAGTACTCCATTCGTTTTTTTTTTTACAAACTGAATTTAATAAAAAAAATTAAGTTTCTTTCAAAATTCAATACTCACTGCTAGCAAATCGTTTGACTTTCAATGCTTTTGGTGCAAAAAAAATGTACCACACTGTCAGTGCCCATTGTTTAAAAAAAATGCCCATCTTTTGCAGATTCTAAAATGGTGCAACAATAAGTGTTACGACTTACAGGAAAAAAGTTATTGCTTTTCGAAACAAAAAGGAGCCCAATTCAGAAAAACAATTTATTTGAAGTTCAAGGGTTTACAAGAGTTGTAATTTTTTTCTGTGTTTCGAAAAGCAATAACTTTTTTCCTGTAAGTCGTAACACTTATTGTTGCACCATTTTAGAATCTGCAAAAGATGGGCATTTTTTTTTAAACAATGGGCACTGACAGTGTGGTACATTTTTTTTGCACCAAAAGCATTGAAAGTCAAACGATTTGCTAGCAGTGAGTATTGAATTTTGAAAG
This sequence comes from Pyrausta nigrata, assembly GCA_949316185.1. Taxonomy (NCBI): domain Eukaryota; kingdom Metazoa; phylum Arthropoda; class Insecta; order Lepidoptera; family Crambidae; genus Pyrausta; species Pyrausta nigrata. Next base: position 11,063,579 of record OX438938.1, read on the forward strand.
AAACTTAATTTTTCTTATTAAATTCAGTTTGTAAAAAAAAAAACGAATGGAGTACTAAGTACAAGTGATCAGCAATAATAATAAAAAAATGGATAAAAAAAAACCGTCATTTTTGGAAATTATAACCAAATTTGTAAGGCAAGGTAACGATTTCTAAAAAAATTAAAAAAAATTTTTTTTTTGAAAACCCTGTACATATTTTTTTTTTAAATACTGGTATGTGGTGCTTCAGTGTACAGTGTATCCACACCTTTGCTTTGGACCACTATTTACGCCACACCCTGTATATTGGGCTACAATATGACACCAAAAACTTTGTGCTAGAGCCAATTCTAAGAACTGTTTTTTTAAGAACTTTAAGACCGGACTTTAAGAATTGCTCTACGCTTATTATTTTATTTAACTCTCTTGTTCGCTCTATTCTGGAATATGCATCTGTTGTTTGGAGCCCGCACTATAAAAAATACATAGATTTGATTGACCGTACTCGACTTAAATTCATGAAACAATTTGAGTTTAGATGTCCCGATCATACATCCTGTACTCATAACGAGTCCGTACCTTCTTTACTCAGTCGCCGTGTTGAAAGAGATCAATTATTTCTTTATAAACTTTTGCATAACCTTATCGACTCTCCCTATCTTTTAAGCGAAATTTCTCTTAGATGTCCCCGACTTAGCGCTCGTTATCGCGTCAGTGTCTTTTTCATGTACCTACCCCTTATATGCCGGTAACACTTTTTTGCCTCGCTCTTGCCGCAATCACAATGACAAGTTTCAATCAGTGGACATTTTTGCATCATCCATACACAAAAAAAAAAACATGATTTGTCTGCTGGCTGCAAATAGTGCGCTTGCAATTGTTAATCTTTTCCCATGTAAATTTTATTTTTATAATTTTAAATAATACTATGTAGTTTTACATCCTTTTTGTTTTTGGTCTGCTCTGAATGTTAAACTTAAGAGAGGAAACGTAATTGGTTTAAATGTTATTAATTTTGTAATTGTATTTTATCTTTATACTTGTGACTGTATGTTTCCCAAATATTAATAAAATAAAATACTCGCCGAGAAAGCTCGCCAAGATTTTTTGCACAAACACTAGTCCGTCCGCCTGAGTCCTCGCCTGCGAGGTACACGGCTGCGAGGGTAGACTAGAAGGGGAACCATGGTATAAGTGGTGCGCAGATCTAGCTTGTGATTGTAACAAAAAATGCAATCAAAAAAAGAAGGCGCAGGCGATAGTGAATGATGACGGAAATTAATCAAAGTAGACTTTAACTTTTTAAATTCATCGTGTCACGTCACGCTAACGAAAATGCGATATCGTTCTCTTTCTCCCCCTGTAACCATTTGAAGCGGGAAAAACTACCGACACCGATCCGAGGACACAAGCGCGAGAACGAGGAGACGAGAAACTACTTTCATTCACGCTTCTCGGCGAGAGTCTGAAGGGGCCATAAAGTAGTAAGGTACTGTAGGTATAGCCTGACCAGGAATATATGGGACCTCGCCATATTGCGGAAAACAACTGGAACTAATTTCTTTTACTGGCAACAGAAACCTCGAATCGTCATTGACATGTCATCAATTGTCATAATGATTAGTGTCAAAGTGGACGCGTAATCTAATTTTCGACCAAGTGCAATTTTTATGTGATAAAAATACCGAGAACTATTCATTTTCGTAAAAGATAAGTGGTTTAACATGTGCTGTAGTATTTTTCGACTAGAAAGTCTATGTGATCACGACGGTTTCTTTAAATTAATGACTGAAGTAGTCGTCATCACGAATTTTTGGTACGTCATATAGTGCGAATAGTGAAATTGGCTACTGATGGCTACGAAGAATATTTTAATAACGATTTTAAAAAAATGATTATAATAAACACTTGTTTTGAGTTTTATTTTCTTTATTGCGCCCTACTTGGATATTACTTTGACTTTGACTTTGATTACAATTAAAATAGGTCGTAGTTTTCTATTATTTCCTCTACATTATGCTAAATTATGATAACATTATAAACAATATTATTTAGAAAAACAATGGATTAACGTTTCTTTTACCCGTTAGTGGTTTTGCAAAAGTAATTGTCTTTTGGCCCAAAATTCAAAGCCAATATTACAAAGAGCTACTGAATTTAATAAGTAGGTACTCAGTTCGCGAGTATTCTGTCATGTTATTTTATCGTAGAATCTGTTATCATTAGGCAGCAGACTTAAAAAAACAACTTGAGTGTAAACATAATATAAAAATATGTATTTTTGTTGCAGTTGCCAATCTACGCTGGTATGATTATACCGAGTGTTGTCATATAAGGTGGATTCGAAGCGCCCTTAATTCAGGTACCATATATTTCTGGTCAGGCTATACCTATTTGGGTAAGATTGTCACTAAGTGTCACAAAGGGCACAATAGAGAGATTCGTTTTCATACAGTAGTGTAAATTAGCTTAGGTTTAGGAATGAAACATATTTTAAATTAAAGATAAATAATTATAATCAGTTTGACAGCTGTCATCCGAAATGAAGATCACGTTGAGCCCTACCATTTGTCCCTACACACCAGTAGTCTAGAGTGGGTAGTTTCCGAGTTATGTCTGTTTCATAAAAGTAAAAAAGTCATTTATTTATGTATGTAGGCCCACAGGGGGCACTTATAGTTTCAATGTTGACAGCTGTCATCCGAAATGAAGATTTTGTCGAGACCTACGATTTGTTCCTACACACCAGTAGTCTTGGGTGGATAGTTTCCGAGTCAGTAACACACAGTGGTCACAACCGAAGAAACAACGTGCCGAAGAAATGGGCATAGGTACACACATGCATACGCTCTAAAAACAGTCTTTCTTCTGACGCAGTCGGGTAAAAGCCGACGTTCCGTTTCTTAATGACTTATTCATATCGCCCGTGCACTACTCTATTAGTCGAGCTGCACGTGGCACATGGGGCACGAGTGGCGCAGCACGAGCTCGTGGCGTTGCGCGCGCGCGCCGCACGTGGCGCACGCCCACACCGTGTGCGCGCCCGCCGCCAGCGCGCGCGCCGACACCGCGCACCCGGGGAACTGCGACCCGCAGCCCGGGCACGACGCCATCCTGCGAACGCGACCGTCACATATACCTATATAAACCGCTTGGGACTGGCGAGCACAGAAAACACCCAAGAGGTGGTGGCGAGCCCAAACACTACACAGGAGCACAACTTTATAATAGTATACCCTCAGATATAAAAAATATCAAGTCGTTCAATGTAAGTATTCAAAACATAATTAGCCCAGTATCTTATTGAAGATGAATCACTCATTTAATATTTTGTAATACCAACTAAAATTAATTTATTTAAAAAATAGTAGGTTAGCTTCTTACCTTACAATACAATATAAATGTGAATAAGTGTGTGTGTGTGTGATGATAGTTGTGTTTTCTTTGTATACTACTGTGTAATTTCGACGGTGAATGCATATTTATTCTACATGTAAGCATTGTTCTCATGTAAGTGACCTAGTTACTAAGTCTTAGTGAGAATAAAGATCTTTAAACCTAACACTAACGGCCCGGCCACGACCTTGCTTCTATCAACGGAATCTAAGCACGCAGCGGCGATTTAACATTTTAGTACATTTGTTGTTACCGCTCGCCACACTGCGCTTTGATTTTTCCGAAAGCGGCAAGGTGGTAGCCGGGCAGTTATGAGTTTAGCAGTTGGCGGGGTCATGGGGTGCGAAAGACGCACGGGCGGGGTGAACTTGCACTTGACTTGCCAAATTTTATTTCTAATTAAATCAAATTATTGATTTGTGATACACATTACAAATTGAAAAACTTTTTTCTGTACCTACTTGATCGGAAATTTACTACTTAACTGGCCAATCTATCCAAACGATAATAAGAACTTGACTCGCCAAGACCGTAAGTTAAATCGCTACTGTATTCATCAGCCTGTAGACGCGTTCTTGTCAATATTCAAATCATGCTACAAGCGCCCACCGCCCGCACCTCTCACGGTCCCCGTCCTCGTCTAACCTCGCGGCCTGTGCCCTGTACCCCGCAGGCGAGGACTAAATTAGTCGGTCTGGAAACTATGACGTGGACGTTATAGGCAAATTTATTGCGGGTTATCTTGAGTATTGAAAGTTTCAACCTACTTACCGACAATATGTAAAAATGTTCATTGTCACTAGACATGTTTTTTGTTTGCATTTTTTAGAAAATTATTTTTTATATTGAAAATGTGTGCTATTACTTACCATTCAGGCATACCAACTTGACAATTAGGGCAGTCAATTTTATTTCCTTTCGCATCTTTGGGTTTGAATCTCGTGAAAATCTCTATCGCCAAAGGGTCGAATGTATCCGGCTGCAAAGTAGGTAAATGTTTGGAATAATAATTACTTTACGTGCGTCATTGTCATGATTAATGTTTTCGGTAGGTAACTATCTAAAACGACTTACATCCAGTGCTTCAAGTTTCACAAACGCCTGTGAGCACAAATCGAATGCTCTTGCCTGGAAGGCTATAAACGCTATCGTACACCAAACCTGAAAAATTAAAGGGAGGAGGTACAGTAGGAGTTACAAGATATAGATAGATAGATAAATACATATTCGATAAACATTATAAGATAACCTTCATATATGTTAAATTTGCCTATTATTTTTAAGCCTGCCTACCTGTATTATTTTTAAGCATCCATTTCAACGAAGATATTTTATCTTCATTTACAAAAGTGAAAGCATTGACGTATCTATATAATAATACATTAATAATATTCTGATGTTTATGTAATATTATCGTCATTTGCGACCTTAGGGTGCCCTATGCCCTGTTATAGGCAAAAGGATCTTTGTACCATGTTTAATATAATATTTAATATAGCCTACAAACAGTTACGTACCTATTGTGTATTAAAATAAAATGTAACGTAATATAATAAAAAGAAAATACAGGGTAGCTCTGTAAATCATTGATCAAACGTAATAGGGTGATACAGGTTATTCCCGACAAAAAATCTACGGTATGACTTCAAATCGACTCAAAAAAAGTAAGGGCTGTTTAAGTATTTAAAAAAATGCTCTTTTTAGTAATACATAGTCAAAATAAACTTATCAGCATGACCCTTATTTTTTTGTGTTTTATCATTGTTTAGAGAATGAAACTTTAATAAAAAAGTAGTGTTGCAGCAACTGTGGGTACACTAACTTCTGAGTAATGGCAACTTTTGTAAAATGAATTAAGTTGGACAGAATATAATTTATAATTATTTTTATAACACTATTTATTTATTAATTATTTTTCGAACACTTTACAGCGATCGTGGTCACAGGGAGACTAAGGTATTATTTGTCATTACAAAGTTTTGAAAAATTTTAACTACCGTCACTCAATAATATTAATTTACGTTCCTATTTACGCAGAAAGATCTAACCGTGTCTTGAGATCTTGCAGTGTTAGGTGTTGCTTTAGGTGTCGCTGTAAAGTGTTCGAAACGTCAGGTTTAAAATAAAATGTAAATAAATCGCGAAGTAATCCGTAAAATTGTGTTTTAATGAGAAAAATTTAGTAATTAACCATAATGTTATTGTAAGAGGAATTTGATATAAAGAAAAATACTGTTTAACCTAACGTAAACGACAATTTATAAATAAAATGTTTTTATTCAATATAATATAACTCCTCCCCTGGCTCGAACACATGCGGAGATCCTCCTGAGCATGCTGAGGATCAAGTTATCCAGCATTTCTTGGGGTAACCCGTCCTATTCTTGAATAGCAGCTTCCCTGAGCTCTGGCACTGTCTGGGGACGAGGCTGACGGTTCCAAACAGCTCGTGCATCGAGCATCTCACGCGTGCTCTATTTGGGTTTAAGTCAGGCGAGCCGGCAGGCCAGGTTAACCTTGTGATGTCGTATTCTCGGAGAGCAGCATTGACTCGTTGAGCTCGATGTGCGGGCGCATTATCATCGACCAGTACAATTTGGTGCCCATGGTTTACTCGGAATGGTCTGACAATTTCATCTTTATACATGTCTGCTGTCATCAAGCCTCGATACGGGATCAAAGGTGTTCTACCTCCGATCATAATACCACCCCAAAAGGACACCGATTTCCCGCCTTGCTGAACTGTTCCTGTGGCAGTTCTTTGCCTTTCACCATCTCCTGGTCTTCTCCAGACACGGACACGTCGGTTATCTGGATGAGTACTGATTCGTTATTCGTCAACGAAGAGACAGTTTTGCCAAATATTTTCTTCTTTATTCTGCCGAAGCCTAGCCCACTCCAATCTCCATCGTTGACGTTGCCGAGAGTTGCCGAGAATTCAGAGGCGGTCGCCAAGACCTCCGTGCTCGTAATCCAGCCTGATGCAAACAATTTCGAGTGGTCTGAGTGGTAACTTCAAGCCCAGAGGCGGCCGGAACGTCTGCTTTTATTTTAGTAGCTTTGATTGTTGGGTCACGGGCTGCCAGCAATCTAATATAGCGCTTTTAGGCAGCAGTCAAAATAGTTGGGCGACCACTGCGGGGTCGATCAGATAAATTACCCATTCCGTGGTACCTCTGCAACGTGGTCACGACACAGGATTGGGATATAGCAAGTCTGCGTGCTATATCCTTCTTCGCCCAAAATTACTTTTCGTGCTCGTAAAACTTCTGATAATCCTCTTGGCATTTTTCCAATCATAACTTTTTGCGAAAAAGTATTTAAAATCGTAAAGATTTAGTTTTTTTAAAGTGATCGTAAACTTTTTTTGATGCTCGCAAGGAGCGCTTATACACGTCCCATACCTATAACCGTACCCTACGACTGCTTCGTATCTGCATAGATACTGATAAAGGTTTTGTTTGTTTAGATAATTTTGAGCATCCCAACGGTTCATATTAAATTGAAAAATAGCTTTGAAACTTTGATGGTAACTACCTGTGTGCACTGCGCGGGGTGCAGGTCGTGGCGCGCGGCGTGCAGGCGCGCGGCGGCCCGCAGCGCGGCGTCGGCGCGCGGGGGCGGGGGGGAGACGAGCGCGCGCGCGCCCGCCAGCCACAGCCAGTGCTGCGCCGCGCCCGAGCGGTAGCAACGCACCGCCTCGCGACTCTTCGCGCCGTCTGCGCGAAACATCCGGAATGTTATAGTCCAGCAAATTCATGCGCGACCGCCGAACCTCCTGCGCCACCGCAAGACGTGCGGAGAGCGAGGAAACGCCGATCGCACTCGACTATCATGGGAAATCCCCTCCCTCGCAACACCACCTGTACCCGCCGACGTCTAGAATGAGAGAGGTGTGGGCACCTCTGACGACCGCAAGAGAATTGAGCAACCCACTCATTGACCTGACAGCTAAATAGCGTTGTCAAAAAAAAGTAGGAGTCGCACTCGAGAGTTCTATACAAAGGCTTTTTCTAAAATGTAACCACAAAGGATTTCGGATTTTTTCTTTCCTTGTGCTGTAAGGCCTCCCGTCCTGCCAAATTATATACCTAATTCTAGGTCTACGGAAGTACTCTATATGTTTTGATTCCCCTGCAAAATATTAAAAGATAAGGCTCAAATGGCCATATCTTTGGATTGCATTGACATAGGTAAGCCAGATTTTTTCAAGGGACCGCAGACAGTATTTGATGTTAATTCCAACTTGGTATCAAGTTCATTCCACGAATTCCTACGAAAAAGGGTCTTGTAACAGACGTACTACAAAGTGATCCTACAAAAGTTACTTTTTAGAAACGGGACCCTAAAAAATAGTACCTATCTTCTAGTAAAAGGCTGCTTAATCTTAAGAATGGTCGGATCAAACGAAGGATTTAGGCATTTGACGACCGTCTTGGTGTAGTCGTTCGCACCCCGGACTTCTAAACCAGGCGGTTTACGCAAGTTAACGCAGTTACAGCAATTAAAAATAATGTTAAATATCCGAAAAGTGTGTCTTGTCTGAGCAACACGGGCATTTAGGGCCCTACGCCGACAAAGGACAGGAGGACCCTGGACGCCTGGAGAGGCCAGCCTTAGCGGAAAGGAACTGTCAAGTCGCTCTCTTTACGATGCCAAATTCTACCTTGTCAGTACACAAAAGGATTAAAATCCTCTTCTATACGTACCAACAGAATTTTGACTATAAAGGTGTCCAGCAAGAACGTATAACTTTTTGACGCGTAACGGAGAAACTTTATTCGATGCTTCTATGCCAGCTAACTGTAAGAAATGATTAAAAATAAGTATTAACAATAAACATGTCTATTAAAGCTAATTAACTATGAAATCAAGCTGGATAATTACTTGGAAAGCCATCGCAGCAGCCTGCAGCATTCTACCGGACTCGCGTAATTGCGCAATGCCTTGTATCGAGGGAGTCTGGTTGACCCCATCAGTCACTTCGTCAAGTATGCTCTGTTTTAACGATCCTTCCTGTCAACAAGTATACAATATTACAGCGATAACAGTTGCAACTTAAGTCTGTTGGAAAAGAATCACAGATGCCTCATTATTCTAAATCATTTTAGTCCATCCCCTTTTCTTTTCTTCAGCAGAAGAAATAGACAGAATGAACTTTATCTTGTCTTAAAAAATGCTTTCGGAAATCAGGCTCAATTACTCTACTATCCACAAGTGAGCTAAATACATATTCGGAGAGTTGGTTTTCTTTATTACTAACCTTTGTTGGTTTCGATGTTCCAGTGAATAGTTTAGCTAATGATTCGTTGTCTTCTAAGGCCATGTAACATTTCTTCAGACCTTCCGTGTTATTAGACAACGTGTAATATTCAAGAGCTCCAGCCCTAATAAAATTAAACAGTATAAAAAATCATACGTGCTGTACCTAAAACAGGTCCAAATAACAAGGTTCATTCAAAGGCGCGTGTGAGTAAAAGAGACTCGCTACAAAAGTTTGGATTTTCGAGAACTTATTATTCCTCTCTCATACCACGCCATAGGGTTGTTAGATTTGGTTAGTTGGTTGGTTTCTGAGTAAAATCAAATGAAGTCTACACCTACCACTTCCTTGTTTCCATACGATAAGTAAGTCCAATAAGCTATTATCAGTCAATATCGTGCGCTACCTTCCTGCGCCCCGCCAGACGTGTGTCAATCTAACGCCACGGTCATAGAAAAAGCAACAACACCAACCGTCCCCGCTGACATCTAGCATGCATAGCTCGCCCCAACACGTAGCTTTCGCTCGACAGGAGGGTCGCGCACGAACTTGTCAAACTATGATTATTACCAGTTCAGTTTGACTGCCTCGTTGGTCTAGTGGTCAGCACGCTGGGTACTATCCACGAGGTCTCGGGTTTGAATCCCGGGTCGGGCCGAGAGTGTTAGGGTTTTCTGTCTTGTAAAAACTCAGACACAGCTCCGCAGTCAGGAAGTTGGTGGAGTTAACACCCCCGTGCCTCGGAAATCACGTTAAGCCGTTTGTCCTGCGCCTGATCTCTCTACGGTCATGTTGGACTGCCGTCTCACCGAATTATGAGAGTAAAGGAATAGAAAGTGCACCTGTATATATTGCACACACTTGTGCACTATAAAATGTCCCACGCAGTTGGCTAATCTCTGTTGAGATAAGCTGCCGTAGACGAAATTCGGCTAGGAGGACATTATTATTATTACCAGTTCTGCCTGTCGATATAGTAGTCGGCGATGTTGCAGTAGACCTGCCTGACCTGCGCGTCGGTGGTGCTCGCCGAGGTCTTCAGCAGCTCCACCACGCGGAACCAGTGGCCCAGCCGCTTGCGTAGCGCTATGGCCAAATCGCTGCCCAATACAATGAAATGCAAATAAAAAAAGTAACTTAATTTCATTGCAACAGAAAAGAGCTTTTAACACAAGGATTTTTTTTTACTAATTAGTTTTAATCTGTATCTCAGTCTAAAAGGAGCTAAATGAATTTATTTACTATAATACAATTTTAGAAAGTCTAATTCTGAACATAAATTGATTTACGAAAAGGTCTTAGTTTAGGACAGTGGAGTACAAAATTGTCTTCAGATTGTTGTTTGTATGTACGAACACACGGCCGCACGTCAGACTGCCCCACTTTGATCTTGAGACCGACTCTATTCCATACGTAATATAAGCTATTTTTGCAGTTCAAATTGGTAGCCTGACATGCTACCGGCTGTACGTACGTTCGTTCCTTATGGACTCAGAATCTGCTAAATTAATTTTGATGTGCATACTATAATCGGAGAATGTATTGTACAACTTAGTTATGTTTCACATTATTAGGATAAGTACTACATCCAGAAATACAGAGTGACCTCTCTTCAGCATACGGCATAGCACAATCATAAAATTCATTTATTTCTGTATATAGGCTCGCAAGGAGCACTTATACACATCCCAACATAAAATAGAACCCTACCACTGCTTGTGGGCTAGTGCTGAGAAGAAGCAGCAAAGAAACTCAGTCACTATTGTCATAGCCTCTTTTCAAAGTTTTACAAGATTTGTGTTCCTTAAAACTATTCCAGAAAAGATTATTTATGATTAATTCTTACCGCCTATCTTCATTGTGGTATATCTTTTCAGCGGCGTCAAAGTCTTTGAAGTATGCGAGTATCTCTGCTTTCTTGAGGGCATTAGAGTGTAGTGCGTTAAGTCGTGCTACAAAACGGATGCCAGCATAGTCATTGCGGCGGACGAAGGCAGCCTCCGCAGTTTCTAACGCGTTTTCCGATTCGAAATTCTTCAACGCTGCTTCCGCTAGCAATAGCCTGAAAGCGGGCATGCATTAAATGACAGCGGTCAAAGTATGAGTCATTGCTCTTGTTGGCGACTAGCAAAGCCTTCCTTTCTCGGCATAAAATTGTTTCTAATTTCATACGGTGTTATTACAATAAAATTAGACCAGGGTTAAGATAGGTATAAATATTAGCCGACAATAGAGGAATGAATGACAAATTCGTGACATAACCTAGTAAAGAAGCGTTTTTCAAATTGGCTAGCTAATAGCTTAGTCCCGTCTTAAACTCGGTACTAAGTTTTTGGAATAACAGGGTTAGTGTCTCATTTTTAAAGCTAAAAACAATTATTCTGTAAATCTATCAGTCGGAAAATAAACTCGGTAAACAAGAGAGCTCTTCATAATTTCTCTTTCCTTAGTCTGTGCTCAACAGCTCTCACAGCAATCAAGATATTTGACTATGCACCACGAGAATGCCAAATGAAAGAGTAATAATGCTGTCTTGAAAATCGAAACCGGTAAATGTAATTTTGAATTAACATAATATTCTATTTATTACATGCGTATATTTAGTTACACATGTGTTTGTAACTAAACAATTCCACCTAATCAATTTGCGATAACATTTCGCTTACCACAATTGCGGATGTGGATTATCCTTGATGAAATTTTCCGCTTCTTTAAGACCAACTTTTTCGATCAGTTGCCGGGTATCTCGCAGGGACTTCACTTCCACTCGTACTATATGCTGCGGCGTGCATTTATCAGTGATATTATCCAGAAGAGCCATTGTTATCTCTAATTCCTGAAAACATGCCAGTTATAAAGAAAAAATACTTTAGAATTTTTTAATTGAGTTAATTTACTATCCGACTAAGGCCCACTTTTACGAAACTTGTTAAATATGTTTAACGGTAATTATGTTTAAAATATCATCTCGTTTCTGCCAACGTCGAATGACTGACAAAGACAGAATGATGTTTTTAAATATGTTTAGCGCTAAGTGTATTTATCGAGTTTCGTAAAAGTGGGCCTAAGTTCCAGTTTTAAGCTGCCTTTAAATAAATTAATAATGTCCTCCTAACCGAATGTCGACTACAGGGGCCAACCTCAACAGATTTGCCAACTGCGCGGGAGATATTATAGTGCACAAGTGTGTGCGGTATACACTGGTGCATCTGCGACAGCACTCACCCGGAACCGGCACAGGTAGCCCTGCATGGCGACATCACTCACCCGGAACCGGCACAGGTAGCCCTGCATGGCGACATCACTCACCCGGAACCGGCACAGGTAGCCCTGCATGGCGAGCGGCTCCTCGGGCTCCGCGTCGCGCAACACGTACAGGCGCGCCTTCTCCGCGACGGCGAGCAACTGCGGGTTGTCGCCTGCCCACAACGCGCTCCACACGTCCTTGCGTAGCGCTTGGCCCACGCTGATGTTGTTCGCCATGTCCGTGTCCAGTATGTACAGGGAGCCGGGCTGGTCTATCACGAAGAACTTGCTGCGGAAATTACACATTTGAATAAAGTTGAGCGGTGCAAATTCAATCCATTTGTTGAATTATTGCGCTTGAGAATTCGCCTTTCTATAGAGCTTACGCAAGTTAGATAAGAATCTGATATTATGATGCATATGTACCAAAATTCTGTAAGCCATGTAAGAGTGGGCATGATTAGACAAGCGCAACAAACAAGCCAACAAGTGTTAATTTACAGTCCGTCAAGTTCGTGCGCGACCCTCCTGGGGGCAAAACATGCTAGATAGATATCAGCGAGAACGCGTGGTGTTGCAGGGAAGGGTTTTTTTACGACAGTTGTGTCGTGTACGATTGGCGCTTTCTCGCCCGCCGCATGTCTGGTAGGGCGCAAGAGCAGCAGAGAAGTGGCGCATGAACTTGACGGACTATAGTTTATGTGATCAGCTGCGCGCCCAAATATCCGATCTCTAATCGTGATGAACGCTACTCGTATCGGGACACATTATAAGCGCTAAACGAGTAAATACAGGGTCCATCGGCTAAAAAACGTCAGAGGATCACGCTAATTGCAAGCCGGATACTATTATTCAATTTAAAATGAGGACGAGGTGATCTGTGGTCTATATTCAGCATTGGGTGGACGTGTTGCAGGAGTTTATAATGATACTAACTATGTAAATACTAGTACTACTAACCTGGAATTAGAGTTCAGCCCAAGCTTGTATGGCTTTGAGTTCATATTGATGGAAGTGATCTTTTTGAAGTTAACAAGGGAAAATAGCAGGATGATTCCCGAGTCTCTCCCGACCAACAAGTGGCTGTCGGAACAAGTGATGCAGCAAATAGTATCATCTTGGAATCCAGCGTCTCCAGACGTCAGTGGTGACCCGTCAGCCTGGTACAGCTGCTCTGTGCTCCCTGATACGCAAAAATTTGTAATAGTAAACTATAATATTGTCATTAGATTCAATGGTCGCAAAACTTGAATTGGTATTTACATATTTCTATGAAAGGTGGGCGACAGCTCGTCAGGTTACCCGTTTGAACTAAGAGAACTGCTTTTATTACGTAGGGAATAGAAGCGGTCTCAAGATCACGGTGGACTAGCCTGTTTTTTTTAAAATCCTATTGTTAACTTACTTGGTCTAGATGGAGTAGAAAACTTCCATATGATGAAAGACTCTTTTGATGCAGCAACTGCTATTGCTTTGCTATTAATCGCAACATACACAACTGGTATAGATATCGCCTTAGCTGGAATATGCATTAAAATACCGATGTTAATTTTTTTTTCTACAAAGATATTCAAAGTGTGCTACCACCATTGTACTATTATGTATGCGATGTGTGTAAAATAAGCTATTCTAATGTGCTTCCCCCACCAAGTTTGTGCTGTTAAGGATTGGTTGGTAAAAAAATAAACTAACTAACCATCACACTGAATTCCTTGTTGATTTGAAATTATGAGAGTACTTGTGGTTGCAATAATACAGTATTCACCTACTCCACACATATCTATTACTTCAGGGATATGATTTATCCAAGACTGAAATATTCATTAGCTTTTATAGACAACAAACTTAATACATTAGCAATTTCTGCCAAATTACTTCCAAAAAATATACCTGATGAGTGACAGTATCCCAAAATGTAACTGTCTCATTGCCAGACACAAAGGCAAGAGTGTTTCCGTAAAATGCGTACTTATGATCTGGTTTTACGTTGGCAAAGTAAATGAAGGAGTCAATAGCAATAGCTAGTCGCAAGGAGCGTTTTTCCCACGACAGAGCACGTAGGGAACCCCCAGGTACTCGCAATGTTCTTACATGCTAAAAAAATTTTTTTTAATAAATAAAACATACATATGCATGATAATTGAAATATACAATTATCCAACAGACTTACTTCACCATAGGCACTGAAGAATTGAACTACATTAGTCAGATCATTTGTACAGCCAGCAGCAGCCAGGATTGTACCATTGTGATTCCAGTGACAGTCAATAGCTGTCATGTTAGTTTCCACAACCACACTATCTGAAATGTAGGATAATAAGTAAATCAATTAAAACACTCAATCTCGCACAAAACAATTGTTTTACAACTCTCAAGTACAAGAGTAAGACTACTGACCTTCTTCTATGCAGTTCTTCATCAAAATTATTAAACCATTCCGGTAACAAATAGCCAAGACCGGCCTGTTGGCTGGTGTACTCCCAGAGAACCAATCCATTGCAACTACCTCCATAGATCCTGATATACCATTAACTGCTACTGGCATCTAAAATTAAAAAAAATATTTAGAAAATCATAATGAGTGTTGTTTAAACTTATAAATCTCATCTAACTACTCTTCTACTCACTGTGAAATTTCCTTGATCATCATACAAGTGCAGTTCTCCATTACATAATGCAAATAATAACAGGGTATTATCTGGTGACCACTGCACAGCTGACAAACCAGGCCCTTTAATGTCTTTACCCCAAACGCGAGATCCATCCACAGACCCAACAATTACAGCTCCTATGTAAACATATTATTATTATTTTCAAAACTTGTAATTTGTGTGAAGTTCAGTAAAGTAGTTGTGACCAACAATGATTAATTTAAAAACTATTTACCATCTTCATAAGCAATACAGATTTTCTGTCCATCTGAGCCCCATGCCATGCCAGTTACAGTTGATTTGTTTCTGTTATTTATCATTTCTTCATACCATGACCCCTAAAAGAGAAAAAAAATATGATTCAGGATTGAACTGCTTTGGGTTATAGTATCTTACAAAACTCACAACTAATACTCGCCTTATATAGCATCCATACTATGATAACTCCATGTTCATCACTGGTTGTTAACTTTTGAAACACTTCATTCCATATAGCCACACATATTTGGCCAGTGTGACCCTCTAAACTGAGGTTCATGGACAAATTTCCTCCTCCACCTGAAAAATTGGTTATATCACTGACAGTGTATTTGTTTAAAAAATAGGTAGACCTGGCATCTCATACTGCGCGGCAATTCTAATTTGATGCTCCAAGCACACATTCTTTTATGAGTCAAATGTCATATTTGAATGCAAATTTGTGCAGATTATACAATTTGAGGCAATCAATTTCCGCGCTCTGACGGCCCCTCTACCTCTTTTTAAATGCACTATCAGTGGTTTTTACACAATTCTGGGCCAGCGTTCATCATATAAGGCAATTAGGATTTTATTCATCCTATTACTTAAAATAAATGAATTATATTTTCATAACTTTTATGAACCACTAATAAAAACTTAAAATATTCCAACCTGATTCTAATTTGAGAACTTTTAGCATGCCTTCTTCCCCACCAACTGCAATATACCCTGAAGAATGGTTCCATGAAATGCATGTTACGTTGGATTGCTTTGGTATTGCAATCTGAAATTGAATAACATTTTTATTATTTTATAGATATATTATTTTAAGATATATTTCTATTTGGAACTGATTGATAATGTACATACCTTTTTGCTCATGTAAATAAACATTGTGGTGAATGAAACTTATGTTTTTACGGTTAACTGACGTATATTTTAAACTTAGTACAAGTATCCTACAACTTTGATCTTTGCACAGCACAATATTGAAGAGAAACCTAGTGAAAACATTAATTAGAAATTTATTTTCGTGCGGCTTCGATTTGTTGTATTTCTTTTGTTACTATGGTAACAGTCTGACCTGTCACCCTGACAAAGACGTTGACATTATACCTTTTCCAAATACATGGTACATGACACAGATGATTATAATACATTGGCATGTTCGCCTCAAATCATCAATCAAATTCAAACATAAATTAACTAAGTTTCAATGGCCACGTATACATTAAAAAACAAAAAGTCATTGTCAAAGTCAAACTTGACAGGAAAATATGGGCTGGGTTTCCAATTCCAATTTCCATGATTTTCGCGCAAGTTTTCCATTTCCACTCACTTTCCCGAGTTTTCCCTGTAGCAGTACTTATTTTGAAAAGCATTTTTCGTAGCTTTCGTGAGTCGTTTTGAATTTATATCGTTGAAATATAATGCATTTCGCTGTATTTATTGAACAACAGCATTCAGCAAAACATAATATTCCAATTTATTTCTGCGATTGACTAAAATAGTTTCAAAAATTATCTTCAAACGCATTAAAATGTTAGGGCGGAAGCAGAGCCTTAAAGGTGAACCAGTTTTAGCAGATTATGGGCCTGAGGAATCTCTAAATGAAAGTGCAGACATAGAATGGGTTAATAAGGCAAGTACCACTGTACCAGTGATGGACAGGTTTTTTTAAATAGGTACTCATTTTAATAAACGGAAATCAAATTGTATTCTTTGTTGCAGTTATGGGTCAGAAGAATATTAAGATCATGTGCCCTATTAAGTTTATTATCTGTTTCTTTAAATACACCAAAATCTTTCGAAAAATATCCATATCTTCAAACAGTTACTTTTGCTGTGGACTGCTGTGTTACTCTATTATTTACAGCTGAAATGATAGCTAAAATGCACATCAGAGGGATCCTAAAGGTAATTTTTTACTATATATTTTTATAAGTTTAAAAAAGAAACCAAACTGCCCACAAACTGCTGTGCAGTTCAGCAGATGAATAGAGTGTACAATGTCGTATAATTTTGGAAAAACAATAAATTTAAAAAAAACGCACACAGGTAGGATTTAAACCCACATCCTTCGGCTAACCGTGGTTTCATCCTACCTGTGTGCAAATGTGAGTGTTAAAAAATATTAAAAACTATATATTTTCATAAACATGCACAGTCACTAACTTATTTTTGTATTTAAATATTTATTATCCATTTCACTTCAAATCTGTAAAATAAGTGAAATTGACTATCAACATAATTTGTTTACAGGGTGATGTGGCATATCTAAAAGATCACTGGTGCCAGTTTGATGCTTCAATGGTTTTCTTGCTTTGGGTTTCTGTCATACTGCAAATGTTTGAGCTAACCGGAATTGTGCCAAGATACAGTTATCTTAGTATTCTAAGAGCCCCAAGACCTTTAATAATGATCAGATTCCTAAGAGTCTTCTTAAAGTTCTCAATGCCAAAGTCTAGAATTAATCAAATATTTAAGTAAGTAAATATTCCTTCTAATGAATGCCATTTTGAAGTATATTACTTCAGCTTATTCACATATCATTTTGTTCTTTGCAGGAGATCGAGCCAACAGATTTACAATGTAACCTTATTTTTCCTGTTCTTCATGTCCTTGTACAGTTTATTGGGAGTTCAATTTTTTGGAGAATTGACCCATCACTGTGTTAGAAACACCACTGATCCTGAGTAAGTATTATTTTTACTAATTAAATTGTGTTAACCTCATACTGCTGTTATAAATTTAATTATTAATAATGCATTGGTTTTTCATTGCAGTCTAATTACCATAAATTCCCTGGCCATTCCTGACACATTTTGCTCTCCTGATCCTGGCTCTGGATACCAATGCCCTGGTGGAATGAAATGCATGAAACTCAAGCTATCTAAATATATAATGGGCTTCAATGGGTTTGAAGAATTTGGTTAGTTTCAATTAGCCCCTTTAGGATCATAAGACCCCCGGCAATCACATAACAATAGATTTTCTATTGTGTCTGGAAACTGAATGGTTGAACTGTTTTGCTTACAGTTATTACATATTTTATTTCAGTTTAAAATTACATTTGACTCATATTATTGTTTGTTTTAGCAACAAGCCTGTTCACTGTATACCAGGCTTCTTCCCAAGAAGGATGGGTGTTTATTATGTATCGAGCTATTGATTCTCTGCCAACCTGGAGATCAGCTTTATATTTCAGGTTGCTATTATGACATTATTTATTGGACCTTAGTTATTGTAAAATATTTATGAATCATTACCATAAACTATGGGTTTTTTTTTCAGTACTATGATTTTCTTCCTGGCATGGTTAGTAAAGAATGTGTTTATTGCTGTGATCACTGAAACATTCAATGAGATCAGGGTTCAGTTCCAACAAATGTGGGGTGTCAGGAACCCCATCACAAAAGGCAGCACAACACAGTTCTTTACAGGTGATGACAACGGCTGGAAACTTGTAACTATTGATGAAAATAAACATTCAGGTAAGTTGTATTGTTTTGTATTCGTGTAAGTTTCGGCTCTTTTGAACCTGTAAAGAAACTAAACTACATATTTTATTCAACAGGAAGTGCTCCAGAAATCTTTCACAAAATGTTGCGCTCAGCATACTTTCGTCTTTTGGTTATGGGTGTGGTTCTGGCCAATGGAATAATCACGGCAACAATGAATTTTAAACATGATGACAATGCAAGGGATTTCTTTTATGAAAAATATTATTATATTGAGGTATGTGAATTAAACCATCAATTAAATGGTAACTCATTACATAACCAGAGATCGGATACATATTTACCTACCGTCTTGCCAATGCCAAATCACCGACGCGTGCCGTGGCAGTGGGCGCACGTCTGGCCACAAAAACATGGGAATAAGTGTCTATGGCGCGGACCCGACCTCTTAGCTCAGAGCAAGGAAGTTTAGGTAAATATGTATCCAAATATCTGATCACTACTCATAATATTATGTAAAGTCATAAGGAGTTACAAGGTGTATAATGGAAAATAAACAACTAAGTTTTCGTTTCTTTAAAAATATTTCAGATTGCATTTACTATATTTTTGGACTTGGAGGCCCTGATCAAAATTTGGTGCCTGGGTTTGAAAGGATACTTCAAACATTCTGTTCACAAGTTTGAACTTCTTTTGGCCATTGGAACTACTATCCATATTATTCCTCAACTTTATATGTCAGTGTTCACCTATTTTCAGGTAAATACTTTGTTTATATCTTGGAAACTAGCAGCTTAGATGAATCAAATACATAATATTTTTACTTTCGTGTATTTGCAAGGATACAAGGATACTTTATTTTCTAGGTTTTACGCATTGTGAGGTTAATTAAAGCATCTCCATTATTAGAAGGTTTTGTGTACAAAATTTTTGGACCTGGAAAAAAGCTTGGAAGTCTGATAATTTTCACAATGTGCTTACTCATAATCAGCTCGTCAATATCAATGCAGTTATTTTGCTTTCTGTGTGAATTCACAAAGTTTGAGACTTTTCCTGAGGTGAGTCATTTACAAATAATTCTTAAAATAATCAAAAATGTATTACTTACATGGCTTCTTTTTCAGGCTTTTATGTCTATGTTTCAAATATTGACGCAAGAAGCTTGGGTAGAAGTTATGGATGAAACCATGGTCCGTACCAGCCAGACCCTGACGCCACTCGTCGCCATATATTTCATACTCTATCATTTGTTTGTAACTTTGGTAAGAACGAAACACACTCTTACTTAAAAATCAATTCCAAAGTCCTTGCAATAAAATTTTTAATGTGAAACCAACTTTCAGATAGTGCTGTCGCTTTTCGTAGCAGTAATTCTGGACAATCTAGAGTTGGATGAGGATATAAAGAAGTTAAAACAGCTCAGGTACCGCCAACAAAGTGCCGAAATAAAAGAGAGCTTACCATTCCGTCTAAGAATCTTCGAAAAATTCCCTGACAGCCCTCAAATGACCAAGTTACACAAAGTTCCTGGCGATTTCAATCTACCTAAGGTACTTTAAAGTTATACTATATTTTTTTATTTTTTTTTATACTAACCTACATCATCCCACTGCTGGGAAAAGGTCTCCCCCAATTCTTTCCATTTGTCTCTGTCAGCTGCCAACGACTCCCAATCTCTCGCAAAACTGGACAGATCGTCGCTCCACCTCTTTTTAGGTCTACCCCTTCGTCGGTAGCCGTCTGGTGGTATCCATTGCGTGACGATTTTTGCCCATCTATTCGGGTGCATTCTACAAACATGCCCCGCCCACTCCCATTTAAGCTTTGCTGTCTTTTCACCTACATCTGCTATGCCAGTTCTGGAGCGTATTGTGGTGGTATTCCGGATCTTATCGATCCTTTTAATACTCAATACGCTCCTTTCCATAGCTCTTTGGCAAACCTTGAGTTTGGATTTTTGACTTTCGGTCAATGACCACGTTTGCGCTCCGTAAGTAAGTACGGGCAGGATGCAGGTGTCAACGAGTTTGCGTTTCAGTGACAATGGTAGGTCTCCCTTCAGATACGCTTTCAGGGACCAGAAGCTCTTCCAGGCGTTATCGATACGACGACCGATCTCTTTGTCCTGCCTGTTTTCAAAGGAGACTATCTGGCCCAAGTAAATGTACTCGTCGACATATTTCATTCTCTGCCCGCATACCACTATGTCGTTTTCAGCGGCATTGGTCATGACTTTAGTTTTTGACCTATTCATCATCAATCCAACCTCAAGGCTCGCCTCACTCAGCTGTTTGAGCATGGTTTCGAGCTCTGACGATGTGCTGGCGAAAAGAACTATATCGTCGGCAAAGCGAAGGTTTGTAAGCTTCGTAGCCCCTACATTGATACCCTTCGTTCTCCAGGGATCGACCAGCTGTTTAAATATCTCTTGCAAGGTGCTTGTGAAGAGCTTAGGGGAAAGCGGATCTCCTTGCTTGACGCCCTTTAATATTGGGAATGGTGGGCCAGGTGCATGAAGTTTTATGTCTGCTGTACTCTGTCGATATATGAGTCGCAAGAGTTGTATGTAAGTGGGGTCCACATCCTGGCGTTCCAGAGCGGTGAATATAGGCTCATGTTTAAGGCTGTCGAATGCCTTGGAGTAATCAACAAATTCTAGGTAAAGTGGTTTATTGAATTCTTTACATCTTTCTATTATTTGGTTAACAGTGTGGAGATGGTCAGTTGTAGAAAAATGAGATCGGAAACCATCCTGTTCGGGGGGTTCATGTTTCTCCAATTTATGGGCAATTCGATCCAATATTATTTTTGTGAATAATTTATAAATATGAGAAATTAAATTATTGGCCGGTAGTTGTTGATGTCATGTTTGTCACCTTTTTTACGTAAAAAAATAATGTTGGAATGGCAAAATTTCTGAGGTAGAGATCCGCTAAGCAAAATTGTGTTAAAAAGTTTTGTAAGGTGAGGTCGAAGGGCTGGCTTTCCAAGTTTAAGGACCTCGGTGGTGACACCATCCTCTCCCGGGGACTTATTGTACTTCAAGCTTTTTATGGCAGTGTTGACTTCATGTTCGTTTATAAGAAGAATGTTGTCACCGCAGCGGTATTCCACGGGAAGGGCATAATTTGAGTTGTCCGTGTACCGTGTAAAACTCTGTGCATATATTTATAATTTCATCACGGTTGCTGTGCCTCTTTTTTCTGGAATCCTCTAAACTTGTTATCCAAGTCCTACTTCTAGAAAACCCCTGTTTTGCTGCTCTAAGTGAAGTATTTCTTTGAAGTGCTATCTTTACTAAGTTTGTGTTATAATTTCTTAGATCCTTCCTGATGTTCTTTTTTACCATTTTGTTGATGCTTTTGTATTCTTGTGATCTTATTATATCTGTATTTAATCGTTGTTCAATAAGTTTTTTGGTACCTTCAGATAACTTGTTACTATTTCGTCTTTCTTGTTTTATTTTGCAGCTGGCGGTCTTAATGCTGGATAAAAGGTTATTATACTTATTGGGAGTCGACGTCAAAAGAATTATCGACGTTAAAAAATTTAAATTGATTTGTTAACTCTAAATTGAACTGTTCGAAATTGTTTGAAATACTTTGCTGGTCTAAATGTTTTTTCTCTCTAATTTGAAGTTAAATTTAATAGTGGCTCGTACTGGCCTATGATCGGAGCTAAATTTTATTCTGTTTATTACATTGACATCGTTTACAATATTGTTGTCAGAAGCGAGTATGTAATCAATTTCGTTTCTGAATCTGTCTCCTGGTGAGGTCCAGGTCCACCTCCTATGGGATTTTTTAATAAAACCAGCTATTAGCTACCTTGAGATTTTGCCCAAACGCGAAAGATATTAGTCGAGTTCCTCGAGGATTACGCTCTCCAAGACCGTGGGGCCCTAATACTTCAGGGTTATCGGTTGGTTGTGAGGTTCCGATTTTTGCGTTGAAGTCTCCAAGCACTAGGGTCCACGTTCCTCTCTGCTCATCACAGGCTCTGTTTAAAATATCGTAAAAATCCTCCACATCTTCATCACAATGGCCGGAAGTCGGAGCATATGCTTGGACGAGGGTTAAGCATTTGTTTCGAGTATTTCAATGTTGCAACTCTTTCTGAATATCCTACAAACTCAATTATGTTATTTTTCCATCTCTTGGATACCAAAAATCCGACTCCGTAGAGTCCGTCCGTTTGCCCAAAGTGGTAAAATACACTTTTGTTGTTTTCTTTAGTTTGTTCCCTTTCTGCGTACCTCCGACATGCCTACTACGTCCCATTTGATGTTTTCCAGTTCAAAAAGACGGTCGTCTGAAAGCAGTGTCTGAACGTTATATGTCAAAATGTTTAAATATTCGGTATCCGTTTTATCGAAAGCTTTGGTCGTCCGACGGGTAATCGATTCCGCCCGGAGATTCTTCGCACCCCTGGTTCCAGGGGTACTCACGCTACCGTCATTGCTGAGAGAGCCCCTGTCACCGCCGGGAACTTGGGGCCGCTGTTTGGAATGTACTGGCATACGTTTGGGGGGTTTTTGGACCATAACCCACCACGCTGGTCCAGTGCGGGTTGGTGGGTGTTTGGCGTCAGAGCCTCGTTTGTTGTTAGGCAGGATCATCGAGGACATATCCTACTAGAGGCGAAGTAAAAACTATTTTGCTCCGAAACTTTATCTGCTCTGACAACCGCAAAAGAAGGTTTTCAGTCTGTCAAAATCGTATGTCAAAAACCAATTGATCTGTGTGGTATGTCAACGAGAATGCTTGAATTGTTTAGGAAAAATTTGATATGAGAAAAAAAAAACATAATGGTGTATTGTTCAATACTGTGCTGTGAGAAAAATAGCAAAACATCCGATTTGAGAACCGATGGGATCTCATTTCATCGGTAAGTAATAGTATTTATGCAATTTTGAAAGTTCGTAAAATTTTCTTACGGCTCAAGATAAATAGGTCAAGCGTACTGACGTTTAAGCCCCATCTTGCTCCCACTAAGTGGGCAGCACATAATGTCATCTCATTCTATTCGTTAGCACTCGTTACTAGTGTTGCGCTGAATTTGTTATACGACTTATCGACATTTACGTGCACAGTTTTCATTACACAATAATTATTTTAGTACATTGGCAGCACGGAGGTATAGTGATATAATCGATAACACAAATATTTATACTTGCGCACTCAAATCAATACCTAAGCAGAAATTTCATTAACCTACTTATACCGAGGAAGGTTTTGGTAGAATTATTGTTTTTTTTGCGAATAACAAAACGCTGACACTTGACATGATGACGTTTGATAGTTTTCTCGGTTTAATGGATTATGAACAATGAGATGCGTAGTGAAAGCAAAGAGTATGGATGTTTGCGTGTGTAGATATGTGTGTATCGATCTATTACTGTAAGGTGTGTGACGATAATAAAGGTGATGAATGGATGTAATGAGAAGTGAATGAGGAATTGGAGCCTTCAAATAGATAGAAAATATTTATGGCAAACCATACCAACAAAAGAATTAAGGCAATTGACACAGAAAGATGTATAATGTAGGCGGTTTATTAAAACGATCCTAAAGTGACTTAAATGAAGTAGATATGGTAGAAGGAATTCTCTAAAGTGACTAAGATGAAGTAGATATGGTACGGAACCGTTCGTGCGCGAGTTCAGACTTAGCCTTTTTTATTTTTAAAAACCTTGTCCGGGCTTTAAAATTTCAAAAGTAATGCCCTGTGATTAGGTAAATTGGTAGATATATATCGGAAAACATGATTTTAAGAAACTTGTTTCCAGTCGTACTATAAATTATGAGCCTTATTTTCAATGTTTTGAAATTAGAAAACAATAAATGCATTCTAATAAAAATACTTGAGTACTGTATTTAGATTCCAATGTGTCTTCTATGTGTTTCATATTTTTTTATAATTTAAGCAATTTATTTGTAAGTTTTTATAGAAGTAAATTTGTTTTGCAAGCAAAACTTAAAATTTTTACTATGTATACTAGCTGACCCAACAGACTTTGTCCTGTCCTTTAGTTTTTTTAATCCTCTTTGACGATATCTGTCAATTCTATGTCGAACGCATTGACCTCTATAGTACAAGTACGCCGAAATGGCTTCATTGTTAGGTTGGCAGTATGCAGTCCAGCGTACTTGTATTATAGAGGTCAGTGGTCGAACGTCATAAGGTTACATTTAAAATGTTTATATTGTCCAAAGCGCTAAGATCTCAATATAAATAATTTTATATGGTGGTTAAGTATTCTTGAATTTAATAATTTTCCGGGCAATTTTCTTAATTTAGTTCTTTCATATGAACCTTTTGAGGTGCTTGTGGCGCAGTGGCGGCAGCGCTTTGGTAGTGATACCAAAAGTTAAGCAACCACGGCGCGGTCGTGATTGGATGGGTGACCATTCCGACCATTAAAGTGACGACCATGACAAGCATCTCCGTGCTTCGGAAGGCACGTCAAGCAGTTGGTCCCGGCTAATATCTCTTGGTATTAGTCGTTAAGCCTAGTCAGAGGCCCTAGGGCGGCTTGATAACATCTGACAGTAAGGTTTGTCACTTGCCTTACAGACACCCCTCCACCAATCCGCACTGAGCCCGCGTAATGGAGTATGGCTCGTTCCTCCTCATAGTTGAGGTGAGGCCTTTTCCCAGCAGTGGGATCTAATAGGCTGACTTAACTTTTATATGAACCTTCAACAACAAAAAGAATTAGTGAATTTGGTCCAGCCCTTCAACGCGTGATGGCGTGACCAAGGGAAATAGGGATTCATTTATGTAGTAGATTGATAACAATTTTGATGATTCATACTTTAATGTTCGTTTTAGTTAATTTGATGACTAACTTAAATTTCTTAGAAACAAGAATCAGATATAATATTTAGGATATTGCAC
Source organism: Pyrausta nigrata (assembly GCA_949316185.1). Taxonomy (NCBI): domain Eukaryota; kingdom Metazoa; phylum Arthropoda; class Insecta; order Lepidoptera; family Crambidae; genus Pyrausta; species Pyrausta nigrata. Next base: position 11,088,718 of record OX438938.1, read on the forward strand.
ATTAGTGAAAAGTTTATCCTTGGGTATAATAAAATATTGTTCCCATTAAAATTAAACAAAAACATCGACTATCGATACTAATTTCTTATTGACCATCACCAATACGGTGTTTGACATTGAGTCGGTTCATCCGGAACTTTTCGGATTTGGCGGAAATTTTCTGGAACAAAATTAATACCATTTCTCCTCTAGTAGGATATGTCCTCGATGGGCAGGATGCACCATATGCAGGTGAGGTTGACTTGGATTTTTTAGGTGTTATTAAAATCCCTTGCATCCCTATATACATATACTATAATAATAATACTTTTTAACATGAATATTTTCAAATAAAATAATGACCAAAGACACTTTATAAGCAAAGATTTGCCTGTGCTAGGACCCTTTGCAAAAAAAACTGATACTAAAAAGATAGTATGGAAGACATACTATCTTTTTAGTATCAGTTTTTTTAAGATTATTGTTATTGCTGGTTACGGGCGTCCTTTCAATAATGCCATAAAAGATACTTACCTTCCATATTCACCGGATTGTGTTACAATTTTTATAGAGCGTTTATCGCTTGAGCAGATCGTACTATGGAACACAACGGCGACGGTTACAGTAACCGACTTCATTCAGAAATTAAAACGATGCTCTTCATAATGGTTGCTATGCCAATCACCATCGCCGTTTTGGCGGGTCGCTGATATAATTAGAAAAAAGCAGTGATAAAAATCGAACATCAGTCTCATTTATTTAATACGAGCTAACTCTTCAAACACATCCTAAGTACAGATATTTAGTTTTACCATTTTTTTAATGTTTTCCCTCCATAAAAACCTTTCTCGAACTGTAACGAATATTTGAAAATTAATCTAGTCGAATTGGCCCAGCTATTGTCAAGCTAACGCTTGTAGTCCGACGATTTAATGCGCGACCCTCCTGCGGCTCGCGAAACATGCGAGAAAGCGCCAATCGCACGCGACTTTCATAAAAAAACCCCTTCTAGTCCCCGCTGACGTCTAACATGCCTCACCCCTCTGGCGGGCGACCGCAGGAGGTCGCGCGGTCGCACGAACTTGTCAAACTATAGCAACACATAACTTTTAAAACTTTTTTGTTATGCGTTAAATTATACGAGGATTCATGAATCGTAACTATCTAAGCATTTTGCTTTCTATCCCGACGTTTCGACACTCCATGCAGCAAATGCTTGTAGTCATATAGGAACACATTTAGCTATTATTTTTTATTTTACTTTACTCTATCCTATAGCAGGCATCTTTCACTCAATGTACTTGCGCGCGTTAATAGCCTACTCTCGAGCGCACCGACGACGGTGCGTAAACCAGTTGGCTGTTAACAACCGACGGGCGCGTCACTGTTGAATTATTTGTGTTACGGTCGATTCGTTTTTATGCAAACTAATTAAGTAATATGATTTATACATCTGGTATTTATTGTACAAATGCAACCAGAAGCATAATATGCCCTGAATTAGTCTCAGATTTTAAAAAAAATCTGGACTTATCAGAATCTCGAACGTCTGAAATTTTTAAATCTTTTGAAAATAATTTAGCACAGAACAACATCTTAGATCTTGTTTTCCACATTACCACTTATTAAAACTGTAAAACACTATATCATTGTAAAACATTTCAAACCAAGCTACAATTAAAATAGGCCTTGTATCGAAAGAGGCAACCCTGACTTTAGTAGTTTTACTTCAAGGTCGCGTAGCTGCAGAGGAATAATAACGTATTGTTCGAAACTTAAGGCACATTTTCGGGCGCAGCGGTCTGCGACAAAAAATTGTAGGCTATTATAAGAGTAGGTATGGACGATTTTCCTTGGAGTGATTTATCTGTTACGTAGTAACTATTATAAGGCAAGGTAACGATTTCAAAAAAAATAAAAAAAATTTTTTTTTTTTGAAAACCCTGTACATAATTTTTTTTTTAAATACTGGTATGTGGTGCTTCAGTGTACAGTGTATCCACACCTTTGCTTTGGACCACACAGAAAAAAATTACAACCCTTGTAAACCCTTGAACTTCAAATAAATTGTTTTTCTGAATTGGGCTCCTTTTTGTTTCGAAAAGCAATAACTTTTTTCCTGTAAGTCGTAACACTTATTGTTGCACCATTTTAGAATCTGCAAAAGATGGGCATTTTTTTTAAACAATGGGCACTGACAGTGTGGTACATTTTTTTTGCACCAAAAGCATTGAAAGTCAAACGATTTGCTAGCAGTGAGTATTGAATTTTGAAAGAAACTTATTTTTTTTTATTAAATTCAGTTTGTAAAATAAAAAAAAAGGAAGGGAGTACTAAGTACAAGTGATCAGCAATAATAATAAAAAAAATGGATAAAAAAACCGTCATTTTTGGAAATTATAACCAAATTTGTAAGGCAAGGTAACGATTTCTAAAAAAATTAAAAATTTTTTTTTTTTTTAAAACCCTGTACATAATTTTTTTTTAAATACTGGTATGTAGTGCTTCAGTGTACAGTGTATTATTGCTGGACCACTATTTACGCCACCTATACCTTTGCTTTGGACCACTATTTACGCCACACCCTGTATAATCTGTGCCTATAGGTCCGCGAGTCGTTCATGCGGCAGTTCGTGTGCGAGGATGGTGAAGAGGAGGTGGGGGTAGTGGGCGGGGCGGCGGGAGGTCCCCGCGTGGGCGACCAGTCCCGTCGCGCCTTCGAGTACATCGGCGCCGCCAAGATCGCGTTCCCCTACCGCAAGAGATGCCTTGTCAAGACGCTCGTGGTAGCCCCGCCGTCGCAACGGCCGAGTTCTGCGCTACGGAGACACGTCGTGGCCACTATCATTGAGTAGGTCACCGCTTTCTTATCACTTTGTTTATAATACGCGATATTGTGAACAGATCTTTTTGTTTATGTCTTATTATTGTTATTTTTATTTATTTTATTTCAGGTATTTCTGTTCAGACTACTGTTCAGCTTCTTCAAAAGGTCTTTATTTTGTTTAAGTTTTTTTTTATTAGTGTATTGATTTTTATTTGCTTTTCGTTGCAATGAAATCTGAATAGATAAATCTAATTGTTAATATTTGCAGTGATTCAAACAATCACCGGCCCTTGTTGGGAGACTCAGCCATGCTAGCAACCGGAGGGAAATCAGGTTTGAAATCCCAAGGAACTATATCCAGCGCGAAGCAGTTGCGCGTAGATCAAAAAAAGTGAGTCATTCTTATTTGTAACTTTTTACTGCTGCACATTGATGCTTTGTTTAGGTGCAAGGCATTTTGAGAGGAAGGCTGTCGCGCTGCAAATTCAAATGGCTGGGCTACGCACGCACAAGACCTTTGCTTGAACAGTTAACAGCTGTCGTTATCGATTTGAAGTGTAATAACAGTGTGCGAATGGGATCGTAGGTTTGGCTCGCGTTCCATAAGGCGTTCTGTGCGCAGTGGCTCCATCAAGCTGAAGCAGACGTACGAGCACCTGGTGGAGAACGGCGACATCGGCGCGGCGTCGCGCGTGGTGCCGTCCTCGCGCGCGCGCCCGCCCTACCTCGACATACGCCTGCTGCAGGCCAAGAGGCAGCAAGCCGAGATGAGGAGGTAAGCGGATGTGTTCGGCAACAGGAAATAAAGGAAAAGATACGACAGACACGTGGTGTCGTATCAGGATGTGAAGGGAAGGGCCGAAAGCAGAGACAGATGGAAAAGACCGTCAAGAGCTAAGCTTTTAGGTTGGACGATGATATTCACTATCACAACAATTTAAATCATGTTAAAAATGCTCTACATCGGGTTCAAATGGACGGAGACTCCATTCACTCTGTAGTGTTCGGCCACAATCTAATCTTTTTCTTTATTTTCTGCATGTAGCTTATTCTGGTAATATTATTGACTGCATAGAGATCGTCCATTGAAAGTAGGTAGATTTGTTTTATTCGTAGTAATGATACGCTGTATCAAATCTTACCCTAACTAGTACAAAAATATTCAATCTGACGATTGTCCAGGGCTCTATTTCACGAAGGTTACCAAGTCTTGTAATACGAATGTGTAACCATAGTACCACACTCGTATTACAAGACTTGTACTCTTCGTAAAGTAGGGCCCTGGTTCTTCTCTTCACATGCAGAATAAACAGGGTTACGCCAGACTAGATAATATTTGTTTCGGGCTACACGTCACTGGTCCACTTGCTGAAGCGTAGAATTAATAAAACAAATTCAAACTTGCAATGCTTTACTTAACTGGTTACCGAAACTCACACCCCCCGGATCGGAAAACACTGAAGACCCGCCAAACTTGTAATAATTGTCGTATAGGAACCAACGCGAAGAAGACTTGCGAGAGAACCACCCTTTGTTCGACACGCCGCTGCTGATAGTGCCTCGCGAGTCGCGCTTTCGCAAGATCTGCCGCGCCATCGTGGACGCGCGGTACGACGCGCGCCTGCGCGACCCCGTCACCGGCAACGAGAGGAAAGTGCATTATAAGAGCTTCCAGTAAGTCTACTTTATCGTAACTATTTCAACCCAATAAAAGCCCGCGCAGACTTGCTATCGGCCTATCGTTTGATCGGTTTCTCAATCAGAGACAGAGAAGACTTTTTATAACGGGCGATTATTAGGTGCGCAGTTGCATACCTTTATGAAGCCGACTAAACCAAAATGTTTTCACGGAAGTTTGTAGTCCTGTGAGTATTCTAAGGCTTTGCGCAGATGGGTCACCGATCACCACCACCGGTAGTTTTAGCGCGCCACGCAATTTGGTGGCCGCCACTCCCTTCACGTGTGCGGCAACGTATTCAAATAATGTAAACAGTTTGTCGCTAAACTCTGGTAGCAGTGGTCGGCGGCACAGAACAGAAAAAACGAGTAGAAATAGCATCCTCGCCTATTAGTATGAAAACCAGTGTAACCAAACTAACACATTTGTAAGAATATCACATTATGATCCACACAAAAAATATTAAGTGTTTTGATTGGTAATTTTTAGCGATGACGAAAGAGCTTAAAATACAAATTCGATTCAATTAAATGAGTCTCATCTTTATTACTAAGCCAATAAGATCCTAAGTTGTGCTGTCCTGATTCTAATGTGCTTTTATATTTTGTTATTCTACTCCCTACTAGATGTCCCTTTTTAGTCATGCTTTTCCCTATTACGATTCATTAAGGTCCATAATTGTGGCTGCCGCTCATTTTCCTTGCTTTTGAATACCAAATAGTTTTGCCACCCAACGCCAGATGGAGACACAAACTAGAGAAGTTTTCTGTCAAAATTAAGGATGGGGTGTGTAAACGATAAACTGAACAAAAAGCATCGATCTAGCTAGACATCAAATTTTGTCCCGGAAAAAGAATGTATGCCCACTTATTATTATCTTTATGTTTATAAAACGAAGTAATGTTCGTTACACGAGTTATAAAGAAACGGAAACTTTTGCAATAATTTTGATTTGTCCTCCATACGATATAGGTAAATGAAAGGCTTGTCTAGTAAAATACTATACGATATTATTAATTATAAAGAAGTGGCCGCCACCACAAAATGGCGAATTGATTTTTTTTCACAACTCTTTCAATATTTGTTTCAAATGAAAGGGCTTGATAAGTAAGGTGCAATATAAAAAAGTCGGTTCTGGCGACTAAAAAAAATAATTACAAATTTTTAAAAAACCCCATCGCAACAAGGAAGCGATTGAGATAACTTTATTAATTTGGCAGTAATATTCGTAGAACTTGTTTGTTGAATAATTTTGTACTAAATACAAAACCCTTAAATTCTCTAAAGTGACTAAGACGAAGTAGATAACGACAATACGAATGCGTTAATCCGATTCGCACTTGGCCGGATTTTTCTTATTACGGGATTAAGTTCATCATAATTGAACGATATACGGATTAATTTCACAATTTATATTAAACATTTTAATGATGACGTTGCGAATCCTTTGATAATTAATTAGGTACCTAGCAGTAAAGTAATCCGTGAATTGTGTTGAAAGTAGTGAGTAGTATGAAAACAGTTCCAATTTCGGTTAAAATAAACTTATCGATATTTTATCGAGCGCACGTTAAAATATTGCATCCCTAAATGAGTAACGTGTGGAATTAATACGGAATAAGGTAACGGTACAAATGAAGTTAAGACCTTATCACCTTTGTAGTGGATTGGTTTTAGATTGTAATTTAAACCAATTGCTATGAAGTGAAAATTTTCCAATTTATTTTAAAATAACGCGATAAATTACCTAATTATGGTATATAACTTCTCTTTTTGATAAATTTATTGTTGTGTCACTGTTGTTTTTCCGTACAAAAATTGTACAATTTAGCATTTTTTAAGATTTTCGTCAATATTTGAAGGCGTCAGCATCCTGTCGCAACTGTCGCCGACTAAAGCGCGTGAAAGGGGGCGGGGGCATCACATGCGCTAAGCTCATCGCATTTGAGATACGCGGATCACGCCCACTTACGATTTCTACTCGTTTTTTCTGTTCTGTGGTCGGCGGCACATCTGCACGGAGCCATAGTAGTATAAAAATTGACATACGCCAAATGAGGGCACGTACTCGAAAACCTATCAACTCTGCCACTGCATTCTGCTCTCACAAATCAAAATAATATTGTTTGAAACAGCCGTCAACTGTCAACCTAAGTACTATATTTATCTATATATTTTGTTTTAGCAACTTCTTGGGGCTAGTTACCTACATGGACTGGGTTATGATAATGGTGACCACTCTGTCCTGTTTGTCGATGATGTTTGAAACCCCTTCGTACCGCGTCATGGAAAACTTTGTGCTGCAGGTAAAGTAAAACATAAAAATTTATGATTGTTCTAGTTTATGATAATGGCAAAAGAATTAATTTACTATGCCACTTGTTTTCAGATTGCCGAATATGGATTTGTAATATTCATGAGTCTTGAGTTGGCACTAAAAATTTTGGCAGACGGGCTCTTCTTCACCCCTAAAGCATACCTAAAAGATGCAGCTGCTGTATTGGACGTTTTTATTTACATTGTAAGTATTATTTAGCGTACATAAAATATTTTAAGTAAATAATATTTACTTACGTACTTTATTGTGTATGTAAAAAAACTATTGGTTCGTGGTATTGCAAGTCTATAACATCTCAAAGGCATATTCTTGTTGTATTCCCCGTCTCATTCTTTGATTGGTAAATTTGACAGCATACGTTAAAAACTGCACTGATATCGGAAGTTGATTGAAAAAAAAATTCGGCAGATTCAATTAAGTTAATTTTTCCTGGTGAATTAAATCTCACTCTTCTTAAAATTGCAGTTGTGTTTATGTTATTATACACAAGTGTTGCGTTGTTTAATAAAAAAATGCATTTTATTTTAATGACTTTGTAAAGTCGACGTCATTTTGTTTATTTATTTATATCTGGTCATTATTTTTGCAATATATAATTTTATATTAAATTTTTTTAGAGTTCCGTACCCAAATGTTAAAGACGGGACATTGTCTGTCTGTCTGTCTGAACAACCAACGTGATTTACCGTTTTTAAAACTAAAAAAAGGTTAAAATATTAGTGTCCAGTGTTGTATAGATAATTATACGGAACCACTCGTGCGTGAGTCCGACTCGCACTTAGCATGTTTTTTTTTTGTTCTGCTAATTCTGGGGGTGTGTGTAGAATACGGAAACAAAACCTCTCGAATGAATTAACCTGTCAAACCCCCATAGGGCCCGCGGGCAGGGGGCTGATTACGTAACTCTGTTGCTAACAATTCAGGATTGAAATCGCTTGAAAATGACACATTTGACAACTTCAGTTACTCTGTTAAGCTTGCCATTCACGGTCAGTTCAAAAAATTACTCGACTCACTAACATAAAAATAATCTGAAAACTGACTTTTATTCAGTGCTGCTAGAACGTGGGTACGCAGAGGGGACTTTTAGTTTTTTTTTAATTTAGTAAAATGGGCGAGAAGGTCTTAGAACCGGTAAAATATGGGCAATTGTGAAAAAAAAAATAACGTTAAGTTACCTTTTTAGTACTTATGCCTATAGCCTAGATTTTTATTACAGATATTGAAAACGTTAAATTTTGGTCGTACCTCAGACCAACAAATTAGTGTAACTGGCCAACTTTAGCGACAAAACTTTGATTGAAAAAGTTACATAATCCACTACCAGGTCGATAACAATTATTTTTTATTGTGTCTGGAAACATGATACGTGTTACGATAAGTATCAAAATATTGTAATGCGCTTTAACGCGGAGCAACATTATAATTAAATAAGCTAACAAAAAAAGGCACGGACCAAAGACTCTGTGGATGTAGTTTTATTTATATAAAAAAAGACATGATACCTGAAGTTTTAAAAATGATGTTTTGTGCAGGTGTCGCTGACGTTCCTGTGCTGGATGCCGGTGCGCGTGCCGCCGGGCTCGTGCGCGCAGATGCTGATGATCCTGCGCTGCGTGCGCCCGCTGCGCATCTTCACGCTCGTGCCGCACATGCGCAAGGTCGTCTACGAGCTGTGCCGCGGCTTCAAGGAGATACTATTGGTACACAATGTCTACGGCATGGCAACACGTGCGGCCATAACCCTCACTCAATGTTCATTATTTTACACATTACCGACGAAAACCTATTTATTGGTATTTTTAATTTTGTAAAAAATATTTTTGAACCAACTATTTAGATATATTTTTTCTTTAAGTTTTTGGAATTTTAATCAGTCACTATAAATTTAAAAACTATTAACTCCGATTTCATATCTTTTGATGCCAGAAATAACTACTCAAACTTCCGCTAGTTCCAGCTTTCGAGTAGAGAGAAATTCGGGGTATGCATACTTTCTCTAATAATAGTTGAAGTAGTCACGCCACTCAGGAAAGATATGATCTTGGTACCGCTTTAAAATAATTACTACAATACCGAATATATTTGGTTTGATATTATAGATAACAAACCAATCGATACGATATCCTGTGATAGACTCATCAATCAGCCATCTTTATATATTTTTTTCTTCGACCAGGTATCAACTCTTTTGATTTTGCTGATGTTCGTGTTTGCGAGCTATGGCGTCCAACTTTATGGTGGAAGGTAAGTCCTCCTGTTACTTCTAGTTGAATTGTTTAAAAACGATTTTACTTGTATGACCGTCTTCTGGTGGGACCTGAACCCACCACCCCTCGCTATCCGGGATTGCTCCTCCAACCAACCCAGCCACAGGCGACTTCAAGACTCGACGGATTTTTTTAAGATTCTTGCTACTCCAACGCCGGCTCACTGGCGTGAGCAAAATTTATTTCATGAAGATTTATATTTGCTTAGGCTTGCGAGGTGCAATGACCCCACCATACTCCGTCGCGAGGACTGCGTGGGCGTGTTCATGAGGCGCGTGTTCGTCACAAAGATGAAGCTGCGGCCCGGCGCCAACGAGACCTTCCCTTCCATGCTCGTGCCGCGCGTCTGGTATGTTTCAAACAGTTTCAAATGACCAACTATAGTCCGAAATGTTTGTGCGCTTGCCTCCTGCGCCCCGGCAGGCGTGTTGAGGCACGTTAGATGCCAGCGGCGACGGGGAAGGATTTGGCTATGACAATCGCGTCCGATTGGCGCTTCCTTGCCCCCGCTCTTGTGCGAAGCTTGTTCAGATGCATTAAGCATTAAGTTTCGATAATTTTCCTACCTCTGTAACCCTACAATTTGGCCACAATGATAATGACTGCGTCGTTGGTGTAGTGATCAATACTCCGGCTACTATACACGAGGTCCCGGGTTCGAATCCTAGGTCGTGCCGAAAGTTTCTTGGATTTTCTGTCTTAAAATGACTCAGACATAGCTCCGGAGTCAGGAAGTTGGTGGTGCTAACACCCCCGTGCCTTGGAAAGCACGTTAAGCCGTTGGTCCTGGCTCAATTTATACTCAATGTATACGTGACACAATTTCTTGCAAAGAAAAATTATAGACACTTTTTCTAAGAATCAGAATTTCTATGATCTCGTTATTTTATAACTTTTATTATTCTAGGGCAAACCCCAAGCGATTCAACTTCGACAATATCGGCGATGCCTTGCTGACGCTCTTCGAAGTGCTTTCCTTCAAAGGCTGGTTGGACGTGCGAGATGTTCTGATCAAAGCGTTGGGCCCTGTAAGTTACAATCTAAAGCAGTCGGTAAAACAAGCCTTTTCTTTCTACATATATATTCTACATTATAATTCTTTATACATATAATTCCTCCACCAATCCGCACTGAGCCCGCGTGGTGGAGTATGGCTCGTACCTCCTCATAGTTGAGGTGAGGCTTTTTCCCAGCAGTGGGATCTAATAGGCTGACTTATTATTATTATATTATATATATTCAAGGAACACCAGGATTCGGGAACCTAATTGATATATTGATAGCCAGACACTTTAAACCACCACTCAAGTCACACTCATTCTCTCGAGCAATCCTAATAACGTATATTTTTTCAGGTTCACGCACTTTATATCCACGTCTACATATTCTTGGGTTGTATGATTGGTCTCACTTTGTTCGTGGGCGTGGTTATCGCGAATTACTCCGAAAACAAAGGAACTGCGCTTCTGACTGTCGATCAACGTAGATGGTAAGGATATTTTTAAATGCCTTATATTTGCTATCAAAACGTGTACTATTTACTTTTGTAAATTATGTAATATACGAGCATGTTTGCGCTCTTTTAATTTGAACGACTTAACATATATTATTTTATTAGATTTTGCTGTAGGTACTTAATACATATGACTGATATTAAGTAGACTCATATTTCTGTTAATTATATCATAGCATAGTCTATTCGAAACACGATAGATTAAAACGAATTTTACTTGCTAGCGAACACAAAAGAGTTTTTTAACAAAAAAAAATATTTTAGGTGTGACTTGAAAAAGAGATTGAAAATCGCCCAGCCACTCCACTTGCCACCGCGGCCCAACAAAAGGAAAATACGCGCCTTCGCCTACGACGTCACGCAGAATCTGTCCTTCAAACGAGTTATTGCGATCGTGGTACTCATCAACAGTGGTCTACTGGCAGTCACGGTAAGTCTAAAACTGAAAACACTACAATACACACACATTGCCCTTGTGGCGACATCTTACTACTGTCGCCCACACTAGCAAGCAACTTCAAGACGCGACGCTCTGACTCGGCTCCTACAGGCTAGATGGCGATGTTAGCCCGCTCCATACAACACAAACCGCAATATGTAAGATTTAGCACGAGCTTGACTACATATGGCTAAACCAAGACGGTGACCATCGGACCTTGGTCCCCGACCATAACAACCGGTCGGTAGGAAGCGCTTCCCCTTGCCTTCCTAACACAGTTGCGCCAACCAAACCCTCTTAAATCATTTTTCTATCTTTTACTGCCGCCTTCAAGCGAATAAATGGATTATAGTGTTTTTTTCACCTACTTAGTTCTGTGAGCATAATATACTTACTAAATCACTGTAGTCTAAGAAGTTCGTGCGCGATCCTCCTGCCTCGCGCCAGACGTGCGGCAGGCGAGGCAAGGTAGATATCAGCGGGAACGGGTGGTGTTGCGGGGAAAGGGATCTTCTATGCCAGCCGCGTGCGATTAGCGCTTCTCATCCTCCGCACTGGCGGGGAGGAAACGAACGCATGAACTTGTCGCATGTCTATAAAATAAATGTCTAGATGGACGGACTTTGGACTCGATTCTAATGTGTCATGTATAAGATAAAATTAAAGTTCAAAATCTCTGCTAAACAATATTATTTACGTATTTTTGCGTGTTCTCGTCTTAACTTTAGTCGTGATCGAATGACATGATATCCCTACTAAATTGTATATAAATTCTCTAACTTCCTTAGCAACTGCCAGCTGTTTATTCTGAAATTTCTAAATAAAATAGTCTGTCTCATTTCGTTCGTTTCGAAGAAAAAGAAAGAGACTGAACTTAAATTTAATTACAGACAAGGCACATTGGAATCGAGCTCTTTATTACTATAGTGCATTGCCGTGTATCTTCCGTAACACAGTCTCGACTAGCACGGGAGGTAATGAACTACTTTATCTGGGTACCGCCAACTTAGTAATTATGTATTTATGTTTCATACTTTTGTTAGTAGTTAATTTTTTTGCGGACTAACTTCAATTGTTTAACTGATAGCTTTTAAACCGTTCAAAATTATTTTTCCGAAATCCTATAGAATAGACAAAAATTTACAAGTTAGTGATAAATTGATGCTGCTAAAAATAGTGTTTGTTATGTGTATGTAAGTTTTTATTGTAACGTACCTACTCTGTAAACTTATTAAGAAATAAATATATTCTTATTCTTCCAGTGGAACCGGCACTCGCCGTTCACGGAACAACTGGCGCTGACATCAGCGCTACTAACCATGGTGTTCGTGGTGGAAGTACTGCTGAAGACGATCGCGTTCACGCCGCGCGGCTACTGGCAGAGCCGCCGCAACCGGTACGACCTGCTCGTCACCGTCGCCGGCTGCATATGGATCTTCATGCACTTCGTACTGAATGTGAGCGTCAATGGTTGCTTTATTTATTAATACTAATAATAACATAATTATACCTACTGCCATAAAAGTCATTTATTTATATATATAGGCCCACAGGGGGCACTTATACACGTCTCAACATATATTTTTTAAGCCCTTCCACTGCTTCGGGACAAATTGTAGGCTAGTGCTGAGAAGAAGCTGCCAAAAAATCTCAGTCACTATTGTCAAAGCCTCTTTTAAAAATAATGTTTAGATACAGAAATTGTACTAGTGCGAGCTGGTCCACACATTTATATCATTCAAATAATCGTCTACTATAATAATAACTTTTTGTCATTAAGGTATCCTTAATAAATTATTTAAATTTGTTGCTGAAACTGCTTTCATTCTAGTAGGTACTAACAGTAGGTAAGGCGTTCGTGCCTCGCTGCTGTACTGCTAAAAAGCAATAATAAGTAAAGGCAATGAAATTCATTCCATAAATCGCAGTTAGAATTGGACAAAGTACTCATTTCTTCTCGTTAAAAAAATATGTTTCAAAGTTGACTGCACTGATAACGCACTTCAGTAGTAATGTTACTACAAAACTTATTGTTGACTCGATTCTAGATTTCAAATTATTTGCGATATTAGTTTTTGGTTGACGTGACACTAACTACTTAAGTTTTACAGGTATATTTTACGTGATTTGTAGAAGTGCCTTATTGTATAGGTGAACAGCTTAAGTGAGTCCTCGCCTGTAAGGTTCAGAGCGCGAGGTGGCAGGCGCATTTCAAAATTCAAATCAAAAGCGCCGCCTGCACCTCTTACGATCCTCGCACTTGTCTTGTACCCCCATGCGCTTGTACTTCGCGGCAAGGACTCAATGTGCCGGTTTACCTATAATTTAGGTATACTAGGTATCAACGATATTGCATTTAAAAAGAGGTAGGTGTGTCATTAGAAATTGCTTGCCTCAAATTGCCCAATTTTGCATTCAAATTTCGTACATACTCGTAGGATATTTGACACGTAAACGAACGTGTGCTCGGCGCATCAAATTCGAACCGCCGCGCAGTAGGAGATGACATGTTTTCCTTTTTTTATACACTGTCATTGCTAGGTATACATAAGTTTATATGTAATTATTGACAAACATAAGTCAAACGAGTACAGAATTAACCGAAGCGTTTGTAGTTGTCCCATCTGCTCCAGAACGATCTCTCTTACTTCGTGGGGTTCATGGTGGTGATCCTGCGCTTCTTCACGATCACGGGCAAGCACACCACGCTCAAGATGCTGATGCTGACGGTCGGCGTCAGCGTTTGCAAGAGCTTCTTTATCATCTTCGGAATGTTTCTGCTGGTGTTCTTCTACGCGCTCGCCGGCACCATCGTGTTTGGGAACGTCAAGTATGGAGAGGGGATTGGCAGGTAGGTCTTACAACCTAGATAGTAATATCTGATTGGCTAAGAGAGTCTGAGAACGTGGTATTAAGTGTCAAATATGAACATGGGTGGGCGTTATTACTTAGTATCAAAATATTGGTGGAATAATTTATCTAACGATTTAGTAACAAGTCAGTTTCAACCAAGTATTCAAATGGTACGAGTAAATCTTTCATGTTCAAATTGAAAAATGAATTCAAGACGTAAAAGAGCTAAGATATTTTATAAAACCGCTAAATACATCTATGATTTTTAAAACGATCAGTAAAACACCATTTTACGGATTACTTCGCGATTTATTTACATTTTATTTAAAACCTGACGTTACGAACACTTAACAGCGTTCGTGGTCACAGGGAGACTAAGGTATTATTTGTCATTACAAAGTTTTGAAAAGATAAAATTACGTCTGATTTTAAATAAAATGTAAATAAATCGCGAAGTAATTCGTAAAATTGTGTTTTAATGAGTTCAACAATTCGCGTAAACGTAAGAAATAAATAAACGATCAGTAGCTAAATCTGGGTTAAATAAAATTAGATGAAGGTTCAAGGGTCAAAGCTTGGTAAATGGAAAGACGCTGATCTAGTAGTCATCATTTACTACTGTACATGATGGATGCTGCTGTTCCATGTAATCTATTTTAGTTGGGTTGTTCTAAGACATTACCGGCGTTCTTTGCAGAGATTTATACAGATTTAGTTGGATAATATTCAGCAATATCACTTTTTCTTAATAATGAGCCACAGAACGTAACATCCGTCAATTTACATTAACCAAATCAAAAACACTTCAATCAGTGAGGTCTATCATAAGAGTATATTAACCTAAATATATGAGAGTGTTGCTTACGAGCTAGTTTAGTTCTTTAAATATCCATAATATTTAAGAAAATCGGTGGCAAATATGTACAAATGCTAACGCCCGTAACATGGAATGAATGTTCATTTAATTAATTTACTTATCCAACAATCTGCACCTTACCGTGCGTCTACTCCCACAGACGGGCCAACTTCAACTCGCCGATACACAGCGTGGCGATGCTATTCCGCATAGTGACGGGCGAGGACTGGAACAAGATAATGCACGACTGCATGGTCGCGCCGCCGTACTGCACGCCCGCAGACAACTACTGGGAGACCGACTGCGGCAACTTCACCGCCTCGCTCGCCTACTTCTGCACCTTCTACGTCATCATCACTTACATCGTGCTCAACTTGCTAGTGGGTCAGTATGGTGAATGCTTAACGCAGCGTCGTCTTAACACTTTTTCTTTTTCTTAATCGGTGTCTGCATTGCTGAAGTTCGTTTCTAGCTTGTTGATCATTCGGTGCACTATGCGTCTCTGCGATGTTCTGTTCTCGGCAGTCTTCAGAGCTCGGGTTATCGGCAGGCCTGCGAGGGTCTTCACTAGGTCCGACCAGCGGGTAGGTGAGCGACCGCGTTATCTTTTGCCGTCGACTTTGCCAACTAAACACTCATAATATCATACTACATCCTACAGTCTTACACCTTTTCAGCGCATTGTTTTACCTATTGACTGTCTAACAACTAACAATAGGAATCCAACCTAGTGGACTAAAAAAACAGACTTTCTTCCTACAGCTATTATAATGGAGAACTTCTCGTTATTCTACTCCAACGAAGAAGACGCTTTGCTATCGTACGCCGACATCAGAAACTTCCAGAACACTTGGAATGTCGTGGACGTTCATCAAAAGGGCGTCATACCTGTGAAGAAAGTGCGTAACTTTAAAAGTCCTTGTCGTAATAAGTTATCAAAAGGTAAATTGTGTTTATTAAATTAATCATGTCTGTTTTAGGTGAAATTCATACTTCGTCTTCTAAAAGGTCGATTAGAATGCGACACACACAAAGAACGTCTTCTCTTCAAGTACATGTGCTACGAACTAGAGCGGCTTCATAACGGCGAGGATGTCACATTCCATGACGTTATCAAGTCAGTATCCGATCTATATTTAAGGGTACATAAAAAATACTTAGGTAAACAGTACCTACATAAGCTAAGTAAATATTACCATTTTAACTCAATCGAATAGGTTCGTAAATAATCTTTAGTATTGTGTAGTGTATGTTAGGTAGGCCTAACATACACTACACAATACTGTATAAATAATAATAAAACGTAAAGAATCTTTAGTATTGTGTAGTGTATGTTAGGCCTACCTAACATACACTACACAATACTAAAGATTCTTTACGTTTTTAGTATGCTATCATACCGCACAGTGGACATTCGAAAATCACTACAAATGGAGGAGTTGCTGGCGAGAGAGGAGTTTGAGTTTCTGATTGAGGAGGAGGTGGCGAAGCAGACCATTCGCACGTGGCTCGAGGGGTGCTTGAAGAAGATAAGGGCTAACAGCAGCGTAAGTTTGTTATTTCTTAAATTTGTCTCTTCCTTCAGCATTTGTCTATTGTACGCTTTGACCCTGGCACAGAATAAGTACTAGTACTCTGTACAGAAGTTTGACTTTGCAATGAAATTTAAAGAAATATCTACTCAACGACGTCAATGATATGGTGTAATTTTGTTCGCCTCAGAGTCAAGCACATGCTCGTTTAGTCACCTACAGAAATCCTTTGCAAGATAATTTCATTCTAATAACTCTGAAATATGAATCATAATACACTAAACCTATTCAGTGACGTACTTTCATGCGACGCGTTAGGGTTGACTGCTACAAGAAGCTACTTACGCCATCTAGCGCACCTTTCTAGCACTATATTCATGCTCGTCCAGCCAGCAACGTAATCACACATAGTGCCGTGCGCCGCCGGTGAATAAAACGCGCGGGCGTCTCGTTGCTCGCTCGCGACACCCAACTTGATTTAGCACCTTCCAAAGGGTCGCCGCGCGTAGGTACGTTTTTGCTACCTACGCGGGGAGTTACACAGGCCTGACCCTGGCCAGAAATTTGTTTTTTATAAAGTTTCGTTTCTTTACAGAAGCAACAGACGAGCCTCATCGCAGGACTAAGAAAAACAAACGAACAAGCTGTTGACATGAACAATGAAAAGATTGATAAAGAAAAACTTGAAACTGAAACTCAAGTAAGTAGCCTTTAAAACATTATTAGATATTTACACCGTATTTTTGGAATAAATTAATTTATTATATTATGTTATTATCAGATGGTCATTGCAAATGTCGGCCGAACAGAAATCACCGAGTCCGCATCTCAACCCGTCATGTCCAGTAAGTATACTAACATTTAAAATTGAATGAAATTGATGATACAAATGAAGTTATTGGTCTTATATAACTTATACATTTTATTTTACAGACATTACGTCATCATTCGACTCTCAGTCCAAACGGTCGTCCACTAAGGGACAGTTTAAAAGACCTGGATTACCCTCCGTTACTATACCAAGGTACAGTTTTAAAGTAACTTTTCTTTGCAAAGTGTTTTAATAATATTTGCATTTAACACTGAGTTAAACCTTGTGTTTAATCCTACTTACTCATAAGTAACGATAAAGTTTCAAATGCCTCGGTAAGCTGCCGATTTAAGGTATAAGTTCGTAGTCGACCACACGTCGCGGCGTCAAACCACGTGTCGACGCGACACTATTGGTTTCTATGTATTTCTATGAAATACCATTCGTAGCTCGCGACATGAAGCTAGCGACACGTCGTCAAGCGGCAGACCACACTGGCGCTCGACCGCAGATCAGTACTCATATTCTTTCTAATTTGTGGATCTGATGTGTCGCCGACATCTGTCACACCAAATCCATACTAATATTTTAAATACGAAAGTGTGTTTGTCTGTTAGCTTTTCACGTCACGCTTAAACCGCTAAACCAATGCAGACAAAATTTGGTATTGAGATAGTTTGAGTCCCGAATAACGACATAAGTAGGATTGACATTTTTATCCCAGAAATCATATTTTATGGGGGTAAAAACTTGTATGGTAAATTCGACCTTTGCGCCGACACAGTCGCGTGAAACCGCTACTCATATTTAATGCACGAATTTTTTGTCATTCAATGTCAGCCATCATAGGTGACAGTTATATTTTTTCTCTAATAATAGGTTTTTCACCAAAGACTAAAATATAAGCTATGAGCTCACATGCCAGCGTGATGCAGCCCTAAATTCTCTATGCCCGTTGTCTATGACTATTTAGCATCTGGGCCCGTACTATCAACAAAATAACTATCCAGATTCAAATCCAAATCCAAAATAAATTGCCACCAATCATAAAACTACCCAACTTTATGATAGCTAGAACTCTTACTATGAGCTTACACAAGGTGATAGGTTTAAAAGATAAAAGAGCGAGATGGGGCTATACATCCACATATATTTATTTCATTTTATTCGATTGGTGACAGGTTAACACAATCTGCCCCACTTCGGGCCTGCTAATTCAAGGATCATGGTACAAATACTGGAACATGGCTGGTTTAGAAACTGCATTGTTTCTGATTGTAAGGTGGCTAGTATTATTTTTTCTTTGGCTGACATTAATCGGTTGTCATGATGGCTACAGTCCTTGTTTGCCGAACAAAGGCAGACAAATAATAAACCACTGAACCGATTTAGAGGAAAGAAGAACGGCAAAGTTATACAGATAGACTTTATTGCTCACCACACATGGTATCAATTTACATAAATGTTCTTAGAGAATGGTACAATTTAGGCGGTCTTATTGTTGAAAGCTATTTTTTCCAGACAACCTTCGGGTAGAAGACAAAATTCAATTTCCAAAATTAAATTAGGTCGGAGGTGAAAACTATCACAATAAAGAGAAATGGGTGAATAAAAATAAAAAAAGACACGATATAAGCATACATATAAACAAATTACTTGGGCTATTAAATGTTAATAATACTAATAATTATTCTGAGTTAATTGTCTTGATCAAGATTTAAAGGAGAAGGTAAGAATTGAAAGAAAACTAGAGGCGTGAGAGGAAGTAAGTTTTTAATTTGCGTTTAAAGATGGGGAGAGATTTAGACTGCCTGATAGACAGTGGCAGGGAGTTCTTTGATGCTCAGCCCCGAATGCTCGCATGTTTTAGTATTTGGTGAAAAGCGTAAAACTGTATAGAGAAAAAATTATATAACTTATATTGAACGACATTTTATTTGGTGTTCAAATATTTCATATATTGTGGTTATACTTCATGTATGACTAACGCGTCAAAGTTCACGTCGTTGTTTTTTTTTGCATCCTTGAAGACGTTTAGTTGTTGTTAATACTTTAGTACATGCTAAAAATATTTTTAATTTTAATTCTCTGCTTTTTTAATTACCATAAAATCATATAAAAGCCTGCTAATAAAGTGATATTTTTTTAAATATTCATGCGTATCACTTAGTACGGTGTCTCTATCTATTGGGTCGAGTTATGCCAATCTTCTTTGATATAGAGATAGTTAGATAGAGGTATAGACAAAAAGTTGCCTTTTTCCTCCGTAGGATCTCACCTAGGAAGGAAAAAGGCAACTTTATGTAGCCATGTATAATGTAAAACATATATGGGTCGGTGACGAATGTTTATATGAGCCGCAGTCGCGGGAAACCGCTAGTTCTAATATAATATTAAAATCTAAAAGAGGCCCATTTAAAGGGTTTCCCAGTATGTCCGATAGGGTGGCGCTGTGGGCCTGTGGGCGAACGCAATCATTATATGGTATCTAGTACTTAAGTAGTCGATAAAGTAATTGATAATTCGAGTACTTTTATATCGAGCTCATTGCGTAGGTGTGAGGTCCGACTCTGTGGAGTGAGTGGCGCTGCGCTCTGTCATTTGCTGCAGTCGGGCTTATAATCATGACTGAAGCGACACGACGTCGCTACGTGTAGTTGCGACATGACGCGTCGACACGTGGTCTGGCGCTGGCGACGTGTGGCCGGCTACGAACTTATACCTTTATTCAATCATCTGATTAAAAGTTTAATTTTATTGCAGACCGGAGAGTCCCGTGAAAAAGTATCTACAGCCAACTCTAAGTGATCCTCATCCTGCTTTGAATAAGAAAGCCCCAAGTAAGTTTATAAAGTTTATTTTTTTCTCAAAAACAGGAGCTTCATAACATCAGTTTCCATTTAATAGGCTTGAATCCGAGGTGCCCTCTCAAGTTCATTTTATCTTTTTCTTTGCTAAACAAACGAAAAAAACACAGAGAGACGTAAATAGAGGGGGGCCGGGTGGTTGCCTGCAATCGGAAACTGCCTAACTTCAGGGTGGCTAAAACTCGTACTATGACTGTTCAAAAGGTTGATTCATTTGGTAACAGGTTTTCACAAAGTGCCCCGCTGCGAACCTGGTTATTTCCGGGATCATGGTACGACATAAAGGAACTTGCCTTGTTTAGAAACGGCATTGTTCCTGAAGGTAAGAGGACGTCCATTCATTACGTGAGGTGTCCTAGGAGGGAGGGAGGGAATCAATTTAAATCTATCCAAATACTTAGAGAGGAGGGAGGGTCTTAGCAAATATCACGTAATTTGTTTCTAGCAGATATTAAATTTTATGAATTAAGTTTTAAATTTAATTACGGTAATATTCACAAATACTAGTATTTGCTAGTCTTCAGTCAAGGTAATAAAACAAGTAGTGTTTTTTTTCTCAATAATCCAACAAGTTTACAGCCAAACATACATTTTGAAGAATCTCGCGTGAGATTAGTGATTTAAGGAAATTCTTACGATTCTCACTAAGGATTCACTCCTAACCTTCTTAGGCTGATGTCGGGTTACCTTAGCAATCGTCGCCAATATATATAGACTGAATGGTCACGAGTCCTCGGAGTACTATACGAGGTCAGGCGTGAGTCAGGGAAGTACTTTGGGACCTACCTTGTTCCTGGTATTTGTCAACGACTTGCCAGAAAAAGTCTGTGGGGCAAGGTGTCTTCTGTATGCAGACGATCTCAAGTTGAGTCTAGGTATTGCAGACCCGAGCAACACAGTAGCACTCCAGAACGATATAGACATTGTGCTGGGATGTAGTCAAGAAAATCATTTACCACTCAACGGTGGTAAATGTAAGGTCATCACATGCTCCCGAAAGCAAAAACCAATGACCACAACCTATAAATTATTTGACGCACCTTTTGATAAAGTTAGTAGTATACGTGACCTAGGTTTAATTATTGACGAAAATTTTGATTTCCATTCACACGTTATAGCCATTTGTAAAAAGGTAACAGTATGTTGGGTTTTGTGATGAGAACTGCATCTCAATTCGACAACCTGGATGCGGCAAAGGTTTTGTATAATGCTTATGTACGCAGTAAACTTGACTACGAATCGATGATATGGGATCCATATGAGAGCAATCTTAGTGGAGAAAATACAGCGTAAGTTTGCGCGATGGCTGTATTGTAAGCGTTATGGGTACTACCCCTACCTGTACCCATCAATGTTTGTCACCGCCATGGTTGATATGGAGTCTCTTAAGTACAGGCGGCTTATGCTACTTATAAAACACTACCTACTTATTATTAGGAATATCATAGACAGTCCGACTATCTTGAGGTGTGTAGGTATTCAAGTCCCAAGAAATATTCGTAGAGATGCGTTAGGGTTACAAACTGCTCCGCGCCGCGTTTTTCGAAAGACCACAGGGTGTGTTCTTGCTGCTGCTGAAATGTGATATGACAGTCTTCCTTGTCATTAAGATTCGAAACTAGCCCCAGAGTGTCAGTTTTTTTGCTATTTTCAATCGTTGCGCACACCGGCTCTATCGAGACACAGAAACATTGCCAACGTGTATCGTTTCCGTCAGGCATGAAAAGCAACAGCCGGTCGCACGGCGGCGGCGGGGGCGGCGGGGGTGGTGGGGGCGGCGCGACGGGTGGGGGCGGCGCGCGCGAGGCGGCGGCGCTGCTGGACGTGCGCGCGTGGTGGGGCGCGCAGCTGGCGCACGTCGCGATGCTCGACTTTGACTAGTCAGTGTTATGTTTTTTTATAGGGATGCACCGATACGGCTATTACGATACCAATACAAATGACGAATATATCGTAATGACCAAATACGATAACGAATTACGATACGAATGCATTACGTATTTGTTTAATACCATTTTGATGAATTTATTGGAAGCTTTGTTGTATGTTAGTTATTATTGTAAGACTAAGTAAGGTAAAAGTATAAAAAAGTTATGCATTTTTAATCAATATATTTATTAATTTTATCAATTTTCATCATTAACTTATATTTTAAATTGTTACTATTTGTTACATTTACTGACTATAAATTAATTTTAATTGTAGTCGTAATTTATTACTGGCAAATTCTTATTCAGAAAACACAACATATCGTAATATTTACGATAGCGAATGATCGTAAAGGTTTACGATAATCGCCGATATACGATTATCGTATCGGTATCGTTGCATTCCTATTTTTTTAATCTACTTGATGAAACCTGTTTTCTAATGAAACCGCTCAAATATGTTACGCTCTGTATTTTTTTTAAACTACGTAGACATTTTATCGCAATCTTACCGGATGGTGAGTGACGATGCGCACGAAGATGAGTCATGTCGAACTAGTGATACCATATTCACTCTTTTCTTAAAGAAATCCAGATCAGTGTTTATGTAACACTTATGCAGCGAACGAATTCCACTCTATACCCGTACGCAAGAGGAACGTAGATGCAAAACGATTATTTTCGATTGAATGAATCATTGTCTGAAATTCCCGATAGATAACAGATGTAAAGCAATAGTGCGTCGTTTAATAAATCGATGTTGCATTGTTATAAACGGAATCTGCTATAACTCGTTGAAATTGGCAGGTAGTATATCCGGGAAATGTGACTTGTGGAGCACGTGTTAGTGTGAGACTAAACTTTGTTAGAGAGCATACCATAGAGACATAAATTACCATGCAATTCAAAAAACCACAAATGCGATGGACGGTTCACGATATCTAAAATATAGCGGGCAAGACCGTTACCATGAGTTTACGGCGGTTTTACTCGCTAGCGACGACGTAAAAAAGTGTATAGAAAATTGCACAGCGCCTCTAGCGGTTACGTGGAGAACTAAAATTTTCCATACACTTTTTTTACGTCGTCGCTAGCGAGTAAAACTACCGTTAACTCATGGTAACGGTACTGGATATGGCCAAAAACATAGACGAATACCAAATAATATTTAGTTCAGAATATGTCTAAGATGTGACTTTTTATGAAAGTCGTAGTATTTATGTGTAGTAGAATATTAAAGATTTTAAAGAATTTTAGTGAATGTTTCATGTTTATATGTAATTATTTGGCAACTTACCGAAATACCAGTCTATGAAAGTAAATGTGAATTATGCAGTGTAGTGCCAAATATTGTACTGTTGTATTGAGTAAGAAATAAAAATTGCGTTTAAAAATATGGCTATTTTATTCGATTAATAATTATAATTAGGGACCTAAAGGCCATACACCATTTCAGCTTGCAAAACGGTCCGTCACCGTAGCGGTTTTTTGTTCGAGGTGAGGCGATTCCGATTGCAATATATTATAGTGTGCGTTGCAGTAGAAAGTTTTATACAAAGAGTACAGAATTGCTCGAGTTGATACGGTGACGTTTCGTTTGAGTTGCAATGTGTGCTTTGACCTCAAATAATAAATCAATTAAGTTAAATAATAATCATTGTAAGTAATGGCACATTCCTAACGAGAACAGTATGATAATGGAGACTGTGAGTATGAGGCACACGGACCGGCCAGCGATGGGGTAGTGGAACAGCTTGGCGTGCAGCTTGAGCGTGGAGGCGAACATGAGGACGGTGATGATGTCCTCCTGCGCGGTGTCCTGGTGCAGGAAGGGCCGCACGCACAGCTCGTGGCCCACCGACTGCGTGCGCCGGCACTCCTGGGATAAACGAGCGGCCTGGAGAAAAACGGATTTTTTTATGGTAAAAAAATGGTGAAATACAGCATGTCTAAGTGAATTTCCCGAGTTACACAGTTTATTCGGTAACGAAATAGCGGTAGATAGATATATCTTCTTTACTGCAGAATAAAAGTAAACAGAGGTGCAATTAATTTTAAACGATGTTGTAACAACGTATTTAAAAGTTAATTTGAACAACTTTTGTCAATAAATCAACATAAAAAATTCGAAAACAGTTGTTTTCTAATATACACATCAACACTGTCTAGGGATATACAAAACATAGTATTATTATATCCAAAATATCCCTAGACAGTGTTGATTAGTATTATATTAGCTGCTATGTTTTAGTATGACAGTGCGAATTTTTATTTTATAATAAAAAAGTTATTTTAAATTAACTTTTAAGTACATTCTAAGAATACCACCAATTTATTTGCTATAAACCAAAAAGTTAACGTTCGTAGCAAGTTTTTTTGACAAAGTTAACAGCCAATTGAAAAGATCAGCTGATTAAAAATAAGATTTTTCTTATCTATCACGATTCGCGACTGCATCCTCCAACGTTATTCATCAACAATCTCACGGGACCTTTAGGCTGACCCCGGAAAGTAAGTAGGTATAGCCTGACCAGGAATATATGTGACCTCGCCATATTGCGGAAACAACTGGAACTAATTTCTTTTACTGGCAACAGAAACCTCAAATCGTAATTGACATGTCATTAATTGTCATAATTATCAGTGTCAAAGTGGACGCGTAATCTAATTTTCGACCAAGTGAAATTTTTATGTGATAAAAATACCGAGAACTATTCGTTTTAGTAAATAAAAGTGGTTTAATATGGTGTTGTAGTGATTTTCGACAAGAAAGTCTATGTGATCACCACAGTTTCTTTAAATTAATTACTGACATAGTTGTCATAACGAATTTTTGGTACGTTATATAGTGCGAATAGTGAAAATTGGCTACTGGTGGATACGGATAATATTTTAATAACGATTTTAAAAATTATTTTAATGAATATTTATTTTGAGTTTTATTTTTTTTATTTCAAATCTACTTGAATATTTTAACTAAAATAGTTCGTAGTTTTCCATGGTTTCCTATACATAACTTAAATTGTATGATAAAATCATAAATATCATCATTTCGAAAAACAAGGGATTAAAGTTTTCTTGTACTCGTTAGTGGTTTTGCAAAAGTTGTTGTGTTTTGGTCAAAAATGTAAGGCCAATATTACAAAGAGTTACTGAATTTTATAAGTACTCAATTTGCGGGTGTTCTGTCGTGTGCTTTTATCGTATAATCTATTATCATTAGGCAACAGGCTTAAAAAAATAACATGAATGTAAACATATAAAAAATATGTTTTTTATGTTCAGTTGCCTATCTACGCTGGTATGATTATACAAAGTGTTGTCATATAAAGTAGATTTGAAGCGCCCTTAATTCAGGTCCCATATATTTCTGGTCAGGCTATAATTGGTTATTTTCCGCAGAAAAGAGTTGCAACAACTATGTATGGACAACAGCGGCATCTTATGCATTTGTAATAAGGGCTATTTTGCAACAAAAATGTGAAATCTGATAAACACAATTATTTTTATAACTTAAGCAATTATTTTGCAAGTTTTTTTTACGAAATCAAATTGAATTTCGCTTACAAAAATTAATCGATCGATTCGAGTCCCACCGGATGACACAGTCAATTAATTTTTGTAAGCGAAATTCAATTTGATTCTAATAAACACTTCACTTTTGATGCTGACCTTACAGTGGCCTGTAGGCCAAAAGTAGTAGCTGAACATTTTGGACATTATTTTTTGACAGGGTTTTTTAGAGTTGTCATACATAATGTGATGTGTAGCACCCGCGACAGGGGTGGTCTTAGGCATCACAGGTTATGTATCTTATTCTGCGTGCGTGAATAAATCCGCACGACTAAAAAATCCTCACAGTTAATAAATATCTGAAAATGTCATAGTTCCATTGTTAGGCTAGAAATTCATAATTGAGAAAGTCCTCAAATGGTCAGCTCGGTACTTTTGATGTTGAATGTACACGGTAGCACGTCAGGTTACCCATGTGAACTAAGAAAACAGCTTTTTTACGAACCGTTTGTACGTACCTGCACAAAGGGCACGACGACGGCCGACACCCAGAGCATCTGGTTGAGCACGCTGATGCCGAGGATGGGCTCGGTCTCGGTGTCCACGCGGTCCAGGCTCAGCAGCCACAGCGCGCCCGACGCCGCCCACGACATGTTCACGATCGTGAACAGGCACACCGCCGGCGCGAGGTCGTCGTTCAGATACTTCAGTAGTTTCTCGAATTCGGCTACTTCCTGCAACGGTCCGATCGTATCTTTTAGGCTCCGCGCAAATAGGCCACCGATGGCCGTCGCGCGCCACGTCTCTTGGTGCCGCGCAAACGAAGGTGGTGGCGCTCCAATTGAACACTCATCTGCTGATCCTTTGACAGATCTTTTGCCAAAATGGCGAGTGGTCGCCACCGGTGGCGTGTCGCGAACACTCAGTCGCGAGTGGCCGCCACTCGCTTCACTTGTGCGGCGACTCCATACAAAACTTATTAAAAACAATGTAAACCGCATGTCGCTAGCCACCGGCTGTGGTCGGTGGCCCATCTGCGCGGAGCCTTAGTTATGTAGTCCGACACGTTCATGCGCAACCATCCAGAGCCCTGCAAGTCATGCGAGGGACGAGGAAGCGCGAATCGGACGCGACTGTCATAGGAACTCCCCTTCCCCGCAACACCACCCGTCCCCGCTGACATCTATCGTGTCTCGCCCCCCACACGTCTCGCACGCGACCGCAGAAAGGTCGCGCATGAACTTGTCGTATACCTATGCATTCACGAATATTCTCTTGGTAAAAAAAGCTTGCGTTCAGAGAAAAATACTTGACGGCCATTTAAGATTTGTATTTTAGGGATTATCTCATAGACATGGAAGGGAATTTCTATACATACTTACGCTATGAGAACTGCATTTTCATAAGCTGGCAAGCCTAGGTATTAATAACAATTGCAAACAAATTAAAAAAACGATTGTATCTTATACTATGGTAATAGGGACGATTATGCAATAAAATGTAGATATAGTCTGATGTGCTGCCCATCATATTCTAAGTATTTATCTTTCTCACAGTAAAAAGGGGTGTATTCAAGTTGTTCTCATGCAATACAGAGATAAAAAAACGTACTTATGATTAATAACTAACCCGCATCCAGTTAAGCGGCGTAATGGTTCTATTGAGGAGTCGCTCCTTCAAGAACATCAGATGCGCTTGCAGCAGCTGCGCCTGGAGGCAGTAGCTGGTGATGATGGTCGCCTGCACCATGTCGTGGATCAGCGTGCATATCACCAGCATCACCTTCAGACCCAACTTTAGGTCTTCGGAACTGGAATAAATTCGTTTTACTTTTGATTATGCAGAAAATTGCTCAGTGTCAGGTCGGACTCAAAATTATGGAATTTCTAGAAAACTATAACCTTTTCACTATTAATAATAGGCAGACATTTGACCGGAATATCACCTGATGGTAAGCGACGATGCGGTCGTGGACGGGTCTGACTAATAACAACTTATTCACTCTTTCACTTGGACAAGTAAGAATAACGAAAGCAAAATGCTAAATTACATAGAAATTTACAGATACCGTCTCTATCACTCATGCATGACAACGCGTACGAGCGTAATGGCTAGACTCGGAAATACATTGTCACCCGCGTTGTAAGGCGCACATACGACAGTAAGACGTCCACACCATCAATATTATTAAGAACGTATATATCTGAAATTGTATTGACGTAAGTCCTTGCGTTGGTAAATGATTTATTTCTTTACCTCGATTCCATCCATCGAAACATGATGGCTCCTTTGGCCATCATCAGGTTGACTGAGCACAGCGAGAGGCACATCCACAGTAGGCTGAGCACGATGAAGAACCACAGCATGCGCAGCAGCCGCTTCGGCTTCGTCGTCGGCGTGCCGTGGGGCGCGTACGACGACAGAAGGAATACCTGCAGACGTGCAGCCACACATGTAAGTAAAATATAATAATTGGTACAAATTCGTATCTAAATATATAAAAAATAAGGAGAAAAGTTTGTTTTCAAACATGTCAGTCAGTTTTGAAGCTACATGGATAAAAATTAGTATTTAGCTATTTAGTTAGAAAATAGGAATGCCGTATTTCAGGATTCTTAAAAATTCTACCTCTGAAGGGGTGAAAAGGGTGGTGAAGGTTTGTATGGGAAATGCAACATTTACGCAGACGAAGTCGCGTAAATGTCATATATTGTACCTACGTAATACGTAAATTTATTCGTAGGGCGGTGAGTGAAAGTCCTGAAAAGATACAGGATTGAAATAATTCGATCTTGTGTGTCTTTCTCTTATCCCATAGCAGAATCTACTTACCCCGTCGACTTACGTCACTATGCGGAAAAAAATCCGTAAAGAAGAAAGAAAGAAGTACCTTTGTAATGTATCCGTATCAACACATGCATAACATAGGTAACGTTTGTTAGCACTTACCCTTTCCATTAAATTTTGTAATTGCTCATTGTCCGATATCCGGAATAAGTACAGCGCATATAGAAAGCCCATGAAGTGCAGTATACTTGGTCCAATATATGTAAATGTGATATTCCCATAACATACTTGTTTGTATGTTTCATATTCTAATGATGATGTTAAAGCTAGTGGTACCAGCTTGTAGCAGAAGCCTCTGTCGCGTCTGTAATCGTAATTATGTTGTTGTTAGTAGTAGGTTACTGGTTATTAAAGACGTGTACCAAATTAATATCTAAGCAGCAAGCAAATATATTTTCAAGGATCACCTAGGTACAGCTATTCCATCTTTTAAAGGAGAAATTATTTGAGTGAAGTTTTTAGCCTTAACAACAAACAAACCTGAAACAAGCCATGTATTGAAGAATATATCCAGCAAACATTAATACGGCGACTTGTGTAGAATGGAAGTGCGAAAAACATATCGCACACTTTGAAGAGTTTGAAACGTCAACCACGGGCCGCAATCCCATAATAGATAAAAGCTTAAGATAAGGTAATAATATCTGTAACATTAAAACACATTATTTTGTATGCGGTACATTTTTCTAAAGCGCATATATAATCATTCATCAGTAACGTTAATTAAAGCTACCTTTGATTTACAGTAATGTAAAATGGCTGATGTGCTCATATATTCTGTATCTGGTGATTCAGTAATTTCTCCTATCTGAAAATATTTAAAAACACTCATATTATGTAAATAAAAGTTCACTTTTGGTAATTCCGTCATCCGAAACTATGTTTACGATCTTACATCGTCATCGTAGTTCAATAAAACTTCTGTTTTTTCCATGCCACTGCTCATTATTTTTTCTACTGATTTATACGCGGCAGGATCACATATGTTGATAAGATAGTACATTCCATACATGGAGCGGGACCACTTTAAAATTAGCTTTAGTGACTCACATCAACGCTGTTGCCGTCTAGACTGGACCTGGCAGATCCCTCCATCGTCGGCTCGCGGAGCTTCTCGTTACCTACATTGCTGTCCAGTAGGTCACTAGCTACATATTCATTTAAAAAATTCACGTTATCCAGTTTATTACCCATATCTATAATTTAATTACTTTATTGCACATTATTCCAAACGATAAATTGTAAATTATAACAATGAATACTACACTATCAACATAATGTTATGTGAATTTATGTGACAAACAACATCTTTTCTAAATGAAGAGGGTAAATTAATAATGAATGTAAGTGTCACTTACCACTACTGTACGATCCATTGTCATTTTTCATTGTAACGAGCACTCGACGACTTTTATTAGGTAAACTTAAGTTTTTTAGTTACTTTAATCTCATTGTTTTTTTTTCGTCCGATGTGCATACATGTGCTTCGAGCAGTGCATACTTAAAGAACGCGCAGTCCTGCCGATAGCAATGTACTCTTGTTATTGATGGGTCAGCCAGTACAGCCAGCCGTCAATGATTAACTGTAGGTACTTATCAAACTTTCTACATTAAACAACACGCAGAGATTGATAACAATTGGGTGTCAGGCAAAAGGTTTGTTTTTAATTCTAATTACTATGATAGCATTTCTGCATTTTTAAACACATTATTGATCTTTGACGAACTGCTGGCTTATGATTAATAATAGGTCTTTACCTACATAAAATTTTATTGTTTTCTCATATTTTATTCTGATTGTAACTTTGACGTTACCCATGTGAAATACGAAAACAGCTTTTTTTATGTAGGAAACGAGAGGCGGTCCTCGAGGTCCAAGTGGGGTAGTCTCGACGTGCGGCCGTGTGTACTTCAACTAGGTACATTTAGGTTAGCATATACTCTTTGGAAAGCTTTTGTCCATCTATAATTTGCAATTGCATCAAAATCTATTCAGCAAATAAAAAAACACTAAAAATAGTTTGTATGGAAAAAATATCTTCATTTTGTTCTAAATAAACAAATACAAATCTGCAATTTCTATAGTCCGAAAATTTTGTAGGCGACCTTCCTGCGTCGCCAGTGATGAGGGGGTCCAGCTAGGTACGCTAGCCGTCAGCGGATGACAGGTGATGTTGTGGAAATGTTATCCATACTAATATTATAAATGCAAAAGTGTGTCTGTCTATCTGACTGTTACCTCTTGAAGCTTAAACCAGTAAACCTATTAAGATGAAATTTGGTATTGAGACAGTTCGAGACTTAGGAAAGGACATAGGCTACATTTTGTCGCGATATAAAAACATTAAGGGGGTGAAATGAGGGATGAAAGTTTATATGGAAAATTCAACTTTTGCGGGCGAAGTTGCAGGGAACCACTAGTTTTTTAATAATTATTAAATCCACCCAAATGTTTGTAAATTATTAATAACTAAGTGAACTATGATAACCCGAAACAAGTATATATACATGTATACACAGGTACAACAGTAGGTATACCATGTATTTACAAGATTGATGTTAATGCTCTTTTAAATATAAACAACAGTGTACTTTCTTCATTTGATTATTATTTAAACAAAACCTATGTACAATCATGACTAACAACGAGACATATCGTAAGCAGCGTTGCGTCATGTCATTTTAGAGAACTTTTTCTTTGCTAGAAACCCTGTTCTCCTAACAATTCCTTTCCTTTCTTCAAAGTGTTTTTTGTTTACTTTATATTTTTGTAAATCTGATTTCTTCCCTCTCATTGTAAACTTCATTTCTTTATTGCCACCTGTGCCAGTGACCATAGTCGATACTCCTTCTCTCGCAAGCCGCTCTCCTAAACTTGCCTTACTGACTCTCGTAAGGCTCTTTATAGAATTCGGTATTCGAGGGGCAGTTTTTATTTCAGTGTCACTGACATCTCCTTCTACTTCTTTTTGTTTCGAATGTCTAATAATTTTATGCTGTTTCTTAACTTCTTTCACCCATGACCTGTCCTCATCTGAACTTTCTTCACTTGTTTCATACAGTTCACGATCAGAATCGTTTTCTTCCGGTTCTTCAACCTATAAATTATTTACATTTATTTGAAAATAACATACTTAACTGAATTGTGTCAGAAATAGTTTTTAGTCGCATCAGTAAAACATAAAACTAAATTTAAATGGCTCAGATAAATACTTACTTGCATTGGTTCCGCACTCTCTTTTGTTTTATCCTTGTTCTTATCTAGACGCGACAATACAGGGTTCAGTAGTCGGTATTCTTCAGCGCTTTTATCCACTTCGAAATCAGGGTTTTCAAATAGGGCCTAAAATAAAATTAATATTTTTATTGCAGAATGTACTCGAAGAATATTCGCAGTGAATGGTAAAAAACCAGCCCAGTGCGATTCGGACATCTTTTTCCTCCTTGGTACGAAACCCTTGTGTCCGACTTGCACTTATTGTAGTTTTAAAAAGACCAAAAATTAGGTTTGTATGGGAGCCCGTTTTTAGGTTCCATAGTCCTAACAAGGATACCTTATAGTTTCGTCATGTCCGTCTGTCGGTCCGAGGTTTTGCTAAGAGAACTAGAAAGCTGTTATTTTGTAGGTGTATGTATACCAACTACGCAATCAAAGTGGTAGAATAAAATTTTGAAAAATATTTTTTAGGGGTTGGGCTCCCCTACATGTGAAGTGGGGATGATATTTTTCGTCGTCTACCCCATTGTTTGGGGGTATCGTTGAATAGATCTTTAAAAATGACTTAATTTCTAAAACTATTTTCCGAGTTATTGCTCCACTTACGAAATATTCAACTTTAAAGTGCAATTTTTTGATCCAGTAGCCTATTATTAGCATTTGATAAATTTTAAAGGAAAACTATAGCAGTTAAGATAAATTGATTACCTAGCTTAGCAGTAATATTCGTAGAACTTGGAGGTTGGATAATTTTGTACCAAATACAACATCATTAGATTCGCTAAAGTGACTAAGATGAAGTAGGTAATGGTACGGAACACTTCGTGCGCGAGTCCGAGTCGCACTTGGCCGGTTTTTACCATTTGGATACGGAACCCTAAACATTAGATACTTACCTTAAATCTATCATCTTTAAGTAGATTTCCAGTTTGTTTCATTTTGCGTCCATCGGTATCTAAGAGTCGGGAGGCCAGTTCTCTGTTGACGTGCGGCAGGTTGTCATTAACCTTCAGCCTTGACGGTCTCTCCTGTTCTATTTTTTCTCTTATTTTACGTTTCTTGTATGCGTCAAACGCAAACGGATCGGCTATGGATTTAGCTCGCTTGTAGAGTCTAACATCTACAAAGTATCTGTAAATGGAGAAGGACAAATAAATATTTAAATTATATATTTTAAATCTAGTTTAAAAAACGTTATAAACAATTCTCAGACTATTGTGAGTGAAACACTAATTAAGCCATTTCTTACCCATGCATGTATGCTCTCAACAGATTTGTCCCAAGAAGATGGTCCAATCCAAGTGACTCCAGTTCTTGTTTAGTGACAAATTTATAGTCATCGTATACAGTTTGTGAAGCCGAACTTTCTAGTTCTTCTGTCAAATTGTCCAAGAAAGCACACCACTTTGGTGCAGGTCCTATAAATCAGAAATATAATAAATTTATTCATCATGGAGTGCTGCAAATTTTCTATATAAAAAATATAGATACAATTTTGGTACAAACCTAAAGATGGAACATAGTATATTTGCATTTTCTGATCTTCTACAGCCATCATACAAAGGCCAGTATTGGGGACCACACACAAGTCATTGAAATCCACTGATGTCTCAATACTTGTGTATTGCTTACCCTGAATCAGTTAAAACATATTGTAATTTATATTATACTTCATGATCATACTAATATTATTTAAAGGAAAGATTTGTAACAAATAAACTCAAAACTACTGGTGGTCCCATTGCAAAAACACTTTTACCATAGTATGCTACATTATTCTTGAGTGACACGTGCTATATTTTATTTACAATTGACAGTTTAATAAAATAATAATGCCTTTTAACAGGATATGTATTTAACCTGAATCCCATCACATTTAGGTAAGAGTACTTACATTATTTTTGTTCCAAATTTTTACAACACTGGCATCCATTGAGTAAACATAATCCATTTGTTTATGAAATTCTATTGATTTTATAGGTGTTTCATTCATATGATCTTTCACTAAAAGAGGCTTGCTAGACCTAATATCATATAAAAGTACATGACCAGTGGATGTTCCGACTCCCATTTTTAGGGCACCATCAAATTTCAAAGCAGTTATACCAGGTAAACCATCATTACTGAGAATAAGAGAAAATAATACTTAAGTATGCCTAACATGTAGTCACAAATGAAATCAGGCATTGAAAATAGTTATTTAAACTTTACAATTTATCAGTCAGTAAAATATTGCATTTATTAACATACTTATATTCTGAATCAGTGCAGTGCAAGGCACAGTCTAATATGCCCTGTCTAGATTTAGTTCGGGGGTCCCAGGCTTCAACATGACCACTTTCAGTGCCAAGTATGAGTAATCCATGCTCACTGTTAACTGCACAACAATTAATTTCAGTTGCTTTTGTCACAAATGGAGCCAGAAACTGTCCAAGTTCTAAGTTTAACCTGTATACTTCCTGAAAAAAAGATTTTACACACAATAATTAATCATGAAATGTAAATTATTCAACACTTAGGTGGTCTTAAGTAAATTTAATTTGAGTGTTATGAACTAATAGATTTCGAAATTCCGTGAATTCTACAAGATCTGAATATTTTAAATACAAAATTTTTATAAATGTAGTAGGTACAAAATTCTTTTAGACTATACAATAATGTTGATATAGAAGGCAGCAATTATGGTTAAAAATGACTTACTGATGAAGCACCGACTACAAACAGGTCACAAGAAGGCTTATGATATGCTATATCTCGTCCAAAACGAGGAACACGCAATCGATAATGTCTGCCGTGACCAACATGGAATTCAACATAACGATCACATTGCAAGAATACAATCTAAAATGTTTAGACACATCATATTAGTAACTGCTGATCAAAGGAAATAGTCTGAATTATTAAATGAATAAAAGTACACACACCTTTGAGTAATCATCACTCAATATTTCAAATGTTACTACTTCTGAATCTAAGCACCTTTCGAATTTTAGGGATAAGTTATTTACATCATAGCATTTAATTCTTGGTTTATATATGCCTGCAGCCATAATATACTGTCCATCATTAGATACTCTTATAGAAGTGCTCACTCCAGGCATGTCAAACTCCTGAATTAATTCAACTCTTCTTCTTAGATCAACATTTTTCTTCAGAATAGCCCTTTTCTTTCTCTCTGACAGCCACTACAATTTTTATTAAAATTTATTAGTTAATAATAACACTGACTAGCTTTTAGCTAAGATTTATTTCATTTATTTGTTTGTATGGTACACATAACAAATTATTGTCTTACATTACTAACTTATAAAACATCATTCTATCAGGTCTATTTTTCTAAAACTTGTGTGCACATATGGATTAATACAGATTTAAAATGGTTGGAAGTAGTGGACAATTAAAATAAAAAATATTAAGTGAGCCAAAGGCAAAACATTACACATAATAAAGGTATAGCATTGCTCACACGCTCATGGCTTCCTTTATCTATCTATCCCAACCCCATAAATATTATTAACTAAATACCTAGCCCCAAACTAAGTGTGCTTGTACTATGGCAACTAGGATAACGGATAGACATACTTATATACATTTATATTTGTAGTCCAGACTTGTAGCGCGAACTACTACACCAAGACGTTCGTCATGGTATGGTAATATAATTACCCCATGTTAAATTGGCCAGGGTATAAACATGTTACATTCCAGAAGCATGACAAATTCAATAAATACGTACATTTTATTTTGATGATGTGAAAACAGGTATAATATCTTAAATGTGCACTACTGCATAGACCCAATGATATAATAATAAAAATACACTATCATTGCATAAACTCAACAAAAACATGACTTGGAACTTACGTCTGGCAGTGATTTTCCTGCACTTAGATTATATATTTTGACATTGTCGACCTCGGACACTTGCATTTTTAAGAATTTTATTTCATTTATATTCAAAAACGAACTATAGCATTTCAATGCCTAAATGATTTCAACTTTTTCAGGTTAGCCGCTACAACAAATGACAATAAAATCTAACCAACCACAGGCAAAATGTGCGCAAACTGACTGGACCAAAGTAGTGTTGCCGGATAATCGATTGTACATCGATTATTAATCGATTGTGTAAATGGGGCCCAAATAATCTAACAATTGATAGTATCGATAACATCGATATAATCGATAATATCGATTCCTATTTTTATCCAATATAATCGATTATACTGCGTAGTCAAATACAATATTATCGATAGTATCGATATCAAGTTTTGAAGCGATACTATCGATGTAATCGATGATATCGATCTAATCGATTTAATCGACCTATCGGCTTAGATAGTATTGCTAACCAGCACTTACCCTTTCTCGTGGTCATGATGTCTTCTAGTGTGTCGTCGATAGTTAAATAGGTACATGAACTTTAATGCGGTTTCAATAATGTTGTGTTCTATCCTTCCGTACATATCTAAGAAGACATAATATTAATGACGATTATATCTAAAAATAATTGTAGATTAATCGATAGCAACATAATAATCGATACAATCGATAGTATTGGGTTGATTCCAGTATCGATTTAATCGATTAAATCGATAGTATTGTCTAATATAAACAATTATAATCTAATAATTGTAAATAATCGATTTTATTGTCCTAAAATTAATATCGATATTATCGATTTGATCGATACTATCGATAGTCCAACCGATCTTTAGATTATTTAGGGTGGACACAATTGATTCATCGATAATCGATTATCCGGCAACACTAGGACTGGACTGATTGCTAAGATCGTTGTTGTGACATATTTCTTTTTAATACGGAATTCAGAACTACGACTACGCGTTTCGCCGCTTTTTGTTTGAGCTCAGTCAAAGGAAGCTTGTGGTAGGGTGTGCGCCAGGCGTCTCTTAGACCATTTCTTAGACTTAGCGGAAGCATAAAGGAAAATATTTAAAATTCACTAACGAACGCCTGATTCCATTAATTTTCTTAAATTTATTTTAATAAGTCAGCCTATTAGATCCCACTGCTGGGAAAAGGCCTCACCTCAACTATGAGGAGGAACGAGCCATACTTCACCACGCGTGCTCAGTGCGGATTGGTGGAGGGGTTTATGTAAGGCAAGTGACAAACCTTACTGTCAGAAGTTATCAAGCCGCCCTAGGGCCTCTGACTAGGCTTAACGACAAATACCACAGATATTAGCCGGGACCAACTGCTTAACGTGCCTTCCGAAGCACGGAGATGCTTGTCATGGACGTCACTTAAATGGTCGGAATGGTCACCCATCCAATCACGACCGCGCCGTGGGTTGCTTAACTTTTGGTATCACTACCAAAGCGCTGCCGCCACTGCGCCACAAGCACCTCCAAGCACATTTATTTTACAAAATCGCCATTTCTTAGAAGTTCGTGTCGTGTACCACAGTTGCAAAACTAAACTACTTTTATGGTAAACTCATTCCCTAAACAATAATAAAACAAGAACAATAATTAACATTCTGATTAGTTAGTTTATTTTGAAGATCTTTTACAAAAAATGATATCATTTATAAAAAATCAAAAAATACCTTTTTGTAGTCGATTTGATTGAAGTTTACCGGAAAATAAGGCATCAAAAGGTTTTTTTTGTTGGGAATGACCTCCTACTGCCTGTTTTTATTGATGCTAACTGGAACTACCCTATAAGGGTTTACCCACATTTATCGACGCGGAATCAGCTTAAGCCGAGTGCGTATCACCACACTACTCGACAGCGCCGTACCGATGCAATCAGCTAATCGACAAACGGCTCGTTTCGCCGTCGGCCGGTGTCGCATCGCGTTGGCCGAGCCGAGCCGAAGCGAAAGGTATTAGTAACACCCTTATTCCGTCGGCATAAATACTTTTTTGACCGCCGTTAGCCGATTCCGCGTCGATAAATGTGGGACCCTAAGGCCCACTTTTACGAAACTCGATAAATACACTTAGCGCTAAACATATTTAAAAACATCATTCTGTCTTTGTCAGTCATTCGACATTTTAAACATAATTACCGTTAAACGTATTAAATGAGTTTCGTAAAAGTGGGCCTAAGTCGTCTTATTTAACCCAAGCCTTATACACCGTATACCTACATTACAAAAAAAAAACTGTCAATGTCAATCTCACGGAGTGGATGGATTGGATTGCACTAGGTTATGTAGGTAACTATTATTAATAATATTGTGTTGGTTTTTCTTTTTTGTTCACGTGCAGGTGCACTACTATTGAATTTGCTTAGACGACGTGCAATACTTTTCATCATGACGACTAAAAGACCACAATTACCAAAATCGGTGTTAGAAATGAAATTTATGAAAAAGACGAAAGAACGACTAGAAAAAGAGTTGGAAAATACACAAGGTCACGACAGTTTATACTCTGATTTAGTTACCAAGGAAATGAGACATGCGTCTGGTAACTTCATAACAGAATCCAGTTTCATTATTTGCGAAGACTTGCTGGAAGGAAGGTTATCTTATAAAGGTATGAATCCAGAAATAGAAAGACTTATGGAGCAAGATGATAAGAAGTTAAATCCTGATGAAGAGATGACAAAAGATGTTTCAGATGAAATATTATTTAAAAAAATGGAAGCATTCAATAAGAAAAGAAAATCTTATGACACTCCCTTCAAAGATCCAGTATGGAAAAAAAAGAAATTGCCAAAGCATGAAAAATAATGTTTTCTTTCATCTTCCTTCAATTTAGGTAGAACTGAACTTGAACCAACAACTTTTTCTTTATGGGGAAATGTTCTCAAGGATGTTCACTCAATGATTTTTTCCAAGTGCTATCACTTATGTTATCCTTGTTTAATTAAATGTATTAAAAAATGAATTCCATGTTATCATTTATTATTATTATTAACAATTTTTATTTTCTATTCTATTATTTTCTATTTGTTGATGTTGATATTGTAACAACTGTGTAGCATAAACTAAGTGATAATAAGTACAATTTTTATAGTCACCAACTTACTGAGATTCTAAAATATTTTTCTTATAATCAGAAGTCCTGAAACAATCATTAATAGATATACAATTGAATTATGTATAATTCTGAATTCTATCAAATGTTATCAAATAATGTTTTAATAAAGAATAATTGGTAGTATTGTTAAGAACTGTATTGATTTAAGGCACTTTACTTACATAATTTAACAGTATGAGACCAACCAACAATCAGAATTTAAGACAGCAAAGTAAAATTAAAACCATTACACTAAATGATCCAAATGGGATTTAATGAAACAACTAAGTTTAAGATCCTATATATTTTTTTATTAATGCTTAAATTATTATTTTATTGCTTTATACAATTTCATAATGAATGATAAATTATACTAAAATTGTCATTAACATTAGATACATACAACTACAACCAGGAAAGTAAAATGGCTAGTATCGGTTACGGTAAGACTGATCCTGGTTCCTAAATTCTAAAAACTATCTGCAAACTGGTGTTTCATACACAACAAGTAACAAAAGGGTTGTGCTTAAATGCTCTGAAAACTGTATTTCGCTACATGGGAGTATTGCATATGGGCCACTGACCACAACCATCGGTTGCCAGCGACAGATGTTACATATATTTTGCGGCCACCGACCGCGGGCAATCGGGCGCGGGATCAAAGGGCATGGCGCGCGGCAGCCACCGGTGGCGTTGGTCAGTGGCCCATCTGCGCGGAGCCTTCTAGTGGATGCGGTCAATGCGGTGGCGTCAGTCGAGCCCCTGCTGCATGAGCGTGTGCAGGTCGCGGAAGGCGGCGCCGAGGCGGCCCTGCAGCGTCTGCCGCTTGAGCAGGAAGGCGCGCACGTCCAGCAGCAGCCGGTGGATGTGCGCGCACTTGGCGTAGCGCTCCTCGCGCGGGATGTCCACGCCTAGCGTTCGCACGGGTGCACTCACGTTCGCGCGCACCACGGAAGAGAAGTTGCGCACTATCAGTCTTAGAGCGTTGCAACCGCATTGCATGTAGCTGGAAATTGCAGTGATGTTAATTAAACGTTACATAGGTAGATCGCCTAAATGTGTCCTCGCCTGCGGGGTACAGGGGCGGGGGTACGACGAGAACGGGGACCGTAAAAAGTGCGGGCGGTAGGGTTTTTTGAATTTTAACAAGAATGCGCCTGCATGCCGCCCGCACTTCTCCCCTTTCTTTTCCTACCTAGGCACCCTACATGGGTGCCCTGCAAGTGTAGACCCAATTGTAGCCACACAGAGCAAATTAATGATGATTATTTTTATTCGTGTAGTACATGGGCGGTTTGATAAGTTCTCGGCCCGACCAATGTGACCGCAATAACGCCAGATTCCCACTTGAGATTTGAACCCGGTTGAGTTTGCGTTCGACTGGTGACAAACGCGGCAAGCATCTTGCTGACGCCTTTTTCATTTCAAATTCGCTGGTCTAAATATAAATTACTTATATAGTTAAATCTGCTATCACTGGTCACTTATTTTATGCACACTTAATCTTAGATCTTCTCGAACCATTTTGTAGATTTTATCCATGATTTCTGGCGTGGGAGACATCGCCCAGTTCCTCGGATCATCTTCTCTCATCTACATCTTCATTGTATAAGAAGGCACAGTTTCAACTTATGTAATAATCGTATTTACTTTGTTTTAGTAGTTCGTAATATTTTATTTACAAAATTTTAATTACGGCTTTCACATTCGTTTTTTACATTTCGATGGAAGAGTGGCAGACTCCCTTACCTACTTAAAAAAATATTACGAAAGTTAATGCAATGAAACGCAGTACATCATTTAATGAAAAAATAAAGCTATCAAATGAATATATATTTATTTACGTACTACCCTCAAATCTGGGTTAGGCCGAGAACTTATCAAACGGCCTAGGTAAAGAATCGCACAAAGTTACGCTCCATCTATGTATCACCGAGGAAGATGGATGATTAATGAATGGATGTTCTTACAAAACTTGACAAGTAAAATAATAAGTAGATGAACAAAACTTACGATTCATATTTACTTTGAAGGAGTTCATATATCTTGGGCAACATCAGTAAACAGATATCTAGATTCCATAAAGACCTGAAAAAAGACATTACATTATTTTTGTACTAGGTACAGTCAGCATCAGAAGTGGATAAGCAACTCTGCTGTTCACATAGTTCAACACATTCAAAGTGACCATAATCATCCATACAACAAAAGTTTTCTGATTAATGAGAGCATCCAGTGTTTCAAATAGAAGTGAGCACACAAGTTGACAAATATTTCGTAGCAAACTGAAAGTCATAGGTATATAAATAAACAATGGTATCTACGCAATTTAGGTGTTCGTAATGAAATCAATTATCAAACAAGAAGAATAAATCCTATGCTCATGTGTTTGGATTTTTGTATAAAATACGTAATTAAACAAAAAAAAACGAATGTGCTAAGTTTATCATAATACAAGTTATTTCGTTTGTTGAAAGATCATTTTCGCTTAAAGCAGTGATAAACATTGGTGATTTTAAAGTAACATTCAGTTCGGAAGTTATCGGTCCCGCGAACTTTGCATATCCGAACCACTTCGTGAAAAGGTTGTATAATATATTATAAATACAATGCAGTAAGGTTGAAAATTTTAATGTCATGTGTTGATGTGTCAGATGGGATAATGTCAGTTGGCAAAATTTTAAGAACATTGAAGATTTTGTTCACAGTTCCGTAAGGGTGCGTTTACACGAACGTGTTCGTCTTATGCCGATGTGGCCACCCGGAATTACTTGTGTCTCTTAAAATTAAACTTTCCTTAAGTCGAGGTTAAGGAAGTTTTAATTACCTTTAGTAACCGATTTTTTTGTTTTCACAACGCAAACGCCCAGTTACTGAAACCTCACCGCGGACTATCAGTTTACGACCGCTATAATATTTTTAAAATATGCTTTTTATAATAACCATAACATCCATTCTTACAATTAGCTATTGCGACGTAAAAAAGTATGTTAGTGAACGAGCCCTAATACCCGTTTAATTTCATTGACGTAAATAATCACTTGCCTAGTTACGAATTATGATGCACCGTAGTCATAGCAACAAACATGCACGAGGGATCAGTTTTTGCTGTACGATATTCGCCTTTAGGTAGGTGTCATATTAAATTCCTTGCTGTGCAGAGTTTCTGTTATTACTTAAAACCCGTTTTCAAACCATTTCCCACTCTTCATGTAATAACTAATGTAAAAATTAGAAACGCATTTTTTAGTTCACCATTAAATACAGAGTGACTGATACTGAACCCGCTGTAGCAAACTCGCATAGGAGCTCATTTGCCAATAATTTAAC
This sequence comes from Pyrausta nigrata, assembly GCA_949316185.1. Taxonomy (NCBI): domain Eukaryota; kingdom Metazoa; phylum Arthropoda; class Insecta; order Lepidoptera; family Crambidae; genus Pyrausta; species Pyrausta nigrata. The sequence goes on from OX438938.1 coordinate 11,130,514, forward strand.
CTAACTTTCTCTAGCTGAAGTTTTACGGTGTTATTACAAAAAAAAATAGACCAGGTTTAAAATAGGTCTAAATATTAGCTGACAACAGAGGATATTCATGCCATAACCATGACATAACCTAATAGAGAAACGCTTTACTAATTGGCTAGCTAATAGCTCAGTCTAAGGCTTACCCGGTACTGAGTTTTTGTAATAATGGGGTTATAGTTTGGGAGATATGTCTATTTTTAGACCCTACTACTACGACACAGTGTCCGTCTGTCTGTCACCACCAGGCTATATCTCATGCACCGTTATATCTAGACAGTTAAATTTTCACAGATGATGTAAGTATTTCTGCTGTTTGAAACAGTATAAAATAAAAATTTAAGTGGGGCTCCCATATTAAAAATGAGTTTTGAGAGAATTTATTTGGCGTTTTTGCTCGATTTTAATAATGGCAACAGGTAGACGATTAAAATATTAACAGAATATTGAGTTGTAGATTTACTTTAAAAACAAATCATTAAATAAATAAAAAACCGACTTCATAACTGCCTACAGTGCTAACTAAAACGTAAAATTTTATAAACAAATTTAAACTAAAAGTACAAAATAATATTTCAATTACCTGACTGTTCTACGAAATTATACAAGAAACCTATTTCCAATTCATTATCTGTTTTTTTTTGGAGTCGGTGCCGGAAATTCTAATTCTTATGTTTTTTTGCAAGTAAGGACAGGATTAAACCATCTCTTGGCTGGCACCGACTCCAAAAAATAACAGATAATAAATTGGAAATAGGTTTCTTGTATAATTTCGTAGAACAGTCAGGTGTAAGAGGTAAATAGACCAGTACGAAAACATTATACGTGCCTTTAAAATTTGATGGTTTCCCTCGATTACACCAAGTTCCCATCATCAGATCTCGACTGGGCCACAATGGGACCAACTAGAAGGTATAACCTCTAGGTAAACATATGTTTTTTCAAATCCACACAACAACTGACTGAGATATGAGGTAACATAGCCACAAAAAAAAACATACAGTCGAATTGATAACGTCCTCCTTTTTTGAAGTCGGTTAAAAATGTTTTAAAAATAAGGCAAACGGCAAAAGATCACATTTGTAAGGGAGCCCAAATGTGATTTTTTGCTGTTTGAAAAATAGTCATAAATATAATCGAATGTTTTATAGATAATGGTACGGAACCCTTCGTGCGCAAGTTCTACTCGCCATTGGCCGGTTTTTATATATTTTAAGGTGTTATTTTTTCAAAATTTTACATAAGTTTTGTATCTAAATTTTATTTTTTGTCATTTGTTAATACCTAGTCATAAGCTTTTGGGATCTGAATACATCGGAACCTTAGATCGGAACTACCCTCTAACTAGGGTAAAAAATAAAAGATAGGTACGCTTGAAAAAAAAAAACTACTACGTTTGCGATCAAATTCAACCTAAAATAAATAAAAAGCTGCGGTGGTTCAATAATGTATGCTACTCTATGTTCTTTCTCTAATTCGTCACCTTTCCGCTTTGAAAATCCAAAAAATAGTTTCATTCGCTTGACATCAGTAGGAATTTCAGGTCCACCAAAGTAGTTTTGGTCGAGAATAGTGAACGTGCCAACGAAAGGTTGTAAGGAAAGTATATAGGTATTATAAGAGAAATAAGGTAAGCGGTTTTAGACCGAAAAGTTCATGTGCGACCCTCCTGCGGTCGCCAGAGGTGCGGGAGGCGAGGCACGCTAGATGCCACATGTAGGCAATTCAATTATATCCAAAAATGACCTAGGTACTATAATAATATGTGCAAATCCGCCACGGCTCAGTAACAGTCGCCCTGTATACCTACCTACCTGTCTATTTTTTGTTACAAGTTTGGTATTCTTTTAAGTTTAAATAAAACAACCTACTATGAACTATACATACTCAACCAGGGGGTGATCACTTTCGTGTCGGTGAGAGCTCACGCACACATAGACAAAATTATAGTAGTTGATCTAGTTTAAGTGTGGCCACTATTTGTACGAATTAAATGCATGGTAGATTCATAAAAACTTAAATTACTCAAAAATCATTAAGACTGAAAATTTTCAATGAACTGCGTAAGCTTTACAGTGATTAATAAAGATCACACATTAATTTTGCAAAAACAAAAAGTTACGTTATGCCTTTTCGTACAATAAAATATTTGGTAGACGTTTAAGTAGAATTTTCTAGTTGTAACTGGCAACATCTTTAAGTATTCAAATGTGACATTTGTTTTGAATAAAAACAGTTGTGAGAAAGTTTTGCCGGTTTTCTCTCAATTTCATCACAAATTTCCCCAAAGTTTTTCATTTCATCCAAAGTTGAAGACCTGCGTCCCTCCGTATTGCTTCTTTGGGTGATTCAAGGCTCATGTACTTACCATCCGGTGTTGTGTTGTGAACTTGTGAGTGACTACTTTTGTGCCAGTTTTACTGAGACACTTTATGAGAAAGGACTCCAATAGTTTTAAGTACCCTAATCTGTGTGTTATTTACTTCGTTTACAATGTCTCATATGTACCGGAGGTTAGTAAAAGTTCGCATTATTACGTGACTACGTATCATTAGGTCTGTGAATGGAGGTTCATGCTAGGTATATTTTTCAGATGCTCCAAGTGTGGTGCCAATCAGGTATCAAACCCTGAATTGATAATGCACAGGTTTTCGTCTCTTGGAAAAAATAAAGAAAATGTTTACCAGTAAGTTCACTACAGTACACATTAATTTATTATTTTTTAAAAACATGCACATAATTAAATATCTAATTCTTTTGGATAAAGACAATTTAAAATACGGCTATATTAAAAAAAAGCAAAATCATTTTTTTCACAGATTGATGTCATGGGCAATGTTTTGTTACCCAGACAAAGACTGATTTGACTTGCAAGCTCTTGACGGTTTGCAAAAATCATGCAAGGTTATTTGCAGTAAGCATTTCGCAGATTCTGCTTATGCAACACCAGCGAAAATACGCCTTCATAAATCTGCCACACCATGTATTGATGAAAATGAAGAAAATCTTCATTCGCCAAGAGCCGGACCGTCTCATAACAATATCCGTGATGTTTTAGGGGTAGGTAGATAGATTTTCTATAGTACTCGTAAACTTTGTTCACCAAGTTTGATATATGGTAACGCTGACTCTTTACTCTTAAACAATTACAGATAACATAACTATTTAATTGCTAACAAAACAAATACTTATTTGCTTCTGCAGGTCCAATCCCAAATGGTTACTGAGGAACCAATTGCAGAGATCAAAACTCAATCAGTACCTTCAGTTTCTTTTTTGGTAAGTGATAAATGATGAAACAACCATATGTTATAGCCGATTGTAAAACCTACCAAAACTAATTTAATTAAATAATTGGTGAATTTTGTATAACCCAAAATTTAGTTTTTTTACTTTTGCAGCCCCAATCCCAAATGGTTACTGAGGAACCAACTGCAGAGACCAAATCGGTGCCTTCAGTATCATTTTTAGTAAGTAAAATGTGATACACTGACCATAAAAGACTACCTATTTTATCTTATGTAAATAACTAAACAATATATTAAAATTAAAAAATCTTTCAGAAAAAAAAATCTTCACAGAAGAAAATCAAGCTAAATCTGACAGCTTTTGAAAATAAAGTTTACAATAAATGTAAATACTTAATGAAGCAAGTTAATAAGCTCAAAACTGCTTTAAAACAGAAGAAAAGGCTTGATGTTCTGCAAGTGCTGAAAATGTCCAAAGATTGTTTAGACAAAAAAAATAAAAATATAAAAAAAAAATCTTAACCATTATTTTATTTAAGCAGTCGGGCAAATGTTCATTCGTTTTGTTTGGAGCAAGTTTGTGCAGCTTGGCTTCAATCGTAAATTAATAAATAGACGTTTCCTCAAAACTTCGTAATTTATTGCATCTAAACTTGCTCGAAATAAAATGAATGAATGAATGAAAAAAACGTTGAATAAGGAAGAACCCCACCGCGGCCCAGATTCTATTTTTTAAATTTCCCGCCACCAACAGAACGGTAGATTTTCAAATTTCCCGCCAAATTATTACATTGCGACAGTAGCGCAGTCTGTCCCTACTTCGCAGAAATTAAAATTGACAGTTAACGTAGGGGTATTTTTATTTATTCCTAGTGGTGCTTCTACTAAAAGTTTTCTTTGTGTAGATATATTTAAATGAAGAGTGTTTAGATGATATTGACGCGTAGGATGCTTACAATATTTTGAATACTATTGTTGTGTAGATGTTTTAGGTTGTTTAAGTTGTGTAGTATTTTTTGAATAGATGGCATGCTTCTATATATCTGATGGTAAGCATAAAGACAAATAGTAGTAGAGTAACGAATCATATTTTACTCACGGTTTATGTGCCATTACGTTGAGTATGTCTAGTATCACGGATGTATCTTCCAGGGCGATTATGGATTCTAACGCGGACCGTAAATTTTTGTTGACTCGAACGGAATGGAATATCTGAAACGAAAATTAAAATATTTTTGACCTCAGTTACATGACCCATCCTCTTTCGGGGGCCTCATTCCGGTCCATATTTGTGTATTCTCGTCGAGCTATCGTGCTCGTTTGTGTCGTCATGCTGGCACGAGTGACAGGGATGGCTACAGTCGAAAATACGGGAATTTTCATCCGGAATGAGGTCTCGGTGAGATTGCGGTCGAGAATATATTTTTTAATACAGGTTTTATGGCCCTAGGACACGGTTCATACAGCCTATTCTTCAGTTGTTTTTTTATTATTTTAAACATTACAATTAAACTTACATGATTATGATAATTTCACCACACAATCCCAATAATAGCCACAAAAAAAAAATCGATAAATAAGAAATAATGTCTCTTTTTCTTTTCTCGCTTCCTGCACAAAACTTCTTTAATTTATTTATTAATATACAAATTTTATAGCACGATTTTGGTCAGTAGTATCTTAAAGCCTACGTTAGGTTCGTCTAGATACTACCGGTTGCAATGTTAGCACTAATAAAACAAAGGTAGTTACCGACCTGCAAGGCGCGCTGGCGGGCGGTGAGCACGGCCATCATGGAGTCGTGGCCGCGCATCATGACGCCCAGCACCTCCTGCTCGCTGGGCTCCGCGCCCGCGCCCCGCGCGCCGCGCCGCGCCCCGCCCGCGCCCAGCCCGCGCTGCACACATACCACTACTCAATAAACATTGTATAACGAGCATACATCATTATTGAAAAAACAAAACACCCGACTGCAATAGTAGATTGTTATACAAGGGACGAAAGTGACCATTCCACTCGAGAAGTTTCTGGCACGCTATCAATAGTTGAGGCAAAAACAAAAGTATCGATAGAATATCGATAGCATCAATAGTTGCGGCAAAAGCAATAGTATCGATAGAATATCGATAGTATAAATAGTCTACCGATAGTAATGATAGTATCGATAGTAATGATAGTATCGATAGTAATGATAGTATCGATAGCTCCGTTAATATAAATACTGTCGACACATAGCAATACTATCGATAGTATCAAATTCAATACTAAAATCACTATCAATAGCTGATACAGCTCTGACTATTGCAATAACTATCGATACTCTCGATAGTGGCCTTCTATTCAATAGTAGGAGTGGAGTATAAAGTAGGAGGGAAAAGCTATTTTCCACCCGGCTATCTACACATGAAAGTTCAACTTTCCGTTATCCTACTTACCATAACACAAGCTCACACTTAGTTTGGGGCTAGGTAATTGGTGTTTGTTGAAACAATTTATTATTTATGCTCAAAAGCTCATGGAAAAATAGTTGATACGGGTTTGGTCTACATTTTATGTAAAACATGACTAATAAAATAATAATAAATTAGTAATTTAACAGAACTTGTTTATGTAAACAACTCGCAATCTAAAAAATATTGAAACAAGATTTAACTTACAGGCAAAAATTCGTCAAGGTCTAGTCCGACTGGGCGATCGGTCGCAAACGGAACGAACTCGGGCTCCGGCTCCCGTTCAGGCTCGACGTTACGTGACACTGGAATGCTTTGGACGACATTCTCCACTCTCCGTCTGGTTTAAAAGTAAAATTACGATTTTAAGTAAACCACTTGAGTCTGCGTCTGCAGGGTAAAGAGTTGAAAGGGGCACGTAGGCGGGACGAGAACGGAGACTGCACTGACTACGGTAGGCGCATTTTTTTTAAATTGAAGTGGGTTAGCTCTTGACTCAAGACTAAGCCAGACATGGTGTAGACAGAGTCGACGGTGAAGCGAGCTCACCCAAAAGGTGGCACCTATAACGAAGAATTCTTGTCGCCTCCGCACCTCTCATGGTCCCCGTTCTCGTCCTACCCCCGCGCCCCTATATGATACTAGACTAGATTACAGTCCAACAAGTTCGTCTGCGACCCTCCTTGAGCCCCAAAAAACGTGCCGGATCCCAATCCCAAACCAATCACACGCTTCTTCTTCTTAGCGTGTCGATGGAACACAAGAAAATTACACCGTAGCAGTCCAGTATTCAGCCACTTGTATTGCGGATCGACTGCCGTCCATTAAATCCGCTGGCGAGCAGGTGTTGGGGCACGCCGGGCACGATGTTAAGTGTGCCATAGTTTGCACTGCACCGCAAACACAGTCCACATCGGAGCTTACCGAAAATCCCCACCTGACCATGTTTTCCTTACTTCGGCCAACCTGAGTCCGAAGCCTAACACACGCACACATCACACACTGACTGTCATAGGAAATCCCCTTGCCCGCAAAACCTCCCGTCCCCGCTGATATCTAACATGCCTCGCCCCACGCATATCTAGCGACCGCAGGAAAGTCGCGTACGAGCTTATCGAACTAATACGCGGTCTACCTATAGAAAAAATGTTAACAAAAGGTCACACAAGCAACTAAAAAGTAGTAGTTCATAAACAGATTAATGCTTACCTAGTAGGTTCGTTAGCTCTGGTAAATGACAAGGATCTTGGTCCCAGTGATGGAGGGCCTAAAGATATTTCACTGTTGCTCTGACGGAGACTGTTACCAGCTGCAAAGGTACATAAAGCGGGTCATAATTTTGTAGTTCATTAACAATTAATTCTAATTTAAGTATTTTTAGACGAATTACTCACTTATTTCTGTAGTAGATTTGGTTTCTTTATAAGAGTTATGTCGGTTAAGAGTGCTCACTGCTAGCGGGTTAGCGGCGTAATCTCTGATGACGGAAGGTTGCGCCGCCACATACGTGTTATCCTCCTTAGCACTGTCCATCACCCCTGTGTTAAGTAAGCTTAATGAAGTTATAAATGTCAGGTAATTGTTGGATTTTAGTATTTTGGATACATTGTTAAGTTTTCATGTAAGTTAGTAAATTTAATTTCCTAGTGCTCGTTTCTCATGATGATGTGTTATGATAATTTCTTGATAGATGACTCACATCAGAGAATGAAAATGATAAATATCATTACATATCTTACTAAGAGAACGAGAGGCAAACAATGTGTTATAATTAGCAACTAGTATTTTCCTAATTTCAGACTGGTCCTGATTCCTGATAGCACTCTTCTCTCTCTCTTTCGACTAAGGTTCAATTCATAATGAAACGGCAGCGGCCGGCAACGAAGTTTCGAACAGATTTTAATGTCAAACCATTATAAAATTTATGTCTATGATATCAAAAAATATTGATACGCTTGATGGCGAGTTGCTGCGACGCTCCTCGCTGCGCTTTTTATTCTATCAAACGTGTCTACATTTGATATGGCATAAAAAGTTTAAAGTGTTTGTCATGAAAACTGCCGCCGCATCGTAAAGCACTTATTGCACCATCTTATTCGTAGCATCCTAATTAGAATCATTCGCTTGCCCTGTTCCCATTATATTTGGGGTCGGCGCAGTATGTTTTTCTCTTCCATACAATCCTATCACTCGCCATTGACTCATCCACTCCTTTCATAATCATATCATGCTTTATACAGTCCATCCATCTTTTTCTCGGTCGGCCTCCCTTCCATCCACAAACATTCATACTCATCACTCTTTTTGTCACATGATTCTCCTCTCTTCTCATCACGTGTCCATACTAAGATAAATGGTTTCCTGTCATCTTTTCTGTCACAGGCGCCACTTGCAAACTTTCCCTTATATACTCATTTCTTACTTTGTCCATTCTTGTCACTCCACACATCCATCTCAACATTCTCATCTCCGCTACATGCAGTCGTTTTTCATCCATCTTCTTAACGGCCCAGCATTCCGATCCGTACAGTAAGGCAGGTCTTATGATGGTCTCGTAAATTTTGCCCTTCAACCTAAAGGCGATCTGTGGATCGCATGTTGTTGCTGTGACCTGCCTCCATTTCATCCAACCTGTGTTGATTCGATGTCCCTGTCAATATCGCCGTCATTTTGCACGATAGACCTGAGGTACCGAAAGTCGGAACAGACTGGTAAGGGCATTCCTGCAAGGGTTATAGGTAAAAGACTGGAGAGACCGCCAAAGTCACAGAACAGATACTCCGTTTTGGTTCTGCTGACTTAAAGGCCAACGTTCTCCAGTCTTTGTCGCCATTCCTCCAGTCTGCTTTGGACCTCAAGAGAGTCTTCGCCAACGAGCACAATGTCGTCGGCAAACAACATGCACCAAGGCGCCTCTTTCTGTATGTCCGATGTCAGGGCATCCAATATCATAAGAAAGAGGTAGGGGCTTAGCGCTGATCCTTGATGCAAGCCTACAGCCATATTGAAACTCGTGGTCGTGCCGACAGCGGACCGGACTTGGGTACTGCATCTGTGGTACATTGCCTTGATCAAACGCAGGTATTTTCCAGGCACTCCTTTCATCTTAAGGGCCCACCACAGGGCCTCACGAGGTATTCGGTCATAGGCCTTTTCGAGGTCAACAAACACCATGTGGAGGTTGTTATGCGCACTTCTGTATTTTTCACATATTTGGCGCATGGCGAATATGGCGTCCGTTGTTCCTCGACCAGGCATAAAACCAAATTGGTTCTGTGAAATAACGCTCTCCTCTCTCACTCGTCTCTCAATTACTTTTTCCCACAGTTTCATACTATGTGACATTAGCTTTATTCCCCGATAGTTGTTGCACTCCTGCACGTCTCCTTTATTTTTAAAGATTGGTACCATTAGGCTGTTGCTCCAATCATCAGGTATTTTTTTTCCTCATGCAACAACTTATTGAAGCATAAAGCCAACCACTTCCATCCATCTACTCTTAGCAACTTCCATACTTCGACTGGTATGCCATCAGGCCCCACTGCTTTTCCTCTCTTCATACTATTAACTGCCATTTCCACTTCGTCTACACTCACTTCTTTTACTAATTCAACGTTGGTAGAGAGAGTAATTGTTTTTTTTTTATTACACTACTTACCTACTACCACCTATCTTCCGAGTCAGGATCTTAAGTAGAATCTTAGTTCGGATGATAGGATTAGAATAGTGTAATAAATGCTTATTCTTACTTTTTTAGGGTTCCGTACCCAAAGGGTAAAAATGGGATCCTATTTACTAAGCCTCCGCTGTCTGTCTGTCTGTCACCAGGCTGTATCTTAGGAACCGTCATAGCTAGACAGTTGAAACACAGATGATGTATATCTGTTGCTGCTAAAAAAAAAACAAATACTAAAAGCAGAATAAAAATAATATTTAAGGGGGCTCCCATACAGCAAACGTGATTTTTTAGTTTTAAAACTAAAAAAGATTATATTATATGATCGTTTAATGTTGTATAGGTACGGAATCCTTCGTGCGCGAGTTCGACTCGCACTCGGCCGTTTTTTTAAATAGGTACTATTTTAAGCAGGTATTTGATCGTAGTCGCAATGATCACACAAGATTAGTGCGCGGTGTAGACACAGTTTATGGTGGTTCCTAGTTCCTATCTGCTTATGCTTACTTGCGAACAGTTCAGTTTTCTTGTCGAGCGGCGGGTAGTCCTTGGTGGAGGTGGGTATGCGCGAGTAGTGGTCGGTGCGCTGGCGCTGCGGCGGCGAGGGCTGCGGCGCGGGCCGCGGGGGGTCGCGCAGGCCCACCGTGCCCGCCTCCTCCTGCTTCGCGCTCGACTCTAGCGCTGAGAAGCATTTATTACGCAGCCTTATTACACTGACCATTTTTAACGTCTGTACCGACTAAAGGTCATGGCACACTATACCGGCACCGCCTCAACCCAGCAATAACTTGCCATTCAAATAAGAGCATTAAGTTGTAAGTCGTACAATATATTTGTAAATTCGAGGCGACGCCGTGCTGCAGCCATTTTATTGCGCTCGCTGTTATTGTTTCTTGTTCCTGCCTTGTATGGTCATATTGTCATCAAACACCACCCATCAATTATTAGGTACATACTTACCAGTTTCAAAGCTGTTATAAAATTTTCGGGCTCGCATCGCTCGCGCGATTCATAGTGCGGTACACTTAATTTCAATGGCAACATTCACAGAAAGTTTAATACTCTTATTATTAAATATTATTACACCTTGTGACTTTCAAACATATCATCGGCGCGGGTGGATTTTTCGCGCTCGCTTCGATCGCGTTTTAATAAATTATTTATTTGTTTAAAACGAGGATATAAATCGTATAAAGGGGCATACAATTTTGAGGGCTGACTCCGCGCCTCGTATCAGTGTGAACCGAGCGTTCGAGTGGTCGCGTCTGAGGCACAAGCTGCGGGCCTTCGCCCGCGCTCTTTTGTTGAGTGGCCGCAGGTGCTAAGTTCCTAATGATCGCGTTTAGTGCCCGCGTCTAATGGCCCGATGTGCGTCTTCCCTAAGACACTTACTTGGTAAAGAATAATCTTCAGAAGATAAACTTGTAGCCGGAGGTGGAGTACGCGTCACTGGAAATGATAAAATAAATCATTCTTATTCCAAAAAAAAAACCTATCTGTAATTTAATAATTGTACTACCACAGAACAAATTATTGTATGTACTATTGAATTTTAGTGTTTGTTTTCATGGGGTTAGCGGCTAATGTTATTGCTATTGTTCAAACTCTACTCACATGATCTAGAAGGTCGGAAAATTTCAGTGTAGTCATTAATATTAGGTATAACAGCACCTGAATCCTCATCGGCTTCTGTTCCTGATGTAGATTCTTCGGCTGTCTTTTCGTCTAGAAGTGTAGGTCTATGCATCACTGTAATTGATTTAAAAATCAAATATGTAATAAAAAAAATATTAAAACAAAAAATCTAAGAGTCCAGATCACATAAAGATTAATTTGTACCTTCTTTTGGAGGTTTTTCTTTTGAAAAGCTCTTCCTTACAGAATGTCCCTTTTGAAATGGAGATAGGTCTCTAACAACTGTTGGGACCATAGGGGGTGGACCACCAAAGGGATGTACTTTATTGAGATCAACCACAGACAACACTACATAGGTTGAATGGAAAGAACCAGCTATCTGAAATTGAAATATAGCCAGTAAATAATTACCATTCATTCACTCATTTATTATGAGTAGTAGATAATTTGAAAATAGACAAAACTTACAAGTTGTGTTTGTGCCACAGTAATGTCATGAATTTGGCCCCAATGACCATGAACAGTGTCCAACACTCTAGCTGGCTCCCACCCAACAACATGAAGCCCGTCATTACCACAACCCAGTAATGTGGTACCGTCATCACTAAAAGCCATGTGTCTGAAGATTTCAATTTAAATATTGTCCATTATTAGTTTATTAATGACAGTTTTTATATGTAATACTTATATACCTAACCAGTGGTTATTTATTCAATTACCTTATGGAAGTGTTTTCTTTTTCGAATTTAGAAACCAATTGAAACTTTTCCATATCCCAAAAGTTAACAGTTCTATCTGTACCACAACTAGCAAGCAGGAACTCATGTGGGTGGAATTTAACACAAGTAACAGCAGCAGTATGTTCCATAAACTCTTGGAGAACTTTCCCAACTCTGACATCCCAAACTTTGACTAGGCCTATAATAATATGAAATTAAATCAAGGGTAAAAAGTTTTAGATACAATTAACTATGAGATTTGTAAGAGTGAATCTAAAAGCTAGATAATAATCAAGGTAGCAGTTAAGATAACACATAGTATTTTATCCTTACCATCCTCACAGGCAGAAGCAATCCATTGACCATCAGGACTAAATTGTAAACTGTTAACAGCTAGGCGATGGCTGGAGTAGGTTACAATGCAGCCTCTTTTTCTAGTATCCCACAGTTTAATATTGCTGTCACAGGAACCTGTAGTTAAGTAGTCACCATATGGATGAAAATCCATGCATTTGATGGCACCCTTGTGACCAGTAAAAGTTCTTAACAGTTTAGCTGCTTCCAAATCCCAAATTTTCAAAGCACCAGTTTGTGAACCAGCACAAACCAAATCCTCTGAATGACCAAAACATACACATTCTACAGGTGTTGTGTGGCCACTCAAGCTCTGCAAGAGACAAACAATGATTTTCACCACTATATGTGATAACTGATTACTACCTAATTACCAAATATTTTTACCATTAAGCAACTTTGGCGTCCAATAGCCCACAAATTAACTTTTTTATCATCACCTCCAGTTGCTAAAACTTGGTTTGATTTGTGTCCCATTGCAAGGCAATTGACGTTTGCCTTGTGGGCGACAAACTCCTCTGCGAATAAACGATACATTTTTAGACTAAAGTAATGAATGTATATCAACTCAAGGTGGATAATGATACACACGTAATTTCCATGATCTTCGTACAGTTTCCATTCTTAATCTTAGCAATTTACACCCTACCCATTCCTAACTTTTATGGAATTTAGGAGTTCCACTTATTTTGTGTAACTATATTAGGTTATGCATTTGTAGCTTGTACATTACTGTGAAATTGCGATATCAACACTGGAAAATTTTATTTTACTAAATTGGGAAGAACTTCAACAAAAGGAAATGAACAACTTTTACTTTTTTTTTAAATTGACATCATATCTTTTTTGGCAGGGATTTTACGGCTTTTGGCATAACCCAAAGGCCTCGTGTCACATTTTTGAGTGATTGATAGGGTAGCCTGCACTTTATACCGTGCGCATCAACCGAGCTCAATTTTGACTACGAATTACGTATTCACAAATTCTTAATGGATTTGCTCAAAGTCACCACAGTTGCTTGAAGAATAGTTATAAGGATTAATTAATAGAATCATTACTATAATCATTAAGATATCATAACTATAATCTTTACCCCCATATTATTTGTTAACTTTTCATTGAGCTCTATAGCTCAACTGAAGTTACATTTCATCGTGTTAAGTGCGCGTGGCCTGAGATTGTTTAAGCGCGTGGGCTGCAAACTCTGACCTCTATAATACAAGTACGCTAGACTGCATACTGTCAACCTAAAAATGAAGCCATTTCATTTTCGCCATTTTGGCGCTGACGGCTGTAGTGAGCGTGTGGTGACCGTCCACGGAACTAATGAGAGTAAACATATGCAACTTACTCTATTTTAGTTCCCTGGACACTCAGTGGGGGCGCTTTGATTCGGCACAAAAAATAACATTCATTTCTTAGAGAATGTTTAGTCCAGCGTACCACTTTGTATTATAGGGGTGGCTGCCAAATAAGACGAGTGACAATTTCGTCACTCGGTCAGTCGGTCGTGAAGCTGTCAAAAAAAACTCTCACAAGTCAAGTCAAGCCCTCTGTCACAGATCATGTAATCTTTTAAGATTATTAACTCCCATAGACTAAGAATCGGCAAAAAATTACTGTCATTATGCGTCAAAAACTGAAGTGCTCGACTTTTTTTTTAAATAAAGAGTGAGCAAACACTAGTGATGTACGTGTATCTGATGTCGGAACGAATATAACCAATCCTTTTATCGAGTCATTTTTGATCGGTTCCGAACAATCGATACTATTTAATCGATATCAGTTAATCGATATTCACTATCCCGTATAGATTGTATTTTATTGTTGGTAAATAAATAAAAGATTGCTGTTTGTTGCAAAAATACTTTATTATACTGCTTTACGTAAAAGTATAAACTTATATATAATATAAACTAGTAACATAAAAGATCCATACCTATACTAAAATACCGTAGGTTACCTACTCCGTAATATAATATAGTATGTCCCTAGTAAGGAGTAATATTGTGCACTCATATTTAGCCGTACCATAGCGCCAAGCAAAATACAGTTCAAACGATCTATGTATTAAATGATGCAAGCCTGTCTAATCACCTTATTGCCCGCGTACCTAACTCATATCTTGGTGCTCTGGCAAAACTATAATATGGGTGGGTCCTCTAGGCCTAAAGTACTCCGACCTAACGGAAATATTATGTTTACATGTTGCAGCTCTATATAAGGAAAAAAATGAAAGAGATGTTGGGGCCCTATATGGGCTAATTCGATACACAGAGGCTTTTTTCAGCTCTACAGGCATACAGCAGATCCGATCCCCTGCTGGTAATCTGCAATGCAACATACTCAGTTTAGTTGATTCAATTCTACATTAACTGCACAAACCAATTGCTTAGCTCCACACGAAAGAACATGTGTGTGTTTCAAGCTTCCTCATATAAATTCAAAGCATGCTATATCTTTAAGCATAATTGGAGGAATTAACTTTATTGTGTATTAAGTACGAATCAAAATTCTCAGTCGAATTGCAGCAGAAGGCTCTAAAATATGAAACATTTTGCTGGTTTTATGTACTCCGAATGACATGCCTAGGATTTCTCATTGCTTGTCTATGAGTAAGCTAGGGACACGCACATCACGAAAGCAGTTTTTAGATTAAAATTTCAGTACTTACCGTGATATTGTGACACAAGAGGATGAATGAGAGAAAACCAGGAAATCATCCTGGCGGCACATTTAAGCTTAGCGTCTCAGTCCACTCACATAGCCACTTCTCATGCAATTATTTATAAAGCAAATGTTCGTGTTACTAATGCAATCGCACAAAACGCTAAAAAACATTGTTTCGTTCTTACTTAATGTAGAAAACTAATAATTTTTATTACAATTTTATGTCACTTTAATGTCACTTTTTATTGACATTCGACTATGGGTTGTCAGGCAGACCCTGTTGAAATATTCGTTCTTTTATGACACGTGTTAATCATATAACTTTACTTATAAAAAGAAAAGAATGAACGATGAATAAACGAATGGTCTTATTACTTATAAGATATTTTTGGAAGTATATAAAATAAATGAATGGGCTATTGGCAAAACAAAAGTAAAAAAATGGGTCCTTTTCTTACGAATTGTAGATTACTATCAAATTTAAAGTTTGTGCAAATCCGGAGCCTGAGTTATGTTCAAGGTCAGGAACCTGAACCAAAAATTAGGGAATACTTCTACTTTATTGATCATCAGGGTATGGTAAGACCTTTGAACTTTACTATTATTTATTTTTGTCGTAGTTTTAATACAAGTGGGTTAATTTAATTATAATAGGTAACATTAGAATAGAATAAACGTAACTCTATTCTAATGTTACCTTTTATAATTTTTAAACCTACTACTGCCTATGAATTTTTGAGGTGTGAAATAATAATAAACTTTTTATGGTTGTTGCAGTTATTTCTTGATGATGCACGAATGAAAAACTTCACATCTTGTTTTAAAGAAAAAAAGTTTCTCGTATTTTTCTTCAAAAGAATACGCATAAACAATACAGGAAGATATGAAAATGAATTTCCTTATATATCACTGTGTGGAAGAGAGCGAAATTTCATTAGATGTGATGATGTACCAATTGTATATACTCATATAATAAGTAAGGAAGAAATTAACAAAGACTTCATCACTTATGGTTATGCAGGGGAACTATTAAAGAACCCATTCTTGCCAAATAAAATATATATGCTGCCTAAAACAGGAAGAGTGTATCATCCAGCAGATGATAAGTTTGGAGGCATAGGATTGGTTCGGTCTAAATTGGCTATTGAACTCAGCAAACATTTTGAATTTTTAAATGGCGACTCACAACCACCAACAAATTTCAAATGGAAGAATAATAATTATGACTTAGACCAAGAATGGTTTGATAAAAAGGTAAAAGCATATAATATAAAAATTAAAACAAATCCTGATTAACATTTTATATTAGGCCTACTTTTATAATTATTATAATACATAATTTGCTTAGAGCCTCATATTCTGTTCACTTATATAATAAAACAGAACATTAAACTAGATATAAATACTGCTTAAAAGACAACATTGTGTTTAAATTATTACTAAAACATTTTTATTTTGAACCATGTTTGTGCATAGGTATTATTTAATTAATTTCAAGGCCAACTTGTTAAACATTCATTATCACAGTTGATTAAATAATATGGCAATTTGATGTTTGAAATATCAATTCACTTAGGTACTTCTCTTGGAAAAGGGGTTATGTTTCTATGAACTTTAAACTGTCCCTAAGCAGTTTCTTCTTTTGTAAATGGCTGATATGATCCTGGCTGTACCCATGACATTCCTTGATTATTGCCCTCATTTGGATTTAGAGGCTTTAACATAATATTCTTAGCTGTATCATGTACTTCAGGATCATATGGTTTAAATGTTATATAGTGTTTATCTTCTGTAGGTGGGTCATCAAACACATGGTCTATACTGTAGACTACACATTCCCTTACCCTGTCCATGAAAAGTTTTCGATTTGTTTTATATCTGTAGAAATATAATTTTGTGTTATCATCATTCAGGTTACAAATAAAAACAATGATTATTCATTAAAATCAGTTACTATGATATGTATTACTTACGCAGCTGTAGCTTCAACATTTGAAGGTACTTTAATGTTTAAATTATGAAAGATCCAATGCAGATATTTCAATATTTGCCAGATATGACTCCTTTTCCGGTCCCATTGTGGAAACACTTCACTCAAGCTTAAAACACCTGTATTGGCATCAACTGCTGGGTGATATATACTTGGAGTGAATGTTAAAATCTGTGGGTTTAAAAAACTATAGGTACATCTTTTAATATGCAAAAAAAGAAAGTGAGCAATACAATTCAATACAGATATAAGTACATACAGGCACTTCATCATCTGGAAATTTTTCAGGTAATGTCAATGTAAATCGAAATATTCCACCTTCATAAGAACCAGCTCTGACAAATATAACTCCAAACCATACTACAACATAAAAAGACACAAAATTACCCTTTAGGAAATTAGTATTAGGTACAGAAGAGAAAAAACAAAAGTAGTGAGTGGTACAGTGGTACTTACAGAAGGAATTTTCGTATGACGGGATAACATAAATGCCTTGCAAATTTTCTGTCTGTAACATTCTACTGAAAATACAAATAAAAAAAACATGTAGCGCAATTAGAATGATAAATACACAGGGAAGTGTAATTAAAAGTGCAACAGTATTGACAATTTTTTAAAAGATACTTACTACTCGGCCATAATTATATATTCCTGATGAAACAATGAATACAGTTCTCTAATTTCTTTAACGTTGGTATTAGATTCTTCACCCATTTCAAATAGTTAAGTATCAGGGAGAGTTTATTTCATTTAGGTACCTACTGCCTACTTTTGTTCAACTTGTTTGACAAGTAAGAAATGAATGCCAGTAGTGACAGTGACACCTAGCACTGTCTTTTCGTTCGTTTACTCATTCACTGTTTTTTTGTTAATGCTTTTACGGCTTTGGACCGAGTCTATGACGACCAATCTAGCCGAAGTGTTATTAGCAGCTCGTATTCACTCTGCGAATAGTTGACTTTGTAGGTTACGGACCTATATTATTACCACTGGACTGGAAATTTTTCCACTTCCGGCAAATAATTCCATTCCTGGAAATATATATTTTTTCGTAGTTTCCAATATTTCCGTCAAAGATTAACAATAATGTTATGATTTATTCATAAAAATGGATTAAAACTACTGGATCTACTCTCACAAAACAATCAGCGCAGCACGCGTCGTTTCGTGCAAATATAATTTGATATGGCCGCTGTAGTCTAAATTCGGTTAGGAGGAGTACATTATTATAAAAAGGGAGGACGGCGATGCTTGTATTAAGAGTAAGTAACAACTTTTTAGTCTAAAAAAGTTAATATTATTATTGTTTACACTAACTTTGTATTCTATGACAACAAAAATGACTGCTTTGTGTCATAAAAGTGACTCAGCAGCTCCCGAATTGTAGTCCGCGAACCCATGAAAGTAGAATGATCACAGGGTTCCGCGTTGTGTTCGTGTATATAAATAACCATGAAAATATTCCATCTAAAATGTACATAGGTCTAAAAACTAAAAAAAATAGGGATCCGTTAAAAATTACTTATGAAATAGGGTTCAGCGGCCAAAATAAATTCGGGACATCTGTTAGCTGATCGTTGGGCATATTTTCTACTGGTAGCAAGAGCAAAAACAAATAAGAAATTAATTTTACTACCTGTTCAGTATTCAAATCATTAGTTTGCTTCATGAATTATTATTGAGATTATAATTTATATGCCAAAATTAAGAAAAATAATCAAATTACCTATCTTTTAACATACACTGAAACTTGACAATATCACATTTCATCATAAAATTATTGACTAATAAGTAATACGAGGGTCAAACTGAAAGTTCTTAGAAAATCAAAAACTGATTACATTAGCCAGTTATTAGTTTTATTATATCTTTTCAAAATATTGTCCATTGACGTCAATACACCGCTGCATGCGATGGAACCACTGGGAAAAGCACTTTGCCCACTCGTCCTTAGGGGTCTCCTCAATGGCATCGCGATACACAGCCACCGCTTCTTCAGCATTCATAAACCGCTTTCCTTTAAGTTTTTCTTTAATTTTTGGAAATAAATAAAAATCACAAGGCGCGAGGTCGAGGCTATACGGCGGGTGACCCAGTAACTCAACGTTTGATGTCGCCAAATAGTCGATCGTTCGCTTGGCGGTGTGCGACGAGGCGTTGTCGTGGTGAAGGAGGATCCTACTGCGAGGTCGTTTCTCTCGAACTTTTTCCAAGACAAGTGGCAAACAATTGGTAGTGTACCATTCTGCAGAAACTGTTTTTTGATCCTCTAACACAATTGTTGCGAAATGACCTATCCTTCCAAAGAACGAGGCCACCATTTTTTTTCCCGCACTTCGATCTCTCTTCACTTTAGTTGGCAACTCCTCGAAAGGAAACACCCACTGAGCAGATTGACTTTTGGTTTCAGGATCATAACAGTAAATCCAGCTTTCGTCACCTGTTAGTATGTCGAACACAGCATTTGAGTCACCTCCGTTAAATCTTTCAATCATTTTACGGCACCAATCCACACGATGGAGTTTTTGAGCCTTAGTCAAATTATGAGGTATCCACCGGGCGCAAAGCTTCCTGACCGCTAAATGTTCGTGGAGGATTTTGTGCACTTGACTCATACCGATGCCTAAGCTTGTCCGAATCTGCTGATAGGTCACTCTTTTGTCAGTCTCTATCATACGCCGCACAACACAGATGTTATTTTCAGTCGTCGCCGTAGAAGGCCGTCCCTCACGTACATCATCAGTGAGATTAGTGCGACCACGTTTAAACTCATTAAACCAGTTGTAAACAGTCGCACGAGATGGGGCTTCATCGTGAAAGGCCAATCGTAGTCTATCATAACTTTCTTGTTGACTTAAATGACATCGAAAGTCATAAAAAATCATTGCACGAAAATTTTCTCGTGTTAAATTCATTTTGACGTGACACAGACAATTTTCAATTTGCCGCCAAGTCGTAAAACAAATGACAAATGAATGAAATATATACTCAGTAATATTGGCAAAGAGTTCTATTTTCAAATTTTAGAATATTTTTTTTATTATATTGTTTATAAGTGGCCAGTTCTAAGAACTTTCAGTTTGACCCTCGTATGAAAAAAAAAACTACGTACGTAATCGCTAATGAGGCAGAAGTCACAAATGTAACCACCAATTACTTGCGCCCTATCAAGGTCTTGTAACTAACTTTACTTTGGTGGTTTTGCTTGTTGCTTGCGTTCAGGGGCTAATAATTATTTCAACAATAAGGTCGACTATTTAATCAATGCAAGCATATATTAATTATTTTAGAGTCTAACTTGTCAGGTGGTTACAGCCGCTATACTATTTTCGCTTCTGCCCTATAAAGGGTTCATTAGAATATCAAATAACCGACATAGTAAATTGAATACAATCTTTCAAGCAAAATGCATCGGAATCACGATGTTGCGGTCAGAGACGTAAGACACCTACACATAAAAAAATCTCAGACAGCGCATCAGTAGGTACCTACTTCAGGCTCTGCAAAACAACAGCCTAACATCTGTCCTTATACTGGAAGGCCATCATAGGGCACTCCAATCCATATAAAACAATTAAAGTATCCCTGCAATGGATAAAAACTCTCGCTCGCAACTTAATTCTTCTACCGTAAAAAGTTGTGAGATCAATGTAATATACTTAATATGCATTTTCATACGATGGCCAGAAGAATTAAGTTGCAAGACTTGTTGTTTTTACAAGTTATGTTTTTGATGGCTAAATATGTATTAATTGGTTGCGCGATCTTTTGAATCGATTGATTGACTTTCTCGTTGGTCTAGTAGTCAGCACGCTGGGTACTATCCACGGGGTCCCGGGTGCGAATCCCGGGTCGGGCCGAAAAGTGTTGGGTTTTTCTGTCTTGAAATAATTCAGACACAGCTCCGGAGTCAGAAAGTTGGTGTTGTTAACACCCCCGTGCCTACGAAAGCACCTTAAGCCGTTGGTCCTACGCCTGATCTCTCTACTGTCCTGTCGGACTGCCGTCTCCCTGAATTGAGTGTAAAAGTGGCAGACTTCCTTACGGGAAAAAATACTAATGTTAATGCAATAAAACATGGTACATCATTTAATAAAAAATTAA
This sequence comes from Pyrausta nigrata, assembly GCA_949316185.1. Taxonomy (NCBI): domain Eukaryota; kingdom Metazoa; phylum Arthropoda; class Insecta; order Lepidoptera; family Crambidae; genus Pyrausta; species Pyrausta nigrata. The sequence goes on from OX438938.1 coordinate 11,151,387, forward strand.
GCTATCAAATGAGTATATACTAATTTACGTACAGCCTAGGTATAATATCTCCCGCGCAGTCGGCTAATCTCTGGTAAGATTGGACACTGTAGTCGAAATTCACTATTGGACATTATTACTTGATAGATATAGGTACTCGTACCTACCTACCTATAGGACTCACTTGCTTTATTACAATTAATAGGAGTCAATTTAGGAAGAAGAGCGGCCGGGACCATGCATGCCATATTTTTTAGCTAACTCGAATCCAATTTGTTCCTATCTTCTATTTACATTGACAAATTCGACATCTACCGATTTTCTAATTGGTTTTCTTACAAATCAGATGGGTAAGCGCTTTAGATAGAGCACGTCGCATTGTACTCGTACATTAGAGGGAGTGCAGAGGGAATGAGCACCTGATGATCCCGGGATCAGCGAACGCTCGCTCTCAATTAGCCGGGATTATCCGCACGTGGCTCTGGATTACTGCTCATAATACCATTCCCATTATTCAAATACCTGAATAATTGAATTTTATTGATTTTTTCTTGATAAGTAGGTACGTAAACGATTCACATTCACACATAAAAATGCAATTTTTTGAGCAAAGTTAAATTATAAGTGTGAAAACTGCGAATTAATAAGCTAGTGCATTTAGTCTTTTACCTATTATCCGACTGCGGAAAAGCCGAAAAGCATCGTTATGTTTTTCTTACCCTGTACAGGGTGTAGCCTATGGCTAATGGCCTTTCAAATAAAAATAACATGACTGATAGATGACAAAAAGTTGCATTATCTCTTAAACAATGAATTACAATCTATATCTGAAAGGGTAATTATCCCCAGTTCTAGCGAGCCGTTTTCGGTCACGTCACGTAATAAAAGTCCATTCTTCCTTTTCCACTGTAAAAAATATTGCCTACCTGCTTACTTCTACTTTGCGTAAGTATATCTTTGCACGGGCCGAGTGCATTATATGCATCGAGGACTTAACCTATAATATGCTTATATCAATGTAGATATTATGACATGACGTATTCTCGATTCTCGATTCCTTACTTTTGCGACCTCACAGGCGCGTCTTCTAACGTAATTTTGGTTAGGAGTTCGTTTTTTCTTCGTGATGGACAGCTGAAAGTTGCAATAAACTCGTTATAAATAGTAAATATCCAGCAGTGATTTGACAATCTGTTTCGTGAAAGTGCTTCATAGTGTGAACTGCTGAGAGAGGAGTCGGTGAGGCGTTCCCTAAGCTGGTCTGCAGGTTAGTGGGCCAATAGTTTTCGATGCTTACGTTGAGACCATTTCTCTATCTTCAATTTGCAGGGTGGGTTTTCATAGGAATCAATATAATTAATCTACAAACATAATCTTTCATAATTGCGCTCCCCGCGTGTTGTCGGCTATTTACACGCCGCTTCACCATTTTTAATGGTCCTGAAGATGATCGCTGATAGAGTCGACTGCCCCGACATCCGGAACTGCTGCAACAGACATGTTGCCGTATCTACGGGTGTGGCGGCGGTGGGCTATTGATGTACTCATTCATTTAGGTATAAATGATTTGTAAATTATTTTTGTATGTATTTTAATTTTTATGTGGAATTATGGGCCAAGATGCCTGAAATAAATGTTTTTTTTAATTTTTTTATTAACTAAATCGCCGTGGCCTTGCTAATTCGTTATTTAAGTAGGAAACTTACATTTGCAGATAGGTGTAGTCTACAAATAATTTATGTAACATGTACTGGCTTAATCCTTCTTAATTATTGCTTAGTTAGTATGCCTACATAATAAAGGCACATCTGGGATTATTATCTACACACGCTCATTTCCGTGGAACATATTCGCTCTAGGGTTTTATTATAAACAAAGAGTTAATAGTGTTTTATGTAGGCAGTAATCTGTGATGTGTTTTATGACAGCCGTTTTCTTCGGAGAAAACAGACGTTAATTCGAGGAAGCATATGGGCGCGATGGCGCTCTCGGCCTCAAAGTGCCGCCCGGCAGCGCCTCGGCTATAAAACTCCATCATATGATGTGAGCTCTGCAGCCCTGCAGTTAAGGTCTGTTAAATAAACAAACAGCTTTATTTGACTTTAAACTACAGCTAATTAAATTGTATGACGTAAATAACCTACATTTAGGTAAAGCTGCTATATCTACAACAACTACCTACGTACGGTTCATAGCTGTACGATGTAGGTACCTAACTTGTACACTAAGTACCTACACTTGTCAGCTACAAAAAAAAATTTAAGAAAGCCACTCTTGCAATTTCTGATTTCTAAGTTTTTTATTCTCCACTTCATTAGGCACACTTATTTAGTTTAAAAAGGGTGACTTAATATCAAAAACTACCTCAAGCTCTAAAAGCTTACACGCTTACGTGGCAATTATCAATGTACTAGAATGAATTATGAGTCGTAAGTTCATACTTGTAGCATGAATTTATTCATGCTACAAGTATCAGATATCGAAAAAATACTTAGCTATAGGAATATAGCTAAGTATTTTTTCGATATCTGATCTCGAGGGGCTAGGAAACCTCTGAAGTGCACGTCTTGCGAGTTACTCAAGTGTATGATACAGTCAAGACAGCCAGTATCTCCCTCCATGCATCTCCAAGAAACCTTACGACAGCCTTGCTTCGGGATGGTGTCACATTCATGTTCTTATACCGAGTTGTACTTAACTGGTCATGTTCTGTGGTTACTAGGTGGTTCCTTACAACGCCTAACATAAAACAATTTTAAATTAAAAGTTGGACAAGTGATCAATTTTATCACTCTAAAAGTACCTATTCGTACGTGTTACAGAAATACTTTTTATAAAAAATATTTCAACAAATATTGACAAAAATGGCTGGCCTACTTAAACAATCAAATTAAGACTGCCACGTTGTTTTAGTGGTCAGCGCGCTGGGTTGATGCGCTAAGAGGGCCTGGGTTTGAATCCCGGCGAAATTTGTTTCTGAGTTTTTCTGTCTTGAGATTTCTCAGAAACAGCTCTAAGTAACTGCCGCACTCTAGAGATGTTAATTAATTTTAATCTATAATTAAGTCTGGTTCTGTTTCTTTCTTTGTCAATGAAATAGAAAAGGATAGCATGAGTGGGACATAATGAAGGATTAACTTTAATTGACTTCTCTGAGTAGTGAGTAGGTACGGCAGTGAGTATGTCTTTGGCAAAGGTACCTATATTACTTTACCCTTTCTAACTCCTATTCGTGCGAAGTCGAGGTAGCAGGTCGCTAGTTTTTAATAAAACAAAATTATTCTAAGTGCCTATTTAGTATAATAAAACGCTAAATAAAGTAGGTACCTGTATATTAAGTAGTACACGGAGTATTTCGTATAGTACGTGCACGATGACTAAATTAGATAATGCATATACAATCCTATATTATCTCAAAATCAGGTGAAGCCGGACTATAAAACGTTATTGAAGCAAGGTGGATGTTCCCACGGTCGGGGCGCGGATTACACGCAATGCCCTTTCGGCTCGTCGTTCAACACTGACCTGCGCTTTTTGCGCAAAAAGAATCGCCCGATAAATCACGGGTTCATTGTGTACAAGATCTGGATAAAATTCCCAGATTTTTGCTCCATACGTACGAGACCATTTTTTTGCTGGCATCGATCAGAGATGATGTCCAATAAAGGAGGTACCTGCTCTTATTTGACGGTCAAGGTGCCGTACGTCACAATAAACCCTGAGATAATATCTCCAAAATGCTCAGTTCCGCATAAAATGTAACATTAGATAGAGATAGATGGAAGGAAGATTACTGACTTTCAAAACGGAATGCGATATGGACTTGTGTAGATATATGGTAGATCGATATAGGGCCTTGCTCAGAGCGAATATCTAACGGTGGTGGAACCGAATTAGTGTTTGTTCAGGAAAAAACACATTAGAGCAAAATCTTAAGGCGAAATACGTTCGCAATATATGAGAGGCTTAGTCGTGAGCGTGTTATAAGTCCATTTTATTGATAAGAATTCAATTGTGAGAGTTTCAAACCTATGTCAACTGAAACTTCAGGATATCTTTTAGATTTTAGATAATAGAGGAGCTCGATATACGATTAGAGGAATTTGGTTGGATAGAAAATCGTCGTGAAGTTAGGTATAATTTCAATTTTCGTTCTTGGCATATTAAGTACTGTTATATATGTTTGTTGTATGGCTCGGTACACAATACAAAAATTATGGGAAAACATTTTTGTTTTATTTCAATTTTTATTCAATGAATTTGCAAAAAAAAATGTGTGAAATCTGTGCAGCGACGACGCAATAGGGCAGTTGGGTCTTTAATTTAATTAAATTATGCTTACTTAGGTACTCGTTAAATAATAAAGGTACCTACTTAATTTAAGACGCAAAATTTTAAATATTGAAAACACTATTAAGACTCACTACAGTGAAATAAAATACGATCGACTGTGTAAAAGCCATAAGTAAAATAGGAACACCTAATTATTGTTTAGTATTGGTTGGCATCAAAATGTCCCCTTTTTTAGTATTAACAGTTCCCAAACAACAAAATAATAATATCGGGCCCTCATTACAACAGTTACAGGCGTAACATTTAATTTCCATGTGTTTAATAGGTGCAATCAGGCATGAGTTGTGTTCAACGAGCATGAATGTGAACATTTCCTTTAGTTGGCTAAATTGCGTATAATGAGCGAGGGCGGGAGGGGCGGCGCGGGCGCAGCCGGTCACAGGTGCTGCGCGCGTGCTTTAGCTTCACCAGCGCTCGCTGCCTATATCATTTGGCCAATTACCTTTAATTCTACTGACATTCGATGTATGATTGACTGTTAACAATACTACTTATTACATAACGTTTATGCCTACTTTTATTATCATGCAGAAATTGTAGAATGTGCGCAATTTGTAAGGTTTATTAATCTAGTAACGTCAGTATATTCACCTACTCCTCCTTTGATCAATCCAGTCGGTAAGAAGTCATGTCGGTACATAAGTAAGGTACTTACATTTCCAATTAAACCGTGGTGGGGTGGGGTACGTAATCTATCGAACGATGTTTTCTTTTGACCCTCTTCGAGTAGGTATTCATTTTACAGCGTCAAAAGGTAGAATGGTCGCTGAACTGCATTTTTAAATCGATTTTTATTTAACAGATATCACATCTAGAAAAATTGGACGAGTTTTTTTCTATGCACTCTGTTGATTTTAAGTTAGGATGTTTTCATTTTGGGCCGGATTTGGAGACTCGGATTCTCGATTGAGATATTCGTTTGTAATCTCAGTAGGTAATATAAAGTTTAAAATAGTTTGTCAGCAGAATCAAAACGTATCCACCTATCTACCAGACAAACTGCTTATTTTGGTTGCGTGATAAAAATCATGAGAGTAGCATGTTTCATGATTTATTTAAAGGGAAAACTATCAATGACGTGTTAGTGGTTAACAAGTATTAGGTACAGTCAACTCACAGACCCACTTACCTCCTCTAATCCGGTCCTGTTTATTTTTTCTGGTAAATGAAATTGCCATAATATCAAATATCATACAATTTTATTTACATTACTATCACAATTATCAGTAGTATTATAAAGTCAACTTAAAAATAAATAACATGTCCCACGAGTTAAACAAGAACATAATTTCACGACAAAAATAATATGTATAATTAACGATTGCGTAAATTATGCGATACATAATTATAGTGGTCATAAAGAACATATTCAAATGGTTTTATTAATTACTTACATCATCATTTATCAAACATTATGTACCCATTAAACGAGATCTATGTTCCTAAGTTACAATATTTTTTGTGAATTTTTATATGTGAAGTTCAAAAACAAATAAGGTACTTTTTGGAATTAACAAATAGGTACCACCACCTAGTTGTAAGTTTTATTAAATACTACTAAACTTGAAGTAGCTTTTTTTGTAACATCATAAAACAATATCTATAAGTATGTACATAGAAGGGTAGGTAGATACATAACAATTTATCAACTAAATGCAGCTATCAAACGATAGATATGAATTATTATGGGTTTCTTAAAACTAACATTGCATCTACATTTCTTATAGGACTGTTTAATAAAAAAATTAGAGGTTACTTATGCTAGGCCCAAGGGCACCAATAAAAACTATCGGCTATTTTGTATTTATCATTTTGGTGACTTTTCATTGGCATGAGCTGATTGTGTTACTTTTATTACAGACTTACTTCGTCCTACACTGAAAATTCAAATTACATTATTAGATAATTATACCTACGAGTTACAAAGAATCAAAGACATGAGTATTATTCTGTCTTTTACTGGTCTCTCTATTATTCAATAAGCATTTTTTTTTCAAAAGGTGTTAGAGCACGCACGATTTATGTATCTATTGATATTTAGGGAAATCAGTAAAAGAGTGTTCGTAGGGTACTTTCGTGCCCATTTGTTTGATTTTGCTTTTTCAGTTCTGAGGTTCAAGTAACTTATGGGTACTAGTAGCAGTAGTACCTAATTACACATTTTTATGTGAAGACAGATTAGTACTGTTTTTTCAAAAGGGAGGTCATGTGCCATTACCCCATATGTATGTGTACCAAAATTTTTCGTAACTGACACTTCACCTTCCCTTGCAATAAGTGAATTACCCAAGTTAACGAACGTTAAGAGATGAGAGCATCCTGTGAGTGTATTAATGTGTACAGGGAGCGCAAACTTTTACATGATTTCAGTAACTTAAACATCACCTTCCTCACTTTCCTTCTTGCAATAAGTGGATCTCTTAAGTTTACGAGATGAGAGCATCCTACGAGTGGCTTGATGTAGATAGCCTTAGAAACAACCTCCCAAGTTTACGAGATGAGAGCTCGAGCATGTGTACAGGGAGCGCAAGCTTCTGCATTATTTCACTAAATTAAACTTCACTTTCCCTAATCAAATTGAATTTCGCTCACAAAAATTAATAGACTGTGTCATCCGGTGGGACTTAACTTTCCCTCAAGTGAACCTCCAAAGTTTACGAGATGAGAGCACCCTGCGAGTGCAGCTCGATGTGGGCAAGCTTTTGCATTATTTCACTAAAGTAAACTTCACCTCCTCACTTTCCCTCTTGCAATAAGTGAACCTCTCAAGTTTACGAGATGAGAGCACCCTGGGAGTGCGGCTTGATGTGCACGGGGTGCGGGGGGTGCGGGTGCGGGTGCGCGGCGTGCGGCGGGCGCGCCTGGTGGCAGCGCTGCGTGTGCGCGTGCAGGTGCGAGTGCGCGCGCAGCTCGTCGCCGTGCTCGCGGTACGCGCGCTGCTTGTCCTCGAAGTCGCGCAGCCGCTGGTTGTACCTGCGACGTTTTACAAGTTATAGGTATGGTAGTCTATGGCGTTTGGTTTTTCGTTTCCCCACCCTAATGAAGTATCTTTAAAGAAATGTATTCGCCCAACAATACAAATCAATATACGTAATATATTGATTTGTTTTCGGTCAGCAGCATATCAGTCTACCCATTTTAATTACAAAAACAGCTTTTATTATGCAGGAAATAAAGGCGGTCTAAAGGTCAAAATTGAGTAGCGTGTGTGCGACCATGTGAGTACAGTCAACAGCACGTCAGGTTTGAACTAGGGAAATAACTTTTATTACGTAGGGAATAGAGGCGGTCTCAAGGTCAAAGTACAGGTAGGTAGTTAAATATTTTATTAGGGTGAGAATAAGGGAGAGTAGACCAACGGGATGTAGCCGTTGCACACACTTTAAAATGGCAGCACGAAAGCCAAGGACCTAATTGCCGGACTAACATTTAGTACAACGCGTCAATTATTTCGTTATTCCTGGCGAAAATGCCCACAGAGTACCCCATCATGTTGGTGTAAAACCTGTCTTTTTTTTAAACGTCATTGAGATGTACCTCTCAATCTGCTCGCGCAGCGCTGCGTCCTCGATCGCCGCGCGCTCCTCGTCCAGCTCCAAGCACCCCGCTCCGTCCAAACGCTCCAAGTCGATCCAGCCACGCCATCTCACGCACACGCCGTTCATTATGAACCGGGATACTATGTGCACCTAACGACAGTAAAACAAACAATTACTTACAATATAACTAACATTTAAAACGATAGGCAATAAATTTTAAGTGCCAGTGAGCTATTAATTTATCGGAGCGTTGTAAAATTGCCGGAAATGAGGGATGAAAGCGCTCGACATGTGAAAAAAAGTCAACGCGAGCCCAAACAAAAAATTAGGGCACCATAGGTGGTAAGAAATGGACGCACATTTTTTGTTAAAATCACGTGTTTTAGAGAAACGGTCCATAGCAACATTGACATGACGGTTATTCATCCACTGGGTGATTAACGAGTGCCCTCGTCCTTCTTTGGGCCCAACCCAACTAGAATGATACACTTAAGTAAGATAGTAGCAAGAGCAAGAAAAACAAGATAAATAAAATACAAGATTTAGGAAGTATGAGTAACGCGTTAAAGTCTTTTGGTTGGAAGAAAGTATGTTGAAAAGTTATAAGTTCATTATATTGGTGAACGTTTCGACAACTGGCCCTTCATGCGCCCGGAAACTGTTTATGTCATCGCTTAGGCATTTAAATTTTGCTTTGTTCTTGTGCTTACGCGCAAGATCGGACAAGACAATTATTAATTTAAAATAGCATTTCCTATTGTAGTTCAATAAAACTTTTTTTGATAGCTAGCTGACTACATGTTTATGCGCCATCAAAATAGTGTTTTCTGAGTTATAGCCTTGATTATTTTCCTATTACTAGACTCTGTCCATCTGTCTGTCTGTCACCAGACTGTATCTCATGGACCCTGATAGCTAGACCCTACAACTGAAATTTTCACAGATAATATATTTTTGTAGCTACTACAACAAGACATACTAAAAAACAGAATTAAATAAATATTTGAGTAAGTAAAAAATAAAAAATAAGTAATATAGTGTCTAATGTTGTATCGTACCAGTATCGATTCACGCGTGAATCCGACTTGTACTTGGCTTGTTTTTTATTATTAAATCAGACTGAATTTTCGCTTAACATAGACCTAGTAATGAATCTATCTAGGTCGGGAATTATTTTACAAACTGATTGTCCTGTCATTGTTGTTAGACTTGTCTAGTAAAGCAGATATGGTGTACAAGTATCAAGGGTTACGTTTAATAATAATAACATGATAACTCTAAGTTTATTAAAATGTATATTATAAAATAAAATTGCGATAGTCTTAAAATAACTGAAAACTTTTTACTTGGCAGATAAATATTCTTCAACAAAATACCTATAAGTACTTATATTGTCGAACATTTAAGTATATACCTCCAGTAGAAGCAGGTAGAAAATTACCTTGTTGATTAAATAGTCAAAGTCTAGATAGCTAGAAAATTAATTACCTATTGATAACCGTCCCAATATATGTTACAGTCATACAGTAAAAGAATGATCGAGTAAGTAAAATAACGCCTCTTTCAAGTAGTAGGCGACAGAAGGCAGGCGGCGGCATCGCGTGCTGCTTTGTTTCCGACATCCGCTCCAAACAAACCCAAATTGTGGCAGACAATCGTCAAGGATGCAATTTTGCTAATAACCACCTTTCTTTGAACTGAAACCTTTTAAAGTCAAACTTTATTGAAAGTATTAATATCTACTCGTTTGCCGTCTGGCTTGGAACTTAGGTTTCTCAAAGCGATCAGGTATAAAAATACATTTTTAGGCTGTAATAATTTGTTACAGCTTTAAGTAATAAGTATTATGAAAAAACATATTTTTTCCTAATATAAGTAGTTACCTATATTTATATTGTGTTAATGATTTTGTACAAATGAAATTATTTTAATATTTGTGTGGACATAAATAATTACTAACAACTAGCTGTTGCCCGCGACTTCGTACGCGTGGACTCGATGATACAAAATATTTTATACTCCTGTCGCCATCCAGCTATCATGATCTCTTAGTCTACCATGTCGTAAGGAGAAGAGAATGAAAAATCTAGGTTAATTTTTTGAAAGGTTACTATCACCTCGCCATCCTCCTCTGGTAAGAAAATTTCGCATGGCAGTGACACCGACTCTATAACTAAATTTTGTCGTATATCTTTCTTAGTAAAAGTATAAAGGATTTTTTAAAACTTTTTAATTTACTTTATTGAAGGCAGTTTTATTCGTTTGTAAAAAATATAGGTAACTTTAGTATGAGTGTTCAGCAAAAAGTCAGACTGAAACCATACCGCAATAGATGAATGCGGTTTAGCATTTATTTATTGTGTCCGTAGCCTACTCAATGGTCGGTTTTTTAGTCACTACTATCGTAAAGTTATTACTATAATTAGAATCCTCTCGTATCCCACTGCAGGGCAAAGGTCTCCCTACCCTTTCTCTTATAAAGTAAAGTAAGTAGGTAAGACTATTCTTACACTCGTAGTTCAATTTCCGTTAGTTAGTGATAAGTAGTATAAAAAATAGGGCCAATTCACTTTGATCTTTCATTAATAATAAAGTAATTTAACAAAATTTCTACAAACTGTCTGTGGTGAAAGTATCCACAAAGTACCTAGCGTTAAGGTCAGTACCATTAAATTATGACTCCGAAATGTAAACGCTTAAATACCTAAATTAATGCTTATTTGCTACAGCAAATACATGCTATACACGCCTATAAAATCTAAGGGATTCTCTCGATTTCTGCAGGTTTCCGTCACCAGATCGTAACTTGGAGACAGTAGGATTACCTTTCGAGTTTGTAAATCAGTCTGAAGTAATTTAGCATATTAATTTCTCCAGACCTTCAATTTGTGTAAGTCAATAGAAAATGCTCATCACGCTGAACAATGTTCCCTTAAACGCTCTAATCATATCTCTTATAGTAGAGCTGAGCTGCTAGGGTTCTAGATCAGTTGGTCCAGACCTTTAATTTGTGTGCGTCAATAGAAAGTGCTCATCATGCTGAACAAATTTCCCTAAGGCCCTCTATTTATATCTTTTAAAGTTGAGCTGAGCTGCTAGTGTTCTATATTAGTTGCCCAAGACCTTAAATTTGTGTACGTCAATAGAAAATGCTTATCACACTCAACAATATTCCTTCATATCTCTCATAGTTGAGCTGAACTGCCAGGGTTCTATATCAGTTGCTCCAGATCTCCAATTTGTGTACGTCAATAGAAAGTGCTCATTACGCTGAACAATGTTCCCTAAGGCACTCTATTCATATCTCTTATAGTTGAGCTGAGCTGCTAGGGTTCCCTATCATTTGCTCCAGACCTTCAATTTGTGTACGTCAATAGAAAGTGCTCATTACGCTGAACAATGTTCCCTAAGGCAATCTATTCATATCTCTTATGGTTGAGCTGAGCTGCTAGGGTTCCATATCAGTTGCTCCAGACCTTCAATTTGTGTACGTCAATAGAAAATGCTCATCACGTTGAATAACTTTTCTTAAGGCGCTGCTTTCATATCTCTCTTAGTTTAAGTGTACTGCTAAAGTTCCACGTCAGGTACTCCGATCCTTAAAATAAGTTATAGCCTAGTATTTGCCCAGACTCAATAGCTACACTATAAAAAAAGTTTCATTCTAATCCGCTCAGTAGTTTCGGAGATTAGCGTGTACAAACAGACAAACAGACATACAGACAAACAGACAAAAGAAATAAAAGTTGTAGATTCCTATTCTGTTACTATTTTAACATCACCCTCAATTAGTTTTTAGTAAAAATATTCAATGTACAGACGCATCAGTTTTACAGTTTTATTATATGTATAGATATATAGATAAAATGAAACACTCTCCGGGCAGATTTGTTTCACGATGAAACCAAAACCAAAATTACTATTCTGTAAGTATTTAAGTAAAATGCATGTTTTTTTTCTCCTGACAATAATTTACAAACCTACCTATAACAAATGTATTTTTTGCTAGGTAAGAACTTATTGCATGAAAAATGTTCAATGGAACACCTTTATTACTTATCTTGGTTAGCTGTGTAATGAATATGTCGAGCAGCTGAAGCAAGGGGAAAACGGCGGCCATGATGCTGGGCGGGAACTGCACCCCTCCAATGGAAAACGCGCTTTCCCTGTATCGATTATAGGGAAACGCTCGCCCACCCTCGTTGTCCCGGGATTTCACGTGAAATACATTCAATTCGTCCTAATTCGAAATACTAGTGACTATTTGGTAAAAGATCAGTTGATTCGATTTTATTCAACAAGGCAGCTAATTGTATTTGCTTACGTGTAGGTATGTTATTAAAAATTGGTGAAGTTTGGTCGTTGGTAGTAATCTCTGCAACTATTGTTTGCAACAATACCCATGACCCATGCAAAGCCGGACAGGCTAGTTTTAAAATAATTTGTAAGAGGTATGTACCTATTCAGCGTATTTAAAAGCCAAATAAGTAATACTAGTCACTTTAATTTAAACGCCGGTGCTCTCTTAGAAACAGGGAAAATGTGAGTAACAGATTTAAAACCAGTCCAAAGATATTCAATTTATTAAAAAAAAATGTCCATCTGTATTTTGGACGCCGTTAATAAAATGAGACATCCAGACGAGGAGGGCTTGAGAGCACACTCAAGCGCGTAGTTAAATGAACCGAGTGTAAATAAATATAAGTATTCATACAGAGGCGCAGCAGGCGGCCGCTTTACTACGAAGGGGCTAAATTCAATAAAACATGATCAAATGGATTCAACTAACTGTAACTTATGCATGGAACTAAATACATAAAGAGAACATTCAAGGGGGGTTGCTAAAAGACTTACCTACATTAAAGGTTCTCTTTGAAACATAGGTACCTACTCTTATCTGTCACACTATTCTATCAATGTGCGGTAAAATGTAACCTTATTTACTTATTATTTTAAGTTAACCGTTACTTAACTCCCAACTCACACCAAGTAGGACCAAATAATACATGTACATACTATTATTTTGTTTGTAACGATTTAGCGCCTAGGTCCGGATTGTGCTTATTGACACACTAGCTGTTGCCCGCAACTTCGTACGCGTGGACTCGATGATACAAAATATTGTATACTCCCGCCGCCATCCAGCCATCATGATCTCTTAGTCTACCATGTCGTAAGGAGAAGAGAGACATGAAAAATCAAGGTCAATAGGCACTCTTTTTAAGATAAGTTACTATCACCTCGCCATCCGCCTCAGGTAAGAAAATTTTGCATGCCATTAAAACCAGATCGTAACTTGGAGACAGTAGGATTACCTTAGGAGTTTGAAAATCAGTCTAAAGTAATTTAGCATATCAATTGCTTCAGACCTTCAATTTGTGTACGTCAATAGAAAGTGCTCATCACGCTAAACAATGTTTCTTAAGGTGTTTTATTCGTATCTCTTATAATTGAGCTAAGCTGCTAGGGTTCCATATCAGTTGCTTCAGACCTTCAATTTTTGAACGTCAATAGAAAATGCTCATCACGCTAAATAACTTTTCTTAAGGCGCTGCTTTCATATCTCTAATAATACAACTTTTAAGGAATTTAGGAATTAAGGTTTAGGAATCTACAACTATTAATATAATAATTAAAAGTTGTAGATTCCTATTCTGTTACTATTTTAACATTACCCTTAATTAGTTTTTTGTAAAAATACTCAATGTACAGACGCATTGGTTTTACTGTTTTATTATATGCTATACATAATCAAAATGCCTCAAAATGTTAAATCTATATTTAACATTTTGAGGAAAGTACTCAAACAAATGTTATACTTATGTACGTATGATTAATTTTCCTTATTGTTTTTGAGTTAATATGTTAACTCATTTTCTATACTGAAATAATACCTATCTGTTATAATCTGTTATGAGAAGTTATATCAGCGTAGGTTTTACAAGAAATAGAAATAATCAAACAATATTGGACGAACTTACTTAAGTAGATGTCATTACTGTAAACTAATCTATCAAAGAGTAACAAACATGTTGGGTACTACAAATATTGTAAGTGCGAGTGCACTCAAACAATAAGGATGATAATTACAAATTAATGCATCAACATGCTTACGCATGAGTCCCACATCGGTGAATCAGAATACACGCCCAAGTAGAAAAGAAGTCATTCACATAAGCATTGTGTAGTGTAAGGCTAACGCGGAGCGTGACCGGCGCGTTAAGCGCGGTGTTACGCTTTGTGTTTTTCATCTATGCGACTTCAAAATTATTTATGTCTTAATTTTGGACATAGAAATGCATAGAGGCCGGAAGCGCTGGCCGTTAATGACGAGCCCGGAAAGTGACGAATTGTGACCATTAGACCCGATGTAAATTTGGACTCTCAGATTTATTGAGATGCCACCTTGATCATAATGACATAAAAGATTACAAGTTTATTACCTATAGACATTAATCTTACGAATCTATCAAATGGAATATATTTTCTGATAAATAGACCTAGCTAAATTAACGACGTTCTTTCGGACCGGATATCAACATGGGTGATAATTAGAGCGACCTTTACTATGAAAGTAGACCTTATTTGCTATTCAAAACTGTTAATTTCTAGCAAGAGGTTTGAGAGAAAGACAAAATATTATGTAGGTATGTTTGCTGCATTAAGGAAGCTTAATTCAGCGACTAGCATAGAATTAAAAATAGAATTACTAGCGATTTTTCAATAATCATATCTATAACCCAAAAATAAAACAATTTTGATGGCGTATTTATGAACATGTATAAAGTGGGTTGAGCGAAAGTTCTTCCGTTTGCGTCTGTCATAATCATTAATTGCTTACCTTGCCGTTTTCTTTTTGGAAGTCGCAGCCCCTGTTGTTGTACGGCGAGTGGTCAAAGACGAGCTGCAGGTTGGTGCCGGTGGCGGTGAACGCGATCTCCGTGTGCCCCTCGCGGCAGCCGCTGGTGAACCGCATCTGCCGCTCCTCTGGCGGCCGGTCGCGGTACCCGGTGTACCTCACCTACGAATAGTACAAATATTAATAATACCATGCACAGAGTATAGGCATCACTATCCATATATCTATTTATTAAGTATTTATAAGTTGTAAATAAAATACCAATAAGTGACGCAGTTCTTTTTCTATGAAGCCCGAGTTTGTTTTTCCCTTCCCCAGCTACATTCATAAGTTCGTCGGCTGTTACACTGTTACAAATTAATTAACTACTAATTAAAGGCCTCTCGCTTTAGATTAGATCCTTGAATGGGTTTGTTTTTCGAATGAAAATATTGTTTGTCCCTATGACCTATGTATTAATATTTAAGTATTATCGTCGTATACCTTAAAGCGAACAATTCTTGTATATCTATTTATTTATATATATATATTTGTGATAAACGGCTCTAAACATGTCGCTGAAAGGTATTTGAAAGGTTTAGGTTACTGAAAAATCGATCTAAATTAGTCTTATGTTTAGGAAAACGCGTGTTTTCGAGTTTTCATGCGACGGTGCGAAATTAGCGACAATATTGATCGACGCAGAATATTGTCGCTAATTTCGCACCACTACGCAAGAGCGCCGTGGCCGAGTGCGTATGACGTCGAAGTTCGGACTGACTACTCCATGACGCCAGAGTTCGAATATCGCTCGGTGACAAAACATATTTTACTTTTGTTTTTTTTTATTTATTCAAGTTTATAACCTATTTTTAGTTTTTAAAATAATATTTACAGGTACTTGCTTAGGTATTAATAAACTCACACACTGATTAGTTTTTTTTTCTACAAATGCTCATGATTTTAAATTATTCTTCTAAGAGATAAATATTTACAAATAATGACATTATATGGGTTGCAAATGCAATGCAAGACACAATACTTCTCCATGCTTCTCTCGTCTCCGCTTTGAGTACATAAGCTGATACTTCCCGACGACAATACTACTCCGACCGACATTCTGATTGACAGTTACTTATAACGTCTGTTTTTTAATTAATAGTTAAATAACAGTGCAATAGTTGACGTTTAAAGTTACATTCGTTGATTTCAGTGAATACCAATCTTCCTAAAGTTTTAAGGTTAGGTTGAACAGTTATTATTTGTTTGGATTTAGCTTAAGTCTATACGGCACTTTGTAGTTATGAGTTTGTAGAAATACTTAATACCTACCATAACCTAACTACTTAAAACTATGCTACATAAACAAAATACATACCCCCTTTCCCTTTCTTACTAATAATGATCATGCCACTGCCACATATGAATAAATTTGAGACGGCGAATCAAAAAATTTGCTGTCACATTTCATACACGTGTTATAGCAGTGTCAAATTTATTATTAGTAAGGAGGATATTATTTTTTCTAAGACAGGTACGTTACATCCTACTTTATTTACTACGGGTTTTTTGAGTAAAGTAGGTATTATCATGAGTATTATGAATCATCCATCACAGTAACGTTTGTACGTACTCTAAAGTTAGTTTAATGTTCCCTTACCGTTCGATTTCCTGAGAAAAAACATTTTGCCCGACGGATGGACAACAAAGTGATTTGGAATAATAGCGTAGGTAGGTCTAGGTACCTACCTAGTACCTAGGTAGGAAGGTAGGTACTGGAGATTTGGAATGACATGCAAAGTTACATTTTAAACATATAATCATTTGCAAGTACTATTTCCGTCGACTTAATTACTAAAACCGTATGAAAACTGGTGCTAAATTGATAATTAAGATTCATTAAGCTGTACAAAGGGAAACAAGAATGGTGACATAATTAATTATACATTTTCCTCGTCATGCAAAATCATACTGTGGCCTAGTTCCAAAATGAACAATATTATTAGATATTACCATTACGAAAAATATTCTGTAAACAATTTTTTGTACTTATATCCTGTACCTTTATTACTTATATTTAAATTAGAAGTGGTGGTACCTACCTCACTTTCCCTGCTCAGCCTTTTGAAGAGATCATCTGAATCAAATTTTCCTTTTTGGTCAGGCACCACACGCGGCATTTTGAATATAAACCTCGGCTTGGGCTGTTCGTACAGTCCGATCGAATCAAAAGGTAACATGCCAGCCAAAGCCGTCGGATCACTCATTGCGTGCGTTTACGCGCTGGCAACACGACTACCTGCTGCTACGACATTCGGTAAACTGAATATGCGTCAGTACAGTGATGGTTGGGGAGAATTTCCATTAGGGCGGAGCCACCACATGGAGGGGGCTCGAGGGACCAATGGCGCGGCCAGGCGCGCCGCCCGACGCCTCCCCGAACGCTTTCGGGAACTTTCAACCGAAAAGAGGGTTTTCCCCCCTCGACACGTTTCAAAATAAACACTGTAAATGACAAAGCACATGAATGTATAATGATGGGCATTATCCACTTGCAATATTTCGAGTGTTTTATATATTTGTATCAGGGCTTTTGTTCCTTTGTTGCAAGTTATATAAACTGTACTTCAAAGGGGAACTTGATCCCAGGATTCGATAAAATGAATGAAATGTGATATTTTTGTCAGGCATAAAACTGCATTTATTAGCCATCTACTTACTTTCATATTTAATTGTACAATGAAAATTGTAATAAGAGGGTGGGTCCATTTCGAGTTCGACTGCCTACTGACTAACTGGCTACCATTTTGTAAAGAGACGAATAAGTACTTACGAAACGATCACCATCAACATTATGAAAAAGATCAACATTATGAAGAGGTAAGTAGGCTTTGTTTGTGATTTGTAGGTATATAACTTCTCTTATTATGGCACACAATGCCGGATCCGGCAATTTTGATGAAATTTTCACAGCTTTAAGCTAAGTTTTCAATTGGTTACATACAGTGTTAAAGCAAATAAATATTTCTTATTTCTGAGTGTTCTCAATCTTTCTCTCTCAATATTTGCCGTCCGTTTGTAATAGCCACTGGAACTATCTCCCAGTCAATTTTACCGGTCCGGCAAAACCGCCGGATTCGGCATAGTGTACCTAATCAGGCCTTGGTGACAGTGACAGTACAATACTAAATACTAACTACTTTATATCGACACATGTTCCAATTCGGCGACAATTACATAACTTACGTTTACCTACTTATCTGCAAATTATTTAGGATCGAGTTCACCAACACATGTCTAATTTTAAATAACCGTAAAAATATTATAACCTACATATTTATCATGGGAAATGTGTAAAATTAACCGTTGATTTAGGTTAACCGCCTATTTAAAAAAAAGTGAACTCGGGTCTTTCTATCTACTACTTTAAACAGAGAGTACTTAGGTACTCAATAAAGGCCTAAAAAAATTAAAGCATATTTGCAAAACTTACTACCACAGCATCGATGCCAGCAAGGTCTCATCATAACCCCAATATACCTATTTAGTGGCAAACAAAACAATAAGCACTTATAAGAAAGGCTTTGAGGCTCGACTTAGTATCATGCACAAACCTCAAATCAAAGCCAAAAAATTATAGTTTTTTTCAGTTACAAGAAATGTTTATTAAATAAATCAATAATGTCCGACTATTCGACAATCTTTCACAATTTTTCTGGCAGAACCCGTCGCTATAAAATTTTTGGGTTTTTTAAGCGGAAAACTGATTAAAATTTATTATATAAATGCAATGATTTTACTCCATTTCAACAGTTTTTCAAAAAGCGAAATAAATGATAATCCAAAGGTGCTAAGTAAGTCTGGGGGTTATTTATTTACATTATAGACGAGATTAAAATGGAATGTATGGACGATGTAGTGAAACTTCCCAACCAAGTTCAATCCAACAGTCAACAAAAAAGTATGCAGCACAGCATTTGTCCTTATGGAAAACTGCACCTTCAATTTCAATACTAATAATACCTTAGTTGTTAGAGACTAAGGTATTATTGCAGTTTCAATTACTCAAATCTTGGGGTACCTAAACCAAAATTACTAAAAATATGGACAAGTAAGACACTATTGTTTTTTTTTTCAAATCAATTTTACCACTTTTACCAGAAAGTAAGTCCCACAATATATTACTTTCCCGCCTAAGTTCAGTATTATAGCCAAAATTATAACACGCAAAATTCATGCATTCAAAAAGGCTACGATCTTTTCCGACCATTTATATTTTTGTTTACCTTGTAATCTAAGGTTCTATTTCTTTTATTATTTTAAAGTTTACTGATGAAGTATAATATGTGCGCTAACTTTTGATAGTATCAAATTCCTAATACTTTGCTGCAAGCCGCAGCTTGGTTCCCGGTTTTCACTTAACTACCCAGTTTGAAGTTGAAGTTAGAGAGTTAAATAAATTGTTACGTACCTATCTACAGATGGTTTCGATATGATAAGATCCTATCTCTAAGTTAGGATTGAAGACTGATCCTACGTCTCAGTAATATAGGACAGCACACGGCCCCTTAATGTGTCCCTTTTAACAATAAGAGCGATGAGTTCGTCAAATGTATCAGTATCCAGCGATCAGCTTCAGATAACAGCTACTCGAAGTGTTAGCATTGTTATTTTTTTTAAGGAAACGATTACTTACATAATAATCGTATTAAGTTACATCAAACATTACCTAACAGCTACCTCATTTTGTGAACAGGAAATGAAAAACACTTTTGTGAACCGTGCCACTAATTCGCCACGTACCTCTTTTTCTGCCTAAACTGAACTTTACTAGGTAAACAGGGCATTAATTAAAAATTGTTAGGTACATAAGTAAATAACACAGGTTCAAGTGATCATGATTTTTACATATAAGTTTTAAATTCGTATGAAATAATATTTTTATGTATTATTATGTCCTACTTAACACTGAAAGCAAATACATATACTGAAATTGGCTCGATATATTTGCTCCTAAGTAAAGTTAAATTCGGAAAGATTATTTCGTCACACTACATTAACGACAATTTAAGGGTAGATAATCAGTACGTACTCGTACCCAAATGTGCGAATTAGGTACTTAGTATCAGGTATACATGTTTTTATACCTAGCTTGCGTGTCTAGGTACGTTTGATTAGCCGCTGTTAGGTATTACACTTTACCTACAACTTGTTGCAAATCTAAATCGTAGACAATTTAGGGTAAAGAGCGGTCGGAAACTACAATATTACCTAATTATCGGATTCGTTTCGTTCTAACTTTATAATCTTCCGATTCACTAATTAGAGTTTGTACCAATCGTAGATAGTTTAATAGCTGGTAAAGGAACTTTACCAATATCATCATATCAGAAATGGCAGTAAATAAAGCACAGAATATGAATACTTAGTTATTTAAGGAGAAAAAATCATTTGAAGTAGTCACGTATTTGGTAACGAGGCCTCGCGAGGGTGTGGCACGTGTCACGCGACGGCGTCGCAGCGGCGTTTGATCTCGCGATCAATGGTGCTGGTGCTGGCAAACGTTACTCTGTACAGTGAACTGATCACATACATTCAAAATGCTACAATATTCATTATCGCGTACTGTGCGTGCTTGGTACGAAGAAATACTTAGTCTGGTTTTTAAGTTTGGAAATTTATTATAATTTCGCAGTAAAGTAGAACAAAAAAATTTTTGGGCCTTTTTAAATCAAATCCAAATTATTTATTTTGCACTACAAATAACTAAACTTCAATATCGCTAAAGAAACTAGTTTCTTTAATTAATTAAGGGGCCGTGTGCTGTCCTTTATTACTGAGACGTAGGATCAGTCTTCAATCCTAACTTAGAGATAGGATCTTATCATATCGAAACCATCTGTAGATAGGTACGTAACAATTTATTTAACTCTCTAACTTCAACTTCAAACTGGGTAGTTAAGTGAAAAACCGGGAACCAAGCTGCGGCTTGCAGCAAAGTATTAGGAATTTGATACTATCAAAAGTTAGCGCACATATTATACTTCATCAGTAAACTTCAAAATAATAAAAGAAATAGAACCTTAGATTACAAGGTAAACAAAAATATAAATGCTGGATAGTCTACCATGTCGTAAGGAGAAGAGAGGAATGAAAAATCAAGGTCCATAGGCACTCTTTTTAAGATAGGTTACTATTACCTGGCCATCCTTATCTGGTAAGAAAGTTTCGCATGGCAGTGACACCGACTCCAAAACTAAATTTTGTCGTACATATCTTTCTTAGTAAAAGTGTAAAGGTTTTTTTTTACCTTTTAGTTCACTTTATAGAAGGCAGTTTAATTCATTTGTAAAAAAAATATAAGTAACTTAAGTTTTAGTGTTCAGAACAAAGTCAGACTTAAACCTCCCTACCGAAATAGATAAATGTGGTTTAGCATTTATTTATTGTGTCCCTAGCCTACTCAAAGGTCGGTTTGTAAGTTACTACTCTCGTAAATTTATTATTGTTATTAGGAGCCTATCGGTTTAGTAGATATTGTAGATATACCAATTCGCAAAATGACCAGGGGCTCTATTTTTGAATCACTCGCGTGACATTCTTATGGCGAATGCGACTTATTTTTCATTTAATACAGTCATTTTAGCGTTTATTCTATCGTTCGCCTTCTGTGACGAGTGGGTAGAGGCACTCGTTGCGGTTTCGAGCGATCGAGTGTTTTAAAGATGCGGAGTTTTAGATGACGAACGAAAATCAGTAGACATCTGCACGCGAGTGATTCAAAAGCTCCCGCAGTCGTTTTTGGGCTTTTTCGCGAAATCTCTCATTCTAAAAATGCCCTATTCGCAAAATACCTTATTATACTTTGGACTCATTCGCTGAAAGACTTATTCTTAAAAGGACATATTCTTGAAATGGCCTATACCTATTTATGTAAGTGTTCGCTTATGGCAAAAATATGTATTTTGTTTTTTGATCATACAAGAAAATTTGAGTACCTAACCAACCAGTACAAATACAAATATATTTATTTCAGTAACTCAGTAACTATTACAATTGTATGTGTGGGAACTTCCCTTTAGACGAAACATCGTCTGTATTAGGAAGAATTGAGTAATGATTATTTCGTGTGTTTCTAATTTATTATAATAATGTCTCTAATTTTCTATAAATTAATTAATCGTCATAACATTAACTTGATATGAAGTCTATGAATTCAAAACTATTCATCAAGTACTAATTATTGGCTTTATGCCGAAAACATAAAAAAATGCTTATAAATATTTTATATAGACTTTATATAAACTTAAAGCAGAATAAGGTATTATGCGAAAAGGTATATTTAAGAATAGGTCATTTCGAGAACAGGTTTTCGTTTTTTGGCGTAAGCCATTTTGCGAATAGGTCCAATATCTACTAAACCAGCCTGTCGTGTCCCACTGCAGGGCAAAGGCCTCCCTACCCTTTCCTTAGTGATAAGTAGTATAAAAAATAGTGCCAATTGACTTTGATTTTTCATAAATAATACAGTAATTGAATAAACGACAACTGTCTGTGGTGAAAGTATCCACGAACTACTTAGCGTTAAGGTCTGAAATTATGACTCCTGAATGTAAACGCTTAAATACCTAAATTAATGCTGTAGCAAATATACGGTATAGATGCCTTTAAAATCTGAAGGATTCTCTTGATTTCTCCAGGTTTCCGTCACCAGATCGTAACTTGGAGACAGTAGGATTACCTTAGGAGTTTGAAAATCAGTAAAAAGTAATAATAAAAAATAAAGCATATCAATTGCTCCAGACCTTCAATTTGTGTAAGTCAATAGAAAATGCTTATCACGCTAACTAACTTTTCTTAAGGCACTGCTTACATGTCTCTCTTAGTTTAAGTGTACTTCTAAGGCCCTACGTCAGGTACTCCGATCTTCAAAATAAGTTTTAGCCTAGGATTTGCATAGACTCAACAGCTACACAATAAAAAAAGTTTCATTCAAATCCGTTTAGTAGTTCCGGAGATTAGCGTGTACAAACAGACAAACAGATAAACAGACAAAAAATAAAAAGTTGTTGATTCCTATTCTGTTCCTATTTTAACATCACCCTCAGTTAGTTTTTGGTAAAAATACTCAATGTACAGACGCATCGGTTTTACAGTTTTATTATATGTATACTCGTAGATAAGGTTTAATACACCTAATTTTATATTGTTTTTTTATCAGTGTGAATCGGGTCGGGTGAAGTGGTTGATAAAGAGCTAAGAAAAAAGATTTTTATATGTGTTTTTAAATATATCAAAAACCAAGCCAATGACTTTTAATGCGTACTGAAATTCTCTTCTCTATAACACATACACATCCTGTGCACATAAATGTTGATACACTTTTGCACTCTTATTCAAACACACGCAAACATAAATATTTCACTCATACACACACACACACACACACACACACACACACACACACATACACACACAAATAGTAATGTAGTACGAGGGTCAAACTGAAAGTTCTTAGAACTGGCCACTTATAAACAATATAATAAAAAAAATATTCTAAAATTTGAAAATAGAACTCTTTGCCAATATTACTGAGTATATATTTCATTCATTTGTCATTTGTTTTACGACTTGGCGGCAAATTGAAAATTGTCTGTGTCACGTCAAAATGAATTTAACACGAGAAAATTTTCGTGCAATGATTTTTTATGACTTTCGATGTCATTTAAGTCAACAAGAAAGTTATGATAGACTACGATTGGCCTTTCACGATGAAGCCCCATCTCGTGCGACTGTTTACAACTGGTTTAATGAGTTTAAACGTGGTCGCACTAATCTCACTGATGATGTACGTGAGGGACGGCCTTCTACGGCGACGACTGAAAATAACATCTGTGTTGTGCGGCGTATGATAGAGACTGACAAAAGAGTGACCTATCAGCAGATTCGGACAAGCTTAGGCATCGGTATGAGTCAAGTGCACAAAATCCTCCACGAACATTTAGCGGTCAGGAAGCTTTGCGCCCGGTGGATACCTCATAATTTGACTAAGGCTCAAAAACTCCATCGTGTGGATTGGTGCCGTAAAATGATTGAAAGATTTAACGGAGGTGACTCAAATGCTGTGTTCGACATACTAACAGGTGACGAAAGCTGGATTTACTGTTATGATCCTGAAACCAAAAGACAATCTGCTCAGTGGGTGTTTCCTTTCGAGGAGTTGCCAACTAAAGTGAAGAGAGATCGAAGTGCGGGAAAAAAAATGGTGGCCTCGTTCTTTGGAAGGATAGGTCATTTCGCAACAATTGTGTTAGAGGATCAAAAAACAGTTTCTGCAGAATGGTACACTACCAATTGTTTGCCACTTGTCTTGGAAAAAGTTCGAGAGAAACGACCTCGCAGTAGGATCCTCCTTCACCACGACAACGCCTCGTCGCACACCGCCAAGCGAACGATCGACTATTTGGCGACATCAAACGTTGAATTACTGGGTCACCCGCCGTATAGCCCCGACCTCGCGCCTTGTGATTTTTATTTATTTCCAAAAATTAAAGAAAAACTTAAAGGAAAGCGGTTTATGAATGCTGAAGAAGCGGTGGCTGCGTATCGCGATGCCATTGAAGAGACCCCTAAGGACGAGTGGGCAAAGTGCTTTTCCCAGTGGTTCCATCGCATGCAGCGGTGTATTGACGTCAATGGACAATATTTTGAAAAGATATAATAAAACTAATAACTGGCTAATGTAATCAGTTTTTGATTTTCTAAGAACTTTCAGTTTGACCCTCGTACTTACCATTAACTGTATTAAATTTACAGGTTTATTTAAAAAGTGTTTTGGAACTACCTATAAAATTGTAAATCAATGGAAGGAATTAGCGTCTGTAACACAGTTGAAATATTAACTAGCACAGACGTTAATAATCATCATCTAAATATTGATCATCTCCTATGTAATTTAAATTTTCATTTGCATATTAGATAACCTGTAACTTACTTATAAGATGAAATAAAGATTTTATTTATTACTAGTTGTTTCCCGCGACTTCGTCCGCGTGGACTTGATGATACAAAATGTTTTATACTCCCGTCGCCATCAAGCTATCATGATTTCTTACTCTATTATGTCGTAAGGAGAAGAGAGGAATGAAAAATCTGTCTAAAGTATGTTATTTAGCTGACCTGCTATTGTTCCATATCAGTTGCTTCAGACCTTCAATTTGTGTAAGTCAGTAAAAAAGCTCATTACGCTGAACAATGTTTTCTAAGGTGCTCTATTCATATCTCTTATAGTTGAGCTGAGCTGCTAGGGTTGCATATCATTTGCTCCAGACCTTCAATTTGTGTATGTCAATAGAAAATGCTCATCACGCTGAATAACCTTTCTTAAAGCGCTATTTTGATATCTCATTTAGTTTAAGTGTACTGCTAAGGTTCCACGTCAGGTACTTCGATCTTCAAAATAAATTATAGCCTAGTATTTGCCCAGACTCAATAGCTACACAATAAAAAATAGTTCATTCAAATCCCTTAGTAGTTCCGGAGATTAGCGTGTACAAACAGACAAACAGACAAACAGATAAACAGACAAAAAATTTAAAAGTTGTAGATTTCATATTGTGTTACTATTTTAACATCACCCTCAATTAGTTTTTCGTAAAAATACTCAATGTACAGACACATTGGTTTTACAGTTTTAATATATGTATAGATTTATTTATTAAGTACTGAACGAATTTTGGAGTTCTATGATCAACTATAGATTTTTTTAAGTATATTCACTGATTTCTACGTCAATTTTGGACCGACGTACAAAAAACTATTTTTATTAAAATGCATTCTCCTGAGAACAATTAAGGATATGATATTGTGATCCTGGATAAATCGAGGTTATTCTTTAGATTTTTTTAGGCACGTACACCGTTTTTAGGTACCTATTCAAGCGTTTATATCCTAAAGTCATAGTTGTATGGTGCTGGCTTGATAATGATGATCCTAAATTAACACTAAGGAGTTCATGGATTCTTTCACCAAAATATAAATGAGATAAAGTGACGGATTTTCATTTCGCATCACTGGCAGACAGGGCCCGTAGCCAAATGGCAATTTATTCACAACCGAAGTTCGTTATCGCTGACAAAATGTATGAAACTGACATAAGACATCGAAACATCACGTGACTTTTGCATACATATCGCACCTTTGGGAACAAACGGTCACTTCTGCATTTTTTCCAACTTTTCAGGAGGAGCAAATCATTTTTTTTATGACGTATTCCTAAATAACTCAATACTTGTTTAGAGTAATGACACGATTCTCACATTTTTACATTGATAAATTCTTGAGAGATACTAGTCACTATTGAAAAAAAAACATTCAAAATGACGATTTTGAAAAACAAGCCATAAACTGAGGGAGGGTCAAAGGTCAAAAGTGTCTTTTTGTTACAAATCACTAATGCTTCACTGTTACTTTGAAACAGAAGTGACGTTCTGTTTACAGCAGACAAATATCAGAATTTGGTAACTTATGTGATTTTTATTTAGAAGCAACGTTAATATTTCAAGAAATATGTAAACAAATAAGTCTTAACTTAGCGTAGTGCCGCTCTGTTACTAAAGCGAAAGGTCATACTTTAGCTTTCAAAACACTACTGACCGGTTGTGACGTTATATTTCAAGCGAACGGACCAATTCCGCAAAATAATGTAACGTCTCAATCGCCCTCAAAACGAAGTTTTTTATGCGATTATCGCCATTTTTACTATGTGTGTAAAGTCAAATATCGCGGTTTTTTCTGCATATTTAAGTCGTTTTTGCAAAAAGTTGCAGAAGTGACCCTTTGTTCCCAAAGGTGCGATATATTGACATTTCGTTGGCGAGAGCGAAGTTGGGTCCAAAAAGATTGCCATTTGGCTACGGGTCCAGTAAAGTAAAAATGATACATAGGTGGGTATCTACAGTGTACGTAACGTAACTTATACTTAAGAGAAGTTGATCGGCAGGGTTTGTCACGTTATGTATGGACTTTATTTCAACGTGTGTCTAACTCAGGCAATCATAAAATTACTTTCTCTTTACAAGTGATCCTTATGCAGTAGGCGGCATGAACGACCATGTACGAGTATGTACGTACTTTTCTTTCTAAAACGATATTCAGGAATATTGGTGGGAATTCTGATAATAACAATTATTTGTATTAGATCGGGAAGTTCAGAAGTCGTGGGCGTGGGAGTGGCCTTTTACGATTGTTCGCATGTAAATATTGTAGCTGATAAATTGAAATAATCTAAATTAGAAAACTACACGGAATCGTAATAGTTCACACGTTTAAAAAATATAAAATTGATAGATAAATTATGATAAAATAACCGTTGTTAAAACAAAGGTAAGGTCTAATTCTTTATTTTAAAGTAAGGTCTAGTTCTTGGTTCAGGAAGAAATCAGCATTTGTTAGTGTGCTAAATTTACGTGTTTAGTAAACCGTCTGCAAAGCGTCATTGGTCTTGTTTAAAAAACTGAACGGTAATAGCTTCTCACCTTGTATGTGAACAGTAGGCCGCGCTATAAATCAAAGCATTGTTACTTACGACCTCATTACCATATTTACACAGTGACAATGACCGTTGAGACATTTAATTAATTGATTCATAAACCTTTTCACAGTTGTAAAGCAAAAAGTACACATTGACCCCCGAATAAAACAATAAAAAATAAGCATAATGAAAGGGTTACGAATGAACGACTCGTTCCCATTAGCATTGTATTTTATTGTTAAACTTCTCTGGGCAGTACAGCACATTTGTAACTTCGGGTTGTTACAATATAAATTAAGCGACGCCTTGCTAAGAATAATAAGGAAGTAAAGTATTTCTAGTGTAATGAATAAGTGACCGTAAAACATAGGATTCCGGTAGAGTCTACTACTGGGTAGACTAACCTACACCGAGTCGCGTTTGCTTTAGGTGGTTAAGATATTCTTTCATTTACTTGACATTAAAGGGAGTATACTTAATAAGTATAAAGGTAAGTACATATAAAAAATAACAACCAACGAGCCCAGCTCTTGCACCAATTTTGTATAGCGTGTCTTTACAAATAAATGTATCAGGTTACAATTATTTTTATAACTTAAGCAATTATTTTGCAAGTTTTTATGAAATCAAATTGAATTTCGCTTACAAAAATTAATCGACTGTATCATCCGGTGGGACTCGAACCCACGTCCCTTCGCTATCCGGGCGAGTGCTCTTACCAACTAAGCTACGGAGGACGTTAGTCAGCCGACGAATTTTTGCAAGTCCTTGCTACGCCAAGTCGAGCGCCGGCTCACTGGCGTAGCAAGCATGCATGCATTTAGTACCTGATACAAGCAAGATGTATCAGGTACTAAAAAGTTGGCAAATTCGAAGTTAGTTTTCATCTCAAAGGACTGAGTGGTGGCATGTCGTTGGCTGGCAGGCGGGTGCGGCCCGATCGTAAAGCTGGCAAAGAAGCCGTCAAATATTGTTTATGCGGATGATTCCGGTCACCGCTTTGTCTTTCGCCGCGTGGCCTTCGGACGACACCCTAATAAAAGGCGTGGCAAAAAATACCTTAATGGCGCTGATCCTATTTCAAAGCAATAAAGTGCAACAAAATTAGCCTTTGTAAAACTGTAAACGTCTAAACTGCAGACATAGTCCGGACGAGTTTGTCCGGATCGGCTGCTATTGAGACTATTGTTTTATGGGCGTGTAGCTTTTAGCTGTTGTTATTTTATAATGAGGGTGCAATAGCCGGCGAGTTCTTTTGAAATTACTTTTGTTTGGTTCAGGTAACCCAATATAGCGAGTTGTTCCGTTAACCAATTTAGAGAAAGATACTGTTTAGTCTTTGGTTGTACTTAGAAAAAATACATTTCAATTCTCGAAATTCTTATCTCAAACATATATTATCTTAACTGGAAAGTTAACAATATCTAATTTGTATATAATAAAAAACTACTTATGTGAAATAAGTAATTAAGTATTTAAATCCACAAAAAAATATCTTCTTGAAGATTGACATAAATCGACCCGATAGATAGAGTACCTACAAAGTGAGACACATGAAAATATCACTTTATTATCGGGATTTTGTATGATTTTTTTATATAGATTTTATGCTAATTTATGACGTGTCAGTCAAACATGAAATGAAAGTTTTATATCAAACGTCAATGTTGACCGGATCGTACATTGTTTAAATGTCAGTCCGACATAATGCACCAAACAAAATGTCGTTCAATGTCAGTTATATATTTTTTCTTCTACACAGTTTTAGGTTTTTAATCAAAGACTAAAACCTTCTTAAATTAATCACATTAATTAATTCTGCAATCACAAAACATAAGTTGCCTAATCTGCCATTGAATTTCTCGTAAACCCCTGATTATTTTTCAAAAATATTTTTTGTATGTATTCTTTCAGATATTTATAAATTATATCCGAACATTTTGTAAAGACCAATGCTGACGCAAAGTGGGCCCAGTTTCTATAGACTTTTGGTCAAGATCCTTTGGTATATAAACTTAGTAATATTAGTAAACAAACAAGATAAAAAATCGAAAAGTTGAAACTTTTACCCTGCTACTCCTTCAACTAGGAAATGGAAGTCTTTAGCAAATTTTTACGCTAGAAGTCTAAAATTGATTTGGGGACTGGGGAACATCGGATCTACGTGGGCAATTCTGGTCTCATACTGTAGAGTCTACTTTAAAAGCGCATTGAGAAGGTACCATCAAAAACTAATCCTTTAGGGTTATAATCACCAAAATCTGTGAATTTCGCGGTTAATCCATTTTTGACCAATATTTTTGCGATTGGCGCTCGAGTTCACAAACTTCGATTATTCATTATGCTGACATGCAACATCATAAACAAGTCAGTCAAAAATCAGAACTACCGGATTTGATAAATGCTGATGTATTAGATGCATTTGAGAAAAAAAAATGTATATTTTCGAATTATTTATAGTTCTAGTTTTTTAAAACAAATAGTATATTTGCAGTGCAATAATTTTTTTGATGTAAAAATTATATAATTGATGAACACAAATTGATAAGAGATAAGTTTTTTTTTGTGCATTTCAATATTTCCCATGTTAAATAAGTAAGTAATTAATACGTTTACTAAATCCTTCTAAGTTTGTAAACGCTATGCAACACGTATTTCCCAGATACATTGACGACACAGGAAAACACACAGCACCTCTAGATCCTGCATCGCAATAACTGACTCCGAGTGAGTAGGTGTTGAATCATCGTCTCGGTATAAACTGAATATTAATATGTTCGCGTATAGGCAGAACCGGTTGTAATGTGTGCTAATACTTTACGTCGATCGATCCTACGTCACCAATTGTTCTTCACCTTTTACGTAAAAAAGGTCAGGTGCTTAAAAAAAACTAATTGCTTATACGTCTAACTCATGCTGTAGCTTCCAATTTGTCCGTCTCTATATTTTTAAGATAGGTGTAGTATCTGACCACAGTGAGTAATTATTTTAAGCTGTAGGTATTGCATGCCTACCACGTTACTATTAATCATTGAAATATGTATCGGTAATATAAATTTAGATTTTGCTTAACAATAGTTATATAAACTATATATATATATATATATATATATATATAAACATCCTTAAAGTCATTTATCCTCGTTCTGGTGCTCTGTTGCCTCTCTGTTTTGATTGTGACTGTCCGTGAGCTAAAAAAACTATATTATGTATTTCTCACGGAATACATAAATAATTGTTGTTCCTTACTAGTAACTGCTTTGACTTTTCACTCGATGACGCTGTGACCAAGTCACTTTAACTGTAATGATGCCTTTCAGTAATTTAAATCATTATATCTATGGAGCCATCCACAAATCACTAACGTTGCATATCATACATGGTTCATTTCATAACGTTTCCTTTGTATTCTGAACTGATGCTCATGGCTCTCGCTTGCACCCTGCATAGTAAAGTGGCATAAATTTCATCTAGACCATTGTATAGTACGTTTCCGTCTACCTATCCTAGACTGTCATAGAGAAAACACAAATAAATACTTAAATTGTCTGATAGTAAAGTCACTGTAAAAACAATTTTATCACAAGAGGGGTCTTACTACTTACATTAGAGCGGGAAAAATATATTTAGTAAACAGAGTAGATAAGGAAAAAAATAGTAAAATAAAACTTGACACTGGCTTTTACGTTTTTCTGAGAAGAAGGCTCGCCTCTCGCAGACCTCGAACGAAGGTAACGTCACTTGCGTCATATCGAACGAAATCGGAAATACCTTGGTGACTGACTATGAGTTAAATTCTTTTATATTAAATTTAGGTTAGTAACTGGAGGCACGGATTACCTTAAAGTAAGTATTTGATCCCGTTCGTTCATTTATATCATGCCCTATCCGTGGCCATAATTAAATTAGTGGACCGATAAAATCATTCAGTTAAAAATTTACTTCTACTTTTTATGGAAAAGTGTTCGCTGATTCTGACAATTTCTGTCTAATGTTTGTTTTGTTGTGTAAGGAGCTCAACCGGACCTAAACTCAATCGTTACACATCGTGGCGTATTAGGTAGATATCGGTTGCCTTAACAAACTTATGGCAACAAATAATAGGTATTATTGTAGGTGGACTGGACGTATCCAAACCGGTATACTTAACGTTATCTTTTGAGTAAGCTTTACCTACTTATCTTTACCTACTCGTTTTTTCGCGTTATTCAACTATAAGTAGTAACGTGAAAAAACGAATGAAACTAAACATGGGTAAGTAACGCAGCAGGCTCAAGAGTAACCCCGATAGATATTATGGTATTTGAGGTAAGTTGGCCTCCAATTTCAATTTTGACAAAGTGCAGAACTTATTAATATCAGAAACACAGCTAATCGGATTTGCTGTAATCAACAGGACCTCGATCATTAATCAAAGCTTTTTACGGGGTTCTCCAGGCGCGTCGCTTACACGCTATTACAAAGAGCTTATTTTGTTGGGAGCGGACGGCACCGTTTATAAAACGTTATCTTCAAATGAGCACAATAACAAGTTTAATAATGGAGGTGATTAATGTGCTTGCAGGATGACGCGCACTTTGCGCCAAGGGTTACCGGAGGCGCGAACACGACCCGGCGCTGCGCTAACACACCCCGCGGCCCGCGCCCGTTCCCGCCTAGCTGCCAGCCTGCCCCAAATGACCAGACATTATTTAATTGAAATAGAAGTGAAAGGGTGACAATTGTAATACAAAACAAAAAAAGGGTAAAGCTTTTTGCAAGAATGCGAACGACGCGATGAAATATTGCACCAGGCGTGCATGTGTAACATTTGTCAGTAACTGCGTCAATTATATTTTTATTCATACTTATTATTATTTATATTACTTACACTGCGTGTATTGCATACGTCAATCTTAAGCTTATATCATAATATTATTAAAGGAATTCAAGAATAAGACCAATCTAATTTTTACTATTTACTAGCGACAGGCTCGGCTTGGTTAGCACGGTTGCAGATTGAAAAATAAATATAGTCTAATGTCGCTTTCTATGGTTACGACGACGATGAGCTGCCGAGTAGCTCGTACACCGGTTTTCAAGGTCCCGGGTTCGATTCCCGGTCGGGTCAATATAAAAGTTCTCATTTTCTTCTTTGTCTCGGATCTGGGTGTTGTGCTATCAACTATCACCGTTGTTTCAGATATCTTTATCACAAGTGCTTAAGCTACTTACTTTGGAATCTGAGAAATGTATCCAATATTTATATTTATGGTTAAAATCATTTTTAAAGTCGATTTATTCATTTTAGAGATTAGTTTTGAAAAACATACTGACTCACAATCTTTACCTCTTTACCTATCATATTAAGTATTTTTAGTAAGTGAGATTGAATCTCACTGAGAAACATTACATTTTAACTACTAACTTACACCTATCTTCTGAAAACAGTTGCAACGAGCCCAAATAAATAAAACAGGTTAACAAGAAAAGCAAATATTTGCGCCTAGGTCGATGAATCACTTTGAAAGTTGCGATAAATCACGCTAACGTGTTTACCTTCTTGTAAAGTAAAGGCAAGTCTAAAGCGGGCTGACATACGCCAACTAATGATGCCATCACAATGACTCTACGTTTCTTCTATTCGCTCCCGTGGAGCGTAAAAGGAATAAGTTAGCATTGTGATTCAAAAACTTTAACACTTCAATATTTGATTTGTGCGAATTTGTGACATCGACAAAAAAATCGATTGATATGTCACGTTTTTATTACTGTTTGTATTGCTACCTGGACCTTTTATGTTTAGCAAAAAATAAGGGTCTAGTTTAGATTGCGTCGACAGAGCGGGCCATTCACGCCGGGCGGCGAGGATGTATGACAGTTTCATAGAGGAGTCGTTGACTTTATTGTGTACGAAAACATATCATGACAGCCGAATAATATCGATGCTTTTTCGCGGAATTAATATCTATTCACGAGAAATTGTTCCATAAAATATTAGTATTTCGGCAACACTTACTAAAACAGTCAAATTTATTGATTTTAGCCCATGAGTTGCGTATAAAACAAGGCGGGCGATATATTAAAATTTAAACGCGATAAAGCAATGCGAAGGGCGTGAGGCGTGAAATCAAATTGTCAACGCGGAGTCCAGTAAACATATTGATATTTTAATTAGATTTACAAAGTCAGTCGCCGCGCAGGCTCCCGGCAACTCTTTGAGCCGCTCTAATGGCACCCCGCGGACTGCATTCAAGGGTTGTCGGGCCCCGCATTGTACCTACTCAATATTTACTCCCAAATGCATTACAGTAACAATGCTTACTTAGTTTTTTAAGTTTCGTCGCAGCTTCCGTGTTATCGTTCTCAAAAGGTTTGCAAATGTCACTCGTCGCGTAATTATAGAGCGCGCAGCAGGTAACTACGGCGTTAATAGTAGCGACTACGAATAAAACATAATTGCTTTTTCGTCTATAGGCGAATGTGATTTCCCTAAAACTATTATTTGAACATCTTTTGTTATAACGTACAATATGTTTAGATGCTTTTGAAAAAAAATTAGCTACTGATGAAAATAAATTAAATTAACAAGAAATCAAAGGTATCGTCAATCAAAGGTTATATTTTTAACTAAAAATATTACAATATTTTATACTAAAGATACTTTAATTAATGATGATTACTGTGGTGTTGTATTTACTTGATAAAGATTGACTACTTATAACTACACTTTTTCATATTAAGAAGAATGTGTTATTTAGAGTCAATAATAAATAATTTTAATTAATAACAATTTTGAGTCTTATAGTTATAAAACTAAAGTAAATAACGAAATTCGACAGCAAAAATTAAACACCTACATAGGATTTCTTGTTACTGGAGCAGGTATTAATGAAGCTAAAACATCTGTGGCACAGTCCTTCCAAATGAACGCGAACAATTTGTCGGCACTAGTGGGACCGCGACCGGGACTGTCGGGAGTCTCAGCCCGAGTAGAGTTGCGTAACAGCTGTCGATAGCTTGCGTATGTACCTACTGATAATTGACCATGAAAAATAATATCTATCAATAGTTATCGATCGTGCTATTAAAGCGTAATATGTATTACCAACGGTTTACAGATTTAGTAGTCTCAGTCATAGAACTAATAAATACCTTAAGATACACAAACTATTAACATTGCCAAGTCGACATCTTCTCAGTCGAAATTCACATTGCGACTAGGCTCCAACTTGACGACCGGCAGGATGAGGTAGGTCTTCTTCTGAGCATAATCTATGACCTCTGTGTCGTAGTGTAGGCGAGTAACATACAGCTTTACATCTTCGGAATTAAAATATCTAGTCAACAGTAACAATTTACCACAAGTAGTACAATACTACTGCTCTGTTTCACAGTATCGATAGGCTATTGATATGAGGGCATAGTGCAAGTTTTTGCATGCCTTCACCTTCGTCCGTGTGACGAAAATTTATATGGAAATTTGCCCGAAACCTGTTTTTTTGTATAGTTTCCGACACTCCTTCGTCGATGGTGGGCGCGTGGGACTGACAGATGAAAACTCGCACTTAGCCCTATGTCGTCAACTTTCGAATAGATTGACTGCATATCGATAGGAAAGCAACACTAGTTCCGCGCCCCGGGCCGGACTCCGACGGCGAGCCCTGCAGCGCGCCCGCCCCACGCTGCGTCGTCGGCATACAGAACTCTAATTGACACACTAAAATACGTCGTGAATTGTGATTCCTAAAAAAATCAACACTATTGAACCCTACTGTCACCCAGCCGTTAGTTGTTTCTTTGTCTGTCGACGTATTCAACAAGCGAGTGTAAAACTTAGGTAAAATATGTATGTCATTTTTGACTAGCTTATAGGTACCTATTTCATGTATTGGGATTATTATTTATTAATTACTAACTTTTTCAGCTATTTCTAATCCAGCACAGTTCATTCGATGAAAATGTGGCTTAAATATAATTAGATACGTACGTTAGTCCTTATCTTTAACCATAACAAACTACTTATATCCTGTATTTACCCTGAATAGGCCTATTTGGAGTAAAACCGTTTACACGCTTGCACTGGTTTAATACTTAGGTACCCATTTGTACGTTAAATCTATACAATATATCGCACCTTCAGAATTATTGAGACCTAATTCAAAATTTTAAGATTTCGACTTTTATACATAGAATGACTTAAAACGAACACATCTATCGACTTTTAATAAAATACAGGCATTTTTTCGCGTAAACTGAGCTACGCGTATATTTCGGTCTCTTTCACGCCGCCCCTACCCCCGCGTGTGTTCGGTTTAAGAGCGGGTATAAAGGTAAAGTGGCTAGTCGTAAATTAGACTTTTGCACTCTTAAACAAGCCACTAACTACCGGAAAAGAATAAGATAGATACTACAGTATATATGGAGTGGTTGTGATTGATTGAAAACACGAAATAATGAAATTTTATCGATAGAAAAACATCACGAAGTTACGTCTGATTTTTAACCAATATCAACGTATTTCAATTATTATGTATACTATAAGGGTAATATTTGTATACATCATATCTAATCATATTATCTAAGGTTCTTATTCGCGACTTTAGGAAAGAAGTTATATTTTACGAGATATTACGTAAAAACCTTTTCGGCGCTTACTACCTTCCTATTTCGCGCAAAATGCTCTCATTCTATCACACCTGACACTACGGCTACGCGCATGTTTTCTTTCATGCGTCACTCATCAATCAGTCGTGGCTTTTCCATTGAAACGGGAAGACTGTATTTCTAAATGAGTGAACTGTAACATACGTGTGGTCAT
This sequence comes from Pyrausta nigrata, assembly GCA_949316185.1. NCBI lineage: Eukaryota > Metazoa > Arthropoda > Insecta > Lepidoptera > Crambidae > Pyrausta > Pyrausta nigrata. The sequence goes on from OX438938.1 coordinate 11,187,428, forward strand.
AGTTCAATACACAAAATATGGCAAATAAAAAACATAAGCTAAAACGCACTAAAGGAAGAGAATATAAGCAGATAAGCATTCAAGTCATGGCAAATTGTCGAAAGTACGTATTTTCCTACTTATGTATCCCGAATTGTTTTGCTTTTCAATATTTTAAATAATATTGCTTCATTGACAAGCAGTTTCATTTAGAAATATCGACCCTTGCACGTAGATTTTAGAGCTTATAATACAATGCGCAGTTTAGTCAAAACAATGACAGCTCGAGTAGTATATGCAAAATAAAACTATGCTTTTGACCACTCACGTGTTATTTATTAGCTTATTCATTTTTAATCAATTGAAAAAATAGGTATGGCGTCATGTTATTATATACTTCCTATATCAGTGTTGAGACTTGTGATTTACAATTCTTATGATTTCAGAGTTGCTGCAACACGTATTTTGACACAAAATGATAAATGCAATCCAACCATACCCGCAAACGAAAATTTGTCATCGACTTCGTAAGTTCGCTGCAATTATCCAGGGATATTTTGTATAAAGTTCTTAAACTCAAATAATACTGGCCAGTTTTCATCAGGGTTCCGTACCCGAAGGGTAAAAATAGGACCCTATTACTAAGCCGCAGCTTTACTTATTGTATACTTAACTATATAACTAACTAATTAAAAAAAAACGTTTTCTATTTCTTTCTTTTAAAGTGTTAGATGAAATCAATTCGAAGTGTCACGAACTTTTTGCACCATAGCGGTATGTATTTGTAATTAATATTCGATTCGAAACGATTTCGATCCTTTATTTAAATTTACTCTTTTTATGATATGAAATTAAAATCACAATTTTAGAACACCTAATTTAAAGAGCATAACGGTGACTGACGATGATGAAAATTTTGCACTAGATAAGTACTCACTTATAAAAATATCACCAAGTCATATTGATACTCATCAATTTGCTTGGTGATATTTTTTTTCCTATTAGCTACCTATCTGTATTTTGTTATCCTTAGTTTTAGTTTATCCTTAGACATAAAATACTTTTATATTTGTAGCTAATTTGCTTCTTAAAGCACGCGTCTTTTTAGAAATATCGTTATTTTTACCTGACTGCAGAAGGAGGGTCATGCTTTTCGAGAGTTTGTACGTATGTACAAAGTTTGTCTAGTATGGAAAGTAGTACAAAGGGTACATTATAGAACGTAAATATGGGTAAAATAATTAAGAATATTCAATAAAAAGTAAACCATAATTTAAAGAACATTTTAAAGTTTATTTTAACATAACTGAAATTCTTTCATGAATTTACATAACATATATATTTTTTAAATTTCCTACAAACTTAACGCAAAAGTATTCGTCTACCCCGGTCAATGACGCAAAATAGTTCGTCTACTAGCTTTAATGCGAAGAGGCATGGTTGCAACTAACGTAGCCACGTCTTTGTTGTTCTTGCAGTATGGCAGGAAGTACCATCCTGTTGAAAATTGAAGGACTCTTGATGCTTGAGTAACGGAAAAGAGGGCAGTAAATTCTCTTTCAAAAGGTTTTGATACCTTGCAGCATTCACTGATGATGAAACTTCACTTTCCGTTCGAGACAATCAGTATGAAATGCCTTAGTTTTGTTCCGAATCACTTTTTTCCTCTTTCCTTTGATACTTAGCCCCAAATGCCGGCATGTTTTAGTCTTTGGTGAAGAGCCTAATACTGTATAGAGAAAAAAATAATATAACTGACATTGCACGACATTATATTTGGTTTATGTCGGACTAACATTTAAACGATGTATGACCCGGTCAACATTGACATTTGATATAAAACTTAGAAGAACTTCATGTTTGACTGACACGTCAAAGTTCACGTCGTAAGTGTATTTATAATAAAATAATTTATCTACCTTATAATATTATTCTTTATGTCAAACCATCACTCACCCTCCACACGTATATTATATGTCGGGGGCAGCTTCAGGATTTGGGCTTGAGCTTTCCGACATCGTGTGGGCAGGCGTAGGGGTCGTGCAATGAGAACGATGAATTCACTTGAACGGAGTTTATTTGAATTATTAAGTGTTTGAGAGTTTAGGCAGTGGATTACACGTGGAGGTCGACAATTATAGGTGGAAAATCAGTCAGGTCTGAGCACTTATAGCTAGGTACTTGCCGCATCAGCTTTCAGGGTTCAGGTATCACTGCACAGGCCACAATCACTCGAAATGTCTGTAAGGAGCTTCAAAGGATACACACGCGGCGAAAGCACTCTGGTCAGTCTAGTACATGTGTCATAGGGAACGTCTCGATGTCGACTCGATCTTCGAGGTTCTCACGGTACGTTTTAAACAAATAAAAATAAGGCAGGTATGCGTGTGAGTGTGCGCGGCGTAGTATCAATAGGGTACACAAACAAATCAAAATATTGTAGTAAACATTAAGAAAACAGAATTGAATTATAGTACTTTAGGAAAATCTAGGTACTTTACGAAACATGGGACAGTTCCGTGCGATGTCTTCTCTCCTCAGTATGCAGGTGGGTAATGTAAAGGTAATGTTTTCAGTCGCGCTTTCATACGTCGCAATCGAATCATAATGACTTGATCGATCACGATCAACACAGATCTAAACTGAAATTAATCATCCGGGTCACACTTTGCCGGTTTTTATCTGATTACTTTCGGTATACTGTACGTAATCACAACAAAATAGGCGGGCGAATTTGACGTGCACAGCGCTGCCATCCGCCGCGGCGCCGATCCGGAATTATGGGCGAGTGCGGGACGTAGGAAGCGCGCGGGTGAAATCCGAAATTTTTCTAGGTTTATGCCCGTTCTTAAGAGCGACGTAAGCAGTGTTGCACCGCAAGTGTTTCGAGTAGGTCGTTGCGTGTTTGTATATATGGAGACCTAATCCGAATTTTGTCGGAACAATACTAAACAAAGGTATTATAGTGTAATTTTTTTTTTCAATAAAGAAAAGACCGAATATTGGGTATCGAGTCCATTTTAATACAAAAAGTATAGAATAAACTTTGACGTATTTGTATTTCAGTCACTCTCATACGGAAAAAATAGCACAAATAGGAGACCCAAGGGCTATTTGGTCTGTGTTGTATTATAAGTAATGTTTATAATAGATTTTATTCATTAATTGGTCTCCCTTGTACTTAATACGAATGCAATAGCACCGACCGTTTTAGAAATGAGTCTAACATGATTTAAAAATGTTTTGTGGTCACGATGACTTGTTACATAATTTACATACAAAGATTACATGTTTTTAAGGTTAAAAAAGCTAAATTATTGTATAAACAAATATTAATTCAGAATCGTTTTACTTGAAACATTTTTAGAATAACACATAAAAAAATATACTAATAAAATACTATTTCACTGTTACGAAAGTACCGATGAAAATTTTTTTTTAACCCGATGTACCAAATTTTTTGTGAAGTAAGTACACTGTTACTAATTGTTATCTTAATTATTTAATTCTGTAAGTTTACATATTAATTTATACTTTATTATGATGTTTTAAAGCACGCCTAGAAAAGAACTAGGTAGGTACACAAATAATATCAAATAGTCCTACTAATAGAAAATTCTCCGAGATCCATTCTGCGCATGAACGAGGCGAGTCATGATATTCATTATTTTTTTAAGTTTTTGTTTATCTGCGGTTTGATAAAGGTACCGCTACGGTCATAATGGATATATCGGACTATAAACTTAAAATGTCGCAGTTACTGTCGGCCGAATCCACCTACAAACGCATGAAATCAGATCAAACAAACAAAATCTTGAATGATATCATGACAAAAACATAATTCCTAGTAACTATGTAGAATTTTATAATGCCATATTTTAATTAGTAACAGCTGAGAAGTTTAAATTATCAAAATTTAACTTTCTTTTCGCCTATATATTTTTTAGTGCTTAGATACAATGTTATACTTTGATTTTGTCTAAGGTTTGTTGTCTAATAAATATTTTGATTAAAGTAATACTATAGTCTTAAATATATCGATTTTCATTAACAGTAAATAGAAAATAAGATATAAAAAATCTCCCTTTATAGTAAGAAATTCAGTATTATAGAGACTAGACTAGAAATGAAACAATGTTTTTAACAAATGTTCAGAATTAGAAAGACCTAAGCAAAAAAAGGTATTTTTAAAAATATATAGATTTAGACAAACAAAGACCTAAATTGCTACTGTTAAAATAAAACGAATATATTTATTTATTTATACATTACTTTTGTTTATTTAACTTTGTAATGTGTAGAGAAATGATTATATTATGTTATGCAACTGGCAATATTTATTATTTTGTTAACAATATTCAATTATGATCCATTTTCGTTAAAAAGTCGTGATCTACGAATCTTTATTCGCTGTTTCCCTAAAACTGTAATTTTTGCATTAGGTCTCAATAAAGGTGCGATATAATAAAACTGTAAAACCGATTCGTCTGTACATTGAGTATTTTTACCAAAAACTAATTGAGGGTGTTGTTAAAATAGTAACAGAATAGGAATCTACAACTTTTAATTTTTTTGTCTGTTTGTCTGTATGTCTGTTTGTACACGCTAATCTCCGGAACTACTGAACGGAATTGATTTTTTTTTTATTATGTAGCTATTGAGTCTGGGCAAATACTAGGCTATAACTTATTTTGAAGATCGAAGTACCTGACGTGGAACCTTAGCATTACACTTAAACTAAGAGAGATATGAAAGCAGCGCCTTAAGAAAAGTTATTGAGCGTGATGAGCATTTTCTATTGACGTACACAAATTGAAGGTCTGGAGCAACTAATATGGAACTCTAGCAGCTCAGCTCAACTATAAGAGATATGAATAGAGCGCCTTAGGGAACATTGTTCAGCGTGATATGCACTTTCTATTGACGTACACAAATTGAAGATCTGGAGCAAGTGATATAGAACCCTAGCAGTCAGCTGAGCTATAAGAGATATGAATAGAGCACCTTAAGGAACATTGTTCAGCGTGATGAGCATTTTCTATTAACGTTCACAAATTTAAGGTCTTGAGCAACTGATATAAAACCCTAGCAGTTCAGCTCAACTATAAGAGATAAGAATAGAGCGCCTTAAGGAACATTGTTGAGCGTGATGAGCATTTTCTATTAACGTACACAAATTTAAGGTCTTGAGCAATTGATATAGAACCCTAGCAGCTCAGCTCAACTATAAGAGATACGAATAGAGCGCCTTAGGGAACATTGTTCCGCGTGATGAGCACTTTCTATTGACGTACGCTAATTGAAGGTCAGGAGCAACTGATATAGAACCCTAGCAGCTCAGCTCAACTATAAGAGATATGAATAGAGTGCCGTAGAAAACATTGTTCAGCGTGATGAGCATTTTCTATTGACACACAAATTGAAGGTCTGGAGCAATTGATATGGTTAATTACTTAAGACTGATTTTCAAACTCCCAAGGTAATCCTACTGTCTCCAAGTTACGATTTGGTGACGGAAACCTTGAGAAATCGAGAGAATCCTTTAGATTTTATAGGCATGTATACCATATATTCTGCATCATTAATTTAGGTATTAAAGCGTTTACATTCAGGAATAACTTGATGGTGCTGACCTTAACGCTAAGTAGTTCGTGGATACTTCCACCACAAATGTCCAATCCAATATTAATGAAAGATCAAAGGCAATTGGCACTATTTTTTATACTACTTATCACGAACTAACGGAAATGGAACTAAGAGTATAAGAATAGTCTTACTTACTTTACGTTATAGGAGAAAGGCCTCCCGCCATTGCCCTGCAGTGGGACACGACAGGCTTCTAATAATAATAATAATTTTACGATAGTAGTAACTTACAAACCGACCTTTGAGTAGGCTAGAGACAATAAATAAATGCTAAACCGCATTCATCTATTGCGGTACAGGTTTGAGTCTGACTTTTTTCTGAACACTAAAACGAAAGTTACCTTTATTTTTTTTACAAACGAATAAAACTGCCTTCAAACACTCCAAACTAAAAAGTAAAAAAAAATCCTTTACACTTTTACTAAGAAATTTAGTTTTGGAGTCGGTGTCACTGCCATGCGAAATTTTCTTACCAGAGGAAGATGGCGAAGTGATCGTAACCTATCTAAAAAAAAAGTGCCTATTGACCTCGATTTTTCATTCCTCTCTTCTCCTTATGACATGGTAGAATAAGAGATCATGATAGTTGGATTGCGACGGGAGTATAAACTATTTTGTATCCTCGAGTCCACGCGTACGAAGTCGCGGGCAACAGCTAGTCATTAATAAATAATCCCTCCAAATACATTTTTCTCAAAAAAAGAAAAAGTCCCAATTATTAGTCAATATTATGCAAGCCTGCGCCCTGCACTTGCCCCCTGCGCGGCGCGCCCGCGGCAATATCGCCAGAATGCGTGTAATTATTTATTTGCCCTCCACGCCCTCGCTGGGCCCACTTCGGCCTTTTCAATAGTCAAACAAATAAATGCAAAGAGAATACAATAGTGGAAAGAAATGCGCGGAATGAGCACTGAGAAATTTTCCAATGAAATATCTACTTTGAAATGTAATCCATCAAGCAAATGCTATACATTAGAATAACTAAATAAATATAATATAAAAATAAAATACCGTCAGCCACAATATTAGTCGCACTAAAATTAGATTTTAATCCACGCTATAAATCGCGTTAGTATATATTTTTTCAGGACCACGCTCGGTTCAATTTTAGTTTTGCAAATTACTTAGCCGAGTTTAGCCCCGGGAGTGGAAACACGGATAGATATGAGTAAATAATAAAATCTTAGGCATGGACAGGAAGCAGTAAAAAGAAAAACGAAAAAAACGTGTTTCACAATGAAACTTTGTCCGAAGCTTTTTGACAGCCCATTGTAATAAATAAGTAACGGATCAAACAAAACATGCAGGTATGGAGTTTACATTTTTAAATGAATAAGGAGCTTAAACGGTATCGTTTTTCATGTTTCACAAAGTAGACGTTGCACAATGGCGGCTGATAGAACCGGAGACAAATACCTCGCACTACGTCGCTACTATTTTGACATTTTAATTTCACCCTTGCTCGAAATCCTTTTTGAATGGCGACGGGGGCGCGACGCGTTGAGCTCTCGTGATACATGTATCACAGTTGCAGAGAGAGACTTGATTGACGTTTATCGCTCGGATTAAAATACAATTAAATTTAATTTTAAATTGAGCACAAACTTTTTTCGTAACCCTTTTGCCATTTTACAATACGGTAGCTGGAGAGCGATGAACGAGATTCTTGTGCTTCTCAAAATTCGAGTAATTTAGAGCCGAGCCCTATCGTATAGCAAATTTTGGAATTTGTTGTAAATCGCCAGGCAATATAATGGGAGACGAAACAACAATAGATTGAAAATTTATGGATTTTCGATCTTTGTATAGCGAACTCTCGATTAGAGGTAATTTGTGTCAATCACTAGAGTGCGTATTGTGCGGAGCACGTCCGCCTACGCAGACGGGCCATGCGCCCTAATTAAAACCCTGGCCGATAACAAAAGTCAATCGCGGGATTAATGTTTGATGGCGAAGTACACATCGTTTTGGACAGGACTTTTGTGTTCTTTTACAACTGCTGCCATTTAGCTGTCAGTCTTACATAAGGGAAGATTTCCATGTTTTTGCCAATTGCTATTTGTTCCGTAGTACATACTCATCACTGCTATAAGTTATGAACTAATATAGTACCTAAGTATTAACTCCTTTACTAAAAATCTATTAGCAAAAGTAAAAAAATAATCTGGGAACTAAGTATTCGATGTTATTGCTTTTATTAAAAAGAAAGGGGTCACTGCCAATTTTACGTGCCATTTCTATTACCGAAACTCACTATACCATCAGAAACCAGCACAAACCAATTTCATTCCAGAATTTGTTTGCATTTTCGATTTGCACAAGTCTCGATTTGCGGTATTATGTCCATACATTATTGGTGTGACATTATTTGGCATCCCTTTCAAATAACGATATGGGTGTGATGAGAGACAAGGACGACACAATGCCAAGCTAGAAAGGGTTTGCATTGGTCACGCGGTAGAGCAGCAACCCTTTTATTGTCCTGTGACTAGTAAACGGTAATTTGATTTCACGCGCGTCTGATGATTAATGCCGGTACCTTATCGCTCCATATTTTACCGATTTAGTCAAATAACCATTGTTGTTGCGACCCATGTAACGTGTGAATACAACTTAATCGGAACATTAAACATTGGACAACATTGTTACAACTTTGATGTTAGCGACGAGAAAACTTAGTTTTAAGTAGCTTTATAAAAAGACATTTGCTTGATGATTTTGATAACTTAGTTTCAAGTTATTTTATAGGAAGGCATCTATTTGATAATTTAGTAAGCATTTGAAATGATTGAGTTTAAAATATTTCATACTTTGTACATAGAACAAATTTTCCAAGTCAGAAAGTTAGGAAAATATCGGGAGAAAACATATCTTCTAGTATATTCACACATATACAGCTATTTCCTTCACACATATTTTTGAAAATCGTGGAAAATTCGAGATACGGATAGGAAGGGGATGAAAGTGCTGGAAATTCCAGATAGAAAATTCTAGAACGCGAAAGGCAGATGTGTTTTGTCCCTTTCCCGCACGAAAGGTCTCTTGCAAGCGGCAATACCGTAAAGAAAGCCGTTTCAGTTTTTTAGCTATAACTCCTAAACTAATAGAACATTGTAATGATTTTAGTACTATTAGATAGCTAAAATAATGACTCAACTTAGAAAAATAAGTTTCTGTAAGAATATTAACTGCCACCCAGGAAAACTAACGAAAAACTGTATTCCTCGCATTAGAGGGAGATAGCATGATCCGAGGGAGGGAGAAAGAATCCCGGAACCACATAAATATGGAAAAGGTTTTCCCGGATGGCAAGTTTTAGTTCTGAAAAGCTCTCAGAATACTTCTGAAGAGAAGAAAGTGAACAGTGAACAGTGAATACCAGTGCAATAGTAGTGACAATAAGTGCATTAGTAGTAATAATAAGTGCCATAATAGTAAATAACAGCTTTGTAAGTGCAATAGTGAGTGAATAAAGTTGCAAGTGCATAGTGCAATAGTGTTTCAATCAGGACCCTATAGTTAGTGCCCAGTACATCCAGTTAGGCAGCTTCAGACCGGCCAGCACACCACACACCCAAATACAGTCCACTACTGGGGACCGCACCGGACTAACCGACCTGCCGCTCCCCGACAAGACGCTACCATTTTCATTTGACATGAGAGAAAGAACTTAAAGCGTCTCTACATTTCAGGTTCACGTTAAAATAATACTTACATAATGCAAAGAAACAAAATATGCAGAAGCATTTCAGTTAGTGTAGGTATATTAATTTTACATATTGAATATATATTTAGTGATAAATATGTGTGTTTCTAATGCGATAAGATAATAATTTGAAAATAGTACGTTTCTACCTACCTAGTCGATAACACGCATGCTTGCGGTCGGAACTCCTGTTCTGATATTCGATAACGTTGTTTGCTGGATGTAAAATTGATGATTCGAGCTAGAAATTCCGTATAGTTATATTGATAAAGGAAGCTAAAATGTTCGTCTACGAAAGAGTATCGATCCGATAGCGCTAACGAACACAGACATGGTAGGGCGCTATGCGCAAGCGTATTGACTCTAACTTCGCTTACACCTAATAGGGCATTATATGGTTAGGGAAGAATATTTCAAGAAACGTTTGTACTAGTAGGTATGTACTATTTAGCTATGTGCTTACTTATATTTTCAACAAAGGAAAACCGTGAACCAAAAATAAATACGTTTTTGGGAAATAACTTAAAAGTTAGTATAGTAGGCCCCCAAATTTAGGAAAAACTTAAGTGGATATTTTTACTTTTTCATAGTTTTTCACTGAGTTTAGTTATTATATTTAATTTTGTTTTATTTTTCGAACTAGGCAAGATATTTTATTTGTAGATTTTTACCTCAAAATAAAATATATAAGTTGTCGTCTAAAAGTTGAAAATTTTGTTGCATTATTTATTTATCTGTAATTTTTAATTTAGTTTATTTTGTTTGATGTTTGTTTTAATGCTTAGTTTTATTAATTATTACCTACATTTTTTATAAGTAAAAAAATGTTTACCCTTAAGTAAAGACCTGATTAGTTTATTTGTTATTATATGTATAGATAGTCAAGTTGATTTGTAAATAACGGTCTTCCGAGTTTGTTATCGTAAAAATTATTTAAGAGTGGTTGTTTTTAAGATGTTTGCGTGTATCAAAGCCGCGCTCCTAAATCCTCTTAACTGAAAAGGATCACTTCTTTGTGCAAAGGAAGAGAATCCATTCACCGTATACATGTGATATGTGTCTAAGTAATCAAATAGCATTAATGCCTATCCTAATCCTCGTTTAATGCCTTTGTTCGCCAGTTTCATGCTCCACTACGCCCTCGCTCAAATATTTATTTATCTTCTAAGCGAATACTTTTATCACGATGTTGACTATTGTTCAAACTCAGGATCTTTTTTGGCGAAACTCATTTTTTATCGAAAAAATGTCCAACGAGAAAGCACGTGGCGAGTGATGGATCACTGGCACTGGTTGTAAGCGCAACATCCCGATTCCCGTTTTATGTTTGATGTTTAGGCGTAACAATGAAAGTTTTGGATAAAAAATATCTAGCTAAGAAATGATGATTCCAATCGGAGATAATTTTTGACCCGTATGGTTTTATTTATTCCATCAGTATTAGCGGAGCTTAAGTCGGGCGGCACAATCGGGCTCCGGGAGCGCTAAGTGCGAACATCTGTATTTGCGTACGACGCTCCCACTCGTACACCTATTGCTGCAAAGCCGTATTCAAATAACTTTAATCGTTTAAGCACACAAATCCATTCTCGCTACTAACGAATTATAATTATTCATAGGCGGCGACAGCACAATCCTTTCAATCCATCGAACGCTGTTTGCATATTATATCGCATAAATTATAAAATATGTTTTTTGGTTGTCGTATTACGCTTGCCGTGTTAGCATTACTCCTCTATCGGTCGGGTGGAGATATTGGTATAGTCGAATTATTTAATAATTATATTATGCCAAATGCCTGTTTAAACAACAATACATAGTGAGATTAGTATAATACTCTAATTATACCAATACCACAGAATAAAATAATAGGTAGTTCTACTTTACAACACGAAACAGCAGAGCGATTCTCTAAAACTAATGTCAAAATCCCGCAGCGGTTCCCGCGGCGGGCTTATGATTTAGTATTCTGTAAAATTTATTGTCAGCTTTGACGCTAATGTATGAGACATAAGCATTCGTATGAGATGACATTAGCATTCGAGTCCGCCAATTCACGGGCAAGGTAAACGTACCATACATCGGTATGATAAGGAGCTTGCATACTACTTTAATCTTATACCATTAAACGATCAATTCTTGTATATATATATATATATATATATATATATATATATTGTATACTTATCTAATATCTTAAAAGAAAGTCGTGTTAGTTACATCACTTATAAGAACTCAAGGATGGCTGGACCAATTAGTATAAATTGCTGGACCAAAATTTGTGTTTTTGTGATTTGTCTTCGTCTTCGAAATGGGATAATAGGTTCAAATATGATATTTATTAATAGAAAGTGAATAAAAACCCTCAAGTGCCCCCGAGACGATCAATCGCGATTATCATTTTTTACGTTATTGATGGACCAAATGATGTTTCAATAGAATGTGCGAATGATCGAGCTTCAATTGACGCGTCAATTGCTGGCCGCCATTCCATCATTAACCTTCAATCACGTAGTTGCAAATGACTAGCTAAATTATTCTTCGGTCCCCCCGAAACCTTAAGGTTTTTGTTCGCTTTCCATAAATATTTGTTTTATTGATAAATGTTTTATTTTAATAATAATAATATAATAATAATAATAGTATTAATAATTATTTTACTTATTAGGTATTCTATTCTGGACTATCTATTCTATTATTTGTATTCTAAAAATTCGTCCAGCCATTCTTGAGTTGTAAGTGGTGTAACTCACATGACTTTATTTTATATACATATACTATATATGTACATATACGATAGATATATTTGTGATCTCGAAAACGGCTCTAATTATTTCGCTGTAATTTGGTATGTGGTTTTCGGTTTGGATATCGGGGGTGAAAAATCAGTTTAGTCTTATGTTTGGGAGAACACGTGTTTTCTAGTTTTCATGCGTTTTTCGCTAGGTCGCTAATTTGCACGGGACCAAAGGGCGTGGCTGGTGACAGCCTTCGGTCGTGGTGGTCAGTGACCCATCTGCGCGAAGATATATGCTGCAAACTATAACGAAGTTCCGTACTTTTACCCTACTCGATAAACCAAATATGTCACAAACAAGAAGCTCACTTCGATCTTCACTTCGACGTTCACTTCACCTGTGATTATTTTGGTATTCTGTAACATTTGTTAGTTGCTGCGGATGTCAAATTTACGATGTCGACTAGAGAGCCCCCACAATTTTGAATATTAGTCGAGTTTTATCGATTGTAAGTTTTTATCGTACAAATGTTGGCGTAGGACTTTTCGTAAGTATGTGTATTTTTACTTAAAACTAAAACTTGCACTGAAATTACTTAGCTTAGGGAACATAAGGCAACTTTACGTACTCAACTAAAAAAAAAAAATTGTAGCATAATTTGTTACCTCCTTTAAATCTTTCTTCGATTTTTTTTAAATATGTCAAGCCTCAAACCTATGTTATTTGAAGTTGTCAATTTGTGATAAGTTTTTTTAATAGTACCTAGGTATAAAAATTTTGTAATTTGTAAAAGCTAAGTCCGATATTTAGTCAGAGTGTATCCATCGTCGACTCAAGTAGAAACTGGTTGCGCCCATGGAAAGAAACCCAGCTTTAGCGATAAGGGTTTCTTAAAATCTCAAACCGCTAGAAAACGAAGCCGACTACCATGGCAAACAGTGATAAAGCTAAAGTAAATATCCATCTAATGATAGTGCATTTAAAGAGAGGTTGATAGGTCATTAGCATGCGGAAATTGAGTGCCTCAAATTATATAATTTGCACAGTTTTGTATTTAAATATGACATTTGACACGCACGTAAAAGAACGTGTGCTCGGAGCATTCGAATCGCCGCGCAGTACGAGATGACAGGTCTACCTCTTTCTTAAACAAATACACTGTCAGTGTTAGTATCGTATTTGTTACATGTCAGAATCAATTGAAATTCTCTGAAACAAACTATATAAAATGTGATACGAACGAAATGTGATAGTCTTGTTTGGTTACTTTGCAACATCAATCAATATCTAAGTATATTAAAATGTATTATGCCAGCTTAATAACGGGTTTTCAGTTTTTAATTTTTTCATCCCTTGCACTATAAACTTCCCTTAAACTCATTCCTTTCCTTGTCCATTCTTGTCGCTCATGCAGCCATTTTTATTCCTCTATCTTCTAAACGGCCCAGCATTTCCGTACAGAAGGGCAGGACTTTTCTAAAGAGTTTTGCGATTTTACATCAAAAAGTTTAACGAGTTTACATTAAAACTGTATTCTTTATACAGCATTTCGTCAGTTGGCAGTTGTTACTGCTCCATCATCTAAACGGCGAAAGGAATGCTCTACGTTCACTGAGAGATCTTTCCCGTAGAGTGTAAGAACAATAGTCAGAGATGCAAAGATCCAACGCCTTCACCCAAAAGAGAATGAATGCGGGCGGAAACTGTGATTCTAATCAGGAAATCGAGGAGGCTGTAATGAACATGAGCTTTAAAATGTATGGTTTATGACATTTATGTTCCTTCGGTTATTTTAAAAATTTTCTACCTAACAGGGGAAGGAAGAAGGAGGAACACTCAGGAACCACTCGATATTTGGTATCTTTTTAATAATAATAGTAAATTTAACAGAAAAACATAAAAAGGTGAAAATCGCAATTGCAGATTTTTGTTTTAAGAGCTTATTACTTTTGTATAAAGTCAAAGAATATGAAACAAAAAGTACAACAATAAAGCGCATTTTATGCTTCTTTCCACGTTTCTTACCATTGTTTTGAAGGAGATTTTAAAAATATGCATATAATGCGATGTATTGTTGTTAGTGATGGGCAGTGGATAAATACTCAAAGAGGAAATACTCGGATATTTTTCCAAAATGGATAAATACTCGTTTTTATCCATTTTTATCGGATATTTACTCGAAATGGCGGATAAAAATAACTAATTGGGCCTCCTGGGCCCTAATTTACCAAGCGCGACAGGTGTGATACCTGTCATTTAAGTTTTTAACCGATTTCAAAAAGGAAGGAAGTTCTATGTTCCACCATATGTGATTTATTTCGTTTTGTTTTATCTACGTTCACAGAGTTCTTCATTTGTTGTGGACTTATTTTCATAATTTATTGGTTTTCTCATTTAAAGAGCATACTTTTGAGGTTATCTCATTGTCACCAAGTCAGGATCTAATGCTGAAACCCAGAGAAAATAAATGTTCGCGCTTGCTCCGTTTGCGCCATTTTAAACATTCTAGTGTACTGAGACTGCATGTTGATTTAGTTTTCAGCACGCTGGCTTCTATCCAAGAGGCCCCGGGTTCAAACCCCGGTCGGTTCGAGCTGATTTCTGGGTTTTACTGTTTTAAAATAACTCAGAAACAGCTCAAAGTCAGGAAATTGGTTATCCATCCCATCTCATCGAACTATGAGAGTTAAGGATCAGATAACTGCACTTATGAATTGTGCACACACTTGTTCACCATAATATCTCCAGCGCAGTCGGCTAATCTCTGTTGATTGGTTACCGTATTTGAAATTCGGCTATATAGCAGAGTATAACTATTATTTTTAGTTTTAGTGTACTAACAGGTTTGAAAGGTAGTTCCTTTGACAAAAGACAAAACCTTATTTAAAAAAACTAGATCTATATCACTCCTGAGCCACTAACTGTTTTCAAGGGTCATCGCGTATTGTCTCGTACGTTTTTTTGATGCCTTCCAACCTCCTGAACCAGTTAGTTTGCTTTCGAAAAGGCTTCAGTACAATAGACAATATCCATACGCTAAGGAAAATTATACAGAAGTGCTTCAGTCTCTTCCGAGGTGTAACATAGACTATAGGTATAAAGAGGTGTTAGAGTATCTGTACAACAATGCCACGTCGGTCCATGAACAGAAGCAGAGCTCGAAGGCCATTCCACTGCGGAGAGGTATGAGACGAATATCTTTTAAACTGTTTACATTAGAAGACGCCTTCATGCTTCCGGAATGGATTTGGATCAACGGCTTGCCACGCTGGAGGAGCTTGGAACTATGCTCAAGACCTCAACCGAATCACCCAACAAGTGGGTCTTACAATGAACATGGACAAGACGAAAGTAATGTCTTCTAGTTCCAGAGTGGTACCCACTCCAGTATCTGTTGAAAAGTCAACTCTCAAAATTGATGACAAGTACGTCTACCTGAGACAAGTAGTTACTTGCATTGGTAACTTGGTATTTGCATATTGGTAATTGCATTGGTCTGTCGACGAATCCGATTTGGCTGGGCAGCGTTAGGGAAACTACGCAAGAGCACCTTCTCGTCTCAAGTACCTCAGTGCCTTAAGACGAAAGTCTTTTATTAATGTGTGCTGCCATTGATCACATACGGATCTGAATCATCTCTACTAAGGGCCTCATAAAAAAGCTTAAGTTCATGCAATGGCGAGGGCTATGCTCGGCGTTTCTCTACGAGATCGAATCAGAAATGAGGAAATATGTAGAAGAACTAAGGTAAGCTCAAGTGGCAATGGACGGGGCACATAGCGCGAAGAACTGATAGCCGTTGGGGCAGAAAAGTTCTCGATTGGAGATCCTTTGATCAAAGGCGCAGCGTAGAACGGACTTCCTACGGCAAGATATACAGACGACCTTTTAAAGATTGCAGGATCACACTTAACTGAATGCAGGCCGCTTGCAATCGGTCGTTGTGAAAAACCAAGGGGTAGTCCTATGTTCAGCAGTGGACACCCTACGGCAGCATCAACATGATCCTCAGTCGAAACCAAAATCTTGGTCATTTAATAATTAAGATCAAATATTTTTGTGTATAGCTAATTATATGGAACTAGCTGTTGCCCGCGACTTCGTCCGCATGGACTCGATGATACAAAATATTTTATACTCCCGTCGCGCCATCCAGCTATCATGATCTCTTAGTCTACCATGTCGTATGGAGAAGAGAGGAATGAATAATCGAAGTCAAAAGGCACTCTTTTTGAATAGGTTACTTAGGGCTCATTCACACGGGATCCGTCATGGACGATTCGTCAAAATACAGGATAACGTCATGACGAATGGACGTTCACATTGCATACGGAATCGTGTTTTTTCACGATTCGTCAAAATATCCGAATTGAATTAAGATATAGTATTTACTGTTAGATACAACGGTCACTCATCATTGGGTATATGTAACTCAGTGAAAACACAACGATGGCGCGTTTTAAAATACTACTAAAGCCATCTATTGTCAACATTTAGAACTAAAAATTATTTTGTTCGTCATTATTTATTCGTTCCATTAGGTAAGTGCTGATAGGTTTAAACTAATACATTTACATCCTCCATCATCCCTTATTTTATCCCAATGGGGGTTGAATTTATCAAAATCCTATTTAAGCGGACGTCTTCTTCATAGTAGCTCCAATCTTTAATTTCAGTTCAATCAGTCGAAAATCTAAGAGAAGATTTATACAAATTTTCATCCCCTATTTTATCCCCTTAGGGGTAGAATTTATCAAAATCCTTTCTTAGGAGATGCCTACGTCATAGTAGCTTTATGCATGCAAAGTCTCAGCCCGATCGGTTTAAAATTGACAAAGTTTCATACAAACTTTCATCCCCTATTTTATCCCCTTGAGGGCAGAATTGATCAAAATCCTTTTTTAGCGGATGCCTACGTCATAACATCTACCTGCATGCCAAATTTTAGCCCGATCTGTCCAGTGGTTTGGGCTGTGCGTTGATATATCACTATGTAAGTCAGTCAGTCACCTTTGAGTTATATTTATTATATATTATTTAGATTCAAAAACTCTTTAACACTTGTTTTGGTTTAAACTACTAACTTACTATTATAATAATTATAAATTTGCGTGTTATAGCAAAAAACATGTTTATAAAGTATTTATCCGCCTTTTTGGATAAATACTCGAGTAAAAATGGATATTTATGAGTATTTATCCATTTTGAGTATTTATCCGGATAAAAACCCATCACTAATTGTTGTACTTTTTATATTAGTTATTTTTTGTGTCTTGACAAAAATAATGAGCTCCTGCAACCGAGACTTTTGCTTCTTTACGTTTATCTTATAAAATTACTATAAGACTGATAATGTTTTTAGATTATAAGAAAATGCTACCGAATTTGCCCTAGTGGCCAAGGCCGAGTTTGCCATCAGGTGGCTCCTGAACAACAGTTGGAGATCCTAAATTTTTTTAAACAATGACAGGTCTCGGCCCTCTTTGTATCCTCTCCCCTCTCCTGCTAGCCGCACGTTTGTTATTGCCTCCGAACTAGAAATAGTTCAAATAACTCAAGGAACTTTAATATCATGAAGCTAATAGCTAAATACAAAATTTAAGGCCGTCTGAGATAAAGTCCTAGAGAGATCTCGTATATCTCGGCTGATAACGAATCGTAGGTGACGGCAATATACGAATGTTTTATCGTTTGTGACGTAATAGTTTAATTAAAAAAACCTGGCTGAGACAGCCAGAAATTCAGCTTTTCGGGCACTTGGGATCTTAACTTCCGGGGGGTTTCAGAGCCCCGTTTCTTATAAAAAAACATGGTGACGCATTATGGCCGTCACATAATGCGTCACCATAGTAGTTTCATCCATTTTGGTGTAACAGTTTTTGAGATGTCTTGTAAAACGTGTGATCAGACAGCCTGATATCCGGTCGTCTAAGCCAAGTTGTTTTACTCAATATTTCACTAAATATCACATTTTGGACTAATCTTTGCTGGCTGTCTGAGCCAGCCACTTACTGCTTACAACTTTTGTTTGCCGGTATATTGCCATAACAAACCACAATTCGTATTAAACATTGCCGTCACTTAAGATTAGTTGAGATATCAGCTACGTAGAACACCTGGAAGTAGTAGAACTGGCTGACTCGGACACCCAGCATCCACTATCTGAGGCATCAATATTTTTAAAATAGCTCCTAAACGCGTGGGTAAAGATGGTTCGAATCTGCCATCACTAACGTGTCACTATAGTAAAATTCATAAAGATTAGTCCAAAATATGATATTTCGTGAAATATTGAAAAAACCTTAAAGAAGCGATTACCATACCTTCTTAATAGTTTGCCGGAGGACATTCGTCGAGAAAGAGATAAGAATAAATTTAAACGTTATTAAAAAAAAATATTACCTCAGCACATTGAATACATAAATATAATCTGTAAATAACTTTAAAGAGACTCACTTGATCCTACAGACGAACTGTGTAAATAGTTTTGTAGGACTTTGTTTATAAAAATGTACTATGTTGTTTTCTTAATAAATAAAATAAATAATTAAAAAAAAACTACTTGTCTCAGACGACCAAATAGTAGGCTGTCTCACCTCACGTTTTTCATGTGAACTTGAAAACTGTTACACCAAAATGGATGACCAGATGCCGTCACATAATGAGTCACTTTGCTTTTTATGATAAACGGGGCTCTGAAACTTCCTGTAAGTTGAGATCCAGAGTGCCCAAAAAGGTAAATTTCTGGCTGTCTGAGCCAGGTTTTTTTATTTTTATTTTCAAAGAAACTATTGCGTCTCAAACGATGACACCTCGGTAAATTGCCATCACCTACGATTCGCTATTA
This sequence comes from Pyrausta nigrata, assembly GCA_949316185.1. Lineage (NCBI taxonomy): Eukaryota > Metazoa > Arthropoda > Insecta > Lepidoptera > Crambidae > Pyrausta > Pyrausta nigrata. The sequence continues at coordinate 11,206,344 of OX438938.1, forward strand.
GTCTAGATATGCGAGATCTCTCTAGGACTCTGGCTCAGACGGCTGGATGTACCTACACAATTTAAGCTACTGTATGGGACAGATGCATAACTTCATCCACTAAAAAAATAAAAGCTTTTGCAGATTATTTAAAGAGATTAAATATGTTTACTTTCATGAAGTTTTATTTATTACTCCAACCAAAGAGTTGTACAGAAAATTTAGGGTCAATAATGCACAAAATAGGTAGGTAGTTATGTCCCCACGTTTGCCATTTCACTCTATCCTACCCATTAGTACAGCTACGCATTACAATGTATAATTATTGTTTCGTTGCATTTTTAACAATAACAAAACTATTAAAATTATTCACTTGTTTTGCACAAGGTGTGGCCTTTGAGGTGTGACATTTAATCTGTCTAGCCGCCTAGGCTAGACAGATCAAATGTCGATTACATATTGACTCAGCTCTTTTAAACTCATTGTAAACATGTTATTGTAGTCAACACTTTTTGCAAGCCGTGTTCATCTTGCAATTACATGTTATGATTATTCTGCTTTCTTAACCAAGTGTATACAGAGTGTCCTAGAACTCAACGTCAAGCTGAAACGGGGTGACAGAATTGATTGTAATCATCATGAGAAAAATAGGAAAAAAAACTATCCCATGCAGTTTGAAAATATGGACATTTAAGAAAAACCTAGAATAGTCAAACTGTAACCATTTTCGGTTATTAACTATGTAAAATGGGTTAGCAAAAATCGGGTTACCTGTGATTTTTGTTATTTACTCGTTTTTTTAGTATGAAACGAACAATTTACTAATACTAACTAATAATTTTATTTAATTTCGCTGAAAACTAATCAGAAAATTGTTACGTTATTGAACCATCAGTTGCCATAATTTTACAGATCTCAAGTCCAAAATAACTATGTAGTCATCGCAAATAGCGGCAACAGAAATACATCATCGGTGAAAATTTCTACTATTTATTACGGTTTATGAGATACAGCCAGTATTAGAATCTATCTATAGGCTATAGTATAGGTTTAATAATAGGGCCCCGTTTTTACCCTTTGGGTAAGGAACCCTAAAAATGTAGTTTTTGAAGTTTTTGTTTGTGTGTTAGTATGTGTTTGAGTGTTATGTATGTATCTTGGGTCTTGAACGTTATAGACTCGAAATCTGAATAACTTAATATTCTATTCTGTGAATATTTCAAGCGTCTACCTCGTTGCCGTTATTAACATAGAGCAACACACACCGAATAACACGTTGATTGTATTGTATGTTGTAACAAATTGGGATTCTCTTGTTTTTAGGGTTCCATAGCCGGATAGCAAAACACGGAACCCTTATAGTTTCGTCAAGTCTATCTGTCTGTCTGTCCGTCCTATGCGTGTGGGGGTGTCTATGGATAGGTCTTTTAAAATGACATCGAGGTTCCCAAAACCATTTTCTCTAAAAGTCTAATGTTTGAGAGTGATAAAATGGGCGTCTCCTCCCCCCATCTAACTTTTGAACTAAGCAAGTGTAAATTTTGAAAAAAATACTTGATGTAGATCGTAACAAACTCTTTCAACGAAAATTGGTTTGAACGAGATCGAACTAGTAGTTTTTGTGATATAGCACATTTTCAACAACCGCAAACATAACTTTGTTCTTCATACAAACACTATGAATAACAGTTATATTTGCTGTCAACAAAATATTGTGGTATTTTGGCTAAGTGGAAGTAAGTGGATCCTAATTCAGATAAAGTTAGCACGAAACCCTTAGTGCGCGAGTCCGACTCGCACTTGGCCGGTTTTTACGCCTAAATTTCTTGAATTCTAAAATTTCGAAGCCATCAATCAATCAACAATTGTGCCGAAAACCTGTAATCGATACAAATCGACTAGCATTTTGCTAAGCGGGTAGGTAGTCTCTAGTCGCAACACGCTCAGCCAAATGCCAAATCAAACTGACATATCGAATCGAGTGCGGGGATCGAAGTCGAGTTGCGTGTTCGTGTTTTGAGTTTTACAGAATCGCAAAGCAGGTCTGCCTGCGGAAGGATTATTTTATTCATAACTGTTGAACGGCTAAATGTAGGTAAAATGACTGAAACAATGATCTCGCAGAATAGCATGGCTAAAGAGATTAACGAAAGAAAAAAGATAGTGTAATATCAATTAATCAACTCGAGTCGGAACGAAAGCTGACTTGATTTAATTTGGTAAGTATATGGTGAGAACAGTTTATAAAGAAGATAACAAAATAATGCTTGGATAAACACTGACAATGAACCCCTTTACCGGTTTTTTATTGATACCCGGCACTAGGTGATCAATAAAATTATCCGTGCTCACGCTTCTCGTGCCCAATCGGCTGAAAATGTTAAAGCGGGCTGCGCATTTCGTGCATGGCGAGGCGCGACGCGCGTGACGCGCTGTCAGTGCTGTCACTCGTTCAAAGCTCACACGCGCATATCATTGGATCCCCCATCATTGTAATAAGACATGAAGTGACAATATCATAACAGTTTATTGCAGCTTTTTAAATATCTAACCGTTAACTTTCCATTGTGGCGAAAAATTCAGCCAAGCGCAATTTTAGGCCTAAGTACCTACCTACCTACCTACTTGAACACAAGCAAACGGCCGGCCTACACCACCCGTATATTACTAATTATGTTATTTCTAAAATGCACTTGTCGAATGACAGGAAATTAATGATGTAATCATATTAATGCAGGAACAACAAAGACCTTTTTTATTTTACCAGATGTGCGATAAACGTTATCAAGAGGGTTAACCGTGACCTCATAAAAAAGCAGAATTTATTACATCTCACGACCCTTGCTCCGAAACTAAGACAGCGGAGGAAATAATAGAAAAATATCGTAATTAAAATCCAACCCTTGCCATCGTTGTGCCATTTTATTGAGGGATAAATTGGAGCGAGGCGCGCGTGACCGATGCAATGATATAATGCGAGGGCAGCGCGCGGACGGGCCCGGCGGGCGGGGGCGGCGCGCGTATGTTCCAGGGCGGGTTAAACGATCTTTAACGACTCCCTTAACCTCTATTATTAAAATGTAGACATATGATGGCTACAATTATAACATCTTGTTCCATAAAATGCCTGTTTCCTGCCGAAATTACTTTTTCGTTGAATATTCTTGACGTTTTTATTAGTAACAAATTAAGGTAGAGTCATAATCGTAACAGGTTACCTACTGGGTGAGTAATTCTTAAATTACTTTTGGAATGACTTCAATTTACAAACAATAGTGGAGTGGAGGCACAAACTAATTTCCGCTGGGATTGATATTGTGGATAATTTTGTGGTACTGTCTGGCAAATAACAGTAGCTAAGCTCGCGTCTCGCCTGGAACGTGAGGAGGCGGGCCGAGCTTATTCGTTGGAGTTCGGTTCGGAGCATCACGTTTTATATTACACACAAAATGAGCAGCGTAAACTGGCAGCCTCAACTGAGAACTCATTACAAATCATAAATCATTAATTAGTTGTATCTTGCAATATTACATTTTGTCACTACAAGTAGGTTAATGAAACAAAATATCAAACTATGGTTGATACCCGACGTTGTGGTGATGGTGACGAATGATTCTAATGTTATCTACTGCAAATGAATGTAGGTAATTGCAAATTAATGTTAAAGTACTGAAATCAAATTAACTACTGAAATACGTTATTTAAAAGAACGAGCAGGATGAAAAGAAATAAGATTAACGCAAATAAAGGAATAGTTTGCTTAGAAACGCGATTATGACTTCAAAAGGGAGCTATTGTGAATATATTCAGAGTGGGATCTCCTTTTATCGAATTACTAACATTGAACCAAACATTTCAATGCAAGCTAATATAAAAACTTGAACTTATACAATAGATTAAGTAAGAATAACATCGTCTTGTGTTATGATATGCCGCTTTCGATTCGTAGTGATCTTAAAGCTAAATGCATCCTTGTTCGGAAGGTTTATGGTTCATATTGTCACGAATGTGTGAGCTTGAGCTTGCGAGGTGCGATGCACAAGTTGCAATTTTTGTTTGTTGTTTGTTAAAGTATGCGTTAACAAGAGATCTTCAGACAAGTATTGATTGATATTCAATAGCAGTGCGATGAATGGCCGTTTGACAATACGACTGTTTTGCAGCATAGAGATGGACAGATAACTATTATTTAGCAAGCAAGACGTCCTTATAAAGAGCACAAGTAGGTAGCGACTTACGTTTCTTATCACTTTTTTATTACTATTTTAAATAGTAGGCATTTGCCGATTACTAGAATGCGATTTTTAAAGAAATATTGGGATGATAGACACGATCGAATTTATTTCTAAAGTAAACAAAAAATATTAGATACATTAATTACATAGTACCTTACCCAAAACAAAAATAAGATGAACTTAGTCACATTATTTTTTATAGTTATCAAATTATAATTTTGTTCTGTTAGCAGAATTCAAAACGAAATGAGTGGCCCACCAAGTAATTCTGAACATATATTTACATGTTAGGAAGCAGTAGGTAGGTAAGTAGGGTACCTAAGTACTGATTAAGAATGAGTATAACCTACTCAAAAGCTACCTACTAATTAAAATTCCAACACGATGGTTAGTACCTGATCCGGTTAACGACCTCATCGATGTTTCACTAGAATGTATTTCAAGACGTTTACACAGGGTTTTAGTCCTATTTAAATGAAAGAACCAAATCAATTTAAATTAAATTATATAAACAAAAGTTACCATGTACATTACTTAACTCTGTCAATAGCCGGGCCCGGGCCTTAGCGCGGTACTCCAGAGCGTCTTTGATGTGCATGCTCCAGCGCGCGGCCACGCTACAGCAAAGCTGCCGCCGACGCTGGTGGTCTCCGCGCTGCATACTCTTCAACCGGCCCTCATTCTTGTCCGTTTAAAACTACTCTTTTCAAAACTAAACACTCAATGAACAGAACTCTCTGTTACATTGTTATCTAAATCTCAATCGAGTGCATCCAACCGAACTGTTTCACTTATTGAGGTCCGGCAGACATTGCGACGTCTTCCATTGTGCTACTTCGGACACCAAAGCTAAAAACAGTTTCATTTAACTCGCATTATAATGGTATCAAAGAGATCATCAATAGCGAAGTAACTAAGGAACAAGTAACAAGCAAGGTTTTATTGTGAGATATTGTACTAACCTAATCCTATCCAACCACTATCGCAGACAAGTAATCAATCAGTTAAGTAAATTGAACCGGGCTACTGGTTAGCAAAGAATGCCGGCATAAGATAAGTAATTTATACTTACTTAGGTATTGTACCTACTTACTTTATATTAATAAGTAGACGTAGCTACGTGTTAGAATCGAATGTTATTAAAATTCTGCAGGGCTTTCACCGAGCTTCTGAGAAGATAGAAAACTAAAAACAATTTCTCGACCATCTTGGATTCGATTCGAATGAGTTGAATCTATTGAATTAAACATTAAGAGTAATCCAAAAATAATAAAATACTAACTACTCATACATATTAGGTCATCATCATGGTTTCTGTGGAGGCGTCCATGAACATAAAGTTAAAAAAAATAACCAATTTGAACTGATGATGAGGCAACTGCTAAGCCTAAGATATAAAAGTAAAATTAAACATATCATCATAAGTGCTGACTATTCGATGCAACAAACTGTGTCGTAATTCATGAACTCGCGGCCCACCTAACAAGCATCTAACCCGTGTACTTTAAAACGTGTTTTTTTAGATATCAAGGTTTAAATTCGTACTTTTACTTGCAATATTGTTTTCAGTAACTAATTTAGGCCTCAAGGCGATCGTTACGAAAGTATAATAATTGGAGTAAGAAATTTTATTTAGTATATTCCCGACGCATTCAATCTTTTTTATAATACGTGATTTGTTTTGTTTTTACATGTTCAAGTATTTTGGGTGCTACGACAAGTCATATTCGTAGCAGGTTGCTACGACCTATAATTATTAATAAATTTATTTATTTTCAGATATCATCGATCTAATTATGGTTAGTTACAATGTACTTAATGTCTATGTTATTAATTAATAGAAATAAATAAATTTTGAAAATAAAAATTAAATTAAAATTAAAAATTAAATTAAATTTAAATAAAAAGAAATTTAAAATCCTAACTGAAAATTAAAATAAATTTGGAAAAAAAATGTATTTAGGTATATAGACAATTTAACTTTAGTATTTTATGAAAGTGTAAATCACAGAGAGTGATCAAACTAGAGGTGTTTTCTTATTTGATCACCCTCCGCACCATACACTTCCAAATAGGAGAAGTGTACCTGTCAGCCACCGTCTCCAGAATGCTGTTGCACATGCCACGCAGTCTGCTTATCAGAGATGTTGTTTTTTTATGAATGATGGAGTGAAAGCCATCAGTGTGATTTTGCGCAAACATCTCCGACGCGCTGCAGTAACGTGGCAGCCGCCACAACATCCTGAAGATTTTATTATATTGAATACATAGGACATCTAGGGAGTTCATTGTATGGCGGACCCACAGACCTCCCGTGTAAAAACTCTGAAAGTATGCTTTAAAAAGCGTGATCTTGACTTGATCAGTACAACGGGAAAATCTGCGAGCCAGCATGTTACCACGGACAGCTAGTGCCCTACGCTCCCTCTCTATGTCAACATCGTCCCTAAGGTCGTCGGTAAGGAAGTGTCCCAGCTATTTGAATTTTACAACGCGGTTTATGTTCACGTCATTAAGGGTAATTGGATGCGAGCTATCAGGACATTTACCGGCGGCCTTAAAGACCATGTATTCACTTTTTTAACATTATAAATCAGTCCATGGCGGCATATTTCTCACAGACTCGTAGCATTTTCGTAATGGCACTCGCAGTCCACATCGTCAGCGTAGCTGATGTTGTTTATGTTAATACCATAAACCCGACATCCGACACGCATGCTGCTCAACTCAACTATGAGGTCATTAACATATAGGCTGAAGAGCTTAAGGGACGTTAAACCCCCCTGTCTGACCCCGCACTCCAGTCTATATTCTTCGGAAAAAGCATTTGCCCATTTGACCACATTCGTCTGGCTAGCATACCAGAACTTAAAAAGACAAGACACTAAGTCAAAGGCCTTGGAGAGGTCAAGAAAACAGGCGTACACGGCGTCTTACGATCAGTATAGTACTCGACACGGTATGCTTGAGTCCCACGATTGCGCTATCAGTTAAAAGCCCGGGTCTGAAACCGAGAACTGAGCGTCATGCAGGTCTAAATAACTATCTAAGCAGGAATCAAGCAGACGGTCGAGTATCTTTGCGATAGTCGTTGCCAGTAAAATCGGTCGGTAGTTCCTCCTGTCCGAGATGTCACCTGTCCTGTTTTTCACTATGGGTACTTACAACAACTGTAGTTTTCATTGAGTCTTGTGGGAGATACGAGTGACTAACGCACATAGTGAATAACATGGATAGCACCCTTTATTATTGTATAAGAAGGAAACCTCTGTAAGTATGTTCTATTGTTTTACATGGACGATCAGTTCGGTTTCATTTTTGTTGATATTTTTTCAATGTAATCTTTAAAATTTAATGATTTTATATTTCGATCGGTTAGTATGGTATTGGTTTTGAATATTGGATAAAATAGATTTGTGTTTAACTACATACAGTGTACACTTTTATACACATGGAAGTGGATACTAAATACCTACTTTCAAGAAAAAAAAATCTATCTAATTTTTACTATACTCGTCTTTGTATTGTGCGAAGTGTGGTTACCCTAATTAATTAATGTATAGAAAACAATTGAAATGCTTATAACTTGTATTTGCTGGCACAAAGAGCCATCACACACGACAATTCGTATTACTCATCGCCGTCCATAGATGAGATCCCGTAAAACACTGAAATGCACGCCCCCTTCCGCCTATGTTCGAAGCTGCAGCATAGTTTCACAAAGTCCTGATACAGCCAGTTAGTATTTGGCATATACATCCCAAATGTAGAAGATGAGTACTCCACAAAAGCTTGGTGGATTTGTAGAAGCTGCCTCGATGTGAAGTACCTACCGCCTGACCTTAGAGATAATTCCAAGGTTCCTGGCTCCAGTTTGGGCTATGGACTCGATGTACAGTCACAAGCTAGCAAGCCACAGAAATGTATACAATTAAGTAACTTTATGCCATTGAAGGCTTCGCATCACAGATTATATTCTTATCTCAATTCCGTGTGCGTGAGCAAATCCGCACCACTCTAAAAACACCCTTAGTACCTATTAGTGCAAAGTGCAACTGAAACAAAAGATGAGTGTAGTAGGTAGTTAGTGAAGTGGTGCGGTGCGCTCGCGTAGACTCGCTATAGATAGCGTGCGCCATGCAGCTCTCTCATTCACCAAAACAATGCAACCGTACGTTACCATTACGCTAATTGCACACAGCCAGCGTATTGTTTTTCGCATTCAATTTGCACTGCACTCCAAACTTCGCGACAGAGAAATGTTTACAAAGAGCAAATTCATTGTGACGTGTTGGCGGCGCCCTACCATTACTTATTAGAAGGTATTGTCATCGGCTTCATGTCGAGTATGATATTATTTTATAAAAGGTTCGTATTGTTTTTAGAATAGGTACGGTAGATAGACATTGTGAAAGGGAATTTTCAATATAGATAAATAGAAAATTTTCAACACACTTGCTCGTAAAGTGAGCCTTGTTACATCGTTTTTAGGGCCATAAACAACTATAACACACACGTGCATTATGTATGATAGTACATTATGAAACAAGTGAGTGAAGTTGCTTATTAAACATGAGGCTATGGATTGCGTAAATTAGCCGAGTGTCTATTGAGCAAGTTGCTCACGAGTTTCATACGAACTTTTTCAACACACTTGCGAGGAAAAAACAAACAAGTATTGCATAAATCGTTTAATTATTAAAACACTTGGTGAATGTACAATTTTCAGATCAATATTGGGTTGTTGGTTTTCACTAGATTAGGCTTTCGTTTGCATATTGTGCTGCATTCAGCATTTCTGGCGGGGTTAAAAATCTATTAGGTAGTTGTTTATCTTCTGTACTAAAACTTTTCATTTTTACAATGATATACCACACAGCAACAAATGCGATAACAAACAAAATATGAAAATCATGGCAAATGGCGCCCAAGTTTTTTTTCACGTGTCAAATGTATGGTGGTTGATTATTATAGCCATACAGCCTACTTCAAAATTATAATTTTAATGATAAAATGCAAATATTTTGTAACGAATTATTGCGAATTGTAAATAATTTGATAATAATAAATATTTTTTCTTAATTAGGGACACAAAGTTATTTATTCCAGAAATGTAAATGTTGGCGGCATAAAACCTCTAAAATTGAAAATTCTCTGTTTACTCACATATAATTTGCAGTTAGGTACTAACTTAACTTTTTAGGGATAATTCTATTACGCACTAGTGCGTTTTATTATGCATATTATTATGCACGCGTGGGTTCGGTTCATGGCCCTAAGAACGACGTAAGGTAAGAGCGCCTTATAAGGGCATAGTTTTTGGAAATCGTTATAAATCAATTTTGGGAAGTGCGATAGTTTGTAAGACACTATGATCATATTAAATGTTTATTTAACTGCAAAATATGCGTGTAAACAGAGCATTTTTATTGAACCGGGTAATACAGTTTTTTTGTAACAACAAAGGGGTTGAAGCATTCTCTACTATACTAGTCTTTGTATTCCTATAAAAAGTGCGAAGTGTGGTTACCCTAATTAATTAATGTATAGAAAACAATTGAAATGCTTATAACTTGTATTTGCTGGCACAAACAGCCATCACAAACGACAATTCGTATTACTCATCGCCGTCACTAAGGATTAGATGAGATTCCAGCCTAACGCAGCAGTGCCAGCAGCCTAAACGCCTAGGTAAATAAAGTTCAAATTGGTCAAGAGCTGTAACATATCGGACAGTGTGTAAAATCCATAAAGATTAGTCCAAAATGTGATATTTCGTGAAATCGTAATAGTATCGAGAAAACCAACTCTGACGACCGGATATCAGGCTGTCTGGACACACGTTTTTCATGATTTGCGCCAAAATTGAGAAACTACTTTAGATGCCGTCACATATTGCGTCATTACAACATACGGAGCTCTGAAACCCTCTGGAAGTTGAAATCCAGAGTGTGCGAAAATGTGAATTTCTGGTTGTCTGAGCCAGGTTTTTTTAAAGAATTTATTGCGTCACAAACGATGAAACCTTAATATATTGCTGTCACCTACGAATTGTTATCAGTTTATTAGCCTAGATATGCAACATGCCTCTGGGAATCTGGCTCAGGCTGAATCTGACTCTGGGGTTTCCTCTCCGAATCGACAATAAACGCAGCAAATGTGGCGCCAGACTCGATAGATCACAACCGTTTAACACTGGAAATCAATGGAAGGTTTCAGCAGTAGGGTCTCCTCAGTTAGGTAAGTAACTATGTACTTAGATCATAATATTATCAGTCGTAGTAAGTATAGTATTTCAAAGACCCATTTTTTTCAATAATGTGAGATACATAATTCTGTGACAATCAGGCACGGCGACAATCGTCAATGTGTCGGCAATTAAGAGCGCGCGCCGGCGCGGGCGTAGCGTTTAACGACTAATGTGTCTATTAACAAATGTATTTGCCGTGTTCACTCGAACACCGCTTCCGCTCGTAAATTCTTTGAACAACTGGAACAGTTGGCTCGTGTCGTTACAAATATATCATTCTGTTTTAAATGTGAGTAAACAAAAAAAAAGCTTTCTCTTAGATCATAAAGAAATAAGTGATTTTCTAATTCATGAGTATCAAGAGAAGTTATCTATAGTATTTCATGGTACTTATTATTAATTTTGGCTTTTAAAGTGCTTCTTGCACGAAAGTCACAGAACAGGAGGTTTCTTAGGACTTTAAAAAACTGGATTAAAAATCTCCACAATTAAAAGGCTCCACACTACAGGTTCACATTATTATATCGATTAGGTGATCAGTCAGTTAGTAGGGATACCTACTCATACTTTATTATTATGTCGATTAGGTGATCAGTCAGTTAGTAGGGATACCTACTCATACTTTATTATATTTGAGTTTGAGTGTTTCGTAGCATACGCACTACGAATACTTACTACGGAAATTGTCTTGTAGATGCAAAGTCAACCGATTTTCAAGGAACGGTTCTTGCTCTAAACCTATTTTAATACTTAAAATGTAGACCTATTAAACTACTTTTCATAATGTTGAAGATTTACAGAAAGCTCGTTGGTCCGGATCACAAAAACGATCCTTCTTGCTCGTCAGTTCAGTCGTCATCTGTCTCCCGACGCAATTTATTTGGCAGCGGCTGGGGCGAGCCACCCGCGCGCCGGCACGCGCGCCCTTTCTCGTACAAATAACTTAAACCCCTTTGTTTTTCTTCACAAAGCTTCAATTTATTTATGAGATCAACTGATTATGTCACGGCACGCGTTTCGGCCTAATAGTGCTCGACGATTTAAAACGTCCTATTAAGTTATAAAGAGACTGACGATCACTGATTAATACAGACAAGATCATTCAAAACAGAAAATCAGATTTCAAAAATAACATAATAATAAGTAAGTAATCCGTAAGTAAGTAAGTCGTGAATCCTTATAGAGCACACGATTTAAGTAATTAGGTAATGTTCTCTAGATTAGGTAAAGTCGGCAGCACATCAGGTCACATTTGAACTGCGAAAACAGCTTTTATTACGTTGGAAATATAATATTAAAGAGGAAAGATTTGATTGTTTGTTTGTATTGAATAGGCTCCGAAACTACTGGACCGATTCGAATTTATTTATATAATATAGCACAGTAACAATCAAGCAACCAAATACACTTATGTGGTAACGTTTCTAAATAAAAACATTGCGGGTTGAATGACCTAAAAAAACTATGCACAACACAACATTACAAATATACAAGAAAGACTATGGCTATGATTTAAAAGAAAAAGAAAAAACAGTATTTACAACTTATTAAGAATATTTAACGCCCTAGAGTTCTGATTAAAAAGATCGAGGTCGGACGACAAGATATTAAATTCGCGGCACATTACAGAGGGTTATTATGAGTTACATTATTATTGGTGGTTGGAATATCAAAAAGCTTTGGGTTTCGTGTTCATGACTTATTAGTCCTAAAACATAGGAAGCTTAGGAGTTCCAAATCGCTGACCGTCCTTCTGCGTTTAAGAGTCGATAAACCGAAACGTGCCAGCCTTTCTTCGTAGGTGGGGAGTGTCCTCCTTAATCCCTGTTTAGTTGACAAGAACCTCAGGAATTAATTCCACCTTATGAGCAATACTCCAAGATCGGTCTGACAAGAGTAGCGTAAAATGTTAGCTGTGATTCATATTTCTTAAATGGTTTTGTGACCCGTCTTATTAAACCTAAGATTTTATTGGCTTGAAATGATATTTGGTACAGAGATAGTTTGAGACCCTGGGAAGGACATAGGCTACTCTTTGTTGCGATATAAAGTCATGTAAAATGAGGATGAAAGTTTGTATGGAAAAAGTTCTAGTTCGGGGAATTCCCCGCTGACTAATGAATAGAAGTTATCACAAAGAAATAAAGTGTCAAAACAAAGAAAACAATGGGTATGAATGCGTTTGCAACTTTAGTCGTTTGAATGTGGAGGGATTTGTATTGACAGCGACAATGGCCCCGCGTCGCGATGTCGGCGGTGTGTCACCCACCCGGCTTTATGTCGCATATTTAAATGACAAGCAACGCGACACTCGTGCGCAGTTCGACGTGAAGCGCATATTTTTGACAATTAAATCATTGACGCCTCTTCAAAATTCAACTTGAGCATCTCATTACTGGAGGGTGTTATGGACAATATAGGAAACTATTCGATCGCGACATTTGCTTACACATCATCAGACCATCGACGTGAAGAAAAATATGGACTCCGTGTCGCCTACATTAAAACTGTACCAAAGTAACTGCACCAAAGTAAGCCAGTCATCGTCGTAAATACACGATCTTCTCACGCACACACTCACACCAAAGTAAGCCGATCGGCCGCCATTGTAACCCTATGATCTCACACACACAGGCTTGAACCCTGCTTCACTCTTTAGTATCGCAGTACGGAGTACATATTTTTTTCAAGTCGATGCATCAGACGTAGACTTTAGGGTTATTGAGCGTTTTTCCTAGTGTCAAAAATCAGTACTTAAAAAGCGCTAGATGGTGTTGAAGAACATCCATCAGGTAGATTTTTATCTAGGAAATATGCCATTTTAGCGTATATTATATGATTATAATGTTTATGTTTAGATTCACGCGTACTAACAGGTAATTTTTTAACAATTTAGTGATCATCAAGACGTTTCTTCCATTAAATTTTATTTTTAACTGCATTTTGAAACTCGCTTATTTTTAACGTAAGTACTTCCCCTACATGTCTGTACATATATATAATATTACAATAATATGTGTTTGTTTTATTTTCAATGATTTCAACGCAATATTTATAAAACTTAGTTTGTAACTCTGTGTTTGACCTATGGTTGACTGGTAGAGAATGCTTTTGGCATTAAGTCCGCCATTTGTACATTGTTTTTAATTTGTGCAAAAAAGTATAAATAAACTTAGCTGAATAGCGCCATTTATTAAAACTAAAATTTTGAGCTGTCAGAAAATCCCTCATTTGAAAAATAGGAAAATTCTTTGATAGTGATATCAAAGAATTTCCCTATTTTCAAAGATATCGCTTCCTAACAGTAAAGGAAAAAAAACCTCGTGAGGAAGCACTCTAATTGGCTTGTGTGTGAAATGTCTCCATTTCACACACAAGCAATGGCAAACAACTCCATTAAAAATTGCCAAGGATTGCCATTGTGTGTGTTTTATTCACATGATGAACGACCCTTAGCCATGAGGTATACGATTATGAAGAAGCCTTCCTATCAATATTACGACTGCCCCACCCACTGCTTATCAGGAACCTCCTTCCGTTAATATAGCTGATAACTTTCTCGTCATTCCTGGAGTTATCGGGTTCGAATCGCGGGGCAGGTCGAAAATAGATCCAGAGTGTACTAGCCCTGCAATTCGTCAGAAACAAACAGTCCGGAGTCAGGATGACCAACTTCCTTAACTGTAACTTTCTCGAGCTTCGGAAAGCACTGACGCCGTTGCTCCTGTGCATGATATCTCTCCAGCCTGGCTCTCATCGGCATTGCGAACATTTAATGTGCGTGCACCCAATCACTATATTCTGTTGAAATTGACTGGACGTAGGTAACTAAACTTCTCGTAGGTAAAACGACGTTAGTCAATGTTAGTTATCATTACAAAGTTTGAGGCTTTTGATAACAGTTTCATGATAATTTCTGGTTTCATGTTACAAACTCATTCGTATCAGAAATCACTAGTAGGTTTATATATTTTTTTAAACATCATGTAAGTATATGTAGATTGTAGATACATAACATATAACCTTGTCGACTTATGAGCCTACATTCGTACAACGCAAGTTGAAGTTGAAGAGAAAGTATGTAGGTAAGTACCCATTTTATTATTTTATTTTAAAATAAGTTTTATTATTATGCGGGCATAGGAGCAAAGGAAATGTTTGTGGTTTTGAACGCGAACGTTGCATGCCGTTGGCTCGGCCCGCTAGCGGTAATTTCGCGGTTTGGCCGGGACAAGCCAGCATGGTGGTTTGTGCCTTGGACGCCGCTCCATTGCGGACGTAAATCAAAAAACTCATTAGAGTCTTGCCCTCAATCATGCGGTTTAGATGTCATCAATGCTGCACGCTGATGCCGACTCAAAGCAACAAAATATTTTATGTGAAATTGTCGCTGACGTGATGAGATTTCACCACCACACAACCGAACCAATTAGGTATGCACCTAATATCATGTTATGGATAGGCTGTCACGGCACCACACATGATATTTCCCGCTATTTATAATATGGATAACGCTAGGATGATGATGATTATACCCAACTCCTACTGGAATCTACAGACCCCATGGAGTTGAGTAAAAACGGTTTGGCGACAAATGAGTTGACCGATCTTACGTATGACTACCTACATAATTCTAGGACTGATAGTAGTAGGTAATTCTGAAAAATGACTGATTTCTCAAAATGTTGTTATGAAAAATCTTATTATACCTACCTACTTACCTACAGTTCTAAAAATAGTAGACTCTTCAAATGACTAATAATTTAATGTACTTAATATACAAGAAGTCGATTCTTCTTTGTACTAAATACAGGTTGTCCAAAAAATAGTGTCAAACTGAAGCCCAAAGACAGAACCTCCCTAGATAGATCCGAATAATGTATGTTAATTTAAAATTTATTGTAGTTTTCGAGATACTTTGCAAAAAGTACCTAACAAAATGTAGGTATGCTTAAGTAAAATACTTAATAAAAGCAGTGAGGAAAAGACAATGTTCCACTGGAAAAACGTTTCTAAGTATAATATTACTTGTTACTAGGTACCTAAGTCACAGACTAAGTTAACCACTATAATAAGTATCGACCCCTAAAAAAAGTGAAACGATATTGATATGATCCATACGAGGTAATCTGATGCCGGTCAGGCTGTCAGTCGTATGGAAAATGACTAGATTGAAGACCACACGTGCGCTACGTATCGTTTGTCTTTCACTAAACTCGAACAGTAGGTATGATGTTAGTACGTAGTTAGCTTATACAAATTTAACAAGTACTTTACTGTACCAGTATACATATTATGGGCGGTCATCATCCTCGTGTCTAAGTACCTAAGGTAACTAGGCCCAAGCCTGGAGTTCACCTAGATATGTTTAATTTTTAATCAGCCGGTTCGCATGACACGGGTAGGTATTTCAAGATAAACTTACATGCTGTTATTTTTAAACAACGAGCACAACACGAGTTCGTAACGCATAGGCCGATAAAGTGTCGCGGTCGGCGCAGGAAACCGCAAACCAGCCGCCTTAATATAGACTAGTAAGTACGACGCTGCCTCATTTCAATGGGATGTTTTGTTTTACGTTTAAATATCTAAGTTCATATTAATGTGCCAGGATATGAAACATTCATATGTACGTAGGTACTTGATAAAATTCGTATAAATGGATGCGGAGTAAATAAAGGGCCACAAGATCCGCGAATACAATATGAACGTAAATAAAGAAACAATTTCTAGGAGTCTGTAGTTTTCAGGGAACTGTTAAAGTTTGTCCGCGCCCGCGGCCTAGCGCAGACGCAGAGACTCATAATTATTTAGACCTAGCCTATACATTAACTCAAGCCAAGAAAAGAGTAGAGCAAAATCTAGAAAAATATTATTTATGTCAGGTACCTGCCTCCTCCTCCTATCTAGAAAAATATTATTTATGGCAGGAGGTACCTGACCTGCCATTGAGTACTCTACATATATCCATATTAATATTATAAATGCGAAAGTGTGTCTGTCTGTTACCTCTTGACGCTTAAACCACTGAACCGATTGAGATGAAATTTGGTATGGAGACAGTTCGAGACCCTGGAAAGGACATAGGATACATTTTGTCGCGATATAAAAATATTAAGGTGGTGAAATGGGGGATGAAAGTTTAATGGAAAATCCAACTCTTGCGGGCGAAGTCACGGGGAACCACTAGTCTACTAAGGTAAGGTCACCAATTAAGGCCTACCTTAATTTTAACACGTCATAGCTAGAAGATTAATAACAATAATGCACAATTTTTTTCGAATACTTATTCTTCATTTATTAAACTTTTTGATAAAATTAACAAAAATGGCTAAGAAAAAAAATTCACACTTCTGTGTGAAAAAAACTGTCATTTAGGACTTATCAAGAACCCTATGTCCCAATAAAGCCCTAAGAAAAACAACAGACTATTAACCTTCTTAACTACTACAGAATGAATTTAATAAAATTTTTATAAACGAGTTTCTTTAAAACTATTATTGGTTATATAAGAAAGAACGGTTTATTAATGTTAATCAGTCATTCATAATTTTACTAAGTAAATAATACTATAATATTAATCATTCTTTTTCATCTGTTTGTTTAAACAATCGCCTGAACAGTAAAATTCATTGTCATCAGGCATTACACATAGCATGATACCAGATATCACAATTAGGCATTGCCGCACATCATCAAATCGATCTTTTTTACATGCTGGACAGTACCATGATAAAATTTTAATATTACCATATGACACCTAAAGCGTCGATAAACTGCCCCTATCAATTATCTTGACAGATTTTTTACCTTTGTTGTCGAAGATGATATACCTTCTTCCATAATGTAAAGAAAAAAATAATGTTTTACAGCAGATAAATTAATTTTAAAACACTAAAATTGAAGTCCTAATAAGGCCTAACACATGTTTTATAGGCCTTATTAGGAAATACCAACTTAGTGAAAAAAACCGTTATTGCTTAAAATATTCCAATTACTTAAAGTTTTTATTCTTTTAAGAAGGTATATAAAGTGCAATTAAACAATGATCATAACATAACAAACCCTAAATCAAAAGTAATTAAAATAGTTACTGGTTTTTGTGTCGCAATTTTGTAAAAACCTGCAAACACTCCGCGTCGTGGCAATTTTCGAGTGCAGGTTCCTAACGTATTTGCGCCCCGGGCTACTACTTGTGCTGGTGTGCGTTAGGTACCGTTTACGCACACATTTAAAACCTTTAGCGGAAATAATGAAATCGCAGGCGGGAGATTTTAAAAGTAGGCCTTATTGGGAACCAGGCCCTATTTGGGTCAGTTACCTTATGTATCTACTCAATGCCTACCTCTTCTAAATAAAGGAAAAGTGTTTGAACCCACGACCTTTTGCCAATACAAGCCAAATCAAAGGTCGTGGGTTTAAATCCTGCCCGTGTGCGAATTTTTGGTACCCCATTTAGGTAAAACTTATAAAAATAAAAAAGTGTTAAAAGAAATTGATGATTCATTTTGTCATTCATAAAACCTAACATATCGAATGCTTGGTATTAATATGTAGCCCTTCTATACCATAGTTCTTTACCACACTATTGTAGGTTGGTTATAGCCGAGTTAACCAGGTCCGGCACATGTTAAAATTTTTAAACAGCCGGTTTAGCATGATTTGACATATTTTGTATGGGAATTCTGACAAATACTAAACCGTCAATTACGGTTTACGAGCTGTTTAAAATTTGGTGAATTTGGGTCTAAGATCGGAATTGTAACCTTCACGCATGTTTAATAGATGAGAAGATCTATAGATGAGGTTACTATCCCTTATAGATTAGATACTGAACCTCGTATTCGTATACCGGGCTATTGCCTAGCCACTCAATCACCCAGACGTTTGGCAAAGCGTCTAGAAGTCTTAAAATGCTTCGCTGTAATGCCGCGTTGTTACATTATGAAAGAAGCACTTGAAAAGGGAGCGGATCTCCTTTTAAAATCTTATAGAAAAATACCCCAGGCCCAGCGCTAAATACATTTTTGATTTTGTAATACCTACCTATTAATACCGTTAATTGCTGAATTCGGTGACTTAGTTTTTTTCGGAGAAATTGCGACAGGTGCAAATCACTTGTTGTGGCTTGAAGAAGTGACAGCCAGCAAAACCTTTCCTCACGTTAGCGAAACCAGTTTTTTCTATAGGTCAAACGTGAGCGCGTATCGTCAACAAATTATGAAAACTCGCGCTCAGCTAAAACTGACAGACGAAACCTTAGGACCTTAGACAATTTAAAACGGGACGTGGCAAGCGCACGCGGTCCCCCCCTCTGCTAAAGTATATGAACAAAGTTCATATGAATTTATAAAAAACTAGTTCGGCGAAATCGAGCGTCTATTGAATTTGTTTCTATCGCTGAGCGGACTCTAGAGGGATTTTCTGACAGCTCAAAATTTTAGTTTTATTTTATGTTGATAGATGGCGGTATTCATCTAAGTTATATAAATATTGTGTCAAAATCATTGAACTTAGAATAAAACAAATAATTGTAATATTATGTGTAGGATATGTAGTGGAAGCACTTTACCTTAAAAATTAGCGAGTTTCAAAATGCTTTTAAAAATAAAATTTTATGGAAAAAATGTCTTGATGATCATTAATGTGTCATATTATTACTTGTTTGTACGGGTGAATCTAAATCATGCTAAACATAAACATTACAACATAATAAACGCTAAAACCAGCCTTTTTCTTAAATATAAAACTACCTGACTTAGGTGGTTCAACGCCATCTACCGGATTTTTAAGTACCGATTTTTGACACTAGGACAAAAACGACGATCAGAAACATCAAATTTATCCATAAACGTAGTTACACATAAGTATCACACATGAGTATTTTTTTGAATAACAGCCTTGCGCCCCGATATTAGCATTTAAAAAAGTGAATGAACGGGTTGCTGCGTCGACACGTTATTGGTACCATACCTACGATGTTTTATTTCCTCATTTTAATTACGTTAAAATGATCTTTCATGGTTTGTCAATCAGAAGTAACTTTAAGGAAGATAGCAAATGAAAGGATATTGGCGACAGATTCATCTCCTAGACATATACACCGGGAAAAATAGAAAAACAAGAAAGTATACAATTACCATGGACAACTTCGATCTTGGAGTTTTGTGTCGAAAAATACATGAATTTTATGCTGTGAAAAAGTAATACCAACAGTAAATAAATTACTTAAAGAATAAATCTGATTTGAAGGCAGTCAAAAAAGATGGGTTATTATTATACTACTATTATATTTGGATTTGATATTTTAGGCAGCGAAGAGATTTATGATGGGAAATATGTTTTTAAGATGTAAATGATGAATATTTTTTATGCAACTTTTACACCAAGTTGTAGCAGAGCATTACTATAATAAACCTATTTAAAAATCGCTCGGCTGTTTTATTTTTAACGATTCTTATGCTTATGATGGATTGACAACCAAAATAAATCTGTAATAAGTATTGATTTTGTTAAAAATATAGCCTTTGTTAGTTGTTTAATGGGGCCGGCAAGTTGTTCAAAGTGGCGCTAGTAGCGCAAAGACCAATAACAAAGTGGTTTTTTGTATGAAATTAGTCAATTCAGACTATTTATGAGGGATAGCCTAGATATTGTGCACCAAATTGTAAAGAAACTAAAGGTCACCAGTTTTTCGAGATGAGAAACTTAAAAAATAGTACGTAAACGTCTTACCTGCCTATTCTATGCCATTACCTATATCTACCTGCATAACATAACCTAAAATGTTGGTAAGCTTACTTTTTGCATTTTATAAGAGAACTGACTGTCCAAACTTGAAGTTATTGTCTTAATATGTCTTATGAATTTAATGTGTAATATAAAAAAGTATTTCTTAATTCATTTGTAGTTAAAATATAGCTTTTTAGCACGACATAAATACTAAGTTCCATATTTAAAGTTATTAATAGAACGATAATTTAACATCATACACTAGACTGTTTTAATAATGCGTGCATTATTATGCTATGTAGGTAGCAAGTTTTATGACCATAAAATAGAAAATATCTAAAGAAATTTAGGAAACTTTAATTAGGCCTGGCTTCCTTCATCGAAAATATGCCTCCTTTTCTTAACTCTTCTTTTAAATGACATATTTTCCAAGTGGAATACATGTTCCAAAGCTGAAAATTGTCATGAAATCATTGCAAAATAAGAAATTCCAAGTTCCATCTCAGCTCTGACACGGGTTCATACAGTGGTGGCGCCATCTGACATCAGCTTTCACTTGCCAACCCCATTGGACCCCTTTCCTTAAAATCTGTTCAGTAATATAGCAGCGGTGGAACCCAGATGATACAATCATACATGCAAAAACATACTGCTAGAATCATTATCCTTCCCTTTGGCTTTCCGTGGTCGGGTAAATAATCATAAGCTAGATAGCTTCCAACAGTCCCTGAATCAAGGGAGATTTTTTGCAGTGGCATCCCGACGAGGATCTTTTGGCACTTGGATGACATTGAGTGGGGGGCGTGAGTGTTTAATAAGAGATGCTACAGCAAAAAATCTTCCTTGATTCAGGGACATTTACCCGACCGGAAGGGTAATGATTCTAGCAGTAACTGTAAGTGCATGTATGATTGTATCATCTGTGTTTCACCGCTGCTATTATTACTAAATAGATTTTAAGGAAAAAGTGTCAGTCGATTTGATAAGATGACCCAGGTGACATAATAGGCTATATTTTTTGTGAACAAAAGCAGTATTATGACAGATGATCCATCATGCATAAGCATAAGAATCGTAAAAAAGAAAACAGTCGAGCGATTTTAAAAAGGTTTATTATAATAACGTTCTGACATAACTTGGTCTAAGGGTTGCATTAAAAAATCTTCGCCATTTTCATCTTCAAAACCATATGCACTACTCGGTTCACTGCCTGAATTTAAATCGATAGTAAATGCTTCATCTAAATACCCATCCTTTTTGACTACCTTCAAATCCGATTTCTTCTTTAAGTAGCCAAAGTATTTTTTTTTCATAGCATAAAATTCATATACCTACATAGTCCGGACATAAGTTCTGTGACACAATAAAAACTTTTGAATTTAGAATGCTGGCCACAAAAAAGTTTATTGAATTCGAATTTCGAATATTTCATGAAAATAAAATGTGTAGGAGTGGACACTTAAAGAAGACCGGGTCGCGGTTATTGCGTTGCATCGTTGCGGTTACGCGCCAATTCAGATTTTCGACTTACTAAAAAAGAACATAACCAAAAGATTCGTTTATCGTACCATAAAACGATACAATGAAGACTCTAGTGTAGATGACAGGTCAAGTAGTGGTCGCCCTCGCTCTGTAAGGACTTCAGCAGTGATAAAGGTGTGAAGGCGCGAATTCAAAGAAATTCCATACGTAAGCAGAAACTGTGGGCCCTTCAGATGGGGTCAAGCAGGACCACGGTGAAAAGGGTGTTAAATTAAGACTTAGGGCATATCGAAGAAAAACAGGACATCGTTTGGACGCTCGATTATCGGACCTGAGACTGAAGAGATGCCGCGCTTTGTTGAAGCGGTAAGCGGGAAAAAAGCATCGGGAAATTCTTTTTTCGGATAAAAACATTTTCACCGTGGAAGAGAGCTACAACAAACAAAATGATAAGATGTACGCACACAGCAGTGAAGAAACAAGCAACTGTATTCCGCGTGTCCAACGAGGTCATTTTCCATCCTCGCTCATGGTTTGGTTGCGAGTCTCTTATTGGGGCTTAACTGAGGTACATTTTTGTGAGAAAGGCGTAAAAACGAATGCAGTTGTGTATCAAAATACAGTCCTCAAGAACCTTGTGGAACCTGTTTCTCATACCATGTTTAATAACAGGCACTGGGTACCTAGTCCAAAAAGATTCTGCGCCAGCTCATAGAGCGAAAAGCACACAAGACTGGCTGGCGGCGCGTGAAATCGACTTCATCCGGCACGAAGACTTGCCCCTTCTCCAGTCCAGATTTGAGTCCGTTAGATTACAATATATGGCAACACTTGGAGGAAAAGGCCTGCTCAAAGCCTCATCGTGATTTGGAGTCACTCAAGGCATCCTTGATTAAGGCAGCCGCCGATATTGACATGGACCTCGTTAGTGCTGCGATAGACGACTGACCACGCAGATTGAAGGCCTGTATTCAAAATAGCGGGGGTCATTTTAAATAAACTTTATTACCATATGAATCTATGTTTTATTAAGTTCATTTTGCTATATAAATGGTTACATAAATAATAAACATGTCTAAATTATTTCATATTACACATGTGACAGAACTTATAACCTGACTAGGTATTTATAACCGACTTCAAAAAAGGAGGAGGTTACCAATTCGACTGTATGTTTTTTTTGTGGCTATGTTACCGCATATCTCAGTCAGTTCTGGACCGATTTGAAAAAAAAATATGTTTACCTACAGGCTATACCTTCTAGTTGGTCCCATTTTGGCCCAGTCGAGATATGATGATGGGATCTTGGTGTAATCGAGGAAAACCCTCAAATTTTGATGGCACGTATAGTGTTTCCGTACTAGTATCTTAATGTTGACATGTTGTTACGTCTGATAGTCATTATGTGGAGCTGAGCTGATGGTGGAACTCCTTAAAAATTAAGAGTTTAGTAATTAAAACACCAGATGTTTTGTCAGGTACTGTATAGGATGCTAACAAAACAAAGTCAAAGGCGCAGCTCTTTCTCTTTCCCCCCCCCCTCCCCCTCCCTCTTAAAATGCTATTGGCAAATCTTTTCCTGTTCTTCTTTAAACGGTCTTCCTTCTCGTTACTACTTTCTTC
This sequence comes from Pyrausta nigrata, assembly GCA_949316185.1. Taxonomy (NCBI): domain Eukaryota; kingdom Metazoa; phylum Arthropoda; class Insecta; order Lepidoptera; family Crambidae; genus Pyrausta; species Pyrausta nigrata. The sequence continues at coordinate 11,229,645 of OX438938.1, forward strand.
CAAATAACGCTGTCGCATTTAAACTGCGTAGTAGGTCTACCCATGTTGCACCTTACACTAAATTTTAAAAATAGAAAAATAAATTTATTAAAAAAAACCGACTTCAAAACTGCCTACAGTGCTAATTAAAACTTTAAATTCTAATTCTAATGTTTTTTTGCAAGTAAGGACAGGATTAAACCATCTCTTGGCTGCTTAGAGTAGATAGAATATCTAGCTTGGTTGGCACCGACTCCAAAAAAACAGATAATAAATTGGAAATAGGTTTCTTATATAATTTCATAGAACAGTTAGGTTATTTAAATATTATTTTGTACTTTTTAGTTTAAATTTGTTTATAAAATGTTAAGTTTTAATTAGCACTGTAGGCAGTTTTGAAGTCGGTTTTTTTTTTTGAAAAGAAATTTATTTTTGCGTGCAGAACTCAATGATCAAAGTTGTCCATAATAATTTTATCCTTTCTTGTTTTTCTATTTTTTTCTCGGTGAAACTATTTTAGAAGATGATCCTTGGCGACAGCCAATATCCTTTTATTTCCAATCCTTGCTTCGTCCTTTAAGATATGCAAGTACTACTGAAATTTTTGAAAATCATGAAAGAAGATCATAAAGTTATTAAAATGTGTTGAGGAAATTAAACAATGTGGATATGGTATAACTAACCTGTCACTGCAGAAACCCGTTCAATCACTTTTTCAAATGATATTATCGGGACGCAAGACTGATTTTCGTTCACAAAAAACTCACTTTTAGAACTATTTCTCTCACTCCACTTCTTATCACTTTTGGCATGATTCTCGTATTTTTATAGAAATAAAAGCATAATTTATACGCAGCTAAGACACCATGTATTAAACTCAACGATCAGTGTGCCCAGTAGGTACGAGTTTTCATTGGTCAGTCACACGCGCTCACGGTCGACTGAGAGTCATAGAAAAAAATCAGGTTTCGCAAACGTCCCGCTAGGGACGTTAACCAAATGTCCATACTTTACGTCAAAATTAGAATGTAGAATTCAGCAAATTACACAATTTGAGGCGAACAATTTCCGCCCGTCAATGACCCATCTACTTCTTTTTAAATGCACTGTCATTGGCCACGGAGACATTTACTTTATCCTTGTATATTTCTAGCATAATGCTATACGCTGTAAGCCAGCGGTAATTGATCAAAGTTTGAATGCAAAATATCATATTTTCATATAAATTAATGTAGTTATGAAAGTTCTCATATAATATTTTAATTACGCTGAATTATAACTTATTACATTTCTAGCTTGTCATTCATAGATTGTGACAGGTAGGTAACTTTTTTTCCGTTTGGCTAGCAAGTATTCTTAATGCTTCTAAACCTACGAATTACAAATATTTTTTTTCTTAAAAGCGGAGGCGTTTGAAATTATCATTTATGTGGCGGCATGTTTCATAATTTTGTAGCTTATAATTAAATAAAGTTTTATGGTGGTTAGTTATATCGTGGAATAAAAACCCAACCCCCAAACAAAAAGTAAGCAAACCTTTGTCACACGAACGAAGGTGAGAGTTCAAAAAACTCGGACTAAGCCCTCAGTGAGCCTTGGTGTTGAAACTTGTTCACCCGCCATCAAAAAAGAAAAATGTCATATGTGTTGTCGTCCGTCTCCGTCATAAATCATAATAATCATATTTATGAAAAAGCGCGGGAAACCTGAGACTTGTCGGGCGTCTTTTTTTCCTCCCAAATTTTTATTTAATTTTTAAAGGGTTTGCGGTCAGGAGAATAGTGTTTTTGTACATATCTTTTATTTCTGTGTATTTATTTACTGTTTAAAAGTGTTTAGTGCGTGAATCTTAGGTAAGTTGAACAGTTTTTTCGCCAATATGAATGATCCTCCCGACAAGGGAGGATCAACTCCACCACTATCTGATGATCTATCGGAACTACCTGAAGTTATTATGTCTTCACCTTCAGTAGCATATTGTGTTACCATTTCGAACGATTCCGACACCGATGCTACAACCTCGGCATTAGAACTCGAGCGTGGTCTAAAACGAAAACGTACTCACCTTGGACAAGATACAGAGTCAGTTTTTCATCATTCAGGTTTGCCTAAAGTTGACCCACAACCTGTCGCCATGAGCCAAGACGTTCCCAACAATAATAATCCGCCTATTGGGCGTAAAACATACAACGACAAAGATATTGCTCCATACATAGTACATGTATCAAAAACTCGGTCTTCTCCAAACGATGGTGCCACTTTGCATCCAGTCGAAATTGGTAAATTCCTCAAAAAATATTCCTTCAAAGGCATTATTGATGGGAGTGTCAAAAGTGTAGGCCGTAACAGAATCTCAATTTCGTTCTCAAACTACTTGGATGCTAACTATTTTATGGGACACCTTTGCTTGGAAGCCACCAAACTTAATGCTTTTGTACCTACATATAACGTTACTTGAATGGGCCTGGTACGGGGTGTCCCTGCAGATTGGACCCCAGAAGAGGTCATTGCAAACATGTCTGTACCATTGTGTTGTAGTGAAATAATTAAAGTAAGGCGACTTAATTTCAAATCTTTTATTAATGGTTCTGTTACCTGGAAGCCATCACAATCAGTTGTCATCACTTTTGATGGACAAACATTACCAAAACGTGTGTACTTGTGCTATAACTCTCTTCCAGTAGACTTGTACATTTTCCCCACAATCCAGTGTTACAACTGTTGTAGATTTGGGCACAAAAAATCACAATGCCGTTCCAAGCCTCGTTGCTTCAAGTGCAGTCAGGAGCATCTTGGTGACTCTTGTTCTATTGATGAAGAACATGCATCTTGCTGTGTGTGTACTGGTTTCCATCATGCAACCAGTAAGTCATGTCCAGAGCTTGTTCGCCAGAGGAAAATAAAGACATCAATGGCTGAAGACTCTATTTCTTATGCAGAAGCATCTAAACTTCACCCTCAAGCTTCTAAATCATATGCAGATATTGTATCTTCCAGTCCTGAAAAAGTTACACAAGAGATTAGTTCTCATGGGTCTCATTCTAGATCAAAAAATGTAAAACAGTCAAGTTCCTATAAAAAGACAGTTTATATAAACCCGCGCTCTTCACCATCAGTTCCAAAAGGCAAGACAAGGAAGCTCATAGGAATCTAACTAGGGATTATTCTTTCCCCTCTCCAAAAGATGGGTGTACTCTTAAGAGCCAGGCCCAAGATGAAGATCAGTCAAGCTATAATCTCACAGATCTCATTGCAGTCTTAATTAATTTGATTTCTCAGTATAACTCTAGATCACCGTCCAACGCTGCCCCTTTAATTGAAAGTTTCATTCGATTCCTCCAAGATGGATCAGCACGCAAAGGTAATTCAATGGAATTGCCGGAGTATTTTAAGTAAAAAGAGTGACTTTATCTATTTAATCAATAGGTTTGAGCCACTTGTTTTTGCTTTGTCAGAAACATGGCTCAGACCTAATATTAAGTTTAAGGTAAGTAGTTATAACTCAATTAGGGAAGACAGAAATGATGGATATGGCGGGGTCGCCATATTTGTCAAGAAGTCTATCCCTTTTTTCCCTATCTCAATACCTAACCATGGTAGTGATTTTAGTATAGTTGCAGTCAGTGTACATAATATTTGTATGGTTTCTATTTATATTCCATATCCTTCATCAAATATTTTAAATTAAATTAACCAAATACTTATCTGTCTTCCTAAACCTTTATTGGTACTTGGAGATTTTAACTGCCATCATCGTGCTTGGGGTAGTTCTGAATCTAATGACTTTGGTGAGATGTTGATGGATATTATTGATAACCTTAATTTATGCACTTTAAATACTGGATCAATTACCCGCCGTACAGCTCCTGACCAATGGCGAAGTGCTGTCGACCTTTCAATTTGTTCCCCAAGTTTAGCTACATCATTAACATGGCAAACTCTTCCTTCATCTTATGGGAGTGATCATTTCCCTATCTTGATTTCTGTCCCATGCAAAAATTTAACCATTCCTAAACATGTACCTCGGTTAAGACATAGGCTTCCAAATAGAGACAATAGTTCATGGTCTACATTCAAGGAGGGTGTTGAGCAAAATCTTCATTCCCTTCCGAATATATCACTAGGCAATGAGCCTGTTTGTGCTGATGCCTTGGCCCGCTTGTTAATTGATTCTGCAAACAAAGCTTTTCCTTTAAAAAAAACTTCCCATAAAATTCCTTCACCACCTTGGTGGGACAAAGAATGCTCACTGGATATTAAAAAAAGAAAAACAGCTGAACATAAATATAAATATTATATGTCTAGTGAAAATTTTATTGAATTAAATAATATTAGTGCTGCTACTCGTAGACTCTTCAAAAAGAAAAAGTTTGAGAGTTGGAGAAAGTTTTGCTCATCAATCTCCCCTTCTACACCATCTACGATTGTCTGGCAAAATATTCGCCGGTTCAAATCAGCCATGTCTGATTCATCTCGCCCATCAATTCCTTTAGATATCGCTAGTGAGTTTCAGATAAACTTGCCCCTCCATGGGTCCCAGAAAAATTGGACCTTACAGCTCCTGCAAATTCATCCTCATCAAGCTTTGATTCTCCTTTCACACTGTTTGAACTGAAGGGCATAGTTCAAAATCTTTCCGATTCTTCACCAGGTCACGATGGAATACCATACTCTTTCTTTTTTGATATGAATGATCAGGTTCTTTCTTATTTTTTAGATATTATTAATTCTGTTTTGATTTCGGGTAACGTTTCCCCTTCATGGAAGTTGCAAATAGTGTTGCCAGTCCCTAAACCCAACAAGTCCCTTTCTGATCCCACTTCATATCGACCAATAGTACTTTCCTCTGTGTTAATTAAATGAGCTGAACACTTGATTAAAACCCGTCTTGAGTGGTTCCTTGAAAGTAATGGCCTGCTGGCAAATAGCCAGTTTGGTTTCAGGAAAGGCAAAAGCACAGTTGATAACATAAGTCTACTCGTCTCTGATATCCGGATTGCTCTTTCTGATAATGAATCAGTCGTAGGAGCTTTTCTTGACATAAATTCAGCGTATGATGGGGTGTTACTATCTGTCTTATTAAGTAAACTTTACTCTTTAAATATACCTGTGAGAATTTGTAATTTCATTATTAATATTTTGTCTGAAAGATTTCTTGAATTAACCCAAAGAGATACTACATTTAAACGAACGTCTTGGAAAGGTCTCCCCCAAGGTTCTGTACTCAGCCCCTTGCTATATAACATTTATACCCATGATCTAGCTTCATCCCTACTAAATAGTAATACCAAAATTTTGCAATATGCAGATGATTTGGTGTTGTATAATTTTAATAAATCTGTAATAGTAGCTGCCTCATCTTTAACTTCTTCATTATCGGATTTAAAATCCTGGATGGATAACAACGGTCTTGAATTGTCTGCTTCCAAAAGTGCAATAGTAGTTTTTTCCAGATTAAGAACCCCCCCACCAGTTCAAGTGTTTTATGACAATGATGTCATTCCGGTAAAAACTCATCACAAATTTTTGGGAGTTATCCTTGACTTAAAACTTACCGCTCGTCCCCATTGTGAGTATCTTGTAGATAAATGTAATAAGCTGCTTAATTTATTAAGATGTTTATCTGGAGTATGGTGGGGTGCTCACCCCTTTTCAATGAAACTTGTTTACAATGCCCTCATCAGAAGCGCCTTAGACTATGGCACTTTCCTTCTCGAACGAGGCAACGTGACAGCTTTTAAAAAACTAGACCTTATTCAATCCAAAGCACTCAGAATTGTTACAGGCGCTATGAGATCTAGCCCTGTTAATGCCCTACAAGTGGAATGTTGTGATCCCCCACTCAGACTCAGACGCCAGTTTCTGTGTGATAAATTTCTTTTCCGTATATTTCACTTCTCTAAACATCCCGTATTCTCTAAGCTTCAGGTTCTATTAGAACAATTTTTCAATTCTCCTTACTGGAGGTATAAGTCTGAGCCCAATCTTATACTCAGTTACCGAAAGTTAATGTGTTTATCTGCTCCAACTCACCGGTCGAATTATTTACCGCTGTTTCACTGTAGTCTGGATTCATTAGTTACTCACATCAATATCCAATTCATCGCCATTGACAAACAAGACCCGAATTTTCGATTCGTATTCAATGAATTACTAAAATCTGAGTTAAATGGTTTTCATTGCATCTACACCGACGCTTCCAAGCATTCACCTTATGAAGCTACTGGTGTAGGAGTATTCCACACCCAGTATAATATTGTTCAAAAAATAAGGTTACCTCCGGAAAGTTCTGTTTTCACAGGTGAATGCTTTGGTCTTTTAAAAGCTATTGAATATGTTAAAATAATGCATTTGAAGGATACAGTGATATTTACTGACTCTATGAGTGCCTTACAAGCTTTAAAAAAAATCCCCTTTAAATTTAAAACCCAGTTCCCAGTTATGACATTAGAAAAGTTTACCATGATTGTGCTATTAGGGGCTTCAATATTTGTCTTACCTGGATTCCGGGGCATTCCGGAATCAAGGGAAATGAAATAGCTGACCGACTGGCAAATGAGGCAGTTTCATCTGGAGATATGTTTCCGTACAAGAATTACTCACACGATCTTTTTTCATTACCTAAAATCTCTCTTCTTGACTCTTGGCAATCGGAGTGGGAAATTAGCAGTCAACAAAAAGGTAGACAGTTTGCTAAAATTCAACCGATCATCTCTGTTAAACCTTGGTTTTTTAAGGCGAAGTTTGGAAAATTATCAACATCGGTTATTACACGTTTAAGATTGGGCCATGTTTGTAGTCCATCCCATCTTGCCTGACTTGGCCTTGTTGATGATGATGGCTGTGAGTGCGGTCCCGATATTGGAGATATTAATCATATAATTTTTGCTTGTCCAAGGTATGACCGTACCTTGTTCTATACCCAACTTGTTTCTTTACAATCTCCGTTCCCTACCTCTATTATTTCCCTTCTTTCCACAAATGACCCCTGTATATATAATTGTATAGCTTCCTTTATACTATCTAATAATATAAAATTGTAGTTTTGTTAAAGTATTATGTACATATTATTTTATGTAACTTTATTGTATATAAGATGTGTTCCAAATTTCATTTCTCTGATATTCTTATATCACCCACCTTTCCCTAATCTCCTGACTCCTGTAACTCCTATTGTCCAAATTCCGTATGTAGGTCTTTAAAACTATTCTCGTTTCCCCGTTTTTTACTCGACATTGGCGGAGAGCAACCCACTTGTTGCCATATGACAGCTCAGTAGCGCTGTCAAAAAAAAAACATTTATAATTTGTGCTTTCGATCGATACGTACGTGACGATTTCTGTTTTTAATTTCTACACATTTAGGAAACACTTCTTGACTGACCTTCAGACTAATAAAAAATAACTGACTAATCGATCAGTTTTGACTTTACGTCGTGCCTGTAGTTGATTTGTGAAATATGGATTTAAACAAGTATTCTACTCCGACTTTGCCTATTACTCAATATATTCTAGACGATTTATCAAATTACGACGTGGTCGATACTACAAAACCTCTTAAAATAGCCGCAAGTGATGATGAGATATTACAAAATGCGTATATGTGCTACCAAAATTTCAAACGATTGGAAGCAGACTCGCTGAGAATTACTGAACTAAACAAGAAGTTAGAAGACCTAAACCATAAACTAATAGAAAATATAGGAAGCATGAAGACTCAGGCATAAAGTTAAAGACTAACTAGAGAGTTAAGATGTAAGCAGCAGCCAGTGTCATAATTCTGTCCAACAGTAAGCCCCAAACTTGAAATTATTATTTACTGAAATCATAAAACTTTTTGAATTGAACTCTAACGTTAATTTTTTTTCTAAGTTTAGAGGCAAATTTTAAAGTTAATCATTCTATCATTGTATTTCCTTCATATAAAAAAATCATGACTTTAAATCAAATAATGTGTCCTCTAATATCACAGTCTGATGTGTTCCTATTTGACTGACAATGTAAATTTATAAATAATATCATTATTCTGCAATAAAAGTCAATGTATTACACATATATTTATCATTTTATTATGCTTCCAAATTTAATTAAAACATCCTCAGACACTACTCCTATGCTGTGTAAACATACTAATGCTGCCCCTTGTTCAGCAAACTTTTTATTTTTTTCCCAAAATGATGATGTGTATTTTTTTCCATTAAAAGTAAGTATTGTGCGAAACAATTTTTCTACTTGTTGTGTGTCATAACTTGGAAGCTTATGACCATTTTTTCCTGCCCATAAATGAAGTTGAGCTTTAGGCAAATTTAAATCATTGAAATTGGCCCTGATAAAACAAACCTGCAAATAAATTTTTAGGTGAACATAATAATTATATATTATCTATCATACAAAGATAATATTATAAAAATATCTTTGATTCATAAATTTTCACAAACTTTTAGCATTTATGGCAATAATAAATAAACAGATATTCAAATAATAAATTAAAATAACCACTCACTTTCATTTCAACCACCCCATCCAAGAGAGTACTGGTCTGAGCACTGTTAATAGTTTTAATTTTTTTCTGAGGTGGTTCTAATGTTTCTGGAGTCACTTGCCACCTTCCTTGGATTCCCATTTTCTGATGAAGGGACTGTTGTTTTTGACAATACTCTTGTAAATCCCATATGGCGCTATTGGAAAATAGCAAATAGGTCATTTAATTACTTTAGATATATAAAAAAATAATAAAGTAAAAAGCAAAATCTTCATACCATATTTGTTCTAAGGTTTGACATTCCAAGAACTGGCGCCCTCTTGGTGTTTCTTGTAGATCCCTAAGAATATTTTGAACACAGTATTTTGTATTTGATGGGGAATTATCATAATCTACAGCAAGTTTAAGATATTCTTGTATAACGGTGTCCATAGGCAATAAACCATCTTTTCTGAATATTGAACAATTCCATTCAGCTGCCCGAGCTATCATAACACTGGTACAACCAGTTATTTGTTTAAATTTGTAAATATCACTATGCTTCTCTATTTCTTTGGAACCTCCACTGGAAACAAAATAAAATAAAAAAGTAAATATACACAATAGAACCTACTAAGTATATTATTGGTACCATACTAAACTATTTTTAGAAAAAACTTACTTGGCAATTACAGGAATAGATATTGTCTCTGCTACAAATTTGATTATATCAGGATGTACAGCATGTTGAGGCCTTTCATCCTTTGTCCTGCCATGAATTGCAATAGCTTTAATTCCCGAACTTACAAGAATGTTTACAACTCTTAGAGTTTCCTCTGGTGTATCAAATATTCTTATTTTACAGGTAACAGGAATAGAGATATTATTTACCAAAGTAGACAGAATATTGTATGCTTTATCTGGTTGTGACAAAAGTGCTACTCCCATTCCACCTTTAATAGAGAATTCTTTAGGACATCCCATGTTGATGTCAATAGCAGCAACATCATGCTCACTATAACAAAGAAATACATACTTGAAATCTGTGAAATTAATATGAATATTAAATTACAGACTTTTTCAAGCACTAACACTAATTTAGCAACTTTTAGTGCCCTGGTTGCATCAGAAGTTCCCAGTTGTAATATAACTTTTTCTTTTTCTTCCATGCATGTTCGAAAAATAATAGTTCCATCTGTCTGGTCCACATAATCAATAGTGTTAAGAATCTCTGAAACAATTTTAGTAATATTTTTAAAAGTTGTACAAATATTTGCACTGTGGCACTGCAATATTAATACTTTACCATTAACTCTTCGCTTTGATCGTAAAAACTTCCAGTCAATTAATTCCTCTGTGTACACTAGGTCAGCTCCATAGCGGAGGGCTAGCAATCTCATAGGTAGTGTTCCAATACGCACCATGGGCGCAAGTATAATTTTATTCTCATATGATAGCATGATGTGTAAGGCTGAAAGAAAAGAGCAAGTTTATGTATGTATGTACCTAGCTAAGCGACTACTTATAAACGATAATAAAGTAGGGACCGGCAACATAAGGTACTTACTACTACAAATTATATTACTTTTACCTAATTGATTATGTATACACTTAAATTAATGTGTATACAATAAAATCTCAATCTAATATACAAACGAATGAATATCGAATAGGTTGGTACCCTAGGTACAAGGTCAAAGAAAGAGTAAAATACTTTTAGGTAGGTATCTAGAACATAGTGATACACAAAACACGTGCTAAAAAACCAACCAAAAAGTAATAAAACTGGCTAAGTGGCTAAACAGAAAAAAAAAACACGAGTTTTTTTCTAATTTCACTGTCACTGCTTTCTTCAGTGTTGTCATCATAATTTTTCATCATGTCCTTTAATGTAGGAAAATATTAGTCACCTATAGTAAGGAAGAACAGAGAGGAAGTGAGGGTCTTCAGTTTATTACTGTCTTCTGTTCTTAAATATCTTCAAATATTGACATAACGTAATCGTACAGGTCTTCGTAGGTATTTTCGTTTTCTAGTAGAGATGGCAAGAGGCGGGGTATTTCCTTGTTTTTATAATTATGTCTTCATTAGGCCATCTACTAATAAAAGTCTTTGTATGTTGAAGGCGGGACAAAAGAGAAACAGGTGGTCAAGAGTTGCAACATCTAAGTTACAAAATTCACACTCATCAGAGGAAATAATTCTGATACGCTTCAAATGGGCTGGAAATTTGCCGTGGCCAAGTCTCAAACGATTGATGGTCGTTATTAACTTTCTTGAAGGAGATTTCAACTTGTAGTACCAAGGTTTTTTTGGCAAGTGTTTTTGAATCTGACCATACCATTTTCCTTTATATAATTTCGTTTCTTCCTATTCTTGGCGCCAATGATCAAACATGCGTGTTTTGAGTACTGAACTATAATCTGATGAAGGAACTACCGGGGCTGAATATTGTGAATAATCGATCCTGGGTATCTGAATTTTCATCAGGCCGTCTACAATCTCATTTCCTGTAATCCCAGAATGAGAGGGAGCCCACATAAATTAGATTTTTTTATCTACGATGTTCAATAGTAATTCTTTGCTCTTGACGATATAAGTGTTATTCTTGTATGAAATACGACAATACGAGCATTCTGCAGGCAGGTAAGAACTATTTACTATTAGGAATTGTCTGTGATTTCTTAATCCCCCAATATATTGCAATGCGGCATATATGGCAAAAGCCTCTGCTGTAAATATAGATGAGTTATGGTCTAAACTAAAACATCGTCCGAATTTTGCCTTTGAATCGTAATAAGCTACTTTGGTATTTTCATTAGTTTTTGATCCATCATCAACTGTAACTGCGGAAAAAAGCGCGGGAAACCTGAGACTTGTCGGGCGTCTTTTTTTTGCCTTCTGATCTTTAATTAAATTTTATAAGGGTTTGTGTTCAGGAGAGTAGTGTTAGTGTATATATTCTTCATTTTTGTACATATATTTATTGTTTATTTGTGTTAAGTAGCTGAATCTTAGGTGAGTTGTTTAATTTTTTGTCCAAAATGAATGATCCTCCCGATAAGGGGGGATCACCTCTTCCAGTGATATCAGATGAACTTGATGATTTTCCCGAAGTAAATCTGTCTTCACCCTCAGTAGGATATTGTGTTTCCATCACTGATGCCTCAACATCAGCTTCAGAACTTGAGCGCGGTCTTAAACGGAAACGAACACACGTAGAACAAGAGACTGAAAAAACTGTTTTACATCATTCTGATATGCCTGCTGCAGACTTACAAACCTCCTGTAGGGGTATAATAACCCTCCTGTAGGGCGCAAACCCATAATGAAAAAGATATTGCTCCTTACATTGTGCATGTGTCTAAAACTAGATCCTCTCCTAATGATGGTGCTACTTTACATCCAGTTGAGATTGGCAAGTTCCTGAAAAAGTATTCCTTCAGGAGCATTATTGATGGGAGTGTGAAGAGTGTAGGCCGTAATAGAATTTCAATATCATTTTCAAATTTCTCAGACGCGAACCTCTTTATGGGTCACCATAGCTTGGAATCCAACAAACTGAATGCCTTTGTTCCGACATACAATGTTACCCGCATGGGTCTAGTTCGTGGTGTTCCTGCGGACTGGTCTCCAGAAAAAGTTAAAGCTAACATGTCTGTACCATTGGGTTATGGGGAAATAATAAAAGTGAGGCGACTCAATTTCAAATCTTTTATTAATGGAACGGTTGCATGGAAGCCATCTCAGTCTGTTGTTTTAACTTTTGATGGACAATCTTTACCGAAACGAGTGTTTATGTGCTATAATGCACTCCCAGTCGACCTATACATCTTCCCCACGATCCAGTGCTACAACTGCTGTAGATTCGGCCACACTAAGTCACAATGTCGTTCCAAGCCCCGTTGCTTTAAGTGTGGGCAGGAGCATATTGGGGACTCATACTACATTGATGAACGGCACGCCATTTGTTGTTTGTGTACTGGTTTTCATTTTGCAACCAGCAAATCATGCCCAGAACTTGTATGTCAAAGGCAAATCAAGACTTCCATGGCTGAGGACTCTATTTCGTATGCAGAAGCGTCTAAAATACATCGTCAGGTTTCCAAGTCATATGCTGACACTGTGTCTTCTAGTCCTGTAAAAGATTTACAAGAAATTAATTCCCATGGGTCCAATATCAAGTCAAAGAATTCTTATCAGTCTAGTTCATATAAAAAGACAGTGTTTCTGAACCCCCGCCCTTCACCAGTAATGTCTAAAGGCTATGATAAGGAAGCTCATAGGAGTTTAACAAAGGATTTTTTCCTTCTCCGAAGGATGGCTGTGCTCTAAGAAGCCAGTCCCAAGATGAAGTCCAATCAAACTACAATCTCACAGGCCTCATTGCAATCTTAATTAATTTAATTTCACAGTATAATTCAAGATCACCGTCCAACGCTGCCCCTTTAATTAAAAGTTGCATTCGATTCCTCCAAGATGGATATACGCGGGAAGGTGATTCAATGGAATTGCCGGAGTATTTTAAGCAAAAAGAGTGACTTCTTCTATTTAATTAATAGGTTTGAGCCATTCGCCTTTGCTCTGTCAGAGACGTGGCTGAAACCTAACATCAGGTTTAAAGTTAGTGATTATAACTCGATTAGGGAAGACAGAGTTGATGGATATGGTGGGGCTGCCATATTTGTCAACAAGTCTATACCTTTTTCTCCAATTGCAATACCTAACCATGGTAGTGATTTCTCTATATCTGCAGTCAATGTATATTTGCCTGCTACTGGATTTGTCTGCTTCCAGAAGCGCAGTAGTAATTTTTTCGAGATCAAGAAATCCCCCTCCAGTACAAGTTTTGTATAACAATGACGTTATTCCAATTAAAACTCATCATAAATTTTTGGGAGTTATCCTTGACTCAAAACTTTCTTATCGTCCTCATTGTGAGCACCTTGTGGATAAATGTGATAAGCTCCTTAATTTACTAAGATGCTTGTCTGGAAATTGGTGGGGCGCACACCCCCACTCAATGAAACTGGTTTACAATGCCCTCATCAGGAGTACTCTAGACTACGGAACTTTTGTTTTTGAGCCAGGCAACGTGACGGATTTTAGAAAACTGGATCTCATTCAATCCAGAGCTCTTAGAATTGTAACAGGTGCCATGATATCTAGTCCTGTTAACGCTTCACAAGTGGAATGTTGTGATCCCCCTCTTAAAATGCGACGTCAGTTTCTTTGTGACAAATTTATTTTCCGTATTTATCACTTTTCAAAACATCCACTATTTCCTAAACTCCAGGTTCTATCGGAACAAATTGCTACTTCTCCTTACTGGAGGCATAAATCTGAACCTAATCTTATACTAAGCTACAGAAAGTTAATTTGTCTCACCTCTCCTATCCACCGATCGAATTACTTACCGCTCTTCCATTGTAATCTTGATTCTATTCTAAGTCCCATCAATATCCGTTTTTTTGCCTTTGAAAAACAACACCCAAATATTAGTTCTGTGTTTAATGATATATTAAATGCTGAGTTTGATGGATTTCACAACATTTACACTGATGCGTCCAAGCATTCTCCAGATGAAGCTACTGGTGTGGGTGTATTCCACGCTCAGTATAATATTGTCCAAAAAATTAAGTTACCTCCAGAAAGTTCTGTATTTACTGGCGAATGCTTTGGTCTTTTTTAAGCCATAGAATATATTAAAAAAATGCGTTTGAAGGATACAGTTATATTCACTGACTCTATGAGCTCCCTTCAGGCTTTGAAAAAGTTTCCTTTTAAATTTAGCCCACAATTTCCAGTTATTTATGATATCAGAAAAGCTTATTATAATTGCACTACTCTGGGTTTAAATGTTTGTTTGTCTTGGATTCCGGAACATTCTGGTATCAAGGGTAACGATGTTGCTGACCGTCTTGCAAATGAAGCAATTTCATCGGGAGACATGTTTCCATATAAAATTTACTGTCATGATCTTTCTTCGTTACCTAAGATTTCCCTCCTTGACTCTTGGCAGTCTGAGTGGGAAAGTAGTAGCCAACTCAAAGTTAAACATTTGGCTAAAATTCAACCGCTAATTTCTGTTAAACCTTGGTTTTTCAGAACGAAGTTTGGCAAGCTTGCAACATCTGTTCTTATTCGTTTCCGATTGGGCCATGTATGTACCCCATCACATCTTGCCAGACTTGGTCTTGTTCCGGACGATATCCGTGAGTGTGGTACTGACATTGGTGATATAGATCATATAATCTTATCCTGCCCGAGGTATGACCGTTCCTTACTCTATGCTGAACTTGTTTCCCTAAAAATACCATTTTCTACCTCTATTTTCTCTCTACAGTTAACCCCTCTGTATATAGTTGTATAGCTTCCTTTATCCAATCCAATAATATAAAATTGTAAATAGTTTTCTGTATTTGTAAGTATTTATTTTATGATCGAAATTTTATTTCGCCACACTGATATTTTCTATGTCACATACCTACCTTTCCCTAGTCTCCTGATCCCTGTAACTCCTTCTATCCAAATTCCGTATGTAGGTCTTTTAAACTATTCTCGTTTCCCCGTTTTTACTCGACATTGGCGGAGAGCAACCCGCTCGTCCTCATTATGACAGCCTGCTATGCTGTCAAGAAAAAAAAAACAACTGTAACTGCGATAACTACTACTAACTGACTTTTTTTTATAGTGGGACTAGTGATGGGTTTTTATCCGGATAAATACTCAAAATGGATAAATACTCATAAATATCCATTTTTACTCGAGTATTTATCCAAAAAGTCGAATAAATATTTTATAAACATGTTTTTTGCTATAACACGCAAATTTATGACTATTATAATAGTAAGTTGGTAGTTTAAACCAAAACAAGTGCTAAAGAGTTTTTGAATCTAAATAATATATTATAAATACAACTCAAAGTGTGACTGACTGACTAACACAGTGATCTATCAACGCACAGCCCAAACCACTAAATGGATCGGGCTAAAATTTGGCATGCAGGTAGATGTTATGACGTAGGCATCCGCTAAGAAAGGATTTTTGCGATCGAGTACCTATATATCGATCAAACTCGAATCGGTATTACGTTCCACACTTCTCTAAATTAACAACATTGATTTAAAATAGTTTACAACACATACAGTAGAGGTTACATTAAAGACAAGATTACATTAAAGACAACATACCATTAAATGATGATTTAAAGTAAAAAAATATGTAGTTAATGAGGTTGGAGATTTGAATAAGGCTGCTCGTTAAAAACATTAAATGAAAGTAATTATTAAAATATTGTAGTTAATTAGACTTAGAAGGTAAGTATTATACTCGTAATCATCTTATAAATCAAATCGAAAGCGTTTACTATATACTCGGCCCGGCGAACCTTGATCCCTATGACATTGACAGTTATTCCTACGATACAACATTGTAGTGGCGTCACCGTTACATTAGAATCGAATTGGAGGCTTCTATTAATGCCATTTATTAAATTTTGATAGATATATGCCATTACAATGATATTCCGACGAAATTATAACAATTCTTAACATTTACAAGAAATTATCTCAATCAGACTTTACGTTTACGTCCTGCAAAAGTTACTTCGTTCGGAAGATATCGACTAGTGCGGAAAAATATCGATAAACAAATGTCGATAATAGAAACGAGTGTACATGATTTATAATCATTAAAGTTATAGGTGCTGAATGTTAAAAAGTTGCATGAAATTGTTTTTATTTCACTCAAATTTATAAAATATTTCTGGGGACACCAGGTTTTGTTTTATTTAAGATTAGATTTTATTAGTATCAGTTTTCATGTGTGGCATAATTAAGTGATAAATTATGAGTGTCATTACTTTTTCATACTTAAGAATTAGTACATTCTCTATTGAATAGAACGGAGCGCGGAATACATGTACTCACGATTGAATACCCAAGAGAATTAAAAAATTAACTGTAGGACAAAACCATATAAAACAAAAGCTGTTCAGCGATCATTTATTTATATATTTTAATCTGAATCTGATAATGACATTAGGGCAGGCATCTCTCACTCAATGTACTTGCGCGCGTTAATAGCCTACTCTCGAGCGCACCGATGTCGGTGCGTAAATCAGTAGGCTGCCAACAACCGTCGGGCGCGCGCGTACGCACGGTAGAATTATTTGTGTTACGGTTGATTTGTTTTTATGCAAACTAATTAAGTAATATGATTTATACATCTGGTATTTACTGTACAAATGCAACCAGAAGCATAATATGTCCTGAATTAGTCTCAGATTTAAATGAAATTCTGGACTTATCAGAGTCTCGAATGTTTGAAGTTTTTAAAATATTTTAATAAGTCATCATAATTTTACGGCAGACTGAAAGTTCCTATAGATGCTTTTTATTTCTATGTATGAATACATTTTTGAAAAAAAAAATGCACAGAACAAAATCTTAGATCTTGTTTTCCACATTACTACTTATTAAAACTGTTTGTACGAATCCGATTTGTTTTTCAGGACAACCAAAAATTTTGCACAGGTAAACATTTTATAAAACACTATATATCATTGTAAAACATTTCAAACCAAGCTACAAATAAAATAGGCCTTGTATCGAAAGAGGCAACCCTGAGTTTATTAGTTTTACTCCAAGGTCGCGTAGCTGCACAGGAGTAATAACGTAATGTTTGAAATTTATGGCACATTTTCGGGCGTAGCGGTCTGCGACAAAAAACTGTAGGCTATTATGAGAGTAGGTATGGACGATTTTCCTTGAAGTGATTTATCTGTTACGTAGTAACTATTATATAATCTGTGATTAGGGTTTGTGTCACGAACTCGGAATCTGAACTGCAGCTGCTGTCGCCTACGTTTATCAAAAACGGCTCATCTATAATGCTGTCGTATCGCACGTCTCGATCCCAATCATCAAAACACAGTTTTAAAGCATTATATTGGCAGTGGTAGGGCGGTAGCCAAATCACATAAGTTACATCGACACGACCCATCACTAACATGAACTGTCATAGGGATCAAGGTTCGCCGGACCGGGTATAACAAAATATTCCGAAATGACAATGACACTGTTTTTTTTTAAAAGTTTTTACAGCTCTGGGCTGAGCAAGGTATGGTGGTGTTGCCATTGTATGTAAAAACTCCCTCGCTTGTTCCGGAATTGTTACTGCAAGTACCGATAGAATTTAATCAGTATCCATTAGTGTTCAAATGAAAAATAATACTTCTTTATCAGTTCTCGATGTATATTGTCCTGCACGTGCTGGCCGATTTCCTATTAATGCTTTAAAAAATCTAGTTAGTTCTTTACCTTCGCCAGTGCTTGTGATGGGTGATTTTAATGCCCATCACACAGCTTTTGGGTTCACTTCAAATAAACCTAGAGGTAGCCAAATTTATGAAATGCTAGATGAACTTGACTTGTGCATTTTAAACAATGGTCAAGTCACTACTCTTGCACGCCCTAATCAATCTGCATCCGCTATCAACATCGCGTTTGTAACACCAATTTTAGCATCATCAGCAGAATGGTCTGTGTACACTGAGGATACCTTAGGTAGTTATCATTTCCCTACCGTAGTTAACTTAAATAATGCTTGTGAAGTGTATGAACGTCCTAGAAACTATGAGAGATTTCTATACAACAAAGCAGACTGGCTAGGATATACAATCAAATCTATATTTTAATCATTTAGTTTCATATCAGAATCCACTAGAAGCATATGAAGAATTTTGTGATTTGCTCTATTGCTTAAGAGAGGAATTTATTCCTATTTATAAATCATCTCTTTACAAAAAGCTTGATGCTTCTAAAAGATTGATTATCAAACAGCAACAAATAACAAGTAGGAAGAACTTATGTAGTAATTTTGACAGAAATACTCCTATCAGCAATATATGGAGATATATTAAAAAATTCAATAGAAATAATGTCACTAAGAAATCCAAAGATGAGGAATTTTTGCCAGAATTGAAATCCAAAGATGAGGAATTTTTGCCAGAAGAAAATTGCTCCAGGTCAGCCCTCTGTAAATACTAGTCGTCTTAATAATATTTTCAGAAGCTGAATTTAACCTATCACTAACACGTAACGTGACACTTCTCCAGGTTTAGACAATATCCCATATATTCTGATAAAACGTTTAGATCGTACAGCTAAATTAATTTAATTTGAAATTTTTAATGATTTGTGGATTGCCGGTAAAATACCTACATCATGGAAAACTGTTACAGTAGTTCCCATATTAAAACCAGATAAGGACCCGAAGTCCCCGGATTCTTATAGGCCGATTTCTTTATCTTTATGTGTAGGAAAGATTTTTGAAAATATGTTAAAATCCAGGTTAGAATTATATGCAGAATCAAGATTACTTACACCTCATGATCAATTTGGTTTTCGTAAAGGTCGCAGCACGATTGACAGTCTTATGAAGTTTACAGGGGATATCCAGGAGTCATTTGCTAGTAACTGTTATTTGCTAAGTACGTTTTTAGATGTTAGTGGCGCATTTGACTGTGTAGATCTGCCTGCTCTGGTTGAGTTTCTCAATAGCTATAATATTCCAGGTTTCCGCACACTTAGCACCTCAGCTTCTATATCACTTGCCCAACTCACCCCTTTGCCTGCCAAAGTGGCGGCGGTCGGCGACGTCGAGGCAACGAAGCTGCTTGGTGTTACGGCTTTACCCCTTGGAAATGTCCCACTAGAGTCTCGAGCTCCGCCGGAATAACTACTTCATCCTGTCGAGCGGTGCGGCATAGCGTTTCTCGAAGTTGCTACTACTGCCGAACTTGAAGACGCCAGCGATGGCAGCGCACACAAAATCTTCACGGATGGCAGTAGGCACGACGATAGGGTTGGAGCTGCTTTTGTTGTGTTTGAGCGCAGTGGAAGACAAGCAGCAGTCAAGAAGTTTAAACTACATTACTGCTGCTCTGTCTTCCAAGCCGAAATGCTCGCAATCAAGCATTCGTGTAAATACATTTTAACCATGAGATTCCCCAAAACTGACATCTATTCTGATAGCAAGTCATCTCTGGTTGAGTTAGAAAACCCCAATTCTTACAATGCTTTTGCCGTTCAGATCCATAAAAGCCTACACCAAGCCCGGACATCTGGGTTATCCGTTGAGATTTTGTGGGTCAAAGCCCACGTTGGAATCAGTGGAAATGATGCGGCTGATTTAGTGGCGAAAGATGCCGCAAATCTTACAACTACACCCGACCACTCAACTATCCCAGATAGCTAAATCAAATATCAAAACAAACTTAACTGTCAACGTGCAGCTGAAGAATTATATCACGATCCCACCACTTGCGTACATACAAAATTATTATTACCCACATACTCAGACCTACAAAAATTTCTAGCTGTCATACCCCCTCACTTTCCTATAACCCAACTGTTAACGAACCATGGCTACCATAAATCTTACCTTCACCGTTTTAAAATTACAGCGGACGACCATCACTGTCCATGCAACCAAACTACTTCACAGACCGTTCAGCATCTTATAGAACAGTGCCCTCGCTTTTCAGCTAAACGTCAAGACCATATTATCGCCTCTCAAATGCATCACCTGAATTCTTACAATCTACTTGATATTATAACCAAAGAGGAAACTATCAAAACCTTTTACGCTCTCGCCAATCACACTGTAGGAGAGCTCAAAAACTTTAACCAAACATAAACATAATCCACTCTACAACCCCATCCAAGTATGCCACCAACTGTCTCCGCAGAGTAGACCGATAGCTCTGCGAGGCAGTCAAACATCTGATCGCTTAGGAAAAAAATATATACCAGAAAAAGTTTCAAAATGGATATTTGATTTTTTCTATTCGCGTAAAGTCTTTCTGAAATTTGATCATGATTTGCATGGTCCAAAATTGCCTATAAAGGTGTTCCTCAAGAGGCTACCTTATCTCCTTTAATGTATCTGCTGTATACCTCTCAACTGCATAGTTTTGTGTCAGTTCCTAGTCTATGTGTTCTACAATATGCTGACGATGTTGTGTTGTAGTACACCTAGCAGCAACACTGTATGATAAAAAGACATGTGTGATGCGATGTAACAGAACCGTTTTTGGAAACGTCAAACAGTTTGTCGGCACTTATCGGCACGCTGAGAATTTCAGCTATTTGAATTTTTCAAATATTACATGAAATCGTGGATATTTTTTTGAAATATTTCTTGGTGAAACGTGGTGACTTGTTTAGTAATTGATTGTTCGACACAGCGGAATAACCCCGAAAAATTTTCATTTCACAGGTAAATTGTTCCAAATCGACACCACCTACCTTAGGTTTATTTATGCCAATGCGTTTTCAATTTTAAGTGCTTAGTGTGATAATTATCTTCTTTAAACATTTATTAATGTAAGAAATAAAGATACAATACACATAATGCAGAATTTACGAATATTTTGTGTAAAGAAATAATTTTCGTTTTACACTAGGGCTGTATCAAGTTATCGATATTTCGTTTACACTGTCTATCACGCAATAAACGAATAATATGTAATACTGTTGTTAAAGTACGAGTACCTATATGACGTTTAGATATGAATCAGCTGGGAATGTTATTACTATTTAAGATACTTAGCCGATCCATGCAGTTTTTGACTGTTAGAATACTTACTAACATTCGTAATAAATGTATCTTTCAGATTTCCGACCCACTTGGAAAAAAAATACATGGCTAAAATTAATAAATCGTCTAAATTGGGTTCCAAACAAAAAATCAAGTATTTGCAGCAAGCACTTCGAAAAAATATATTTCAAGACCCGAGGAGAAAAACGAAATTTAAAGAAATCTGCAATTCCAAATAATTTTGTTCCGGTAAGCTTAAATAAAATAATACTATTCTTCTGCTGATGTTTCATTGGATACCAATGTCTTCTTATGGTTATGTCTACATATTATATAGTTTGCTTAGTTTAGGCACAGATTGTATATTAATTACTGTTTGGGACTAGATCACGTTCTATATTTCTTTTTCACAGGTCAAAATAAAGCCTAGACGCACAGTTTCGTCCTATGTTTACAGAGACATTGTACCAGAGGCATTCACATGAATCAAAATGGTTTGTCAAATCAATATGACGAATGATATCTAGAACCGTCTTATCAAATTGATTTTTATCAAAATTGGTTTGTCATTTTTCTCTAAAATAGATTTCATACTTTGGCAATTATCTTTCGCACTGACAATATAGTCGTAGTATTAGACTAAATGGTAATGTAAAAGTTAAATAATTTGGAGTGTTCCTACTTTCTTATTTCATGTATATTTATGCAGAAGCTGTATGCCTAAAAAATAAGACGAGAACTACTGCTGACAAACTGCTATGCAGTCTGGCAGATGTAAGGGTCATGTAATTTCTATAGGTTTTTTTTAAATAAACGATTTAAACAACATTTTTCATTTCACTAATTATTTTTGGAACAACCGTATCTTTTGAGTTTTTCTTAAATGTTTCTACTTTACTCCAGAAGCATATTTTCAGCCATGAAGAATCCCATCCCATCCTATTTTAGTTTTATTAATACCTACTACTATTAATATTACTAATTAATTTTATCGATATCGATACTAATGTAACAAGCGACATGACAAACATCACTGACACACATTCATGAACAATTTTACACACACAAATGTCATCCAATTTCGGTTTCGTTTGACAGCTCGTGTTTGTTCCTCTATGTCTATTCCGTTAGTAATATTAACTTTATGATACCACAATACCGTACATTAACTTAAAGAAAATAACAAACAACTCTGAGTTCCTAGATTTTGTAAACAGCACAAAAAGCCACATCATCGGAGGATTTATACTGATGGATCAAAAACTAATGAGAATACCAAAGCAGCTTATTACGATGCAAAGACAAAATTCGAACGATGTTTTAGTTTAGACCATAACTCATCTAATTTACAGCAAAGGCTTTTGCCATATATGCCGCATTGCAATATATTAGGGGAATAATTAGCGTACGGTAAAACCACAGCTGGTTTATGTTACGCTGTGAATGGATTATTATAAATTTTAAGTATTCATTGTAATTTCTTTAAATAAATAAATAATTAAGAAATCACAGACAATTCCTAATTGTAAGTGTTCTTACCTGTCTGGAGAATGCTCGTATTTCGTACAAAAATAACACTTATATCATCAAGATCAAAGAATTACTATTGAACATAGAAGACAGAGAAATCAAATTTATGTGGGTTCCCTCTCATTCTGGGATTACAGGAAATGAGATTTTAGACGGCCTGATGAAAATACAGATACCCAGGATCAATTATTCACAATATTCAGCCCCGGTAGTTCCTTCATCAGATTATGGTTCAGTACTCAAAACACGCATATTTGACCATTGGCGCCAAGAATAGGAAGAAACTAAATCATATAAAGGAAAATGGTATGGTCAGATTCAAAAACACTTGCCAAAAAAACCTTGGTACTTCAAGTTGAAATCTCCTTCAAGAAAGTTTATGACCACTATCAATCGTTTGAGACTTGGCCACGGCAAATTTCCAGCCCATTTGAAGCGTATCAGAATTATTTCCTCTGATGAGTGTGAATTTTGTAACTCAGACGTTCCAACTCTGGATCACCTGATTCTCTTTTGTCCCGCCTTTAATATAAAAAGACTTTTGTTAGTAGATGGCCTAATGAAGACATATAAAAACAAGAAAATACCCCGCCTCTTGCCATCTCTACTAGAAAACGAAAATACCTACAAAGACTTGTATGATTACGTTATGTCAACATTTGAAGATATTTAAAAATATTAGATATAGCCTGACCAAAAATATATGGGACCTCGCCATTTGCGGAAAACAACAGGAACTAATTTCTTTTACTGGCAACAGAAACTACAAATTGTCATTGTCATGTCATTATTTGTCATAATGATTTGTGTCAAAGAGGAAGCGTAACAAAATAACAAAGATCCACTGAATTCAATAAGTACTTAATTTGCAAGTATTCTGTCTTGTTTTTATATCGTATAATCTGTTATCGACTTAGGAATGTAATATAAATGTAAAAATATAAAATTTATATTTTTTTTTATGTTCAGTGGCCAATCTACGATTAAGTCAAGTGGTATGATTAAGCCAAGTGTTGTCATATAAAGAGAAATCGTAGCGCCCTTAATTCAGGTCACATATATTTCTGGTCAGGCTATAATAAGAAACTGAAGATACTTTCTACTAATATTTTCCTACAATAAAGGAGATGATGAAAAATGATAATGACAACACTGAAGAAAAAGCTGTATGGATTTCCAAAGCCGTAAAACCCCTTATTAAAAAAAAAGCAGCAGAACTATATTTTTATTTGTATTTATTTTAAAAATACATAAAAAATCTAATTTGTGATAGAAAGAAAATTAATTAACTGTTTGATAATGAAGCCCACGGTTGCTGCTGATGAAATGTTTCCCGAGGGTGTGGGCCCATACATGGATTTAGAGGAAGTTAGTTTGATTTATTTGCTTCGTTGTTTTAGATAAAGTAGCTACTGTTTTTCGGCTTAAAAAGTCAATACCGACTTAAGATACCCTCTAACCCTGGTTCTATATTGGCAGGCTGGTGGACCTTCTAATCTTTTAATGGACCTGGCAGCAAATGAAAAGGCTGTTCACGCAGACTTTTTCAATGGTAAGGAAATAGGAATAACTTATTTTCATACATATAGCAAAATATGACATTAAAGTTAAAAGTTTAGAATTTTACCTACATCTGACAGTCATATATAAAATAGGTACAGCTCCGGCCCATTAGCCATATGCATGAATGGCCACAATATTTATGCAGAAGCTGTATGGAAATTCAGTATGTGATTTTACTTTCTTTCATTGTAAGTCAGGCCTATTCACACAATTTTTTTTAGTGGCATCCCTTTAAAAACTAGAGGCTTAAGTCTGCTATTTAACATTAGGAAAGTTGTAATTATCTAAATGCAAGTTGTTGACAGTTCTAGTATGGGCCCAATGTCATAATCATTATATTCAATTAGAATTTTGGTAGTTTAATGGGCTAAGTCTACCTAACTTAGCCCCCAGTTAGCGTTGCCAGGCGTCCGGATAAAGCCAGACATAGGTAGCCTTTTTGATTGTGATTCCTTATTTGTTTCTTACGTTTACGCGAATTGTTGAACTCATTAAAACACAATTTTACGGATTACTTCGCGATTTATTTACATTTTATTTTAAACCTGACGTTTCGAACACTTTACAGCGATCGTGGTCACAGGGAGACTAAGGTATTATTTGTCATTACAAAGTTTTGAAAAATTTTAACTACCGTCACTCAATAATATTAATTTACGTTCCTATTTACGCAGAAAGAGCTAACCGTGTCTTGAGATCTTGCAGTGCTAGGTGTTGCTTTGGTTTTTGCTAGAATAGGATCCCATGCCGGTGGAACTTTCTAACCATCTTCTCTATTGAAATTTGGATGTTTTCTAATTTCAAATTTAAGTGTTCGAAACGTCAGGTTTAAAATAAAATGTAAATAAATCGCGAAGTAATCCGTAAAATTGTGTTTTAATTGTGATTCCTTGTTTAAAATTTTCGAAATTGTAGCAGTGTGTGCAATGACACTTTCCTAAATTGAATCAACTGTTATATATTTGACCCAATTTATTCCTATTCCTTTAATTACATCTTCCTATTTCCTAACTAGGTTTCCTTTAACAAATCAGATGGATTAACATGTATCATTGAACACTGTTTCAGATTTTGAAGACTTATTTGATGATGAAGACTTAAAATAAGAATATCTTTGCACAGAATATGTAGGTATTATTAATAAATTACAGTCATTTAAATTGGTCTTTACTTAACTTGTTGTTATACCTAGTAGTTATAAGTGGATAGCATGGCAATAGCCAAGGCTAAGCTATCACCAGTGTCAGTCAGTCTGGCACTCTTGTGGGACATCTTGTAATAAGTCCTTATTCCTCTGCAGCTGCGCCAGCCACGCGACCTTGGAGTAAAAACTAATAAAGTCAGGGTTGCCTCTTAAATAAGTTTTTTCTTGGTAGCCCCCAGTTTGAGGTCAAGAGTTCCAGCCATTATCACTAATTATTTTTAAACACTTTCTTACTGCTGCACTTTGAGACGTCATTTATTAAGTCTCATTCTGTCAACAGAAAAGGCAATAAATAAATAAATTAGTATGTTACACAGAAATACAACAAAGGTACCGGACTGATTTTTGTATTGTACGGATCTCATAACGAACAAATATCAAAACAAACTCTTCCCAAAATGACGGATTTTTTATATGTCTGTTTCATGTCTGAAATAAAACTGTCATTATCGTGTACAGTCAGTTACGTTTTTTTAATCTTATAATGAAATGACGAAAATTATTTTAAAAAATAGAAACATTAATAATAGATTGCACCATTTTCAGTCATTTGGGATAAGTTCATTTTGATAATTGTTCATTATAAGATCAGTACAATACAAAAATCAGTCCAAACAGACCAGAGGGTATTACTCGATCTCACGGGAGCTTTCGACAATTCCTGGTGGCTCATGACTGGCCCTACTTAAGCTGATGCCATCTTGCGCGTCAAGGAGCTTGCTGGAAAAGCAGCAAGCCTGCAGTTGAGAGCGGTGGAATTCTGTTGGCTGTGTCTTTGGACATCGCCAACGCATTCAATACACTACCATGGTCCTGCATCGGGCAAGCCCTTCACTACCACGGTGTTCCATGCTACCTCCAGCAGCTTGTTGCTGACTATCTGGCTGAGCGTGAGGTCATGTGCGTTGACCGGGATGGTACACTCTTACGCCAAAGGGCTACCTGCGTTGTTCCACAGGGATCCGTCCTAGGACCACTCCTGTGGAACATTGGCTACGATTGGGTCCTCCGCGGGCGGCTGGAAGGTGGCGTCAGCTTGACGTGCTACGCAGATGACACACTAGTAACAGCGTGCGGCGCCAATCTAGCGGAAGCTTCTACTCGTGCAACTGTGGGCGTCGCAACTGTAGTTCAGCGGATTCGTGAGCTGGGACTGGAGGTGCCACTCGAAAAATCTGAGGCCTTGTGTTTCCACTGGCCTCGACGAGCACCGCCCGCAGAGTCTCACATCACGGTCGGAGGAGTCCAGATAGAAATCGGAAAGACCCTCAAATATCTAGGGCTGGTTCTGGACGGACGGTGGCGCTTAGTGGCACATTTCGAACGCCTAGTGCCTAAACTTTTGGCCACGGCGGGATTCCTCAGCTCTCTTCTGCCGAATCTAGGAGGGTCCTCCGCGCTGTGTCGGCGACTATACATGGGTGTCATCCGGTCAATGGCTCTGTACGGGGCTTCGGTATGGTTCGATACTATGTCGCCACCCAACACCACACAGTTGCGGAGGGCACAAAGGGGCATGGCGGTGCGAGTGATTCGCGGATATCGCACGATCTCAACCGATGCAGCCATAGCGCTAGCCGGGTGTCTGCTTTGGGACCTCGACGCTGTGGTCGTTTGGCGAGAAGACCAAAGGGCCCAAGAGCAATGACCCGCACCGCGTGATATTGAGGCGGAGAGGCTTGCCCTTGAGGAGACCGCAATAAGAGCCTGGTCAAGGAGAGTGGCCGGTAACCAAGCTGGGTGCCGAACGCTCGAGGCTACCGGCGCGCGGAGCTAGTCCAGTACTGTCAGTGCTGTCAATGGCAAGATACTACGTACCCTCCCCGCGCTTGCCAACGGCCGCGAGAGTCAGAGAACGAACATACATACACACTCGCTAATTGGCTTCCAGACCGGACCAACGTCGTCCGATCACTCCGGCCCGTACAGAAATAACGCGCCAAAACGATTATTGAGAGCACACCTAACTTAACATGACGTTAGTATATCTGAGCATTTCAAGAATCAAAACCAAAAAAAAAAGTGATTTTCGATAATTTTGTAAACACAGTTCTCATAGCGACTTAGCATATTTGTGCACTTAAAAGGGTTGCAATCATTACATTTGTTTTTGTAATAACTGCACTTACAACATTTGGATTGTCTGTAATATGTAAGATTACATGTCGTAAATGTACTTAATATTCCTGAGCGCTAAAATTACTGCGTGAAGGAATGTTTAAAAATCACTTATGGAGTTCTTGTACCAGATTAGTAAAAATAAAGGATTTTAATAATTTTGGTCATAACCGAATGTTACTTGATACAACAGTGACACTGGGTTTTTGATAGAAAGAGATGGAATATCGACACGTGGGTAAGTGCAAACGGTAGAGCACGTCAGTTAATACAGTTGTCAGTAAAAAAGTAAAAATCGCAATTTTTGTAATTAGTACATGTGTGCTCTAAGTCATCGATATCTTGTCTAATATCTAAATTATCCATGACAGCGATAGTTTAAGCACATATCATTACCATTAAATAGACTAATTCTGGAAGTGGCCGCCTGTTTTATTTTCTTGGTCCAAGCTCTATACACACTCTCCTTTGGTTAAAATAGATAAACAGTGTGTCCGGGTTTGGACTAGCGATAATTTATGGACTATTAGTTCTTCAAATGTTATCGACAAAAAACCCCCATTTTGGGTTGAAATGGCAGCCATTTGAATTATTAAAAAAAAAGGATATTTCTGTTGATCTGGATGTCCAAAAAGTTATAAAAATGATTCATTTGAAAGGTAACACTATCGCCTATCAAGTGATATAAAGATCAATTCAAAATTATTAACCATCATAGAGAAAAACAACTCTGTGACCACGAACGCTGTAAAAGTGTGTTTTAACGACATCAGAGAAGACAATTTTTTTAAAGAAATCTTGCTAAAAATTTAAAACAGTTTAATACTTTTTTAAACCAATAACATTTTTTTTATTGTATTGTCTCTAAAATTTGATAATTAAAAGGCCCTTAAATTTTCGCTAGTCGAAACGATTACGCAGGTGAAAGAATTTTTAAAATTCAAATTGGTTCGGTAAAGACAACTGTTTTCCAACGAACAATCTCACAAACTACCTAATAAAATTGGTTAATGTAATAATTACAGCGATTAAAAAGCCTCTAAGGACCTGAAATTGGATGCCTTGTCGATTTTCATATGATTAACTCTTCACAGACAAAGATTTTAATTTGAATTAAAAATATAAAGTAGTGAATAATACTTATATTTGATTTGTACTAAACATCGTTGTCACCTATTTTAGTTAGTTAGTTAGTTTTTGATTTGATAAAATAAGATTTAGGTGGCATATCAGATAAGTTCAGCACAGGTATGTAACGTAACATCTATGTAATAGAGCAGCGATCGCGCGCGGCAGGTGTCGCTACACGTCAACTTCTTCGCTGCTGTCGTCGCTGTAGTCGCCGCCCTCCCCCTCCTCCGGTTCCTCGTCGCCTTCCGCCTCCCCTTCTAGTGTTTCCTCTTCGTCTGCTGCTTCGTCCCTATCATCCTCTTCCAGTAATGTTGACAGTTTTGTAATAACACCTCTACCCATTTCTGAAATCAAATAGAGTATTTTTGAATCCATTGTTGTTTAACCTTTGTTTGACTGTCATGTCAATCAAGGTTGAAAACCAAGATTTTATTTGACTTACTTAAATAGTGTGGTTCCTTAAAATCTTTTTAAAAAACTCTCCTATTGGGCTTCGGGCCATGCGCAAGGTAAGGTTAGGTTAGGATCTCAACCAAGTGCCTATTTGATTGGCTTTTGTTACCAAATATAAATAACGCCCGAAATTATTCATTATTTCTCTATCCGAGGTCCTCTATGATGATTAAAATAAAAATTCTTAAAAAATATATATTTTTTTATACTTATTTTCTCATAAATAAAAGTTTTGTACTGTTTTATTTGACAAAGAATATATACTGTTTTATTTGCATGCTATTTTTTCAGCTCTTTAATTTGTTAAGTTAAAAGATTTGAAAAAATACAAAAAAAAAACTTTCCATTGTCAGGTTAGGTGAATCCCTCCAGATAATCGTCAGATTATGAGACAGCACGTTTAGGGTATATAAATGAACCATAAATATCTTAATCTGACGCGCTCGAGTATTTTAAAATGGCGGTTTTTTTTTGCACATTCTAATAATGGCCGCGAGTTTAGGTCACATCCAAATCGTCAGATTATTACATAAGAGCCTTCTTTTAGGTTCACTTAACATCCCCCATGAAAATCTGACGCGCTCGATTAATTATTTTTTTTCCCGATTTCAACCCTTACGCGCGACCACCCCCATCATGGAAACAATCAGATTAACATACGTATGTTTTCAAAAAATCTTAGGACATGGATGCTATTAATATCTGACGCGCTCGAGTAAGTCCATGCAACTGTTTTTTTTTACATTTTTGAAAATTTATAGCCGCTCCCCCCACCGATGAAAGTGTATATATTATATGTCATTTTTTTCTTCTTATCATCTAAGCTTCGCAATCCAATAGGTCTCTTCGACGCTCGAGTAAATCCCGATTTAGCATCCTGGGCTCCCCTACCATCTCTGAGGTAAACCGCCGACGGCCAGACGGACGAAACTATTAAGGATTTCTAGTTGGACTACGCAACCCTTAAATGCCCTTATACAGAGTGAACAAAGGATCTCTTGTGATTATTTTATAATATATCCAATATTTATTGTAGTATTTCCGAATGTTAATATTGCACTCAAAAATTCATCGACTATCTTTAGATGGGACTGAAACCCATTTCTCATATTGATAAAATTCAACGCCTCCGCTCACTGGCGCAGCATACAAACGTTTGTCCTCAGTCGCAGCACAGCATACAAACATCTTTCAGTTGAGTGAGCATTTGCCCGGATAGCAAAGGGTCGTGTGGGTTCAGATTCCATCTGAAGACGGTCGATAAATTTTTTGGTGTGCTCATCTTAATTATGTACTTATGGTGTATTTGTTTACCTCTTCTGATAAAATTAAGAAAATGCAGAGAATAGCGCCGTAACTTAAGGTTGTTGAAACAATCTTGCATACCTTCGTAAAATACGTTTTTGTGAACTATTATGACTTCCTTGACGATTAGATGCATAGTTTATAAAACAAAAGGAATAAATAAACACATTTAACATAGTTTTAAAAAATCTACTTACGTTCGACATAATATTCTAATGATTTCGGGACCATGTTTTTCGCTCTTTCAATGTCTTCTTCTGAACATTCTCCTTTGTCTAAACCTGTAAAACAAATTCAAAGATTACTATTTTTTTAGTATTGTGATTGACCTGATATTCAGAAACAGGACCAGGACCCTCTAACTAAACCATTGCATTAGTTCGTCTATCGGTAATCATCAGTCGATGTAGTTTTACGAGTAATGCGCAATCACAGCAGGCGCTTACTTTTTTGATAAACGGGTTTGAAATACCTGTAATAGTGACGAGGTTTAAAGTAGTGTGCGAGCATAGTAAGTGGTTACGTTTTTGGCATGTCTCCTGTGGAAGGGAACAGAATGTACGGTCACGTCAGGTTACCTATTTGAACTACTAAAACAGCTTATTACGTAGGGAACAGAGGCGGTTTCAAGGTCAAAGTGGGGTAGTCAGACGTGCGGTCATTATCCCGTCGCTATAAAAGTTTTTGGGGTTAATAAGTGAAAAACTGATTTAAATGATTATATAGACTTCCTTTGAATGCAATTTTACTAAATTTAAATATTTTTTAAATGTGGAATAAAAAATAATGGATATGGCTTAGTCGACAAAGATGTATGCGGTCGAGCATTTTAGACGATTTTCTATAAGAGCTTGTTTCAGATCTTTTAATTGCTGTCAGTAGATATTATACTTTATCGTTTGCTTATATGGCAAAAGCTCATATGTAATACAGTGGCTTTGACTGGAAAGGCACTGTATATTAAGAGCTTTTACCCACCATACACACAACATGACTCTGTTCGGAGTGAGGTCAGGCTTTGGGACTATTTCCGATGGCTCACCTCGCTTAGACCAGGATCGTTTTCAAACATTTTTATCGTAGGTGATCCACTTCTCATCGCCTATTACTAATATCTAATATTTTTAAAAAACAGATCGATTTCATTTCTTTTAAGCAATGTTTCGCAGATCGAAATTGAAAATACTGTTTTATAACAGTATACATAGTAACAGTATATTGTATAACAGTATAATTTCTTGTTTTAAATAACGAAGATTTAACTTTATTATCACTTGTCTCAAATCTTCAAACTTAGCAGAAGCCAAACTGCCGTTTTTAATGCAGAGATTTTACTATGACCCTGTTGTTTCTTTATGTCGAGATTTCTCCAATCCTTGTCAAACGTCTACATTTCTGCACCCATTCGCGACATCGTGGGCACTGTAGTAGGAAGTATACTACAGGATCGTCGAATCTCAAAGGAAGAGAGACTCAGAAAAATCTAAGCATTAGAACATGCAGTTTACGTTTGGTGTAATAAAACTGACAAACAGGCAAAACTAGCGTGGTCCCGCTGTTATGGTTTTATGTGAAGGTGCTACAGGCGTAAAACCATTGTCAAAATAGCAAAATTCTCGTATATTATTAATTTAAGTGCACTTTTGAGTATTTTCCCTATTTTCCCGACGAATTGGAAATATTCCGCATACTTTTCCCGAAAATGGAAATAAACCCAACAGTTGGAAATATTCCGGGGAGTAAACCCGACGCTGTTTGCCACTGCTGATGAAGATGATGAGGGGCTTTTCGCCGCGCAGCCGGCACGGCGTTTTACGATAATTCGGCCGACCGTTGAGCACAATAGAAACCAATCCATCTTTAGAGCAAAACATGCAAGAGGCAAACGAATATCGCGTTAACTTACCAAATAGTAATCCCATTCTCTTCAGTATATCAATGTCATCGTGTATTTGGAACCGTTTATTGAAATTGAACATGTACTCGGTTCTGAAAATTAAAATTTTAGTTTGTACAAGTTTTTGCGTGTTTTCGCCTAACTTTAGTCGTCATCGAATGATATCCCTACTAAATTGTCTATGGGTTCTCTAATTTCCTTAGCAACGTACAGCTGTTTAGTCTGACGTTTCTAAATTAATATAGTCTGTCTCTTTTCCTTTGCTTTGCAGAGAAAGAGAGAGAGACGGAACCTAAATTTAATCTTAGACAGGGCGCATTGGAATTGAGCCCACTGCATATAGAAAAATAATACTAAATGGCATTATTTTCTTAACTGTGAGACCTTTATTAGAGGTTTGTTTTTATTTTATATAAAAAGTCTATGGCTAAGCTATCTCCAGTGTCAGTTTGGCACGCTCTTTACGGGACCCCCTTTATATAGCACTTAGAACAGGCTTTATCATTGCGGAAAAAAATATCACTAAAATGGTCAATTTTTACACCGACTCGTAGAGTGGCGTCCCCAAACGTGAAACGTTGGTCTGCCGGCTTTCAGTGGTTGCGATTAAAAGCAATGATGCACGCAAGTTGATGCGGCAAAAAAGATAAATGATATTTTTTGTAGATAGAAAACAAAACTTACCGTTTTAAAGATAGTTACAAAAATCTTGCTACCTCTTAAGCTCTTATTCAATAACATATGGGGCTCGATTCCAATAATTCCAATATGCCCTGACTAAGATTAAATGTAATTTTAGTCTCTCTCTTTCTCTGCCAAACAAACGAAAAGAGACGGGTTATAATAATTGAGAAAAGTCATCAGACCTAACAGCTGTCGGTTGCTAACTTTAAAGTTGCATTACCTTATAAATTTGACGTTTCTAAATTGTTATAGTCTGTCTCTTCTTTTGTTCAGCAGAGAAAGAGAGAAACTGAACTTTAATCTCGGACAGGGCACACTGAAATCGAGTCCATTCTTATTATGATTTACTTACTAAACAAGGATTTAAATACTTACTTATCATTTGAGATACTGCAATCAATTAATGCCTTGTCACTCGTATTAACAACAATAAATGGCAAATGGATTGCTGAAGAAGGAGATGGTTTTATTCCTTTGTTTTCTGCATCTTTATTTCTTTCTATTAAGCTTTTGAAGGAAATATGCTAAAAAAAGCGTTAAAATAAAGTTCCATTCATCTAAATTAATTATTAATTTATATGTATCATCCATCATCATACTATTTGGTAAATATCTGGTTCACCAACTTTGTAAAGATAAATAAAGTAAAATCAGTGTAAATATACAGTATACACCTTTTATACTATATAAGTATTTAAGATATTTTTTTATAAAAAAGGTAATGGGTTACTATTTACTATAGTGAACCTATTTTTAAACATTTATTTATTTACATTTCGATGCTGGAATTTCTGGATTCTTGGTCTATGAAATTTGGGCCATGTCCTTTTGAATTTTGCTTCCTTAAGTAAGCACTAAGAAGAATTTTTGGAAATTCACTGGTTAAGGAGATAAAAAATGGGGGTAAAGTTGTAGTAAACTTCGTCAGTTTTGAAGTTAAATCGATAAAATTAGTACTTAGCTATTAATTAAGAATGATGTATTTAAGGATTTTGGCAAATTCAGCCTCCAAGGGGGTGAAAAAGGGAGGTGGAGGAAGTTTGTATGTGAAATTCGACTTTGCGACTACTAGTTATTATAATTTTGATATACTTATTACGCCAATTAAAACGGCACGTAAATGACATTTCTGGCGATTCGGGGTTATTTGCTAAATGTTTCTCGCACACATATTAAAACACTGCTCATTTTAGTATTACAGTCATGAATCACCCATGTATTATTTATTTCCCCTGATTAATAATTACCCTAAATTAAATAAAGGAAAATGGGTAATTTTGACTCCCTATACTTGAGAGATCAATTGCAGGAAGATTTGCTTACCTGCAAAATAAGTTCTTGCAGTTGTTGCGTCTTTTTTTGAATCTGTTCTAATTTAGTCTGTTTTTCTTTTTCCAATGAAGTGCATTCTTGGACTGAATTCGTAGGTAATCCGAGCCACCGAATTTCTTTTTTCTCTTTGGAAATTATATTCATAGCCATCAACACGTTAAGTGCGTCATAAACTCTCCGCCGAATGTTCTTTTGGTCATATTGCTAGAAAGTAAAAAAAAAATTGGTTAGACTTCAGGTATTCTCGGCTTTTAATATTTTGTTTTACTCAATTCTCGAATCATTGCAGTTCTGTCGCGAAAATAAGCGCGAAACACAGTTTTTGATATCTTTAATATTTGATACTGTATTTGACCACATTATCAGGACACGAACCAAAGGATTCTTTTAGGGTTCCGTAGTCCAACAAGGAACCCTTACCTTAACCTTTGAATTATTTTATCGGCAAAATACGAGGGGCACTCAATAATTACTTAGCCTCGCAGCCCGATGGCGCTGTTGTTACAAAAGAGTTTTACTATCGTGCAGTAAATACTTTTTGAAGTCTACTATGTACTTTTCAGTCTTTTCCCTTCATTTGTTTTGTTTTGACAGCCTTTGGAAGCGAGCGTGTCGGTCGGTTTGACAAAAATGGAAGAGGAACAATATCGTTCAGTGATAAGATTCTTGTTTTTGGAAGGGAAAACGCGCAGCGAAATCAAAGAGCGGTTGGATGCTGTGTACGGTGACTCTTCTTTTTTCGATGGCGACCGTCAAAAATTGGTTTAACGAGTTTGCTCGTGGCCGCACGTCGGTTTTTGATGAGCCACGCCCAGGTGCACCAAAAACGTTAAAAAAAATCCACGATCTCGTGTTGACCACATCGGCGATATGTTTGGCACTGTTTCAACGCAATCCAGCAGAGTTTTTGCGTCGTTTTGTGACCGTCGACGAAACATGGGTTCACTGGTACACACCAGAGACCAAGAAACAGTCGAAACAGTGGACTTTACCCGGCGAACGTGCTCCAAAGAAGGCGAAGACTGTTCAATCGGCCGGAAAGGGGATGGCCAATGTTTTTTGGGACTCGCAAGGTGTGATCTACATCGATTACCTTGAGAAGGGTAAAACAATCACGGGGCTCTACTATTCTGACTTATTGGGCCGATTCGATGCCGAATTGAAAAAAAAAACGGCCCCATTTGGCAAAGAAAAAAGTGCTGTTCCACCACGACAACGCGCCGGCTCACACCTCCGCCGTCGTCATGGCCAAATTGGTCGAATTGCGCTACGAATTGCTGCCCCATCCACCGTATTCTCCAGATTTGGCTCCCTGTGACTTCTTCTTGTTCCCAAATCTGAAAAAGTCACTGGCCGGCAAAAGATTTGGGTCGAATGATGAGGTCATCGCCGCCACAGAGGCCTCTTTTGAAGACCTCGGGAAATCGTATTTTTTGGACGGGTTGAAAAAGTTGGAGTATCGCTGGGCCAAGTGTGTTGAATTGAAAGGAGACTATGTTGAAAAATAAATCTCTACTTTCTCAAAATTTTCTTTTTTCTTTTGTAGGCTAAGTATTTATTGAATGGCCCTCGTAAATAAACACAAATTGCTTTAACGGCCTCAAGTAATATTGTACTTGGCTCCATTTTTTTTTTTATGTTATTGATAGGATTTAAACACAATTTACACACGAAGTCGTGTACGTAGTTAATGTAGGCGGTCGGTTTTTCGTATTTTTTTAAATTGAATTTGTTTATTTAAGCTTTATGGCACAACAGTACTCTCCTTTAACAGCCCGTAACAGCACTCTCCTTTTCTCGAATTTCATAAATTATATTACTCGTAATTTATCATCTTCTTTCCACTTATATGCAGATGATCTTCAAATATATTCACAAGGGCACCTTGAAGACCTCTCTAATGTTGTGAACGTGGTTCACGACGAATTAAATAGTATCATTGACTGGAGCAAATCCTTCGGTGTCAAGGTTAACCCTACTAAAACGCAGGTTATAATCGTAGGAGGTTCTTGACAAATTGCTAGGATTGACTGGCCGGCCATGCAACCTATCACATTTGACGGTGTCCAAATTCCTTTTAGCGAATCCGTGAAGAATTTAAGTATTCGCATAGACCGCTCACTCTCTTGGACGACGCAAATCGCAGAAGTTAGTCGAAAGTTGTTTGCTGCAGCAGCGTCGCTAAACAGGCAATTTTCTACCAATCCCACTAAAATTGCGCTTGTCCAGGCTCTTTTTCCAATTCTTGACTATGCAGATTGCTGCTATCTAGATCTAAACGAAAATCTTGTCAACAAGCTCGAACGTCTACTAAATTTCTGTATACCAATAATTTTCGGTTAAAATACGATCATGTTTCCGAATTCCGTGCTCGACTCAAGTGGCTCCCCATTCGACTTTGGCGTAACTGTCACATTCTATCCCTGTTTTTTGTACTGTTTAATTCGAAATCCATGTCATTTTAAAAGAGCGCTTCCAGTTTCTGCAGCTGGCACGATGTCACGACCTGTGGTCCTCTAGAAAGCCCCACCTCCAATTCCCCCATCATTCTACCAAATACTATGCTGATTCTTTTACTGTTCAATCAGTACGCTTGCGGAACTCCTTTATACCTTTGACTATCAGACAGTCCATCGCTATATTCAAAAATAGACTTAAAGATCATTTTCTCCAATTATAAATACGTTTACTTTACTGACGTTGCACGTTGGTCAAGTACTTCTCATATTGGTATATGTATTTATATATATGTATGCATGAATATGTATGATTTATATGTAGGTATGTTTACTTATTTTTATGTATTTTATAGATTATTTATATATTTTTTTTCATTACACCTATTCTATGATTTTTGCACTAAACTCCCCCGTCCTGTGAATGAGTATGTTCCTTTACTAAAGGTTGTTTGGAAGGGATCGCTTATAGCGATAAGACCGCTTACATTGTACATTTTTCTGTGTAAATCGTTGTACTTACTGTATTTTCTGTTATGGTGTGCAATAAAGAGTTATCTATCTAACAGAAAAATTGTACAAAAGGCGGACTTAATGCCAAGTGGCATTATCTACCCCTCATACCTTTGGGCTAAGCAGAGATGAATAGTGGCCGGTGCGAGGGAGAAACATTTTACGTTAACA
This sequence comes from Pyrausta nigrata, assembly GCA_949316185.1. Taxonomy (NCBI): domain Eukaryota; kingdom Metazoa; phylum Arthropoda; class Insecta; order Lepidoptera; family Crambidae; genus Pyrausta; species Pyrausta nigrata. Next base: position 11,267,047 of record OX438938.1, read on the forward strand.
GTTTTTTTATATATTTTCTAGGGGACTTACATAGTAATAATTTCATCATCTCAAAATCGAAATTATTTCTGGTATTCTATAATTTCATATCTTTTAATGTCAGAAAATACCTACGCAAAACAAATTTTAAACCGTGATTCAATTTGAAACCGAAAAAATATAGAATGACACTCGCGATGCCTGGAGAAAGAAAGTGCGGGAGAAGAACGGGGAATTTGATAGTGAACGTGGTGTGACCTCCCCGCACCCCTGCTCTCTCGCCCCCTATCTTAACAGCTAAAGAACACAGCGAGCGGAACTGCGGAAGGCCTCCTATTAAAATTTGAATGGATTTTCTGAGCAAATTAATTTATTTGAGAAAAATGAGTTAATCAAAATCTTTTTTTTTTCATAGTAACAGTTTTAAAGATCGTAGTAACCTTTAATCTACTCAGCTTGGGGAAATCGACTCGCTGTTGCTGGGGTAATAACCAAAACAAACCCCGAGAGTCAATCCTGGTATTATGGTAGTGCAGGGGATAATACCGGTACCAAAATACCGCCGTACGTCGGTAATACCGAGATCCCGGTATAGAATTTAATAAAATGAATGTCGAAAACGAAAGGTCAAATTGAGAAATTGTTTAATAATCTTGGTCAGACACATATTTTACTAGCGGACCCGGCCAACTTTGTTCCGCCTAAAAGTCTATTATTGAGCAGAATTAGGATTTTAAAATTCATTCCAAATTAAATTGAATATTACTGTATTTTGGTGCATAGGCAGCATGGGTTGCATTCTTCAGTAAAACACCTTGTGATTGCGTTTTGTTGTTATCAGATTTTCCGACTCGCAAACATTTTCTAAATTCAGACCACACACATTCAAAGATTGTTTTTTTCTTTTCTTACATTATTGTTTTATTGGTGAATTACATTTACATTAAATTTTAATACATATTATCCTATTCCGGACGAAGACAAATCCAACAATATGTAAATCATAAAAATTGGTCCAGCAGTCCTTGAGTTATAATAAGTGTAATTGTAAACTTTCTTTTAAATAGATTATCTAAGTTTAGGTTTTGATTCTTCTTAAAGAATCCCTGGAAGTAACGACCTTGAAACATGGACAATAGTTGTTTTTTTTATCCTTACTTCCTACTCCCATCCAGGTATACACCTGTATTGTTTTTTATCCTTTCTTCCTACTTCCATCCAGGTATACACCTGTATTGTTTTTTATCCTTTCTTCCTACTTCCATCCAGGTATACACCTATATACTTTGTCAAATTGTTTGTTTTTTATTAATAAACATCTATTTTCTATATAAGTATTAAACAAATAAGGAAAATTACATACATGACTGTCAGCTGAACCATGGATTCCAGTAGCAAATTCAAGAACAAGTTCATCTGCAACTTCATTGTAAGAAGTAAACCCCTTGGTCCTTACTTTTTCACAAACCTTCATTGAAAAATGCCTCAAACCTTTTCCGATTTTGTCAGCATGTTTGCGTCTTTTTGTTGTGCTATAAAAAATATTTATTAATGAATACAAAAATAATGCCAAATAAAATTGTTTTAGTTTTAAGAACTAATAATTTCTGGTTTACTTACTATTCGGTAGGATGATCATTGTCTGAATCATGTCTTCTTCTGGAAGCATGTGACATAGTTGATATATTTTCACCTGAAGTTATTGGAACTAACTTAGAAACAGTATGTAAATATTTTAGCTCTGCCAATGGCTGCACCTGGAACAGTATGCAGAATGAACACAAATGTCAAAGGGTTGCATGATTGACCAAAAAATTTAAAATGCAATAAATTATATGTACTACATAATATAGTGCTTAATTTTTCAACCTATTTCTTCCGCAGATCATGATAGTAAAAAAGCCAAGCTACAAAAGTTTGGAAACAGCAAATTGAACAACTGTCAAGTTTAAAGGGAAATAACAGAATTAAACATTTACAATACAACCATAATTGAAAAACCAGAAAAAATTGAATGGGGACACAAGAAATCGCTTACAAAAATGTATAATTTGTCTTTTATAATTTATATTAGGTTAAGAGGGTGTTAAGGGCTGTCAGAAATATACAATGATATGTTGATCTCTGAAAATGTATAAATACAAAGATTATAATTAGTATTGCTAGCTAGCTACATTTTTTACTTTAAAAAGTGATTCAAAAAAATATTGCAGTTTTGATTTTTAATTCTTTAAACTGGTTGGGGAAAAAATATTCTCCATTTTGTGATGATCTTAGACCAAATAATCTTTTTTTATTTGGTCCGAGGTGATGATATGCTAACTGTAGCATTATATTATAAAACCACTGGGTTTTCAACAATAGTCTGAATAATCTAATAGGTTCAATTTGACAGCTCAGAGTTATCACATAACGTAGGGAACGTGGAGGGATTCCATAGACAACACACAAAACAATGAAAATAAATAGCTATTGATTTTAAAATAAGAAAAGATAGATAGCACTGACTTTAAAAGTATGTGATGCGAGTTGAGACACATTTTAGTTTATATTTTCAACAAAAAGTGTAAAATGAATCTAAATATTGCTGACAGACATTTTAAAACGGCCACAATCCTATTCCGTTTTTTTTCTTAATTTTAGTGTTGGTAACTTTTAAATCGTTACGGAGGTACAAAGGATGATGCAATTTTTGGTACCCACCTCCAATAGCAATAAATAAATAAATTGTTTTAACAAACACACCAATTACCCAGCCCCAAACTAAGCGTGAGCTTGTGCTATGGTGACTAGGATAACGGATAGAAATACTTAAATACATATAAACATCCATGACTTAGGTACAAATGCTCGTGCTCATCACACAAACATTTGCCCCTTGCGGGATTCGAACCCGCAACCACCTGGTTTAGAAGTCCGGTGCGCGAACGACTACACCAAGACGGTCGTCATGTCATAGCAATGTGTGATAGATACGTCGTTAGACAGCTGCTGCTGCGCTGCGATCGTTAAGTCCGTTCAGAGTTGTACGGTATTAAAGTCTCAGAATACAAACTAGCACCTTCTTTTAGTAACGACCACTAATAGCAATGTGTGATACGTCGTTGGATGGCGCTTAGTAACCTAAATAAAAGTTACTATTGTACTAGTACTTATTCTGTGCTATTGCGCCAAATTCCGATCGTTAGTCCGTTCTGAGCTGTATGGTATTAAAGTCTTAGAAAAAGAACTAGCACCTACTCATAGTAAGCCATCATCAATAGCAATGTTTGATGTGTCTTTGGATTATCTATTAGTAATCTAAATAAACGTTACTATAGGGCACCAAGTTTTGATTATTAATCCGGTAATAGCTACACAGTACCTACTAAAATCTCAGGATTAGAAATCAAATAACATCTATATACTTTGGTACCCACTTCAATAGCAATGTGTGTTACGCTTTTGGATACTAGCTCTTAGTAACCTGAACAAAAGTTACTATGGCATGTCAGCGGGGATGGGTGAGGATTACAGGGAAGGAGATTTTCTATTAGGTGGTACCTAGACTGAGCGTGACGTCCGAAAAGAGGACGTTAGGAGTGACTTGTTTATTGGGGCAGTCATATCTCAAATATTACAGAGCGCGGAGGCCTGGCAGGCATTTCTCCTTCTTCATTTTTTTAAATTATTTCTAAAAATGGTTTTATTAAGGACAATTAGTATATGTAGTTACAATACTAAATGTACACTTGCATTAATCGTATTTGATTTCATTTTGATAACGAAATATCGACATTACTCGACTTTGTTGAACTTATTTTAGGCTGGTAATCAAATCGGACAATAAATTAAGGAAGGAATTTACATTATGCGTCCACGAATTTTTCTAACCCCAAAATGATAAGAAATTGCATTAAGTACCCATGAATTAGGGTGGGGGGAGCATGGGGAGTCTCCCCCCTCCCCCCGTGATGGTTTGAAAAAAAAACACCTAACCCTCCAGAAACCTATTTCCCGCGAAGTTGTTTTTGCCACAATTTTGATTTCCTCGTCTCCGGCTCTGCGGGAAGCGCAGCCTCTTCGCCCTTACGTAACAAATCGCAGTCACCCACGCTCGCCTGAAGGCTAATTTTACATAACTCTGTTGCTAACAATTCAGGATTGAAATCGGTTGAAAATGTCACATTTGACAACTTCAGTTACTCTGTTAAGCTGGCCATTCACGGTCAGTTCGAGAAATGACTCCATTCACTACCATAAAAATAATCTGAAAACTGAATTTCACTCAGTGAGGCCAGAATGTGAGCAATTCCCCACGCAAAGGGTACTCTTAGTTTTTTAATTTAGTAGGTAAAATGGGCGGGAAGGTCTTAGATCCGGTAAAATATGAGCAATTGCGGAAAAAATGATAAGGTTAAGTTACTTTTTAGTACTTATGCCTATAACCTAGATTTTAATTACCGATATTGAAAACGTCAAATTTTAGTCGTACCTCAGAATGATTAATTAGTTTGACTGGCCGTAAATGGCCTTAAAAAAAATAGCTTTGCATCAAAAATCGTGGATGCATAATCTAAATGTAAGCCTAAATTAAGACAAGCGCCATGCCAATTTTTGTTCTACAAGATAATACCTTTCCAATGATATATCACACATCATTATTGGAGCGGGTACCAGGTTTCATAGAAACCCTTGCGTCATCCTTTATCGATTCATGGGTTAGTTTTGAACAAACTACATTTTCAGTATGCAATTTTAAGTTTGAAGACTTAATTTTATATTAAAGTCATAAGCGGTTCATAGAACATAATTCTAAAACATACTTATGAAATAAATAGTCACCAAAACAACTAAGTCAACTGTCAAAATGAACCTATTAAATTATTCAGACTATAATGAATATATACAAGTTAAAAGTTGAAATACAAGTGTCATTAACCCTTTTTACTTGAACAGATTGCATTAAGTTTGGTGTTTCCAGCTTGTAAGAAATATTAAAGTTAGTCCTTTAACAAAGAACATTGGGAAACACTGCTGTGGACAATAAACTTTGACTATACCAGGCCTGGCGAACCTTGATCCCTATGACAGTTCATGTTAGTGATGAGTTGTGTCGATGTAACTTAATGTGATTTGGCTACCGCCCTACCACTGCCAATATAATGCTTTAAAACTTTGTTTTGATGATTGGGATCGATACGTGTGATACAACAGCATTGTAGATGAGCCGTTTTTGATAAACGTAGGCGACAGCAGCTGCAGTTGATTCCGAATTCGTGACACAAACCCTAATGTCATTATCAGATTTAGATTAAAATATATAAATAAATGATCGCTGAACAGCTTTTGTTTTATATGGTTTTGTCCTACAGTTAATTTTTTAATTCTCTTGTGTATACAATCGTGAGTGCATGTATGCCGCGCTCCGTTCTATTCAATAAAGAATGTACTAATACTTAAGTATGAAAAAGTAATGACACTCATAATTTATCACTTAATGAAAACTGATACTAATAAAATCTAATCTTAAATAAAATTAAACCTGGTGTCCCCAGAAATATTTTTTATAAATTTGAGTGAAATAAAAACTATTTCATGCAACTTTTTAACATTCAAGCACCTATAACTTAAATGATTATAAATCATGTACATTTTCTGCACTAGTCGATATCTTCCGAACGAAGTAACTTTTGCAGGACTTAAACATAAAATCTGATTGAGATAATTTCTTGTAAATGTTAAGAATTGTTATAATTCCGTCGGAATATCATTGTAATGGCATATATCTATCAAAATTTAATAAATGGCATTTATAGAAGCCTCCAATTCGATTTTAATGTAACGGTGATGCCACTACAAAGTTGTGTTGTAGGAATAACTGTCAATATCATAGGGATCAAGGTTCGCCGGGCCAGGTATAAAAACAAAATATAGAGATATTGCTGTTAAATCGAATACTCCCTTCCTTCAAATCTTGAGAGCTTTTAATAAAAAGGCATTGTAGTAAAGTTGGAATTATTTGTAACTACCTACCCTTACATAAGCAATTAAACATCATACCTGATCAAATCCTTTAGTATGTGTTGGTATTTTAATTAGCTTTATAGAATTCGGTTTTACTTGAAATTGAGTAGCTGATTGAATAGTATTCTTTTGCACTACTTCTAACTGTCCTACAATAACAAAATAAGTGTTATGTTCAGTAACAGCTGTTATATTATTTTAAATGTATAAGTATTGCTAGAAATTCCCGGCCGGTCTAACACAATCGTAGACTACAAGTGTGGCAGATACGAGTCGTAGACGCCGCTAAGTGTTTCTATTGGACCCATTAGAAAATCAATAGAAACTAATTCAAATACTAAGAATTCCTAAGCTACTATTACTAAGATCATCGTAAATCCTAATTAATACAGTATTAAAAAGGCAAGATAGGTATTTACTAGAGCATTTACTAACCATTGGCGTCACGTATTACGAAATTTAAAAAACTACTTCTCTGAGACATTTTCTCCTCTCTTGTAATAATTCGGCCATTTATTATCTAAAAGTCCTTTCAAGTTATAGGTATGTAGACTCACTGGGTAGGCACTAAATAAAATGTTAACTTATTTTCCACTTAGTATGGTCAAAATGGCGACACAAATTTTGAGTGCAGAACCGCTTTAAAATAAACACACCTCTTTTATAAACGCCCACTAATACTTTTAGTCAGACAAAATAGGTACTTTATAAAAATGCAATAAACTTTTTCAGTTTATTATCAAATGCAACACGCAAGCACTGAATAGAAACAAGAAGGTAAACGACGCGTCGCGGGAAATCGGGCGGCTCAAAAATTATATACCAGACCAGCTGATTGTTGATGGCAGGGGGAGACGCTGCTGGCTGTTGTTCACACCACTCATTCACACTGTTCACGTGGTTCACAGATGAGATAACGTGGTTGGTTGACGCCGTTGACGGAACTCCTTTGCTGACATTTTTCGTTTTCGGAAAAGGCGCGAAAGCCTGTAATGTTTGTCAGCCAGGGGCGTGCGAGTTTCTTCACCCGCTCCATAGACCCGCTCACCTTCGTCAGTGTGACGAATGGTTATCAAAGCATCAAAGTGGCTGTATCAAATATTATTTATTCTGTGTCTGTTAGTGGCTGTATGGTTCAAACTTTTGACATACAGAGGGCTTATGCTAGGGCCACACTGTCGCGATAACATGAAGATTTGCGTTGTCGCTACACGTTTGGCCAAAGAATTCGTCCTATCGCAAATAATCTTCGCGAATTCATACGAATGCCGCTGCCGGTAAATTGCTGCACATCAAAGGGTTTTGTCGCGCCAAAGTTTGTGCAGTTGGCTACACGTCGCGCGCTTTATGCTGCGTCTACATTAGCGGGCTACGGCGAATATTCGTGCTAACGCGATGTATGTGGCCGGGTACATCGTGTCATTGCGTAGTATTCAAACGAAGATGATTTAGTATCAGGGAGTTGTCGGTAAACTGGCGCGAATCAAAGGGATTTGTCGCGCCAATATTCGCTTAGGTGGCTACATCTACGTCAATTCAGTGTCGTCCAGACTTTGAAGCGAGACGGACGTGCATTTAATTTTTTACACTATGGAATGGAGTAACGAAAAAGTGTTAGAATTTATTCAATTTTATGAAACTGAGAGTATTATATGGAACCGCACACAACAAACTGAACAACACAATCCGTTACGATGCATCGCGTCTACTCGACACGAATCTTCGCCCGCCTTAATGTAGACAAGAACATCGCCTATACCCGAACACGATGTTTTTGTCGCGCCAACACGATACCAATATTCGCCCGCTAATGTAGCCGAAGCATTAGAATGGCTTTAGTTGACGTTGACTACGAGGCGCCGAGCGGTTTACGGTGTACGATTTTTGTGAATAGAAAACATCCACCATCGCCTTTTATTCCTCTTTTTATACTTTTTATTTTTGTTTGAAGTAAAGATGCAGTAAATAATTACTAGCCGCCATGTTACTAGCCGCCAGTACAGCGTAATCACCTCTTCTATGTTTTCCGCGAAATTAATTATCGCGATGTTCTGAATTATCGCAACGTCGTGAAGTTTTTTTTGATGTGGCCACACAAGTTTGACATGGATCGAACACGATTTTTTTAGCGCGACAACGCGACGACGAATCTTCATTCAATATGTAGCCGTAGCATTTGCACCCAAAGGGTTTTCAAACGCGACAAAGTTCGTGTTTAAAACCCTGGGTTTTCAAACACGAACGAAACAATCGATTCATCGATAATCGATTATCCGGCAACACTACCGCAGCCACACGCTCCGCGACGCGTCTGCCAGGCAGTAGTGTTGCGGCGCTCGGAATCATTTTCATAGATGTTGATCATTATTGATTTATGATATATAAGGATGCACTACGCCATACAAAATCAAAGCCCAAACATGGCACATGTTATTATTCACCTTATGAAGCTTCAACTGGCTAAGTTCATACTTTTCATAACAGCATTAATCGACTGTGTCATCCGGTGGTCCCACCGGATGACACAGTCGATTAATTTTTGTAAGTGAAATTTGATTTAGTAACTGATGAAACTCATGATTTATATTTTATTAACTACTTTTCATAAAATTAGGTATATTATGTGTATGAGAATACGAGTATTTTTTTAATGAAGACACTTTCATAATAATCATATTTCTACATTTCTACTATACAGGTCCAAACTTGTCATACTACAACCAATAATAATTATATTGATAAAATTCACCAATTCTGGGTAGGTACACTACAACTACACTAAACTACAAACTAACCTAACCTAACTCATTGAAATGCGGGGATGGTTCACATTTCGATGCTTGACAATGACACAAACGATAATGTACAAAATTGATTTTGAGGCAAAATATTCTATAGGTACTATAGTACACACACACCAACAACATGTTCCACAGATTTATAAGAAGCATAAGGCTACTGCCACAGGTTTAGTTAATTAATGAGTGTAATAGTATTATAATCGGATTACTAAATTATTTTATTGAAAATGTATCTTATGCTTTGAACATTACGTTATTATTTCTCTGCAGCTGTTTTTATTGTTAGCACGGTTTAAAAGACAAGAGTTCCAGCAGAAATTACTATTTATAAAACACTTTTTTTCGTCTTTATTTTAGCTAGTTATTTATTATAGTGGGGTTTTATGAAAATACTTTGATTTACTGCTAAGGTAGCTAGAAGATTCTCTTCTAAACAGTTGGCTAACTTAATTTAAAAATGAGGTGAATAAGGTAACCTAGTTAAGTTCATTCGGAAGTACGTCAAGGCATACATTTGAACTACAAAAACAGCGTTTATCATGTAAGGAGTAGAAGCGGTATCAAGGTCAACACGTGTAGTCTGACTTGCGGTGTGTAAGTACACTCGGCTCACGTCAGACTACCCCACTTTCACTTTAAGACCGACCCTATTAACTACGTAATAAAAGCTGTTTTATAGCTCACATGTAACCTGACGTACTGCTGGCTGTACTAAAATTAAAAACCGTTTCTTTAGTCTAGGTACTCGTTATACCTAACTTCTACATTGGATTTTACCGATGGCTAAGATATATGACAGTTAAACAACAAGCAAGTGAAATACAACATAAAAACATAGGCTGGGTGCCCCGAATACTAGCCTAATTGCAGCCTTTTTGCATCTACGTCCCTTTCCGTGTAGTGTAATACCTACATATCATATTTTCTTTTCTCATAAAACTCATCGTCCTGGTTTATTGCGATAAATTTGCTTCATTTTCTTTACAAACATAATTTTGTGGAAACCTAAAAACTCAAGTATTTTGTTTAACAAAAAAAAATCACTGGCGACTTCATCCTTAAAATTGACTTTGTTCCGATGACGTCACGTATTTTGTTACATTTTAGCTTTGGGTGTGAAAGTGATAGAAGATTGGCAATGTTTTACGTAAATAAATTAGAAAATAAAATATTAAAGCAGGTTTCAAGTATCATTTCGGTTTCAAACCTTATCAATAATATTTACCTACCGATGAAACGTCATTTCATATTTTTTACGATTCATTGATCTGTGATTTTTGCAATTTTTGACGACACACTTAGGCATGTTCATTGTTTGACGGACCACGCGTCATTAGATACTTAATATGCTTAAAATGGCGATCCGGCCGATTAGAGCATGTGCCATAGCTGTCAGTATGATGAGATATCCCTTTATACATTAAATCAATGATGTTGATAGAAACAAGTGGTGTCGCTTGCGGTTTGCGGTCTGAGTGCGGCGCGCAACGACCGCAGACTACAGCACCAGTCGTGTCACGAACCGCGGATCGTATGACGATGAAGCAAAACTTATTGTCATTCTTTACGACACATCAAATCCAAATTACCGCAATAGGTAATTTGGTCAAAGATAATGTGTGGAAAGTAATAGGAACAACAAGTCGTCATCATCTTCCTCTTTTAGTAAAAGACACATAAGTACACTATCGGTAGCTTTATCCAACATTCTGTCTCGCACGACGGTACTGGAATCTGAGGCACGGTTCTGTGACTACGAGACGCCGAGCGGCTTGAACGTGTTTGATTAAACTTGTGAATCATGGATTGGAGTAATGACAGGCCTCTTTCACACTACGTACTTGTGCGCGCCACGACTCTTCGCTATCTGGGTGAATGATCTTTCCAACTGAGCTACGGAGGACGTTAGTCAGTCGACAAAGAAGACTTCCCACTTCCTATATTATATTTAAAGGGAGTACCCTTAAAACAACATTATAAATATGATTACATTTGGCAGTCAGAAAAATAAGTAATAACGCAAAAAAATTTTTAGGTTATCTCACATACTTACGTTCAAGTCTCACCGGAGGATATGGTTGATATATTTTTGTGTGCATAATTTACTTTAAATAAGTATGAATAAAGAAATCATTGATATAATATAAAATACCAGGTGTCGATTTGACTTACACACTCGTAGTTACCTACCGTAGCCCACAGCGCCACAAAATGTCGATAATCAAATAGGCACAAAAATTGTTTCACAACAGCCTGTCTAGTGTGATAACAATAAAGGTAAGTATATATGCAGGTACATAATAATTTCATAATTTATTTATTTCAACACATACAAATTATAACAGAACTTGCGTTAACAACCGCAGCGCAGTAGTCAAAAAAAGACTGTGTCGCAGCTGCTAGCGCCCACCTCTAGAATTTTATAAACATTTTTCTTTCTAAATACATACAGTCGAGCAAATTGAATCATGACCCACTTTGCCGATTATTCCTTTGCATTTATAAATGCAGTAAGGTTTTCTTCGCTGTCATGCATGTTGCACATAGTACGTTTTAAATATGAATAAAAATGCGTCATAACGGGTCAGAGATTTATGCAAGTTTAACCTTTATTTTAACTGCACTAGACATGTTTTAGATAAACCAGTCTTAATATGAATTTAAAATAAGTCCATAATCCAAACTCTTTTCACTACGAAGAAAAATGTATTATAATTTAAAAAATAAAAAACGTCGTGTGTCAAATGTCAAGTATACCTACTAGTAAGTCAGAAATTTTATAAAAACCTAAGTCAATATCTACAAACAAATCTTATAATGGCCAATTTGGCAGAACAAACAGCTAAGAATAAGTCGGAACACAGTCAGAACCTGGATCAGCCGGCATGCTAAAGAGGGTACCCTCGAAGACAGACGACGACATAATCATGGCGTTCGTCGAATCAAGAACGGAACGGAAGAGAACGGAAATGCAACACTATTACGGATAACATATTTACAGACGAGAAATCATTTCGCTTGTCTCAACATGGTTGCTTAACTTCGTGGCGTTACGATAACACGCGATACACAGAGGATCACGTTGTGCCCAACCAATTATCCAGCTGAATTTCAGCTAACATGTGTGCCTGGATGGATGCCGGAAGTGTCGGAAAACTTGTTCAAATTTCTCCTCGTCATAACGCTATAAACTATGTCAATTTAATGGAAGAATCAATGTTACCGACTTTGCGAACAGTTTACTTGCGTGAAGAAGTGCCAGTAGTCTCCTTTGTTCATGATAACTGTCCAGTGCATACTGCCAGAATTGTCTCGAATTGGTTTACCTAGCATGAAGATGCATTCACTCTTATTCCATGGCCGTCTAGGTCCCCAGATGAAAATTTGTGGTGTTTGGATTGGGGAAGTGACATTTGTCGTCTAATCGGGTTACTTTTCACTTTACCAATTTAATGCCACTTGTTAAATATATACTTAAAATAAATATTATTTTCTTTAACTAAGTATACTGTTTTATTTTATCATGGCAAACAAAGTTCCAGTGGAACTTTTATAAAAGAAACTGGTTCCCAATACAGACTTGACGCCCGGCCGTGCCGAATCCCGAATATCTACCTACCTACTTGTGTGTTGCATTGCAACCCTTACCCACATGAAATGAAGTTCTCGCCGATTTTCATACAAACTTATTCGTACAGATAGCGACCATTGCCTTGTCAGTGACTGTCAGTGTCTAATAAAATGATGACACGTTCGTTTCTAGGAAATGTATGTTCAAGCGAATTTCAACTTACTTGTATAGAATGACAGTAGAAAAATGACCATAAGGTGGGTCATGATTCAATTTGGTCGACTGTACATTAATTAATTATAATTTATAATGAAAATAAAATAATGACAATGTTTTTTTTTAATTTTACATTTATGTATTTTACTGGTGTGTGTGTGTGAGTGTGTGTGTGTGTGTCCGTGTGTGTGCTTAAAGGGGATCCACACTGCCAAATTCTCCCTGTAGGTGGCGCATTGTTGATGCGGCCAAAGCTGTCATTCCAGTACAGAAGTTGTGTTTTTGAGTATTTTTTTTGTGTTTTCAATCTACGAAAGCATAATGCCGTTATGTGTTCATAATATTTCCAAAAGACCCAGTTTTAAAAAAGAAGTGGGAACAGCTAGAAGAAAATAATTTATTTTAGGTAGTTCACTGGAACTATTTACATTCAGAACGGACTAACGATCGGCACTTGGCGCCATAATAACCTTTAGTCAGGATACTAAGAGCTACCTAACGACGTATCATACATTGCTATTGGTGGTAGTTACTAAAAGTAGGTGCTACTTCGTTTTCTGAGACTTAATACCGTACAGCTCTGACGGACTAACGATCGGAACTTGGCGCCATAGTAACTTTTATTTAAGTTACTAAGAGCTGTCTAACGAACGACGTATCACACATGGCTATTGGAGGTGGATACCAAAAATTGCATCATCCTTAGGTTAAAAAAACGGTTTTTAATTTCTGTACAGTTGGCAGCACGTCAAATTACCCTTTTGAACTACGACAACCATTTTTATTACGTAGGAAATAGAGGCGGCCTCAAGGTCAAAGTGAAACAGTCTGACGTGGGGTCTTATGTACTTACACACCCATTGATAAATATAATAAATCAATGTACACACCGCAAGTTAGATTACACGTGTTGACCTTGAGACCGCTTCGATTCCTTACGTAATAAAAGCTGTTTTTGTAGTTCCTTGACGTACTTCCGACTGTACATAACTAGGTTACCTGATTAACCAACTAGATACTTTCGCAATAAAACTAAGTATTTTCAAAACATTACACTAGGTACCTCTATAAAAATAATGTAGCTAAAAAGACTAAGAAAGTGTTTAATATCTACTAATTTTGGCTGGAACTCTTGTCTTTCAAACGGGAGGCTACCAATAAAAAAAACTTTCTCTATTAAATGACTGATAAAACGGTTAGAGCTAATATAAACACAGTGTTAAGAAGTTTGATTTTCCTATAATTTCACACTTTAACCGTAAAATAATGTTAATGTATTCGATTTTGTTTTCAAAACTTTATTTTTAGTATATATTTTAATAGTAGTAGCATGATAAACAAATGTTTAAAAAAAACTTGTTTTTATTTTTAAAAACTAACCTTTTAATTATAATGCACATAAGGTACAAGTTACAATATTTTTCAAATTCTGACGCAACAAAGTCACAATTTAGGGCATATTTTTGTTTTTCTTGAATTTTCATTAAGTTTTACAAAAAAAAATAAAGTCTTAAAATTCCATGTTGAAGCACCGTTAATAAAGACTAAATTTTCATTTCAATTTTAAACATACCAAAGTGGGTTTTGCCTTTATAGGGAAATGAAATTAAAAAAAATCTTAAAAGTCGTTTTCTGTAAAATTGTAGAACAAGTTGATGTGACTTTGTTGCACCGAAGCAGCGACATGTTAAACCACTTTTCTTTTACGACAGCGAATAGTTCTCCGAGTTTTTATCACATAAAAATATTAAAAACTTGAAAAATTGATCACGTTACCAGTTTGACACTAATCATTATGACAAATAATGTCATGACAATGACGATTTCTGGTTTCTGTTGCCAGTAAAAGAAAATAGTTCCAGTTGTTTTCCGCAACATGGCGAGGTCCCATATATTTTTGGTCAGGCTATAGAAGAACAATAGGTAATTTCACTTCTACCCGACTATGGTTCAGCGATAATAATTCCAATTTGTTCCAAATTTTAAGGCCAATATTACAAAGAGCCATTGACTTTAAAAGTGCCTAATTTGCAAATGTTTTGTCATGTTCATGTATCTACGATATCTGTTATTATTAGACTTAGAAATGAAACATTAAATGCAAACATATAAAATATACATTTTGTATGTTCAGTTGCCACTCTACACTGGCATGATTATATCAAGTGTTGTTATATTAAGAGGATTCGTAGCGCCCTTAATTTAGGTCCCATATATTCCTGGTCAGGCTATACATACTTACGATATCGTAATTTTTGTAATAAACTCTTAAAAAAATTAAAACGCGTTCACGAATACAACGAACTTCAAAAAGCTAAAACTAACATGGAACCTTATTAAAACCATCACCCATCTCAGCTCTCCTTCATCTCCCTCCACTGAGCTCTTGGAACTGTCAAGCGATCCAAATGTTTCTATAAATTTAGTAAATGATTTCTTTGTCATCATAGGACCGCAGCTAGCTTCCGATATTCTCGCTAATCCACACCGAAATCCGACAACTTTAGACTCACCAGCAAAAAATATCCTGGGTAACTCGATGGTTCTATTAGAGACAGATGACTCGGAGGTGAGTAATATTATCACTAACCTTAAAACTGATAGTGCTGTTGGCTACGATGGAATATCGTCTGCTATCATCAAGGCCGCCCGTGACACACTAATTTCTCCCATATCACATGTCTGTAACCTTTGTCTTAGTGAAGGCGTCTTTCCCAATACCTTTAAGACACTGATTTATCCAATACACAAGGGTGCAACATCAGCAATTACAGGCCAAAATCCGTTCTGACTTCACTTTTAAAAATTCTAGAAAAAATACTGAACAGAAGACTCATAAATTACCTTAACAGATACAACCATATTTCAGAGAATCAATATGGGTTTCGAAGTGGCCTATCCACTGAGGACGCTGTCTTGGATTTGGTGGATTTTGTGGCTAGAAAGGTAGAGAACAAATCTAAAGTAATAGGAACTTTTCTCGATTTCTCAAAAGCTTTTGACACTGTTCGTATCCCTATACTTGTCCAAAAGCTGGACGACATTGGCATTCGGGGACTGGCCTTGAACATTTTCAAGGACTACCTCTCGCAACGCATACAGTGCATCAAAATAGACTCATTTATCAGTAACGACAAAAACCTGTCATATGGGGTTCCCCAAGGCAGTGTGTTAGGTCCGACTTTGTTTCTGATCTATATAGATAGTTTGTGCCGCTTCGCACTCCACAATGTCGTATCATTACGTACTCTGATGATACGGTTTTGTTGGTGGAAGATAGTACCTGGGAGAATGCTCGAAGTAGGATTGAAGACTCCTCGCGGGTAATCTCGTCTCGGCTGAATAAAAATTTGCTCACCTTAAATATAAATAAATCTAAATGTATAACCTTTTCTGTATCTAAAACCTCTCAGCCTAAACCTGATTTGTCCTACATCAAGATCAATCACTGTGTTTCTGAAAACTGTAGCTGTAACTGCATGCCAATAGAGCGAACAGACTTAATTAAATATTAGTAGTCCTAATCGATAGTACTCTTACCACAGATAAATACTATGACGTCTCGTATTCGAAAAATCATCCCAAAATCATCCAAACTAAGGAATTCAGCGGACTATAGAATACTGAAACTAGTCTATTATGCTCTAGCTCACATACTGCATTCCAGCTTGGGGAAGGGGCCTATTCCACTCACTTTTTAAAACACTAAAGAGCACAAAGAGCTATATTGAAAGTGATGGCAAAAAAGCATTTCAGAAATCCGACGGTCGATCTCTATAAAGACTGGGAAGTTCTCACGACAAGGCAGCTCTATCTACTGCAAATGACGCTTCGACGACACCGCATGCTCCCACCTCTTGAGACAGGTGTTAATAAAAAAGCAGGCCAATGGATTAAACACAGGGTGGGTGAACATGTCTTGTACAGAACTGGGTTTGCAGGCAGACAATACTTTGTTCGCAGTACCCAAGTACTTAATAAAATTAATAAAAACTTAATGTTTTTTCATTTACTTCAAGAAAATGTAAACTGGTTTTGTGGCAACGGAAGAACTTCTAAAAAACTACAACTGAAAATGGGATCATACAATCACACATAAGTACATACACAAACTCACTCACACACACACACACACAAACACAACACCAACACACAACACACACACACACATACATACACAATATAAACAATGAATGAAATAAGTCCTATATTAATTATCAGTAATAGTACTATATTGGCAATATCTTACTTGATTCCTGTAAGTCCGGCGGAGGGCGCTAACGACTGTCATACAGTTTTCTCGTAAAACTAGTACAGGAGTTAACGACCAACCGTATCTTAAAATAATATGTCAAAATAAAATAACACTGTATTAGCATTAAGGTACCATGTACAACATTATTTGTTAAAGCCTGACCAAAAATATATGGGACCTCGTCATGTTGCAGAAAACAACTGGAACTATTTTTTTTACTGGCAACAGAAACCACAAATCGTCATTGTCATGTCATTCATTGTCATAATGATTAGTGTCAAAGTGGAAGCGTGATTAAATTTTCGAGTATGTGATATTTTCATGTATTAAAAACGCCGAGAACTATTCGCTGTCGTAAAAGAAAAGTGGTTTAACGTGTTGTTGTAATTTTCGACAAGAAAATCTATGCGATCAACATAATTTCTTTAAATGAATTACCGATTTAGTTGACATATCCCAATTTTTGGTACGTCATATATTGCAGAAAGTAAGAATTGGCTACTAATGGCAATGGAGAATGTTGTAACAACGATTTTGAAAATTGATTGATGATTTATACTTGTTTAGGGCGTCTTATTTTCTTTATTTCAACCCTGCAAAGATAATTTACTAAAATAGTTCGTAGAAATTTCAAAAATTTAACTTTTAATATTTAAAATGATAAATACATTGATTTATATACACATATATATAATAAATCAATGGATAAATAATATAATTTGAACGAACATTAGGCAATTTTACTTCTACCCGAATGTGGTTTAGCAAAAATTATTCCAATTTGGTCCAAATTTCAAGGCCAATATTACAAAGATTCACTAACAAGCACCTACTTGATTTGCGAGTTGTTATTGTATCGTAGCAAGTCTAAGTCTGATAATAGATTACCAGACTTAGAAATGTAACATTCATGTAAAGTTACATATAAAATACAGTAATTTTATGTTCAGTTGCCAATATACGCTGGTATGATTATATCAAGTGTTGTCATATAAAGAGGATTCGAAGCGCCCTTAATTTAGGTCCCATATATTTCTGGTCAGGCTATAACAAAAAAACATTTATTATTTTATTATGTTCAACCAAAAAGTTTTCTCTCCTGAGAGGTAAATAACTGAAACTCGCGGGCCTTAGCCAAGCGAGCTCCAGGTTGCTTTATTATTATCATTTACTGACTGTCTAGCGTTATGTTATGACGTCTATCGAAGATTTTAAATGCATGCTTCTTTTTTGACCAACTTAAAAAAAGTAAGGTTCTCATTATGACCCGTATGGTCGTATGTTTGTCCGCAATCATCTAGCGTTTGGTTGAACCGACTCTGACGTAGATATCAGAAAAGTATGCTTCTTTTTAGGTGAAAAGGGTAAAATATTTTTTTTTACAAAAATACAAAATCTAGAAAAATCGTCTATACAACCCTAATTTTGTAGATTGACAGAAATAATATGTTTGTACTGTACCCGAGACAACTACGTACTGAGTATTCGGCGATTGTGTTGACGAAACGCGCTCGCAATTATGGGCCATCATCCCTTTGATGTACTGACACAACGTCGGTTGCGTGATGGTTGCGTTCGCACGATCAAACCGATGATGGCCGATCACAGACATATATGCCCTCTACACAATTGTGCATGTCTATACTTGCCCATCATGGGCCATTGTGAAGAGGAGCCTTAAATAAATTGTCAATGTCAAATGAACTAGGCGACTACAGCGCCAAAACGAAGAATTTGGAACAATCCGAAAAGTCACTTACTGCCTCAATCTGTATAACAAATAGCTAAGCTACATAATCTGTGGTGGTCCTTGTCACTGATCATGTAATCTTTTAAGATTATTATCTCCATAGACTAAGAATCTGCAAGAAATTACTGTCATTATGCGTTAAAAACTACAGTGCTCGACTTTTTTTTTAAAAAAAGAGTGAGCAAACTTTAGTGATGTAAATGTATCTGATGTCGGAATGAACATAACCAATCTTTTAATCGAGACATTTTTGATCGGTTCCGCACAATCGATACTATTTAATCGATATTCACTATCCGGTATAGATTGTATTTTATTATTGGTAAATAAATAAAAGATTGCTGTTTCCGTAAAAGTATAAACTTATAAACTAGTAACAAAAGATCAATACCTACTTATTACTAAAATACCGTAGGGTACCTACTCCGTAATATAATATAGTATGTCCGTAGTAAGGGGTAATATTGTGCACTCATATTTAGCTGTACCATAGCGCCAAGCAAGATACAGTTCAAAAGATCTATGTATTAAATGATGCAAGCCTGTCTAATCACCTCGTTGCCCGCGTACCTAACTCATATCTTGGTGCTCTGGCAAGCTATAATATGGGCGGGCCCTCTAGGCCTAAAGTACTCCGACCTAACGGGAATATGTTTACATGTTGTAGCTCCATAATAAGGAAAAAAATTAAAGAGATGTTGGGGCCCCATATGGGCTAATATTCGATACACAGAGGCTTTTCTCAGCTCTTTTATATGATATACATAATCTAATTTACACTCTGATGCAGGTATCTCCATCTAGCTATATTAGACTTGCACAGCAGATCCGATTCCCTGCTGATAACCTGCAATGCAACTCAGTTTTAGTTGATTCAATTCTACATTGACTACACAAACCAATTGCTCAGCTCCACACGAAAGAACGTATGTGTGTTTCAAGCTATTTCATATAAATTCAAAGCATGCTATATCTTTAAGCATAATTGGAGGAATTAACTTTATTGTGTATTAAGTATGAATCAAAATCAGTCAAATTGCAGCAGAAGGCTTGAAAATATGAAACATTTTTCTGGTTTTATGTACTCCGAATGGCATGCCTAGGATTTCGCATTGCTTGTCTATGAGGAAGCTAGAGACACGCACATCACGAAAGCAGTTTTTTAGATTTAAATTTCAGTACTTACCGTGATAATGTGAAACAGGAGGATGAATGAGAGAAAACCAGGAAATCTTCCTAGCGGCACATTTAAGCTTAGCAGAAGCAGACAAGAGTTCCTTTCCAGGCTTCACAAGGCGTATCAGTCCACTCACATAGCCACTTATCATGCAATTATTTATAAAGCTAATGTTCGTGTTACTAATGCAATCGCACAAAACGCTAAAAACATTGTTTCGTTCTTACTTAATGTAGAAAATTAATAAATTTTATTATTTTAAATTAATGTCACTTTTTATTGACATTCGACTATGGGCTGTCAGGCAGACTTGAAATATTCGTTCTTTTATGACACGTGTTAATTATATTTAAGCTGGCGATGCATAAATAAAGAAAAAAAGTTAGTGACATTTAAAAAAGAAAATGTCTAGGCCCCTAAATAAATGTGTCAGTCATCGAATCCTAGAACTTATAGCCTGCAACTTATAGCAACTGCAGTTGCTGCATGGCACATCGATAAACCCGTTTGTCGCGCGTTTTACCGCGTCTTCCTAGATAATTTACCTCCACGTGCATGGGACAGTCATAATATATCTATATCGCGAGGTAGTAGACAATTTGTCTCTAGTGCGTATGGCTGCCGTTTTTTATCCAAGTTTGATAGTTTAAGAAAGATAACATCTGTCAGTTATACCGACTACTCGGGGGTGGCAGATAAAACAATAATTTGACGAAAAACCTTTAAATATCCATTTTATTCGGTAAAAATGTCTCGAGGATATATAAGAAACTTAATAAGCTTCTACGAGGAGAAACACGAGCGCAAAAGGCAGAGGGCGGAAGTCCGTGAGGTAGCTCCTATTTGGTCCTTGCCAAGGAATGAGTTTTTAAACATTTATAAAGTGAGTCCGGAGATGGTGGAGTACTTGTGCCAGGAGTTACAAGAAGAACTAGCACCTCGAAGCCCGGAAGGACTTCCTGTACATGTAAAGGTAGTAGAAGCTACATGCCTAAGGTGTCAAAATATGCATACAAGCTCGGATCTACGTAGCCTTTATTTTTATTGTTTATCCTACTTATTATTATATTTTAGGTTTTGACTGGATTGAGGATTCTCATTGATGGTCATTATCAGCGAGGTAATGGCCAAGATGAAAACACCACGATTGCTGCAACTACTGTAAGCAAATACTTTGCCCAATTTTTGGAGGCAGTTAGAAAGAAAGAAAGAAAGAAAAGTAATTTATTTGGTTCACTGACAACAAAAAATTAACATAAAAATGAAAACATTTTAATTATAAATGGTGAAACCAAATTGGTTTCCACTCAGCTTTATTGCTAAATGTCACCACCAAACCATATTAAAATTAAAATAAAGAAAAACTTAAACAATCACAAAATCCAATGTTATACATTACATACGTACCAGTACTAGGTATTATTAAATAACAAATCAGACTCAATACAATACTCGTAGTAACACGTGCGTGTGTGTGTGTCTGTCTCTGAGTGTGTGTGTGTGTCTGTCTCTGTGTGTGTGTGCGTGTGTGTGTGTCTGTCTGTCTCTCTCTCTCTCTGTGTGTGTGTGTGTGTGTGTGTGTGTGTGTGCAAAACGGCTGTTTAACTTTTGACCTTTTGGCTCTCGATTAGAAAAACTCTGAGACGGTGTTTAAAGGAAACTAAAGAATTTGAATTTCTAATCGGTGGTGGCAAATTGTTCCAGCATTTCGTGGCAGCATAACGAAAACTACCACGAAAAGCAGTCGTTTTGTGTTGTCGGCACAATAATCGGGGTGCAATTCTTGTGGTACGTCTAGAAAATTCTAACTTGTCGTAAAGGTAGGCCGGTTTTTTTTTTTATGATTCCAAAAAGCAATGTCGCAAAGTGTAGGGTGTATCTAGCCGACATGTTAAGCAAATTATTGCGGTTTAAGAACGGAGTTATATGTGACCGTCGGGGAACAGGGAAGCAATAACGAGCACAAGCATTTTGAATACGCTGAATAAGTTTTCGAGTACGCTCCAGTATACAACCCCCAAACACTGTATCGGCGTAGTTCAACTTTAAAAAGTATGAGAGCTTCACAGAGCTTGACTCGCGTTTCGACGGTAACGAAGTCGCGGACTCGATACAGGACCTTGAGCCGGTAAAAGCAGTTACGCATAAGTTCAAGCATGTGTTGCTCAAATCGCAGCCTTCCATCCATCACCAGACCATGGTTACGAGCTTGAAGTACGCAATTCAAAAGTTCATCCATCATATAAACAGCGGGAC
Organism: Pyrausta nigrata; assembly: GCA_949316185.1. Classification (NCBI taxonomy): domain Eukaryota; kingdom Metazoa; phylum Arthropoda; class Insecta; order Lepidoptera; family Crambidae; genus Pyrausta; species Pyrausta nigrata. Next base: position 11,289,058 of record OX438938.1, read on the forward strand.
GCTGTGCAGCGATACCAGCTATAACCTGATCCGAACCCAGAATCATCAATTTTGATTTCAAGGGATTCAACACTAAATTGTGACGGTTGCTCCATTCACTTATTCGTTCAAGATCCTCGTTCAGCTTGAGTATTGCAGCGGCAGTTTCTTCCGGCTTAAAAGATATGTACATCTGAAGATCATCAGCATATAAATGATATTTACAATTAACCATGTTATGAATGATGTCTGCGGTATATATAATAAAGAGGAGGGGACCCAGTATGGATCCCTGCGGTACACCCCTTACAACTGGTGAAGTCGTAGAACAAGATGTAGATCCATTGTCGCTAATTATTTTAACACACTAACTACGATCCGATAAATAGCTAGCGAACCACTTCAGAGTCAATGAGTCAAATCCGTAGTAACCAAGCTTCGATAGTAGGACCTCGTTATTAATAGTATCAAATGCACGTGAATAATCCAACAAGACCAAAATGGTTCCCTCACCAATGTCCCGTGCTGAAAGAATGTTATCCACAACGTCTAATAAAACCGTAGCAGTGCTGCGAGCTTTTCTAAAACCAGACTGTTTCTCTGGCAAGATGTTATGCTTTTCTAAATATTTAGTAACCTGCATACAAACAACTTTTTCAACGATCTTAGAAAAAAAGGGGAGAATGCTAATAGGGCGCAGTTCTTTGTATTCAACAGGGTGTTGAGTCTTAGGAACTGGTTTAACTATAGCAGTTTTCCACTGATGAGGAAAAACACCAGACCCTATGGATTTATTCACGAGAGCAGTAATAGTACTTAGTGTGTGTGGCAAATTGAGCAAAATCATGTCAAGTGTGATTCCATCAGCACCTTGTGCGTTAGTTTTAATAGATTTAATTATATTATAAATGGTCTCTGATTGCATTAGCTTCATCAAGGTGTAAGGGAAGTTCAAAATTTTTCTTTTTAAAATCGAATACGTTACGTTTTAGATGCTTCCACAGAACACTAGGATTGTTGGAGTTATAATTGACGTATTGATTAAAGTATGCAGACTTTTCACTTCGAATTGCTGAATTTACCAACGCCTTCAAATCTTTGTAATATTTTCTGTGGGTTTCTAGTCCAGACAATCTAAATCTTGCATGTGCTTGGTCACGTAGCCTTATCATTTCTTTTATGGTGTAAGTTATCCAAGGGTACGAGTGAGACTTAATATGGATACGTTTAATTGGGGCGTGCTTATCGAATAATTGAATAATATAGTTATTGAAAATCTCCACAAAAGAATCCACATCATCACCAAGACAGTCAACCCAAGGTATTAATTCCAGGTCCCGATGAAATTGTTCCAAATGTATGTCCTTGAGCGGCCTGTATATATCCATTTGGGATGCGGTTTATCTATTTTAATGTGAATATTACAGGTAATAAAGGCATGATGGCTGAGGTCAGGTATATAATCAACAATCAAGTTAGAAATGCGCGAGTCTGAACATACTACATCTATTAATGTCGCACTGTGACTGGTAAAATGAGTTGGTCGATCAACATACTGAGTGAGGTTTAAATACGAAAGGAAGTCCGTCAATTTCTTCGTTTTAGGATCATTTGGCTTTAACATGTCCATAATAAAATCTCACATGAGGAGAATTTTATCAAACTTATAAATGTTAAAGTATCACTAACAAAATGTTTATATTTAAATAGATTGAAACCTGTATGGCTGGTTTTTCCTGGCACAGAAGACGGACGACAATTAATTGCACATGGATTTGAACAAAAATTCGGCTTGCCAAATATTTTGGGTGCAATAGACTGCACTCACGTCACTTTGTTCCTACCGCCTGGGGTGGACAAAGTACAATTTAAAAACAGGCACCTAAGCACATCAATCAATGTGAAACTGGTAAGAAACACAATTTGCTTTAATGTTCCTAGGTCCTTGGCTGTAATAATTCAGTTATATTAAATAATTGCTTACATAATCATAATTATCAATTTATTGGAGACACACACTAGGTAGTATACAATCTCATGTAAACTAAGTATAATCTTTTCATCAGTTGTGTTAAATTTCATACATACTTACTAAAATTACATTATAATGCCTATACTAGCTTTAGCCTGAAACCAAGATAAAAAGTAGCCTATGTGTTATACTTACTTAAACTATACCATATCATCATCATCATCACCAAATCTTATCCAAATACACTAAGCGATTTTTCCTTGAAAGACGAACAAATATCAATCCAAACATAAATCCTCTCAAAATTTGATACTTTTGACTTTTATAATACATAATAATAGGATTATTAGTGTTTATATTGATAGATAACATACTTAAATTCACATGCATACTTTATTTAATGACGTTTTGTTTAATATTTTAGATTTGTGATGCTGACTGCAGTATTTTAAATGTCAATGCAGATTACCCAGGACGGGTCCATGACCAATTCATTTTCAACCAATCGGTGGTTAAAAATGAATTGGTACGTTTATACAACAATCTAATTGGTGATTATCATTTGTTAGGTATGTAAATAAAAACATTAAACTTAACAAAAGTTATATTTTTAATGAGAAAAATTATAAACTAACTAGGACTGAATTTTTTAAACACTTACCTAGGTACAACACAACATAATTTCAAAGCAAAAAATGATCACTACTTTTTAAAATGAGTATTTATTTATACTTTAAACTTAAGTAACAAAATCATCAATAAAGTTATTTACATTAAATTTATCTTAAAAATTTTAATGCACATTAAGGCACATACAAACAAAGATTATACCTAATAATACTACCTACTTTATAAAAACTTCTCTGCAACATTATTTGAAAAATTTTGTCAGTCTGGTTTGACGAAGGCTGAAACAAATTCATAAATTATATTTAAGTTTATTTACAGGTGATTCTGGTTATGCGTTAGAGCCCTGGATGATGACACCAATAAGAAATGCCCCGGAGCATACAGCTGAGGCTCATTACACAAACTGGCATTGCCAAGCTAGGAACACCATTGAGAGAACCAACGGTTATCTAAAGGGAACCTTTAGAATGCTAGGGCTTGACAGAAATATTCGCTTGATAGTCCGCCAATTGTACAACTTACAGTGCAATAAAGCTTAAATAAATAAATAAAATAAATAAATATTCACTACATGCCAGAAAAGGCATCAAGCATGATTTATGGGGCATGCACATTATATAATATAATGAAGCATTACAGGTGAGAACACAAAATAACTTAGGAGAAGCAATGTTTAGTAAGTACATGTGATAAATAGTTAAACACATAAATAGCTTTGCTATTTTTCTTATGGACTCTCTACTAGAGGTGCCAGTGGAACCGGCTCAACCATTCAATTCTACACAAAGAATATACAACATTGCAGTAAATAAGCGTACTAACATTGTACAAAATTATTTCACGTAAAAGTACAAAAAAAATTGGAACTATCTACAAATAATATATTTTTAACCACTGAACTGTTTTTGATGAACCCTAACCTTTTCCCTAAATTAATATTTTTATTTTGTTTTAAAATATCACAGTTGTTAAGTTTATTGCAAGATCCCTATGATAATAAATATTACTCACCACTGTCGTCTGTTAAGTCTATCCTTCATAGATCAGATCAGTCAGGCCCATATTCTTTTAATTGATTTTTAAAGCCTCCCACTGGCTGTGATGCTGTTTAGAGCCCATTCGCCCTGAATACTCGCCATTGGCGAAGTTTTTGTGGAGACTCATGTAATCCCTCGTAATCCACCAACATCTTCGATTGGATTTTATTATTTCGCATTCTGGAACAAGCTTAGGTAAAGTAACAGTCTATGCATATTATATATATGTGATGATGATTTTTGATGTACTTACTTTGTATTTGAAGTCATTTTTAAACTTTTTAGAAACCACAACAATATAGCACGAAACAACTCTCATCAAGGAAAAATCAAAAAGTTTGACATTGGCAGATGATATGACAGCACTTTTGAAAAAATACAGATTATAAAACAACATTGAATGAACGATTTTAGGACAGCCCTAACTAAATGAATGACAGTGTTGACAGCATCAAAAACCTTTTTTTAACTATGTCAACTCCTTTTTGTCGCGGATATAAAACGCTTATCTACGGTAGAAAACTTACCGCGCTGTCAAACCATGCACCGTAGGGCGATATAATCTCGCGATGGTTTAAAATCTATACCGCGTCGCGCGCGACGCGACAAGCAAACCCATGCAGCGGGAGCAGAGGAATATATGGGACCTCGCCATGTTGCGGAAAACAACTGGAATTAATTTCTTTTACTGGCAACAGAAACTTCAAATTGTCATAATGATAAGTGTCAAAGTGGACGCGTAATCTAATTTTCGACCAAGTGCAAAGGACTTGTCCTCTTTTTGTATGGAGGCTGGTTTTTTATTCTAAGATATCACCAACCACTAATAAACCTATATTTATCTTTAAGCTACAAAAATATGAAACACGTAACCATAGAAATCAGAATTTTAAACGCCTCCATTTTTTAAGAAAAAATATGTTTTGTAACAGGCATCATCCATTGTTCACTTGCTTGTATTTCCTGGCTGTATGGCTATGTACCATTGCCTTTCCACTGGTGGAAAATACATCTATCTAGGTACTACCACAGATTATATAATAGGTACTACAGTCAATGGAATGACAATTTTGCTATCAATTTTTTTTCATGCGTTAATTGGTATAGGCGAAGGTGCGGTTTATGTGCAGGCAAAGAGAAAAATTAATTTCAATTTTTCGCTAAATCGGAGGCCTTAAAAATTATATTAATCATGCAGAAAGGCTAGTTTTTGTTAATTCTTTAATATAATATTTAGTTTATTCTGGTTAGAAATATTGGCGAATAAAAAACCACTAATGGACAAGTCCTTTTATGTGTTAAAAAATACCTAGAAATATTCATTTTCGTAAGAAAAGTGGTTTAACATGTGTTGTAGTATTTTTCGACAAGAAAGTGTATGTGATCATTACAGTTTCTTTAAATTAATTACTGATATAGTTGTCATCACGAATTTTTGGTATGTCATATAGTGCGAATAGTGAAAATTGGCTACCGATGGCTACGAAGAATATTTCAATAATAATTTAAAAAAATGATTATAACAAATAATTGTTTTGACTTTTATTGCTTTATTTAAACCCTACTTGGATATTGCAACTAAAATAGTTCGTAGAGTTTTTTAAGATTTCCTATAGATTATTTAAAATTATGATATCATTTCAAATAATATCATTTAGGAAAACAATGGATTGAAATTTCTTTTACCTGTTAGTGGTTTTGCAAAAATAAGTACTGCGCTACCTGCGAGTGCCGGCGCTATGCCGCGCCCCCGAGCACCCCGTCACCGCCCTTCGCGTTGCCATTTAAGTTTTTTAAGTGTAGTATTTTTTATCTTTTTTTTCATGGGGTAATTTTTTTCTAATATTTTATGAAAATAATTACACAAATAGAACCTTGACTCTACACCTGATAACACCTTAACGGGTCGGACAGGGTTTTTTTTACATATTGTATATTGGTACAAAATTTAAGACCAATATTACAAAGCGCTACTGACTTTAATAAATACCCTCAATTTGCGAGTGTTCTGTCGTGGTTTTTTATCTTAGAATCTGTTATTATTAGGCAGCATGCTTAAAGAAATAACATGAGTATAAACATATAAAAATATGTTTTTTTATGTTCAGTTGCCAATCTACGCTGGTATAATTATTCCGAGTGTTGTCATATAAAGACGATTCGAAGCGCCCTTAATTCAGGTCCCATTGGTCAGGCTATACGTCAGACGTCCTTGTTGCAAGGATCTGTCTGTGTCTCTGTGTTTTTTTTTTGTCGTGCAATCTTGTGAATTTATTTTATTGCAATAATATTACCCATAATTTGTGTATTACCTTATCCCTATTGTAAACATGTGGATATTTCTATTGTATTTATTGATTGTTGTAGTATCAAATACTTATTCCTTCAACGACCATGTTAATTTACCGCCAGAACACCTTATTTACTATTTCAATACATTTGAAACTGTCGGAAAAGTTTGTTTATCTGATCCAAAGTGCCCTTTTAAAAATATAGTGGGAAGAAAAGCTTGTTGGGGATATGAACACAACTGCAATCAAACTGTATCGTATCACGTCAGGCCTCGATGTCCTGGGGATCATCGTGGTTGGGTTAAGACGAAAGAGGCTCAGTATTCAACATTTTTTACTCAAGCAGATTTTGGTAAGTATCCAAAAATATAGTTAACCTCCCGAGGCCCAGATTTTATACAGCTTGGATATCATTGTGGGCCACAGTCCTACCATTAGAACTAAAGCTTTGTAGTCATTCAGACCCAATAGAATTTAACCCTTTTTTTAAACTCAGACAAGTTCTATCTGATGCATTGTTTCAGGGCATATTAGTTATCATCTTATGATTCTTTTTTCGATCGTTGAATTTGAAAATAATAAGTAAAAAAAAAGTAAAAATGCCTTGTTTTTTTTCAGTCAATAATGTTTTTTATTTTACTTATCAAAATAATAATTTGCCTTTTTGTCAGTCATATTATCTACTCTATCTCGGACTTCTTCATTCATTAAGCAATCTCGAAACATAAATATTTTTTTAAAGCAGTCTCACAACAAAAAAAAAACAATCTCGAGACAATATTAGTAAAATATTCAAAAGTTTTGTTTTACTAATCAAAATAATATTCAGCCTTTTTATCAGTCATATAAACTACTATATCTCCAACTTCTTCGTTTACTAAACAATCTGTACCTAAAAAAGTGCATACTTTCAACAAACCAACATTTCCAACAAAGAAACTTATGCGTGTAGGTAGCTTTTGATGTTATGTATTAGTATTCTAAAAAAACATTAGTAGAAACATTGGCAGCCAATTTTATATTCCTATTAGTCCCATTGGTAGGACCGTGGGCCTAAGGAGGTTAAAAAAGAATTAGGGTTCTTCAATAGCCATTTATTAATAATATACTTTTTCTTTTTTCAGGTTATGTTAAAGAACAAATCAAAGAGTTGATGGTTATGTGTGAAGCATTATATCCTGATGACTCTTCTCTTGAATGCTCCAAATATTTAAGGTAGGTAGTTTGTAGATAAGATAGCCATCAGAATTAAGCAACATAAATTGGGGATGGGTCCGGTAAAACACTCCTCAATTATGCTGCTTGATGTAATGTTTTTTAAAAAACAAATTCATTGTGAAAAATGCTTTGTAATTCTAGATTGGTACATACATCTGCTAATCCTAGCCAGTTAATATTTTCACACTAGTCAACTATATATTTGTTTCTTACATTTACGCGAATTGTTGAACTCATTAAAACACAATTTTACAGATTACTTCGCGATTTATTTACATGTTTTATTACATGATACATTACATTTTTCGAACACTTTACTTTGTAAAGTGTTTGAAACATCAGGTTTTAAATAAAATGTAAATAAATCATGAAGTAATCTGTAAAATTGTGTTTTTATGATACTATAGTCCGAATAATTTAATAGGTGCAATTTGACAGCTCCGACATGCTCAAAGTTATCACAGGACGTAGCAGTGTAAAGTCCGTTTTTCTTTGCGTGTCAAACATTGTAAACAATCTCTTTTAAAACTAATACTCGTGAAAATAAATATACTAATTACTAATAGCACAGATTATATAATAGTTACTATGTAACAGATAAATCACTCCAAGTAAAATCGTCCATACCTACTCTTATAATAGCCTACAAGTTTTTGTCGCAGACCGCTGCGCCCGAAAATGTGCCTTAAGTTTCGAACATTACGTTATGATTCCTCTACAGCTACGCGACCTTGGAGAAAAACTAAAAAAGTCAGGATTGCTTCTTTCGATACAAGGGCTATTTTATTTGTAGCTTGATTTGAAATGTTTTACAATGATATAGTGTTTTACAGTTTTAATAAGTGATAATGTGGAAAACAAGATCTATCTAAGATGATGTTCTGTGCTAAATTATTTTCAAAAATGTATTCATACATAGTTATTAAAAGCATCTGTGGGAACTTTATGTCTGCCGTAAAATTAGGATGACTTATTAAAAGATTTAAAAAGTTCAAACGTTCGAGACTCTGAGAAGTCCAGAATTTGATTTAAATCTGAGACTAATTCAGGACATATTATGCTTCTGGTTGCATTTGTACAGTAAATACCAGATGTATAAATCATATTAAATAATTCGTTTGCATAAAAACGAATCGACCGTAACACAAATAATTTAAATTTGCGTACGCGCGCGCCCTCGGTTGTTGGCAGCCTACGTACCGCCGTCGGTGCGCTCGAGAGTAGGCTATTAACGCGCGCAAGTACAGTGAGAGATGCCTGCTAATAGCTCTAAAAAGTGCATATATTAAACAATAAACTACCATTTTAGGATGTAATTTTTGTGTCTATCTTATTTTTAAATAAATAATTTTGTTAAAAAGGAATGTCAAAATTGTTTACAATGTTGGACAAGTAATGAAAAACGGACTTTTATGCAGAGGGATTCCATAGACAACATATAAACGTTTTGTAATTAGTCATTTTTTAATTCAGATTTATCCCCATCCCCATTGTTGTATTTCATATTGATAGTATTAAATATTTTTTGACAAATTCTTTAGTTTATAAGGGTTTTTACACATACAATATAAATATGTATGGATGATGGAAGATAGGTTGAAGAAATAAGCACAAGTTGACTTTATGGCCGTGGGACTACATTGGGGGTACCATTTCAAACAAAAAAATAATTTTTAAAATCAGTCCATAAATATTCATACGAAGGAATTTTTAATAACAGCGCCTGAACTGTTTTCAAAGCAATTTTTTCATATGAAGGTGTAAAAAAATTAGAGATGCGCTGAGTAACGAGTACCGAGTTCTACTCGGTTCATTTTTTTCCCAACCGAGTACTCCGCCGAATAACTTGGTTCAGTCAAAATTCTCTTTTCTATTTTTAGAATCAGTAAGAAAGTGACATTTCAGAGAGTATTAGCACAGATTACTTAAGATTAAGACCCATTTAAAAGAAAATTGTTTTTTTATTACCGTTTTCCTATTTTTGTCTCATTACTACTCATTCATTATCATAATTGAGATTTTCTATGATTTCTCAAATTAATAATAAATACTTTTTACCCGACTGCGTCAGAAGGGTGGTAATGTTTTTTGATTTTTATTTTATTATCAAATATCTTTCTTAATATAATTGCTTTACTTAAACCGAGTATACTCGGCATGAAAACCGAGTTATTCGGACGAGTTTAAGTATAAAAAACCCGCCGAGTACACCGAGTATTAACCGAGTACTCGGCCCATCTCTAAAGAAAATGAACTAGGGATGTATGCCATTTTTTTATACATTTTTTTAAATACACTTACACATACTACTACATGTAGTGTAGTGTAGTGTCTACTACATGCCATATTTTTTTCACGTAAAAGTGTTACCAGTTTCGAGATATTAAATTTTGTTTTTTTTGTCAAATTTTTTCCCCGTTGGATACATTCATGAAATTTCTACAAAATGATGACATTTTTGTCTTCTATTTTTTTTCCTATCTAAAAACACCTTTATGAAAAAAATACTAATTCAGACTACTGTCTTTGATAGCCCGTTGTGTAAAAAAGAGTATAAAACAGATCATGGCAAAAAATATCTCGATTATTGCCAATTTTAAAATGGTAAAAATCGTTAATCAACTATTATAAAATTATTCGTTTATTTTAATTTTAGTGCACAAGTACGTATTTTGGAAGTCCAATTTAAGTAAATAAAATAAAAGTTTTTCAAGCAAAACTGTGTCGCAGGTTTTCATTGTGTAGTAAATAAAAGGCGGAAAGAAGACAAAATGATATTTTTGTAAAAAACGGACAAGTGCGATTTGGCCTCGCGCCCAGAGGGTTCCGTACTACTTGTGAACCGTAAACTTGTGTAATCACAGACGCGGTTTTCAGATTTATTTCTGCATTTAGGCTATCGGATTTCGCTTATTGCCAAATTTCAGAATCTTACGTTAACGAAGAGTACCTTATAGGTTTTTATTATCTTTCGAATTACCACTCTTCGTAGTATTGAAGTTTGGTTGCTTTAGCAGAGCAGTAAGGGTTACCAGAGCTGACTTTGGCTCTATCTCATGGCTAGCAAGATGTCGGCACATATAAGGTCGCTTAAAAAACACAGCTAACTATGTAAGTTACGTAAATCACCCAACTGAGCACATAAATCACAAGTTTCCCAAAAAAAAAATAACGTGTGGTTATGCTTGCCGAATAAATATGGCAGGTATTAAAATATTCAGGGTCTGCATAATGGCAAATGACGGTCATTTTCAGCATTTGTTATAATTTTTTAAGGTCCCTTATTTAAAGGAAAAATTGAATCTTTATAGGAACACTCTTTTGTGCATCTGTCCATCTATACGTCTGTCCTTCTGTCTGTATATCGGTCTGTCTACCTGCTCTAGAGGTATCAATTTAAAAAATATCAAATACTTAAAATGCTATGAAAAAATCAAGCTTCAATACCGCATTATTTGCTTTAGTAGCAAGGGAAATAAAAACCTTTGATTTAGGTACTGTAAGGGATTTCCGAACGCAATCCATTGCTACTGTGCGCGTGCATTCGTGCCAAATGTTTGACATGTATCTTCCCTCTCACTCGCACGATTCTCTCTGTACGCGGCGTCATATTTCTTGTGAATTAATGTTATTTATTAATTAAAATGTGTTTTAACTGAGCTCCCGTACAGTACTTTTCTTTAACCTAGAATTCTGACATTTAAGCAAAATCCGTAAGCCCCAATTCAAGAATAAAATTTGAAAACCGCAAATGTTACACATCAAAGTCAGTAGTTTGAATTAGGTTTTTATTTTTTTTTTAATTTTAATGGTGTTTGTGCAAAACGCACATTCCAATGAGGGATTTTCTGACAGTTCAAAATGTTAGTGTTATTTTATGTTGATAGATGGCGCTATTCATCTAAGTTATATAAATATTGTGTCGAAAACATTGAGCATAAAACTAACTATATTGTAATATTATGTGTATAGTAGCGAGTTTCAAAATGCAGTTAAAAATAAAATTAAATGGAAAAAACGTCTTGATGATAACTAAATTGTTAAAAATTGCCTGTTAGTATATCTACGCGTGAATCTAAAACGTGCTAAACAATAACATTATAACACATTTTAACAAATAATCAGCCGTTTTCTATACTATAATAAAACTGTAAAACCGATGCGTCTGTACATTGAGTATTTTTACCAAAAACTAATTGAGGGTGTTGGTAAAATAGTAATAGAATAGGAATCTACAACTTTTAATTTTTTTGTCTGTTTGTCTGTTTGTACACGCTAATCTCCAAAACTACTGAACGGATTTGAATGAAACTTTTTTTGTTATGTAGCTATTGAGTCTGGGCAAATACTAGGCTATAACTTATTTTGAAGATCGAAGTACCTGACTTGGAACCTTAGCAGTACACTTAAACTAAGAGAGATATGAAAGCAGCGCCTTAAGAAAAGTTAGTTAGCGTGATGAGCATTTTCTATTGACGTATACAAATTGACGGTCTAGAGCAACTGATATGGAACCCTAGCAGATTAGCTCAACTATAAGAGATATGAACAAAGTGCCTTAAGGAACATTGTTCAGCGTGATGAGCATTTTCTATTGACGTCCACAACTTGAAGGTCTTGAGCAACTAATATAGAACCCTAGCAGCTCGGCTCAACTATAAGAGATAAAAATAGAGCGCCTTAGAGAAAATTATTCAGCGTGATAAGCACTTTCTATTGACGTACACAAATTGAAGGTCTGGAGCAACTGATATAGAACCCTAGCAGCTCGGTTCAACTATAAGAGATATAAATAGAGCGCCTTAGGGAACATTGTTAAGCGTGATGAGCATTTACTATCGACGTACACAAATTGAAGTTCTTGAGCAACTGATATAGAATCCTTGCAGCTCAGCTTAACTTTAAGAAATATGAATAGAGCGTCGTAGGGAACATTGTTCAGCAAGATGAGCGTTTTCTACTGACTTACACAAATTGCAGGTCTGGAGCAATTAAATTAAAAATCTTTTATTTTGGACCATAAATCCATATTGGTGATAGTAACAATTTGCTTATAAACTATGTTAGTAAAATTAATATGCTAAATTACTTTAGACTGATTTTCAAACTCCCAATGTAATCCTACTGTCTCCAAGTTAGGATCTGGTGACGGAAACCTGGAGAAATCGAAATAATCCTTCAGATTTTATAGGCATGTATACCATATATGCTACAGCATTAATTTAGGTATTTAAGCGTTCATATTCAGGAGTCATAATTTGATGGTGCTGACCTTAACGCTAAGTAGTTCGTGGATACTTTCACCACAGACAGTTTGTCGAAATCTAAATAGGCTTACCTACTTACTTTACGATAGTAGTAACTTACAAACCGACCATTGAATAGGCTAGGGACACCACAGGAATACAAAAAATAGATGCTAAACCACATCCATCTATTGTGGTAGGGAAGTTTGAGTCTGACTTTTTCTGAACACTATAACCTAAACTTACATATATTTTATTACAAACCATTAAAACTGCCTTCAATAAAGTAAACTAAAAAGTAAAAAACAATCATTTCCACTTTTACTTAGAAAGATATCCGACAAAATTTAGTTTTGGTCGGTGTCACTGCCATGCGAAATTTTCTTACCAGAGGAGGATGGCGAGGTGATAGTACCTATCAAAAAGAAAGTGCCCATTGATCTTGATTTTTAATTCCTCTCATCTCCTTACGACATGGTAGACTAAGAGATCATGATAGCTGGATGGCGGAGTATAAAATATTTTGTATCATGGAGTCCACGCGTACGAAGTCGCGGGCAACAGCTAGTCTGAAATAATAATCTACCTGACTTAGGTTGTTCAACGCCATCTAACGGATTTTTAAATACCTACTAAATAATGACACTAGAAAAATCCCTCAAAGTCAAAGTCAAAGTCAAAAATTCTTTATTCAATTTAGGACACAAAATGCCACTTATGAACGTCAAAATATGAACGATACCTGAAGTATCCATGATATAGCCAAAAAAACAGAACATAAAAAGACATCATTTGTAGAAAATATCCGACAAGGATAAAATTTTACAAAAAATATATATTTCAAGTTTCAATGTTGAAATGATTTACAGACGACCGCACGGCAAGGTATACATTGTGGAATCATAAGTACTTTTAAAGGAGGGAAACCGCAACAAAAATGTGAAGTCTGATGTGCTGGCCACTGTACATACATATGTATATTTTTTTTATTTTGTAAGCGACAATATTAGTGCTAATTGTTTTATAAACACAAAATAAATTTTCTTAACAGGTTTTGTCGCGGGCGAAATCTGATGCTGAATTTTACAGGATTAATCGGTAGAGGCAATAATCTTCGGTACAAGATGGACATTCTAGGACCAGGACAGATAGGTGTGTTAGAAAACATACTAGATTAGAATTTGAAATAAACTCAATAGAGTTGTTGACTGTTGAAAACTTTGACTAAAAACATTTGAAAGATAGAAAGTAATAAGAAACAATGACTACTGTGTTGTTAAATATCACTGAAGCGTAATCTAAACTATTGCTATTGCGTCAATGTAAGTCATGTAAACCTCTGATTTTTATATTATGTATTCAAGTGTCCCATAAGTCAAGGTCAAGCTAAAATGGGGTGATGGACCCAGAGTTACACACGCTTAAATTTTAGTGGTTGTTTTCCCGCAGCAGAACGATTTACCTTCGGTAGTACTATCGAATCATGCGAGATATTTTTTTAAACTAAAAATATTTTTGATCTCAAAGTAATCAAAAAATAATCATCAACTCGAAAACGTGAGAAAAGATAGTTTCTTTTACGATAATTGACGTATTTGGGTACTGCTTGCCGCACGACATCAATGTTTAAAGCAATAGAACCTCTACGCTCAAAGCAATACAGCATAAACTGCACTAATTTTGCTGCGGGAAAACAACCATTAAAATTTCAGCGTGTATACGTAATAATATCATGGTTTGGCAAATAAATGACGTCACTTTTTGTATTCCTCTATAAAAAAAGTGGATTTCCTAGAAGAGTGTGCACCAAAGTGCTAAAAAGTTAGGTGCACTATTATAATAAATGGCTTTATTCCCCATAAATAGTATCCAGGACATCAGACTATACATTTTTATTGCGAAACAGCATAAAATATTAGATATCGCTGTGTTTACTCTGACGTGCTGTTGTGCAAAAGTTTACGTAGGCTTATGGTCTGTAACAAACTTTTGCACCAAATGTACACAGCCGCACTTCAGACTACGCACTTTGAACTTGAGACCGCCTCTATTCCCTACTTAATAAAAGCTGTTTTCCTAGTTCACATGGGAAGTACTAGTATTCTGTGACATGGGTAACCTGTCGTGCCACCGACTGCACATATATCTACATAATATAGATTTAAGCATTGTCCTCATCTCTATTTATCAATCTAGTAACTAAAGAAGGTATTGCTGACACATGGTTTATGAATTCTTGGCTGCCTGTCCTGGGTAGACACAACTTTAGTAAAATAAAAAACAGTTTAAAAATAATGTGTTTAATATCCAATATATTAGGTTTACTATGAAAGCTTAGTCGGTTGTGTGTTTAATGTAAGTATAATAGTACATAAGTAGTAGTATTGAAATGACTAACATTGTTGCAGGAGGGTATTGTACTTTTTACTCGGAGCGCCTTCTAAAGGAAGCTGAGCACATGAGTGCACTGCAATCATGGGCACCAGAGCTTGTAAATTTTGTCAAAATGGACAAAAGACCAATAACCGATGGTGTTTGCGACATAACAATTGACAAACCGACATTCATAATGAAATTAGATGCAAGTAAGTTATTAATGTGGCTTGTAATTCGCAAATCAGTGGGATCATTATTGCTTTAGCAGAGGGGCTAAGAATAAGCACACCCAAAATAGTGCATGACTGACCATTCACATTCTAAGTAGTGGTACACATAATATAATAGTAATATAGTATATATTCACTTTATAATACAGTGTATTACTTTGTAATACAGTAGTATTCTCGAATTGAGACCATGTCTCGGAAAACGTAGTGTTGGACGCCCCCCTGCTGGCTGGATGCGAGAAGCGGAGGACCGTGAAAGTTTGCGCAGTCTTTGAGAGGCCTATGTCCAGCAGTGGACTGCAATAAGTTGATATTATGATGATGATGATAGTATATATAGTGGCAATACACATTGAGCAAAGATCCCTTGAGAAAGTTATTTGTACAACACCCTACAAACAGAGCCTGCGTGGATGCCATAGTTTCATAATTCTAGTTTAAGTAGGAAACAAATTACTGTTGCTCACAGGTTAACCAGTGTAAAGGACCTTAAGGTCCGGTCCTTTACCTTTAAATAAGTTCAAAGGTGTTTGAAACTTTTTGTATAGAAGCTGGTATATCGACCCCTGCCGCCATTTTGATTTTTAACCTAAATTATAATTTTGAACCCTAAAGTGTCACTATATTGAGATATTTTAAGAAAAAATGAGTACAATGATTGGCGTTTTACTCATTTGTCGATCTTTACCTTGAAATATCACTGTATTTTGACACTGTTACTTAAAATTATTGTGTGTGTCATCTATCTATGTATATCACTTAGATTTTGCGCCGCCATTTCGAAAAAATAAAGCAAATGGCGGCGCAGTCAATATGTTCAATTTCCTTTCTTCTGAAATTAACCACCAAAATGTGATGTTTGTAAAGTAATAGAAGATGATGGTGGTGACCTTTATTTAATGGATTGTGACCGCAATCGGAACTTGCGAGATATAGTTTTTAAGTCATTCATCTTCTATCTATCTATACAATTATAAAAGTTTAACGAAACAAAATTACCTTCCAGGCCTTAGTTTAGGTCAGTAGAGTTCACAAATTTAGTTTTTTTATTTTTTGTCTGTATGTTAGTATATATGTATATGGGGTCCTGAACGTTAAGCACTTATTATACCATCCTATTTGTAGCTTCCTAACTTGGATCCTAACTAGGATGGTAGCGTCGTACTTAGGATCCAGACTAGGAGGTAGGATTCACCTGGCGAAAATTTGAATCATGATGATATATTAACCGAATGATTCAATCGGTAATATGCTTTGAATGACTCAATTCAGCTCGAATATATACTTGTCAAAACAAAATAAGGGCCACGAGGAATTTTTTTATTTTGGTGTAAATTATTAAACATTTTCATTTTGAAAGTAGTAATATATTGAGTATACAAACTCTTTGATACCTAAACTTTTAAATATTGTAGTATTCATCTAATGCTGGCAACAGTTTTAAATAAAATTTGATTTAAAATTCTTTTGAAAATTATGTTTCCATTTTCTTTGACGTTTTGCTTTCCTTAGCTTCTTGGTTTATTAGAAATTATCAGAGTTCATTGACATCTCGAGTCAGAAACATCTTTTGCAATATGCCACAAGCACGCAGGCGTCATATGGACTCGCTGACAGCAACCAGGAGCTCTATTTTTGAATCACTCGCGCGCAGATTTCTACTGACTTTCGTTCGTCATCTAAAACTCCGCTTTTTTAATCACTCGAACTGCCATTTTTTGTGTCAGTCAATATGAAATATGTCATGCGACTTAGTAGACGAGTGAAAATTAAGTCGCATTCGCCAATAGAATGTCATACGAGTGATTCAAAAATAAAGCTCCAGGGGCTCTATTTTTGAACCACTCGCCTGCAGATTTCTATTAAATATCGTTCGTCATCTAAAAATCCGTATTTTTGGATCGCTCGAACTGTCTTGTTTTTGTGTCTGTCAATATGAAATAAGTCATGTGACTTGGTAGACGAGTGAAATTAAGTCGCATTCGCCAGCAAAATGTCATACGAGTGATTCAAAAATAGAGCTCCAGAGCCGTTACAATGATTGAAGAAGGTCATTCGCAGCGATCTGTGGGTTTGCAATTGGGTTTTTTCGAAGAGCTATTCAAAATCTATGGAATCGTTTCTAAGAGACCGGCAGTGTTAGAAGAAGACCTGGTTCGGGCAGTGTTCGCATTACAACAGCTCAAGAGGATCGTTACATTCGATTAAGTGCGCGCCGAGATCGTACAACGACGGCCCGCAAGCTGCAAAATCGTTTACGGCTCACAACGGGTACTCGTGTCAGTGACCAAACTATTCGTAATCGATTGCATGAAGACCAGCAGGCATCAAGAAGGCGAGTTGTCCGTGTTCCATTAACCAGAAATCATCGTGCAAATCGTTTAAGATTTTCCCGTCAACATTTGGACTGGGACATAAACCAATGGGGCATGGTGCTTTTCACAGACGAATGCAAAGTTAAATTTTTTAACGACGATCGGCGTATTAGAGTATGGAGAAGACGCGGCGAGAGATTTTCAGAAGCCTGCATCCATGAAGTCGATCGTTTTGGTGGTCCAAATGTAATGATTTGGGGCGGGATAGGCTTACACGGCAAAACTGAGCTCGCTATTTTAAATGAGGGTACTTTTACTGCTCAGCGGTATATTGAGGAAGTTGTCAGACCACATGTGATCCCATTTGCCCAGCTAGCGGGTTCTGGATTCATCTTGATGCAAGACAATGCTCGTGCACACACGGCTCAAGTGACTCGGTTTGTACTGGAAGCCTCTCCAATTCAAGTCTTGCCGTGGCCGGCGAACAGTCCGGACTTAAATCCAATAGAGCACATGTGGGATCAGTTGAAACGAAGAGTTAGAGACGGTGATTAGGAAATCCACAACCAACAGTAACTCATCAACGCTGTTAAAAGGGCCTGGGAAGAGATTCCAATGGAAAATGTCAGGCATTTGATTGAGAGCATGCACTCCAGGCTTCAGGAGTGCGTAGCGAAACGAGAGGGGCACACCCGTTACTAAAAGATGATCATGGAGTATTTTCTTTTGTTTAAGTAACTTTACATTCTTTTTTTAATGAGTTTTTTCTTTCAAAAGCAAATAAACTTTTTAATCATTATTATTGAAATGAATTGATTGGTCTACACGTTAAAAACAACATTAGTTTTGGTTATGGAGACAAAAAAATATATATTGGTATTATTATTTTAATGGTACAGACAAAATACCTTGTGGCCCTTATTTTGTTTTGAGTAGTATATAAATTTACTTTACCTTATCGATCATCGAAATCAAGGAGTGCAATTATGCAGAAAGATAGAAATAACCAACAAATAATTTTGCTACTAATTAAGCTGCTATAAACAAGTGAAAAAAATTACAATTTATTAGGTACTAGCTGTTGCCCGCGACTTCGCCCGCGTGAACTACTATTTCTGTATCCTACAGGAACTGTGTTTTTTTTTCGGGATAAAAAGTAGCCTATATGTTATTCCAGACTATAATCTATCTCTGTGCTAAATTTCATTCATATCCGTTCAGTAGTTTTTTGCGTGAAGAAGTAACAAACATACACACTTACACACTCACAAACTTTCGCATTTATAATATTAGTGGGATTACACATTCGAAATTGATTCGAATAAGCTCGCGGACTTGAATCGAACAAAATAATTTGAATCAGCTCGCGGATTCGAATCAATATTTTAAATCTCATATTCGTATCCAATTACATATTATTGTTTGATTCGATTAGAAGGTAGGAACCTAGGTAGTGAACTGCGATTACATCTTCTGTTTCCTAAGTAGGATTCTACACAAATAGGCATGCATGGTGTAATAGGTGCTTTATAGACTCCAAATCTGCTGAAATAATCTTGATGTACCTACCACAGTATATACAATATGGCCCAGCGCGTCTGATGCGCTGCTGATAATTTTATACTATAAACGGTAGCGCGACAGCCGCGCGGAAGCAGCTGTGCGACATTCGCATGCGCTTACTGGATTCAGTCAAGGCGGAGTACTAGTACTTATTCTGTGGTCAAGGCGCCGAGCTAGTGTTCGACAAGGCGACTGTATCACTATTGTCGCGCTGCTAAAGACGCCTAAATGTTAAAGTGCTCTAAGTGATAAGGATGGCTAATACGGAACCCTTCGTGCGCGAGTCCGACTCGCACTTGGTTGGTTTTTTTACTGTTACCTAATAACCAATTTTTTTTTTTGTTTTAGCCGTGAATATGTACCATCATTTCTGCGATTTTTTTAATTTGTATGCTAGTCTTCATGTGAATTCTACTCATCCTTCTACGTTTTCAAGAGATAATCATATACTTATATGGGAAACTTTTACCTATGATTCAGCTTTTAAAGACACCTTTAAAGCTTTCACGATTAATCCTATATGGGACTTAAAAACATTCAGAGGAAAAGTTGTATGTTTTAAGAACGTAGTGCTCCCGCTGCTGCCACGGATGATTTTTGGCCTTTACTACAACACTCCATTGGTAAGCACATTTTATGGCTGACTCCAGCATAAGTAGTGTGAAGATCTTAAAAATCACATATATGGTCTTGCTGATTGCTCAATATCATAGCTTGGTGACTTTGCTTGTATTCTATTCTAAATACCTATGTAATTTTTTTAAGCATATACTTTTACCTTTTTGCAGATTTATGGATGTGAAAGAAGCGGGTTGTTTCATGCGTTTTCAAAGCACATTCTACACTCATTAAACATAAAACTCCACATACGTGATAGTGACAAAATCAGAGTCACGTTACTTTCGAGAGGAACAACATATAGATCAATACTAAATGAAAAACAACTACTGGATGCTTTGCATAAAGTGGAGGGCTACCACGTTCAAAGAGTCGTGTATGACAAGAGCATACCGTTCACTAAACAATTGGAGATAACTCACAACACTGATGTGTTCATTGGTATTCATGGAGCTGGTCTTACACATCTCATGTTTTTACCTGATTGGGCAGCAGTTTTTGAACTGTAAATACCTACTTAATGTATAATCGTACTCGTTGTACCGCAACGATCATAGTAGATAACAATACTCTGGAAAAAATATATTATCAGGGGTGTGCAATGTTGTATTAGACTCAACATTATAAAACAGTTATCTAGTTAAACAAAGCCTCGTGAACGACAAGATGGCGGGACGGGACCTCGTCAGGTTTTTCTAATATCACATGAATAAGAAAGATTTAATACACAAATTAATTACGCTATTTTATACCTTCATGGTAAAATTCTACACGCATAAAAAAATTCTACAAAAAAGTGGTCCCGCCATTTTGACGTCAAAATAACTGAACCACTATTCATTTAATGAAAAACACACAACGTACCTACACTGAATATACCAAATTTGATATAATATATAAGCTTAAATAAGGCACCAAAAATTCGCACACGGGTAAGATTTGAACCTACGACCTTTGGCTAACCGGGCCAACGCTCTTACCAACTGAGCTACCGTGCAGTCCATCCACCCGTGTGAAATTGTTGGTCTCTTCGTCTTACGTCTTTGCGTGACAGCAGCGACATCTACCCGAGCTTTATTGCAACAGCAGTGGGCCAATTCGTTGAATTTATTTTGTAAAGAATAACTACTTGGCCTAAAAAGTAGAGATTACATAGTTGATGTAATTTGTCCCATAAATCAATTTAATTAGATGTTTTAGTTTAACTTATTACTGAATTATCGAAATTAATTATTTTTGAGAAGAATGAAACCCACCAAATATTGAATGATATTGTCCTTATTACACAAATGCCACTGTATTATTTTACTGAAGTAATTACTTAGTAAAATTAATTGATTTTGGTATTTTTTAGTTACAATTGTGAAGACCCGAATTGTTATTTCGATCTATCGCGTCTGCGTGGTCTTAAATATGTCACCTGGGAAAACAAGGACAAACTTGTACAACAAGATCAGGTAAAATACACAACTAAGTAATAGTTTCTATTGTCCATCAAGTTCAAGCACGATCCTCCTGCGCCCTGCTGCCAGATCTGCAACTATGTCTGTCATACGATTCCCTTCCCAGCAACACAGCCCGCCCCGCTGACATCTAGCATGCGTCGTCCCCCGCACGTCTGGCGCCTTGACAGACTTACACCCGTATGTTAAGACGTTTCCTCCAAACTACCTCGACTCAAACTCAACTGATCCTCAAGAAAAGTTTCGAGGATACCTCGAAATCGGTATTCTTAGTCAGTAACGAACGACCATTTTGGGGCTCCTCCAGTGAGGTTGAGTGGAGGAAGAGTCGAGCAAAAATGGCACAGATTATGTCAAAACAAGCTGATTTGGTCGATCGTGTTCCTCGGTCGAGGTTTAAAAAAATAGTCAAAAATAACGAGTTTCGTTTTACGTTCTTGGAATAATTACTAGCACATAAGTGTTGTCAAAAAAGATAATAATCAATTTTTATAACACACTAGAGATGGTTTGTAGCATTGGAGAATACAAAATAGGATATGACAACTAATATTCCCTCAAGGTAGGTCGCGAGGTACCTTGAGTTTGACACTTGCTTACTCAAATCTTCCTCACCTCGACAGAGCAAATATTTGCAGTGGAGGATTTTTTAGCCCTTTATGCATACAAATTAGACGAGTTAAGGTGGAGGTGAGCATGAGTGGAGTCGAGGAAACGTCTTAACATACGGGTGTAATAATACTACTATGATACAATAGTACTCGTAATACATAACACCGGCATTGATCTTCATTTATTTATTTTTTAGGGACATGGACCTAACGGCTCACACGCAAAATTTACGAATTACTCTTTTGATGTTGGAGAATTTTTAAGACTAGTTGAGAAGTGTGCTGAACACGTGAGGAAACGAACAGATTTCAGGAATTTTGTTGAAGCATCACTTTTGAAGAGAATGCACGAAGAGTTATAGGTAAAGTTTTTCTGATAGACTGTACAAAAAGTTAAATTAATGACTGTAATTAGGCATTGATGGGTTTTTGGACAAAATTAAGTAGATATTTTGGTATAAAAATCTGAGAGGAAAATCTAAGTTTAAATATTGCATTTTTAATACATGATAAAGATCATTTATTTATTAATATTTTATAATAGTATAACATTTGTTATATATTTTCAATGTTTGCTTTTGAATGTAACTCTTACTGCCATACTCAGAGACGTCAATTAAAGTTAATCCTTCATTAAGTCTCATGCCGTACTTTTCTATTTCATTGACAAAGTGACAGAACAAGTTTTAATTACAGATTAAATTAAATTGACGTCTCAGAGTGCGGCAGTTAGTATTTAGGGTAAGAATTGGATTTAACTCAGTCTCATTATGAACTTCAAGATGGCGGGACCACGTCAGGTTTTTCTTACGTCACATGAATAAGATTTAATTTACAAATAATGCTATTTAATACCTTTATGGTAAACCTTTACCACAGATTATATAACAGTTACTTCGTAAAATTCATAAATATTTTCAAAATAAAGTAGTCCTAGCTTTTTTGACGTTAAAATAATGGAACCACTATTCATTTAATGTAAAACACACGACGTGATTAGAAACTGAATACACCAATATTTAAAACGATGTAGTACGATTAAGTTAGAATCGTTGTCATGCTTTTAAAATTGTGATTTCAATAAACATCTAAGATTTACATATGAAAAGCGCCCGAAGGTAAAGTATCATAGCATTTTATTGCTCTTAAAATGTACTTAGGCGTTATGATACTTTTCTTACAGACGCTTTTCTGATGTTAATTTAAAAACACTTATTTTTATTAAAATTACAGATTTACAAACGAAATCGTACTATATTTTATTAAAATTAAGTGTATTCAGTTTATGTGCGTCGTCTGTTTTTCATTAAATGAATAGTGGCTCCGCCATTTTGGTGTTCATGTCTCATTAAGATTTTTCAAAGTAGCGGTTTTTATGTAATTGAAATTAGGTACAAATGTAGTATTTAATAATGTGATACTCATGTGATTTTTACATAATAATTAGACGCTGTTTATGATAATGAGAGGAGAATCTCATGAAACAAGTAGGTTTAGGGAGGTTAGCTTTTGTTTTTGAAATCATCATTAACATTCTTTATGCGTATTCCTAATTTGTTAAATTATAATAAAAAATTCCCGAATTAATTTACTATTCTATAAATGTAATAGAGAAAAGAGATTGCCCATGGAACTATGGCTGAATGTACTGACCTAAAGATTTTTGTGTCATAACGAAAATCGTTGTGTTTGCTTAGTAATCTTTGTTTATCACACGTCTCAAATTATTATGTATTTCCGTATAAGGGGTTCGGAAATATAGAAGAAAAATCATCTGTTTTAGGTCAAAGAAAATGAACTCTATTTTAATGTGAATAAGGTTGAGGTTTAACAATAAACAACTCCAGAGCGGTTCAAACATACACAATATAACATATTGATCAAAGACGAAATATTAAGATATAAAACAGTACATCTTACTGGTGTAGGCGTAATCCAAGTTCGCAGTATGCTCTCAAGAATCTCTCTTATGATGTGGCCACATAAACGGCACCAACAAGGGACAATAAGAAACCGTCTACGAGTAGTAGCTTTTAAAAACTTACAGCTTCAGCCAAAAGTCAATTACATTAGAATCTACTTTATTTTCACAATAACTCTGACACTATAATAATAAATTACTTTTTACTGAGGAACTCAACCCAACACTTGAAACATACAAGCAATAGTAATAACAGATGTCAATAAATAATGTCATCTTTTTATCGAATTCTTTTTGATTCATAAAAATCAATCAATCAATGTGATCAAATCCGTTTAAATCAAAAACGGATTTGATTATTTCCGTTGTTCCTACCTTAGGTTTCTAGCAATATGGCTGAAATGTCAAAGGTGAGTTCAAAGGACAACAACTTATTATTTTACAAAGACTAACCCCAAAAGGGAAAAATTGGTAAAAATACAAAAATGTTCTGTAATAATTATATTTCTTTTTTGGTATGAACAATATTCTGACACAAAAATTATATCTGGAGTACTGGCCGTGGCAATCTCCTTTTGCTATAGAAAAAGAGATGGCTAAAAACTCGTTTTCATTTTGGGAGTACATTTTTTCTGCTTCCATAAGACTTCATAGACACAAACTATGGGTTCATTTTGCAATAGGCATGCTGATAAAACTAATTTATAAATAGAGAAAAGAAACTAGTAGATCATTAAAAGTATTCATATTTTGACAGTGAACAGTTGCTAGGACACAAGTTATAAAAAAGGTTTTCAAAAAATGTAAAAAGTATCAAAGAGTCTTAACACCTCCCTTTTTAACAACGGTCCTTTAACGGACCATACCAATATTCTATAGAATTGATTCAAGCCGTGGCTTGTGTAATGCCTTGGTCAGTAAATCTTATTTACAATATCAACTGACATCATGACTTAATCTCCGAAACGATTCGGTGATCGAATCTCTCTTCTATCCCTCAGCATGTTTCTTTAGCGATCTCAGCTTGTCACCTATATATTATTGGTGCCTTAGTATTACCTCCACCAACACCATCGTCTTGTTCATCATCATCACTAAGAGTATTTTCATAAAGAGGTGACCCTGGCAGTGATGCTTCAGGAGACGGTTGGAGTGGTTTATTTTCTATTTCCTGACTCTCAACTCGATCCGTCTATGTTTAAGGCATAATAGAAATAAGCTCATCAGTGTTAATTGCAGTCCCATCAGAGCCATTTTCGGTTCGATCATCCTCCCTTGGCTGTTGAAAGGTGGCAGAACTTGCATTCTTCTGTCGGAGCTTAAGATGAACTTTCGAGTTCTGTGACATGTAATAAACGTGACGATATTTGCTAAAGTCGTCTTTGAATAGAATGAAGTAACAAAATTTATTGAAGGAAATTTAGAAAGGAGGGCATGCGCCGCACACATCAGCGTGTATAATTTCAGCAGGCTCTTTTGCTCGTTCTCTTGTTTCGAATTTTTGTGGGTGTGTCTTTCTGTAAATGCATCCGGTGCACAATTCAGAGACTAGACAAACTAAGGTCTACTTGCAGCAAACGCTAAATCTCGATTTAACGTCATACTGTCTCTGTCATCGCCGATCATATGACAGAGACAGAATGACGCTAATTCGAGATTAAGCGTTTGCTACAAGTGACCCTTAAACCCGAGTTCCCGTTCAATAACTCCTTTGACGTATTTTTTATTTTGGCGAACGAACGGTTAGTTCGTGATCAAGTTGTACAGTTTCGTCTGCTGACATGAAGTTCAGATCAGGAGTAGAGTTCGTAACCAATGTCTCGAGAGGCCAGTACAGAAAATAGATTTCGCATAAGATCAGGTACATACCATACATTACAGAGTCTTAATCTGGATTCTTTGTCATTAATAATAGTTTCCCAATCAACAGTACCTTGTCCAACAGCTTTGACAGTATTTCCATTTGCAGTCGTCATTGTACGTGTATCATTGAAGTGGCTTGAATGTAGAGAAAAAAACTTTTCTAAAAGTCATGTGATTTGTTGCCCCATTATCAACAAACCAACTTTCTTTATCATAGTTCGCAAGCATTGAGTTTACGTCCATAGTGACAGGTAGAAGCATTTAGTTCAAATTGTTTGGAGTCTGTTTATTATCTGGCTTTGCTGGGTTCCCGTCAGCTTTCAATTTATTGCATTGTCTGACCTTATGTCTGATTTTACTGCATTATCCACATTTCTTCCTTGCTTTATAGTTATTCTGTAGCGCTAGAGCTTCCGCAGGTTCTTCACTTTTTTTCAATGAAATAGAACGCTCATCGGCACAAAGTTGTGTAGTTAGATTTTCAATAGTTTTGTCTGTCTTCGACATCATCATATTGTATTGTATTCGTAGAAAAGTCGTAAAAAATCCTATGTCCGCAAATTCGAAATTCTTCCCACTGTGCGTTATCAACCTCTTGGTACATTATGTTTGGCTTAATATTTTAATGGCACGGATTTTTGACATATTAGGAACATAACTCGCTAAAAATGTCCTATTCTGAGGTTTTTAAAGTTTGAGAATACCTGGCCCGTACATTACACTAGTTTGTTTATACTGAAACTTATTTTTATTGAAAGTATGTTTTTGTGCAACATTGAGGACATTTAATAGGTTTTGATCACGTTTTATCAGCTATGATTTAATTATCACAGTTCCTAGTCCAGGAAGGTCACTAAACAAAACGTAGTTCTAGCACACATCCCATCCTCTGGCACACCTCAGTCGCTGACGATAAACCGAAGGTTTGGCGACAAAATTCGTAGGGACCAAATGGTGTATTGAATGTTATGAGATCAGAGCTGCCTTCATTTAACTCGATCCAGCAGGTAGCCATCCTCTATCTTCAGAACTGTAAAGAATTTCGGTTAGCTTTGCTGCAATAGTTTCCACCGTTGGTATTGGAAAATACTCCCTGTGGATATCTTCGTTCAACCGGGTGAAACAATGCATAATCTAAGGTTTGATTGCCATGAAGGACCGTCCTTCTTGGCAATCACTAGAGAATTTATCCTAACTGTTGGACCTTTTATCTTCTTCCTTTTCCATTTCTTCGAATTTTATTTTCAGCTCGTCTTGGATTGCAATGTGACAACTCTTACTTGTTGCACGGTTGATTTTATGTATGTTGCTAATTCTTCAAATAATGTTGTATATTTAAACAGAAGATCACGTTCTTGTTTCTATCTTATAATGTTAAACAACTTGGAACTATTCAGTACCAGCAATGGTGTTGAGTCTAAGTTAACCACATAAAAAATATGTTTAAGTTTGTCACCTTTGTATTGGCAGTTTAACGATACTGTACAAGGGGCTTTTAATTGCTGATAACAGCACAGAACATTTCTTGCACTGAACTTTGCATTTTACTCGTAATAGTTTCAAAACTCTTAAGATTTTTTTAGGTCGCTATAGGATGTTATGCCGTATAGAATTTATATTATATTATATTCGTTTCTACGTATACTATTTCGTTCACGCGACGTAGCCGGGCTTTGCGTCGCTTTCCGAGTTCTTTCATAACTGGGTATTTTAGTAGGAGATCAGTTCTTGTTTCTATGCTATTACATCTTATACGTTTAACAGTTTGGAGCTGTTCAGGACCAGCTATGGTGTGGAGTCTACATTGATCACATAGATGTTAAAGTTGTCATCTCTGTATTGGCAGTTAAACGATGCTGTGTACGGGCTTTTATTTGCTGATCACCGAATATTTCTTGCACCGAACTTTGCATTTTTCTTGAACTTATAACTCTTCAGCTTTTTAGATCACTATATAGGATGCTTGGCTTCTACTATTCCGTCCACAATGTATTTGATTGCGACGTAGCGGGGCATCCTCCCTCGCTTTTAGAGTTCTTTCATAACGAGCAGGTCTCGTTCGGCCGTTTTTTCCTTCTGGTCATTAGTTCGTGTATAACCTTAATATCGACTTGATCAGGAAATTATTTAAGAAGTGTCGTGCTACTTCCAAGTCTTGTGCTGTCGCTCCACCCGTAGACATAGCTGCGCCGTACCGTTATGCGATCTGCTCGCTATGAGAAGTTGCTGCGGGGTCCATTTAAATATTTCAGCATTGCTTTCCAGTGTTCCTTGTTTTCTAAGAGTCGTTCTCTTATTTTTTGTGATGATAAATCGGCAATGAATGCACTTTGAATCGTTTCATCCTCATGTTCTCGTGCCGTGATTTCTGAAGCTGCAGCTCTGATCTAGTAATCTTAATGCTCTAGCGTATTCTGCTATCGATTCGTCTGAACGTTGTTTTCTAGTAGAAAGCACGTGACGAGCCAAGATTTCGTTCTTTACTTAAATGAAAGTTTCAAAACGTTAGCTAACATATACATGTTAGCTAACGTTTTGAAACTTTCATTTAAGGATTTAACGTATACGTTAACCATCATTATCATATCAGCCTGTTGCAGTCCACTGCTGGACAAAGGCCTCTTCAAGACGGCGCCAACTTTCACGGTCCTCCGCTTCTCGCATCCAGCCACCACCGGCTACCTTCTTCAGGCCATCGGTCCACCTAGCATGGGGCGTCCAATACTACGTTTCCCGAGACGTGGTCTCCATTCGAGAACCTTCCTACTCCAACGCCCGTCGGTTCTGCGACAGACATGACCAGCCCACTGCGACTTCAGCTTACTGCACCTCTGAACGATATCTATGATTGGCGGATGATCTTGTTTCGGATTCTATCCCTTATTCTAGTGAGATCCCCAGCATAGACCGTTCCATAGCTCGCTGAGCGATACGTAAACCGTTGGGCCTAAATGATGCACCAAAAGTTCAAGTTTTACACTATCGGCGGCAGACGGCAGTTCTTCCGACAAGAAATGTTCAAAGGTGTACCTCCAATAAGCCCATTTCAGGTCAAAACGTTCAGTTGTTGGATCTACTGAACCTGACAGGGCGTAGGTATCGCGACAGCACAGAATGTATTGGTATTTTGGTTAGCTTCATCAATACTTTTGACCTAGCCATTATATTTTAGTATAATAAGTATCAATTTATCACACTAAAATATAATGTACCAACAGAAAACTTGGCTTTATTATACTAAAAAATCAAGACATATTTTAACAGATCAATATTAGGTAGTAACTAGGCAACACATTGACATATTGACAATAGGCGTGGAATACATGTCAGTTATCTACCATTTTCGGTGGTTTTACTTTACCTACATACGAGTACATATTTCATAGTCGTTTAGTCTGTAGACTTTTTCCTT
Organism: Pyrausta nigrata; assembly: GCA_949316185.1. Taxonomy (NCBI): domain Eukaryota; kingdom Metazoa; phylum Arthropoda; class Insecta; order Lepidoptera; family Crambidae; genus Pyrausta; species Pyrausta nigrata. Next base: position 11,317,803 of record OX438938.1, read on the forward strand.
ATTTTCCCGTAAAATAAAGGCTTCTGGTTGTTCTATATAAACAGTTTCCGATAAATCACTATTCAAGAAGGCAGTTTTGACATCCTAATAATATGGTCTATAGTCATGTCATACTGAGCTGCCAAAGTTAGCAATATTTTAATTGTTGAATATCTTACTACAGGTGCAAATGTTTCGTGGTAATCCATCCCTACTTTTTGAGTGTAACCTTTTACAACAAGACATGCTTTATATCTAAGCAATTCACCATCTAGGCCTCTCTTTTTGCAAAATACCCACTTACATTTGATTTTTATGACAGGCCAATCGACTAATGTCCAGCATTTGTTGGTGATAAAAGAGTTATACTCATCATTAATAGCTTCCTTCCAACCATCAGCCTCCTCACTGTTCAATGCCCCTTGTACCGTGCTCGGAATATCCTCATCAACTATGATCCCTGCTAGCCCAGCGAACTCCAAACTTCCGCTGTCAGCATCTTCGAGGGATGACATGTCTTCTAATCTGGATTCCCCTGGAATATAAGTATAGTCCATCGGATCATCTGCACTGTCTACAGAGGTTTCAGTAAAAGTACTAGAGTTTTGTATATCTTCATCTGTTCGCCCTTCAAATATTGTTTGTCTACGCTGATTGAATGTATTAACAGTGGCATCAGATGGTTCATTTTCATCAAGAAATAAAGTGGACTCTGATCGACTAACCACTTGAGGAGTTGGATCTGGTGAGGTAAGGCCTGTAGAAATTTGTTTTACATCCTGGTCTACTTTTTACCCTTATTACTAAGCAAAATCTCGATGTTTGCCCTCTTTTATTAAAATTTGGCGCTTTTCTATTCATAAAGTTATTTTCTATGAAACTTACATGTCTTGCTATGACACATTTCTTAGGAAATTGTGGGTCAATGAGTCTATAGCCTTTCGTACTATCTTTATAGCCTACAAATATTTATATTTTTACTCCTTGACTCAAGTTTACGACAATTTTCAATCAGAGCTTAAGCTGTGCAACTGAAAATGCGTAAATGACTTACATCAACTTTTTTTGAAGTCCACAATTCGTCTGGAGTTGCTCCTCTCACAGCCTTCGTTGGTAAAAGATTTTTTACATAGACAGCCGTGTTAGCAGCTTCAGCCCAAAAATGTTTGTTGAGACCAGCATCTGCTAGCATAGAGCGAGCCTTGTCCATAATGGTGCGGTTAGCGTTTTCTGCCACCCCATTTTGCTGACTACAATGTGGAACCGTTGTTTGATGTTTAATTCCGCAGTTCTTCATGTATTCCTGAAAAACACAGTTTATATATTCTCCTTGTCACTTCGCAATATTTTAATTTTCTTGTCAGTTTGATGTTCTACAAGACTTTTAAATATTTTAAACATCTCAAGTACTTCACTTTTATTTCTCATAAAATAAATAAAAGTTTTTCTAGTAAAGTCATCAATAAAAATGACAAAATACCGAAAACCATTATGAGATAGTTCCTGCATAGTGCCACACACGCCCGTGTGTACAAGACCTAATATCCCCATAGCCCTACTTAAACTTTTGTTAGGAAGAGGCAATTTTGTCTGTGTCCCTAATATACTACACTATACACAGGGACTAAATGAAGTTGATTTTAAATTCATACCTGTTGCTAATCCATTCTTCATTAGGTTTATACTCCGTGAGTTTAGGTGACCCAACCGCCTGTGCCAGACATCCTGTGATTGCTGTCCCTCTGCTGACATTGCAACATTACCTTCATGCAATACCCCACCAGCTGAACCCCATACATAGAGTAAAGTAATATACTGGAAATAGAGAGCCATCTGGAGGATTTTTACTGTCGCCTATAATTCTATCCGCACTAGCGCCATCTCTTAGGATTTCACCTTAAACTTGTACAATACGTACCTACCTAGGTAGGGCTAGCTATAGCTATATTTATACATATAGGTTTTGGTTAGGTGGTTCACGATTTTTGTTAATCCTAATTTAAGCATTTAAATACTTCCTGTATACATATTACAAACGTATTCAAATATATTTTGTTAAAAAAATATCTTATGGATAATATATGATGAAGTAACACTGGAAATTATTCATAGTTATTCGTCTAAAGCATGTAGCATTTAGTTTTTATGTACATTTTAGGATTAACAAAAACCGGCGAACCACCTAACCAATTACTTTCTAATTTACTGCCACCTGAAGGTTAAATAAACAACAAAATAAATATTTTACTTTGTATAATGCTTCCGTTTATTATAATACAATTGTGACCAACTTTTTGTTTCGTCGTCCCCATCATAAGTAATTTTACCACTTAGAATTCGATTAACTGTGCGGCACCAATTATATAAACATATTGTCACATTAATAATTTAATTACATCTTTGAATTTATTTCGGAGAGCTTCTTTATGTTCATGACATTCAAATAAGTTATTATAATGAGCAAACATATCAATGAAAATTTTTATGTTTTCTTTTACATGTTTGTTATTTAAAGTTGCAGTTTTCACCTTCATTTTATTGTTGATGTTTAAGCTCGCCTTGCGATTTATCAGCTTCATACAGCTTTTGAAAATGGGTCAATCAACTTTTATTTGTCCAACGATCACCTTACCCTGTCCCCGGTTGATAATAAAAATTCTATTAAGGAATATGGGGTTTATTTGCATGTGTTGTCCTTATTATTAACAATTATTAACTAACAATTAAAAATAGTTATATATTTTTTGCAATTTATACTTTATTTAGTGGTTGTCCAAAAGACTAAACATTAAAGTCTCAAGTATCACAGTTTGTCCCTAAGCAATTTAGCACACCAAAACTTTTTATAACGAAAAATAAAGCTATTACGCACTAATTAAAACATATACAAAATCATTCATAATTATATATTTTTAAGAAATATTGTCTAATACTTATTTACTTTAAAAAATGCACTTTTTTATTCGATTTTAATTTCGTCCCTAATAAACGTCTACATGTTTCAAGTCACCCGGACAACCATAATTTTGTTTTGGATTTAAAATATAGATGGCGTGATACACAAGTGGCAACAAGTCTGACGTTCCGCTAAGCGGACGTAGCCGCCATTTCGAATTCGCAAAAGACGCGGCGTCAGTTAGCCGTGTTGGCCGAGTGAGAGTGGGTGTGTTTATTGTCGGTCCATCGGACAACCGTCTGAAATACGTAAGCAATTAATATTTTACAATAAATTATATTGTATCAGTTGCTTTTTAATCTATATTTAACTATGGAGGTGAGATATAATACAAAAAGTAATTTATAATCAATAGATAGCTTAATGTTGCAAAAAAGTCACTCGGACAACCGGTCACTTGGGCAACGAAATTGGTTGTCCATGGGACAGTGTGGTTGTCCATAGGACAAAAATGAAGTAATAGGCTTTTTAATTAGATTTCATGAAATAATTTCTCATTAAATTATTGTCTGTAATTTTTTTTTAGAGAATGGGACTCTCAGAGAAAGAAAAATCAAGACGCTTTCGGAGATTCTCGCCGAAGTTGAAAGCTTCTACGGCCGACTATATGCCTCGCATGTCTCGAAGCCTCCTCCCGATGCGACTGAGCCAAGAGCCACGCTGACACGCCACTACACTGAAGACCACCCAAATGTGGACGAAGACGAAGTTGCGGGGGCTCTCAAACAGATTAGCAATGGGCAATGGTCATTTCAAATGGGACTACCCCGGAGGCGTGGAGTGGGAGCGTTGTGGCGCTAATTTTCAAGAAAGGCGACAAGTCGCTCTTGAAAAACTACAGGCCAATCGCGCTTCTGAGTCACGTCTACAAGCTGTTCTCGAGAGTCCTCACAAATCGCCTCGCCGCAATATTTGACGCCTTCCAGCCACCGGAACAGGCCGGGTTTCGTAAAGGCTACAGTACCGTAGACCATATCTACACAGTCAGACTGGATATACAGAAGTCCGAAGAGTATAACCAGCCATTATGTCTAGCTTTTGTGGACTACGAAAAGCCTTCGACCCCGTCGAAACCTGGGCTGTTTTGGAATCCTTGCAACGATGCCAAGTCGACTGGCGGTATGTGGAGGAGCTGAGAGGCCTGTATAATATGGCAACGATGTCCATCTAAATCCAAGGTCACAGGACAAGACCCATCCAGCTGCTCAGAGGTGTGAGACAGGGGGACGTTATTTCCCCGAAACTACTCTCAAATACACTGGAGGATGTTTTCAAGACTCTTGACTGGGAGGGATTGGGCATCAATGTCAACGGCGAATATCTCACGCACCTCCGCTTTGCCGACGACATAGTGTTACTGGCAGAATCGCCGCGGGATCTGCAAAAAATGCTGCACAGCCTAGACATTGCCTCGCGACGTGTTGGACTCCGGATGAACTTGGACAAGACTAAAGTCATGTTCAACGCAAATATTGTCCCGGAACCGATAGCAGTCAGCGTCGAGACGCTCAAAGTTGTCCAGGAATACGTTTACCTCGGGCAAGTGTTGCAACTGGGTAGAGACAACTTCGAGCGCGAAATCGCCAGAAGGGTGCAGCTAGGTTGGGCAGCATTTGGTAAGTTGCGTCACATCTTCTCGTCGCCACTACCGCAGTGCCTGAAGAGAAGGGTGTATAACCAGTGCGTCCTACCTGTCATGACCTACGGGGCCGAGACGTGGAACGTCTTACAGTCAAGCTGGCCCACCGACTGCATGTCGCTCAGCGAGCTATGGAAATGTCTATGCTGGGGATCTCGCTAAGGGATAGAATCCGAAACGAGATCATCCGCCAAAAGACGAAAGTCTTAGATATCGTTCAGAGGTGCAGTAAGCTGAAGTGGCAGTGGGCTGGTCATGTCTGTCGCAGAACCGACAGGCGTATGAGTAGTAAGGTTATAGTAGTTAAGGTCTATAGTATTTACTATCAATAATCTTACAAATAATAATGAGACTGGTCAATAAAGACTGAAAGCGTGTATTAAGTGTAAGAAAAGTTAAGTAATACTGTTTAATTTTGTTTTAATTTAACTGAGAATGTTAATGTTTCTAGGCATGTAAAACATTATAAAATACATTTGATACCTTCTTAAACCGGTTTTAATCATTACCTATTTAAATATAAGAATAATACTTTTTAAATCTTAAAGTTTCCTTTGGACAACCAAATATGTCCACTGGACAACTAAGTTGTCCCCAGACTGAAAACGTAGTCATTCAACTTTTTATTTTAAATTTCAATTAAAACCACTCAAATTATAACGACTAATAACAGTATTTTATAACAAATGCACAGGAGATTCTATACAATATTTTTACTAATATTTCCTGTTTTTATAGAAAGTTTCGTTGCGTTGAAGACAACATGTTGTCCAGGGGACACTATTAACTGTCAAATTTACATAATTAAAAGTTATTTCTTAATAAAATCATATAAAAGAAACAATTTATCCAATAAACAACAAATATAATGTTTTGTTTTATTTGAAATCGATGTCTACATTGTTAAAAAACTATATTGAGCTAGTGGTCCAGGGGACAGATTTCAATGGTGGAGTTGACATTTTTTTGTAAAAACCGACACGTTAAAATGAAAACAGCTCTGCTCTTTATATAATTATAAAGTTTACAAAATTTTCTATTACATAAAATATATAGATGTTTAAAATTTGTAAAAAAAATTAAAATCAAAATTTTTACCATCTGTACCCTTAAAAGTTGATTGACCCAAATACTCCCACTTTAATATTTTTTCTTTATTTTCTTCAAAGTCCAAGTATTTCAAATCTTTTGTGATTAAATTGTTCCTCAAGCCTTTTATCAGATGAGGCACGTCATATATGGTACGTCGTTATTTTTGTTTTATCCACCATAAATACGGTGGTGTGCATTGATTGCCTTTTTTTAAAGAAATGTCTTTACTTTCTTGTTTAAGACTTTCGATGGCACCGACATTGACTGCTCTTTGGTCGCATACGGTCGCAACTACCTTAAGTCTAGTACTCTGCACGTGATGTATTACTTCTTTAATACAATTTTTAAATTGAAGTTATTTAGGTTTTGAGTTAATAGTATGCTACAGGTTGTTTGTAGTTTTTTATTTCTCTTAGCATAAATGTCAAAGCATGATCTGATATTTTATTTTCATTACCCAGAGTAGCGAAACCTTTGATTTCGTCGATGCTTTCGTCGTAAAGCAGTTGTGGATTTATTGACATTTCTATTTCGTCTTTCGTCTATTTCGCAAAATCACAAAACACCGGCGCGGCTCGTCGAGCGAGGCACAAAGTTCGATCTCAACTTGACGAAAATGTAACAAAAATCAGTAAATTTGAACACAATATCATGATTACGGAGGAGAAATTACTCAACTCGACGTATTTTCACTTTGCGAAGAACAATTTTTTTTTTAGCGTAACGGCCACAAATAATTAATAATAATAATAATAAGCATTTTGAATTAATAAAAATTGAATTATTAATATATATGTAGCTGTTAAGAATTACGAACTTTGGCCTTAAGGCAGTTTCAGACCCCTGCTGAACCCTCACAGACTGAATTCATGACAACTTCCGACCTAATCTCACAATTCATCACATATTCATCTGTACCTAGTTTATAAATACCATTGTGACAAGTACCTGTGGCTACAATTTCACTATTATCATAGATTGTACAGCCTTCAGGCTAAAAATTACAGTATAACCTTTCCTGTTTAGTTCATTCACTAATAGTAAATTTGTTGACAGTGTAGGAATAAAATGGACATTATTTATAGTCTTAACACAATTTCTTAGATTGACTTGCACTTTACCATGACCACCAGTCATCAGTTTGTCCCCGTTAGCAACATTCACTTCAAGCTGCTTTGAACACTGAAAAGCTGACATTAACTGTTTATTATTACACATATGATTCGTCGCACCTGAATCTATGTACCAAACTTCACTTTTCACATTCACTGATAAAGCAGTTTACAATGACTTGTTCTTTGAAGAGGTAGAATCCTTTCCATCAACCTTCTGATACTTACTAAAATAAAATAAAAATTGTATACTTACGTATTGAATAATTCAATATGTCGTACTTAAAGAAGCGATGAATGTTATTGATGTAATCTGGTTTATTTATTATTTGCGAATGCACCGCTAGTTTAATTGTAACAGCGCTGTCGAACGTAAGTTCCATAATTACAGTCCGCGATGTTCAGATAAATTGTTCACAAGATCGGCCGAGAGTTTCATGTCCCGTTGAATTATTGATGTTCACTGTTACAGTTAATCCTCAGTTTCTCAGTAATTTTGGCCAGTAAACTTAAGTACTATGTACGTTTTATGAATTTATCACATCTACAGAGTTTTCATATTTTGTATGGTACTTACAATGTTTTATTCTTACACATAATAGCAATTTCACATTGAACACTGTCAATAAATCAATCTAGTTATTTTATCATTTATAAATTAATTTTCACTGCAATAAGGTTCTAGTAGTTTTGTAAATATTGAACAACAATATTATTTATTGTATAAGTAAGTAGGCATTATTATTGTTTTAAGTTTACGAGTACCTAGGTATGCCTTGTTTATGTACTATTAGGAATTCCGTAGCTTTACTCAAAATTTTGTTCTTAATGTTGGTACGCATAAAGTTCTTTGCCTATTTAAAGTAATTCTATTATGTGACATAACTACTATTATAAAGTCTACAAGATGTTATAATAATTCTTACAATTGTTTAAAGGGATCCCTAAAATAAGAGAAGTTGGATATAAGAGCAATAAAACGCAAAACAATCACATAATATCGGGGCAATATTTACAAAGGGAAATTAATGGACGATGCTCGCCTGGCCCCGGGCTCTGCGCTCATAACTTTTTAACTTAAGAAGATTGTAATCGCTTAACAAAAATCAACTAATTGAAATTTTGTTTGCACAGACATACTTGCACCTTCGTATAATAACAATAAAAAGTGTTACAAATTATGTACTAGGCATGAATGGTAATTATTATCAAGTCAACGTCTGGTAACATAGAAGGCCTTGGTACTTACACCAGTAACAAATAAGTGATGCGTAATGATTAGTGTTAATAGAATAATTTCTTTTTCGAGCTTTTTAAACTTATTTATTTACATTCCTCGCATTTAATAATGCAATGTTTTGTATTAAGTCTATTTAAGTATTAGTAGTACAAAGACGTTATTGTTAATCGTATGAGCATTTAACATTTAAGTTATTTTTTAGGTTTGTTTATTATGAGATTACTAAGTACTTGTGTAATTAATTATCAACGGTGCTTTTATAAGTTTCTAATAAATTAATTTGAAAAAATATTATTAAACTACTTGACCGTCACTAGAAGCTTTATATTGAGAAAGCATATTCGTATCCGTCGATTTCTACCAGTTCTAGTACCTTTTTACCCTTTCCCTTGTTTCCGGGACAGTGGCGACACCTGGCGGCCGCGCGACATTTATAGTTTCCTTAAGTGTGTAGCGCCATTTTTGTCCATTGGCGTTTTGTATTCCGTCGAAGCAACTTGTGCGCAGCAGGCTCACCAGTGAAGTAAATATAATCAAAGTGAGTGAATATAAAACCACGTAAGTAGAAAAAATTCTACCTTACGAATTGTTGTTCACAGTGAAAATACCACGCAGTCATGACATTCAACGGTTTTTCCGTTCGGATCTCGTGGTAAGTTTATTAAAGAATTGCCAGTTCGTAATTTATAGATTTCACTTGCTAAATTAAATAAAATAAGTACCAACCTACATAGTTTTTTGTAATGCATGAAAACTAAAGTAACATCGCATCGAGCAGAACGCGACGAGGACGCAAAGTGCTCAGAGTAGTTCTAATGACAGCAGTTCAATATCAAGCTCGTTTTGTCTCTGGCCCGTGTTCACTGGGTGTGCTTACTTCTCTTACAGGGCTAACCGGCCATATGCTTTCTTATTTGTGGGACCGGCAATGACAGAGGCGGTCACGCCGCCGCTGTCAGCCCTGTAAGAGAAGTAAGCACACCCGCCATTCCGAATATCTAGAAAATGTGTGAGCTCTGCATGTTTCTAATCGTATTGATCCTACTGGTAATTGAAATAGTGTTGAAATATAAATTGTTTTTATAAATTAAGCAATTTCTTTACAAGTTTGTACGTGTTGATATAGATTATCAATACGGGGTTCGGTTTGTTCAGAGCTTAGCGAAAAACAACGTCACTGACGACTGTCATGGCGACGAACGACATATCTTTAGAAAATTATTGTTTTTAAGTGATAAGCATTCACTATACAATTTAAATATATTATTGCACTTGAAAAAAACGACCACCAGAGGCGGGAATCGAACCCGCGTTCCTCGCATACCGGGCGATTGCCTAACCTCTCGGCCACCCTGGCGTTGGCAGAGCCTGTCGAAATTTTCAAGTGCTTCTTAACGCTGTAATGCCGCGTTGCTTTCATCAATGTTACTGGGATTATACCCTCAACACTCGAAAGAAATACTTTTGCAAGTATTTAACAATCGAAAGATGAAGCTTGCAAATTAGATAATTATTGTTTTTAAGTGATAAGCATTCACTATGCAATTTAAACATATTATTGCACTTGAAAAAAAAACGACCACCAGAGGCGGGAATCGAACCCGCGTTCCTCGCATACCGGGCGATTGCCTAACCTCTCGGCCACCCTGGCGTTGGCAGAGCCTGTCGAAATTTTCAAGTGCTTCTTAACGCTGTAATGCCGCGTTGCTTTCATCAATGTTATTGGGATTATACCCTCAACACTCGAAAGAAATACTTTTGCAAGTATTTAACAATCGAAAGATGAAGCTTGCAAATTAGATAATTATTGTTTTTAAGTGATAAGCATTCACTATGCAATTTAAATATATTATTGCACTTGACAAAAAAACGACCACCAGAGGCGGGAATCGAACCCGCGTTCCTCGCATACTGGGCGATTGCCTAACCTCTCGGCCACCCTGGCGTTGGCAGAGCCTGTCGAAATTTTCAAGTGCTTCTTAACGCTGTAATGCCGCGTTGCTTTCATCAATGTTATTGGGATTATACCCTCAACACTCGAAAGAAATACTTTTGCAAGTATTTAACAATCGAAAGATGAAGCTTGCAAATTAGATAATTATTGTTTTTAAGTGATAAGCATTCACTATGCAATTTAAATATATTATTGCACTTGAAAAAAAACGACCACCAGAGGCGGGAATCGAACCCGCGTTCCTCGCATACCGGGCGATTGCCTAACCTCTCGGCCACCCTGGCGTTGGCAGAGCCTGTCGAAATTTTCAAGTGCTTCTTAACGCTGTAATGCCGCGTTGCTTTCATCAATGTTATTGGGATTATACCATCAACACTCGAAAGAAATACTTTTGCAAGTATTTAACAATCGAAAGATGAAGCTTGCAAATTAGATAATTATTGTTTTTAAGTGATAAGCATTCACTATGCAATTTAAATATATTATTGCACTTGACAAAAAAACGACCACCAGAGGCGGGAATCGAACCCGCGTTCCTCGCATACTGGGCGATTGCCTAACCTCTCGGCCACCCTGGCGTTGGCAGAGCCTGTCGAAATTTTCAAGTGCTTCTTAACGCTGTAATGCCGCGTTGCTTTCATCAATGTTATTGGGATTATACCATCAACACTCGGAAGAAATACTTTTGCAAGTATTTAACAATCGAAAGATGAAGCTTGCAAATTAGATAATTATTGTTTTTAAGTGATAAGCATTCACTATGCAATTTAAATATATTATTGCACTTGACAAAAAAACGACCACCAGAGGCGGGAATCGAACCCGCGTTCCTCGCATACCGGGCGATTGCCTAACCTCTCGGCCACCCTGGCGTTGGCAGAGCCTGTCGAAATTTTCAAGTGCTTCTTAACGCTGTAATGCCGCGTTGCTTTCATCAATGTTATTGGGATTATACCCTCAACACTCGAAAGAAATACTTTTGCAAGTATTTAACAATCGAAAGATGAAGCTTGCAAATTAGATAATTATTGTTTTTAAGTGATAAGCATTCACTATGCAATTTAAATATATTATTGCACTTGAAAAAAAACGACCACCAGAGGCGGGAATCGAACCCGCGTTCCTCGCATACCGGGCGATTGCCTAACCTCTCGGCCACCCTGGCGTTGGCAGAGCCTGTCGAAATTTTCAAGTGCTTCTTAACGCTGTAATGCCGCGTTGCTTTCATCAATGTTATTGGGATTATACCCTCAACACTCGAAAGAAATACTTTTGCAAGTATTTAACAATCGAAAGATGAAGCTTGCAAATTAGATAATTATTGTTTTTAAGTGATAAGCATTCACTATGCAATTTAAATATATTATTGCACTTGAAAAAAAACGACCACCAGAGGCGGGAATCGAACCCGCGTTCCTCGCATACCGGGCGATTGCCTAACCTCTCGGCCACCCTGGCGTTGGCAGAGCCTGTCGAAATTTTCAAGTGCTTCTTAACGCTGTAATGCCGCGTTGCTTTCATCAATGTTATTGGGATTATACCATCAACACTCGAAAGAAATACTTTTGCAAGTATTTAACAATCGAAAGATGAAGCTTGCAAATTAGATAATTATTGTTTTTAAGTGATAAGCATTCACTATGCAATTTAAATATATTATTGCACTTGACAAAAAAACGACCACCAGAGGCGGGAATCGAACCCGCGTTCCTCGCATACCGGGCGATTGCCTAACCTCTCGGCCACCCTGGCGTTGGCAGAGCCTGTCGAAATTTTCAAGTGCTTCTTAACTCTGTAATGCCGCGTTGCTTTCATCAATGTTATTGGGATTATACCCTCAACACTCGAAAGAAATACTTTTGCAAGTATTTAACAATCGAAAGATGAAGCTTGCAAATTAGATAATTATTGTTTTTAAGTGATAAGCATTCACTATACAATTTAAATATATTATTGCACTTGAAAAAAACGACCACCAGAGGCGGGAATCGAACCCGCGTTCCTCGCATACCGGGCGATTGCCTAACCTCTCGGCCACCCTGGCGTTGGCAGAGCCTGTCGAAATTTTCAAGTGCTTCTTAACGCTGTAATGCCGCGTTGCTTTCATCAATGTTATTGGGATTATACCCTCAACACTCGAAAGAAATACTTTTGCAAGTATTTAACAATCGAAAGATGAAGCTTGCAAATTAGATAATTATTGTTTTTAAGTGATAAGCATTCACTATGCAATTTAAATATATTATTGCACTTGAAAAAAAACGACCACCAGAGGCGGGAATCGAACCCGCGTTCCTCGCATACCGGGCGATTGCCTAACCTCTCGGCCACCCTGGCGTTGGCAGAGCCTGTCGAAATTTTCAAGTGCTTCTTAACGCTGTAATGCCGCGTTGCTTTCATCAATGTTATTGGGATTATACCCTCAACACTCGAAAGAAATACTTTTGCAAGTATTTAACAATCGAAAGATGAAGCTTGCAAATTAGATAATTATTGTTTTTAAGTGATAAGCATTCACTATGCAATTTAAATATATTATTGCACTTGAAAAAAAACGACCACCAGAGGCGGGAATCGAACCCGCGTTCCTCGCATACCGGGCGATTGCCTAACCTCTCGGCCACCCTGGCGTTGGCAGAGCCTGTCGAAATTTTCAAGTGCTTCTTAACGCTGTAATGCCGCGTTGCTTTCATCAATGTTATTGGGATTATACCATCAACACTCGAAAGAAATACTTTTGCAAGTATTTAACAATCGAAAGATGAAGCTTGCAAATTAGATAATTATTGTTTTTAAGTGATAAGCATTCACTATGCAATTTAAATATATTATTGCACTTGACAAAAAAACGACCACCAGAGGCGGGAATCGAACCCGCGTTCTTCACATACCGGGCGATTGCCTAACCTCTCGGCCACCCTGGCGTTGGCAGAATTTTCAAGTGCTTCTTAACGCTGTAATGCCGCGTTGCTTTCATCAATGTTATTGATATAATATTTCGAGTGTTGAGGGTATAATCCCAATAACATTGATGAAAGCAACGCGGCATTACAGCGTTAAGAAGCACTTGAAAATTTCGACAGGCTCTGTGGATTTAACCAAGGTAAGTTTTCGCATATGGGTAGGCACTTAAATGCTCAATATAGCCGCCCTTAGTGGGGGCATGGCTTGCGAAAACCAGCAGTTCCATCGCGTGGAACTCATAATATTTTTCATTAACCAAACCTTACTGCCTATGCACATGCATTCTTATTCATATAACAACCCACCCTCACGGGGTGGATCCAAGGTAAGTTTTTGCATAATTATGGGTCAGCACTTAAATGCTCAATATAGCCGCCCTTCACGGGGGCATGGCTTGCGAAAGCCAGCAGTTACATCGCATGGAACTTATAATATTTTTATGAACCAACCCTTACTTCCTATGCACATGCATTCTTATTCATATAACAACTCACCCTCGCGGGGTGGATCCAACCAAGGTAAGTTTTTGCATATGGGTCAGCACTTAAATGCTCAATATAGCCGCCCTTAGCGGGGGCATGGCTTGTGAAAACCAGCAGTTACATCGCGTAGAACTCATAATATTTTTCAAGAACCAAAGCTTACTTCCTATGCACATGCATTCTTATTCATATAACAACTCACCCTCGCGGGGTGGATTCAACCATTGTAAGTATCTTGATATGGCTAAGCACTTAAATGCTCAAGATAGCCATTAGCCACTCTTCGTCAATCTTAATTCCTATGCACATGAATTGTTAGTCAAAATATAACAACCCACACTTACGGGGTGGATTCAACCAAGGTAAGTATCCGCATATGGGTCAGCACTAAAATGCTCAATATAGCTGCCCTTCGCAGTGGCATGCCTTGGAAAATCAGCAGTTCCATCGTGTGGAACTTATAATATTTTATTCATGAACCAAACCTTACTGCCTATGTTCTTGCATTCTTATCATATAGCAACCTACCCTCGCGGGATGGATTCAGGCAAAGTAGCTCCCCGCACTTAAATGATCAACACGTAAGTCAGAATTCTAGTGGAAGAGGTTCATTTCACAACAGAGGCTTTCGGCCCGCTCGCGGAGGCATCCGAGGACGCTCCAAGTGGCTCTAGTGTAAGCTGAAAAACTTTAGACAATGACTCATTTCAAGCAGGTAAGTTGCGTACTATCACCGTCAGTGGAGGAAAATGGGAGCACAAGGAATTGTATCAAAGCTGAATATTACATTTCCAAATAAATCAGATGGATCAGCCTGTCCAATATTCGATTACGTAATAGCAACCTCAAGACTGGCTGTGCAAGTTCCCAGTCCTATTGCCATTTGAAAGTGTGTGCGTGCCTTACCCACACACACAGGCGCTTTCTTACGCCTGATGTAAAATAAAAAGTTGTTGGAACTGACGTGCCCGCTATTCGGCTTTAGCACGGTTCCAGAGACCTTTTACACTATCACGAATTGGCTAGCCTAAATACTGCGTGACAGATGGAATGTAAAAATAATTGTTTATGAGTCTTTTAACAAATTTTAATAGCCCAAACACACATGCTTCGCGAGTGGGTTTGACTGAAAGTTCACAGGTTCTTGGATGAAAGATAAGGTTTGAAATCTGTCTTATATCCGCAAAGCATAACTTTTTTAGTAATAATTTGGAGGACTTGGAACTATCTAAATTCCTTGCCGAAAATAAAGTCGGTTGCAAAAATACAGCGATCAATAAATCTAAGGACTACCGATTATAATTAATTGGGCTTCTAATTTTTGCCAGCTTTGCTGCCTCTCGAAGTTGGCTAAATCATCAACAGTTTTTAACGTTACCAAATCTTCGAAGATCTACAAACTAAATTGCTACTAATTTAGTTACTTAGAACTTCATAACCTCCTCCAAACGATCTAGCTCTCATGGGTCACAAGGAGAAGGGGTGTTGCGCTGAAAACAAAAATAGATGCTAAATATACTGTATGCTCTTCAGAGCCAAGCCCAAGAACTGCATCACAGTTCAGTCCTCATATCTCTTTGTCCAATGCGACATCAAGACAGCAGTGTCTCATGCACGAAAAAGGTGAGGCACGATATCGCTACTCCTGATAGAGCGACCCATAACAACGATGCCGATCACTTTTCGCATCGTCGCCTTTCTCCGGACTAGAATGGCATCTACTGCCGGCCTGTGCAAAAATTGTATTTGAATACTAAATCCCTTTTCTTCTTAGGACCGCGCATGTTGTTTACAATTTATGTGTCATGATGTAAGACCGCCAAGCCCTTTTTCATGACGCGTTCAGCAGTGTTCCATGGAACGCATCGCATGGGTGTTTCTGCCACCATTTCTTATATCCAGAGTATTGGGTCATCTAAATCAGTCTTTCACTACGGTGGAAGAAGGTATTGGCCCAAATAGACCTCAAAAACCGAACCTAGGGTTCGGCAGCACTACAAAAACTCTTTATCTATTCGACGACGGGCCTCATACCATCGCGGGTCGAAGATTAAACTCTCGGGTATAGAAATGTGGGGTTTGGTCCTCCAGGCGAAAAACATTAAACCCTGAATAGTTGACCTTACTAAGATGTTCTTGGCGGAAGTCTACCCATAAAACAGATGAGGTGGCCTGGAAACGATAGACTTTTTAGTGCAAAAACGTAAACACAATAGTTTTTAATTTTTTTTCCGTTATTCCAAAAACTTAGTACCGGGTTTAAGACAGGACTAAGGTATTAGCTAGCCAATTAGAAAAGCGCTTCTCTATTAGGTTATGTCACGAATGTGACATTAATCCTCTGTTGTCGGCTAATATTTAGACCCATTTTAAACCTGGTCTAATTTTTTTGTAATAACACCGTCAGTGTTCTTTTCTTATTTATATAAGTTTCTTATTTAAACTCATATAAATACGATATAAACAAAAAAAAACCTTATGGTTCGCAATCAGCAATGTTTGTGTCAAATCTGCATCTAGTGCACAATTACTTGTCATATAATACAACTTTTACAAAAGTCCCACACGTTAAAACACTGAAGCATCTGGTAATTTAAGCTCGCAGAGTTGACGTTACAAATGATTTTTGAATATTGCTATTTTACTTGGAATTATTTATGACGTGATCTTACTGACAATAGACTCTAGTCACTGTATTAGATATTAACAGTAATATTTTTTCCTATTTAAGGCAGTCTGTAAACTGATTTCGAACACTTAATTCAAACTTAAATCCTGTGCTGTGGTTTGACAAAACAATTGATCCGCTAAAATATAATAACGTGACGTGAATATAATGACGTAACTCGGCTAAGTCATTAAATGTATTTATTACACAAGTAATGTGTCTGTTTGGAGCCGCTTCACGTACAAATTAATAGCCTGTTGGATAAAAATTATTTTCAAGGGTTATACCGAATCCTGGAAGAGTTAGATCAGCAGTAGCCGTAGCCTCTAAAGGGTTAACTCGAAAATCATTCCCTAGAAGAAATCTTAGCCCAAGGAAATTGGCGATCATATACGTTCCAAAATGCTGTCGACGAGAAAATAGTACCTTGTATACTATCACACAATTTGTTTGAATCAATAAGCTAGAATAATATTATATAAAATTTATGGCAATTATATACCATAGTTTAAACTATAAAGTTCTATAATCACATTGGCGTAACTGTATTCTGTTAGATACAAGTGGCGACACCAGGCGATAACAAACAGGTCTCAATATAAAGCTTCCAGTGACGGTCAAGTAGTTTAAACGCATATTAAAATACTTACCTCACTGGAAGCTTTCACTTAATTTCTGCCTGGTGTAAATGAGCCAATGAACAAAAATGGCGCTACACACTTAAGGAAACTATTAATGTCGCGCGGCCGCCAGGTGTCGCCACTGTCCCGGAAACAAGGGAAAGGGTAAAAAGGTACTAGAACTGGTAGAAATCGACGGATATGGATATGCTTTCTCAATATAAAGCTTCCAGTGAGGTAAGTAGTGCTGGGGTGGCACTTGTCAAACACATTTTAGATGCTTATGAAGATAAACATGATGCGATAGGTGTATTCTGTGATTTATCGAAGGCGTTTGATTGTGTTGATCACAAAACACTAATTATTAAGCTAGAGCATTACGGGGTGTCAAATGCATTAAAATTGTTAAAATCTTACCTCTCAGGCAGATTACAAACAGTTAATGTTAATGGTACTAACTCCTCTGGTGCCCCTCTTCAAATGGGAGTGCCCCAGGGCTCAATTTTGGGACCGTTGCTATTTCTTATCTATATTAATGACCTTCCTTTCTATTCCAAAGACTCCTGTGAGATTGTTCTGTTTGCTGATGATACTTCTTTAATCTTCAAATCAAAAAGAGGCGAAGAAATATTTGACGATGTAGGCAGGGCTCTCTCTAAGGTGTTAAATTGGTTTACAAGCAACAACTTGCTTCTCAATACAAGAAAAACCAAATGTGTTAAATTCACCATGCCCAACGTGAAGCAAGGTAACACAGAAATTTTACTAAATGGTGAGAAACTAGATCTATCTAAGTCCACTGTGTTTCTGGGCATTACATTGGATTCGAGGTTGCAATGGGGACGACATGTTGACACTCAGGCTGGGAGACTTGCTTCAGCTGCCTTTGCAGTTAGAAAAATAAGACATCTTACTGACGTTGAAACGGCAAGGCTTGTTTATTTTAGTTACTTTCACAGTATTGTCTTATGGTCTTCTCTTGTGGGGTTCTGCTGCGGACATCAATACTATCTTTATCTTACAGAAAAGAGCCATTCGTGCCATTTACAAACTGAGTCCGCGCGAATCCCTAAGAGAACTCTTTAAGGAAATTAATATACTTACTGTGGCCTCTCAATACATTTTTGATAATATCATGTACGTACGCAAAAATTTAGATCTTTTCACGAAGAAAAGTGATATTCATCCTTATAATACAAGAAACAAAAACAAACTTGTCGTTCCAGACTTTAGATTGGCCAAAACAATTAATTCATTTTTGGGAAATTGTATTAAATTTTGTAACAATATACCACACAATATTGTCGAACTACCTATTAATAGGTTTAAGTCGCATGTCAAAACTACCCTCATGTCTAAAGGGTATTATAAAATTCAAGACTATCTTGATGACGACAATGTATGGACAATCCAGCCTGCACCAAACTGATGTACCTACCATTTTATTGTATTTTTTTTTTACTTTTTTATGGCAGCTAGTGGTGACTGAGTTTGTTCCGGTGCTTCTTCTCAGCACTTGCCTGATTGTCTGTGTTTTGTCTCGAAGCACTAGTAGGGCCCAAAAAATAAGGAGACATGTTCGGGCCCCCTAAGGGCCAATATTATACTGATTTTAAAATTTTTGACGTTCATAAGTGGCATTTTCTGTCCTAAATTGAATAAATTATTTTTGACTTTGACTTTGACTTTGAGTATTTTAATATGCGTTTTATTTCAGGTAAAACGCTGCTATTTTATTTATTTTCATATTTGTTTAATCATTAAACAAGAGGCAGGTACTTACTTTTGGAAATCATGTAGCTGCAATGTCACATTTTATGTTTAGAGAATTCGCTCTTTTTTTAAAACAATTGATGGAAAAAAACGAGTCAAGTGACTTTATCGAGGATTGACCATTAATTAGGTAGGTACTTTAGTGATAGATCCTACTCAAAGTTCAGCGTTCGGGCTGGACGTAGGTGCCCGCCGGCGCGGGTGGCCGCGGCGACGACGCTGCTGATTCATGTCTCTGATAGCGATCAGGCACAGGCGCCGGCGCCCAACGCCATTTTCTATATTTATCACCACGGCCTACCGATTCTAGGTGCCGCACTTTTGAATAAAGACATCTATAATTCCGACCTAAGGAATAGACTTCAAGCGTTATTTATTACTTAATTGAAATTAATAGCCCCTCAGCTTTTTATTATTCAACACTAGCAGCAACATGTATTTACGAAGACAGGTTACAATAGTGGTGGTTTGAATGAGTTAGGTAGGCACGTACCCGTCTCCTTCTGAGTTTCAGGACCTTAACTAACATAATCAATATGTTATTAAACGAATGTTTACAGAAATAAGACGAAGAGAATACTTTATTTCGTCCTATTTTTAACCGACTTCAAAATTGGAGGAGGTTATCAATACGACTGTATGTTTTTTTGTGGCTATGTTACCTCATATCTCAGTCAGTTGTGGACCAATTTGAAAAAAAATGTTTACCTAGAGGTTATACCTTCTCGTTGGTCCCATTGTGGCCCAGTCGAGATCTGATGATGGGATCTTGGTGTAATCGAGGAAAACCCTCAAATTTTAAAGGCACGTACCTATATTGTTTTCGTACTAGTATCAATGTTGACGTGTTGTTACGTCTGATAGACAACAATATGTGGAGCTGAGCTGATCGTGGAACTCCGAAGTGAACTCCAAAAAATAACAGATAGGTAATAAATTGAAAATAGGTTTCTTGTATAATTTGGTAGAACAGTTAGGTTAATTTAAATAATAAGATTTTAATATTATTTTGTACTTTTTAGTTTAAATTTATTTATAAATTTTTTAGTTTTAATTAGCACTGTAGGCAGTTTTGAAGTCGGTTTTTTGTTTTTTAAAAGAAATTTATTGTATAAGTAATTACTAATAATCGAAAGTAACGGAACGTGTTTACTGTGTCAAGTGGATTAACGGCACCTGAGGAGTGTAGGTACTTGCCTATTAGTCATACTGTATAGAAAATAATTAATCTTGAGACGTGTAAGCATAAGAGAGTAATAGCATCGCGAATTAAGGCAACAACCTCAGCTTTACAATGGCAACAAACAAACAGAAGGTAACAGAACGAAGACAAACATTCGTGGCTCTTTCAAAAGCGTACAATAGTCGTCATCAATTACAGGCAATAGATCGCCCAACATCATTTGTCCGTCCGTCCGTTACTCGACTGGGGCATTCCCACGGCTCTCGGGACGATCGTGTTTGTTGTCGGAATATGTCCAACGAGAAATAGTAATAGAAAATTGTTTCTGATTGCCTCGCTCTCTACGAGTAGGTACCTACGGCGGCCCCCTCACATCCGCGTTCTCGTTTTTATTATTGCAAAATTTTCATGAGAAATGTTTATGCTGGTAAACGTAAGAAGATCGCAACATCGGTAAGAGACTGGAGGTTTTTTTACGTACACAGTAGGTAAGACTAGCATTGGTTTTATAAACTAGGTACCTAGGTATGGTGTTTGACCGCCGCTATGCTTTGCTTAAGATCATCTTTTCCATTAAGCTGTTGTCTTGTAGCTTCCTTCTATTGTCAGCTCTGCACTAAAACCCTACTTGGTTTCTTACTCCCACTAAGCGATCTTATAATGAGAAGGATTTTCCTAGAATTCCAAATTGAGTTCCTAAATTAGTGACAGACGACAGTTGGAGAGATTACCATTGGATAAAGGTACCTACAATTACCCATGTATAAATTTATATTTATAGATGATCAACTGATCATGTGACTGATCTTTCTGTATAATAAGCCCAGGTTTTTGGAGTTGTTTTAATTATTAGTTAGTTATAGGTACGTGGCAGGCAGCCGCAGACTTGGTTTCATATAAACTAAAATAGAACCAACTGTAAAAAGTACCTTAGTAGTTGTAACTCATAGACTTTATGTAGCGTATTTAGTTTTAAATAAGTGAGTACCTATCGACAACTTATCGAAGATCGTTGCCTGATCATGATCATGCAATGTATGTAGGCATTCATCTGAGCTCATACGGGAATTCACGGATTTAATTCCAGGTTTATAATTATGCAGAACGATGCAAACCGTTGTTCTCCCGATGTTATCAAGAACAAGACCGAAGAGAAATTGCTCCGATCAAAAGATAATCTCGCCGGAACCAAAATTGATCATTGATAGGAGGCGCGCGTCCCGCCGCCCGCGCCGGCCTACGCCCCGCGACATTGATGATCACTCTTTTCATTTCAGGAACTTTGTATCTTAAAATTGGCAATTTATATTTATAACACCCAATGCATGTCGTCGGCTTATTTAATTGACAACATTGTTTACAAATAAATTCCTTTTTTGTTTTCGTAACAGCATTATTCACCTAGCTGGTAAGTATTATGTTTCATAATATAGGTAAAACTCGTCCATTTACACCTAGCAAATTATTTTGTACAAAGGCCCAAGGCACTAGCGCATTACCTACACATATTATTAGCGTCAGATTTAGGTCACCTCACAGTACAGCCTCATTCGATCTCTCGGTCAATAAATATCAGATTAAAGTGCCGCTATTGTAGCCTTCACGCACAAACTAGTACCGTGGCTTTCAATAACGGTTCGCACTATGCAGATTATCACTGGGGCGATAACCACGACGTGAAAGCGATAGCGGCGACACGTTGCGGCGGAGCGGGTGTCGCGGGCGCAAGTGGCGCAGGCGCAGCGCGCAGGGCACGTGTGCAACGCGCCCGCCCGCCACCGATCACATCCATCTACCCATACCCTGTTTCCTCCTGCTGAGCACGCATCCAACCTTGCCTTAGGTTACATTTTCACATATAACGCGATCGTTTGCCAAAGGCACAGCAGTCTAAAGCACATACTACACTATCCGATTTGTAGGAAACCTAAATAGGAGACAATTCAGGGAAAAGAGCTGCCGGGAACTAATATGTTAACAAATTTAGGATTTGTAATAAGATCATGTAAACCTTTCAAAAATTTAAGCACATTAAAAACTCTATTTAACGCATATGTTCGTAGTATTGTAGAATACGCATGTCCGATCTGTGGGGCTATTACGTAAAAGATAGCCACCGAGTGTATAACTGACGTTAGTTGGTAACCGAACTCAGTTGACAACTGATGAATTGATATATTTGGTATTACGTAAGCAGTGCCTATCATAGGATAGGACAGTGGCTATGCGGTGGTGGACAGTGGATATCGACCATAGATCGACACATCACTAGTGTTATTGTCAGGTTATGTAGCTAAATTAAAGACCATTGCGTTTAATATGGAATGATACTTAATGAACAAAGTTTTCAATAAGTTGGGTTATAGGTTAGCAACTTCATTCGCGCCACTTTTTTACAGTTTAGACTTTGAAAAATTATTGCGCGAGAACGTGGTTTTCAGCGGTTTTTATAGGTGCATAGAAGAAGTTGTGGTGATAAAGGTGAGGAACTACTCGAAACTCCAATGGTTCATTCTATCACTTAGCTAAGTTAGTAATTACAAAATTTCTATATAATAAATGTTATATGTTTTCCTATTTTAGATGGCTCCTAGGAGAAATATATTTCTAAGACAAACAATTTTAATGATTAAGTTTGCCGAGGGAAACCGGGACTTTACGTTAGGTCGCTTCACCGGTGGACTAGCCAAACCGCTCAAAAAGCATGAGAGTCCATAGCGATTCAATAAACGCTGTCTCAGCACAGCAGAAGAGGCTGTACTAAAACAGCATGCTGATCGATGGCGCCGAGTATATTTTAGTCTGAGTCAGTATCAAATTCTAATCAGTATTTAAAATTTTTTCTATATGACTTCATCAAAGTAATGAATTTTTTTTATTGGGTCACTACAATCGTGAAAACAACGTGTTTGGTCCTAAGCTCATTTATTTTCTTTTGTTTCACGGCATATCCCATGCATATCCCAATAAAAAAGCTTGAGCCATTATTAGCAGAGTGCTTTATTTATTTTACAAACTTAATTCGGTTGCTGGCTGTCCATTAAATCCAGTGATACCTATCCATTAAACCATCCAAAATTAAATAGGTATCACTATAACTAGAATTACGTTGTATTTTACGTACGTTTTGACTTGGTAGGTTAATAGTGACTATCACTGTTTTTTCAATAAACACTGCTCGAATGTAGTTTCTATCAATGGGCACTTGACAGCTTTGGTGATCAACGATTTTGATATCCACTGAGCTTACATAATACGAAAATCAGTTTCTCGATACATAAACAGCTGTCAAAAGTTGGACAGTGGATATGCCAGTGCCTATCAGCATATCCACCGGCGATGACGTCATTTTAGTTAGGAACCGAAGTTCGGTAATACGAAAACCATGTTTTGACAGTTCTCAGTTAGACACCAAGGCATAGTGATAATCACTTTGGTTGTCAAATGAGATACGTAATAGCCCTACTGGTCCCCTCATTACGCCATCTACGTGAATCGTTTGGAGCGCTTACAGAAAATATTTATCAAACACTTAAATTTTCGAATGTATCAACCAGCGTTATCAACTTACCGAGATAACTGTGACCGATTTAATTTACTTACCCTAGAGGACAGACGCAAATTAATGGATGTGTGCCTACTGCACGACATAGTGCACGGACGCATAGACTGCTCGGAGCTGCTGGCGACCGTGTCGCTTAACGCGCCGCCTCGCCGCGCCGTGCGAGACAAGCCCCCACTATTATACGTGCCTAACGCGCGTACAAATTATGCGAACAATGCACCGCATACTCGTCTACCCAGCAATAATAATAAAATATTTAAAGAAATTGATCTTTTTAATAATAGTAAAAATGCATTTAAACGTCAAGCCATAGAAACACTTAAATCAGATTTAAATAAATAAATAAGAAATTAATTGGTAAACAATACAAATATATGTTATTGTGAGGGTTTGGTCGTTCAATAAGTGTCCAAATAATAAAACATCAAACTTACAAAACCAAAAATACTTATTAAAAAAATTTTTTTTTTCTCATCTTCATTACTACTCTTGCCATACTCGTGTTTGTGAATAAATAACATATTTATGTTTTGCGGAGGGAAACGGTGCTTATGAAGTAACTTCTTAAGCTCATGTGTTTTTATACTTTGATTTAGCTTATTTAACTTATGGTGGTACATGTTATACACATTGTTATAACATTTCTGTATGTGATGCTAAATACTTAGTTTAATTAAGGAAACCTGTTATTGGCCTTACTTTACAAGTAATACAAAATTGTCAATCAATACTGTAAAATACGCTGTTGGTTTCTGTAATAAATTAAAAAAAAGAAAAATTGGATCCAATTTAATCCTACCTTGGATTACATCTTCAGATTTCCTTACTAGGTTTCCTACAAATAGAATAGTCTTAATTTAAGTGCTTAACCAATCTCTGATATGATGGGTGCACATTGAAATTCCTTTCTACTAGCAGCCGGTTCACGAAAAACAAACTTTATTTTTAAATGCAATTGGGAAATGAAGAACCTTGTACCCGATCATATCGAATGGAATGTTTCGGTATCTTCTTCCATTTATTGCTCATCTTTAATTAGTAAATTTTATCAAATGTGTTACTTACCTCCATATTGAATCGAACAGAAGCTCAGTTCGATTTGGAAATAATCTGTCGCAAGCGTGGCACCGTCTCCAATGAGGCTCGTTTCGTCCCATTCATTTCATTTAACATCGCTCATGACAAGTTCTAGGTTAAACGTCAATCTTATTGTAACTATTCTTACGATTCTCGTTAAGTTGCGATAGACAGTTTCTGCTCTCAACTTTCATCATAAGCCGGCATTGACCTTTCGTCATTTCCAATTACCTAGTTCCAATACAATTTTATCAAAATGCCACCAGTTCCTCTGTTTATTTACTCATTTTTTTTTATGTTAGATATTTTTTAGAAGTAGGGCGCAAAATTGATTCATATTAATTATTGACGTTTATAAGTGGTTTTTGTGTCCTAAATTGAATAAATAATTTTTGACTTTGACTAATAATAATATCCTCCTAGCCGAATTTCGACTACAGCGGCCAATCTCAACAGAGATTTGCCAACTACGCGGGAGATATTATAGTGCACAAGTGTGTGCGCAATACTCAAGTGCACTCTGCTCCTTCACCCTCATAATAAATCTAAAATAAAGTAGTTAGTTGGTAGTTATAATACTAGAAAATCTTGTTTAAGGGTAGATATCTACTATAAAACAAACCTTGTAATTTTAAAAAAAAATGAGTACCTAGGTGCTTTTATGCTAATTTTGTGTTTGGGGTATCTACGAGTACTTGTACACTTATCAAATACAACAACTTTTATTAAGGGTTCAACACCGGAAAAATAACCTATCAGTTTACTTTAAAAAAAAAATGTTTTGTTAAGCTTATGGTTAAAGTTGTTGAAATAGAGCAGCAGAATCACCCCCGAAAGGAACACAGGTACTAAGAAAAGACTATTTGTATATATAGGTACTTTAGGTTTTGATTAACTTTAAGTTTAGGTGCTATCGCTATACAGACATAAATAAATAGGTACTTACCTATCTACTAGTAATAAATATTTGAGCACAACTAGAATTTTGGTACTCGGGTTAAAATAATGTAGCGCAATAAGCGGAAATACATTGAATTTAGAATGCTGGCCACAAAAAAGTTTATTGAATTCGTATTTCGAATTTTTCATGAAAATAAAAATGTGTACTTTTTAGAATTTTCCTCATTTTTAAATATGGAGTGGACACCTAAAGAAGACCGTGTCGCGGTTATTACGTTACATCGTTGCGGTTACGCGCCAATTCAGATTTTCGACTTACTGAATTTTTTTAATATAACGAAAAGATTCGTTTATCGTACCATAAAACGATACAATGAAGACTCTAGTGTAGATGACAGGTCAAGAAGTGGTCGCCCTCGCTCTGTTAGGACTCCAGCAGTGATAAAAGCTGTGAAGGCGCGAATTCAAAGAAATCTCATACGTAAGCAGAAACTGTTGGCCCTTCAGATGGGATTAAGCAGGACCACGGTGAAAAAGGTGTTAAATCAAGACTTAGGGCTTAGGGCATATCGAAGAAAACAGGACACGTTTGGACGATCGTTTAATGGACCTGAAACTAAAGAGATGCCGCGCTTTGTTGAAGCGGTACGCGGGAAAAAAGCATCGGGAAATTCTTTTTTTGGTTGAAAAATTTTTTTCCGTGGAAGAGAGCTACAACAAATAAAATTATAAGGTGTACGCACACAGCAGTGAAGAAGCGAGCAACCGTATTCCGCGTGTCCAACGAGGTCATTTTCCATCCTCGCTCATGGTTTGGTTGGGAGTCTCTTATTGGGGCTTAACTAAGGTACATTTTTGTGAGAAAGGCGTAAAAACGAATGCAGTTTTGTATCAAAATAGTCTTCAAGAACCTTGTGGAACCTGTTTCTCATACCATGTCTAATAACAGGCACTGGGTATTCCAACAAGATCCGCCAGGCGCCAGCTCATAGAGCTAAAAGCACACGAGACTGCCTGGCGGTGCGTGAAATCGACTTCATCCGGCACGAAGACTGGCCTTCCTCCAGTCCAGATTTGAGTCCGTTAGATCACAAGATATGGCAACAGTTGGAGGAAAAGGCCTGCTCAAAGCCTCATCCTGATTTGGAGTCACTCAAGGCATCCTTGATTAAGGCAGCCGCCGCTGGTTTGATTTTTTCACATTTCCAGAACTGAGTGAGTAGGTATGGGATATTAATTTGAATTAAGGAAGACTCGGTTGTCTTAAGATCAGAGAGGGTTGTCAGACGGGCTGGCGGCGGACGGATAACGAAGTGAACCTACAAGGGTAAAATTTTTCCTTTCGAGGAACGGTAAAACATTATTGACATTAAAATACATACATACATTTAACCCTTTTAGTTAGATGATAACAATGTTGCAAAAATAAGTACTAAGTATTTTTATCTTCTTAAAAACCACATAAAGTTTGTGTTGCGTGAATGATTCCAAGTGCTTATTAATACGATACTAGTTCTTACGTTAGCTGGTTAGTTAGGTAAGCTGATCGACTTGGTTGGACTTGGTTTTGGTTTTTATCATTTATTCATAATACAAATCTACCATAGTTGATAAGTTCAAAGGTGAATATAGAATAAAAAAAAGTGAGCCAACATGTCAAGGAGGTATTGGCATATCCCAATAATCATTGTCCAAGTAGCACTCAATTAAACCGACAAGGTCATATTATTATAGCGTTAGATTGACTACAGACGTGAATAAGTCTTAATATTTATTGATAATGGATATTTATGCCATATGTAATGAGTAGAAAGAGTTACAACTTACATCTACCTACAACAAAGACTACTAATCTACAAGTAAGCACAGTGACTATCCGTACTAGTTACAGGTAGGTGTGAGATCATGGGTATGAGGATGGTATTAAGTGATGAAAAGTGTTCTAACTGTCTACATAGGTATTCAAGTAAAAACTCAAAAGCCTTAAACGTACTTTAATCAAATATCTGTTGACCATCTACCTGCCTACCGGCATGGTACATCGTCAATGCTAGATTTCTCCCCTAACACAAGTGATAACGCTAAAAAGGGAAGATCCAACCATTGTTAAAATCGTAATGTTTAACGAATAAAGAACATTTTTATTTATTTATTATTTTAGATTTCACTGATGACGGATGAATGTAGATTAAGTAATTGCAGTGTAACATACTTATGCCACAGCTTATGTATAAGTAAGCATACAAATTGCGATAAAAGCCCTACTTACCTACCTTCAGGCTAGAAAAGCATTTACTCCTAAGTACTATTAAAATTGCAAGGTGCTCTATTAGGTGCTATTGTAAAGCTATCCATATGATCTGCTTGCAAACATTAACGATTGACGCAATTGATAAATAGCCTCGTGGACAGAAACTTGCAACACAATCATCACCATCATCATGACTCTTCAATTTGTGTTATAGATACTTAGTTTTTAGGTAGGTAAGTATATATTCTGTGCTTGTGCTCACATATATCTTTTGAATGTTATGTAGTAATAGTTTGTGCCTCCACAGAGTTCGATAAACAGAGCCCGTAGACAAGATGCAATCTATTCTAAAGCGAAATTCGTTATCGCTAACAAAATGTATGAAACTGACATAAGCCATCGATATATAGGTAACGTGACTTTTGCATACATTTTGTTGGCGATAGCGAAGTTCGCTATAGAAAGATTGCATCTTGTCTAAGGGCCCAGGTCCGATATTATCTCCCGTAGGTATCTACATACAGTCTTGTAGGAATTATAAACCCCGACAGATTTTTCAAGATTGCGACTGTGCTACGCACCGGTATTCACTGTTGTAAAGCTACCTATGAGTTGCCATGTTATTCCTGTGTACAGACCTTTGCTGTAGGTACCTCTTTTGGTGGAGGTGTTACATCAAAGCCGTTTACATTACAGCACGTGTCTATTACAGCGTGGGTGCCCTCAGTAAATAATAATAAGGACCAGCACCTCACACGTTCAATAACACTTAACCTTTTGTTCGTGGTCCAACATCGTGTTAGGTTCGACTGTTCCTTCTATTGTCGCCCTCAAGTGTTGTGCTTGGTTTACGTAAGTGGCGTTACGAGAATAAGATATTGTGGCATAGTATCAAAATAAGTATGTCTACAATAGGCGCAATTATTATACACATTTGTTGCATGACAAAGCTGTTCGAAACCAATTCCAAAATAGCTGAATTCCTAAATATTTTTTCAAAGAATAGAATTGATGTTTCAGAGGTTTACCTACAACTGGATGCCTACAACATTGTATTGAGGGCAAAAGTAGATCTCAGTTTGCTCAAGAATAGATAGGTATACCGGCCGCAATTCAGACTACTTCACTTTGACCTTGAGACCGCCTCTATCCCCTACATAATAGTAGCTGTTTTCCTAGTTCAAATGAGTAACATGACCTGCTGTCGACTGTACTTTCCTACTAGTAGGTACTTTATTTTCTATATGGTACTACACTATTGTTAGCTTGTCGTGCAAAATGCAATTATTTATGTAGACACCCATGTGACTTATTGTTCATTGTCAGGTGCTATCAGTTTTGCGTCTCGATGGAACTTTGTGCGTTGGAACTTTCACTCGGCTTGATGATTCATTCTATTAAGGCAATGTTCATGTCTAATTTTATACGTAAGAAGTTAAGAACTGTTTATTCTCTGTACAATTGTACAAATATACTTTGTTATGTGTCCGTATCAAATTACCAGTTAGTCTCTATTTATACGCAAATAGGTAAGACTTACCTATTGATAATTTAAAAACCGAATAATGTCGTCCGAGCCGAATTTCGACTACAGCAGCGAATCTCAACAGAGGTTAGCCAACTGCTAGAGATAAATAGGTAGTACACAAGTGCACTGTTTATTACTTTACTCTCATTTTCATAGTTCGGCGGTAAGGCGGCAGTCCGACGTGACGTGACCGAAGATAGATCAAGTAACGCAGGACCAACGGCTTAACCAATCAAACCCAATAAAAATTAGGTATGTACCTAAACTGAAACCGTTTTTGCCACCATACCATGCTGGTAGATGTGGATGTACCTACCACAGAACAGAGAAACGGATAAGAACGGCCATCATAATCCGTTTCAATCGAATTCTGTGCCGAGTTGCTATAATGCGTACGTTGGACCAGACCATGTTACTGTCCAATGAACCTACCTAAGTTAAATCGTAAGCGAAAACGGAAAATTCACAGTCACTCGATCGTATCTAAGTAGTACGCGTATACTACGTTAGATTTAATTTGATAATGATAATCATAACTTTTTACCAACCTATTATATGACCATGAATTCTGTGCTACGCGAACCAGTCTGTCGCGCCCTGACGTTACCCCCCTCCCCCCTCCCTCAGCTTTATCCTTCCATATCTAGGTAGTACCTACAGAGTATGTTCTAATGAAGGAAGGCGCTATAAATTTATTGAAACCTTGTTACTATTAATTATTTTGTGCTATAACGAAAAATATTTTACTTATATTACAAAATCAAAACACACACAGTGTCCACTTTTTAAGTAAGATTGAGATCGAGAACACAGTTTTTAGGGTTCCGTACCTGAAGGGTAAAACGGGACCCTATTAGTAAGCCTCCGCTGTCTGTCTGTCACCAGGCTGTATCTCATGAACCGGGATAGCTACACAACTAAAATTTACACAGATGATGTATTTCTGTTGCCGCTATAACAACAAATGCTAAAAACAGAATAAAACAAATATTTAAGGGCTCCCATACAACAAACTTGATGTTTTTAGCGTTTTTTACTCGCTATCAATAACGGCAACAAGTAGACGCTTGAAATATTCATAGAATATTAAATTGTATGTTCACTTTAAAAATCAATAATGAAATTAAAATAATAATAATATATAAGTGGGGCTCCCATACAACAAACGTGATTTTTTTGCCATTTTTTGCTCGATATTTACATTTAATGGCAACAGTTAGACGCTTAAAATATTCACAGAATATTATGTTGTATTTCATTTTAAAATTAAATAATCAAATTAAAATAAAAACAATATATTTAAGAGGGGCTCCCATACAAACGTGTTTTTTGCCTATAATGTCTAATGTAGTAAGTTAATGGTACGGAACCCTTCGTGCGCGAGTCCGACTCGCACTTGGCCAGTTTTTCGTAAAAAGTAGGTATTTTAACCATTTGTTTGATTGCAGCAAACTGCAGCAGTACATAAGTGATTTCTGTGAACTGAGTAGCTATCTGATTATGAGTATTATGTAAATAAATATTAAGTATACTATTATTATTATGTGGCATTACGTTAAAATATATTTACTAAATCTAGACAGTAAATTAGATACCTCCTGGCAGGCATTAAGTTGTTACCGCTTACTCAGGAGCTTTCGTAGTTCCCAAACTACGAAAGCTCAGTCGTTCTGTATTAAAAAATAAAAAAGCTAGAATAGCTAAGCATTAACAACAAAGCCAAAGCGCACAATTTGTGATATTAATAAAGCTTTTTTTTACTCCTGGTGCTTCGTATTTAGTGTTATCGCGTGGACATGTAATATGTCCATGTTCACAATTTTTGAGATGTTTTGATGGCATCATGACGAAGTTGCGGGTCCTCAAGTGCGATGTGCGCAGATAGCGTAGCGTGGTGCCGTGGACGCGTCAGATGTAGACATGCGCAGAATCGTTCACTGAAGTGAAATGAGTGATATAGTTCAGTGGGAGCTAAAGATATGTATCACTCATCTAGTTCAATTAGTTCATTAAGTTCAGCAGATCTACTATCAAAATCTCACTCACTACTTCATTCAGTTTAAATGTATCGTGTGCTACAGAGAATTCTAATGACTAAAAAATAACATTTATAATATTTAGGCAGTCTAGAATTACGAATTAAAAACATTTTCATTAATTTTGAAGATATTGTTAACGCATTAACAAAGGATGTAAAGTGTTATTTATGTACGTACGTTACGTATTAATTAGTACCGGAAATTTTACATAGAAAACTGCAGTGCAGTAGAAAAATACTGCAGTCTCGCTCTGCAGTATTAACAAATATATCCGTACGTTTTACTCTCATATCACTGAGTTACTGAACTAAATGAACTACTTTGGACTATAGTGAGTGAGTGATACATATGAACTAGATAGGTGAAGTAGTTCAATTATATCATCAATTCAGGAACTACCCATGTCTAGTCAGATGCTGCGATAAGCGGCTAGCGGTCGGACCGCGGCGGCACCGCGGCAGGCAGCGTGTCCTGCGAAGCGCCTAATGGCCGCGCCCGCCGCGGGCGCATCGTGGCTCACAGTTTAAATTGAACGTCAAGCTATCGATTTGCATAAGTCACACCGTTACCATTTTCAATTATTTGACTGGTCGGCAGGATTGATCTGGAACAATCAATAAATTTTCATATCAGTATAGGTACCGATATGACCGACCGATATGGGGTTTCCTTATGATGACATAAGATATTGCCTCGGGTTTGTCAAGGAAATTAATGTGCTTAAGAAGAATGCATATATTTAATATGTATGACAGAGTATTAAGGGAAAGTTTGCGATACGTGCATAATTTTTTATTGCGTCGATTCATTTATTATTCGAGGTTCGACTTCCATAAATTATGACCTTTATTTTGACAATATTCGTTGTAAGCTGCATTTTTGAGTAATACTTACTTTCAATTACTTTGATACTTACTCTTAATTTTGATGCGGATGAGTATAAATTGCTGAATCAGTTGGGACAGATTTATTTAAAGTAGGAATGTATTTTATTTAAAAGAAACACTTAAAGACGATATTGGTATTGGTATACCTAGTGGTTCGCGCTCCAGACTACAAATCCAGAGGTTGCGGGTTCAAATACCGCAAGGGGGCACTAAATGTTTGTGTGATGGATGAGTCAGTCATGGATGTTTATTAAACCTATAAGTATGTCTATCCGTTAACTTAGTCGTCATAGCACAAGCTCATGCTAAGCATGAGGCTAAGCATAATCTAAGGATTGGGATTAGGTTATTGGTGTGTTTATTTATTTATTATTATTAAATAGGTACATGTGTAAATAAATAAATAATAAATTTAATAATTTTGTTTTTACCTTTGTCGCATTGCCCACTTTTCATTTTTGCTTAGCCCAAAGGTATGACTGGTAAAGAATTAAGTTCGCCTTTTGTACAAACTTTTAGTTGTGCAATAAACCTTAAATAAATAAATAAATGTGTTAGTAATTGCTACAAAATCCTGTACGGGTAGTAATTTTACTATCGCCAAAAACCCTTAGAAGGAACAACCAGACACCTTCTCAAAACTAGAGCAATAACCGATACTTATGGCGAAGCAGGTGGTAAAAGAGACTTGTGACAATTATTGTCATGAAAGTCCCAAATAAGGACTTTACATCATTGCGATGAAATCTTAGTAATAATTCTCTCATTAATCTCCTTAATACGATTTCTAACTTCAAAAATGATATGTGTGAAATGTCGACAGCACCAATATTAAATGCAGGGGTCTCCGAGCCGGCGACAACAATGGTTCCAATATAATACGCGCTCTCGCGGCCGGCCACGCCTGCCGCTTTCCGCGAACGACTTGACGGCTCGAGCTCTGATAAACGCTCACCTTATTTAAATATTTATGAATGCGACCCATTCGGTACATCGCCATTGAATGATAACATAATTAAGACACAGACACTGCTCATTACTATGCACCGAAGCATCACCTAGCGTTTTCTACGATGACTACGACGCATTAATAATCTCGTAGCTAATTTAATAATCTTTATTGAGTACTAAAGTGGTTAACTGGTTAGCGATCGTATTTAGGTTGTCAATAACTTATTCCAAACGCAAGATCCTGACATAAACATAATTGAACGAACGAAGAGGATTCAGTATTTTAGGTTTTTAATAAGTATAATACTCAACTAATTGGATTGGTCTGCTGAGAGTGCCTGAGAGACACATTTTTTTTCATAGATACAGAGGTAATATTTAGAATAAGCGAGTAGCTGAGTAGGAGTATTATTATTTTTTTCTTGTGTACCACTTAATGTTAATAATCTTCATCATTCATTTGGTGTGGTTTATAATAATAATATACGCTATTATTAGCTACGCACTCGAGCCAATATATAGACGATCGTTCCCCCGATGTTATGGACTGTATACTTCAAATAAAACGCTTCTTGTTTCTTTCTTCTTTATTGGAGACCGATGACCGTGAGAGCAGCTAACAAATTCCGGCGCTCACGGCCCTATACTTATACTAATTACATAGGTCTTACTTAGTGACTAGAGCACCCTAGTGTTTACTGGCGAAAGGATAAGGATAGCACCTACGTTACTCTTTCCAACGCGTTCAACAGCCACCCTCAAAACATCGAAATACTGAGGGAGGCAACCGATGCGTATCTCCTATCTCTTTCTACAACATTTCACAACTACCTACCGATAGCCTAACAATTCCCACTCACAACATTCTACCTCTGCGGGTTTTCCTACCTACCCTCGGAATGCGCGAGATGGGGGACAGGGACAGACTATTGGTCTTACCGGTCCCACACTGCCTGAGTGGGACGACCAGATAGGGTCTCCTTCGCCCCTGTACCAAACTACCTACTTTATATTTTATTATTAGTTCCTACCTACCTAACCTACTGCAAGTGGAAATCACCTATAGATAATCGGTTTGCTATCTTTATTAAATAAAACAAGCCCTGAGCTAATTTACATTATTTCTTATGCTAAGCCCTATGAGAAAATTAAACTTTATTGAAATCCACAAAATATCCTATACTAAATTACAACATTCAAATATAAACATAAAGTAACTGATTGGGTGTCCGTAACAGCTATATTGCTACGATAGTGAGAGCGGTGAAATGAAGCCTTCCACGATGTGGGTCTTGGTCTTGGTCTTTGGAACCCCACTGTTATAAACCGGTGCACTATCAACCGATCTACTTAGGGAGATGGTAATTGCAAAGTTCCATGGTCGTCTTTGAATAAAAACCCTTGTATAAGTTGTGCAACAAGACGACAACTGTCAAATTCGGAGCGTTTGTTCGTAGTAGAGTCGGGTACCAGCTAGAGCCTTGGAATGGGATGCTAAAATGCTTATCTAGACGCTCGCTATTTAATAATTAGAATATGTCATCACCATGAAGTTAAGACTGTAATTATCATTTGCTATTACTAAGTTGCTTTCTTGGTGTAATAATAGTAGCTGCGCTTTACCTAATTGCAGGCGGGCACGCGACTGGCAAGGTTTATTGCGACCAATGCTGCGTCCAGTTGCTAGCAACATGAGTAAGCTTGGTATTAATAGAGTTAGTTCGTTTTTTTTTATCTAAACATGGAAAATGTTTTTTTCTATGAGCTCATCTTATGACTTAGTTTTAAAGTAAGTATCTATCTAAGTAAGATATCTTTTAAAGACAGGTTCATTTTTGTTTTTTTTTTGCTGGTGCTTTTGTTTCTATTTGGCGATACAACTTACTAAGCACGTTGCTAAGTTTCCTTCTGAAATCTCGTTATTAAAAAAAAAATGTGTTATTTACACAAGAAATAAAATTATTTCATTAAGATTAGGTAGGTACTTACTTACCTATCAAACCTCGATATATGAACCGAGTAGGTATATATTCTTTCTCATTAATATACTCCTTTTCCTATTCAAAAACATCTCAATTAGAAAATTGATACAATGCTACGAGTATTAATAGTGCATTCTAACGGCCAACGTTTAATGGGCATGGCTTTGTTGTTTTCTCTGAAGTGCCTTCATTTAGATGACAATATCGCATTTTCAGAGGACTGTACTTGTACAGAAGCCGTTTTAACTAGGTAACTATTCAAAACCCTTTGAATATCATAGCCATTGGCTCTGACAATCAGCACGCTGTTTTCCATTAAATGTGATCATAATGGAAGCATTGTTCTGTGTGCGTCTCTGTTGCTTACTGTGGCGACCTGTCACATTCTCATATAATCGGGCACTATTAGCGTTGTTGTAAAATTAGCTAAGAAGCATGCGAGACGACCAGCGGGCTCCAGGAGCATGGCAATTAAAGCAATCATAATTCTTAAACAAAACGGTCTACTTAAGGTTAAGTGCCCCGTTTTAATCTCAACAACGTTTCCGTAAATACCTCGAGCAACCAGCGACTTTGATATGCCAGTGAAAAACACGTCAACAATTTATTTATTTATTTATTTCAAAAGGAACACCAACAGCAAGCCATATTTGTATAAAACACAATGTGGAATCTTAAAACTACACTTTATATATGGATGCCAATTATAGGCGTACACAACAATTTTGCATAACAATTTTAGCTTTACCGACTTTGGCTAATGAAAACTGAGACAATATAAAAAATAAATAAATAATAAATTGTTTCAACAAACACACCAATTACCTAGCCCCAAACTAAGCGCGAGCTTGTGCTATGGTGACTAGGATAACGGATAGACATATTTATATACATTTATAAACATCCATGACTTAAGTACAAATGCTCGTGCTCATCACACAAACATTTGCCGCTTACGGGATTCGAACCCGCAACCGCCTGGTTTAGAAGTCCGGAGCGCGAACCACTAGATACACCAAGACGGTCGTCAAAACTATAAACTGCTCAATACCACAACAATAGGATTGCGGATACATTTAGTCTAGATTTAAACATACTTAGGTATATTAACGTGCCTAGATTCTACTTAAACAGCGGTTCCAATGTGCATGTTTGGTAAAGTTACATAAAAATATAAGCTTTCCTAAATACATATGGCAATGATAACTAGTATCTTCATTTGTTCTCGGAAGATATGTTATCTTTCTCGTGCCTAACACTTAGTTGAACAAGCCGTTTGTTAGAGCAGTTTATAGTTATGATTTGAATTTCTGTTAAGGAAACAGTGCACTGGCCATTGTTTGTTACACGTTATGCCCCAAACACGGCTTGCACACCTGTTAACGATACCCGATAGCTTACTTACAAGCCCTACTAACTTTATTAAGGAGAAGAATACCTGTTGTAGGTACGTATAAGTATAACCTAACTAATATTCCTTTTAAATATAAAAAATATGTTTTACTAGCTGTTGCCCGCAACTTCGCCCACGTAAACTACTATTTCTGTATCCTACAGGAACTGTGTTTTTTTTTCGGGATAAAAAGTAGCCTATATGTTATTCCAGACTATAGTCTATCTCTGTGCCAAATTTCATCCATATCCGTTCAGTAGTTTTTGCGTGAAGAAGTAACAAACATACACACTCACACACTCACAAACTTTCGCATTTATAATATTATTATAGTGGGATTTATTTTAGTGAACAGTCGCCAGCACCACAGAATAAGTAGTACTCCAGCACGTACCTACACATTTTCGTTACAAAATCGCTCTTATTACAATTGCATAAGTTGCCCAGTGTTTAGCTTGATTTGCTGATCTCAATACTTCTCCACACATGTTAGTACATATGGTAGTACCATAAAACATAAAGATATTTTTAAATTAGCCCATTAGTTTCCTTAAAAGTAGGTGCCTAGGGAAGTGGAAAACGCAAAACAAAGGCGAGTGAATCCACCAAAGCAGATCTCGATTTGAATGTTACAATCACAAATAGAATGCTATAAAGCCTTAGTGGTCCGCAAAAGGAGCGAGTACACTTGTAGCGGCTGGACTCCTAAATTGGATGTGCGTGAGAAGTTATATCAGTTGTGTTGTAGAGATATTGATTTGGGTGCCGTTACCGAGCGTATCGTGTCTTGGTGGTGCGCGGTGCAGTGTGTGGCGTTGTAATGTAGTTAGTAGGTAGTGTAGTAGTGTGGTGTGGTGGCCGGGACGCGACGCGGCCGAGGCGCGACAAGGGCGTGCGACGGACCGTTCCAATTTACGGGTCACGAGCGGACCACTCGCGCGCCGACCTATCTGCCTTTCCTCCATAATTGAATCCAATAGCGTGGGAGACTCGACATGGCTAAATAAAATATTCCATATCTGTGCAATTGTTAATCTTGTCACAACAATATCTGTAGGTAGATTACGAATTGAATTTATTTCCGGGATCTCAATAAATCAAACTTCTTGGTCCTTTGTCGGCTCGTACCTTAGTCATCTGTGCTATGTTTCTACTTCTGAAACAAGTTTGTAATATGCAATTAATGATATTAGAGTTTGTCATGAACTTATGTAAGCTTATCTCAGAAGGCGCAATGTCGTTTAAGGAGCATAGTAATACGTTGTTTTGTAAGACGAGTCATTTCGGTCGACTTTTATAAATGCGATGTGTGCCTAGGTATGTGGCGGTCGGTGTGCGGTGCGGTGTTATCAGCGCGTGCTATACCGCAGTCGCGCGGTCTTTGTCTCGCGGGCGAGCGCGCGGAGCCGGGCGGGTCCCGCGCAGCTAAGCCTTTTTTGAAAGTGCGTCGGCGTCGGCGCCGACGCGGCGCAGGTGCGCTCGACTGTCGCGGATCAGACACCGATAACTCTATAGCATTAAACTTAAATGCGCTTAAATTGTGAACACTTGTGCTATATGGTAATGCAATTGATTGCTTGAAATTGCCAAGTAATTTATCACTAAATGTCCTTAAGTTCAACATTATCAGCAAGGTTTTATCAAAGCGGCTTAGGATAATAAGTAAGGTAATGTCTGTCTAGCTAGGTGTCATTTTGATTTAATGTAATATCTACCTATACACAAGATTACTCTAGTTTGTATATTTAGTTTTAGAAACAGTTAAAAGCTTGATTTCTAGACTTTATCGTCTTTGAATCGAGTCTGGGTGTTGTGATATCACTGTTGTTTCTGATTACCATAACACAAGTGCTTTATGTATTATGATGTTGGCCAATAATTAAAAAGCTAGGTATAGGTAGTTAATTTTATTTAGCAGGATTAAGTTCTAGAGGTTAATTAATCACTAGTTGTTAAGTAGATACCAACTAGTTATTAACTACAAGAACCTACCTATTCAGCTACGCACGTCAATAGTAACAAGTGTTAAATAGTATCTACTTACCAACCCACTCTATTCTTCATCTATTTGCCACAGTGCAGCGTGACGAGGAAACCATACAGTTAAGTGCAAAAGTACCTTAATTGTGTAGAGGAAGGTTTGCTCCAAATTTAGACAAAACCCGCATCCGTATAAGCCTGCAAAGAGAGCAGTATAAGGCGCATAACCCGCGGTACGGCTCCAAAGGTTAAGGGCACAAGACACCACGTGGGAGGTGCCAGTTTAAGAAACCCGAGATCCTGTCTTGTTCACAAATGGCGTCCATTTTCACTGCAACTTTGTCCTGGAAATGCATTATGCAGGTACTTCGCTCGATTTTATGGTGATTATATTTATAGAGCTCCTTTTAAAACAGGTACCTACTTACATTAATAAGTAGTACCTAGTAGTTATAAGTACTTAGGTATAGTATAATATGATAGAGAGACTTATTTACACTTTACAAAGTGAATTTAAAACCGCATTTAAAAAAATATTAAGTATTTTGGGCTGTGCATTATATCAGTCATGCAGCCATTTATGACAGTTTTCCTTTCTCATTTTAGAAAAACAAATATAATTACTTGCTTGCAGTTAATATGGTTGTCAGATTAATATTAGTCACAATTTCAGTACACCGGTGGCTGAGCAAATAATTAAGGTCCTCTTTTTTTTTTAAACAAAAAAAAACAACTCTTAATATCTAACCAAAAGTTAAAAGTAACCTTTTTATCGTCAAGTAAAAGAAAAGTGGAAGGAACATGGTGCCAGCGTAGACACACTCGTACCTACATATTGTATAAGTCACAAGTACCGATGAATACCTACTCTTAATTAACACTGGCACCGACTTCCTTCCACAAGTCTTTCACTTGGCAAGATATTTTTATTTATTTAAGCTTTATTGCACAACTAAAACTTTGTTCAAAAGGCGGACTTAATGCCTAGTGGTATTCTCTCTCAGTCACACCGTTGGGCTAAGCAGAATTTCTAACTTTTTTAGTGCGATTTTTCTAAGAAGAATGTTTTTTTTTTATTTTACAATTTTTGTAATAGGTACATATTATTTCACGAGCTCCTATTTGATAAGGGGTTCCACACGACTTCCAGTATCAGCTCCGCACCATATATATCTAATTATGACTCCCGGATAATAACGCCTGAATACCTAAAGATGCTTTAGCAAAAACGGTATACTTGGATTACCTGACCTGAAGAGTTACCTCTTTTTCCAGGATCATATCATGAGACTTGACTTGGTGACAATGAGCCACCTCCAGAGTTGGTATGCTCTTTAATTAAATAAATAATTGTGAAATTCTGTCCATAAATTGACAGACGTATCGATGAAAATGCATAAAAAACATACAGTCGTATATAGTAAAAAACATCTTTTCGCTAATTTGTAATAAATTGGTACTGCTGTGAATTTGCCAACGATATCATAAGTACAACCAAATGGACACAGTATATATACGGAATCCAGTAAGGTAAAACTAAGACAATGATTGCATCTAAAACCATTCCACAATACCGCCTTATGGCAACTATGGACAACGAAATAAATCTCGACGTTTAAGTACTTAGGCAGCACAACACATTATTCAAGATATACCTACTCCAGATGTAGTTTCTAGATTTACTATGGCCAAAAAAGCATTTCATAGCAAGAAGCATTTATTAAGAGCAAACTTCTCCAAAAAGATCAGGAAGCGACTCATTAAGACTTACATCTGAAGTATGACACTTTTTTAAAAACAACATTGAGAGGAAACTTGAAAGAAAAAGAGGAAGAGAAAGACCAAGGAGAAGTTATTACAACCATATAAAGGAAAAAAAAACACGCACGATGTCGTACCAGGAAATCAAAGCACTGCAGACAAACAAAAGAGAGGCATGGCAGTTACTCCAAAAGAGTCTAGCTCTAGTATTTAAGGTCTACTCGCGCCTATACCTACGAGTATGGTTTTATAAGCTTCGTTAGGTGATGCATGCGGGCAGGCGCAACTTTTGCGGCTCGGTAAGTAGTTCGTATGATACCTCTATACATTGTAAACAATCACCGATACCGTCGTTACCTCCAAGGTAACGTTCACACAGCCAAATATCATGCGGAGGGTTGCTTTTATATGGCAACAGGTAAGTGTTGCACGATTTGCCGCGGCGAGGATAGTGCATTACGTGTGAGTGCGCAAGCGCAGTCGTGCACACGAGTCGGTTCATTATCGCGCGTGATGCATTTGCGAGCGCCGGCACCCACCGCAACGCTGCGCGCATTACCGACGTCAAGTGCTCCTGAGACGATCAATCGCGATTGTCAATTTTGACCTTATTAAATGGACCAAATAATGTTTCAACTGAAGATGCGATGAAGCTTCAATCGACGCGTCAATTGCTTACTACCATTTTTCTTTCTGTCGACCAATGATAGTTCCGAATTCTGATCAAACGATTGTCAATTGCACAGCGAGACTGTCAATGGCTGCTCATTTGCGATTGGTTTCAATCAAAATTTCTATCATTTGCATTTATTCACGTAGTTACGATGACAATCACTGTAATGTCTGTGTACACGATCATTAGGCCCATCAATTACGTAAAAAATGTCAATCGCGATTGATCATCTCGGTGGCGCTTTATCGGCTATTGACGCCCTGGCCAAGAATATCGCTTTTGGAAATCATTATCGAGTATTAATTTTCTGCTGAAACAATGTCAGTTGTGTAACCCCAGACCTTGGTACCCTCCTAAATTTGCTGGGCCATCACCCCATCAAGGCACTAACGCCGGCACTGGCAGCGCTCGCTCCGTGGCGGCCGAGCTGCGAACAGAAATACATAATCTGTAAAAAATTCTGCTGTCTAGCCATCATAGTTCATGAACCGACCGGTGATCACATGTGATATAGACACACGGATAATTAATTCTTAGTAATATGTCTCATTTTTTTGGGTATAGAACCCTAAAACGATCCTAGTAAAATAGTTTATTAAATGAGTTAATTATTAATTATACCTACTTACGAGACTTACACTTTATAGTAGGGCCCCTGATCGCAACGTAACGTGGAATACTTTATCAATATTGCTATCGGTTGCTAAGCCAGGCGACGGAACAGGTTGAGCTTATAACCCAATGCTGAATTATACAGCATTATGATATATTGGTCTTTCATGCTCATTGTGGTCACAATCTGATATAGGTTTAACTTTAATGATGATGATATCTTCATCATACACTTCTACCTAATCTATTTTCGATGATAAAGAAAGTGTATCAGGTTTAATACAGTCTTCAATATGTAGAGTTGCCTTATAGGTTTTTTGTTAATTACAAAATAATTAACTTGTAACAAGAAAATAACACTGTAAGTGTTAAAAATAAAAAAAACTATTAAATATCAAATAGCTAAAATAAAGTGAATATATCCACGTCTTTTTTTACTATACCGACAAGAACCTAATTCATTTTTTTATGATGATGAAATATTGGAAAACTAGTGGTTCCCCGTGACTTCGCCCGCAAGAGCTGGATTTTCCATATAAACTTTCATCCCCCATTTCACCCCCCTATTGTTTTTTATATTGCGGCCAAATGTAGCCTATGTCCTTTCCAGGGTCTCGAACTGTCTCCATACCAAATTTCATCTCAATCGGATCAGTGGTTTAAGCGTCAAGAGGTAACAGACAGACAGACAGACACACTTTCGCATTTATAATATTAGTATGGATAGTATGGATACACACATCAACACTGTCTAGGGATATACAAAACATAGTATTATTATATCCAAAATATCCCTAGACAGTGTTGATTAGTATATTACATACATTCAGTGAACGATACATTGCTCCGGGGCCTGATTACGTAGGTAACTCTTTGGGTTGACGTACCTACTTTTAATATCCGGTCAAAACGCTCTTCTTCCATAGATTTTGTATAGGAATCACATGGGAATAGTAAACTATGACGTCGCATTTCACTACATTTAACTAACTTACTTTTTATCGAGTTTAGCTTAGTAAAAAATCAAATAATGCAGATAGTTAAAAATATCAATG
Organism: Pyrausta nigrata; assembly: GCA_949316185.1. Taxonomy (NCBI): domain Eukaryota; kingdom Metazoa; phylum Arthropoda; class Insecta; order Lepidoptera; family Crambidae; genus Pyrausta; species Pyrausta nigrata. The sequence continues at coordinate 11,360,119 of OX438938.1, forward strand.
AAAGTGTGTTTAAAATTTGATTTTATTTTTAAGTAATAAATTGGTTTTCGGAATTATTTGTGAAAGTGTTGTACGAAATTCTGAATGAGCGATTTTTCTAGTGTCAAAAACCAGTACTTAAAATCCGCTAGATGGCGTTAAACTATCCAAGTCAGGTAGATTTTTATTCAGGAAAAAGGTCGTTTTTGCGTTTATATGTTATAGTGTTTATGTCTAGCATATTTTAGTTTCACGCGGATTAACAGGTATTTTTTATCAATTTAGTAATCGTCAAGACGGTCTTTTTCAATAAATTTTATTTTTAACTGCATTTTGAAACTCGCTAATTTTTAACGTAAAATGTACATGCCTGTACACATAATATCACAATAATTTGTTTTCGTTTTATGTTCAACGATTTCGACACAATATTTTTATAGCTTAGATGAATAGCGCCATCTATCAAAGTAAAATAAAACTAAAATTTTGAGCTGTCAGAAAATCCCTCATTGAAAATGTAGTTTGACAGTTTCAGTTTCTCTGTTAATCTGGCTGGCTATAAACCGCCTTCAAAAAACTACCAAACTATACTACTAACCAAAAATGATTTTTTACTAAGAAAGGTATACGGCAAATTTTATTTTTGGAGTCGGTTACACTGCTGAGCTAACTTTTCTTAAAAATCGTGGATGGCACCGACTCCAAAAATAACATTTGCCGTATACCTTTGTTAGTGTAAGTGTCAAATTATTTTTTGATGTTTAGATTAGTTTTTGAAGGCGGTTTTATTTTTTGTAAAAAATCTATTTTTAGCTTTTTAGTGTTCAGTGAATAAAGTCAAGACTCAAAGCTCACAAGCTAACCTTGAGTAGGGACTCGAGGTTTGGTTTGTAAGTTATTGCTACCTATTGAAAAGTAAGCGATAGCCGAGCGGAGCAAACTTCACTTCTCATCCGTGAAATCTCAGGTCGTGAGTTCGATCTCCGCCTGTGCCACTGAGTTTGTTTAAACACTTATGTACAGACTTTTTTCAAAGATATCACTGCCTAACGGTGAAGAATAACATCGTTAGGAAACCGAGCTACACACTAGTTGGCATATGTGTGTAATGGAGAAGGCGATGGTCAAACACTCCATAAAATTGCCAAAAAAATTTTTTTTTACGAAATTGAAATTAATTTCGCTCACAAAAATTAATCGACTGTGTCATCCGGTGGGACTCGAACCCACGTCCCTTCGCTAAAAATGTGGAACGCTTCACGATTCTGTAAGTGAAATTAATTTAAAATTTAATCAATTTCGTAAAAAAACTTGCAAAATAATTGCTTAAGTTATAAAAATAATTATAAGAAAGTATTTAATTAGTATTTCATTAAGTTTTAGACGTAATCAGATATAATACAATTATTTACTCCCCCATCCCCCTTGTCAGCAAAAAAATCAAAGCTCTTTCTCTTCTCCCCAAGCTTATGTAAACATTTTTATGTGCATTTTTCTCATAATGAATTCTGTTTTTAAGGTTCCGTACCCAAAGGGTAAAAACAGGACCCTATTACTAAGCCGCTGTCTGTCTGTTTGTCTGTCCGTCTGTCTGTCTGTCTATCTGTCTGTCACCAGGGTGTATGTCATGAACCGTTATAGCTAGACAGTTAAAATTTTCACAGATGATGTATTTCTGTTGCCTGATATATATGACATAAACTTTAGAAATAAATAATTCAAAACTTTAAAAATAATAAAAAACAGCGAAAACAACACGTTCGTTGTACTGGAGCCCCCCTTAAGGCTCCAATACAGAATATTAAGTTGTGTATAAACTTTAAAAATAAATTATAAAATTTTTAAAAAATAGGGGGGCTCCCATACAAACTTGATTTTTTACCGTTTTAAAACTAAAAAAAGATCTTAGTAAAGTGTCTAATGTTGTATAAGTACGGAACCCTTCGTGCGCGAGTCCGTCTCGCACTTGGATGGTTTTTTAAATTAATTTACAGCAGTTATTATTCTAGAAATAAGAAAATAGATTTTGGGTAGACGACTTTAACGAACATAATATTCATTTAAACAAACTTCATTAACACGGAATTGAACATTGAGTAAGGTACAAAATATTAAAATCATAAGTAAAGTAAGTAATATTACGAACACATAAGTAATATTAATTTGAAAAAAACTTCACTGACACGGTATTCAATATAGAGTAGGTAAGTAAATATTATAATCATAGGTAATATTACGTACAAAACAAACTTCTTTAAATTTATTCGTATGGGTAGGCCTTTTTTCTTTTTTTTTCTCGCGGAAAAAAAGCGTTACGCATACTTGGTGCCCTGGGGATGGCAGCAGGTTATGTGGGACTCCTTGGCAAATGGCCAAGTATACCCACTAAAACCTCCGCGTGGTTCCTCAGTGCGCTTATCGGGATGACGAAGGACAGCTTTTGGCATGCACTTCGTCGTCCCTGCGGTTGGTCGTACGTCCCAGTACGGGTATAGCACCCGGCGGAAGCCTCATATATAATGTGGCATCCGTTCCGTCTTGTGGACGCGTGCGATGTGACAGACGAGGATCCCCACCCCCATCGCCAGTAGGCCCACTTGGAGCAGGAGGCGTTCATAACGCCGCCGCCTTGCTCCTAGCCGTTTGCGCCGGAGTGGGTCAGCTTGGGCATCGTTCTCTCTGACCCGTTCCGCGGCTTCTTTCTGCGTGATGACATTCTCACAAAAGGCGGCTACCGCTTTCCATGCTTCCTCACTTCTAAGCATCTCGACAACGAGAGACGGCAATGAGAGGTCGTTCCCTATGACTGCCCTTAGTGGAAGCCGCTGAGAGTCCCAGGCCGCGCACTCTACCAATGTGTGTTCCGCAGTGTCTTCAGAGCCACTTGTGCAATGATGACACACTGGGGTCACCTCTCTTCTTGCAACTTTATACAGGTATCGACCGAAACATCCATGTCCAGTCAACACCTGCGTCAGCCGAAATGAAAGGTGACCGTGGCGACGTTTCATCCATTCCTCTAGAACTGGGCGAAGCGCCTCGAGGGTCCATGTGCCATATTCGGCGTTCTCTAAATTGGCTTTCCAGCGCAAGAGGGCATTTTCTTGCGCTAGATCGCGTGTCCGTCGAATTTGTTCTAAAGTTGGGCGCTCTCCTCTAGCTCGCGCAGCTGAACGACTGTGGTACACTTCTGCGAGCACTTCCGCCTCATACTCCCATGGTGGGGTACCTGCCAATGCACATGCTGGTTCACGTGATACGGTGCGGTATCCACGCACCGCTCTTACCACCATCACTCGCTGTGGGCGTCGCAGAAGAGCTTTGTTAGTGGTGGAAAGGGCATCAACCCATACTGGGGCACCATATAAGGCCATGCTGCGCACCACCCCCATGTAAAGACGACGGCTACTAGCACCTGGCCCACCTAGGTTTGGAAGAAGTCGGCTAGGTATGTATGGGTAGGCCTGTGTAACTCCCCGCGTAGGTAGCAAAAACGTACCTACGCGCGGCGACCCATTGGAAGAGGCTAAACAAGTTGGGTGTTGCGAGCGAGCAACGAGACGCCCGCGCGTTTTATTCACCGGCGGCGCACAGTAACGTAATTCACACATAGTGATGTGTGAATTACGTTGCTGGCTGGACGAGCATGAATAAATTGCTAGAAATATGCGCTAGATGGCGTAAGTAGCTTCTAGTAGCAGTCAACCCTATCGCGTCGCATGAAAGTACTTCACTGAGGCTTAGAGTATTATGAATTATGATTCATATTCCAGAGTTATAACAATGAAATTATCTTGCAATGGATTTCTGTAGGTGTCTAAACGAGAATGTGATTGACTTTGAGGCGAACTAAATTAGACCATATCGTTGACCACATTGAGTAAATATTTCATCAAATTTCATTGCAAAGTCCAACTTCTGTACGAAGTACGAGTACTTATTCTGTGGTATGGGTCCGGTCGGGTCTATATAGAAATTTACATTTTCTATATTGTCTCGGGTCTGGGTGTTGTGATACCACCGCTGTTTCAGATTTCTCTAACAAAAGTGCTTAAGCTACTTACTTTGGGATCTGAGCAATGTATGTGATGTTGTCCAATACTTATTATTAATTACAGGTACATACTAGTTAACGAACAATATTTGGTATAGTTGGATTTGTCTATTATTGGAAACGACATCTAAATTAAACAATTCAACTATGGTAAAAGTGTATCAACGGTAAAACAAATATTATCTACCTTGCTTTACTTACAATACGTCAAATTGTACCTACCGAAACGAAAAATTAGATTGACGGAATAAATTCGACTTTGATTCGTTTTGAAACATAGACTATTTGTGAGATGTCATAAGTATAAAAAGGTAAAACTTAATGTCGGAATTACCATCTAGCTCCCTCTACCCCTATGTCACCAAAAATAAGCAAAGTAAAAACCTCCTCCCCCGTCCCTATAGTGGTCACGTACGAGGGTCAAACTGAAAGTTCTTAGAACTTATAAACAATATAATAAAAAAAATATTCTAAAATTTGAAAATAGAACTCTTTGCCAATATTACTGAGTATATATTTCATTCATTTGTCATTTGTTTTACGACTTGGCGGCAAATTGAAAATTGTCTGTGTCACGTCAAAATGAATTTAACACGAGAAAATTTTCGTGCAATGATTTTTTATGACTTTCGATGTCATTTAAGTCAACAAGAAAGTTATGATAGACTACGATTGGCCTTTCACGATGAAGCCCCATCTCGTGCGACTGTTTACAACTGGTTTAATGAGTTTAAACGTGGTCGCACTAATCTCACTGATGATGTACGTGAGGGACGGCCTTCTACGGCGACGACTGAAAATAACATCTGTGTTGTGCGGCGTATGATAGAGACTGACAAAAGAGTGACCTATCAGCGGATTCGGACAAGCTTAGGCATCGGTATGAGTCAAGTGCACAAAATCCTCCACGAATATTTAGCGGTCAGGAAGCTTTGCGCCCGGTGGATACCTCATAATTTGACTAAGGCTCAAAAACTCCATCGTGTGGATTGGTGCCGTAAAATGATTGAAAGATTTAACGGAGGTGACTCAAATGCTGTGTTCGACATACTAACAGGTGACGAAAGCTGGATTTACTGTTATGATCCTGAAACCAAAAGACAATCTGCTCAGTGGGTGTTTCCTTTCGAGGAGTTGCCAACTAAAGTGAAGAGAGATCGAAGTGCGGGAAAAAAAATGGTGGCCTCGTTCTTTGGAAGGATAGGTCATTTCGCAACAATTGTGTTACAGGATCAAAAAACAGTTTCTGCAGAATGGTACACTATCAATTGTTTGCCACTTGTCTTGGAAAAAGTTCGAGAGAAACGACCTCGCAGTAGGATCCTCCTTCACCACGACAACGCCTCGTCGCACACCGCCAAGCGAACGATCGACTATTTGGCGACATCAAACGTTGAATTACTGGGTCACCCGCCGTATAGCCCCGACCTCGCGCCTTGTGATTTTTATTTATTTCCAAAAATTAAAGAAAAACTTAAAGGAAAGCGGTTTATGAATGCTGAAGAAGCGGTGGCTGCGTATCGCGATGCCATTGAAGAGACCCCTAAGGACGAGTGGGCAAAGTGCTTTTCCCAGTGGTTCCATCGCATGCAGCGGTGTATTGACGTCAATGGACAATATTTTGAAAAGATATAATAAAACTAATAACTGGCTAATGTAATCAGTTTTTGATTTTCTAAGAACTTTCAGTTTGACCCTCGTAATACTTACCACAGAATATAAAATACTTCTTACTTAAACGGCCACTCAGTCATGAGCTATACGAGTACAAATAATAAAGTAAGATTATTGTAAATATTAATAATAGTTCCCTTCCGATAATTTGTAATACTACAAGTATATCTTAATACTACTAGTTGACTTCGATTTTTCATTAATAATACAGTAATCCTACAGAATTTCGACGAACTGTGTAAAAAGTATCCACGAACTCCTAAGCATTAAAGATCATAATTACCGGGTCAGCACCATGAAATTATGACTTCCGGATGTAAACGCTTAAATACCTAAAGATGCTGTAGTAGTAATTTTATAGGCACGTATACCGTTTTGGTATACGTGCCTATAAAATTTGAAGAATTCTCTCAATTTCTTCAGGATCATATCTCCAGATTCTGACTTTGTGACAACGGGACCACCTCGAAATTATACTCTTTCAGACAAAAAAGAATTTTGCAAATCGGACTACAGACGGCGGAGTATTCGCGTAACAAACATACAAAAAAAACGTAGGTACAGTCGAATTGAGAACCTCCTCCTTTTTTGACGTCGGTTAAAAACAATCTCAAATTAAAACAGGCTTTCATTCAGTGTTGCCAGAACGAGGCAATGTTAATTTTAGATTTTTTTATATAAGGTCGGGAAGGTCTTGAAACCCGTTAAATAAGGGCAATTTTGTAAAAATCTGATAATGTTAAGTCAATCTGTGGATTGGCGTCATCCTACATTTTTCAACTAATGATTTCTCATCCACACTGTCATACTGTACGTGACTGATTATTAGCATATACCTGACCGTGATTGGATTGAGCTTTAGCAACAAAACATTGAAATAATTTCAAAGTACATTATCAGCTATTAGCTGATCCCGATGTAAGTTGCTAGCACTTGGGTCTGGAAATCAGAAACAACAGTGGTGCATATACAAATAGACAATATAGAAAATAAATTTTCTATAATGACCCAATCGGGTTTCGAACCAGGAACCTTCCTGATGGCGACTCTATGAAAACCGGCGTATGCGATCTCGACCACGGACGTCGTCAGTACCTGCTTTAATTGATGTTCATCATCAACATCAACTATAGCTATTAATAGATAAAAATAAAGTGAACGGTGAAAGCTTTACTCAAATCTTCCATGTAGGTATTTATTACTACAAAATTACTGTTATGCTGTATCCAGTGAAATAACCTGTTACACGTGTATGTATTGAAACTATCAAAACATTCTTATGTCGCTTCCTTGCTTAATAATTCATGAATCCTCCTTGTAAACAAGTATGACGCATTATTCTAGATCACTAATAGACTTTAAGGGGCCACATAAACAACGACGTTCATGTTATCTATACGAAAAAGTGCTGAGTTTTTTTGAGTAAGTTATGATTCCTTGCCTAGCATATACCATTCTATCTTAAAGTCTAGCCTAGCCTTATGACGTTTTTTGCATACCTACAGAAAGAAATATAGACAAAATTGTCCGTGTGTACAAGACAGAGGATCACCACGCCTCCTCCACTATAGTGGTGTTGGTTATTAACCAAAGCAACTTGAAAAACCCTTTACGGTAGGCCCCTGAGTATGTTTTTTTTAAATATGTTTATTCCAGAAAAATATATAACATATACATTAAACAAACATTGCCAAACTGCGTAGCAGTTTGTTGGCAATTTCCGTCTCGCGACTTAAAATTAATATTATATTTTGTTGGAAATACTAAACTAAATATTGTTAGCTAATAATAAGTAGAACATAACATTATTACAGAGGTAAACCAGAAGAAGACACGCACGCATGTAAAGGTAAATAAGTATTCACTGTTTTGCATTAGGTATACCTTGTGTCACTCTTATCTTATTATATATATATATATATATATATATATCTTATCTCTTATCGTATTAATAATAATAGAGAAATGATTTTACATTTTTGTGGGTTTGCAACACATATCATACAATTGCACCCGTGCTAATCATACATGGTCAGGTAATGTTTTTTAGTAACGATTTTAGGTGCCGCTTGCTGCTCGAGGCGAGTTCGTCAGTGAAGACAAAAACAGCCACGGGACGTCCACTGCTGACAGAACATAGTCCTCCCCCATAGATTTCTAAAGTGTCCTGTTACAAGCGGCCTGCATCTAGTGCGATTCTGCGACCATACTGCCGGTGGAGGTTTTATGCCACGATTTTGATATGGCGTATCAGAATACTTTCTGCCCCAACGGCCAACAGTTCTTCGTACTATGTGCGCTGCCCACTAAGCTGCCAGTGAATACTCATTTCAATTAAGATTCAACTGTAAGTTCCATTTGTAGGTATCTAAATCCTTTCAACAACGGAAACACCCGAAATAATTGTGTTTTGCGATACTTACGGAAATATTCGCCATAGTCGTAGTTAGCTATGTTTTGACTTTGCAAAACACCAAACATCTGCGTCATAAGGTTATTTACAGGAGGTAATTTGAATTTACCTGGAAAACATTGTGAAAATCTAGAACCGATTTTAAAGGCTAATTTTGACCCATGCCATGGAAATAGAAGAGGATAACAGATGCGCGAAAAACAAGAAGCACGCACGTGCAGACGGTTCCTTTCAAACTTATTTTCATCTGATCAAATGTTTTTTTAACGATGGTTTTTAGTTCATAAAGATTAAAAGTTTTTCATTTTTAAATTCAGATGCGATCTATTGATAACTTAAAGTTTTTTTTCTGACGTTATTAAGTGCGTGGATTTACAATTAATATATCTTAGAGTCGATTTTACCAACGTCAGATAAGGAATATTCGTCGAATAGAATAAAAAACGCCTAATTTGAAAACGACACCTATTTGTCAGCAATCATTTAAGTAAATGTCATTTTAAAATCGGTCTTTTTATGCTTTTTCCGTCGGATAAGTCTTATCTGACGTTGGTAAAATTGACTCTTAGTAAGAGAGAGTGATCTCGATACCTTTGGATCGTTAGATCTTATAAAATTAAGGAAATAGGCACCAAATTTATTTCAAATTTATAAAGTCACATAAAAGCCTAGTTTATCCTACGCTGTCGTTTATTACTGCCAGCAAATTAATCAAGAACATAAATTAAGTATATTATTATTGGTCGGAAGAAATATCAAATGTTTATTCAAAGGAAAGGAAAGGAAGGTGTTATAAGCTTGAAGAGCGCTAGGGTAAGTTTTGACTGACAATAAGAAAGCTGTATTGACAATCAAAACGGTTATCGTGAGATATAGTTGCTTAACCTATTTGTGCATCGCTGTAGCAAGGGTTACAAAGAGCGTTGGACTATTAATGTCTTCGTCAACAAATCTCAAGCAGCCGATTCACCGAGTCTTAATTCCGATCGGTGATTTATAACTTGTTAATAATACTACGAGCTTGAACCACTCCTCCATAAATCAAGATCTGAACTGTAGCTTATACGAAAATATTGATTGTAATGCCCTGGTTTACGTAGTGCCATGTTTATACGATGCAGATTTTTGCAAGCAGTTAGGCAAATATATGACGTAACGGTTGTTCCTCTCTGCCTTTCTTTCTTTCCTCACATTCTCTGCTCACTCCCATATTATGTATAATCGGTTGTCTCGGAGATGTTTTTTCTTTTGTGCGATCATTAAGGCGATGCGATGTGGAGAGTCTTAATTGATTGTTTGATGCGTTAGGTAGGTTTCATACGCGGGAGTCATTATGCCATTACCGCGGTGACAGATGGTGGTAATAAATACAATTTTAACACGGTTAGGAGTAAAGAATTACAAGCGAGAAGATATATCCGAGTCGGACATAATTAGTAACGCAGGTGTAATTTGTGTGTGATGGGCGTTCTGCCTTATTGGTGTTTCTAATTACGAAAGTTAATTTAAGCGCTTCATATCGCGCGAGCCCGGAGAATATCTTTTAATCGCTTTGTATGAATCAGTGCAGTAAGTGGTTCACAATTTATAGAAGTGGAGTTTCATTAGCGCAGTTATGCAACCTTAGTATGTAGATTGGTATCTGTGTTTTGCCAGATTAAGAACACGTTCAGTACAGTACCTATAATAATAATAGTCTGTAACCGCGAAATATGCAAATGTTTTGCTATTGAGATGCTATTTTAGTTGATTGATAACGAGGCAAAGCTGTTAAGTTACAACAAAAGCAAAAAACAATCACTTTTCAGTCGGCGTATGTGCAATGTGCATTGTACACGTAGGTATCTTAGGCATCACAGCTCTGGAGATGTGCTGTAAGTACTTTTCCAGATTATGTAAATCGGCAATGATTAGAATTATTACTTGTACTATTATTTATTCTGTGGTATAATGCTATTTACTTATAATCAAAAAAGGAAGAGGTTCTATTTTTGACCGTAATTTATCTACCTAATAATAATTCAATTTCAAAATTTAAATTTTAATTGAAAGAGTAAAGAGTATACTTCTGAGGTAGTCCCATTGTCCAATACGTCAGGATCTAATGTTGGAATCCTGGAGAAATCGAGGGAACTCTTAGTTTTTGTAGGCACGAAAACTGTTTTTGCTACAGCATCTTTAGATATTCAAGAGTTTATATGGGAGTTATAATTTTATGGTGCTGACCTGATGATGATGATCCTAACCGCTTTGGAGTGGGTACTTTCAATACAGTTGTTCCTGTTTGCGGTATTGCGTTAGGAAGTACGGGAAATTATTGTATCTATCTACCACTGAAAATGTTTCAATAAAATCTTTAACAAAAACATAACAGACTAAATATTGTAATATTGGCCAAGCGAAAGAAAGGTGAAAGGAAGTCGGTTGATAGATAAATATCTAAGAGAATTCAACATGTGACATTTAAGTACATACCTGAACTTATAACACGTACCTACACGTATTTAAGAAGATAAGTACTTAAGCTAGCACGAACTTTATTCAAGTGGAATAAAGTTCGTGCTAGCTTAAGTACTTTTACTTGGCGATACAAAAGTTGTTTCTAACTTTTTAGTATGATATTATTATAGGCGGATTTTTTTTACTTTATACTTAAAATACCTAGTAATATTAACATTTGCAGGAAGGTATTATGAAGTAGGTACAGTTGGCAGCACGATAAGTACTATGAAAACAGCTTTACATTGGGAATAGAGGAATAGGGAATGTTAAACTCGGTGAACTTGAGTCTAAGGGTCATGTAGTTGCAAAGAGGTTCAACTCTCGTAGCTACTTTTATTTGTTACTTTTGTATTCTTTTTAAATGCGGACAGGCCTAATTGTAAAGTGTTTGTACAGGTCCATTCCACAAGTGGACTCCGTCAGAAGGTGGCAGGGACAATGAGCGGCAGATCCAGAAGCGCGCGCGGCTCAGCCGGCGTAGGGCTACCTTATCTCAGGATTTGTCCAGAGATCTCAACATTAAGTTTTGAAAATAAATGGGATTTTGCATATTATCAAAAAAAAAAATGAGTCAATTTTATTAAAAACTAACATAATAAACACTTTATTTTCATATGACCCCTCCTCTTCCGTCCGTCCTGCTGTTGCTAACCAATTCTTATGATTTTTCAGGCTTTTTCTCAGTATTTTTGATTTTTTTATTTGGTAACCCTAAGCCGGGATCACTGCTCTGACCTGCGCCTGAGCGTGGGCGCGCCCGTTTCCGCCCGCGAAACAGAATCATTGCGCCCCACACTCCTAATCTTTAACGATACGCCAGTCTCGTTGCACGCACGCGCCGTCTACGCTTGCTGTCATTGTTATTTGTTATGGTTTAATTATTCATTTTCTTTTATCACCGTTCTTGTTAATGTTTCACGAACGTGAGAAAACTAAGCTACGTATGTAATTTACTTCCAAAAACATTCACGTACTTGCGGTACGTACCATACCAATCATTTAACAAAACATTGTAAGTAATATGGTAATGTTCGGGAGTAAACTATTGCTTAGATAAATTACGTTCATTTATTTCCACTCTAATATGCAAAGTTGGAAGAAAAGTAATCAAGAGAAAACGTGAATAATTAATCGTAAGACAGCCTCACGAAACTTTACATCGGTGCAAAAGATTTTTTCCGGTTTCATTGTTAGGCGGTGCGTGCATTGTTCGCCACTATCGGCACAATTAATAGTTTAAAACAATTGCGTTTACAAAAGCTCCGTTAGTTCACTCTATCTGCGTCAAGAGTGCTCCGTGCCGAAATATGTTTATCGCCCATCGCCGGATCGAACACTTGAAAATCCTCCCGAGCAGGCTACACAAGTATGGACACAGCTTTAAAAAAAACAAAACAATATCGGAATTTACAAAGTAGGTATTTTAAATTCAGCAACAACATTTAGTTACGCAACATGATGTTAATGCTTTGATTCCATGTAGTACTTAGAAACGAATTTTGTAAACTAAGTATTTTAGAAAATTGTCTTTTATAAATATAGGATGTAAAATGTAAGTACTCATCAATGTCTAATGAAGAAAGGATTACAATATTTGAAGAGGACTACAACGAAGATATCAGTCTCCATACTCCTACACAGGAATCAGGTTATAAAAACCTAATTTGCATACACATGTAGGCAACCACAATGGTCGATTTAATTACGGTTCATTTTTTGTATGATTTAATAGCAGGTCTAAATATGCGAGTAGAACATACTTTAATGGTTGACGAATACTATTGTTTCATGAATAATATTTATAATATGACATACTTACTTTAAATACAGGTTCTATCTTTATTAATAACTATATTATTTTCTGGAGGTGTTTCTGCTTTTACTGTGGGACCTGGGAAAAATTGATCAACTATCAAGAGAGGAAAATTCAGTATTTCGAAGTTGCACCTCATTTCATCCTCATTTCAAGTTGTTGCATTTAATGAGTACAAACACCCTTAAACACAAAATCTGCGAAAAAATATATAAACGTTGTTGTATTATAGCAGAATCTACCCCTAACAGGAATACAGTTAATAAAGTTAGACCATAATAAACAGGTATATAACGGACATACTGGATACGGTTATGGTCACATTTAGATGTAATATAATATAAGGCATATCTTCGATATGCTGGCAGATTTTATTTATTTATCTGTAGTAAAATTCCTGAAAAAGAGTACTTTTTACAAATAAGCAACTCTAGAGCAATAAATCCGGGTTACATAAAAATACTTCTGAATATCTAAGAAACTAATAATACTACGTATATCATACGAGTATGACCCGGATTCATTGCTCTTAAGTGTATTTTGTACGTTTTGTTGATATCAATATCAAAGCGAATGAGTTACGCCTGCAATAATGATTAATAATTTATCTTTATTGTATCATTATGTCTGGGCATATTCAATCTCGCACCGTGAAGCTAAAGAGAACTTTCATAAATGCGTTCGTGGTAACCGTTTACACTCCAATATTTTTTGGCACCAGACCATTGTATGCAAATGAAGTAATGAATGTTTTCACTGCAACAAAACACGAGTAACGGTTCCCTTAAGTGAAGATTTGTCGACCAATAAATAATTATCACGGGCTTGTAACAAATCCACGCGCTTGTCGGTATCTTCTCGTACTCACTCAATTCTACGGTAAGTAAGTATGCGACAGGTTGACATGACGACGCGTAAATTACTTACTAGCGTAAGTCGTTTCTAGTTGATAGCAAGATAAAATTAACATGCAATTGACTGAAACTGAAACGTACATCAGAATACGTACGTATCTACATACGTAGCGTCATAACGACGAGGTAGATACCTGATTTTAATCTAGCTTGCCTATATAGATACGAATACGACGCATGCTTAAGTATCTAGGTGGGCCAATAATTTTTAAATGTCTAAATTAATGCAGATACATACAATACATCTTTAATTACACAAAAGCTTTCATAATCGTGCACCGCATATTGCACTTACATTAATATGGACTGTTATATAATATTAACTTTACTATCAAGAAATGTAGAGGGGTACGTCCAAAGAGTAATTACATTTAAATAACATCCAGTGCTTGGATAATTGACAGAAGCCATGACGGAATTATTTTAATTGATCGTAATTTCGTCAACAGAAAGTGATACAGTGGCGCAGCGTGCCGGTGGCAGAGGGTCTACTCTCTAAGACGATGTTTGTATTTTGGAACTCCTACCGTCTTGTTCACTCAAGCCAGCATTCCAAATTGAGCGTGAGAGACGCCTAAAGCACGTATTACTAGTGATCGGATACTCGGGTGCTTATTTGCCTAAATTCAAGGAAGTATTGACATAATTAATTAACTTGACATAATACAAGCACCGTCCCTATATGCATCGCTAAACATTTTTCTGAATTCGAAAGTAGGCCGGTAGGTATGCTTTAAAGGACGTTATAGGCACTAGGTACTGAGAGTTAGTGCACAATACTTTTATAGTCACATCCTTTAATATATGAGTACAAGGCATAACAAAAATATTGCCTGAATCGAAACAAGCTAAACTTAAAGAAAATAAGTCTATGTTTTCAGAAATCAAACATTTTCTCATGTACCAGGGCCTAGGGAAGTTAATTGTATCAACTCGATGTCATTACCGTGTAGTTTTGGTAAATAACCAGAGTATCCGAACACTACTTATTACACTATTCGATTTCAGAAAACCTAATTAGTAAATCGGAAAATGTAGGCAAAGTCAGGAACAAAGTGGGTCCGATTTAGTCAAATTAGAGGTCAATCACTCTTTTTCCTAAATTGTGTGCGATTTAGGGTTGTGAGCGTAGTGCGCGTGTGTCGTCCGTATAATTTAGAATTCGATTTGTGTGATCACTATGTATCAATGTTCCTCACTGTTCTTCTTTAGAGTTCCTACTAATCAGATAGTGCAATGTGTAGTCTGAAAATATGTATGGTGTAATACATAGTAGGGCCCCAGATATCGGTTTGGCTGATTCAATTAGTGATTGCGATCACTTGTCGATGTCGCGGCGTCCGCGCACTGCGCCGCAAACACTGGCGTGTTTAGTGCGGGTAGGTGGACGTTTTAAGAATTATCGATATACGACTACTCGTACAATTTTCTACAAAATAGTAGGTTATCGTATAACTAAAGCATTTAATTACATGGTAGTTAACACAACACAACTACGATGGTAGTTGTAGGACACCTAGTTAGGAAATAAGAACTTACACTACACTAGGTACTTAGGTTCCTAACTTCCTAAAGGATTCTTACAAATCTGAAAATTTTATATTATTTAGGACCTAGGTACCCATTACCTAGGTAGGTACTACATAATAGAACATTTATGGGTTTGTGTTGTGTTTTTACTAAAAGGTTTGGTTATTAGCAAAACTTTGTAAATAATATTTTTTGTAAACTACATACATCTTACTCTTTTGATTTATCCAGTTTTATTCAGTAAAAGTCTTTGATAACATATTATTTTTATTTAATGACTGAGTATCGACTTATTCAAAGCTTCAATAAAGGCTTCTGCCTACTTAAAAAATGACTTGACAAGAAATTTTAGATTGATGTAACTTACATATAAATTTTTTGACAGGTACCTAAATATAAACAGCTAAAATTACACATGTGCGTACGTACTGTGGATTATCTAAAAAGAACTACCCAAGTGCGCACGAAGGGTTATGTCCGTTATCTATAGGTGCAACACTAGACACTTATATTTTTTTATTATTTTTCTAAGTGGCAAAAAATCACGTTTGTTTTATGGGAGCCCCACTGTAATATTTATGAAATTCTGTTTTTAGTATTTGTTATTATAGCGGAAACAGAAAATACATCATCTGTGTAATTGAGATGTCCGATCCTGGGCCAGTAGATGTACATGAAACCAAAAAATCGATAAAATATTACTGTTTCGTGTAAAAAAAAATAGTTAATAGTTTAAACAAACCCTTATTTTTTTTTGGTTCACTTTTTTCCACTTCGGAAATGGCAAATGTTTACACCATACAGCCTTAGATTTCAGTTTTTATTATAATTGTGTTATTTTATATTATACAGTGTGAGTCTTTAAAAAGTGCACATATGAAAATGGGTAAAACTAGACCCACTTTTATAGACAGAAAAAATGTCAAAAAAAATAAAATAAAAAAATTTTTGTTCATTGTTTTATTTAAATTACCTTCCGTTGACTTATTGTTAAGAAAACGTTATAACTTTTGATCTAAGTGGTATATCCTGATAAAACAAAAACAGTAATGATAGTAAATAACAGGTGATGCTAATAAAATACATAAAATACTCAGATAACGAAAAAAAAAAACAAATCTAGAGCCACCCTTAGCAACGAAGCGTTGAATGGCGCACCCAGAGATACTTAGTTCAAATGCTTATTGCTGAAGTTGTGATAGGGATAGATACATGGAATATTTGGTTTTACAAAGGTGATACTATGAAAAATAACACAAAGTAATAAGAACCACCTGTAATATGGGCATTATTTGGAGGAATTTATCAAATAATTAAAAAAACACCAATCAAAATACATTTTTTTCTCAAAAGTAACATTTTATTATTACTTGTTGACGTTTTCTAGGAATTTTATGTATTTTCTTAGTATTATCTGTTATTTACCATTATTATTGTTTTCATTTCATCAGGATATACCTCCTAGATAAAAAGTTATAACGTTTTCTTTGCAATAAGTCAACAGAAGGTAATTAAACTTAAAAAAATCTATAAAAATTAAAAAATAAAACTCAGGCTTTTTTTAAATATTTTTCCTTCGATAAGAATGGGTCTAGTTTCACTCATTTTCATATATGCACTTTTTAAAGACTCACACTGTATAGTTATAACCAGTTATAACTCTTATTTTGTTCACTTTACACTTTTAAGATGACAACAGTTTTTACTGGGATTTACGGCTTGCCTTTTTTGATCGTAACAAAAAAAACGCTTATGAGAAAAAAAATGTCAATATCAACTGTACTGACATTTAGTAAGCCTGGAGCGTTTTTTATATACAAATAGCTAATCTGTAAGCGTTTAGTTTAATTTGTTTGTGTTGTTATCAGTGTTTTGAGCTTTTACTTCTTTTTAACAACCTAGCTTTCGTACGTACTTTATATTGCGTTTGGTACCGTTTTACTACACGGAGTCATTTTGTATTGAGTTGCAATAATGTTGTTAAATTTATTGCTTTAACCAAAAACAAAGGTTTTCCATATAAATTACTTTGTTAAAACTGTACTACACGTTTTACCTTTAATAAGATATAGTGTACATGGTCCTGGCCGAGGCTATATGCATTTCTGGGACATCTCCTTTCAAGTGTTAACTATTACAGTTTATGATATACAGGCTGGTGACAGACAGACAGACGGACAGTGGAGTCTTAGTAACATGGTCTCGTTTTTACCCTTTGGGTAAAACGGAACCCTAAAAAGCAAAAAAATTGTTACCTACTGTAGATTATTTGAAAATAACAGATAATCAATAAAAAGGTAATATAAGGTGGGAATCAGGTTTGTACATACCTTCAACTAAAAAAGTAAAAATAAAAACTGTACTTACCTTTTCCAAGAACATTTCTATCTTTGGTGCAGTCGGGTAAAAGGTGCTGCACTAGTCCACTCGCGTCCGCGGCTGACGCGATGATACGATCTACTTTTCAACCGAGACAATGTCGTGATGTTTTTAAGCTGCGATCTAAAAAGTAAATGGCCGGTGTTTTAGGCAGCCATTAGTCGACCTTTATTATTAGGCTTGTTATTATTGAAAAGAAAACCGAAAAGCACTTTCTGCTGAACTAGGTAGTACCTATTGTGTTAAGAATTTGGATTTTAAAGTAAGTGCAGCAAATTACATTACAATAGATGTGCTGAGGCCGGGTAGCGATTTTTGTTATTACCAAGCCGCCAAGTCACAATCATTGCCGCCATATAAAAGACAGAAACGTTCATTAAAAATATATTTGTACAGTAGTTAGACTTTATGTAAATTGTCTAAAGACACAGTATATCCCATAAATAGTCCCCAAAGTACTTTGGTTAAAGTATAACCGTGAAACCGTGAAACGGTTATACTGTTACGATTTTTTATGTTTTTAGGGTGAAAAGCCCTTGGTTTGTTTTATTTTATTTCTAAGGAAAAAATCTTAATTTCAAAACACGATCAAAATATTTATTTATAGCTACTTACGATTTTCGTTTTTTTTTCAGTTTTAAAACCACAAAATACAGACATTAATTCGCTTACTAATAATGATTTTGGCATTGCTATACCTTATCACTTTTTTATGTGTGAGACGGCTAGTTGGGAATTAATGACAAATAGGTGACATAACATATTGAAGGCAACCATTTTAAATTAGCCGTCTCATAGATAAACAAGTGCTATAGAAATGTCAAAATCATTATTGGTAAGGAGGTATCAGTGCGATCTCGCCTACTGCTATGCAGGTTTTCACAAAAATTGCGTGCCAAACTTAAGGAGAAAAGAGACTAGTAATGGATAACTAGAACACAATTACTTAAATTATCATGTCTGTTTTAACTTGTTAATGTATAATACCTCACATTTCACTATCAAAGTACCTAAAATATAATTTATTGAAGGAGCGTGGTTGTCTGCCACAAGTATATGTATATACTTACTAGGTAACCTCAAATGTAAAATACTGTATGTGTACATTATGTGTTTTATAACGAAAATAAACATTTTTGTTTTTTTTTGATTTGATAACAATCTATAATATTAATATAATTTCCCCTACTAATGTGCTTTCGAATTAAGTCATCGGTATTTAACGCTTACTACTTAGTTACTTATTCAACGGTTTTATGATTATTAGATATCTCAATCTGTCATCATTATCCGATTAAATGCTAGTTGTAATTATTTACTCGGTCGGCGGGCGTTCAAAGCTTTTCCGTAACAGGTCGCTCAGCATTTGAATAAAACGTTAGTGTTCGTGAGTACCTGTTTCAAATGACCATTCACGTCGGTGCAAATGAAGTTTTATTAGAATTCCCATTGGAGCAAATGCTGATGTTTACAGTTGGATTGTTTGTCTATCATCGGCGAAGGCGCACACGTAAATTTGTCCGGCGAGATGTACGCGGGGCGTCGTACGGGCCCGCTGCAATTATTGTCTTGTCACTCTGCCGGAGTTACGCGCTCCGTCCGCACTGAACATTTGTTTTATATGTGGGATTACCCTGCCTTGGGAATCAATGCATACAGAATTGGAGATAAAACTTTAATGGGAACTCTTTATACGAGTACCTAATCTACTTATATATATATTGAAAACATAACTGCTACTGAGCTTAGATTTTTTTAAAATATCATTAACCTAATGCAATACAAACGACACGATAATGAAGGAGAGTTGACTGACACATTAGGACACTTTTTTGGTGTGATTGATACCTATGAGTATGTCTAGAAAGGATGAACTTTACGAAAAGTTTTCCTTTGTTATTTCTTATCAATCCAAAGAATGTAGAGTCGTCTGGCTTGGACAGTCATTTCAGCAGCGCGTCCTCTTCAGACAACTGCAACTTGAACTGGTTCATCTCTAAGCTCTATTTACCAAACAAAAAATGTAAGTATGACGCGATCCCGCTCTTAACGTTAAACGTTTATTGGCAATACTAACAAAAATGAGCCATTATCTCGCAAACCTATAATAAAGATAATAGTCAAAAAGCAGTCCGCTAAGTATAGTGGTGTAATTTGCTTTTGTGAGCAGGTTGTCAGAGAAGGTGACCTCACGGCGCGTGAGAGCACTCGTGGGCGGGACCGTTTTGACTTTTGGTAATTACATTCGGACACCTAAGATGGACATTCAGATGAAATAGGCAATTATGTTTCATCACAATGTACTTAACTTTTGCCCATTTAAATACCTTGTTTCCTTAACACAATGTCAAACCGTGACGAGTGTCGCAATGTAAGCTTTGGCTTTACACAAACAACAAATTAAGTAATTTTGCTAGTGGTAATCATCTCATCTCAGTGCGGATTATTTGGTATTGTGTGCTAGATAACCTTGTCTGTCTGATAACTCAGAAAGTCTCTAACTAACTCTAACTCACTCCGTTGAGTGTAAGTAGTTCTTTATGAATGCGACATGCCCGATGGTGTACCTACTTAGTATTAGTTTCTTTATACTTGACCATAAATTAGTAAGAATGAGACTATTTTATTTAGTAACCATCCATTTATCATTTGCTGACTGACTGTTACTACTTGTACAAAAAATTCTTAGACGCTGTTACCTATAATAAAAATAAATTAATTCAACTCTCAAAAGACTTCGAAAAGTTCGAAGAAAATATTTGACGATGATTATATCGCAGAAATAACAGATTAATTAGCCGAAGCAGCAAACCAAATAGGTATTTAAAATATTAAGCATAAATTATAACGTTACAAGATACACTAATTGCGTCTTTATATCTTGGCCATATCGATCTCTTTTGTTTCACAACACGAACAATAGGAAAGGTCAGTGTGAAATCGTTTTTCGGTTCCTAAAATGAACTTTCACTAATAAAACAGACTCGAGTCTATTTGGGGAATTGGTAACATTTAGGGCAGCGATGCAGCGTCTCTTTTGTTTTATTTTATTTAAAAACCTGGTTTGCACTAATTAGTAGTTTGTAGAAAGTTTTGTTTTTTCTCCATGCAAAATAACCTTCTCTGGATTTGACATCCGGTTTGGGTCGGAATAAAACTTTATTATTTTGAAGACACCTTACGCAATCCAGTTCCAGATTTGACTTTCCAATTAGAAGGAAATGCATTCTTCTGATTGGAAAAGGGTCTGGGAGCGCTGGTAACATAAGGTTATTAGTATTATGCATTGTATTATTATTAGTATTTTAATAAGTTCTTCGGAAACTGTTTTTTTGTGGCGTTTTGCTTGGCTACATAGGTAATAATATAGTTTTTAATTTGAGCAACAGTATTGGCGGAGGTTGGGCAAGTGTCGCTGCGGGCCGCGCGGGTCGTGCGCGTGCGCAGTCGATGATCATGCCCCGCGGCCGGCTCGACCGCCAACACACGATCTATTTCCAATTGATCTACAATTCACTTCATTTGTTTTCTCTATACATGTGAATATATTTGCGTGTAGTTATGTGAATTTTAAAAAATGTCTTGAATCTTAAAATAGATTTCTAGTTGATTGTCAGATTTTTAATAAACATAACTTTTGGTACCGATTTGTTATAAATTGTTAGTACCGTTATAACCATCCTCCTGTCTAGCTAGAATACGCTTTCAACACAAAGGTATTAAAGTTTCAAATAACATTAAAATTTCATACTGTTTCCAAGAACCGAAACAAAGACCTAGTCGCCTATACTAACTTGTTAGGTGTGCTACCAATATTAGTCTGCATTCGCATTTAAAACTAACCTGCTTTGCTATGTTGGCTATAAATAATAGAGACCGACGTAATATGTAACGCTGACGTTAATTATAAAAATATCTGTATAAAATGCCCTTGGAATGTCATCTCAAAGCGCCGACGCCCGATTGTTGCGCCGACGAAAACATATATTTTAATTTTCGTATGTTTCCTACAGGCCTAACCACTTTGTGTTACTTAGTATAGATTGATTATATCTATGATAATATGTAGTAAACACACTTGTTGTTCTTGTAAAGTAGTGTCTTCACTGACTTAAAACTACTTATTTTCAGAATGATTTTTAGGGTTCCGTAGTCCGACAAGGAACCCTTATAAGATCGTTCAGTCCGTCCGTCCTAGTCTGTCACAGCAGAATATCTTCTACGTTTATGGACTGATTTGCATATAACTTGGTTCAAGGATACTTCACATATAGATCCCATTTTTAAAAATACAAATAATTAAAATAACCACTTTTTTAGGGTACCTCCCCATACATGTAAAGGGGGGGTGAATTATTTTTTTGAGTGCACCCCCTTGTGTGGGGTATCGTTGAAAATGACTATGAAAATAAGGTAGGGTTTCCATACAACACTTTGTTATCAGCTTTACCATTTGCGAGATATAGCCCGCCAAAGTCGCTTACACGGTGTCGTCCCCCCCCCCTGGAATTTCTAAAGTCTTGGACCTATAAACTTCAAAGCACTCACGTTAAGAAACAGGCGCGAAAACCCTTATTTAAAATTGTTTCGGGTGATGAATACTTTTAAAAATATAAATAAAATAACAATATATACTTTTTCCCAAAAGAACAGTATAAACTTAAAAAGTTTTTTTGCCTATACTGTCTAATGTTGTAAGTTAATGGTACGAAACCCTTCGTGCGCGAGTCCGACTCGCACTTGGCCAGTTTTTCATAAAAAAAATAGGTATTGTAACTATTTGTTTGATTGCAGCAAACTGCAGCAGTACTTATGTGATTTCTGTGAACTGAGTAGGTATCTGATTATAAGTATTATGTAAGTAAATTAGATAGATACTATTATTATTTTACTATGTGGCATTACGTTAAAATATATTTATTAAATCTAGACAGTAAATTAGATACCCCCTGCCAGGCATTTAGTTGTCATTTAGTTGTTGCTCCAGCTTAACTATTGTGATAAGTATTATACATTACGTTAGATTATGGAGTTTTTTATACCACTGTAAGTAATAATTCTAATCCCTATGTTACGTGGTTCTTTGGGTTTAAATTCTCGTAGAACAGTTCTAAAAAGGGCAGGTCAGAGTTTATTCTGTAAGAAACTCGCAGTACTTAACATGTACTTACAGGTGCAAAGTACGTTTAAGTGAGCCGTTCACCCGCGCGGGCGCACCACGCGCCGATCTGATCCCGCGGCTAACTATGTAGATCTTCCCACGATTTATGCCGAACCACCTTCGATTTCTTTTAATACGGACCTCTGACTATGTGGGAAACTAGACAGCAATGGCATGGTCTCTATGTCTCATTTAATTTCCTTATTTTAATTAAGGCAATCACATCTACTGAACAAATTTCGGTAAAACTGATATAATTCGGTGATACACCCCATATTTGACTACCTACCTATTGTAAGTAATATTAAGGGAAAAGCAAACTAATCTAACTTTGGCGTTTTGTGGTAAGTATACATACATGTATTACCATGTACCTACCTACCTAGTTAAGTACTATTTAGGTATTTGTAAAAATGGTTCAAAACTTAATACTGTTTAAAAGGTACAAGCTATAACTTTACTTACATCGACTACAATATGAAGGAAAAGGAGGACACACCTTGTTTGTTTATAAATATTAGCTTTATAAATACTTTGCATAAAATATATTTTTGGCGACTCCATCGAACTTGTTCTGTCCTATCAGTTTGTAATAGAGCAGTACCAAACTGTAACCAAATAATGGATTCAAAACGATATTGCTAGATTGCTACAGCAAAAACTCATTTATACTCTCATTAAAACTTTACTACCAACACTATGCTATCTTAATATTGATAGGTATGTTTAATGGGCCACAAAGTTTTGTGGATACCGATCGTAATATGATCTGATTTAATAGTTTTACTGGTGCTCAATTAGATACTTATATGTTATGTTGAATGGTATTCGAGACATACTATTTAAAATTGTGTAATTCGCAATAAAATGTGTATTTGCCAGCGAATACAACCATTCGAACAATGTACTTAATTAAGTTTGCTGAATAAAAATAACGAATAGAATGGAATGCGAATCGTTTTAAAAGCTACTTCGGATATTAGGATTACACAATTTGCGAGGCAATATCGATATCTGAACGTGACTTAGCCAACTAAGTTACTTAACACGATACACGGCCACCACTTCGCTCTTGATACAAAAGAAGTTCCAGATACATGATCTTAAAATCATTAATTTTAAAATATGCATCGGTGAAAAATTAACATATAATGAATTGCCTTTGTAGTGCGTTGCTCAATCATTATTATTTTTTATCAGACAAGTAGGTTCCAAAGGTTAGTTATTAATTTATTTGACTGTCAAAAAATGTGTTACCTGAGAGCTTCTGTCTGTATCAGTTGATGAGTAAAATATTACTAATTACTAAGAACATTGTTGGGAAAGAATGTGTTTAAACTTGTGAGCGCTTTATCTAATTAGTGTTACAGATGTACCTATTAGAGGGTAGCTGCTGAAATAAAAATGTTTTTAATTACCAATGTCACGCAGTGACGAATTCAAAAGAGACCAAGAATTTCACACGGGTGGATGGACCGCATAGTAGCTCAGTTGGTAAGACCGTTGGCTCGCTAAGCCAAAGGTCGCGGGTTCAAATCCTGTTTGTGTGCGAATTTTTGGTTTCTTATTTTAACTTATAGAAATGCTGAAATAAACTGTAAAACAATGAACAACTGCGAGTAGGTACTTCAGATATAATGCTGAATTACGTAAAATGGGCCCGTAGCCAAACGGCAATCTTTCTGGAGCCAACTTCGCTATCGCCAACGAAATTTTAAAATATGTATGCTTATGTCAGTTTCATATATTTTATAAGCGATAACGAATACATTGCCATTTGGCTACGGGTCCTGTTCCTTTTGTCTTTTGTTAGAAATAGTGGTATGGGTAGGTACTGTGGTGAGTGAGTAGTACAGTAAGAGACATTTTATCGATATTTGCAGGACGTAAACGTAAAGTCTGATTGAGATAATTTCTTGTAAATGTTAAGAACTGTTATAATTCCGACGGAATATCATTGTAATGGCATATATCTACCGAAATTTAATAAATGGCATTTATAGAAGCCTCCAATTCGATTCTAATGTAACGGTGACGCCACTACAATGTTGTTTCGTAGGAATAACTGTCAATGTCATAGGGATCAAGGTTCGCCGGGCCGAGTATAGGTATGTATTTTTATTAACTCGTTAACTTAAATTTAGTTATAAGTAATTTGAAGGTTTTACAATATGTCAGCTTAGCAACTGAGTGATTCTCCGAGGGCCGTTTTTTGGTGGTCACACGTTCTTAATTCCCAACCCATTTAATAAACAGCTTCGGAATCAATTGTAAATGATTCTCTGTTTATTCATCTACACGAAAATAGTTTTAAACATAAAATAGGGCTTACAGTTATTTTTTAAATAATACCTAACCGCCAAAAACGGGAGCAAAACCGGTGTTCTCCGCGCGTCCGCACGACCTCGCGCTCAGTTCAACCACTAATATCTTTATTGTTTGTTGTGTTAT
The DNA here is from genome assembly GCA_949316185.1 of Pyrausta nigrata. Lineage (NCBI taxonomy): Eukaryota > Metazoa > Arthropoda > Insecta > Lepidoptera > Crambidae > Pyrausta > Pyrausta nigrata. The sequence goes on from OX438938.1 coordinate 11,384,989, forward strand.
GTACACATACAATATGTCTAAAAATTTGTAAATAAGTCAAGATTTGTTAATTATAAAAACAATAATGATATCATTTAAACAGAAAGAGTTAGAAAATATTTTGTCTCGGTCACACGATTGTGGTAGATTCGTGAACGCGACATAAACAGCCTCATAGTATCAAAGAGTCTCAACTTTCTGAGAAGCTTAAAGGCCCTACAAAAACTTTAGTTCCATTACAGCATCATTGGAGGACAAATGCCTTTCTTATCGCTTTCATACAGAAAATACAGGCACATAAATTCATCAACTTTTTTCTGGCAACCTTTTGAAGAAACCCTTCATGGTTAAATTTTAAAGAGAATAGAATGATTTAGATGTAAGTGTTGATATTCAGTATAAAATCCCTTTTCAATTTCTTCGTCCGCTATTTAGTTTTTATATTTATCAAGAAACAACTTGTAAATTTTTGAAAACGTAAAATTTTCGTAACTTTCCTGACATGGTTTTCGTGGACATTTGACCACGAAGGTTATCTTTCACTTAACGTGAGGTTACGAAGGTCTCTTTATGCAATCTTAATTTACTTCTCTATCGGTCTGTAGATGTTTTTAAATAACCGTGTTATCGTTTTCTCCCAAAGGTATTAGCAAACGATAGTTTGTGTAGGTAGAAGCATAAGTTTTTCTTGTATTTATCAATATTAGGCAAATATGGTTAATATGCCTATTTGATTGAACCCTGCTGTTCTACTAACTAAATAAATGGTTGGCTTATTAATTTATCGACGTTAATAAGGAAAGTTCTCCATAGAATTCATATACGAATAACTTGATAAAACACTGTCCTTATTTGAATGTGTGCACATATGGAATAAAAAGGATTTGGCATAACCAATACATCACACACCTTTGATTAATAGCATCACACACACAGTTGGGGCAAAAAAGCTGGAGGGTCTTGGCACTATGCTTGTCTCCCAACAAGTGAGCCTTAAAATCAACTTGGGCCAGACGAATTTTAGTCGAATTCCCGTGTTCAAGTGGCACTCTCTCCTGTGTCTATTAGAAACGAATACTGTGATCTACTGTTTTAGACGACAAGAGTACGTTTACCTGGGACAGGTGATTTAATTAGGTACTCGTAGGTTCACTTTGGCTGGACAGAGTCCGAAAAACTACGCGAGGGCATCATGTTGACCCAAATACTTCAGTGCTTAAAAATGAACGTCTACAATTAATCCAAAACATGGTCTTTTTCTATGAGTGTAATAAAAAAAGTTTAAGGACACACAACGAGCTACATGTTTGGCGTTTCTCCACGGGATTGAATTGAAGAGATACGTAGAAGAACTAAGGTAACAGACCTATGTCTAAATGATCTACGGGACTATCCTGTAGATCACCAAGCTCAAGTAGCAGTAAGCAGGGTGCAGTGCAGAAAGGTTCTTGATTGGATTCCATTTGGTCAAGAGCGTAGCGTAGAGCGTCCACCAGCAAGATTGATGGACGACCCTGCAAAGGTCGCATGATCGCACTGGATGCAGGTTGCATGTAACCAGTCACGTTGGAAGTTTTTGGGGTAGGCCTATGTTTATTAGTGGAAGTCTTGCGTCTGATTATGTTTTTGATATGCATGTGTGCATTTAGTGCATAAGCTAACAAAAATAAACCTTATTTTTGTACTGGACTAGAGAAACTTTACTTTCTATCAACTAATTGTTATTAAAATATTACACATTTTATGCCCTTACTGTCCGATAGCTGGGCATAGGCCTCCCCTAAGTGCGTCCATTAATCTCTATTGTTGTTTTTAGAAAAATCCGCAGCAAAATGAAACTTCTAAACAATGAATTGTTTTGAATTAATGTAAAGACTATAAAGACTAGTCAGCGGTCAGCTCATAAGTTGAAACAAGAATCGCTATCTCAGTGTAAATACAATGTTTTTTTGTATCTCATATTACATTAAGAGGAAACATATTATAACCCGTAAGATAATACAATAATAATTAAAATGGAGGTGCTGCGGTGAGCAGCAAAAGTGATCTGACTCGTTAAATGACGTTACGAGTGAACCAGACTTTTTCAAAGTGGCTCCTGTTGCGAAAATGATGGTTCAAAGCCAACTGAGATAGATTGGGCATGTGTAACGAAGAATTGAAAAATACGGTAAATAAAAATAAATAGTAAAAATAAAGACTTTTGTAGACAATAAAGAAGACTGCTGGCTACATGGTGAACAATCATTGACAAAGTCATGTAACAAGAACAGTCGAACAAATGAATAAAAGACAAAATGTTCTGGCCCACAGTTAATAACAGCTAGCAGATATTATATTATCAGTCATTTGTTTGCTGATACATGAAATTTATTTTATGTTTTAAGTTGTTTTATGTCTTAACTTTAGCTATAGTTATCTGCTAACAAAACATTTATTTCTACTTCATCGTCTAATCGAAACCTTTTGCTATATTAAAGGTTAAGAGATTTATTTATTAATGCTTTTCACGCTTTTAACTTCAAACAAACTATATTCTGTTTAAACAAACAGGTATAATATTAGTTATTAAGGTTTTCTTTGAAATATTTTTATGTAATAAAATAGGACTTCGCTATGAAAAATACGTTTCGTAACTTTCGTGGAATCAGAAATAACTTTCGTGGGTACCGAAATTTCAAAATTAAATATCGGAGAGCATAACAAACCGATTTGTTTGATTCCAACAGGATTCATTATAATTTTAGGTCTTCTTTAGTGTAGTATTTTTTTCTTGTCATAAAAACATTAACTAAAATCGCCACGAAGGTGACGCGGAGAATGCTTTCCGGAGAATCACTCAACTGCTCTGAGATTATTTTACCTACACGGATGACCTCGCTATGTAGCTAGGTAAGCAGGTATTTTAGATTTAGATGGATACTAAACTCTACAAAATTATTTTTGAAATGTGACTTCAAACAACGCCGCCGGTATGTCGGCATCATTTTTATGAACAAAACACGTGAACGTCGCGTCGCCACCGCGTGCTTTATAGGCTTTGGGACTGGATGGGATCATATTAATGTGTCACGAATACTTGCTTTTTCGAGGAATTCGTAAAACTCTGATAATTTTGGACGCCTTGAGTAGTATTTTGCATGATTTTTATGATACCCATTATTTTAATGCGATTTCCAATGGTAGACAGGCATTTATAATGGAACAGGAGACGTTTTTGGATTAAGATACATGACTCCTGATGAAATCATAATAGGCTAGTAGATACCTACCCATTAATAATACGACTATCTCTACTGTAATTTTAAAATGAGTAACACATTTTCCGCCCACAATGCTAAACAAACTTACCAGAAGGCCATATTTTCAGATGGCCATATTTTATCCCGTATTCCATTCACGAGATTTTATCGCACAGGGCAGTGACAGTAGACAATTTAATCAACTGACAATTCAATTAGGAGTCCATACGAGAAAATTAGCGTTCCATATGCGAAAAAACCGTAGGTATAACAACGTGAAAAAAATACGTAAGAATTTACAAATGGACGCCGTCTAAACCAAGCTGAAAGTGTAAAACACAGATTGATAACCAATAATAACAATAAATTAATAGAATCAGGCGTTACTTTGCGGAAATCCATTATCAGATGGGAAAAATAAAATTCAATTATTTTGCTTTAAATTTCCGCTAAGAGACGCTAGCGCAGGCAACAAAACCACACCGTTTTGCGGTTGCGGTTGGTGTGGTTTTGTTGCCTGCGCTAGCGTCTCTTAGCGGAAATTTAAAGCAAAATAATTGTATTTTATTTTTTCCCATCTAATAACAATAAAGATTCCCATGACACAGGATGTAACATATGGTATTTATTTTTCTAATTCTTGCTTTATTGGCAGAGGCAACGCCAAAGAACTGCAGTTATGTCGAGAATAAATAGATATATAATAGAGTGGATGATAAAAATTAAAGATATTTATAAGTTAATTTGTTTGTCTCTCTTAAGTGGCATTTTCAACAAATCCATACTAATATTATAAATGCAAAAGTGTGTCTGTCTGTCTGTTACCTCTTGACGCTTAAACCACTGAACCGATTGAGATGAAATTGGTATGGAGGCAGTTCGAGACCCTGGAAAGGACATAGGCTGCATTTTGTCGCGATATAAAAATATTAAGGGGGTGAAATGGGGGATGAAAGTTTATATGGAAAATCCAACTCTTGCGGGCGAAGTCGCGGGGAACCACTAGTGATTTATAATTTAGTGGTAGATATCTTCCCATATTTTGCTAGTATATCTTTAAACATTACAGCTAATTAGTGTATGTATCAGGAAGTGCGAAACCCCGTAGCGATTAGTACCGCGTGATTGCGTTCGCGTTACGTTCCGGCTGCGCGGCCGCAGGCGCAGGCGAGTAACGTAGCTGCGGTCGGGCCGCTAGCGCCGCTCCCAGACACCCTACACTAATTGAACCACTAGGCGACACGTGTCGAGTTCGCGGCCTGCACCGCTTTCTCCTGATATATGAGTAGAGAAATGTCGACTCGAGATCCTTTGCCTTTGCGTACTACCAAGTGTCGCCGCACTGCCAGGCTTCAGCGGTGAAAGAAGTATATATCTACATTTTACCTTTTGTTTTTTGTGCTTGGACAGTTTTGTGCGTAATCAGAGAAACGTTTGACCGTTATGGAGGCTAATGATTTACGGTAAACGATTTCTCATCGTAGATACAGTGCTTTTCTTTCTAGTGTAATCTCTATCGCCACTAAATAAGGAGTAAGTACCGAAATGAATCCGTGTATTATACGCATGCGGCCGCACTAATGGTGGCTGATCTGAATCTACGACTCGATAAACATGGCGGTCCCACAGTTAATGCTCGCTAACCGACATAAAAATCATCCCTTTATCATTTTAATGGCGACAATGCCATCTATTCGCGTTCGAGCTACAGTCAGATTCTATTTGTACGCTCTTGATTCAGTACTGATACAATATTGTAGGTGTACTAATAAATTGCATGTGTACTGTATTAATTTATTCGAAACATTGTGCCGCTTCTTTCCAAAGTGTATTTGTCTAGTGCGACCTACCTACGTGATTGTGAGAGACGAATTAAGAACAATAAAGATCAAACAGGTTCAACGATTAATATAAAATCAAATGGGCCCCGCTCCGTGGCTCCGAGACAATTGACCGTGATCGGCTGTGATCGCTTAACGGTCCGAGCTAAACTGCGACGGTTTAAAGTTCACGATTCGGTTTTTGGAACACGTTCGTATAATAATGGGTATTTACGTTACTCTAACTTAGGAACCCAAATAGATGTCGATCAAAATGCACTCCGGTTGAATTCCTTAAGCAACTGGCAATAATGGCTCACGCCGCAAGACCGCCCGAGTGAATATTTTTGAATAACTAACAAATATTGTAATATCGAATGAAGCCATCAACAGAAACTAACGAATACCTAGCCATTACTACCTGTAAACTGTTATTGATGCAGACAACAATATTATTCAATATAAGTATTACCTTGTCTATTGTTGTACACTAGACACTGAGTAAAATATCAAGCTTTATTTTTCAAGTTTGGCTACGTTAGGGACGTGTCAAAATATTTCTTCTCATTATCAGTGCATTTGTCTTGGTTAACTAAATATTAGGTGCTATAGCGAGACCGGTTTCTATAATACGAGTAGTAAAAAAATATAAAGCATTGACTTAAGTGCCGTTTTAGTTATATAAGCAGTTAATGCATTAGATAGTGCATTAACTCTTATTTCTAGTTAAACGTCAACACAAAAGTTTAAGTACCTACATTATTATTGCAAGCGTAATTTCCTCATCACGTGTAAATAAACGTTTCAAGATTGGAGCTCAAGTAGCATGTTATGATGATGATAATTTGACGAAAGTGTTTGCGAGATCTTTACAGCATGTAAACACATCAATCGATCACAATTTATCATGTTGTGATTACGGGGAAAATATGTATATTAATTTATGCGCATGTATTTTTTCATACGGGGAAAAAGAAACAGAATCCATTGATATTTAACGTAACGTTGTCAAAAAAATGTCTCTTGTGACGTAAGTAATGATAAGAGGACCGAGGATGAGTAGGTCAATACAAGTTTAAATTTAAACTTATATAAATTAGAAAGAACACTGTGAGTGTTAAAAATATTAAAAACTATTGAATAGCGAAAGCGTCATCATTCAAGTTGAATTTATTCTGTAAATAATAACTACTTGGCCCACTGCTGTTGTTAGGTGAATATTCCTTGAATGATGCTCTCGCGATAACACCCGCGACAGAGGACGACCGCCTAAAAGGTGAATTGACGCCATCAGGAAGCAGGCTGGTGTAAACTGGATGCAAAAGCAGACAGACAGGAGTGGAAGATTAGAAAGGACGCACCAAAGGTTGTGATGAAGGCTATGATGGATAGATATAATAACTTGTTTACATTACCTAGTAGAGGTACTCAAATCATACTTTAAATCTAAGTAGGTCTGTTGGTTTATGTCAATAGACGATGTCTTAATTAAGGTATTAGGTACCTGAGAAAACATAACAGATGTTTCTAAGATAGTATTCATTAGAAGGTACACTAAGTAAATCTTTCTTCAATAATACTGTTTTATAATGTAGGTAAGTACCTATCTATCTACTTATATACTTAGGATATCGTAGCCACGAGCTACTGAATCATACGTAAGTAAATCTTAAAATGGACCAGTTAATCTACTCTACTTTGACTTTAAGTGCTAAGTACGTAATTAATTAAATCTAAGGCACCTAAATTACTCTTAACAATATAGTACTTTCAACGCGGTAAATCTATTACAAATAATATTTAGGAGAGGATCTACTCCATTAATTACGTAGTGAACGGTATAAAGGAGACTGGCGTTATTCGGGATTGATAGGGGCATAAAAAAATGTTGCAAAGTGTACACGACCGGCGCGGGCAAGCCCTGGACCTGATGCCATTGGCCTCGGGCGGCCTCTACAATATGTTTAGGAGTGAATTCAATAATAATACTTGTCGCCTGGAGCTCGAAGGTTCAGGGTAAAAGGTCAAATTGTTCTAAAAACCTTTTAGGCTAAATCGTTTTTAATTGCTCTTTGTTAAGGTTTTGTTTGCAGTCTGAAATTCGCCTGAATTTCAGGCAAGATTTCAGCAATAAAACAACCACCTTTTCGGCATTCAACATTGATTATCTTGTGTCTTTCTTGATTGTAATTTTGGATGTGTGATTGTCTAATAAATGTATTTTCTTTCTTTCTTTCTTCCTTTCTTAACTCAATTAACATTCTTAATTTTAAATAAGTAGATATGGTAAAATTATATTGCAGACTGAGACACCTTCAACCGATGAAATGACAGAAACCACCAAAGTAACACCGAAAAATGTGTCGTAATGTCATTCATAAATCATGGCCATAAATATTGTCTTCTTTATAGATGTATTACCTACTCGCGTTCGATTTTCCAATGAGATAATAAAGATAAGGTTTTTTATGTTAAGCACCTCATGCCACCCATGATTTAACGAAAATGAATGATTCAATGATAAAGGTACACATACATACGTCAGTGTGCCGTGATTTGATTGATTTTTTAAACAACAACGTGCCTGAATTAATATCCTTTTTATTAACTTTCCTACCTACCTACCTACTTCATCAAAAACAAAGAGAGCTTTTACTACTTTATATTATAATAACCGTTTTAAAGAATAAACAACATCTCATAACACGGATAAACTTTTATTTACGGAGATGTAATAAGTTTGGCTTATTAGTTTAACGTTTTATAGATCGAAGAGAAACGAGGTGTAAGTAAGTATAAGCATTCGAGATTGCAAATCAGTGCGGAGGTCGCGGTGCCGCACCGCTGACTTGAATGACTCATAAACACCTTGATTTACCGGCACACTCAAGATTTGTTGAGTATTAATTCCGCTGTCGCTGACCGGAAGATATTACCCGACCGCGCACCGTGAAAGACGTTTGCACTCAATTACTAACTTTCATAGTGTAAATAAGCATAGCTAGCTACCTGCTGTACCTACTTCGCAGTTGACAATAAAGCATTTTTTAAATTTAATTGTAGGTGGATAAGCTCAGACTATGACCGACGTTATTTTGGAAAATACTCGTTTTTATAACTATAAATTATTTAAATAATAATTAGTTTTTATATAATTAATTTTAAAATAATAAGTCATTCTGCTAAAAATGCCATTCACATAATTGATAAGCAGATAACGAAAATATTATTGCAGTAATGACTTATTTATTTTTACCCGACTGCGGCAAAGCCCCAGAGAGTTATTTGTTTAATTAAATATCTCCAATGCGTCCGGTGATTGATTTATTATTTAAATAATGGGTAGATATTTTCCGAAAAACGTTTTTGTATCATAACTTTGTGATAGTAGTTTTGATGAAATCACATAAACCACCATTAAAGTTATTTCTAATGACAAAACCAAAAAACTTACACATTTTCTTATGCCCGAAATAAGACACCTATCGTTCGTGCATTACATCAAAACTGTTTCTTCGCCTACACAGTACACATATCAAATCCGTAACGAATCGAAGTTCTACATCCAACTTATAAATGGTTGAAATGCATAGGAATAATTAAGCTGGCTTTGTTTCTGTCAAGTCATGCGTAGATCTTTGATAGAACGCATATCCTCTGGGGCTTTGTGCGTCGATGTTAGAGCTTCCAGTTTTGGGTGCGCGCACGCACGCGATGACTGGCTCATGAATATTTAGATGAGCAGCGCTTCATTAGTGCACTCACTTGTTCCTCGGAGGAAGCAGGCGTGGCGGGATCTTGTGCCCGACTGTACGCCACATTATTCTTCGGTATACAGAGTGATCGTTACAATATTTTATAGTCAGAGATTATGACGGCACACAATACAATTAGCTTTTTTACTGTTAAGCATAAAATACCTGTGCACGGTCGTTTTATTCTAGTAAATAATAAATTGTTTCAACAAACACATCAATTACCTAGCCCCAAACTAAGCGTTAGCTTGTGCTATGGTGACCAGGATAACGGATAGACATACTTATATATATTTATAAACATCCATGACCTAGGTACAAATTAGTAATTTGACTTAGTACAAAAAGCACGAACTACTACACTAAGGCGGTCGTCGAACCATAGTAATATAGTCTTATTCATAAATGTCCAACATGACTGCTCTAGTGGATTTGACACTAAAGTTCGTATGTCTTTGTTTGTCATGTTCGAAAATTGGACAGAAAGAAATAACCAACCCTTACAAGTTATATTCGTCTGATAAGTTTTATGAAAGGGGTTATAGACTATGGACCCATGGCCAAAATGGATGGGTCATATGAACCACCAGGTGACGTATATAGGCATATCTATCTATTACTAAAAAAAAAATGGTGCGCCACAAAGTCGGTAAATTTTGATTTCCTAAAAAAAAAACCGACTTTGTGGCGCACCATTTTTTTACGGCACCAAGCGCTTTTTTTATTATTATTTTTTTTATTCTTTTATCTATGGTAAAAATGCCGTGCAAAAATATATGACCAAAATGTACTTACTCTTCTCATGCACTTTTGAATTCTCACCAGCACTCAGTTGGACAGCTTACAAGTGACATCATAGTGCTGAATCTTATTATTTTATGCTTTTATATCGTCCTATATACGTCACGTGGTGGTTCATATGACCCATGCATTTTGGACATGGGCCCATAGTCTATTACTCTATAAAGTTACCTATCAATTTCACAAGACGTTATTTATAAAGGATTTGAAATAAATACACCTCAGTGACTTATGGAGAAATGAAACCCTTTCTGAAACAATTACGCTTAGTTACAAACAAAGTTGCGAAGGCACCAGGCCCATTCTTAAATGGGTCTTTTGTGAGTGAAAGAGGTCGTAAAGTATGCTCTCGTGAACTTTCACACTATTAAATATTCATTATTTCTACAGTCAAACCCCCGCGAAATCATCACCATTGTCCCGATGAAATGAAAGTTCTTTATTTTGCATATCTTAAACGCGACTGTTATCATGTCGGTCTCAGTACAATAATGTAATAAACATTTATTCGTGATAGAGACAGTAATCTCGATGCGTTAAGTTGTTGTCTATGAAATATGAATAATGGGCACACCTATTCTAAAGATTGTGTTAACTACGTATCACCTTTTAAAAGATCAGCTATGCACGCAGTTCAATTTGTAAGATCATAAACTAATGATTGCGTTCTTGTTATTGGTTTACCAATATGTTTATACGATCTATTTACTTAATAGAAATAGTATTTTCAGCCTTTATGTACCGTAAAAGGGTATAAAAAATCTTCAGTGACTGCTTAAGTTCGGGTTCAAATACTTAGGCACTCATAGAAGTACAACTGTCCTCGATGTAGGAGTACTAGCTTAATGACTATACATCTAAGTCAAAAATAATACGTCGTCAAGATTGACGTGTAAGAAATAATATTCATATACCACATTGATTTATAAACGCACGTGTTAGGATGTAGAGTAAAACATAAAGGCGCAAAGTAATAATGTGATTACGGTATAAACGCACCGTCAACCTTTACAATGTAAATCGCGAAGCATGCGGTTAACCGAGAGGTGAGACACGTGCCTTATTGTTGTTTGATATGATGAGTTCTTGACGTTGGCTTATTACAATTGTGAAAGTAAGATATTCGAGCGGCCGAGAGTTGTGCCGTCGACAGGGACACGGCGCAGGCGCAGGCGCAGGCCGGGCGGGCGTGGGCGCGCGGCTCCTGTGCGCCGCGCGCCGCCCCAGCTATCTGCTGCGATCCCGCTCCGCCCGCGCCCGCACGCGAAAACTACAACAAACCTATTGTTCCATTTAAATGCTCACTTTGACATACAAATTAAACCCGCACTCATTTGCATGCCTACTTCCGCTGCTGATACGTCATCTTGTCTAATAAGAATGATATACAACAGAGGCGCTACTCCGGTTTATGATGTCCGTATTTTCGGGTCTAGCCATTACGCTTGTTCGCGTTGACATTCTGGCGTAAGTGACAGAGACGGCTACATTTAAAAACACAGCCATCGTCAATCGGAGTAAGGCCTCAAATTTGACGAAAGCCTCAATCAGCCGGTTTAGCATTATTTGACATATTTTGTATAAGAATTAACCATGAAACGATATTTACCGGCTAATTAAAAATTGGTGAACGCGGGCTGAAATGCTCACTTTGACATACAAATTAAACCTGCAGTCATTTGAATGCGTCTACTTCCGATGCGGACTCGTCATCTTGTCTAATAAACATGAACATACCCTGCTCATGCGGGCCACTTATGAGCAAAAGAAGTATCCACCTAGGGCAGCGTACCTATATACGAGTAATGAAACCGGGTGAGACATAACAAAATCCACTCCCCGAAAAATCTGACTGTCGAGTTGGCTTTCATATGGCTTGGGAATAAAAGTATGATGCATCAGGTTGGACATTTCAGTCTTCGGAGCTAGTTAGACTAAGTAACAAGATGAGAAGGACAGAGAGAGTTTGTGAGACCAATAATATCACATCTTATTTCTTGGTAGTCACTTATAGGTGTAAGTTTTCATTAATTGTAGCATATTCGTCTGCTCTACTTACCTAAGTAACTACGTAGTTCAAGTGTTTTAGGCGGATAGGGTAACTAATATTTTGTTTACTGTAAAATAAGCTAAATTGAAAATACAGTAATTTAAAAAACTAAAAAACCCGACTGCGTTTCTGTGTTATTGGAAATTAAAAATACCCTAAAACAAGAAAGAGGTCATACCAGGGTTAAATTGGTACCTATAATAAAAATTGTAGCAGTCGGGACCCATTCTATAAATGGAGGCTTAGTGAATTAAGAGCACATACCTACCTCTATATTACATTGCAGATTACTCCAATCTACTGACGAGAGGGCTGACTTTCTAACATGGGTCCCGACTGCTACAATTTTTATTATAGGTACCAATTTAACCCTGGTATGACCTCTTTCTTGTTTTAGGGTATTTTTAATTTCCAATAACACAGAAACGCAGTCGGGTTTTTTAGTTTTTTAAATTACTGTATTTTATTTTATTATTTTTAGTTCTAATATATAAAACAAAACACCAGACTGCCTAAAAATATTATTTGAAAATGGACTCTTTACTGGCTTTCATTTGATACCCATATTGCTATGCTAAGGAAAAAATCTATCCCCCCCCCCTTTATTTCAATTTGCGGGTGCCATTTTAAAAATTTATACAGCCTATGTCACTCTCACAATTTTGACAAATTCAACGACACCTCATATGTCAAAAACTGTCGAGCCGTTTGGGCTGTAGGGCGTGCCAAACAATTATACATACATTCATACACACTTACATACATACATACTCTCGAAAAACATAACCCTCCTTCCGCAGTCGGGTAAAAAGTGTTCTTTCGTTAAAAAAAATAAGTTAAAATCTAAAACGACCGTCTTGGTGTAGTGGTTCGCACCCCGGACTACTAAACCAAGCGGTTGCGGGTTCGAATCCCGCAAGGGGCAAATGTTTGTGTGATGAGCACGAGCATTTGTACCTAAGTCATGGATGTTTATAAGTGTATATAAGTATGTCAATCCGTTATCCTAGTCACCATAGTACAAGCTCACGCTTAGTTTGGGGCAAGGTAATTGGTGTGTTTGTTGAAACAATTTATTATTTAATTACTAATATGATAGGTACTTAAAATGCAATTCGTAGTGGCAATTCGTCATTACACGACTCTATTTTATATATTTACCTAAGTACCTAGGAATGGCGTTATGATCTGAGTGGAGGTTTGTTTTATTCTATAAAAACTAACGGATGAATAATTGACTTGAATAATAATAAGCTATAAGAAATGAGCAATCTAAGTAAACAGGAAATATTTTTACTGCGGTTAAACATATAGGTTTACAGTTTTTACGATGTCGAAAATAAAGTCGACTTGGCGCAAATAAGCATAGTAAAGAGAAAAGAAATTGCAAGCGGTCAGCGTTCGTATTGTATTGAAACAATCAAAATAAGAAATAAAGGAGGATGTTCATCAGACGCGAGACCATAAAACGAGCCCTAAAATGTTAAACGACTGCTCAAAATTGGTGGTAAGAAGAAATTACAAAATAAAAGGACGAGATTACGGTACTTTGAATGAATTTTTGAGAGAGTCTGTCTTAACCTATATTTCGTTTTATGGGTGAACGATTTTTACAGCCTCCTCGCGGACAATCCGAATGACTATACGACTCTGTAGAAAGTTTCTGAAATTATTTCGAAATGATCAGTCAGTTTAGTGAGGCCACTTTTTCTTGTTCCCGTTTATAGCTCGCAGCCTACATGAATTCCGCGAGTTATATCACTGATGGAACAATCGCGCTCCGCATGCAGGGAGAGGCGAGCGGTTTACGTAGCGTTGCAAGCTTCAAGCTGTCGTGGATGCAATGTTATATCATTAGCGCGTCTCGTTGACAGGTATTAGTGGTGTTAGTGTAACAGTTTATTTGTCTGATGTATTTACGCACGGTTGTCACGGCGCGGCCGCATCTCAAATCGGGTCGGGCAGACAAAGCGTGACGGTGTGTGATCGACGCGCGGTTGTCGCACGGCCGCGGGCGACAGGCTCGTATGACAACGCAGCGCGCTATGGCGTATTATGAGTGATTGTGTCCGTCCGTCGCACCGCACTCGTTCTCTTTGTGTTCTCAAATAATCCGCCGCGTCGTGATCTGGAGTCTAACGGTGCAGGTTCGCCAGCCTATTGAGTGCGCTCTCTGTAATAGGCACAATTTTTCAAGCTTTCACATAAGTCGCAGCTAATACCTGTTAAGCCAAAAATCTATGAAGTGATATATTGTTACGTCTTCGAGTTAGTGTCTATAGTTTAAATCATTTCACTAATTACGACATTCTCTTAGAGTTTAAGGCATGCTCTACTTAGACTGCTATTGTGAGATACGAGTAATGTAGTCAGATATTGATGAGATATTTAATAAACATGAATGTCATCTGAAATAAATCATAAAACATGACATTTGAAATGTAAAAAGTACCAGCACCATATTAGGGAAAACATAGAAATCATTCCTACACATTGATTCTCGCTCGCATATTAAGTAATGGCTACTTTCTTAAAAGACAATATTATACGTCTTCTTAATGCCGCAGCATCATACATCTACCTACTAAAATAACTCAAAGGATTTTATTTGATAATGGTAATTAGAACATCTAAGATCATTTAGTCGCCTTAACTAATGAATGGTGTACAAGGACACCTGACTTTATAACATTAATTTATTCTAATTGGAACAGATGACTTTGGAACGCGTTATTTTCAGATAAGTGGAGTATTTGCATTGACTCTCATTAAGCGTGTAATGCGGGCAGCCTCAAATGGCAAGCCAGAGGTAAACTCCACACATGCAAAGCACCAAGAAAAAGCTGACGTTGATTTTGATATATAATACCTAGTGAACAAGTCGTGATAAAATTTGGCTCACTGACAAAACTTTATTGAATTAGTTTAGGAAATACGAAGAACATATGATAGGTATTAACTAAAGGGCGCGTAGTGTTTTTCTAAATAAACAACGTCATTTGTTTACTAGCTTAGTTAATATTAGTAAGTTATATTGAACTTATTATTTTCATTTTGATCTAAACATAATTTAAGGTAGCAGGTAGAGGTAGAGGTGGTAGGTATATAGCTACTCTATATATATAGGTTACTCATAACTTAGATGCATGTCTATACTCACATACCTTTCCTGGTTACACAATATTTACAAAAGATACGTAGTTTTTATTGACATACTAGCTGTTGCCTTCGCCCGCGTAAACTACTATTTCTGTATCCTACAGGAAAAGTGTTTTTTTTGGGATAAAAAGTAGCCTATATGTTATTCCAGACTATAATTTATCTCTGTGCCAAATTTCATCCATATCCGTTCAGTAGTTTTTGCGTGAAGAAGTAACAAACATACACACTCACAAACTTTCGCATTTATAATATTAGTGGTACATATGATATGGTTTTTTAATATGAAACCAATTAGGTAAGTAGGTAACCCGTGACTTTTCACACTCGAGTTGAACCTGATTTGAGTTAAAATCTCAGGTCTCACCTGCACTGCTCAGCCCGCCACCTGTTAACTGCAACTCGGCGATACAAAAAAGAAAAGGAGCGAGCGCCAGCCAGTGCAAAAAACAAGAAACCAAGACGACACGTTTGGAAAATAAAAAAAGCACTCGCCCACCAGATGGTCGCCTCGCCGCGACGAGAAACCCGATTTTGAGCAGGTTGTGACTTACCACGCATATTCATTTGCGCTTTTGAATGTGGCGAAAATTGAATACCAAATGTTATTTTATTAAAGCTTATTGTCAACTATTTCACAAGGGCATAGAAGGCAGGAAGAGTTAGTTTCAGTTATTTTTATATACCTTAAACTGTGCAGCATGCCTGGATAATGTATAAGCCCGTTCCAGCTGAGCCAAAAATCAATGCGATTTGAGCTTTAAATCTGTAATATTAATATTAACATTTTGTTTTTCCTTCTTTCAAAGCCTATCAAAGCGTCAGAAAATCTTGGTTATTTATCTCTCTACTTGAAAGGTCAAAAAGATACAGAATACAAACTTTTTATTTCGATAAGACAATTTGTTTTCGTCGGAAAAGTAGGTACTGGTACCTTCATGCATAGGTATGTACCTATGCAGGCGCCATCCATGTGATGGCGCTTCAAACCAAATCCATGTTTGTCGTATATTTTAGCAGTTATTAAGGAAATCAAAGTACCTAGTCACTTTTTATCACTCGTGGTGCACAATGGGAGGCACGATTAAAAGATTGATGAGATCGTATGTACGACACCATATACAAATTCTAGTGGCTTTTAAAATAAACATCTAACGGCAAACACTTACCTACTACTATAACATCTCATTTAGAAAATCGATTAAAAATGGCAGGGCAATTATGGCACAAACATGGGCCTATTTTGGCTATCGTGTAAAATTGTATTATACTCAACTTTGGTCTCGTTCCAACTGTTCTCATTTAGCAGAGCTAGCAGAAATTAATTGGCCATATGTTTTACTCACTTTGTACAGTTAACAGTTTCTTTCAAAAGATAAGACCCCATATGGTGCAATCTTTTTTATATGTGCAAAAACGTGCTGGATATGGTATACCGACAAAACAATCAAATAACAAGCATGAAAAAACGGACGTGCCAACCTGTTTTAAATTTAAATAATGTGTCAAGTCATCTCATCACCTTAGTTCCTGTTGCTTTTTTGAGTTGCAAACAGTTATTCTAAGGTCGGGCCCTCGGGCCTCACGACGGATGAGTGATGATCTGGTGGCGGCAAACTTCCTTGCGACAAAATGTAATTTTAATTAAATTTACAATCGCAGTATCGAAATAATTCAAATAATGATGCCGATAGCGCTCTATGTGGTCACGATTGCAAACAATATTTGTCTTCCCTATCTATTTATAGGTGAATTGTGACATCGACCTGTAAGGTATCTTCGAGAGGAAACCGTCAAGTAGTTGATCACGTTGTGAGTATTAATTGCTTCAGCACTGGCTGGGAAATCAGCCCGCCTCCGCAATTAGTTCCCAGCTTACTAATGCTTAGGTAACTTATTGCCGACGATAGCGGCCGTCTCATGTCTTTCATTAATGGATAGTTTCCATTACTAATCGACTTCAAACAACATTTCACATTGTAATTTAATAGCTAATTATCTCTTTCGGTTAATAACTCAAGGTACGCAGGTCAGCATTTGCAAGGAAAAAATATTTGGAATTAGCTTGTTTTGAAAAGTTGATGGAATGCGATTACGATCTTTGTCTGACACCGTGGAATTAAAAGTGTTAATCAGCAACAGATGTTTTAGCAATTACGTTTTTGTTCGAGTCCTTAGTTTCCGAGATATTGGTCAGTAAAGGAACACAGGTGGAGATGAATGTGCAAGTGGATAGGGGCTACCTGTGCTGCGGCGCGTGCGCACCTGTGCCCGCATGCCCGCGTCTTCGTAAATGGTGCTCGCGCTGCGTGATGCTCATCCTTTACATGTCACATGTGCTCAGGTTACAATTTATTGAACCACGACCAAATTCTGTTGACACGCGGGCTAATGAGCCTATTCAGGTCCAAATATGGCACAAGAAAGTTTATGAAACGATTTTAATTTCGCTGGAAATACTGCTTTAGTTGTGGATCTTTCCAGATTGCAGAACGTACAGAAAGTTTCTGAACTGATTGTGTAATGAATTTTATTACACGTTTTTTTTAGGTTCTCTATGCTGGTGTCTGCACTGTGTAAAACAAATCTTGCTAGTTGAATTTGTATCACATCCTAAGTAGTTTTTCATTGAAATGTAAGTCGGGTGGTAATGCAATATGACACGGAGTTATCTGATGATGGAGCCGAAGGGTGGAATTTTGTAACTAAACGACTCAGCCCAAGCCTCTAAAACTGATAGTGTTCATCCCTGCAAAAACATGTTTTTGTTTTCAATCGCATATTTACGCACAATCAATATTGACGGTTTCTAATTAACCAATGCTAAGACAATTATCTTTGAATATTGAATCAGACTGGTCTGTTACTCGTACACGAATATCAATTGAATCATGAACAAGATCCAATCATGAGATAAAATAATAAATGATCCCACTCCGCCACATCAACACTTAAGCCGTTAAGGGCACTTCACACAACACTGCGCACGCGCTACTGACATGCACTTACGAATTGTAGCGGACTTTTTTAGGTCAAGTTACGTAATTGGTCCATTTAGGTGTACGACTACTGGAACGTTGTACTTCGTTCTTAGTCCCTACCTTAATTATTTCGTATCACTAATACGTCACCGGTTTGATCGTCAATGTATCTTAATAACCAGATCTCGTTAGGTACCAATAAGTCTCCTATAATATTTAGACCATTCCTACTTAATTAACCTAAGTCGCAAGTTATGAGTACCTATGTTAGAGTCTTTAAGTGTATAAATAAGAGCCTTTTACTCGTATAAATAAATAAATAAATAAATTGTTTTTAACAAACACACCAATTCCCTAGCCCCAAACTAAGCGTGAGCTTGTGCTATGGAGACTAGGATAACGGATAGAAATACTTAAATACATATAAATATCCATGACTTAGGTACAAATGCTCGTGCTCATCACACAAACATTTGCCCCTTGCGGGATTCGAACCCGCAACCGCCTGGTTTAGAAGTCCGGTGCGCGAACGACTACACCAAGACGGTCGTCACTTCTTTAAATCGAGATTATGGGAAAATTGCCCAAAAAGCTGCCTACTGAATAAATGTTTGCTCGGGATTGACAGTTCAACTGGCATTCGCGTAGAAATTTATTGGCAAAAACATGTTGACAACAACTCTATTCAAGTAGGTACATGAATTATCCCATTTTTAAATTTCGTTTTTTGGTGAGGAAAGATCCGGTGTACATCTCCTTGCCAAATTAGGCGTATGTATTTTGTGTAGACTAGTGATGTGATGACAGAATGTGGTCTGCGAAAATGAAGATGTCGGATGGCTAGCCGCGGGCGCGGTCGGTGCATGCGTCGAGCGTCGGATCTTATCGCACTTATCTGCTACATTGATTGCGCCCGTGTCGAAAGCCTCGCCTGGCCAAAAGCGGCGCAAACGCAGATTGAAACCTGAACGTACACGATGATTGATTACAACGTAATGGACACCGACACATGGCAGCGACTCACTCAAAATACCGACGCGACAATGCAGTATTTATGAGGTGCCCGTTTATCAGTTGTTCATTACGATTTCTTGTTATGTGCCTTACATGAAATAATTGCTTAATATATCTTCCTGTACTTTAATAAACGGCGACTCTAAATGAGAAAAATATTTATATTGAGGCACTTTATTTTAAAAGTCCTGATCTAATTATAAAAGACTACTTCGCGGTCAGAATTATTAAAAATCTTCAAGATCGCTATCATCCAATGTAAAAAATATTTTTAAAAATTGTGTGTAACAGAAAATTACCAATTACCAAAATTTCACGCTCTTATCGGCCCATAACGGTGATGTAATGAGTTTTAAATAGCTTTTCGGCTCCGTCGCGTTCAAAAACTCTGCAAACAGACAGGATCTTAATCTGAAGATTGGAGATGTGCGGATACAATATTACTGGACATGCTTATCGGCAGAGCGGTTCGTGGTGCCTATTCTTGGAAACGCTCTTGACGTAGGCATCATATGATTTATGTTCGTATTCCGAAAACGATTAAGTCGAGAAACGCCGTAACCCACCGAGTGAGTGATCGTGATTCGTATATTGAAAAGAGACATTTTTAAATCATTTATCGCGTGTTCGATTTTTCTCGTGTAAAATGGCAATGTAATTAATTTAAAAATGTTACGAATTTTGATGAGTTTAATGCGTTGTCGCAGTGCAGCATGTTATTAAGAATAATAACAGATGATTAAGCTGTAAACTGCGTACGCGTGAGGTCGAAGCACTCTGGCGTCGCGGCTCCTGGCTCCAATTGATGGCCGTATTACCTGCTACCAAATCGTCGAAATTCTTAACTCAAATGCACTTGTCGAGTGACTTCAAGATTGATCTGTTCCACTTTTTACATTTAAAATTCAATTTCGAAGTGTAACATGATCGCCCTGCTAAACGACTACTGTATCATGCCATCGACTTACAGAGTTGCATGCCGATGATAGATTAAACAAACTGGTTGTTCGGTTGATACATTTTCTTTTGCAGTAATACTTACGAAGTTATCTACTTACATTTTTTTTGCTTTAATTGTTTTAATTAACAGGGCATTCAAGTGCTTTATGTAGGCAACGCACACTTATCATGCAACAATCTAAACACAACAAAGTGAGCTTTCGGGGGATAATATTAAGATTAGATAGTGCACTTCAAAAAATGACCACGAGGCACGTCACTTTTTACCCGACTGCGGAAGGCGGGGTATATTTTTCGAGAGTATGTATGTATGTCCACCTATAGCCCAAACAGCTGAACGGTTTTTTTTCCTTATCATAGACATATGGGTATCAAATGAAAGCCAGTGAAAATACCATTTCAAAAATATAATAATTCTTGCAGACGGGTGTTTTGTTTTTTCAATAATTATGTTTGCTTGTTCAAGTACAATATCGAATATTTAGGTTACAAAGTGAATATTATCACTTAAAACGTGTCAATATTAATGATAATAAAGAAGGAAAATTCAACTTAATAAAATTTAACTAACTAAGTTATTCCTTAGTGGAAATGTATCGTTCATTTCCCTGATTCTCGTCCTCTAAAAGTCCTTCAGCTAGCTTTCTGACTCTGCTTTATCAAAGCGAGGAGCTTCCCCTATAAGTGAGTTACACCGAATTAAGAGAGTGGAGGAACAGAGATTGCACTTGTGTATTGCGCACATACTTATGCACTATAATATCTCCCGCGCAGTCAGCTAATCTATGTTATGATTGGCTACTGTAGTCGAAATTTGACTAGGAGGACATTGTACCCTCGTCTCGAAGATAATACCTGTCTATCTCAAAAATATTATGCTTTTACTATCATTTGAAGCTTTTGAAGTAGTGAACCTGATACTTGGGGTGTACCCACGGAGTACACTTAGAGTCGTGCATAGTTAAGAACGACATCTCTGACATCAGACTTTATTAAAGCAAGTAACTAATATTTATAATACAAGTATTTTACATAAACAATTCTCTCGATTTCAACAGTTAAAGTTTTAAGTGAGGAATACTTATGAAGCGTTCTTAATTCTATGCACACGATGCGACGTATACCTACTTAAATATTTTTGTAGTAATATTCCTAAAACGAAGAATGTTTTTAAGTAGAAGACTCAACTTGAGCTTTTAATCTAACTATGAAAAACTTGAGCTTTTAGACTTTGCATGAATGTACCTACATACTCAAGAAAATATGCTAACTGTTTCTATGTAGGAAATGTATTCATACAGTTCCATAGAGTATTCCAGCACTAATTGCGGATTTATCGTTTGAAAGCAATAACAAGAAATACACAGAATTCGCGCGAAGATTGACGACAGTTATACCGTTGCTAGTTATCACATTAACCTTTTTAGGTACCTACACTAGTCCGTATTAGCAATTGTAGTAACGTAATGCATGGGAGCGACGTAACGGCGCGTGACGTCCACCTGTCGCGTGCTTGGCGTACGCTGGCTAGAGTCACCAGACGGCTGGGAAATCTAGGAAAGTCCCAAACTGACCGATGCCACTTGATATTATAGGGCTACTATGTTGAAAGACATACAAAAACCTTTAGTTATCGCTCTATAATCTAAGGTCAGATATTACAGGTGACAATTTTAAATCGGGAGATTGGCGAAGAGAAGACAGTAACATAGTTCACAACCAACAATTATTTCTGTGACAATAGTAGCCCAGTCAATGGAGAATAGGTGCCCTACAAAAGGTGGAGTAAAAGTGATTTTGACGTAAGTTATATTTAAATTTTCGGATATATATTTAAAAAAACACACCAATTACTTGGCCCAAACTAATTGTGAGCTTGTGCTATGGCGACTTCCTAAGTCGCCATAATACAAGCTCACAATTAGTTTGGGACGGACGGATTAGTTTATAACGGATAGATATTCGTAGATATAAAACGCAACCTCTAGGTTTTCTAGTCCGGGGCGCGAACTACTACACCAAGATGGTTGTTTATATCGTGATATACTTGTAAATTCAAATTTAGACAATGTGGCATGTACGCGTGCGCTTCTATCTCTAATTGAAGAAGTCAAAAGCTGTTGAAGAAGACAGTCCTGAGATATTAAATCCAATTGAATTTATTGGTTATTTAGTTGAAATATGCTTAATTCGAGGCCTATTTATCATTTTAGTACTGATTTAAGAATTTATCACACCTAACTAGAGACAATAACAACACTGATATAAGCAGGAAAGTCCAGAAAATTGCGTGCAATGTATCCACCTTTGCATTGGCGCTTAGCGCTAACACCAACCGCCAGTGCGCTCGACCGCGGCGCCTGCACTTGCCGCCCTGCGCCGGCGCACGGACCGTGGACGCGCACCTGACGCCGCGCGTGCCGCTCTGTTGCTATGACAATTAGCTAAACGGTAACATGAAGAGACATTGGATCCGAATCCGTAAAACAAGTAGTACCCATATATCCATTGCCGCGCCAAGGCCTACTATCAACTATGAGAAGGTCTGAGCTTTACTCTAGCAAGCGGGCTCATTGCGGATCTGACGCCGCGCGTGCCGCTCTGTTGCTATTTTTTTACAATTAGCTAAACGGTGACATGAAGTGACATCGGGCCCGAATCCATAAAGTAACGTAAAGAAGTACCCATAAACCCATTGCCGGGCAAAGGCCTACCCTCAACTATGAGGAGGTCTAAGCCATACTCTATCAAGCGGGCTCATTGCGGATTTGTAAAGGGACGTCTCTGTTGGCAAGTGACCAACCTTACTGTCAGATGTTATCAAGCCGCCCTAGGGCCTGTACCTAACTTAACGACTAATATGAACCGATATTAGCCGGGACCAACTGTTAACGTGCCTTCTGAAGCACGAAGCTGTTGTTCTACTGCGATGTTAGACACCAACTAGCGCGGTCGGCCTAGCGAGGACTTGCTGTGGTGTTCTCTGTTATATAGTTGGCTTCCTTGAGGTTGAAGTTACTCTAAAACTGGCCAAATCTGCAGCATCATTCACCGAACACGCAGCGTCCCTACTACCACTGAGCTCTTGTAGGTATGACAAACTATGAAATCAGGACCAATGCTTGCTTTTGGATCCCGAACAGTGATACGGGATAAAGTTTAATCTCGTGTCACCCTACTATTTGTCTCAAAAACTTTTTAGATGTAATATTATTTATCATTGAGCAAGGCTGTAGCGCTTGCAATTAGAGTCAATTTTGGTCGAGTGCTGACAAATTGTCTTTTACGATTTTGAATAATTAACAGAAAATATCTTATCTTACCAAAAATCTTTCCGAACTATACGAGCTGGTGATCCCAGCTGCGGCGTCGCCAACTGCCAGCGCGCTCGACCGCAGCGCAGCGCACTTGCTGCGTCGGCTATACGCCCGACCCACCGACCGTGGAGACACCGCACCGCACCTGACGCCTGGCGCGTGCCGCTCAGTTGCTATGACAATCAATGTTTACTGCTTATACAAGGCTCTGTAAACAAAAGTATTTGTACCTTAACACTAATAAAACGTCAGAAAAAAATTACACAGTTTTTTAAGTTGCTGAGAGAAAACGTCAATTAAATCTAGTGTAATTGTACCTAATACAGACTAAAATTAAAATAATTAACCAATAAACGACAATGGTATTACCAAGTCATAATATTAACGACAGGCATCGTGGTATTTGAATTTACGTCATTTAGTTTCTTAAGAAAAACACTACTGCTATCAATGAAAAAATAAGTAACAGAACAGCAGCACAGATTACATGAAATTAAATTTACACAAGACACAATCAAGTATTTCTGTTATTCGCAGGTATGCAATCCGAATATGGCAAACGTAATATTTCTCATAGATCATCAAGGTAACGATGTTTATAATTTAGCTCCTTGAAGCAGACATATTGTGCCGTCGGAGCTAGTCGCCAGATCGATCAATCGGCACAATCATAATCCTCTTGTGATGTCATAATATTCAGGCTGCCTATAGGAACTTATGTTTAGGTTTAAAGTCACAATACCTGTAATTTCGAAGATGCCTACTTATTAATTTTTATACGCAGTTTTAGACTTAAAATAGAAAAATAAAAATAAAACCGGGCAGGTGGGAGTCGGACTCGCGCACTGAGTTCCGTACAATCAAAGGATTTTTTTCCATGTAACCACAAATTTGTGGTTGTTCACTAGCTGTGCCCCGCGGTGTTACCCGCGGCTTATTAGGGAAAATAAATTGCGTAACTATAACTATTTACATTTTTAGAAGCAAAACAATTAAAATTTGAGCATCGAAAAGATCTTTTAGAGTTTGTCCTTGACGTTTATTTATCGTGATAGAAAAAGCCACTTTTAAAGGAAATTGTAGGCGTTTGAACTGGAAGGGTAAGTTTGTGGGTATTATAGGGATTCTGGGTATCAATACCGTCTCCCCTTTGGCCCCTCCAGTAAGAATGGTGGCCTGGACGATGATCCTTCTCAGCTCTGTGATGCGTAACCTAGAGCCGTTGCACAGTCTGGGCGCGTCCAGGCTAGGCATCAGTATGACAGGCACACCAACTTTGAGTTCCAACTTGTGGGAGGGCACCCCTGTTAGGTCGAGGGAATTTAAGAACTCTACTGGGTATACAGTTGCGTCGTCAGTTTTCATCACCGTATCTATTGACACGTAGGTCCTCACATCACCTGAAACTTGCTCTAATATTCTGTTATTAATTTTTTCTACCAATACGTTTTTGGACGCCATGATAGCTCTTTCGCACAAACACTCCTCGTTAGCCAGGTTTTCTTGTAAACTCTGAAATACCTCATTAATAAGGTTATCTTCCGAGCTAACAACATTGCTAAATAGGCTGTCAAAGGTTATTTGGCCGTTAGCATCCGTCGGCATGCGACCTTCGCCGACCTCGAGAAGCGGTTGTGCGAAAAGTCCAGACTCCTGATCATTGAAGAGCTGGACCTTTATGTTAGTAATCAGCTGTAAGCGCTCTACTTTAGCCCACAACGATGAAGCCTTGAGGCAGGTATTTATCTCGTCTGCCGCGGTCCTCCTCACATGCCCATTTCTAAAAAACCTCCTGTGTTTCGTGAATATTATATTTTCAGCTCAGTAATGCAACATCGTCGGTGTAAAGCATGCTGCCAGGGGCGGGTCCACGCATTTCCCTTGTTATGTAGTCTAAGCAGATACTTAGCAGAGACTTATAAGGTATAAGGGTGGTTTTATAATTCAATACGACGAAAAAATTGTACACATTAAATCCACCGACTCTCGTCACGGGCCGGCCAGCGCGTCGCGCGTGGCGCCGTCATAAGCGTATGGTATTTTAAAACTATGAGATCTCCTAAGATAATTATTTAAATTGAATGGTATAAACGGCAATTATGATCAAAATTAAATGCTTGTGAATAATAAAGTATTGATTTGGACAAATATTAATACAGTTCTTATGAATTTACCTTGTTAAGTAATGTACTACTGTAAAACATTTATTATTACCATAAAAAAGGTTATAGTGAGCAAACCTTAAGAGATATATATATACTCTCGCGAACTTTTCTGTAGAACTATTTGAGGCAAACATTTCTGCCATACATTATTTTGGTAATAATCAAATCATTTTCTTTACAAAATTGTACCAGTCTGTCCCCTCTCTCATTTCTCTTTCCCAACCCAAAACTTCCTACTGAGTTTTCTTCCTTTCCTTCACCGACCACCGCATTGAAGTCACCCATAATAATCAAACTATCTGTATCTTTAACTGTATCTAAAATTGAATCTATGCTGTCAAATATCTCTAATGTCAATGTTTAAGCAACCAAAAAGAAGACTCTATACGTGGAAAATGCCGGGAGATATTGCTAGATACCAGATTGACTACATAATAATTAAAAGTAAATTTCTAAAACAGATAAGTTTGTGTAGGACTTTACCTGGGGCCGATTTAAATTCTGATCACAACCTTCTTATAAGTCTACACAATTTTAAAATTAAGCAACTAAAAAGAAAACACAAACCAAAGAACTTGGATCTCAATAAACTTAAGGATATAAATAGTGATAGTAAAGTGCAATAAAGTAATAAAGTAGGTCATAAGTTAGAGCAATTTATTGATAGATGTAAGAATAACATTCAAAATATTAATATTGAAGAAAGGCGGAATGAAAACAAAAACATAATGGTCAAAAGCGCAGAAGAGACGATAAAGAAAGAGAAGCTGATTCCGAGGAAAAACTGGCTTAGCCCAGAAATTATAGCGCTTATGCTTGAGCGAAGAGAATTAAGAAACAAGACGGATGATGTCAAGGCAAAGGAGTACAGAATATTAACAAACAAAATAACACGACTGTGCAGGGAAGCGAAAGAAAAACATACGGAAGAGAAATGCAATAAAATAGAGTTTATGATGAAACGGGGGAAAATGGAAAAAGCCTACAATATAATTAAACAAATGGACAAGAAACATAAGAGACGAAGTACAGCTATATTAGATAAAGAAGGGAAAATACTAATGGACTCTAAAAATATTGTTAAAAGATGAATAGAGTATATAGAAAAGCTTTGTTCAGGAGAAGGGATGTCAGAAAGCTATATGGAAAAAGAAGAAGATGTAGATACTTTAGAACTGGGACCTCTGATATTGAAAGAAGAATTCGAAATAGCTTTGAAATGTATTCAAAACGGGAAAACAGCAGGAGTTGATAATATTTATATTGAGATGGTTAAATATGCAGCTTGCAATCAGTTGAAAGAGGAAATTTTTAATTTAATTCAAGAAATGTATAAAACAGGCAAAATACCTCAAGATTTTAATTTAAGCAAGACTGTAACACTACCGAAAAAAGCAAAAACACTCAAATGCGAAGAACATAGAACACTAAGTATTATTTCACAGGCAAGTAAAATTTTAATAAAAATAATTCAGAACAGAATAAGACCGTTAACAGAGTGCTTTTTGGGACCGGATCAATATGGGTTTCGGCAAGAGAAGGGAACCAGAGAAGCAATACTAGCTTTGAGATTGGTAATAGACAGGAGACTGGATTTTGACATGGACACACATATAGCTTTTATCGACTTAGAAAAGGCGTTCGATAAGGTCAATTGGAAAATAATGATGGAAGTACTCAAAGAAGCTGGATTGGATTATAGAGACAGAAGGATTATTTATGAATTATATAAAAACCAAGAAACGGTAATAGAAGTAGGAGAGGAAAACGGAAAGGCAAAAATAAGACAGGGAGATAGGCAGGGATGTCCACTTTCACCGCTAATTTTTAATTTATTTATAGAATGTGCGATACGCAGAATAACGGAATCAAAAAAGGGGGGCGTCAAAATTAATGGGGACGTATTTAATTTCATTCGTTTTGCCGACGATATTGCAGCCATTGCAGAAAACAGATTGGAGTTGGAAGAACTGGTTACAGAAATGGACACTTTTTTTAAAGAATTTGGTCTCAAATTTAACATAAATAAAACAAAAACACTAATTGCTTCTAAAAAGGAAAAATATAGCCCTATCTCAATAAATACACAAAAATAGAAAAGGTTAAAACCTTCAAATATCTAGGTAGCTTGATAACTAGTGACTCCAGATGTACACCAGATATAAAAGCAAGGATAGCGATGGCGAGACAAGCTTATAATGCAAAAAAGCACCTGCTCAAGGCCAGAATATCAAGCAAAGTTCGCAAAAAACTTGTTAAAGTGTACATTTGGAGTATAGCACTTCGAGATGTGGTGCTGGAGGAGAATGGAGCGTATAAGTTGGACGGAGAAGAAAACAAATGAAGAAGTTTTATCTATGGTTAGGGAAAAAAGGAGATTGATGGAAACAATAGAGTGTAGGAGGGGACGAATGTTAGGCCACCTGATTCGACACGACAATTTTATTAAAACGATAATAGAAGAAAAAAGGAAGCGAGGAAGACCAAGAATAAGCTACATGCAGCAAATAAAAGAAAAGATAAATGTCGGGTCGTATCAGGAGTTTAAGAGAAGGGCGGAAAGCAGAGAGGAATGGAAAAAACTCCACCGACAAGAGCCTAGCTCTTAAATTTGATGATGATTATTTTGGTGTAACTCTTACAATTTTTGCAGCGTACGCGAAAATAGTTCGAAAATTACAGATTTTTTTTCCGGCTTTATTAACAGTTATCGTCATAACTTCGGTATTTAAATACGTATCTTTATAAAATATAGTCTATGTGTTATTCCAATGTATAAGCTAAATTTGTGTAAAGAAGAAGAAGTAACAAACATACACACTCACACTCTCACACACTCACAAACTTTCGCATTTATAATATTAGTGGGATTTGGGCTATAAGACCTTCCTTCGTGCCGTTCATAATTCTAGTTTTATGGGAAGTACCCTATCGGCTTTTATACGTCTGCGAAATGTTACAAAATACGGTTAAAATGACCGAATAACTATTTTGATTGCGTTAGAAACTTGTTTTTTTCACAGTTAAAAGGGGTCGGTCGTAGACATAAGTATTTGATGTTAAGGCGGTCCTGCACGAAATTGAGCAAATTAACGTATTTCTAAATCACTTGTACGATGAGCTGAATTAGTTAAATACATTAAAACAACTTATTTACGTTAGCCTAATCATTGCACAAGGTCCTGGTCATGTTGAAATTTGAAACAAATTCTTTATGATATAATAAACATGACTTGTAGCTAATGATATCTAAGAGCGAATTTTTTATGAAAACTTGGTGATTTTTACGCATGAAACAATAATTTGTACATGAAAATGATTGTATTGATATTCCGCAGGTCCCCAACTTTTTAATATACACGAATAAAATATAAATAAGAAAATATGATCACTTGTCAGTTTTTAACACAAATGTCTGATGGTTTTGCACATTGCGCAGAATAAAACTATTGTTCTAATTAAATCTTCAAGTCTAAAACTTTTGCTTTGCGCTGCACCCCTTAAATTCAACTTGAAACCTCTACGCGAACCTGAACATAACGGACTTGACCGACAGAAAGACGGAAGACGGATAAAAAAGTGCTCCTGTAAGGGTTCTTTTGTCCTAATGAGGTACGGAACCCTAAATATATTTAAGCTATAAGAGAGCCAAACAACTCTACATGTTTAAACCGGTAGCACCAAATACTCAGTAAATTGAATTAAATTTTACAACATTGTGTTTATATTTCCATTGGTACAGTTGTATTTGCATACTCAGACAGTTTATTACCTGTACGTCTACTTGTGTTTGAATGATTTTTATGGCTTACGTGGGCCGACATTGAACTGACCAGTACTTAGGAAATGTAGAATACCTCGTAAGTATCGTAGTCTAGTAGTTCAAACGCTTGAATGCGGTTTGTTGAACTGTTTAACAGCATGGGTTCACAAGTTGCTGCTTTGTCGTAAAGCCTACAAAGAATACCAATAAAACATAAGAACTCTGTGGGGGATACGAAAATATTAAGGATAATATCGACACGCTGGGTGGCCGAGGTGAACAAACAACTAGATCGCCTACGCCCTCTCCGAGCCAAAGGTTATCAGAGACCATGCAAAAGAGATTACGCAACTCGTATTATTTGTAAACTTATTGTTAATCTCGGACAATTTCGCTCGCAAACATATGAAGCAGTCTGTAAAGGACTTGTCCTCTTTTTGTATGGAGGCTGGTTTTTTATTCTAAGATATCACCAACCACTAATAAACCTATATTTATCTTTAAGCTACAAAAATATGAAACACGTAACCATACAAATCAGAATTTTAAACGCCTCCATTTTTGAGAAAAAATATGTTTTGTAAAAGGTATCATCCATTGATCACTTACTTGTATTTCCTGGCTGTATGGCTATGCACCATTGCCTTTCCACTGGTAGATAATTACTACTAGGTACTACCACAGATTATATAATAGGTACTACTGTCAATGGAATGTCAATTTTGCTGCCAATTTTTTTTTCATGCGTTGATTGATATAGGCGAAGGTGCGGTTTCGTACAGACAAAGAGAAAAATTAATTTCAATTTTTATCTAAATCGGAGGCCTTAAAAATATATTAATTATGCAGAAAGGCTAGTTTTTGTGAACTCTTTAATATAATATTTAGTTTATTCTGGTTAGAAATATTGACGAACAAAAAACCATTAATGGACAAGTCCTTTGACAAGTGGGTGGTTTACTTTTTTCCTCGAGTAGATTATACGAGGGTCAAACTGAAAGTTCTTAGAAAATCAAAAACTGATTACATTAGCCAGTTATTAGTTTTATTATATCTTTTCAAAATATTGTCCATTGACGTCAATACACCGCTGCATGCGATGGAACCACTGGGAAAAGCACTTTGCCCACTCGTCCTTAGGGGTCTCTTCAATGGCATCGCGATACGCAGCCACCGCTTCTTCAGCATTCATAAACCGCTTTCCTTTAAGTTTTTCTTAAATTTTTGGAAATAAATAAAAATCACAAGGCGCGAGGTCGGGGCTATACGGCGGGTGACCCAGTAATTCAACGTTTGATGTCGCCAAATAGTCGATCGTTCGCTTGGCGGTGTGCGACGAGGCGTTGTCGTGGTGAAGGAGGATCCTACTGCGAGGTCGTTTCTCTCGAACTTTTTCCAAGACAAGTGGCAAACAATTGGTAGTGTACCATTCTGCAGAAACTGTTTTTTGATCCTCTAACACAATTGTTGCGAAATGACCTATCCTTCCAAAGAACGAGGCCACCATTTTTTTTCCCGCACTTCGATCTCTCTTCACTTTAGTTGGCAACTCCTCGAAAGGAAACACCCACTGAGCAGATTGTCTTTTGGTTTCAGGATCATAACAGTAAATCCAGCTTTCGTCACCTGTTAGTATGTCGAACACAGCATTTGAGTCACCTCCGTTAAATCTTTCAATCATTTTACGGCACCAATCCACAGGATGGAGTTTTTGAGCCTTAGTCAAATTATGAGGTATCCACCGGGCGCAAAGCTTCCTGACCGCTAAATGTTCGTGGAGGATTTTGTGCACTTGACTCATACCGATGCCTAAGCTTGTCCGAATCTGCTGATAGGTCACTCTTTTGTCAGTCTCTATCATACGCCGCACAACACAGATGTTATTTTCAGTCGTCGCCGTAGAAGGCCGTCCCTCACGTACATCATCAGTGAGATTAGTGCGACCACGTTTAAACTCATTAAACCAGTTGTAAACAGTCGCACGAGATGGGGCTTCATCGTGAAAGGCCAATCGTAGTCTATCATAACTTTCTTGTTGACTTAAATGACATCGAAAGTCATAAAAAATCATTGCACGAAAATTTTCTCGTGTTAAATTCATTTTGACGTGACACAGACAATTTTCAATTTGCCGCCAAGTCGTAAAACAAATGACAAATGAATGAAATATATACTCAGTAATATTGGCAAAGAGTTCTATTTTCAAATTTTAGAATATTTTTTTTATTATATTGTTTATAAGTGGCCAGTTCTAAGAACTTTCAGTTTGACCCTCGTATCATACTGAATACAACTGTAAATGCTGACATGAAAAGAAAAAAGGCATAATAATAAATTGTGCATCGGTCACGTGCCGGACGTTCTCGCAGTGGAACGTGCGCGTGCGCAGCCACGCTCCGGCGCGTCACACCCTCTACCCCTATCGTTGGACATGACATTACCACTTTTTACAAGCCCATACTAACATTATTCTAACCGTCATGTGCACAGCAGTTGGAGAGAGATAAGACAATTACATTGGGAATTAACACGTTCGAGTAATTAAAATAGGGGATGGGTAATGGAGATGGGCAGCAGAGCTAATTAGTCTTCTTTATACGTGGAGTACTATAACGAGTAACCACAGTAACAGTAGCCAGTCCAATTAAAAGTAAGTTGAGGTTTTTTGCTTTTTAGAATATATTTAACTAGTGACCGCGCCGGTGTTGCATGGGTGTGATATGCATATATTATACATATACCTAAACATTTCTCTTGAATCACTCTATCTATTGCTGAAAACTGCATTAAAATCCGTTGCGGAGTTTAAAAGATCTAAGTGAACAGGCAGCGGGATCGACTTTATTTTATATTATGTAATGAAGGTTCTTGGAAAGGGCCAAATATCCAAAATAAAAATATGTTTATACTAACACTACGTAATACGTTACGGTATAGATGGATATAATGTGGCACAGTTTCATTGTAAACATATCCCTAAAGCGTTTTCCTTGTCGATTGTCTCACCTCTCGAATGGTTTGTTAGGCACGCGTGCCTGAGCTCGATTTGTGAGTGTCATTGATCTCAAATATTCGCCTGCCTACACCACGTCAGGCTTCAGTTAAAAAAAGTCCTAAAACTTCCTACCTACTACCTACATAACTGCCTATTGGCAAAATATTCGGATAAGACGCAAGTCGTGATGTTCGCGGTTTGTCACTGTTTTTCTGTTCAAAATACACTTAAATTTAAAGTAAGACCGATTTGGAATTGGAATTTGTAACAACTTTATGTAAAAAGTCTGTTTAAGCAGGTACAATAATGGGTGATCGTGGTGTAAAGAGTCCGGAGCGCGGGCCGGCGGTCGCGGGCGGGCGGTCTCGCGCGGGGGCGGCGTGTGCGCACTCGCCGTATTTTATTTATAATTACGGACGACGACCCGATACCCGGACCTGTCGCGATTTCACCTGCTATTATTGCCATTTTATTCATTGTTATTGCGTTTATTACGTTGCTTGTTACAGATTTTACTGTCTGTAGGTTTTAACGAATGGGTTTTAATGATGAGAGTATATCTTTGTGCTGATTTCTCCTTATAAATGTGCTCGAATAACGATCTCATCTTTAGTGAACGGTGCCGATTTAATTGATATGATTAAGTTTTTAATGTTTCTTGTGATACACAATGTGAAATGAAAGTAAGTATAAGATAATTTAACATTACTGCTCAACTTTCTTAAAATAAATACTCATGTTACGTAGATATCAGAGATGTTCGTATTCCTTAAACAGAGTCATCGAGCGGTGTATATCGCTTTATTACGACCCTGGGTAAAGAAAGGACCAATAAATACAGCACAATGAATTTCTCACTTTGCTTTCATTTTATTTTGTTATTTTTGTTTGTCGAATATAATTCAGTCATAAATTACAGTATAAAAGCTTAGGGTATACTTATATTTGAAAATATAATCCAGGCAGGAATTTCTTCTAAAATTGGAGTAGACTCCAACTGTCAACTGCACAAAGCCACGGTTGTTACCACGACTATTGTAATCATACTGGTATCGATAAGATAAGATGAGTAACTTAAAAGGATGCGTTAAACTCACTAGCATTTAGGGATTGGGTTATTTCTTTGACACTAATATATCTTAGCATATTATATAAGACAATTAAAAAAACAAAGGCGAAGCAATGTAGCGACGCAATGAGAACGGCTTAATATGACATTGTTAGTTTCAATGAAACTGATATAATTGACAGTTCTATATTGTGATGTGGTGATTTACCGCGGCCGGCGGGTCGGAGGTGAGGGCCGCGCGCCCACGCCCTGCACCGTTACACACCGGATTATTGTATTAACGCCCGCGCCATCTCCGCACACGGAGCAAGAAACAAAATGAGTTATTCATTTTTGATGCAAGGTACGGATTACTTATACGCTTACATATCTCAACGCACCGTAATGAATATTAATGCATGGTGTGCTTATAACCTTATTGTTTTTGCACAATCTTTGTTTACATCGCCGTATGAGTGAAACATAAATTACATAACCAGATCGCTTAAATCCGTGGTTAAGGATCTTTCCCAAATTGATATTACATATTCTGCGTAAAAGTTTCATCGTGACATCAACGTGTTGAGAAAAAATACATGTAACTCGAATAGCCACACGAGCCACACATTATCATAATATAATTTCTATAATGAAAAGTCACCTGTGTCCCAGCCACGACTTGTCGTTTAAGTAATTTTAATAGCACACGCATTACGAATCTCGTTTTATTTCTTCAAAGTTCAAGCGAGGACAGTCACAAATACAGTGTTTTACAACTTGTAATTTAATAAAAAATATATCTCGACGTTGGCACTTTAGAAATTAATGGCTATTTTAAGAAAATTACAGCACTTACCACTTCAACGGAGTCAGTATTTTATTGAATAAAGAATAGCGTAATATTTCCTGTGCACGTTCTCGTAACATACGGAGTCTAATTAACATTGGATGCTAATGCGGCACCAGAGGTCCGACTCTGTGATATGTGGTCCGTATACTCAAAGCTGGCCATTTCGCTCAATCGTATCGTCTTGCTGGCATGAGTGACAGAGGCAGCAAGACATTGGAAAATACGGAGATCGTCTACAGGGTAGGGCTGTAGCGCCGCGCGATGCCGAGCACTCACTTACGTTTCTTATTGTCGTGCCACTTCAACATGTTGGATGTCGACCTGATGACTCATTTGTTTTTTATCTACTTGCAAAGTCACCTTAACGTTGGCTTTGTTTATTTCTATTATGAGTACAGATCAGATTCATGTTAGTACATTTCACCTTCTAAAATAGGCATCGTAAAAATGTTTACATCCTAAGTATCTCGTTCTCCATTTAATTAACACCAATTGTATTTTTCATTGTTTCCAGATTCTAAAAAACTTATCGTAAGATGCAAAATGACTCTCGATATCACCTCAATGCATATTTCTACCGACTCTATTACCTTAATGATGTTTTAAGTATAAAGCATAAATTGAATTCAATGAGATAATGCTAAGAAGCCTAATAGGCGCTAACTGTCATCTAAACATGAATTTATGTTACATTTAAAACATTAGTCTATCACAACAGACTCATAAATAGTTAGTGAGCATATTATCAGCTCATTTTGTGTGTTGCACGTTAACATTTGGCTCGGCTTGTAAGGCGCCTTTTATGTCTGCGGAAAGTGAGCGCATGACCAACCTCTGTCTATGCTGTCATAATCAAGATCATTAAACTTGTCACAAAACATTAGTTTTTTTTAATGAAATACCAAAACCATGAATTTGGCGAGGCTATTATGACAATGATTCAACAGAAAACATAATACACATCCATTTCCCGGGTCACTAGGTGCAATAAGTAAAAAGTAAATTGGATATGAATCAAATTAACGTCCAATTACCAACAAAACGAGGTAAAACCAATAGACAGAGAGGGTTCATTATCAAGGCTACAAAACTGACGGGGTCATGATTTGAGTCACGATCCTATTTTTTTAACGTTAAAACTAAAAAAACATTGTGATTTTAAAAATATTTTCTGGCACGCCTTTAAAATTACAACATATCGTCGAATGAGTTAATACTATTAGGACATTGCATGCAGGATTTCGAAACGTGGACCATTCTAACAATCTGAGGCAGAGTTTGTGTGCCAGGCCTCACATATATAATAATTAGCGGAAAATCTGTATATACTTACGATGCCGACTCTATAACAAGGAGAGTGTATCTCGTTTATGTGTTTATGGCGCTTATACACGGTTAGCTAAGGTTGTCCAAATGCTCAAACAAAAACACTAAACCTATTATATTCATCTTGGCATAACATATAGATACAATAAGCGTTCAAGTAATAGATTTATTGTATTAAATATTACATGATAACATAAACACTTGCGATCATTTTCAACTTTTAAACGTAATGTAGTAACATCAAATCAATGTTAATTTTAATTGGTACTTACTACTAATGATTTTAGATCTTCTTTTTTCACTGGTTGAATATGTCATATCATTTAAGAAAAAAACCGGCCAAGTGCGAGTACGACTCGAACACGAAGGGTTCCGTAGCATTATATATATACAATATTAGTGTCTACGATCTTTTTTGCAGTTATAACTAGCAACTTAGTCACCTAAAAGGATTTATTCTAAGGATTTTGTAAGGAGTTTAAATACTATTAATGCTAAACTAATCAAGTTATCTTAACGTCTATAGTGTTTCTTTAAAGTTTTTAAAATGCAATATCGCCATGTTTTTTTTC
Source organism: Pyrausta nigrata (assembly GCA_949316185.1). Lineage (NCBI taxonomy): Eukaryota > Metazoa > Arthropoda > Insecta > Lepidoptera > Crambidae > Pyrausta > Pyrausta nigrata. The sequence continues at coordinate 11,420,786 of OX438938.1, forward strand.
AGATTTTCAAAGCCAGCAGTAAGGCTTTTAGAGCGGGGATGCCCTACTGGACGAAAAAATAACACTTTAAAGTTTAATATTTCGTTAATGGTGCATTTAATTAAAATTGTCTTAAAAGTATCCATCCATTTTAAAAGACCTACTTAACGATACCCCACACGATGGAGTTGACGGCGAAACAAAATATCATCCCCACTTTACATGTAGGATAGCTAATCCTAAAAACGTTTTACCAAATACACCTAGAATAACTATAAGGGATAATTATCAGGACTACAGAACCGTAAAAACAACGTTCGAAATCTTAAGTAAAAATGCGTCGTTGAAAACCCTAAGCAGAACGTCCACTTTCTTACTACAATATAATGAACTCGTTACGAAGCGTCTATAGGTCGCGGCAATAGCGCCAGTAAAACAATTCAAGTTCTCCAAGGCTTAGCACAATTTAATTAGTAGTAATAGAAGGCGGACACGTGTCTTATTGATCGCAATAAATTGGGCAACAACACGTGAGCCGCTTTATTGGCAAATAACTGTGATTAAGATCACATTTGTAGTTCGTGTAAGCTACAATTGTTATGGACTTACACTAGATTAAAGAGGCATGTAATTTTTGTGCTATTGTGTTTATTATGTACGTAGACAATACATTATTTAGGTTTAAGGTAGCTAGTAAAAAATAAAACTTTTAGCATGTGCACTGTAGCGCGTTGATGTCTTTTCTTCTTGAGAACTGCCACATACATCTTAATGTTTTTCTTTTTATTAATAAAATGTTTAAAATTTGAAAACGTCTATGAACGTTTGTAAAATAGGACATTACCAACCAATAATATTTATAGCAGCCGCACGTAGCTCGTTGATGTCTTTTCCTCGTGGCAATCGGTCAAACAAGTTTTTGATGTGTTTGCGATGTTTTTTCACGTAGGAACATTAAATTATAACTCCAGCAATTACGTTAAATGGTTTTTATTCAAACTTTTGTCAATATATTTAAGTAATTGTACTTATTTTGCCTCTTTACCTGACTGCTTCAGAAGAAGGGTTATGTTTTCTTAGATTTTTTGATGATTATTCCAGTATTACTAGTACTACAGTATTTTTGCCTAGTTTGTGAGTTATGAAAGTAAGTAGTCGTATGTTCCCATCATGTGATATTTTACTTACAAGATATCATTAGAGTAAGCATTTGCTGCAGCCAGGTTATACTCTCCAAATAAAAAGTACCTACACAATTTTGGCCCTACCATTTTTTTTAATAATTATTTATTATAAAAAAAACCTTTGAAAACAAATCATAATAAAATTTTACCGTTATTGCATTCAAGTTTTGTTTAATACTGTCAATATTCTAAATCCATTTGAAGCAGAGCAGGACAAAAGCAGTAAGCCAATATCCCGGCTGCAGTGCTTGGTGTTTTCGTTTGTTTATTGCCAAGGAAGCGAGATTGCGCAGGCGCAGGCTTACGGGAATAAACCATCGGAATCCATTTACGCGGATCCACAAAGCAGGCTGGCTGGTAGCGCGTAATCTTTTGGCGGCCGGTGAAGCGTGACGTCGGCGCCCACGCAGCTGGAGGAGAGTGCCTCGCTTGTAGGCTAGGAGCTTAGCATCTAAGCCGCAGTAACAATAAGAATTTTTATTATAACCAATGCCTTCTTAAAAATACAATTATCGTTTTATGTCTGTTTTGCGCTTGGCAAGAAAGTAGAGAACTAGTTGATGTGGTCATTACATGACAGTTTTTTATAAAGAAATACAGTGCAAGCTTTAAATCAACAAAATTTTATCATCAATATATGTACTCGCAAGTACTCAATGAAGTTGTGTATAAAAAGTAACTACCCTGATTACAGCAACCCTGGTGTCAAAGTTTTTTAAAGCTCTCATTCCCTCTACATGGCTCTATGTGAATATCCTACGTGGTTTGGATTCAGCCTTCTTTATTTCTTGTCCACTTTTTTCTGTCCTCGACTCTTCGTCGGTGTAAATATCGCACTCCCCATTTTTTCCTCCCGAATTTGGACTACAGAGGCCTATCTCAATAGAGATTAGCCAACTGCGCGGGAGATATTATATTGCAAAAGTGTGTGCGAAATACAAATGTGCACTCTCTGTACCTTCACTCTCATATTTCGGTGAGTTGGCAGTCCAATTTGGTATCAGACCAACGTAGCGGTCATATTATTATTCAGTCAACTTAAATCTCTACATCATACTTTAGGACTCCCTCTAGATCAGGTCAGTTTCTGTAACTCTGCATCATAATTCAAAACAACGTATAAATTCGAGGTCTCATCAAACATGATACTATCACAAATAAAAATCTGTATTTGTGCCATCATCTGGGAGCCTACCCAGTACCTTCGAGTCGTGGAGCCCAACATCCGAATCATTAGACCCTTGTCCTATAAAATATCATGGGGCGACCCCAACAATGCGAGGTGTCGTAGCCGCCAGGTTGTGGTTATTGGCGCGGGACCATGTGATTTACACGCCAGGCCTCGCGTTGCCGCCACCATCGCTGGCGCATTTTATTTCCAGCGTCTAAAATCTTCATCTAATATATCATTAGATTATTTAAACAAAATCCTTATTAAAAGAAAATTAGTCGTAGTTAGCACCACCACTGACGCATTTTCTTGTCTGGTTTCCAAATCTATAAAATATCGAGTTACTTAACAAAACTTTCGTCTTATTGGGACCTTGCTAACTACCTACGTGGACTCAATAATCACAATATATCTCCTACTCACGATATACTTGACATATACAGCTATTGTTTCCATGAATGTGAATTTTAACAAACATCTAAATGGATGCTTAAGTACTTGTATTAAGAAAAGATCAATACATAAATTGCATCGTATGTGTCTGATTTTATTGCGCACGTTTGCAATTACGGTGTGTAGTAGCAGCTTTAATTAGAATTTGTAAGGAATTGTTAAGTTTGGACTATCTAATCAATTTATCTGTTAAGTGAACAGTTCCTGCTAAAGCACGGTAGGCTTTATCAGATAGCACCTTGCATAAGTTGCATATTGAACACTAATTATAAAACAATCAATATGATTAATATTTTATTGTTGTTGTCAAGTTAATCTATGTAACCTTAATGTTAATAGTTTTTTTGTAGAAAAATATATTGTATATATTACTAGTTGTTAAAAAAAATACAACACAATAAACATGTCTATTCAAAGTGCTGTTACCAATCTATTTCAATGCTTTTGATTTGTCAGCTCCAAAAATAATATCGAATTCTGTCAAAGTGAGAACATTATAAATTGTTACAACGTCATATCAAGAGTGGGTTAGGTAATTTATTGAGAGGTGCGCATTGAAATCACGTTTATTTGTGCGCACGCGCCGACGCGACCCGCGACGTTACAAATCATGCTTATCGGCCGGCGCGACTCGGCCATTGCCGCCGCAGCCCTAAATCTAGACAGATCTAGATACATATTTACCAACCTCCTTCCAACAGGCGAGCGCAAGCGCATCTGAAATCCGTTAACGATTCATAAATAGGCCCTGGAATTTGTTATCAAACAATAATTTGCTCGCCGCGTCTACTCGATAGCTATCAGTAAATCTGCATCGAACCATTATAACCAGCTTTATCTCCGCACTTATAATTATTATTTCAACTTAAAAAAGACATAAATAATTAAACGTAACAATAACAAAGCGCTTCACAATCGAGGTCAAATTAGTGTTGAAACCCGTTTGCGTTATCTATAAGGCGATCGCTTATAACTAATAGAAAAGTTCAAAGTTCTATTAGACTATTAGGTGTGAAGTCTAATTGGTACGGCATATCGTCGGGCGATATCGGATTAGATAATCACGATGCAAATAGGAACAGAATTAATTAATGAGAATGCATTGGATTGGCGGCGGTGTGGGGACGCAGCGCACGCGCCGCGGCCGCACTCAGCGCGCGGAGGGACCAATCACCGCCGCTCGCGCACGCACGCGCTCTCGCTAGCCACTAAACTTCTAATTGGCACTCGTGTAGGCTGATGTGTTTGCCAGCTAATCTGCACTCGACTGCAATCGCTGACGGTACGCGTTACACCTTCCGCTAACACGACGGGGTGTGCCTCATTGTGGTTATTTACTTCTTGATTGAAAAAGCGCAAACACTGCGGTGCAATCATGCACCTACCTTAACAAAACCACTCTAAATAATCTTTTGACACTTAATAGATATAAATAAAGTCAATTTAAATAAATAATGTGATTTGTTATGTTTCGCAGTTCTAATGTTGGTAGGAAGGTATTGAATAACTAATTTACAGAAACTTTTATATAGTGTAACACTATATAACTCCTACTTGGAAAACCTATAAAAATCGCGTTTCCTTCCAATTTTTTTCATGATTTCGAAATATGTCAATTAAAGTTTTTGTAAATTCGCTTTTTAAAAAGTTCCTAGAATATTAGAACTTAGTAATATATCACAGTATATGCTGCAAAAAAACAGGCCCCGAACTACAGTTGATTGGAAGACAGGATTACTCTGAATTTGAGTGGCGATATATTTCTCATAATTTCTAATAAGAATTCCATATATTAGGGTCAATAAATGTCTCGTGCTGAATTCTTACGTATCATTAGTCTGAAGTCACCTAAACTGTATTTCTATATGGGTATCAGATATCTAGAAGTTAGTAGTAGCATGTTATTCTGTGGCATTATGTAATAATAATCCCGATTACATCTTAATTCCAAACATCTCGATAGATAGTGGCAGTGTACAACGGTTAGGTAGGTATCTATCTACGTTTGAGAAACGTGCACTTGCCTGACAGGGTCAGAGGTTAACTGTAAGATTATCTTATTGGACAACTTTCTTACGAGTAAATGACACGATAATGACATTACGTTTAGATAGCCCGAGATAATGTATTGGATTACAATTGGAGCAATAAGCTACGGGAAACTAAAGACCGGACTTTGTTTAGCCTTGACCTAATAAGATTGAGCATAATTCATTTTAATTTACATAATTGAGCAAGTTGCGACTAATTTATGGAGATCATTTTGCCTAAATTATTTATGACTAGATTTGACATTAATTGATTATTAGTTATATGAAAATATTTACCAAATGTGTACATGTAGCACTCTTGTGGGACTAAGTTAAATAGGTAACTACTTACTTTATACAAGGTGTTACAATAAATCCTGTTATAACTGAATGGTGTTAAGTAAACTCCTGTAGGGATACCTGTTAATTACTTTTAATTATTGTAGCATTTTTTTTAAAAGTAAATTGATCACAATTTAACGGATTTTTGGTGTTCCAAAAATCCGTTAAATTGTGATCAATTTGTCTATATCGGTATGAAATAGGCGCAATTGTGTCTTGGCAAGGGTCACTACACTATTTAAGATTTTGCGAAATGGTTCTTTTGTACTTGTATACTATAATTAGTATACTGGGTTCTTTGTAACAAGATGTTATATGTGCAGTATTATGCATTGTAAAAAGTGGTTCAAAGCGGACCCTGGGCACAGTGCACAACTAGGATAACGCTAGGAGGATGATGATGATATGCATGGTAAAAGCTTATATATATTTATATATATGTATAAAAAACTTGATGACTTTGACTTTTGATGTATTTTTTCAAAAACCGCTTACAATTGATTTAGAATCTACTTGTTATACAACCTATCCCTCACAAGAAGATAGGGCCCTCGCAAACAGCGCTCTGTAGTGTAATATCACAAATTACCGAGAGTACAGATGGCAATATACATACAAAGCGCGCTCGAGCAACGCTCACATAGACTCCTCTCACGGACACCATATCTCGGAACGGTTGGGAACAGTACGAGCGCTAATGTACACTTCACTTGAGACATGCATCTCTCAACTTTTTTGTGCAATAATGGAGTAACAATAAAAAGTTAATATAACTATTCAGTGAACGGTTGTTTAAATTCAAAATTAAACGTTGTATGGTTGGGGTTTTTAGCTACCTGTTGTTTCAGGGAGATGTAAGTAGGTATTTTCTTGTATTTCTATTGTAAATTTAATACGCGTTAAAATATAATAAAAGTGCATTTCGCCAATGTCGAAATCGTCGCAAGATATTATCTATGACTTTGAAATTTAGGTTTTAATATAACATTAAAATGAAATTATTTTAGTTATGGTATTATCCTTACCCTGTTATACTGTTTAATTTTCAACAATAAATCAAACAACTAGATACGAGTGCCACTACCATGATAGTTTTTTGTGCATAAGCAAAAGTTGACATCCACAAACGTACAAAAACGTAGGTATGAAAAGTGAAGTACATACAGGTGTTCGTTTTCTGTACTCTCGGTATTTTGTGGTAATATGCTATTTATAAATTGGAGCAAGTTTAGACTTGTGGTCGGTGTAATGTTCGTTTTTGTGAGCTAGGAAGGCAGCTCAGCAGCGGGAGCGGCGCTGACCCCGTGGCCGGGTGACCGTCTGGCGCCCACCGTCTTGCCCGACCCACATCCGACCGGTGCTAGCTATTGTCTCGATATACCGTAGGTACTTAAGTTATTAGATAGTTTCTCACAAATTGTAACTAACCATCTTAAAATTGTAACACCTACCTTATTTCGTTTCTCATTTGTAACCATCAGGCACTAAAAACGCAAAATGTATGATATTGATAAATAGATATCGTTTGAGTAGTAAGTAAATGAGTGTCAACCAAACTAACCCGAGGATGTAATGGCACTACAAATGTGTCTATTGTGATAATGGTTCGGGCTTTACAACTAGCAAAACTGTAAATATTACTAACACATTTTTATTTAAAGCTATATTGTGATTGAATTTTGCTATGCTTTATAAAATAAATATAAACCAAAGACCAAAACTGTGAAATCTATCCACCAAAAGACAATACTTACAAAGTGTATTTTTCTGTTTAATCGAAAAAAGTTAATCTAAGCAAGCACGAAAAGATAGTTAGGGAGAAATATAAAACTTCCTATCTAATAAATATTGGGTGGTTTAAGGCACCAGAATCAGCCCCATGTCATTCATGTATGTAACTGAAAATAGCATCGCCCTCTGCACCCTACGCGTATTATGTACCAACATATGTTGTATTTATAGCTATCTAATGTGTAACTGCTGGTCCCACCTTAAACTACGCTAATATTAAAATTTTCATTTTCAAATTTTTGTCGTTGACGCAGCTAACAAGATTAAAGTGGTCTGCTAAAATATGTAAAATGGAAACTGGATTTCAGGCTTATAAGCTCTTCTTAAGGCTTATATCTTTAGTTTTGCTTTCGTTAGTTCAAGCGCTTGCAGAAAAAAGTTTTAATTAATTTACCTCGGCGAATCTGTAGAAATATGATAAGTACTATTATTAGATGTAAATAGAAATTATTCAGTAACAGATACTTACGCAGGCTTGATTTATCAGCAGTAGTCAGCATGACTCCTAATTAGTTTGAAATATATCTGGATATTTATCCTGGTATTAAAACTATTTAGTTTTGAGTACATTGTTTGCACTCTTTTCTTAGCATAAGGTCCAGCATTCAGCGAAATGTCACGTCAACATTATTTACTTTCTCTGATCATTATTTATGTTAAAAAAGGTCTTACCTATTGACAATCAAATTAAATAAGAACTTTTTGCATTTTAGGGTCTTACTATTTTTAACCGACTTCAAAAAGGGAGGCGGTTCAATGTTCGACTTTATATATGTATTTTTCTATGAAAAAGGTGATGCTTTGCAATTATGTAAGAAGGATTTTGACTCAATAAAAGATGTCATCAATTTAAGAAGTTTTATTTTCTGTGTATAAGAGGTAACAGGAAGGAACGCGATACGGCAATCGGCTCATTATAGCCTCATCAATAGGTACTATTTTCATAATTTCATTATATTATAATTATAACGTCTTGCAACGTACTGTTATAATTTTTCGAGAAATATATTAATCATTTTTTATAATTAAGGCACTTTATACATGGCTTAAAATACAAATATAAGTTTTAATAAGTGTATGACACTCGGCAAATGCCACATGACTAGCGAAGTTGCAGTTGTTGCAACTAAACATACCTAACTCTACTACTTATTCTAATCTAAACTAAATTCAAAATGTACATTGGTCCCTACAAAATACTTAAGTCTATAACATCGTATGCACACTAATCGGTTTAAGAACATTACAAATAATTTAGTTTAAATAATCAGGAATTTCAGCAATAACAGCGAGTGTTAGTTTACATATCTAAAAAACGAGATCGTAGATCCTGCGGAATTCAGTCTTTCTAATAGGCATGAACTGTGGTGGGCGGCATCGAGGGGTGCGCGTGCGCTGACGGGAGGCCTTCTGGGCGGTACTCGTACGGAACACTCCCGGGAGTGCCGCATCCTCCCTCTAAGTGCTTGCTGAGCAGGGACATGCGTGAGAACGTCTTGCCGCACCCGGAACATGAGTATTTCTTCACATCTGAGTGTGTCTGCAGATGAGCCCTCAGGTTGGATCGGTCAGCGAAGGCACGGCGGCAGTGGTGGCAGGAAAATGGCTTCTCCCCCGTGTGAGTGCGGATATGGCCCTGCAGCAGCCAGGGCCGCGAGAAAGCCTTCCCGCACAAGTGGCATTTGCAGGGTAAGGTGTGAGTGCGGATGTGCATTTTCAGGGCACCGAGAGACGTGTATACTTTAGCGCAGTACTTGCAGCTAAAAGATTTTCTGGCTAGACTGCCTTCAGCTGCCGCACAATGGTACTGCTGATGTTTTGAGAGTCCGGAGTATGTGGAATAGGACTTAGCACAATCCGGGCACTGATAACGTGGGCGACGGGGAGCAGATACGGACACACCGGAGTCTGAGGAAACGGAGCCAGGGGATCGTAGATCTTCAGGGCATGGGGGAGGCGAGATTGAGGACGGCGGTGATGCGGGGGAATAGTGAGAGTAGAGTTGGGGGTGTGCGGGGGGAGACAGCGCTGGTGCTGCCGGGTACAACTCTTCTAAGGGGTATGGTGCGTACAGAGTGGGCAGGTACGCGTACTGTGGAGTAGGGCGGGCGAGCTCAGCCGGTGCTGGCTCAAGGCGGGCGCGACACGCTGCCAAATATTCGAGCTGGTGTTGGGGCCATTCACGGGGCTCCATTTTTACGGCAGTAGCGGCTACTGGTGATGAGGCTTTGCTCGGGTAGTTTCCAGTCTTAGACAAATCTTCCGGTTTAGTACTAAGATTTTCTGGTTCATCATTTTCAGTATCATCTGGAGACAAAAGAAAATAAATATGAATAATTTATAAAAAGGAAACACTTGATTCTGGACGAGAAAAATGTAACTAACTCAAGTTACACCAAAAACTTTATTTAAGAGAAAATTTAATTTATAGGTATTATTATTTTTATTAAATAAAAGTTACTATCAATCAGTTACCATTTTAAACTTGAGACTACAATTAAGTTGGGGATTCGTTTTAAGACAAGTGTAAACATTGAATGAACTCCACTATTTTAAAATATATTAGAGTCTTGTAAATGAATTACTTACAATGATAATCAGGGTAAAGTCTCGTAGCCAGGTGGGCGGGGTGCGGCGGCGTGGTGGGCGGCGTCGCCGGCCGCTCCTCCCGCACCAACACCGGCCGCTTCTTTAGCGGACAGTGCGCGTACTTCTTCGTCATCAGAGCGCGAGACATCTGAGAATCCTCCACTAGCATCTTGCACTTAGTTCACAACACTCAATAAATGAAAGTTCGAAAGCAGTTCTGTTATCGTAGCACAAATTCACTGAAGTCGTAACAGTCCAAACATCGCAAGTTGCGCCGGAGTCGTGGTAGCGGTCGTGTCGAAGCGCGACAGGCGTAAACGTATGTACTCGTCGGCGTCCGGAGTCGGAGTGGTGCGGTGAGGGAAGCGCGCGGCTTATAAGGGCTCCCCGTCAGAGCGGGCCAGGTGGCGGCGGGTAGGCCTCGCACGTGCGCCGTGCCCAATCGGCGGAGGGCGCGGGGCGTCGGCCAATGGCGGCGCGGCGGCGCGGGGCGGCGGCACCTGCGCCTGCGCACCCGGCGCCGCGGCCTCTCAGTGCGATATGCCCAACTTCAGCAGCCAGCACCGCACCGGTTGCCACCAACTCAGCCAGCGAACATTTTTTGCGCAACTCTTGGGGTTAAGCACCTTTGAACTGAACCATTCCGTCTCTTTGACACGGTCTCGTACTTTGTTCAGGCGGTTCATTGTAATCCAAAGTCGATCGAGAGCAGCAGCTGGAGAAGAAATTTATTTGTTCGTGAATCAGGGCATTCAAAAATATTTTAATACTGGATCGTAAAAAAATCGACCGAAATAATAATGCGACGCATTTTGACTTGACGCAAAAATGCCAGGTACCTATTCTTGTTAAGATGAGATATTTTATTTCAAACGAAACTTATAAATGTTACATGTTAAAATATTACTTATTTCTGTTAAGAATAAACTATGAACCTGATTTCTCACCTCTTCTCTTATAAGCAGTAACTTTGTTTATCACAGTATGAATGAATGATTGCACGCGTAATTTGATGGCGACCTACATCTCAAATTGGAGTGTTATTTGAAACGTGAAGACGATGACACATTTAATGTTATGATAATACAGATATTATTAATGTCACGAAGCATAACTGTAGGTACTCGATTGACCTTGCCCTCTTTCCATATGCAGAAACCCTCTTCCTTTAAAGATTTTATGACGTGATACTTTTATCTATAGAAAACATTTGAGTATCAACAAATATGCTTTCCTAAACTCCCACAAGTCTCTCTATTAACTTGTTATCGCAAAGTATACCTAGTCGTACTAACTATGATAAAACGCAAATAGTAATATCGTATCAACACTCGTCCATATCATAACACAATAACTGAAAGTTATTCAATGACAGTAATGATATGTGGCGTCAGCAAATTGCAGACGGTGCAAGTGCAAGCATGCTCAGCAAATAAATTGATACTTATGATTAGCTCGTCACACGCAGAGTACATGTCTCTTAACTTATACATTTGCTGTATCGTGTATCTAGGTATTTGCTCGTAATCGTATGGTATTACTGCACAAATATAACAAAGCGATTTATTCATGTGAGTTATTCAATGCAAAACTTTGTTACTCTTATTGTATTTTATAAAAATTGTATCTTTACTGTTCCTTCTAAATGCATCCTAATGGTGGTTACGAACCATAATTCAGGTCCGTCCAGCAAAAAGTCCCACAACGGCTTACTATAATAATAATTGACGATTTTGCGTAACCGGAAATACTGCGAACCCGTTTGGTGCGACAAAAAGATTTCCTTGTGTGTATCAAACCAAACAAGATACGTTCGCAACCCCTTCCCGACGCGGAAATGTAACGTTCGTTCTTAGAGTCTTTGTTATATTTTTTATGCAACCAGTGTTAATTCCCACAGGTCAGCCTGTCCCATAGGTAATTTAAAAATTCTCACATAACGAGTAGAGACACTTTGAGATACCTATTCAATTCGAGAGCAGGCAATAACTTTATAGGTGTAGCATACTTGTGTTACTCCAAAATGCGAGGTTATTAAATCTGATTATTAAATCCAATATTAGATATGTGTAGAACAATTTACAATGTGTAAATGATTAGTTAATTTCTATTAACTTTAATATATTCGATCCAGCCGACGCCGACAGGCTTAACAAGCGAGTATTATCGCAGCATGTAGGCATTGTACGATGTTCTACTCAGCAAGTTCAATGTTCATGCAAGTATTGATCATCCACATCACGATGACAGGGAATGCATGCGGTGAAATTCACCTCATGAATGACTCAGCCCGCAAATGTGTCAAGGGTCCGACGTGTAATGGACAACATCTTCTTACCTATGCATCCGATTTACAGCTATGACTCATATCGCTGATTGAAACTTAGTTATGGCCAGTCATAAGTATCCTATCGATTTCATCCGGATGAATCTGTCATCAGTAAATATCAACATCCAAAGTTACGAGAGGTGGGAAGAGGCACTGGTATTTTAATATAATAAACAATATGTCCGTCATTAGCTAATTGGCTCTGTGAATGGGTTCTAATCTTATTTTACGCCTGGGAACGGTAAACAGTAAACAAATCGATCGAGTGTCGGTAAACAACACATTAAATAAGTTGTCCCATTGAAATGAATGCGTGCCGGCGAATTATCGCCTTTAATAAAAACAAACTTCCTTAATGATCGTTAATATGCATGCGAGTTTGTCAGAATGTTTGTTTTAATGGATCGTTAATCTTTTATCTTTTGTGTTGCAAATACTGTAACGTTAAAACTGATTGTAACTTAGCGGTAATGGATTAATGATGCCTGCACTTCTAGGAAACATCATTAGAATCTTGAGATGAGCTTGTCATTGAATAAATAATTGTTATGGTTTTGTTTTTGGACAGGGTACACAACAAGGATCTCTAAGAACACGTCCTATGATAAAGTTAAAGGGAAGGTATGTACCCCAATCAACAAAAGTCGTCATAAATATAACATATAGAAACAATGTATTTTCAGTTCAGTCGGCGTTCGACAACCGTCTCGGTGTACCTACCTAGTGGTACGCGCTTCGGACTACGAAGCCAGCGGTTGCGGGTTTGAATCGAATCTCGCAAGAGCCCAATGTGTTTAAGTGATGGGCACGAGCATTTATACCTCGTATTTACATTACATTATTGTTACATACATTTATTGTTTTTGGCAAAAAAACGTTTGAACTTAAACTTGAGCTAATTAACATTTGTACCTATTTAGTTAAATATTTATCTTAGCCGCTCGCTATATCATGCCATAAGTACATGCCATGTATTTCCAGTAGGATCTACATAGGCACAGCAATTCAGCGTCGTTCAAGCAAGCTGCAATGCAATATACCTACTTGTGATTTGATTATGATTTAGTTAATAATGGATTACGTGTCATCTGCCGCGAGAGGCGGGAGTTAGGGGTTGGCGGGCCAGGACCCGGGAGCGGCTGCGACGGCCAGGTGGCCAGGTGCGGGGCCGGGGCGCGTGCGTAACGGTCGCGGCACGAGCGCGAGCGCAGGGGCCGTGCGCTATGGCGGAAATAGCGATGGACAGGGGCGCGCGGGCAGGTGGTGCGCGATATGCCTATGGTTGCCAACCGTACTATAATATTTAGGCAGTTTTTAGACTACAAGGTATTCAGACAGCCTTACTAAGACTCAGCGCAGAGTAATGAGAGACTGTAAATCTGCTTGCCCCATGTCAGATGGGAGATGGACTGTCTCAGTAAGACTGTCTGAATACCGTGTAGTGCGATAACCCCTATACTATTGTACTGTATTTCGGGTCTGCATACTATATACTGTTAAAGAAAAATATAAATTACGCAAAAGTACCATATTTTCTACACCGAAATGTAACTAACAAATCTCTTATGTAAAAAAATATGAACTTTTAACATTAAACTTTAAAAACAAATAAATACCAAATATATCGTCTTCTATTTTTTGCGTGCTCCATAAAATACTATATATTTTTAGTGTACTATATTTTGTTAAATCTTTTCTGAAAAATACTATATTTCGCTGAAGAAATGTTGGCAACCCTACATATGCGCTCTCAATGTCGCACAATTGGCGGTTAATTTCTCGCATACATTACTCGCGAATGTAACGTAGCGCAGTAGCGTTTGTGCATTAACATATTATTAATACGTGAGCTATGTTTTATTAATACTTTTTTGATGTAAGTGCAAACTAAAATTACAATAACAATTAATGAATGGAGATGTTCTTTTGATTCTCCTCGTTGAAATTTTAGATACCAATATGCTAAACCATACATACATTCCTAGGTATACCTGCAGTGGAAAGTTTTCTTCACTACTCGTAATGTACAAATGATGAACAAACTTATTTAGTGCGACCTACATTATATTATTTACATAACTTCATGCATTAATCACTTTATTTAAATAAGTACGTAAAGTAAAATTACTAATACGATCGCGATCTTAAGGCCCAACTGTCCAATTGCGTCGTCGTCGTCGCTGCGCAGATTTCGCACATGAAAATGGGTTTTGGCACAAAATTTAAACAAAACAAAAATGTATTCCCATAGTGTTCGTCTTTGTGTGCCGAGAAACAGAATAAAGGGAAGGCTCCGAAATTTAATAGCACCAGTTAAACTCAAAACAACATTTAACATGCAAAAAGGGAAAAATTATACCAAACTTTAATAGGATTTTATTTTATTTAATATAGGTTTGAGACTATTACCATCGAATTCTTATTATAAAAATAAACTTTTTTAACGTGCTCCTTCCTGACTGAGCTTCTTAGACATTTGCAAGGCATCGAGCGTATTTCGCCTTAACATATTTTCAGCATACCATCAAAACTACTTACTAGTCATGCTAACACTTTGTCTTGTACATAGTATTATTTATTCTGTGTCTACTGCAATATGGAAATCTCTACCAGCAAACGACATGGAAACACGAAAGATGGTATAACTTAATGTAGTAATGTAATCGAATACTTAGGTACAGGTTATAATAATGTGATATGCGATAACAATTATTAGTACCTAACGTAGTTTTATTACAGCTATTACATCATTCAAATATGGAGTCAAAATACATGCGTCTGTTTAGTATGATACATTAGGTATCATAAACAGTTATGTAACCTACTTAGAACTTACTTTCATTATTTAAAGTACCTGGGCGACCGAACTTTGCCCGGTTACTACTTTTTAATAAAAAAAGCTTTAATAATTTGTAAGTCTTGTTTAAAAAACAAAAAAGCTATAAACTTGACTAAATACACAAAAAAAAACAAAAGGCAAACAATTTTTCGTCACCGAGCGAGATTCGAAACCACGTCTTCTACGATACTGCAGTCCGACCGCCGACGTCTTACGCATTCTTCTTCTTCTTAGCGAGTCGATGGAACACGAGAAAATTACATCGTAGCAGCCCAGAATTCAGCCACTTGTACTGCGGATTATTACACCATGATGCCCATTGGCGTGGCACTTGGCCGAAATTAGCGATAAAACGCATAAAAACTTTAAAACACGCGTTTTCCCACATTTTATCGATCGATTTTTAAATACCGATAACCCCGAGCCGTTTCCGAAATCACAAATAATAAATAAATAAAATTAAAACCCTTTATTGCTGTTCCCAGTTATACATAATGAAAATATTAGGTTTGCTAAAATATAAATATCACAACACAAATACATATATATAAATAAATATACAAGAATTGCTCGTTTAAATGTATAGGGTAACACCACACAGGAAAGTATTTGGCTGAGTAGGTAATGTAATAATAGTGATATTATTAATTCTAATTATGACGTCCGAGAGCGCTTGCACACCTGAGCCGTACGAGCTTTGTTGTGTGCGTATTTGTATCATTGTTTGTCAGCTTACCTACCTTTTACATGCACACACGGAACGCCACAAAACGTCGGCACCCACGAGTAGAGTCCGACCCTGCATTGTGTTGAATCAGTGCACAGCTATGCAGCTGGCAGCTCGTGCAGAATCACATGTCTGTACCCGAATGGCACATCTGCACGGAACAAACGTCCCTATTCAAAAATGACTTAAGTGCCTCTACACTTCTCTCCCCAAACACACCGCACCGTCAGGCACATACGACCTTTCCAAAACCACCCCGATTAGGGTCTCCCCCATTCATTGTTTCGTACGCAAAGGAAAAAGGTCGTACTTGACAGCCCTTTATGAGAGCATTGGCGTCATTTCACAAAAGAGAAACTTTAATGTGTCGTTCGGTAAATCACAAATTACATCCCGACTCTAATACTACGGCAATATAGTTGCATTTCAAACATTGCGCAAATCAGTCTCGAGCATAAGGTTGAATTTTCAGCTGAAAAACTCGGGCTGTTACGACGTTTTCGATGTTCGTTATTTTAGTCTGCAGGTAGGTGAGTAGTTTAATTTTGAATAATGGCATTGCTGTAGAATTTTCTATATAAAGCACACAGGGCCATTCAACGCTTTTATAAACACTTTTAATACAGATGGATTGAGCTTTCAATACAGGCTGTTCTACATTTCGACACTGTCTCCCTTATGACGCCGTTTTATTTTAATGTCGATGTATGTAATTTTATATCTTGTTTACTTTTATTATAGTCAGTGCCTATGTGGTAATCATTGTAAACATGTCTCATTTGTTACATAATTTCAACATTTTTACAATACCTACATGAAGCTCCAAAATAGCCTAAACTATTGTATTCAAACACATTATAACTTTTTTTCTCCAAAATAATTTAACGCTATTTTAAATGTTGACTATATTTGTTTCGTTAAATGTTGAGGAGATTTACTAACTAATGTATAGAATGTAAAGTAAGGTTTGAATCACATTCCATTCATCATAGACGCTAAAAAAAATGGTAAAAGATCAACAGCTGATTGCCTGAAACTCACTTGGTTGTAAGCGACGATGCGACCGACCATGGGTCATGTCTGACTAGTAAAAGCCTGTTCACTGTTTTCTGAAAAGGATCTAGGAAGTAAAAACGAATATTACAGCAGATAAAAATGGCACACCCTGTGTGCGCAGCAGGGGTAACAGCTGAGATTTCGGCACACGCTACAGCGGGCCGCGGCCGGTGCGCGCCACCTTTCACCCCTCGCGCAGAGCGACGCGTCGCGCACCTAAATATAGTTTCGGTTAACCGTCGCCTGTGTCTAGGGTTAGGTCGTAAAACAGATTTTTTAAGTTAAATGTACTTAGGTTACTTTAAGACGCATTTATTTTATAAGTTTTTCTTGTTAAACAGCAAACTGAAATAGCATACCTACCTATTGTATGACGAGGAGAAACCCCTTAGCTAGCCTATCGGAAGACCTATTTATATTACAAGTTTATCGATACTCCAGCTAGGACAAAAAGAAAAAAATCTTCTAAAAGGGGTGGAGAATGATTAGGAACCATAGTTTGTTTTGAAGCTCAATACTTTTGAATAGCAAATACTGAATCTAAACCAATGTTTAGATTGTCCTCTACCTGAAGGTTGTCAGAAATAAATTGATTTTAGAATAAATTGTACGTCTCTTTATTAAATGTCTACTGTATGCTGTGTGCAATAAAGAGTATCTGCCAACTATCCATGTTTATTAAACCGACATATATATATATATATATATTTATATATATAGGAAGTCGACTTTATGAAAGTAGAATAATAAAACTGAATAAAAAAGTGGGAGTCGGACTCGCACACTGTAGGTTCATTTTTTAAAAAAACAACGGTTTTTTTCTAAGACCACATATTACCACAAATTCACGGGTTTCGGATTTTTTCCTTACCTTATCCTGTAAAACCTTTTTGTCAAATTTCGTGATTCTAGGTCTATAGGAAGGACCATATAGCCCATCGAAACAGGTTTTAATTCCCCATTCCTGTGAAATGTTTTAAAATAAGGCTCAAATATTTTGAGCCTTGAGGTACCTAGGTAACTTTTTATTACGTTGACATATAAGCTTGATTTTCTTCTTGAAGCTTCAAGGAACCAGTGATATATGTACGTATTTGATTTCAATTTAAACTTGATAACTCCACGAGTTTCCGAGAAAAAGAGTCTTGGCCGGCAGACAGACAACAAAGTGATTCGATAAGGGTTCTTTTTTCTTCTCAGATACGGAACTCTAAAAAGGAGGGTTGAATAAAAATTTAAAGTATACATATCCAGCATATTTGATTTTACGTTTTACAGCTTTGCCTGCACAAAGCATTTGATCTCTCATACACTTAATCGTATTTACAAAACGTCACCATCGCGTCTGTAGCTGTACGTACTTACATAGATGGTACGAGTATTATGCATGCATGTAGGTGATGGTCTCAAAAAGTTAAAAAGGTTAGGTGCAATTGACCCTGATATTATGTTGTACAGTGAGGTTCTATTTAACAGATCTACAAGGAAGTCTACGATATTATGTTTATCTTTTAAGGCTAGTAATGGATACTATGCCCATTCTCCTCGTGCGAACTTAGGGCAGGCCACTAATATTAAGTATATAATTAATATATCGAAAGTTGATTTAAAAATCACTATTTCAAATGGAAGCTTAGCCCATTTTTATGATAAAATAGGAATATTAAATTAAATAAGAGGTTTTTTTTATTGGCCGAAAGATGTAAATGCGATTCAGAATGCTAGGTGGTGACAGACTATTAATAAAACTACACACTACTACTACATTGGCGATAATCAGGCCATCGACTAACTAATTTCAATTCCGATCACATGCCAATAAATAGTTTTACCTTTTTATTGAGAAAAAATTGTTAACGTTAACTTTTATACTCTAAAACAAATAAATTGAGCCAACTTCCCAATTGCTAGTAAGGTTACATTAGCGCATTATACGTATTAGCTAATTTAAAAAAAACTGTGTGTTTTATTTATGAGTGAGGAGGAAACCTCTTGAATCAATTGAAAAATTGTAACCTACCTACTTATTTGCATTTTGCAATTAGTCTGCCACTCTACAATAAATGACGTTTAGATTTTACTGGTTATAGGAGAGAATTGTCAAACTTTATTTGATGTTATTATTATATGTTATTAATCTGTGATGAGAACTATTTATTTAACTTATTTACAAATGACGATACGCAATACAGCAGGAAAATGTCTAGAAATTAATCACTCCTACAAATCTGTCCGTGAACGTGTACTTAGACGGTTTTTACGTTCACAAAATTATTATTTTCTTTTTTGTGTACTCTTGCTCACTTTTCGGTAATAACGAGAGAGATACAATAACAAATATCTAGGGAATCGAACGGTTTTCGTTTCCCACATTCGATTTTTTTGAAGAATCTCACCGTTATATGGATTTTTTGCATTTCTTAGCGTCGGAAAGGTATTTATAGTGTATGGCGAGAAGGGGAATGAGGACCTGGGGTCGGGCGAGGGCAGCTGCATCAGTGCGCCGGCGCAGGACCGAACAAGTTGATCGCTCTGCGCGGGATTAACGCGACCGTAAGTGACGGGTAACGGTTCCGCTATTATTTTTTATCCACACCCATAGTTTTGTTGCGATTAGACGTTACTTAATTTTGTAATGTAATACAGATGTTTGAACACGTCAACCCTTTTTGTGTAACTATGGGAACAATTATCGGGTTTCGGGGCAGGAATAAGAAATGAAAAATACAATATTATTTCACGTATTTTCACGTGCCCAATTGATGTTACCTAGTATGACTCATGAATGCTAATGTCGAATAACAATAACTATAATGTACACTAACAAGTTTCCAAGTCAGGCGGAACTTAATACAACTTAGCTATTTACGTGGCCCTAGAGGTATCTATCAAAGGTATGGTCTATGACTCAGCCAAGTTTAGACATAAATCTCAAAAATTGGCGCCGATATTGTAAACTTTGTATAAATTACTTAGTTCCTATTTAGGTCTAAGTAACGCACGCATTTAATTAATTTATGCACATTGACAAGTGATATCAAATTCAGATAGATTTTGTTTCCGAATATTGGTAAGGTTATTAATTTTGTTTCTTCATTATATTAATTATAAGTTCCTGGCATTCCTGCCTTTTGTTCAAGTAGATCCAATTACGTACAGCTGTTTGAGTACTTTACTTCGAGTCTATTTTTTTTAAAGAATAATTTATGCCTCGCTCGATCAACACTTTATTTAATAGATACAATAAAATACTTGCAATTTAATTAATTCATTGTGTGCCGTGACAGTATAAAAGGTTAGTATTAACTAGTCAAAAGACAAAACGAACGCCCTAATAAAAGCATAACATTTGCATATCTTGCGAGATAAAGTATTTGAGCGAATGAACCGGATACGTATTTGAATGTAAGTATTCAGGCAGCTCTCCGCGCACGTGTCTATGGGAGGTGTCGCTCTTTTGCCGCTTTTTATCCACTGTATCAAAAGTGAAATGAGTTCCATTTGAATTGTGCGCCCACCGCTAGGTATCAAATAAAATGTAATTACTCAGAGCAAACGGCGAACACACCCGTTCCGGGACACCTTTTCATTTAATCAAAACTTGTTTGCACACCCAACAAACGGTGTTTTGTTCGCGGAGGGCGAGCGACCAGAGCTAAAGCAGTGCTGCATAGTTGCACCCAAACACCGGTTCGTTTGGCGTCGCCAGCTTTTGATATATTTTTTTATGTGTATTGAAATTTATTAAAAGCGCAGTGAGGGTGCGCGTGCGCAGCGACAACTGCCGAGATTGCCGCACCTGGCCGCGCATGTGATGACACCGTCCCGCGTGCGTTACCGCGCTTATTTACGACGTACCCACACACATCTCTCAATTTTAATTACGACCAGTATATTATTCTGATTGACAGTGATATAAATAAATAAATCACTTGTCACCGAAGAGAATATTATGACTTTGTTATAGCGGTTTCCAATGAAATAAATATTAATATATTGGACCAGACCCAGATTTCTTCAGAAAGTAATGTAGTTTCTTTACTAAAAGATTTTATACTTTTACATTTGAAATTTTTAATTTTACATTTGAAATTGAACCTATAACTAAATATTTTTAAAAAACACGAATTTATGACCAACAAAATATTTACTTTACATTATGTATCGTCGTAAAATCTACATTGAGCTACTATATTAGACAGATTTCATTCCTACGTTTAAAGAGCAGTACCTACGAAGCATTCGTCTATCTATGTGGAATACCAGTAGCAAGTAACCTGGCAGAGCCGCAGCCATATTCACAAAGAAAGACCACACAGCCGCGGGGTAATTACGTAAAAGCCATCGCAATTGATGGCAGGAATCGCTATGGCAAAGGCCCCCACCGATTGTGCGAATTGAAATTTCACATTGAAAGTCACATGATGTACGAATACTAGTACCTACGAGTACATCGCAATTTCGCTGCGTGTCATAGGCATAGGTATCTCTCTCGAATATCCATCATTTTGTCGTATTTACGTGTATAAGTAACTAGTGGTTCCCCGCGACTACGCCCGAAAGAGTTGGATTTTCTATATAAACTTTCATTCACCATTTCACCCCCTTAATGTTTTTAAAATGCGACGAAATGTAGCCTATGTCCTTTACAGGGTCTCGAACTGTCTCCATACCAATTTCATCTCAATCGGTTCAGTGGTTTAAGCGTCAAGAGGTAACAGACAGACAGACACACTTTCGCATTTATAATACTAGTATGGATAATATTAGTATGGAAGTATGGATATGGATCTACCTACATTAGGTAGATTATAAATATTATCGATCATAGCACCTAGTCTTCTTATAATTAGTAGAATGGAGGCCCTGGAGCGATGTAGCGCGGCGTGCAGCCACCATGAGCCGTCAGTTCGCTCGCGATCGCGTGTCTGAGTCGCGACGCTGTTGGTCCTGACTCCTGCGCAGATACGTGTCGCCCATCGACCGCCCGCCAAGTTGGGCCTATGTGGCCTCACGTCAATGTGTGCCCTACTAAATTAAGTACCTCTTCACCACAGTAGGTACATAGATAGCCTGATAAATAAATAAATGAAAAACCATCATAGCAACAAGCATAGCTCTATAAACAACAGTTGCGTACTTCTATCACTGAAACGATATTTAGTATGACCCCTTCACTTATTTTCACTTGTTAAGTATAAGAGTAGAAAAAGCACACTTTTCTATTTAAAACTTTAATAAAATTGATTAATTAGGCAACAACGCTAACGCAACGCTAATGCAGTTGGCATTACTCCGATCCCAAAGTAAGTAGCTAAAACACTCGTGTTATGGAAATGAGAAACAACAGTGCCACAACACCCAGACTAGAGACAATATTAAAGTCAGCCTATTAGATCCCACTGCTGGGAAAAGGCCTCACCTCAACTATGAGGAGGTACGAGCCATACTCCACCACGCGGGCTCAGTGCGGATTGGTGGAGGGGTGCATGTAAGGCAAGTGACAAACCTTACTGTCAGAAGTTATCAAGCCGCCCTAGGGCCTCTGACTAGGCTTAACGACTAATACCACAGATATTAGCCGGGACCAACTGCTTAACGTGCCTTCCGAAGCACGGAGATGCTTGTCATGGACGTCACTTAAATGGTCGGAATGGTCACCCATCCAATCACGACCGCGCCGTGGGTTGCTTAATTTTGGTATCACTACCAAAGCGCTGCCGTCACTGCGCCACAAGCACCTTAGAGACAATATAGAAAATGTTGATTTCTATTAACCCGACCATATATCGCCAGAACCTCTGTTAGAGTTGCGGACACCTTGAAACCCGGGGTATAAGCTGATAGCTATTACGGGGTATTGGTCGAATGACCACGGAGGTCATCAAAGTACAGGTAGATAAGTGTTTAGTCATATTTCGGCGCTGCAGAATGCGCTATTGATAAATGATCATGTAAACCAAAGTCCTGTAAGCTGTTCTACTGACCCACGATGATTTACCACAAAACATTAACCGAAAGAAGGTTAAAAAAGATACTCTGGAAAGAAAGTCGATGTCTTAACTCCGAGCGATTACGGTTGACACGATGCCAATAAGTAAATCGTCCAATTTTGTGGCTATGTAAGCATTTATTACAACTTCATCAGACGTGAGCTGGGCTGCGGTGCCAGGCACACACTGTGATCACATAAAATGTGGTTTATACTTTCAAACCTGTAATGCTTAATTTATCAGTCACATTAATACAATATTATGTCAAGTAACTGTTTACATTACAGAATAAATACAGAAACAAGCAAAAAAAAAAGAAAAAAAAGAAAAACTACTATGTATTCTTTAAAAAGATCAAAATCAAAATATATTTAAAAATATCATTAATTGCTTTAAATTTTTATAAGATATTGAACAAACTCAATAATATAAAAAATCTTTACTTGTGCTGTAAGCCTGTAAGACCTTCCTTCTTTCATGATTCTAGGTCTACGGGAAGTATCCTATATTTTGATTCCTACGAAATCTTAGGAATTATGGTTCAAATTGCTTTGGACTAGTTGACTTAGAAGCTTTGAGTTTTTACAGCTTTGAACCGCAGTCATTAGTATTCGATGTTAATTTCAATCTAATATCTTCCCATCTTTGGTCTTGACAGACAGACGAACATACCGACGAACAACAAAGCGATCCTATAAGGGTTTTTTTCCTTTGGAGGTACGGAACCTTAAAAAACTATTTTTCAACTTTGCAAAAAAAGAAACGGGATCAGAAATTTAGCAAACATTTCACTTTGTAGAGTCCAATATCCAGCAGTGTGACGTAGGCTGATTATGATGAAAGATTAAAAGATAAATAAATAACACACGAATCGATGGTGAGATTCGATTATAGTCATATCGAACCGATTCACGTCCGATGTATCGCCATAATAAGTGAGCTCGCATGTCACCCTACTCAATGCAGGAAATTGTCAGTTCGGCAAATCGATTTCGTTCTAAGAATCGAAACGAATGTCAGCGAGGTCGGCACCGATAAGTTGACTGTTGCAATGGGTGCCTTTGTCCGCAAGGCATCACTGTCGTCCCCAAAGCGCGCCGCTTTGGGGACGACAGGGCGCAGCGGAAACAATGCGGACCACTCGTGCTCGCGACCGCGCCCGCCGCCCGCCGCCCACCACAGACCGCGGCCCATGTTTGTGCTCATAAAGTGTCATTACGGTAACAGTACCTCATTGTTGTTTTCGGCGATGCCCGTCTCCCTATTTTCTCCGCTGGCCGTGTAAAAGTTCGCCGCGTCACGGCGAGTTATAACCGAAATGGGTTACGACCGACTCTTGCGAAACTTTTACGGGCCATCGTCTCCGAAATCTCGTTCGGTTTAATGGCCTTCGAATTTTAAGTGCTAAAGAAAGGTAAATCACATTGACGTGTCTTGAACTTAAATTCGTGATTTGACGAGGACTCGAGCTTTAAGCTGGATTTTTACCGGCCATTAATAAAACATAATATTGTGCACTTGCATAAATCGCGGCGATGAAACATCCGAATGAAATGTTATAATCTTTTGTTTACGTCTTGTACCTTCAGAAATAAAAAGTTTAATTACTTACTTGCAAAAGTTACAAAGATAATCACCATCTCCACTATCCTTTGTTCGTGTAACCTAGAGTATATAGTACTAGTACTTGTCAAGTCAAAGTCAAGCATAATTTATTCAATTTAGGACAGAAAATGCCACTTATGAACCTGGTGCCTAGAGCCTAGACAAGTAGTTAGTAATTAGGAAGTTTACGGTAGACACCAAGGTACAGCACTTAAGCTAAATGGGTCCAAACCAAAAATTACCCACGTCCATGGAATAGTCATTCACTACACATTACAAAAAAAACTGGGCAAGTGCGAGTCGTACTCGTGCACTGAGGTTTCCGTACAACAAAAGTTTTTTGTACGTCGGAAACATTTGAGGTTTTCGGACTTTTTCCTTTACCTGAGCTGTTAGACCTTCCTTTTTGACAAACTTCATGATTTTAGCTCTATGGAAAGAACCCTACTATAGGTTTTGTTTGCTCTGAGAAATGACCTGACCAAAAGGCCAAATGGCCGCATCTTTGGATTGCGTTAACCTAGAAGCTTTGTGTTTTCAGAGCTTTACCGTTGCCACAAGTATTTAATGTTAATTTTAACATGATCCCTCCAGGCGTTCCTGAGAAAAAGGGTCTTGAAAGACAGACCTATTACTCATTAACTTACAAACCCTAGGTAGGTACATATTAGTTGTGAAAGTTTTCCTTCAAAATTCATAATTATGGGCTATTATCAAATTTGTTATATATGACGATTATGGTTAAAATAACTTAAAAATCAAAATGTCTGGGAGCTTTCATCGAAAACGCTGCTTAGTGATGAGTTATTATAAAAATGTCCTCCTAGCCGAATTCCGACTACGGCGGCCTATCTCAACAGAGATTAGCCAACTGCGCGGGACATATTGTAATGCAGAAGTGTGTGCGCAATAAACAGGTGCACTCTCTGTTCCTTCACTCTCATAATTCGATGAGACGGCAGTCCGTCATGACCGTAGAGAGATCAGGCGCAGGACCAACGTCTTAACGTGCTTTCCGAGGCACGGGGGTGTTAACACCACCAACTTTCTGCCTCCGGAGCTGTGTCTGAGTAATTTCAAGATAGAAAAACCCAAACAATCTCGGCTCGACCCGGGATTTAGGTATTATAACACACTAATAAATGGTGGGATTGATTTTCTTGTATAGGTCTACAAAAAAGTTCCCAACACAAGTGTCTTCCTTCTAACAATAGCTTGCTGCTATAGCTACCCATTTTTATTTCTACCTATGCGAAGCCAAGACAGGTTGCTAATTTATAATAAAGAAAACCTGATTCCTGAACCTGTATCGAAAATATCCATTTCACATGTTCTGTTATTATTACCTAATGTTATCGAAAACGATCTACTATACCTATACTGTGTACCAGTAAACAATTACATAACAGTTTACTTTATTTGCCATTGACCTCTCTATGTTTTATCGAATAAGGGGTTTTGTTTCACAGGCCGGTGGCGGATTCGACGCTAATTGATGCCAAACTTGTGCGAGGGAAATTTTCCTTGGCATTCTGTCTACCTATTGCATAAAAAATACTGATGACTCCGTACATTTTATTACGTAACAATCGTCTGTAGGATATCATTGTCGAATAGTTTATCCAAACTACGCAATTAAAAATGGTAATACAACCCTTTGAACCTATTTTCAAATATGCAATGTCGAGATTTTGTATAGTATAGGCACCTATTTTACTACACGTTTAACATTAGGAAATAATATTAAACATTGTAATAGTTGGCTGGCCGGTACAATAAGTAGAATCAACCTCAGTTCATTTATTATTAGTTATTATAAGGATATCTACGATCGTAACATAAGTTATACCTACAACAAACAAAGCTTACATTCAAACAATGGAATGAAAGCTCCGACTTTCTTTTTACGTCCTACGTAAACTCTCATCCTAATAGCTTTCAACAATCTCGAGGCAAATTACATAGTGTAATGTTATTGGCATTGTGATTACTGCTATTGTTTGTGAGTCATAAAACAATGATTATTGAAAATCATTATGAAGATGTCAGCCACCGATCAAAGTTATAATAACAAACGATAAAATCACGCTTGAACAAGCAAATATAATGGCCTTAATGATATGAAAACAATGGGGTCCCTGCAGGCGCGCGCGCAGCATGCGTGCCACTTGACTGGGCGGCTAGCCACGTCACCACTGTGCTCTTAAGTTTTCCATGGTAAAATTACCTATATTAAGTATGTTTATACTGCTTCTGCCAAACTACTGAAAAGGCTTACATAAATTAAAAGTTTATAGATATATATCAGTTACCTTAACTACAAAGAGTTACTCAAAATAGATCTCAGTACCTAAGTAATAAAATAATATGATTTCTTCTTCTTCTCATTAATTTAAAATATGCAGACGTAAGTACTTTATTATAGCACGCTTTGTTGTAAACTAACTTAACATTAAGTGCCCAGATATAGATCTTTATCAACATTAATCTAAGAACTTATGATTTTTGAGTAATTTAATGACATCCGCATGTAGAGCTAACTAGGTATGTAAGCACACTTACTCTTATTGTAGGTAATAATTTGTATGGAATCGAATCGACCTATCGACAAGCGGAAGCGGATGCACCGAATGCATACATTTAAAATGTAACCGAATATCTAAATAACCACTCGGGAGGTGGAGTGGCAATCATTTCATTGTCCTGCCAGGCAACCGTGGGCATCCTTCGGAAGTACATCGGCGGGGCTTTATAAAGTTAAGATTTCCTTATCTCACACCTACATCTCACCTGATAGATTGTGTCTACTTACTTACCAAAGAAAGAGTTGAAAGCTAGAGGAAATATTGCGTCCGTATTATGCCATTAGGTATTCGTTTTCGTTTTTAGAATCCGCTTTTTATAATATCATCAATGATAGTGTATTATAAAGAGAGGTAATAGAGGATTTATAAGTCATTAGCACTCGGAAATAGCTTCCCTAAAAGATGGTAATTTGCTCACATAAATGACATTTGACACTTAAACGAACGTGACCTCAATTCAGTAGCTCAGTAGGAGATGACATCTCTACTCCTTTTTTATGCATCATCATCATATATCATAAAAAAACAAAGACCACCACCCATACCTACTGATTGCGTGATCGAACTTGTCAACTGTTTTGATTGGTAGGTAAACTATCGCTGGACCAACGCAACAGTTATTAAATATTTGATCCCTGGTTTCTGTAACCTTAAAACGCAGTCAGATTAATAATTAGTGTATTTAGTAATTACAGTATCAATTTTTTAAAGAGACACAAGGTCAAACAACGAATGATATCTTACGTTCGCTCGCCATAAAAAAGAGAAGAGAGAGAGAAAGAGTATTTTGTGAAATGAAATAAGATTAGAGCCCGACGATTACAAAATCAACGTAAATAAGGAAGTACAAGAAACTGGAGGTCAATCAATCACTTTACTTCTATTTTTACTAAATAAGAAATAAGTACAACCTTCCCCAGAACTAAAACAATGTCAGTTACTTACTACGTATCAACACGGTCTGTGTAACTTCAGCCGCGTTCTATTATTAAGTTCGTCAGAAATCAGTTAACGGTTTCAATTAAAATCAAACAAATGACTTATTAGTATCGGAGCCGCATTGTGAAGGAACAGGTTGTCCGGGTAAGGTACGCGTTGAATGGAGGTGTAATCAGCGCTATTGAGACTAGTCGTCACCTGTGGAACTCGTATTGTGGACCTCGGGCCCGGCTGAATGGCGCCCTGGGGCTGCCGCGCCGCCCTGACGATCACGCTATTCAACCTATTTTTGAAATTTTATTTACGTATGTAACAAGAATATTGAAATAAATAAATAAAATAAATAAATTGTTTCACTAAACACACCAATTACCTAGCCCCAAGCTTGAGCTAGTGCTATGGTGACTAGGATAACATACAGACATACTTATATAAATTTATAAACATCCATGACTTAGGTACAAATGCTTGTGCTCATTACACAAACATTTGCCCCTTGCGGGATTCGAACCCGCAACCGCCTGGTTTAGAGTTCCGGGGCACGAACCACTACACCAAGATAGATACTGTTAATATATAGATAGATGCTGTTTATTGCAACCAGAAAACACTTAATAAACATAAAAGAAAAACCATGCTGGTAGATATAATGTAGGCGGTCTTATCGCTTATAAATTCAATCAATTAACTTAAGACATTAACAATTTAAATCAATGAAATCACAATGAAACTAGAATAAAGTAAGACGTTGTTGACGATCGATGTCTACATCACCTAAATAAATATGTTACTGAAATGTAAAATTACAAAGTTGTAATTTCTAAAAGTATACAAAGTAACGCTGATAAGTAAGTTTATACACTTACGTGCGCATAAAATATAGGAATGCACTCCAACAGATTGGAGTAGCACTCAAAATATGTTGCTGTTAGTAGGTGCTAAGCAGGTACGTTGCACCTACACATCTAAGTAGCATAATTTTGTGCAAAATTTAGTAAAATAATTGAGCACTCCACTGGCTTCAATCATGGGTCAACTTATTTGCTGATATCTACCTACGAGTTCTGCATATCTACAATATCTATTCTGTACGTTACATACCTGACCTAAATGCTATACTCGTACATAATAAGTATTAATAAATGAATAACATATTCAGATGAATTCTTTCACAAATAATGTGAGTAGGGCCCGACGGATACGGTTGTTCCCTGACCGGAAACACTTGTTTGTGCACTCACAGGTACGTTCCCATACGTAATTGCGTCGCAATCACATCCCAAATGAATCAGAAAGTCAACTTTGTCTTGAACTTTTGAACTTTGTGTTGTAAATTAGGTAACTAGTATTTAGATATATTTTAGAGCTGTGGATTTTGTTTAATAAAATAAATAGTTATCATATTTCTTCTATGTATGATTCCCTTTCTGTGATTAAGTATTTCCTATACCCAAAAATTGTCTGGAAGAGATCGCTCTTAGCGATAAGACCGCCTAATTTGTACATCTTTCTATGTAAATTGTATTGTTGTTACTTTTATGGTGTGCAATAAAGAGTTATCTATCTATCTATGATGGTAAACTTTTTTGTAGTACCGGATTTAAATATATAATTGCACTTGAATAAATGACCACCAGAGGCGGGAGGGAATCAGAGGTCATTTACTCAAGTGCAATTATATATTTAGATCGCAAAGTGAATGCTTATCACTTAAAAACAATAATTTATAGTACCGCATTTAATAATATTAAAAGCAAAGGAAATTGTTATGTAATAAAAATACGTTTTTACTTTAATATGGCCTATATTCTTTTGCAACGACAGGTGCTACGAAAAATATCTTTAATTTTTTTTCGTACCAATATAAAATAAACCTGAAAATTGATTACCAAGTCAGGTATTTTCATTGTTGGCAAAGTAAGTATTTAGTACAGTTTTAAAGTTTTATGTAGAGTTCACGAGCACGAGTATTTTTTTATGTTGCCATCAACGTGCTTATATTACATACATATTTAAAAAGTTTGGGAATAAAAAGTGTCATTGACAATAAGTCATTGTAAAAATTCATATAACTCATTTATTTCTGTACATAGGCTCTTATACACGTCCCAATATAAATAAAACTCTACCACGTAGTAAATTCTAACGCACAAAAGGCTCGCACTGGCTTTCTTATTTGTGCTGTGGCAATTGCGTCTCAGAGGACCCTAGTCCCAGCACACGTGCAGCATTCGGTACACAGGGCGAGCTCATTCAGGCCCGGATCTTATTGCGACGCTCATCATCCTGATTTACAATTCGGGAGGTGACTCATCTGGAACACGATTCTACGAGTACTTGAAATAAAGTACCGACGCAATAAGAAAAGGGGTCATAAGATTACTTGAACTCTCTTTCAATACTTACTTACTAAGTAATTCTTACGAGACCAAAGAATTGAGAATGTGTTTGTACTCATATTTAGAATAATAGAATTAATGCTTTTAGAAAAATTACTAACCTAGGAGTTTTGTCATTATTTAATTAAGATCGGTACCTACTTTAAATAAAGTTATAGAAGTCAGTTATTTATACTTGTAGAACCACAGGGGGCACTTATACACGTCCCAACATATTTTTAGCCCTACCACTGCTTGGGGACAAATTGTCAGCTAGTGCTGATAAAAAACAGTAAAAGCCTTTTTTCAAAAGAATGTTCAGCTATATACAGAAATGGTGCTGGTGCGAGCTGGTACATACATTTGCATCAAAGAAAAAGTCGTTTACTTTACTTTAAAATTATGAATTGGTATTTTTAAATATGTTTTGGTGATTTGTAAAAGAAATTTATACATTTTCCCATGAAAGATTTATCAATGTTTTAAAGCCTATTGTGGAAAAGCCTTATTTATCAGTGGGATCATACATAAACTCTACTTTTCAAGATCTCATTTTATGTTAGTGAGTTATATTATCGCAAAGCATCTACTTAGGTAATACTACTGACATTCCGTCAGATAATTCCGAGTACTTCACTATCAGAGATAATTGACTACTATCAGTGGTGTGTTATGATACCAATTGCCAAATTATTGTGGGTGTGGTACGTTAACTATGGTCTGATAATGGTTGTTTAATTTCTGCAATGTCAAGCACTCACTTGAAAATACTTCAAGTAGTTTTCGATATCGCTGAGATTATTAATCAAACAATAGACATTCCGTGAAACAGTGTGTCGGCTAGATGCGCGATAAGGGCCGGTAGCTGCGCCACTGCGCCTGCGCCGAGCGGTGAGTCAAGCGCCGCGCAGCGCAACCACTCCGTCTTCATAGTTCAATGGTTTAGAATAATTGAAGAAGTTATTTATAAGTTTCCTCCTTAGAGGCGAATCGTGTGCGCGATCGTAGCCGGATGCCGCCACCCTTCGAAGGGCATGCCTTCACAAAGGCATTTAGTCTATTTAAAGACATCCTGCTTAGTGCGGGGGCCAGAGTCCGCTCGCACGTGCGTCAAGTGTCCTGCGCCCGCGCCGACCTGTCAATTAATGTCACCGTCGCTCACCTATCAGTCCTGCAGCCTCCGCTGATACACTAAATGTATGCGCCATCATCTTGAATCTAATCTCGCCCATACAGCGAAACAACTTGCATCGCCGCGTCGCGCTGTCGCATTGAAAGTTGACACCGCCTGTTCAGTTCATCTGACCAAGGATTTATATCATTTGTACTAACTATCGGCCTCAACTGGTATACAAGTATCTTGATAAACTAAACTACTTACTGCTCTTTTCGGTGGATAATTTATTACAGTACCCTGAACGCTAATTGTTTGTAATGGAGCACAATTTCACAGTTGATAAACGTTTCCTGGAATATTTCCTTGCAATTCGATGACTCGTCAAGCAACTTCTTATTTATAAAAACAACAAT
Source organism: Pyrausta nigrata (assembly GCA_949316185.1). Lineage (NCBI taxonomy): Eukaryota > Metazoa > Arthropoda > Insecta > Lepidoptera > Crambidae > Pyrausta > Pyrausta nigrata. Next base: position 11,452,306 of record OX438938.1, read on the forward strand.
GCAATGCAAATAAATTAAAAAGTTATCAAGACAAGTACTAATCATGGACTCCTCAGGAAATTGAGTAGGTATTATGTTCTGCTCAATCGAACATGATATTGCTCCAAGACGACTAAATTTATCGGAGGAGAATATCTGACAATATAATGGACTCGAAAACAATACGGAGCGATTATAAAGGGCAGCGGAGCGGAGATTATGAGTCGCGAGACAAGCGCAGGCGCGGCCTCTGTCGAGCGCGGAAGGTAATGGCTCGGAGCCACTTGTGACCTGCACCTACTGAACGTCTTAAAACCTTGGGCGTAACTGCGGTAAGCTACTTGACTCGATCCTTGTATACCGAAAACAAAGTGTTGGATAATTTTATGACCTGCCCATATCTGAACGTCTTCGAACCTTGGGCGCACTTTCCTGTGTGCTACCCAACCCCATGTTGTCCGGAAGACAAGGTGTTAGAGCATTTTGTGACCTGCACCCACCTGAACGTCTTAGAGCCTTGAGCGTAACTGCGGTCGTAGCTACTTGACTCGATCTTTGTATACCAAAAGACAAGGTGTTGAATAATTTTATGACCTGCACCTACCTAAACGTCTCCGCACCTTAGGCGTACCTGCTCGTTTACTACCCAACTCCTTGTTAACCGAAAGACAAATTGTTAAAGAATTTTGTGACCTGCACCTACTTAAACGTCTGTGAACCTTGAGCTTACGTTGCAGAGTTCTACTTGTCTCTATAGTAACCGAAAGACAAGGTGTTGGAGCTACTTGTGACCTGCACCTACTCGTAACTGAACGTCTTTGAAAATCGAACATTCGGTCTACCTGGTCATGTGCTACTTGACTCCTTGTTTACTCAGAAACAAGGTGATTGAATATCCCCCACCTCAGATAGAGATACGGCACAGTCTGCTCTCCACGAGTTAAATTGGGTGCAAGAGATAAGGTTCGTAAGCTGCATACCTTTATCTTTTGGTATCGACATAAATGTGTGCTAGATAGATACATCATAATATTGAATCACTGAAGTAATAGGTACGTGGATATAGTGCAAAATATGTTTTGAGCTACTTAAGGTATTTATGCAACTCATTATTTAATACTAGTTATTTGACGCAATACATGAGATTGTCCCGAATTCACAATTCTAACGAAAGCAATGCGGAAAATTGACAATTTATAATTATATGCATTATTTGCGTCTCTTCCCTGTTACATAATTGATTATTTCCGTTACGCTGAACTATCTCGACCTGCAATTATTTCGTCATCGACTATTAGACGATTAGTAACAAAATGAGTTTAATCTAGTGATCTATTTATCATTCATTACTGCAATACAGTACCATCAATGACATTCTAAGTGATATTATAATTTAGATTGAGTTCTTACCCATACTCGTGCAGGATGCATTTGTACCATAAGTATTTGGTTTATATTTGCATCGAAATTATTTGAATATATATATTTAAGTAATGAATTAGGTACTTTTAATAAGTGACCAATACTGAAAAATATTTATGAAATAAAATAAAGTACATCATACAAATTCATTCCATTAATTTTCATAACACAAAATAAATCTGTACTAGAGCAAGTTCTAATTGCGTAAAGACGGCAGAGGGAACGTTTTTTACCCGACAACCCTCACCTGCGCTTCCCGGGGTGCGCGCGCGCCTCTCCCGACCCTCCTTTACATATCTCACGTGACGCGACATTCTCCGACGCACCGGTGCCAACCCTCCTTTTCGGCTAACAGATCATTGACCTCAGACAACGTGTTCCCCTCACGCTATTCAAAAATATCGGAACCACATGTTCTTGACCTTCCCCGTACTTTTTCTGAGCAGTTGAGTAATGCCGACTTCCTATCTACATTTGATTTTAGAGCAGATAAAAACGGAGTTCCGACTTACTTTCTCGTAGCGTAGTATTATTAGTAGGAAAGGTACGATCTATGACAGCGACTACGAAGCTCAATTAATAACGTCTTAATTTAATCAACTCTGACAGAGTTGGACGTCGTAGATAAGTAAGACGTAGTTACAAGCTATAATTTGTTAAATGAAGTAATTGTGACAATACATCTTAATCTAATTGTACAATTGGACTTCATGCTTAGTTACGGACATTTCAATTAAGTCGTTACACGCTAAAGCACGATCTATGGTAAAACCGTTTACAAATATACAGTAGTTCTGTTCCATTTACGCCAATTAATCGCTGCATCTTTTCCGTTCAAGAGAAATAATGTTTCGTATCTTAGTTTACGTGAAATATAATGGTTTGTAAATGTAAACAATGCGCAGTAATTTGCTGTCAACGCTGCCTTTGTTTCCGGCACCGATTACGTAAGCGAATCAATCGAGCCGAAGTATCGCACGAGCCATCTTATTTTCTAGCAAGCCACTTGCATCACTGGAGCGATTTGCGCAGGCCGGCCGCCCTGCTCCGTTGCGCAACTAACGATAATCGATGCTTTGCCGATGAAACAGTGAAATCAATACTGTACCGCCATCAAGTTACCGCATCACTTGCTCTACATTTCATTGAAAAGTAGGCCCCTCATTATACATTTACTCTGGGCTATCAAGAAATGACTGCCGTAGCCAGGACTATTGTTTTATTCAAATGATCTCACCTGCTAGCTATCATGTAGCAACCCATTAGTCCAACTACAACATTAAGGAAGGCATGGAATAGAAGAGCGACAGGAGTTTACTTAATTCCTACTAGACAGGGCTCAACTACTTGACTGTCCTGTAAAAAAATCTTCTTGCTTTATCATAAAACTAGTGTAAGAAAATGAGAATTAGCTGATATAAATCTAAGAAAACGTTTCAATCGAAACACGTACAGCCAAGCCCGACCAACAATATTATGGGTCTACAGTTAGTATTAATCTCATTTCAATAACAGTGCGTTGGCTGTCTTATTAGGTTCAATATTGCCTAGCCTTATTCAAGCGCAGCGCGCTTATCAATGTCCAGCAAAAATATTAATTAGAAACCAGATACAAATGTAACAATGATAGAATAGGCAGTTAAGTTGTAGCGCAGGGTCAGCCGCGCCCTCGGGAGCTGCGCAAGCGCCGGTCGGCGTTATTTCATGATTTAATTGAACCACACTGCGGCGGAGTAGCGATGTGCGAATATCGCCGGACTCGAGTAAGTATGACTAAACTTTTCCAGCTTTATTTATGCCTATTGCCTTAGTCCGCGACTTTGTACACCCGTTACATTTTTAGGTATTCCCCTAGAAATATCAGGAAATCTCCCCAAAAACTTTCTACGACTAGTTGCTTAGTTGTGGCGTGTTGTTGCCAGTCAGTCAGTTTAGTACGGAAGAGGTTTATATGTTAATGCTGACCACTAGACCAACGAGGCAGTCACGAGGTCGCGGGTTCGAATCCCGGGTCGAGCCGCAAGTTTCTGGGTTTTTCTGTCTTGAAATAACTCAGACACAGCTCCGGAGTTAGGAAGTTGGTGGTGTAACACCCCCGTGCCTCGGAAAGCACGTTAAGCCGTTGGTCCTGCGCCTGATCTCTCTACGGTCATGTCGGACTGCCGTCTCACTGGATTACGAGAATAAAAGGAACAGAGAGTGCACCTGTGTATTGCGCACACACTTGTGCACTATTATATCTCTCGCGTAGTTGGCTAAATTTCGGTTGATATCGGCTGCTGTAGTCGAAATTCGGCTAGGAGGACATTATTATTATTATATATTACTGATATTCTGGTACTAAAGTTTCTGAACTTTACCCTTACCAACTTTAATTCTTTACACACCAGTAAAGTAGGTACTTAATATCTATTTATAGATACCACTAAACGTTACCTATTTTATTCCAAAACGAGTGATCATACAGTACGAATAGAAGAAAACCTCTATTTATTCGCAAAAACTAAGAGTTAAGACTTAACTATTAAGGTATACCTAGGCTTGGATATTTTTAATTTCAATTCAGGAGTTTTCACTTACGGTTTTCAAAAAAGTTTTGGCGTGACATGAAGTTACTAGAAGTGGTGTAGTTAAAGCAAGATCTGTTATTGCTCTCTTTCAAAATATACTGGTTGCTTAGCGAAAGCACACCACTACGCGGATGTGGACTAGCTGCGCCCGCGCTGCGTCTGGCCACGCAATTTCTCGCCACTTGGCAGCTACAAGTGTATGCGAACCTACACTATTTGCATGTCACATTCAATCACCTCAGTGCATTCGGGCTCGCTGGCTTGTTATATGCTATTAGAGGTAATTAGATCAATATCTTGGAAGTTAATAAATTTTCGCGGTAACCAATGTTGCAATTAGAGAAGGTAATTTAAAGCCTAAAACCGACGTTAATGACTGGGGCTTTTCAGTTTATTACCTTACTAAGTAAACCGACATCGATCAATAGTACTTATTACTGCTACCTACCTTACTTACCTACATCCAAGACCAGTTTTGAATTTGATTAAAAATATTTTTTTTCTGAATAATCTTCATTAAAATATTACGGTGTAGGTACCTAAGTATCAACCTACTTGTTTTTTACAGGGAATACCTACCCTAATTAAATGTCATTATGTATTCTAGGTACAAATACATATAATGCTAATATAACAAATAGGACATAGGCACTTTTAATTCTTTCAACGAGATATGAACTTCTTGCTTCGGTGCACTTTCCTAAGCATTACAAGCGAAGTCTTTACAATAACTAAATTATACGTATTAATCCTCTAGCTCGGAGAATAGGAAATTATATTGTATATTGGAAATATTAAATAAATGTTTAGCGGCGCAGTGTCCTGCAGAAGATAGGGCACTAATTGAGACACTGCTACAATATCGGCCGCATGTTTATGGCTCCCATATACGAGCTATCAAATAAATTCCGAACATGCAGGAGATACTGCATCGCGTGTAGCGATTATAAGAGCCCTCATTTTGTTATCTCAGGATCTTATAGTCATAATGTGTACATACACGTTGAGATCGGTAGCCGGTAGTCCGTACTGCTAAATAGCTCGGAGGTAATGCATCAGGCACTACGCGGTTGAACAGGCAGTAGGTAGTAAGTTATTAGGGTTGCTTCGCGCATTGCGTGAATGCGTCCACGGAGGCTTTGTGCGGAGCCGCGCTGGGTGGGCTAGGCAGGCGCATGCTCCATATTGCACGCCGCAGGTACACCGCACCACCGTCGCTCCACTCCACCGCACCACACACCACGAACATATTAAACACAGACAATTCATTCTTGTGCAATTTGCTCCGCTTTTGGTCCTGTTTACTTAAAGGATTATGACCGATGATCACGAAATCTTTTTGCCTTGGAATTCGCAGTTGGTGTTACATTGCAGTACACCCTTTAATATAATATTATTAGAATGTCTAGTCGTTTATGGCTCTTGCTTTTTGGGTCTCCTAAACCTAAACATTAAGATCCAATGTTGCCAACTTATCGACATTTTATGATACCTTTAATTCCTAATACTTACTAGATACAGAAACACAGAACAATTTGTAAATAAGCCGCAACAATAGTTACGGGTGAAACTTGTAGGCTGCGAAGGTTAAAACAACTATGAAATATGCTATCGGAGCAACATGGCGTTTTGTCTGAGAAATAAACTAGACAAAGATAATTTCTGTTGTCTCTATAACCAACCGGTATTATGAGTCAGCCGTGATTGTTTAATTCAGTGCTACCAAACACGTCGTGGCGCATGCACCCAGTCACAACAAGCTTGATTCATATGCCACCAATCTCAGCTTGCATCATTTACTTTTAACTTTGATTCTAGTTTGTACTTTATTGTTTCTTACGAATCATATTCACGGCGAAATCGCTGGGCGAACGATTATACTTCATACCACGATAAGCATAATGAAACGAATGATTTGTAAAGAAACGACTACACGTCATCCAAAGCTGTAGATAATCGCGGGGGCATGTACCTGTTGCGTTGCGCGTTCCTTTCATGGAATATTCTTCTTGTTATAGAGCACACGACACAAAGCGGGTTTATCTGGACGCATTATGAGGAGCATCTCCGCTCCCAGATCGCGCGATAATGCTCGTTGTCGTGGAGTCACAAAAGTGTATTCTGAGCCGCGGCGCTCACGACGATGCATGCGCAGGCGGTGGCGGCCGCTATGAGGTGATCGAGCGAGTTGACCTCTGTGCACTACGGAGTACCTACGGCTACGGGCAACCGCCCTCCATACTCCATCGTCTTTGTGTGGCGGCGGCTCGCTTGTCAGCGTCCTCTCAAGAAGGAACTTGTTGTCTTTCTCCAAAAGAAAGTAGTAGAGATATCGAACCACGCATTGTTCGGGCTTCGAGTTAATTCAATATAGTGCTGCTGTCTATCGAACGCCATTTTTGTTTAACATTTGAATAGATCTCATTGTGCTCGTTGGAACTCAATAGTGAGCAGGTGCATCTCGTTTGGTTTACGGCAATCGTTTCGGTTTTTTCTTTGATACAAAAATAAAATCTGAAAAGTAAATTAAAAATTACATATAATCTAGTATGTATGTACAAGTAAATAATCAAAAAAATAGTTACGTATTTATTCATCGTTTTATTATAGTTCAACTTGACAAGGTATCTGCAAAACACTTACGAATGAGACAAAGGTAATCTATACAATACCTGTTGGTGTTATACAAAGGGCAAAAAAGGAAAAACATTATTCAACCATTAATGCACTTTCGTTTAAAATTCATATTGCTCGCCTGTTCGGGAAAAATCTTTGACCTGAAATACACTGACTGTTCACACCTACATCGGTATCTACTTAAATTGTAAATCAGGACAAGACTATTAACACTACTATCCTATAGAAAGCGTTACGATAACTGAAATTGAAGGAAGTTAGTGGGCTATTGTGAAATAATAAAACGATAAAATACCGCAGGAGATTATCATTTACGTTCACCCGTTTCAAATGGGCGGTGAGGAGTCGAGATGTGTCATCGGAATTCTCTATAGAGAGCGACATGTTTGTCAAACGCCGAGTCGGTCGCCGTGAGATCCTCGCCGGATTTCGTGAACGCGCATTCGAATAGTGGTTTATTACCTTCATTCACATGCATATCAGTGAAGCCTTTTTTTGTATTCAATATCAGAGGTAACATTTGTTAATCAATTACCATTATTATTGTAAATTGTTATTGTGATTTACGGTCGCATGGAGCTTAAGAAGTTGCTCCCACCAACAGTTTTTAACCTCAATTAATATTTCACTTTGCTTTTGTTTATCTCTTTGTTCCATTTCGGCTAGTTCGCATATGGCGTTGTGGCCACCGGCTAGCTGTGGCGGTCGGATTCTAACAGATGCGCCAATTTGGAGCGTGTCACCTCGCCCGGCGAACAATTAACGATCCAAAGTAGGAAACGGTCAGCTGGTATATTTTTTCAAGTTGTCTGGATCAGTTGGCCGCTTTTATGCGTCTGTTGACCCATATGTCTCGCGATCGTAACGGATTTCGTCATACCAACATACAATATCCATTTATACCTATGAAGTGCCTGCTCATACATGGTGTTGCAAAATCTTTAGGGATATAAAACTAGCCAAAGGTTTACTTATTTAAAAATACGGGATGTAAAACTGTATGGTATTATTATTTATTGGTCGACAATAATATGTTCTCTAAATTTTAAATCGTTCACCAAAATTTTACATCTTCATTTTAGATACTTAGACTCAATAAAGATTTATCCTATCAGCCGGTAGTGTTAAAGTAAAAACACAAATAAAGAGATAATAAACTATTCTAATAAATATGGCCAGTCAAATTTTATAAAATCAGTACGTGTAAACGCGTTAAAAATATCGTCACTTTCTTATTGATACGTGATCTGAATGTGAAGGACATACTTCAGCAAACACCGATAAGTCGCGTAGGTTTGATAAAAGTGATATTTGCTTAGTTAACAAAAAGTTGTGGTGAGGACCGAAAAGATCTAGGTATGTCGCTGTAAATACTACGGTTCAATCAAATATAGAAGTCAATAAAAACAGTTGTGTCGCTATCTGACTAGCTAAGCGACCTGTGTAAGTACAACCAGATGATAGGTAAGTATCTATATCAGGCTCAATATAACTTGTCTGTCACTTCAATTTAGATAGCTAACAATACGTTACTAATTAAGCTCTTCTGGACAACGCAAAAAGATAGACAAAATAATGCAATTAGTATATTTTCTAATGATTTACAATAATAAGTACAAAAGAGTTCTTTTTTTTCAGATTATACAACTTATTCAATAAAAGAAAAGGAAAACAAATACATAGAGTTATTGTATATTTTGGTCAAAATAAATCATTTTTATTAGGACAGTAACACATTAATTATTGGTATTTTTTTCTGCCACCTGCCTGTAGCCGGTGAGATAAAATATTTATTCAGGTCGCTTTTTTTACTGAATTTTATGCAAAATATGACTTAATATAGGAAACTTATGGTAGGGAGCAACTTAAATTTCTTTGTCTTTCTTAGTTGTGCCAAGAATTAGGTGTGCTCACCCACCCTGTACATCGCACCGGTTAAGGCAGCACCTCTGAGAAGCGCAAAGTATTCCATGAATGTGTAATCAGAGAGTTTATTGATCGCGGCAAGATTAACACCACTCCGCATTGTCTGAGTTGGCGCGTCTTAAATTTTCCCTTTTTGTGCCAATAACTTAAGTACTTAATTTTTTTCTTCACCTTTATGAGTGTCGCCGTTTATCACACCGAGAAAGAATTATTCTTTCTTCTGTTGCGCTTTCGTAACCTCTTTTCAATTGTAAATTGTCGTGCTTTATGACTATCTCGCGTACCCAAAATAGAATACCTTTACGAATTCATGTATGTATCATTCGTGACCTCGCTGACACGAGAAGGAAGTGCAATACTTGAGAGGATTTTCCGTATTTCATTCTTTACAAATGACTTACAATGTACGTCACAAAGAAGTTCTATTGACACTAAATCGTGGCGTAAAATCTGTTTGAATATTCTATTCAACTAACGGACACAACTTAGAGATATTCATCAAACTAAATATTCACATTCAGAATGTCACATAATATAGATTATACTGTAAACTGTAACATATCTTAGGTTACAGAAACTTATTGAAAATACAGGGTTACATTGCAAAGGGGTGCCAAAAAATATTTCCCATTTAATTATTCCTATCCGGTGTTAAAATAATATGCGTGGATTACATAACTAATTTTAGAAAAATACGCACGCACGATATCTTCAAGTGCATATATTAATAACTATTAATATTTATTATGCTGCGCGAAAGTTGCGTTATATCTCTATTTACTTTATTTTTGGATATTTTAAACTGATTTTGATATTTAGATGTTATTCGAAAAATATGATGAATAATTTTTTTTTACTGTGGTGTTGCAACAGTGTAACTTGTCTATTAATTCATTCTCGATAATGTTGGAAATAACCTGCTACCCTAATCAAAATATTTTGATATTAAAATATACCTAAGGCAAGACTTGTTTATAGATTTTTTTATTAACGAATCAATTAGGTAGGTATTAACTTTTATTATCAATCACGGACGACAACATCATCATATCTTAACACTAAGGCATCTTGTGCATTTGTAATTTAGTTTTACAACGGAAATGTATAGTCTGATGTGCCGGTCAACTTCCATATATGTAATTACATATGTGTTATTATTGTGATGATGACGATAATCATGAAGCAGTACCTAGATAACGTCACCATCTTTCAAAATCACTAACTCTATCTACGTCTTGTCCTAAAGTTAGAACCCGATTTGATTTGATTTTACCACAGTCATTGTTACAGTTGATTTGAAAAATCTGTGTGATTTGGAGGGTCTTGGAATATTGCTGGGCTAATTATGAAACATTGCTTAAATACTCGGTAATTGAAGCAGCAATAATACATGTTACTACAAGACGAAGCAGAATTGTCAAACGGTTTTTGGTTCACTTTATCGTTCGTCTGTTTGCCTACTTAATTCATTACTATGTATTGCAGAGTTAGAACTCTACAATACAATCAGTCGATGTCAATATACTACGCCCATGAGAACTGCTTGTGTAAGTAATCGGTGCGATATTTTTTTAGGTAATTTAGCGATATTGAAGGGTGTCCTCGCGCATATGCGCATCCTGCGCGCGCGCACGTGCCCGCCACGCGGCCGGAAGCGCCGCGCCATCGGCACACTTCGCGCGACCTTCCAACTTTATGTACCTCTCCCATACATCTCTCAATCCCCCGCTATGTAAACAGACTCTCGCCACTCAAGTAGAGCACGAAAATATATTGTGTACCGGCCGGTGGTCGGTCATTCGTAACCGACCGCCAATGTCACTGTCGATACCTGCCACCGCCATCGGCGACTGCTATAAACAAATTGGATCACGATTTACGATACGTTGACGAACTCCGATGTTTATATTGTTTCCCGCAACGAACATTTCTCGAGTACAGCTTTCTCGTAACGTGGGTAATATTGCTTGTTTCTCGACGTTATATTTTTATTTCCTCGCGATTATTTTTACTGTTCCAAGAACGAGCTGAGTCGTTGCAGGTGCATGCGAATAAAGTTTTACTGCAACGCCATTGTGTTGGAGCACTCAAATTTTTCAAATATTAAAACACCTTACATTTTGCCTGTGGTTAGTTCTTCAGCTTCCAACAATACTCCGTCAAGTTTGCTATAAAAATGAAAATATTTCTTGTAACACATTTTTGATCATTTTGCGAATTTTAAATTTCGACACGTTTACCACGATAACGTATCTACTGCAAAGTACGCGTCCAGGCGTTTGTTCCGGTTACAAGGACTTTCGTTTTTTTAATGGAAGAACCGATAAAATCGGTGATGATACCATTCCATGAGTATTTGCGTAGGTCCCACCAAGTATAGGTGATAAGCGACAGGTTGCGTTTATCTCGCGGTGGCGGTGACCGTGCCATGTCGTAAAAGTTGAGCGTAGCTCAAATATAGCAGACAGCACATTTATCAGAAGCCTAAAAGCTTTAGAAGCGTTAGATTGGATATTTAAAATATTGTGGCAGAGAGAACACTACGCAACCTAATATTAAATTTGTACATCTTTCTGTGTTAATTGCATTATTTCTTCATAAATGTTATGCAATAGAGTTTACTATCTATCTATCTTAATTGTTAAGGATTTAGTGGTTAATGTATGTTTTGCTAATGACAAGTGAAAGTTGTCGTAATTACAACCTATCAATATTGCCAATCGTCGGTTTCTAATAAAAGGTAAATAACTCTTCACACAGTTTTATTCTTTCAAACGATTAAAGTTATTTAATTCGTTATCTACCTACTGCTACATAAACGCAACAAGGTATCCAACAGTACGTTTTTCTATACATGTACCACATATCTATAAGGTCTAACTTTATTGTGTTTAATAAACTAAGTCGTTACTTATTACTTATGTTAAACTTTTGTGGCTGTTCTTTTTCGTAAGTCGTTTTGTAAGTGGACGTCGCGGGCGCCGGGCACCGGACGTGCTTTATCCAAATAACACACATACAGATCTCTCGCGCGGATCACGATCGCGCCAGGATATCTCCACCACGTGATAAAATGTTCAAGTGGAACAGTTTTTTCAAACGAAAGTACCTACCATAAGGAATTTATATCATAAAGAGACTAATCCATCTATGAATTGTATAAGAAAACAGTGAAGCCAATGTAGGTATAGCTATATTTGCCAAAAAATAAAGGGCGATGAAAAAAATAGTAACAGAATAGAAATCTAAAATTTTAAAATTTGTCTGTTTGTACACTCTAATCTCTGAACAGATTGAATGAAACTTTTTGGTTGTATAGCTATTAAGTCTGGGCAACTACTGGATATAATTTATTATAAAGATTTATTTATCTCAATAGTAAGATACATCCAGAAATACAGGGTGACATCTCTTATCCTTACAACATGGTAGAAATCACAGGTCAGCGAGTGGACGAGGAGAATAAGTCATTTTTAACCGACTTCACAAAAGGAGGACTACTTCAAAAAACGACAGTATGTTTTTCATTTGTATGCATTTTACTAGATTACTTCGTCAATTATAATACACTCCCAAGGCGATCCTAATGTCACCAAATCAGGATCGGGTACGGGATCCTGGGAAAATCAAGCGAACTCTTCAGATTTTATAGGCACGTATACCTTTTTTTGCTTCAGCATCTTTCGATTTTTAAGCGTTTACATCTAGGAGTCTTAATTGTATGATGCTGACTTGATGATGATGATTAACTTAACGCTACGAAGTTCAAGGATACTTCATAGGATACAAGGATAGTATCTAAGAAGTACCTATTGACTTCGATTTTTCATTCCTCTCTTCTCTTTACGACATGATTTTAATAGGTAATGGGCTATGGGCAAACTCATGATCGTAATCTTAGCCCGAGGGCAAAGATAAGGTCTACGACAGAGCGAGCTTGCCCAGGAGCAGCCTATTTACTTACACGCACCTTAAAGAGTTACGAGTTATACGCACTCGAAAAAACTGACTCAGGCAGGGCATTCCACTCTTTGGCTGTGCTCTTTAAAAATGATGATGAAAAGCGTTTAGTACTTATAATAGATCATCAACCAAAAAAGGATGGTAACCTGCAGTATATCTGAGATTTTGGAGCTCGTGCGCACTTTTCCCGAGGTACAGTCTGTAGAAGACAGAAAGATATGCAACTTGGCTACGGTGAGCCAGTGTATGAAGCTCATTTTCCACAAGATTTCTATCTCCGAATAGCTTCTTAGCTCTGCGTTCCTCCGAGTTGCGAGCGTGCAGAGCCATCCCGCAGGTAACTGCAATACTCCATGCATGATCGTTCTTCAGCTTTGTACAACGTGAGAAGCTGTCCAGGCGTGAAGAATCGCTTCATCTTAATAAGGAAACCCAGTTTTTTAGGCGCAGTTAGTGGTAGACGAATAATTAGACTTTTAGTGTGGATGCTGAAGAACATGGTGCAGGGAAATAATACTAGAGATATAGATCTACATATTTATGAGATTTTGATTGCGATTAAATCAGGACTAGGCTTGAACTCTACCTTGACGGTATTAATTACGAAATCAACAAATACTTTTTCTGCTTGAAAAGATGGGTAATGTAACTAGTGTTTTACTAAAAGTGAATGAATTGCGCTTCAAATAATATACTTATAGGTACCTACTTTTACATTTGTATAAATTAGGTACAACACGCACAATCAAAATTCCTAATTCTACTAATCCAATTGTGTCACGTGACTGTTATTACGAAATGCGAAATAAATTTAAAGGTTATAGTTTTCTAGCAGACACGTTTAAAAAAAACGTGCTGTTATTTTTCGCGTTTGTTCTCACTGTCTTGAATCAGCAGCAGCCGCGGGTCTGACTGCGCAGGCGACGCAGCCGCAGACTAAGCACTTGACCGTGCGGATTGCAAAACTGAGCAAATGGGAACACGTGATGGTTGGTTTTGAGTTCAAGCGGCCTATGACCCCATACTGCCTTAGTAACAGTTACGTATCCCTCTATATTCTAGTTAGACTGCCTCGTTGGTCTAGTGGTACGCACGCTGGGTACTATCCACGAGGTCCCGGGTTAGAATCCGGCTCGGGCCGAGAGTGTTGGGTTTTTCTGTCTGGAAATAAGTCAGACACAGTTCCGGAGTCAGGAAGTTAGTGGTGTTAACATCCCAATGCCTCGGAAAGAACGATAAGCCGTTGGTCCTATGCCTGATCTCGCTACGGTCATGTCGGACTGCCGTCTCACCGAATTATGAGAGTGGAGAGTGCACCTGTGTATTGCGCTCACACTTGTGCACTATAATATATCCCGCGCAGTTGGCTAATCTCTGTTGAGATAGGCAGGAGGACATTATTATACTAGTTAGTACATTCATAACTAGCCGCAGATAAACGCGCATATTTCCATCTGGAGACCTAGATTTTAACAAATTAGACAAATGCAACTCCTACCTAGCAAGTAAGTAGGAATCACAAAATGGCATCTGTGTAGGTGGAACTTAGTTTTTACACCTACTTTCAGACCTTAAATGTTGGTAATGTATTTCCCAACCAAACGTATGGATGTACCTTATTGTAAGTATGCATATATTTAAGTAACTCAGTACTACCGAAGCCGCGTCCTTCCAGGCCTATCGCCTAACTTGATGGCTTTCAAAATAGCTTTCCAACTGAGGTTTCTTTGCTTTCAGGACGTTCAGATCGATAGCATCGAGCAACGCCGCGGAAGCTTCTAAAAGTAATCGTTAATACAACCTAACTTGTAGTCCCATTACTGAGCACTGACCTTATTATTAGTCACCAACTAGATTATACATAGGCACCTACCCAATTCAATACGCGTAACATTGACCTAAATTACTAATAGAGTAACACAATGCAGTGCTTTGCCTAATAGTTCCATTGGGCAAATTTTAGTCGTTTCAGACTCAAACTTTAAGTGGTCTAAAAACTCGAATGGATTTATTAATTAAACCGAACCTTAAACCGATGCATGGTAAAAACAATTATCACTCGATTGAAACTTGAACACAAGATTTATATAATGGAGGCACAGGTACACAGTTTGTCATGGTTAACTGGAAACACAACAGCGATTGTTCCTCTCCAAGGCCTGAACAATAACCAGTTCGAGAGCGGCGACGGATTTTTTCCAAAATCTCCTTTTATTCGTATTCAAAAAGCTTAATGGAATTTCGCATTGCGCCGTTCGGCGTATTGTACAACGGCGCGGAATGAGGATAAAATCAACAACGCACTAAATCACACATACCCGATTATTCAATAGTGGCGAGAAAGAATATTTGCGCTTCGTGTCGTATAAAAAATTGCAAAGATATAATGCGCCTCGACAAAAAGAAATTAGGTAAAGTCGTGAAGCAGGTATTGTGCGTAGGGTAGACGTCCTGAGAATTGTAGTGTGGGTCGAGGCGATATAAAGGTGGAAGTGTGCGGTACAGGTAGTGTTGCGAGACACGTGCATAAATCTGAGAGCAAAGCGCGAGCAGCGCCGGCTCGGTGTTCACGCCTACGTAGCTACGGGAGCGTCGCGCCGCACCACGTTCTTAGCATATCTGAATCTGTGCACACGCGGCGGCACCACCGCCGCCTGATATGGGCAAAAATTGAAACACGGAACATAAGTATCTGAGTGGGCCTCAACCTACACTTGCTTTCATTCTTTCTTTCTTTATATTCGCCCCTCTATGGCGAGGAAAATAAAATCTTGTCCACAATCTGGATTCCATGCGCTGCCAAAAGTTTGTTACCGAAATCTTCAATTGGCTTGTAACTGTCGTGACTTGATATGATAAGTATCCACCCACGTAAGGCAGATTAACTTCCATGATTTTGGTAGAGCTATGATCATTTTGATAATTTTTATTAAGATCTTATATAAAGCTTTCAGTGTAATTTCATAGCCGCAAGTACAATAAGTAGTTTTTGCGCATCTCTTTACCTGGCTAGTCCCACGGCCTCGGCGCCTCAACAGGTGCGCACCTGAGAGCGAATGCGCTTTTTCATTAGAGCGAACAAACAAACAAAACGAGCGATATGCTCGTCTAGAATGATGCCCCGATTCATTCATCGCTCGACATGGAATGCTTTTATGCGCAGTCGAACCCGGTTTACTTTTATTGTCCCGATCCACCTTGCTTTGATGATATGTGGAGTGAGGAACTGAGCGCTCTTGCGTGGCTCTGAGTAGACGTTTATAATATTTAACGATTAATTTACCTACTGAAACAATTTAATACGATTCACCTAAGTACCTTCTTTACAAGACTACCTGCAATGCTACACCATATCGCGGGTATTCACGTAAATTCATTCATCTAATGATTAATCATTATGTTATATTGAAGTGATGCGTTCACTTAAAAGGCAACGATTGAGTGAGTAGTGCTGAATTGCGACGATTGAATTTAGTCCCACTTTCACAATAAAACAATTCCATGGACCCTTTCAGATAGTATTTTATTGAAAGAAAACAACCCTTTCCTACTACAGGCTCAGTTACTGGCGCAAAAAGCTTAAAAGTCCTCCGGTAACTCAATTGGGAGAGCATTCGCCCGGGTTGCGAAGGGTCGTGGGTTCGAGTCCCACCTGGCGACTGTTGATGAATTTTAGTGCGCAATATTTACTTTCGAAAAGCTCTCAAACAAATTGTTTAACTTTTAAAATAAAACTTATATTATTTATATTAGCCGTTATCGTTATCTCGGCCAGTTCATGACATGGCCGAGAACTGCTGAGTTTACTTCAATTTTTTTTCTAATAAATATAATAAGAGTTAACTGACTTACTACGGACCCCTGATACACAGGCTACTATAGAGTTCTTCCGTGAACCCCACTTTAAGATATCCTGTTCTTCTAACACTATTAGTATGTAGATAGTAGGTTACTGTCTACCTATTATGTTTTATGTTATAATATCATTCTTCAACTGTGCCAGGAAGTACAGTGCTGATTTAGTTCATAAATTAGGTACTCTACTACAAAATTGTTACGGAGTACAAAGCACAAATTACATAATGATTCATTGTTGATTACGTGATTATAACATCGATTTCCGTTCGACTTATTATTATCGTTGACACGTGACATTCTGGACAGTAGCGTATTGTTTTAGTTATTTAATTACCAGCATCACGTGCCCGAAGCAACCTTGATAAAGCGCTGGCTGGCACATTTCGCGTAGGGCGTTGCCGCATACCGATGGACCATTTAACCTGACACTTGACACTTCGTTGTCAGCATCTGTCAGCCAACAAAGACACACTAAATTACTACATAACTACAGCAGAAGAAAGTAGGTAAGTAGTGATTTTTCTTGAATTTATTAGTATCGTCTAACACATCATCTTACCTATCTTACCTAAATATGTAACTTACTATACAGTGTGTCCGGGTTTCGACTGGCGTAAATTTATGGGCTATTAGAACATTAAATGTTATCGACGAAAAACCCCCATGTTGGAATTTTTGAAAATGCTATTTTTATTTTTTTAAATGCTATTTTTATGGATCTGGAGGTCCTAAAAGTTATGAAAATGATTCTTTTGGTAGGTAACGCTATGGCCTATCAAGTGACATAAAGATCAATTCACAATTATTAACCGTCGAAGAGGAATACATTTTTTTTAATGAACGTTACTAAAAATTACAAAAAGTTAAATAGCTTTTAAACCTACTATAAAACATAACCCAAAAAATTTTTCATTACAAAAATGTCTTTAAAATTTGGTAAATAAAAGTCCCTTAAATTATCGCTAGTCGAAACATGGACACCCTGTATATCAATTAATTTAAGTACTTACGTTGGTATCTAACAGCATGTTATTTGTCAATTAATTTATATCTTCTTACAGTGATCTATTAATTATTGATAAAGTAGTTTCATAATTATATCAATTGTCTTTATCGTTCTATCGTAGATTTGTGTCGTTGATAGAGTCCATCTACCACTCAAGTTGAGAGCTACCTTACTTAAAACGATTACCGCTGTTTTAGAGTTTCTCTCTCTACCCTCTTTTAATATAGATAACATCCATCACATCAACATAGAATTTTGATATCACAATTATCAGTAACCTATATTCGTTTTCATATACGTCCCTACATTCAAAACACCATAAATATTATCCTTGACACGTTTAAAAATCGAATACCTGCGTAAAACCCGAGTCAAATACAAGCCAACCTTGAACAATTTAGATGAGATAGGTGTAGGTAATGTTTGTTCTAGATATTTACATACTCATAGGTATCTGGGGAGTATCTTACACAAACAAACCAACAAGTCGCACTGTTAGCTTTATACCGCTTTATCGATAAATTTGTTCTTGATTTACAGTACCCATAAAAGATAAATGCAGTCGTAACCTTGATCTACACATGCCCAGAATATGAAAATAAGGTAAATATGGGTGCGATACTTCTACGAAACATTCAAAATGTACGATATGCGATGATTGAAAATGTTAGCTTATTCTGATCCGCACCGGTACACTTTCCCATCGATTTTAGAATTAGTTCACACGAAACGTCGGATCATTGCTTTAAAATTTCTTCAAATGGCTGCACCTTATGCAATTTCTTTACCTGCATCAGCTGATTTTCGTGTTCGTTGGTTTCGCTCTATTATACAAGATGGACGCAGGCAAAAAATACTCTAAATCTTGCCAGTTTATTGTATTTAGGATACGGATTGCGCGAAAGTTTCTCTCAGACAGGAGACGAAACAAAATGTGTGAAAGGTGATCTGTGTCCATTCAGTTGTTTTTTGTTGTCTATTCGAATGTCATTCGTGTTTACTGCGCATCGAATAGGAGTTATGGATTAATTTTGTAATTACCGTCTATGTGTAGGTTGATTTAGGCACACATTGTGGTGTCGGCGGGCGGGTGGCGGCGAGCGGTGCGGTCTGCGGCCGCTATCGATATCAGCCGATCGCGTCGCGTTAATTACTTTCATTAAGGGCAATTGTCCTGCTCAATCGGGCTGATCAGTCAGTTTGCCGCCGCTTAATATTTCCACTCGGAGCCATTAGACCGCCTCGAACGACGCGGCCATTGCGTAATTTCGATTGCTTTTAGATAGAGTACTTAGTTAATATTGAATCATAGTTTGTTAGCCTAATTAAAATAAATTGTACTGGGTTTTGATTATTTAACTTCATTATTATTCCGACATTTAGCGTTTCTTCAATCAAGTGAGTAGGTACCTACATAAATCTAAAACTTCTTATGTTCCTTATAAGCACGCCGCATGGAATTAATTTCATTGATAAAGTAGAATCCTGTCGCCATTTCAAAGATACTAGGCCGTTCTGAAAGTTTTTAGCTGAACTTAAACTATGCATCAGATCAGATAAAAAAATGCTTCGTGAGCGCACTTCTAAGAACTCGGACTAGATTTTGAACGCATTAAAAGCGTTTTTTTTTTTAAATTCAGTTCTCAAGATACATTTTTTAAATGTTCTCAAGATTTGTTTGAAAGAATTAAGGAGTATATTGATGCAGAAGAACATACCAAGAAGCAAAAAAAAATATGTCTGAATATTAAGCTTTAGCTGTAAATCTCGAAAATTGTAAAATAAAATATTTTATTCATACAACTAAAAACTTTCGGAACACCCATGCACATTCTTTTTAAGCATTGCGCTATCCATACTTTTTACCTATCATTTATTAACTCTTTTGTCCTTAATTAGGTTAAAAAATTGCTTAAAATACAGGGTAACCTGTTAAAAAGGAGAATTCTTTAGGCACAAATTAGTTACATCATGCTCTTCTATATGCCAAAAATTATTTCTAGTAAAAGTGCTATCATTTTTGAGATTTGGTTTTGAGTTTTTGTTATTTTTGGGAGCTTTACTAACATTTTTTTAACAACAATTTTGGTGTTAAAATTTTGGTGTGCAAGGGTATTAAAATTAAATTAAAAGAAACAGAATTTTTAAAATCATTAATTGTAGTAGTAGCCATACAACAATTAAATAATTATCTCGAAAACAGTAACATTTTTACTTGTTTTTTTTTGCATATACGAGTAATAGGGCATGATGTAACTAATCTGTCCCTAAAGGATTATACTTCATTAACGGGACACCCTGTATAAAAAAAAACCTTTGAAAGATAAATATCATTTGCTGAGTTAATAACTAAACATAATTTTACACAAATAATATTATATGTGGATAAAATTATGTTATTTGGATATAATAATATTTGTATAAAATTATGTTTAGTTAAGTATTTGATTTTTTCTAATAGGTTATGTAGTAACATATTATATATGTTACTTTCTGCACTTACTACATATTTCTACCCTACATTCTATGTTTTCGTTGTAGAACCTATGTAGTAGGTATGTATTATAAATCGTAGCAATTTGTCTGTACATGCCACAATGCGCCCGACAAGATAACTCGACCTACCTACACATATTTCTCACAAGAACAAAAATCGGAAGTAGGCAAGGCGCAGGCGCAGGTAGGGAACGAGCGGCGAACAATAAGCAATAATTCTCGATAGTCCATTAACATATCATTTGGTTGCGCGCTAATCGAATGGCTCCAGGCGCTAGGGATGTGACATTGAGAAAACAAACGATAAGTTTATAATCAATTTTTCTTACAAAATAATTTTTTTAAATAAACTTTTTTTGTTATTAGGAATAATGCCTTATTTTCTATCTTCTGCATTTATTATGCTATGTGTGATGACTTGAACCTCATTAATAATTATCCATCATTTACTGATAATTATCAAAAGCCAACGAAAAATTGAAAATAAGTCACTTATAAGTCGGTGATTTGACTTACTTGACTTGTGGTCCTATGTCCCCTAGATGGGGCAGAGGGCGTCCACAACAGTCCTACATCGCATTCTGTTTTAAACTACGCGCTTCGCTTCACGTCCTGCCAATGTTCTTCGACTCGTCAAACAAATCGGTGATTTGATTATTACCTAATGATAATATAATGCAAAGCGAACGTAAAAAATCGTCTGAAAACCAAAAATTCTATTTTTAATTAATCGATTAACAATCGATTATTTGTCACATCCCTACCGGGCTTGCCACTACAGCGCCTGCGCGGCCGCCACCGCGCTGCGCCTGCGCGCGCCACGTGTGCGCACCGCCTAGCAATTATTAAAAAACAACAAATAATTACATGTTTGTGTTAACCAGGAATTTACACACAAATAATAATACGATAAAGCCACTTTAAAAACTTATTAAGTATATTAACTCAAAAATTTTTTTTTTAGTTTTATTTATTTTTTACTTGTAGTTACAAAAGCGACAAAGTGCGAGTTGGCCTTTTAGCCCCCTTACCAACTAACATATTAACTAAATTAGGTATCCACTTACTTTTGCCAGCAAAAAATTACTTTGATTTTCATAGTATGAATGACATAGTTAAATTTCGGACTTCTAAACCAGTGTACACCTACACCCATAGGACGCATAGGTTTGAGACATAAAAACTAACTAAATCCCCCTCCCCAGCCCCTTACCTTTTCATTTTTGTATAAAAATCGTAAACTACATCTGCCTACCAAGTATCAACTTCGTTATCTTAATAGTTTCAGAAAAAAGTTGCTGTGACATACGGACGGACAGACATGACGAATCTAAAAAGGTTCCGTTTTTTGCCATTTGATTACGGAACCCAAAAAAAGGAAATGTCAACAGTTAAATAAATAAAATAAATAAATAAATTGTTTCAACAAACACACCAATTACCTAGCCCCAAACTAAGCGTGAGCTTGTGCTATGGTGACTAGGATAACGGATATAAATACTTAAATACAAATAAACATCCATGACTTAGGTACAAATGCTCGTGCTCACCACACAAACATTTGCCCCTTGCGGGATTCGAACCCGCAACCGCCTGGTTTAGAAGTCCGGTGCGCGAACGACTACACCAAGACGGTCGTCGAAGTTTTCTTAATACATCGTCGCATCTCGCATGACTACTTCGTACTCTCATGATTTCAGTACTAAGGTACATTTATTAATAAATCTTGGTGTTATGATAAATTGATAACAATATCTAGTATGCTTTGCGTTTCATAAAGATAAAGAAGAAACCATAATAAAAAATCCTCAATAATTAGCAACAGCAGTACGCTGTTGCTAATTATTGAGGACTAGCTGTTGCCCGCGACTTCGTACGAGTGGACTCGATGATACAAAAAATTGTATACTCCCGCCGCCATCCAGCTAACATGATCTATTAGTCTACCATGTCGTAAGGAGAAGAGAGAAATGAAAAATCAAGGTCAATAGGCACTCTTTTTTAGATACGTTATTATCACCTCGCCATTCACCTATGGTAAGAAAATTTCGCATGGCAGTGACACCGACTTCAAAACTAAATTTTGTAACTAAAGTGTAAAGGTTTTTTTTTACTTTTTAATTTACTTTATTGAAGGCAGTTTTATTCGTTGGCAAAAGAACTGTAAGTTACTACTATCGTAAAGTCATAATTATTATTAGGAGCCTGTCGTGTCTTACTGCAGGGAAAAGGTCTTACTACCCTCTCTCCTATATCTTAAAGTAAGTAAGACTATTCTTATACTCGTAGTAGTGTAAAAAAATTGTGCCAATTGACTTTTGACAACAAAATTTCGACAAACTGTCTGTGGTGAAAGTATCCACGAACTACGTAACGTTAAGGTCAGCACCATAAAATTATGACTCCTGAATGTAAACGCTTAAATACCTAAATTAATGCTGTAGCATATATGGTATACATGCCTTTAAATTCTGAAGGATTCTCTCGATTTCTCCAGGTTTCCGTCATCAGATCGTAACTTGGAGACAGTAGGATTAGGTACCTTGGGAGTTCAAAAATCAGTCTAAAGTAATTTGAATGTAGTAAGTGAAAAGAAAATGCTCATCACGCTGAACACTGTTCCCTAAGGCGCTCTATTTATATCTCTTATAGTTGAGCTAAGCTGCTAGGGTTCTATATTAGGTGCTCCAGACCTTTAATTTGTGTACATCAATAGAAAATGCTCATCACGCTAAACAATGTTCCCTAAGGCGCTCTATTCATATCTCTTATAGTTGAGCTGAGCTGCTAGGGTTCCATATCGGTTGCTCCAGACCTTCAATTTGTGTACGTCAATAGAAAATGCTCATTACGCTGAACAATGTTTCTTAAGGCGCTCTATTCGTATCTCTTATAATTGAGCTGAGCTGCTAGGGTTTTATATCAGTTGCTCCAGACCTTCAATTTTTGTACGTCAGTAGAAAATGCTCATCATGCTGAATAACTTTTCTTAAGGCGCTACTTTCATATCTCTCTTAGTAAGGTTCCACGTCAGGTACTTCGATCTTCTAAATAAGTTAGAGCCTAGTATTTTCCCAGACCTAATAGCTACAAAATAAAAAAACACAATAAAAATTCATTCAAATCCGTCCAGGGCCCTGTTTAATAAACAGTACAATCCGACAATTTTGTAAATAACTTACATATTTGTTAAGTTTTATGACAAGTGCTGTTTAATAAACCTTACAAGTATGTAAAAAATCTACAAGTAAAAACCTTACAAATATTGTAATTATAAATGCTGTTTAATAAACGTTTACATATGTAGAAAACGCCTGTAGAATTCGATGACAAAATTGTAGTTACAAATTTGTAATTGTAAGTAACAATTACATAAAATGTAAGATTTTGTTGACAATTATTTTTTTAATTAACGAGGGTGGATTCATAAATATTTAGTAGCATAATTGCTTTATAAAGTACTTTCTTATTTGTTTGATTCGTAACGAAAGTCATGGAGCATAGTAACAAAATATTGATTCTGCCTCTAATATATGAGAATAAGGATATTTTATTCGGTAGGTTTAGTGAAACGCTTACTTATAAAAATAAAAAAGTGGAAAGACATTGCTGAACAGTTAAAATCATTAAGCATCTATAACAAAGACTGGAAATATATAATATAATAATATAAATTATATACTCATCATCACTACTGTCACTACTTCCACTACTAGTTGTTAGGAACATTTTTTAATATTTATTCCGATTTTCTTTACTTGTTAGGTCGAGGCACAGAATTGTAAAGTTCTGACACAAGGCGAGTCTACCTGTCGGAATTGTAATACAATTTACAAAATATGTAAACTTGTAACTACAATTATGCGTTCAATAAAACCGTTTTCCCTACAAATATGTAAATTGTCACCTGTAGAGAGAAAATGTTTATTGAACAGAAACTTGTAAAATTGTAGGTACAATTCTAGAATTTTGTAGATTTTACACCATGGTAAATTTGTAAGTTGTATTCTTTATTAAACAGAATCTTGTAGAATTTAGCCTGTAATTTACAATTACAATTTACAATTTGTAATGTTTATAAAACAGGGCCCAGTAGTTCCGGAGATTAGCGTGTACAAACAGACAAAAAAATTAAAAGTTGTAAATTCCTATTCTGTTACTATTTTAACATCACCCTCAATTAGTTTTTGGTAAAAATACTCAATGTACAGACACATTGGTTTTACTGTTTTATTATACGTATAGATAACGCCCAATAATTTATTGCTACGAAGTCAGCTACGAAATTGCATTCGTAGGCGTTACAGCAACTAAGTACTAGTGTATTATATTTTTATAACTTAAGCAATTATTTTGCAAGTTTTTTGTAAGTGAAATGTGATTTAATTAAGTACTAGTGTATTACGAGAAATCCAAGAACCCTGAAAAAAAACTAATTAGACAAACAATAACTATCTATTATTACCCATGTAAATCACTTTATTAAAACAGTCCTCTACTGGGTTTAGTTAAAAAAAAATAGGCTTATTTATCGAATTAATTGAAGTGTTTTTCATAGAAGATTTATGTTTTAAAATCAACCTTCTATCGAGAGCCCGTTGATAAGATGCAATATATTCATAAGCAAAGTTCGTTATCGCTAACAAAATGTATGAAACTGGCATAACATAAGCCATCGAAATATCACGTGACTTTTGCATACATTTTTTTGGCGATATCGAAGTTCGCTACAGAAAAATTACATCTTGTCTAAGGGCCTTGTTCTGAAATTAACACGACTAAGTGATGACTGACCTAATATTATAGTCTCTTTTTCCAAATACCAACAAAAGCAAACGAGGAAATGCTAAATGATGAACTCTCCGAAGCCAGAAATACAATTAGTCATCGTATGACGTAATCGGATTGTTAGTTAGAATCACCACATCTCATGTTACGTTGATAATTAGGTCCGGCACTTGATAACATAACTGTTAAACTGCTGTTGTGTTTTTATTATCACTTCAACAACGTATTAGATTCAATATCTACTAAAAAGTAAAATTCCTAGTTTAATCTCGTTCTTAATAGTAATACAAATCTTAATAATATTGAAGCTAACTTTTAGTTCGCAGTTAACTTCGCGGCTTCGTTCATAGGCAGTGAGGACGTGAGGGGGCTGGCGGGCGGGGCGGGAGGACGCGTGGGTTTGGAACCGTAATTTCGACACCACGACCATCGCTCCAGTGGCGCAATTGGTTAGCGCACGGTACTTATAAGACAGTGCTCGTGAGTAATGCCGGGGTTGTGAGTTCGAGCCTCACCTGGAGCATATTTTTTTTGGGGGAAATCTTTTTTTTTATTTTAAACTATGCTTAATAAAAGTAATAAGCACTCAAACCGGAAAAATCTAAACATAAGAATTTGTAAGTTTGCGAGTATATTTTTAGAAGGAAATCTTTTTTATTTTTTACTATGCATATTAATAAAAGTAATTTATTAAGCACTTCAACAGGAAAAATCTATACTTACAAAGAGTTTGTAAGTTTGCAGTATGTTTGTAGCAAGTAATCTCTGCAAATTCTTTCACCATTAGAAAATCACATTATTATGATCCTGTGTGAAATACTAGTAGGTATTTTTTTTTTATACCTACTATTACCTAATTATTATTATTGCATCTACCTGGTAAGCAAAAAAAAACAGTGAAACAAATATTAATGTAAACAATTAATTAGGCATTTATGGTGAACATTTTTCAGTATGTACTTTTGTAGTTAAAGTACTCGTAATAAAAAACCTATCAAATAGATGACCATGACCAAGTGTCACCGTGGATCATCGTATAAATGTTTCTTCAATGTGAAAACAGAGATGTGGAGGAAAATTTATGCGCATATTTTAAAATATCATTAATTGTACAGTAGTGGCCAGAACATCAGACTACATTTTCGTTGCGAAAATCGCCCCTATTACATCTGCATACAAACGATGCGCTGTTAGAACTTGATGTGCGGTCGTTCGTCGTAAAAAAGTACACACAAACGTACGCCAAAAAATTGTAAGGTTTGTATTATGATAATGTTTTCCTTTAGTAGGTCAGACAGGTAACTACTTTATGTTAGTCAGGTAAAACGCTATAGACTTTATTAAGCTTGACTAATATACCTATGTCAATTAACTAAATAGAACCTCGATATTAAAACTTTAAAGTTTGAAAGAGATATAGAGATAAACCGAACGTGAGGCCTGAGCCATAATTCCTACCTACATTCGATATCTACAAACATCAAAAAAAGATTGGGATCAATAGCAACACAGGTATATTAATTACTGAACTTTATCACGAAATATATTGCTTAATAGTAATTACCTATTATGATAACACGTGAATAAACATGAGACGGCTAATTTGAAATGTTTGTCTCAACTACTTATTTCAATTTTCATGTCTTCTGTCACATTGATTCGAAATTAGCCATTTCAAATTTATTCAAGTTTAAAAAAAGTATGCCGTCCGTAGTTCTATATTTTAAAATAAAAAAAACAAAAATAAATTATAGTTTCATCTACCGTAACAAAAAATATATTATTGGCACTTTTAAAACTAATCGCGAACTTTTATTTTGTGTGTATGAAAAGTGTCGTTTTCAAAAAAAAAAGTAATATGTGGTGTATTCCAAAATTTCTCAATGTATGAATTTATTTACACCGTATGCACAAATAGAACAATTGTTGTACTTACCTAAAAATTGCGGATTCAATGCCAAAAACATTCTTGACTGACAAAACATAGTTGATGTTGATTAGTGTCAATCATAGGTAATCAATTATTAATCCTTTATTTTATTTGGGGGTTTTTATTCAAATCGATATGTCGGCCCATTAACAGTCTTATATCAGGTTTTAAATAGTATAGGTAATCTTGGAGTAGGTAAAAACAAAGAAAATACAGGCGGTGTAAGAGAAGAAATATCATCATAAATCAATTTACACGCGTGATAATTAAGTAACTAAAATATCTATAAAAATGAAAACTGACTTAGATAATGACTAAGTAATAACATTAGGATTCTGAAATTTTGCACCGCATGCTTTCTTGCAGAGTGTAGTATTATAGACTCATAAAGCTCTAGAAATTCACCCCTTAAATAAGGGCCTAGTTCATCAACACATGTATCAGCCTATTGCAGTCCACTGCTGGACATAGGCCTCTCCAAGACGGCGCCAACTTTCACGGTCCTCCGCTTCTCGCATCCAGCCACCACCGGCCACCTTCCTCAGGTCATCGGTCCACCTAGCAGGGGGGCGTCCAACACTACGTTTCCCGAGACGTGGTCTCCATTCGAGAACCTTCCTACTCCAACGCCCGTCGGTTCTGCGACAGACATGACCAGCCCACTGTTTCAACACATGTTTAATTTTAAACAGTGGTCATAATGTTTTTTGCCATACTTATTGTATGGGAATTGTGTCAAATTTAGCTATTTACATTATAACATTAAGAACATATTTTAGGGATTTCGAAATTACAACTTCTACGGGGGTGAAAAGAGCGGTTAAAGCACAGGGTTAAAGTTTGTTTGTGAAATTCAACATTGCGTTTAACAAAGTCGCGGACAACTGCCAATCTTCTATACACATAATAATAATAAAACTGTAGAAGGTCGAATTCTGTACATTGATTTAAGAAATACTAAAATACGGGGGGTATTTTACCTTATTTTAGGTCAGTAAAGTACAAAAACGTATTTTTTAATTTTTTTGTCTGTATTTTAGTATGTAGGTATGCCTGTATGCAAGGATCTTGAACGTTAAAGACTCGAAATCTTAGGGCCACTTGCTCTTGCAGCAAACGCTTAATCACGAATTAGCGTCATTCTGTCTCTGTCATATGTTTGGCGATGACAGAGACAGCATGACGTTAAATCGAGATTAAGCGTTTGCTGCAAGTTGATCTTAATGTACCTTACACAGTTTAATTGTGTATATTCTTGGTAGTGATCTAGACTATGTTTCATCTTAATAGTAATATTACATTCAGAGATACAAGTTGACCCCTCTGCGCCATACTTCACGGAACAGCTAAGAGGTCATGGATGGCTGGACGTTTACAGGTGTACGATTTCTTTTCACTCGAAATAAATGGCAGGTGGCGGTACAGTGATAAGTTTATTATTTTCTATTAGTGACCTACCGTATAGGGTATACTGTCGCAGAGAAATGAGGATATCAGGGATTTCATGAAATCCCTAGGGATATGACGAAAACCCGGTATATATCGAATGTTCTTATTTATTACGTCTTCTTAATAACAGTATCTAGTGATATGACAAAATACCAATTTATCGGCAGTGACATGTCGTTTCACTAAACAAATCTAGTAAAATATCAGGAAAGCGGATAATCGAGCCATGCATTTCTTTAGCTCGTCCTAGAAGATTTTCATTCAATTTCTCATTTTCCATCAAGAATTAGTCGTCGTCTTAATTGTTGAGCCTCGAATACTCGACGTTTATGAAAGATTTTTTTATTTGAAATGGGTTTGCTCTTGACGCTAGGCTAAGCCAGATACGACGGTGGAGCGAGCTCACCTAAAAGATTCTAGCACTCCCACTCACCGACGGAAGCATAGCAAGCTGCTTGGCGCCGGGCTCCGGTGGGTCTCCACCCACCAGGCGATACTTAACGGAGCCTACCACCGTTGGAGTTTTTGATGTTGTTGCCCGCGGTGGACCACCAAGAGGTAGATCCTTCACCAAAAGTTCACCACCTCTTTAAGTGGTATCATCCAGTTTACGCGGATAAATTGGCGTGCAGAATACAGCAGCAAAATAAGTAGGTACTTTCCTACTTTTAGCTAAATATTCAGGGTGTCCCAAAAATGGAAAAAATGAAGACGAAAAAAAGTTATGTTTGTTTCTGGATAGACCTTAGTCGTGTCGAATAATTGAAGTTAAAATGTACGTAGTACACTATACTTCAACCATTAGGTTTACATGGCTACTAAGTCTTATTATAATAGATACCTACGGTGTGTAAACGAGTATACTTATCTTCTTATCCATCTATCAACCAAATCACAAATAAAAATCGTTTTCATTTTGCAATTCAAATTAGTCACGAAGACAATGGGTAATGTGGCATTAGGTTAGGTCTGTCATCAGTTGAGCAATGAGGGTCGGCACGGCACGTGAGCCCCGAGCGTTCGTCCGTCCAGCCAGAGCCCGTACTCGGTAGGCCCGATGCGTTTCTTGAGTTCCGCACCTCAAAAGGAATGGAAACTTTAAAAGATCACTTTGTCGTCCGTCTGTTTTTGTCAGCCATAAAAAATCAACGAAATGCAAAGATACGGCCATTCGAGCCTTATTTTCTGACGTCGCAGGTTACATCGTAGATTTTTTTTTTAATTGTTGGAATTACACAAAATACTGAACCCACTTTGCCCGAGTCCGACTCGCACCAGCTTTTCTTGGACTTTAACTCTTTTTGGCACTCAAGCAAGCCAGCACCACAGTACGAGGAAGCGCCATGGCTTGGCCTAAAATTGCGGGCGTTCGTCGTCTTACGCTTAGCTGCATAGCTTCAGAGTAAGACCCCGAGCACAGTAGCTGCGGGCGCGCCGCGACCGGTCAGCCAGCCTGACCTGTTGATCCTAGAATAGCCACAGCGCAAACAGATAGAACATTCTGCCCTAAAATTTGTATGATATTGTTGTAGTGTTTTATTTGTTTTTTCTTTTAAATTCGTATCTTAAGTAGCCTGTATGTGTGTATTTATTTTATGGGCCTGTATTAATTTGTAGTTTGTAGCCTGAAATAACTACATAAATGAATTGCGAGAACTGTTTAACTGTAGGCAATGACATTATCTTGTTATTCAGTGTGTCACAAATAAAAATTATAAGTTAAAATTATAAGCGATTTTCTTTAAAAGTTTTGACAAAAGTATATTTTGCACACAAAAATGTATCATTGATTCTTATTATTATAAGTGTAACTTACCAAAAGTTACAAAATAGATTAAGTTTATAAGTTATTCCTGTTAGTTAATTAATTAAGATAGTCAAAAACAATTTCCTTTTTTTTCCTTTTTATAATTTTTTTGGCAACAAATGCCTACCTACTCGTATCATACAAACCGTATTTTTAATTACTGATTTTGAACCGTATTTGTCGGTTAGTTGCATTTACAGAACGAATTAATGAACAAGCGGCAATCTTAGCCCGCTCACTTCTCTATTACTGGAAGCTATTTTTGTTCAACTCGTGCCCCCATCTGATTACGGGACACGAGAGCAACACTGCCACTGGACTGGACTAGTCGTGCTGGTTCTGCAAAATGTCCTACAGCGGAAAAAATCGTCCATAGATATCAGGAATTCCTCATTTTTTTTTACAAACGACCCGACCCCGAATTCCGACCTGAAGTCGTGAGGAATGTAAATCGATGACCGTGCGCGAACAACCCCTGACACTATAACCCTTTCTTTTTTTATCGGTCACCTACGCACGGAGATTGAGGTCAGCGCTACGTGCGTAACGCTCACACAGTAGACGCATACGCATCCGAATCGTTGTCATGTGGTGAACTTTTCGATGGTGGAATTCCGATACATCGATTAATTAATTTTACTCGAGATCTGTTTTTTCAACCGAAACGCATACTCATTCTGGGTACATCAGATGAACGTATTTTTGAGTAGAGTTACTATCCGTAGATTTGATTTACGAGTAGATATAGCAAAAAATATGACTTCAATCGGATAACTGGTTTTGATTTTAAAATCGTTAGGTGTTTTGTCGAATAACCATAAAATATCTTCTTTTCCAGACCATTTTGTAAACTTGAAGACAAAAGACTCCAATATACTAAAGATAAATGAAGGGTAAATATTAATATGAATGGCCATACAATTGATTCAATCTTAGGTGCGTATATTTTGGTTTCAATTGACATTTAGATAGAAAGCAAACATGAACAGAGATAGAAAGGCAATAAAGATAAAGACCCTGTTGGGATATCATATGATCAGCAATAATGTAGTCTACCAGAGCAGTAAACAATGTCCATGAAATATACATATTGAATGTACAATACGGTAAAGTGCCATAAAAATCTAATGTCTTTTGAAAAATGTCGCTCGGAAATGCAAAAAGTGATACGAGTTAGTAGATATGGTAAAATATATTAATGGTACGAGTAGGTGCCTGGTTTTCGTTTGTTAAGGATACTTCTATTTTGTGATTGGTTTTCAATATAGCGTCTACTAATAAAAAAAACCGACCGTACCTACTAATAGGATAGAACAGAAGTTGTGATAAAGTTTTCATTCATGTTCATACGGAACCACAATGCATCAAGACGATGAGTCAAATAAAATTGCTGTCAAATAGAAATGAAAGGTAGGTACGTTGTCGGTGCCATTATTATGCATAGAATTCTAAAGGTCAAAGCATATGCATTGTTTGCGAGATTGTTGACAATAATGTAAGTACCTCTAGATAGGTACGTGGCACTAAAACTTCCATCACAAAGAGTAGCATCATGAGAAATTAAAATTCCTACTTAAGTAGCCGACATAATCGAGTTGGAAAGATAATCTAGAGACAACTGTGTTTAGCATTGATTTGGGAGCACCGTTGATCACGACTGGTCGGCTTTCGTCACTCAACAGTAGTCGGGCAATTTAGATCAATTTGTGAGTGTACGTTGGTAAGGTAATTGAACACTGAATTTACAGTACTGAAATTGTTATTATTATAGTTATGGACATCGTGACGCACCCACTTATTTACTAATATAAAATCTCAACCAAGTAAGTACACTTTTTTGAAACTATGGACTATCTTGATTCGTAGCGTGTGCGTGTAAGTATGGCGTAGTTACCTCTTATAGATAGGTAGGTGGTACTTAATTTGGTTTGCCTATCTATAGCAAAAGGAATACCAATTACTTATGGAAATCAGGATATGAAAATCAGACTGGTCTTGATTTGGTCTTTGTATGGAACAGATTGCAGTCGAATAAACCTATGTACTTATATTTTGACTTACGTCATATTACAATTTTAATTATGATTTATTTTAGCCAATTAAGTTAATTCTCTCGTTCACAACACAGTATCGTCGTGTCTATTATTTTAATATGTATCGGAGCTTAACGACGACACTGATGTATCAAATGTGACAGCATTCTGACAAACGTAGAGATTACATTAGTCATAGTTCCTCCGAATAATGTAGTCAGTGAACTAAAAAAGGTAACCGGTTAGCTGTAATTACTTTTCTTTTTGGCACAGATCACGGCTGTCACAATAGAGCAGAGCGCTGACAGCCGGTGGTGCGCGGGCGCAGCGCAGATCGTATCTGTCAAACGGGAGCGTTTGTTTGTGACGCGCGCGTCGCCCCGCATCGCCACGACCTGCGCATCCGCTGCGACTGCGACTACACGCCTTGCGTGATCCCCTGTCCACACAGTGTCATCTGTCCATCATCCAGTACCAGTACAACTAATAAACACAACCCACTTCTTCGCTCAGCTTTCTAACGACAACATGAGCGATCGATTTGCATAAGTATTTAGGTAAATAATTATTCGCATCTCAGATTTGTTTATAAGTAGGTACTTGAATGACAATTGTCGCAAACCGTTCGTGCACGTCAGATTACCCATAAAGTTTAAACTAAAAAAAGTCCTAGAAAGTGGTCTGATCAACTACGAGTGACTGTGACGCAAAGTGGGTGGGCTGCGGCAGTGCCTACTACCACTACCACTATCTAGTCTGAGATATCAAATTCAAATAAAATAATTGTTTTGGTAATAGTAATTTAACTTATGACGATCGACGATCGACGAAAAATGTGATAATTAGAACAGTGATGTATGATGTGATGGACCTACATTAGTTCACCAAACTCCTTAATTTTAAAAGCCTAACTAAGTAGGTAAATAATTGAAATTTAAACAAACTTCTACTAGAACGGCAAAATATTATCCGCAATTGAAAGTTAGTATGACAGACGTGTAATGCTTTATGATAACATTGTATACTTACTACAATTTTGTTACATAAGTCTTCGCCGCGACACTTAATTATGATTCATGTTGATTTTAACGATACCCCAACACCTACATTAACCGGCGAGATGCGTCGCGAATCGCTAATACTTAAGAGTTTGCCTAAACCACTTTATCACTTGCGTCCAGCACGAGCCATATGTAATTCATGATCCGGACAAAGAATTGAATCATAAATATTAATCAAGATCGCAATAAAATCGGTGTGGCGGTTACTACGAGAGCGCGAGCGCCGGCCCACTTTCGGGCACTTGCTCTGATATACATAAATTAATTTTATAGAGTGGATCATCTCATACGGCACCAAACCTGCGTAACTTCAAAGTGACAAATGATAGATGAGAAAATATGACGCATCTATAGCTAAGAGTTTGGACAGACGCAACCTGACATTTACAAAACCATGTGTGGGCTGTGACTGGTTAATGATCTCGACCTGTGTAACATATTTTGTTACTTACACGTTTTTGTAATGTAGGTAGATATAATGCAATACATATTTGTATTTGCAAACGCATTAGCGAGTTTTTATTCGGCAATTAATATCACATAAATCCTACATTACAAATTACGCCTTGATTGATTTCATAGTTAATTTATGTTCGGCATTAACTCATAGTCTTAGTATCTAAGTACATGATGTATGAATAACAAATCAATTAATTGAAGTGTACGTCTGTATGGCTGTCATGTCTAAGAAAGGTAAAGTTTTAGCAGTAACGGCACATTGCGACAAGGGCCGACAGAACAACGACGGCCATCAAGAGGGAGGTCCCGCTGACTTATGGATATTGAGCGCTCGGGACATTATCGCATTGGTCTGTGCATGCGAATGCCTCGCTCGGACATTCGTTATGGCGCAATTACTCAAACAACGTAGATACTATCGAGCGATAAGACTCTGTACATACCTGCACACTTCTACCTAACCGGTAAAGACAAAACAAATCCTATATTATAAAAATACATATATATCGCCCGCTATATCCTAGCTAGAGTGAGCCAGTTGTAAGAGTATGCACCTGTGCCCTACATTCCTATAAACGGTCCAAAGTAGGTCACGCGGTAACTCGCAGACATAAACTGAGCACAAAGAAACTTACGGTTTCGATTCAGAATGAACCCTAAAATAAGCTGATAAGCTAATCTGATTAACAAAGCTCGGAAGAGTGGTATGTTTATTGTTGTCCCCGAGACCAATTTAGACTTTCTAAAGCCCACGATATTGTATGGCAAATATACGAGCAAACATACATACCTACCTATCTATCTACAGGAAGTCGATAATAATATATGGAGGAATATTATTAGAAGTCAACAGTTGGTTCATTGTAATAGAACTAGCTGTAACTTTAAATAATTTAACAAACGGTGATTATTACGATCGATATCAATCTTAGAATCAGACGGTTCATTAGTAAATTAAAACATTTAGTTCGTTTGAGTTTCTTAGAACAGAAATTAGTGTTGCAAAGTCGCTAAGGTCGGCGGCCGTAAATCAGCGCTGACATTTATCGGCGAACAGTAAGTTCAAAGACAATGCGTCGGCAGATCGTTTGGGCATAATGTTACGTGATAGTACAGTGTAGGTATAATAATAGGTACAAAACAGGAATCCATGGGCATGAGTCAGGCGGCAGGCGGCAGGCGAGTGAGTGGCGCGGCCGGCGACGTCGCTGGCGCAATCCGCGCACCCGCTGCTGTCCACATCAGCTCTTGTCAAGTCCTGTGCGTGCGCGCACGTCACACCAAATAACATAAACACAAACAAGGCGAGCATGCTATACCTAATGCTTTTCCTTGAATCTACGCTGCTAAGTGCGGATCAGCTGGTGAACTTTCGAAATCGCAAATAAGGGTTAACCATTCGTACGCATGTATTGACAATAATGTACCTACTTTAAATTTGATTTTCATTCAACTTTTTCTGCTACTACAGTCAGTAAAATATAGAATAGAAATTAACTAATATTAAACTTTAACCTTTTACCATAGTTCCCCTACATAGACGAGACCTGAAATAAAAATAAAGCTCTGATAGCAAGCTCTAACTATCGCCAATTAGCTATAGAGAAAATAATAGCTATCGCTATGAAATTTGATTTAATTTCGTAAAAAACTTGCAAAATAATTGCTTAAGTTATAAAAATATAATAAGTTAAGCTAATTTCATCTTAAGTGATGGTTAAATATTTGTAAAAATATTTCCATTGGATACATGCGGGTACATTCCCCAAGTATTGATGAAATCGAACGCCGGCTCACTGGCGTAGCAAGCACTTGCAGAAATTCGTCGATTGACTAACGTCCTCCGTAGCTTAGTTGGTAAGAGCACTCGCCCGGATAGCGAAGGGACGTGGGTTCAAGTTCCACCGGATGACACAGTCGATTAATTTTTGTAAGTGAAATTTAATTTTATTTCGTAAAAACTTGCAAAATAATTGCTTAAGTTATAAAAATATAATAGCTATCGCTATTTAATGTTACATACCTACAGGTGCGAGACTCGTTTTAGCACGTAAGGTCCATCGAGAATCGTCAAATGTATCATGTACCGACTATTTTGTACGTATTTTTTTTTCATACTGGAAAACTGAAAGCTCTATGTACCCAAACTACTTACACCAAACTGAGAAAGTTTAACTTACAGTCATAGTCGAGTAGGTAGCACGAAATGGTAAGTAGGTTGTTTCTCAGGAGTAAGTACTCCTGAGAAACAATCCAGCGGCCTAAACCAGTATTGTACCGGTCTCATGGCCAGCGGAGCGTAATACGATATTTATTGATTTCTGCCGGAGCGTCACTTAATGAATGCGGAGCACATTTTATGATTTCTCACGATACGTTTGGGAACGAGGTTTTTTCTCGTTCCATTTCTCCTGGCAAACAATAGATCACCGCGGATGGAGGGTTGGAACTGCGCGACTGCGACCGATATGTGTTCTAGTGCGACAGTGCGTATTGGCAACTGAAATAAATTAAAACTAAGTACTAATACGGTATATTTTTAGACTAGTAACGTAATATTATAGATATTTACGACACCAACTTTAACTTTAAGTAAGACGTTTTCGTGGTTATGCTAAAATAATGCTGATAAAATTAAAATTATTAATACTTACTGTACTTTACAAGATGGTAATTTGATTATTCCACTATAATATTTGATTTTAAGATCTATTTTATGTTAACAAAACTTTCTTCTATTTCTTTTTACGAACGTCAAAAAGTTACAAAAATTAAGTGGCCACTGCACGACAGCCGCACTATACAAGGTAGGGTCGGTCCCATGCGCTCCTGTTCCGTCTACTTGTCGCGTGAACCAGTTCCCGTAACCTGTCAAATTGCTTCCTGAATTACTCGCGTAAAATATTGCACACACTGCACCTTGCATACCATTACCCACCAATTTGAATGATAAAGACGTAATGAAAGTCAATAAGTGTCTTCGCGATGTTGAATCGAATAAAGAATTCTAGGGTTATAGAGAAGAATTTTGTAGAGCCGTTAAAATAAAAAAAAACTTTATGATGTTATTTAATCTTTAGTGTAAAGAGGCGACAATAAGTTAACTTTTCTGTATTTTAAAGCAATAAAGTTAATTAATTAAATAAGATGTCACAATAATTTCAAATAAATAGATATTATGAAGTGTTAAGTAGATACATCTTTAAGAATGTATATTTCATTTTTTTATTACGTTGATCGTTTATTAGTTGTATGTTGTTTATAAAGTAATATTTATTTTTCATATTATAGTATGTATCCATACTAATGTTATAAATGCGAAAGTGTGTCTGTTTGTCTGTCTGTTACCTCTTGACGCTTAAACCACTGAACAAATTGAGATGAAATTTGGTGTGGGGACAGTTCGAGATCCTGGAAAGGACATAGGGTACATTTTGTCGCGATATAAAAATATTGGGGGTGTGAAATGGGGGATGAAAGCTTATATGGAAAATCCAACTCTTGCGGGCGAAGTCGTAAAACCACTAGTGTAGTATATAAATGTTCATCTACTTTTTCTAACTATTTATTACTATTTTGCATACGATTATAGATAAGTTGTACACAATGCTTTTCACACGTGAGTAAAAAGTTTTTTTTACTGAAACTTATAAAAACTTACTAAATGAATTTTTTAATAAACACTTCGATAGTTCTTTATGCACATAAATTATTATAAATTAAAGTGAGTTTGTCATGCAAAAACTATTTCACGCTTTATTATTTAAAACATGATTTTTTAATACGTGCAAAACATTTCCGGAAGAGGGTGCATTGATTAATATAAATAGTATTTTTTAAATTAATATTCATTAACCCATTCTTCAAATCTCGAGAAGGGTTATGTTTGGGATTAAGTTTTTTTTGTTGCTGTTCCTTTCACGTATGGAGAATGTTACCTGACCGATACAGTTACAATAATGCAAGCATTGTAATTATCCCGATCGTCCCATTTAATACGAGATCCAGCGGAAACAGCTACCTGTCTCGTGAGAATCGGCGAGCGGATGTTGCAAAAGGTGCCTTTTTACGAGTGTTACATACGAGAACTGATGGAATGCCGGATTTTGGGGTGATCTGTCCCCGCGCCGGTTTGATCGGATAAAGGAAACCCCCTTCCAATGACATGACGACCGTCTTGGTGTAGTCGTTCGCGCACCGGACTTCTGAACCAGGCGGTTGCGGATTCGAATCCCGCAAGGGGCAAATGTTTGTGTGATGAGCACGAGTATTTGTACCTAAGTCATGGATGTTTATATGTATTTAAGTATCTTAGTCACCATAGCACAAGCTCACGCTTAGTTTGGGGCTAGGTAATTGGTGTGAATAAAAAAAAACAAAAAAAAATGACAACACTGATTGTTGCATTTGGGAAAACCTAGGTGATATAACCTGGAACTCTAATCTACTTACTTAACTACATCAATCACGACGGTATAGTTCTTTATAATAAAATTACGAACTATACTTAGTAATTTACGTATCCCCTTACTATTGGTTTGTAATGCTATAACTCTTGATTATAAGTATATGAGACGGCTGATTTAAAATATTTGTCTACACTATGTCATTTCACCTATCTGTGATTAATTCCAAACTAGATCTGTGATTAATTCCAAACTAGTCTCATAGATAAACAAGTGTTAAAGCAATGTCAAAACCAAGGGGTTAAATTTTTAATGTAGAATAACCTATGAAACTCGGGGTTATTTTTATTTATTTATACTTTTCTGCACAAATTAAAAAACTGTACAAATGGCGGACTTAATGCCAAAAGCATTCTCTATCAGTCAACCATAGGTTAAACACAGAGAAGATACAGGCGGTGCAAAAGAAGAAAGAGAGTAATTATCAATTAAAGTATCCAGTAAGAGCATGCAGAACGTAATGACAAAATAATGAATAAACATACATACTACTTACTTAAATAATATCGACATAATATATACTTACATATTTATACTTACATAAATATAAACATACATAATAATAATCATACACAAATGTCATGTCACTGAGTCAAACCGAAATTTCATTGTTATAATAGTTCCGCAAAGCACTCTTAAGGGAAAGTTTAGAGGTACATTTCCGAATCTCTTTGGGGAGCCCGTTCCAGAGCCGAAATGCTGTGAGAGTGAAGGAACGAAAGAAACAATATTTATATTTAAGTTGTAAATATTTTTCTTCTACATATTTATTTTTTGCTTGTTTTTTACTGTACATGTTTTTAATTATCGCCGCGAGTATTATAAGGACTCCGGCGTCCTGATAACAATTGATTGCCTATTGTGTCTGGAAACATGATACATACTTAAAGGATTTAAATTTATTATAAGTAGGTTTTGTTTATTGTATAATTTTATTTCGTTAGTTAATACAATTTTGAATAAATTCTACCGTTAGGGTAGATTTATGATATTACATTTTAGAAATTGCATAACAACTCTCTCTTAAAATAGTAATAATGTTAGAATTAAGTTAAGCTGGTGATTCGTGTGAAATCCATATTCCTTACACCTGCTACTGTGTTACATTTGAAAAAACTTCAAGCAAAAAAACAAACGGAGGAAGAGAAACGTAAACGCTTCTCGTTACAATCCAAAAAAAGTTACATCCACCATACACTTGAGCATTTCTTTCCCACAGTACTTAATCGATCATAGCAACGTCATCCATACTCTATTATGACTACTTAAAGTGATAGAAAGTTCACTAACCTTGATATTGTTATCTGTATCATAATAAGGCTTTAACTCTATAAAAGCGATCTATCATTTGAAATTAATATGATCAGTGATCGGAGCGCGGCGCGGCAATATCTGCATAGCTGGGCGGAATGGCGGTTAATCAGGTGGCCCGTTACATTACATTGTGCTCTCCGTGACTCCAACCCGACAGAACAGGTTGCTCCAATGACAAAGGAGCAGATTCCATCGTCCGCAATCCGCGTCTGTGGACCGCGGGCCGCACGTTATAAATAGTCCG
This sequence comes from Pyrausta nigrata, assembly GCA_949316185.1. Taxonomy (NCBI): domain Eukaryota; kingdom Metazoa; phylum Arthropoda; class Insecta; order Lepidoptera; family Crambidae; genus Pyrausta; species Pyrausta nigrata. The sequence goes on from OX438938.1 coordinate 11,491,714, forward strand.
TCGAAATGATCCGTTGTTGCGTGTCACTCTGGCGCCCACCAACGTAGCCCAGTTCACTTCCACGCTTAATGATATCTAACGTTAAAACAATTCATAAATAAAAATGCGCGGAGTGAGCATTCTGATTCTGCGCACAGTTTTGACCTCAACTTGATTGATGGTCCACGAAATTATTAATAGTTTAGCCACGTAATAGCTCGGACGTCGAATATTGAACAATGTTACTGTGTCATCCTCTCGTTATAAATAGGCGTAATAGATCACAACAAAGTTTGAAATGAAAAAGTTTTCTCATGGAGTATAATTATGAAGGGACTTGTGAATGTTGACTAATAACCGTAAAATAGAAACAATCGACTTTCATTTAAACAAGGATATTTGCGCCACCTGCGCCACAGCCGCGGCGACGGTGCTGCCGGAACAATGCCTCATGGCTGCAGGCACAGGCCGCCTACTATTGTTCGAGAGAGCACGTGGTGCCAACACTGCCACAATGTTTGACGGCACCACCTGATTTTAATTACTTTATAAGTGCGTTTCCTTAGACGGGACAAACACAGACTGCGGGACGCTATTCCGTTGCCGTTCACACGACAACATCTGTTTTAGGTTTCGGTCTTTACAAAGATTGCCGGAAATTTCCTTAAAACCGTTGTCTGTAATTGTTAAGAATACAAATAGCTAGTATATTATTCGAGCATCATTAAAAAAAACATAAACTACCAAATTAATAATTTATAAACATAAAATGGTGATAAGTTATTAATATGGTAGGTACTGCAATTTGCAATAATACTATTGTCATCGATACAAACTCAATAAAGTGCGTGCTGCTCAATAGGTGTGTCAATTTGGCAAACGTGCAAATATTGCTTAACAAAGGTATTGTGTTGTGAGGCCTACATTTTATTCCTGAGTCCTGAGCCATAATTAAGTACCACCTGACATTGCGATTTCGGCGTCTAGCTCTACAGTATTCTTGTACCTAATAACCGTCCAAAATACTATTTCATAATTTTCACGGTTCGTCATGAGTCATGATCATGAATGACGGTCAGAAATCACCTCGGAGTCACAGGTGGTGCGGCTGATAGATCCACTAGCCGATTACACACTATTATAATATAAATGCTTGTAACGCCCTGACTAAAGGGGTTAGGCGGCGCGGCGGAAATTGATTTAAATTATACTATTAAAATATTAATATGATACAGAAACAGCAGCAGCTTTTTTGTCCCAAAAACTCGACCACCGAACTCTACCATAACGGATTTGGTTATTTAACAAAAAGTTAATTAACTACGTATTGTTTTTATATGATTTCAAATATTATTAATTAAACTAACTTTTGTTTGAACTCTATAATTATTAAAGATTATGTTACAATTTCTGTTTGTTTATTTTTTTATTTAAAAACATTTTTAAGGAGTGACCTACATAAACCAACTACATACTAATGCCTAACGTAACATCCTATCAATACATAAAAGGGTAAATGCTCAAGTACGATGGTTAAACTAGTTAGTTTACATATAGGTAAATACATATTTTACCATTGGGACCTAAGATATATTACCTATATGGTCCCTTTCATTACACTCAAACAAGGTCAAAATAGAGCACAATTTTATTTTTAATTTATAATAAGAATCATTACCCGTAGTAAACTTGAAAATTATTGACTAACAACTAACCTACGATAACAATAAATCGCATATATATACATAGTAGTAAAACGATTAACAGAATATGCTGACTCAATTAAAACAGCTAAATCGTCTATTGACCTATTTCTAATATTTACCCATTTGTGGATATCATAAAAAGTTCAATTTAAAACACTATGTCGGCGGTCAATTACTGACCCAGCAGGCGTTATCCCGATTGTGGTTCAACAGATGGTTGTTTTTTGGCCGCGGGTAGGGTTGCCATACGTTAGGATTTGTCCTGACATGTCTGGATTTTTTAGTCCCTGTTAGGATTCCGGCCGGACTTGGACAAAGTCAGGATTTTTGGATTCTAGAGAAAAAGAAATCGTGTCTTCTTTGGTAACACTCAACTAGGTAAACTGGCAGTAAAAAATCTTTAATTTTTTCTCATTAGTTAGGCCGACCGACAGCAAGGCGACGCGTGCGGTGTACTCGTACATTATACTAATAATCGGTACCTACTGTTATTTTGCATGCTAAAATGTTAATTTATAAGAGACAAATATGTAAGTGTTACCTCCTTTGTTAAAGAATTTCATTAAAGAGTTTAATTTTATTTTTAGAACGAGTTTTGTCTTAGCTATCTCATCTTGCCCCGGTCTACTTATTTTTGTCATAACACCATGGTGGGCATTTAGAATAATGTCAGGACTTTTTACTTGAAGTCAGGCTTTTGATCAGGATTTTATAGATATGTATGCCATAAGGCAACCCTAGCCGCGGGGCCCACGGGCCGGTGACGGGGCGCTGAGTGAGCGCCGAGCGGGGGTGCGCCCTATAACCGTATAATTACACGTTGTAGTTGCGCGCGCGCCGGCACGCAACAATTGGCTTAAACGAGTGTTTGCTTTGATGTGCCGACCGCGGCGGTTATCCACGTGCGGTCGCCTTAACCCGTTCTCATGTTAAACTTATTAAGAAGACGCTACTCGTTTTACGGTTGTTTATGCAACAAAAAATGCTGCTGCGAAGCTGTTTCAAAGGCATCTGGATAAATGCACACGGCTAATTCCACTCGCTTAGGTGCGGAGATTGCCTTCTATTCTTAGTCTCGGGTCAGCGTAGTATAATGTAGGTACCCACTCTAATTGTGTCGCACTTTAATATATTTAATCAAATTAACCGTGGCGTCGATTCAGCAGCTCGCTAACTATCTGTGTCATCTATTTGTTGGTGTACAGTTATATCGCACAAATGCCAAGGGCTACATCGATCAATCCAATGTTGTCGCAAGTGATTTTTAATCGACGACCGCAGTCGAAAGTTGAGTAGCGACATCGTGATGGTGAACTTAGCCTCCTTATTTGCACCGGTATACGTCGCGTTGTGAAAACGTCTCGTCCGGCCAGGCTCGATAATCACGGCGACATCGCATAAAAAACAAATTATTAATCTTCCGATCGTGACTAACGTTTTCGGTTTGTCGTTTACTCGAATGGAGGTGGATCCAGATTAATACTGAAGCAATAATTTGCGGGTAATGCTTTCAAATGTCACAGCAGCGGCCGCGAGTGTGCATGCCAGAGCTTTAAAAACTTTTTAGAGGGAATACTTCGTTGGAAATAAATATTTTTAGAAAAAAGCAACCTGTACTCGTATAAATAAATTATAAAAAAATAATTATATACATTAATCTGATTGAATTAGCTTATTGAGTTAATCTGTCTAAACTTTAAGATTTGATTGCATAAGGGGACGATTTAGTCTTCCGAGTCGTAAGTATCTACTAAACAAACCCACGCACGATAAGTATTTACCTTTGCTTATCTCCCTAAACTAACTAATATTACCTACATGGTGCTCATTTCCCAAACGTTTTTACAACTAACAAGTACCAATCAAACCATTTTTTTATAAACTTATTTGATTAAAATTCCGCTAGCTAATCCGGAGCCTGACTAATTAATATTTGTTTGTAAATATGAACGGTATCAGTGCGCAGAATGAACGGACCGCTTTAGGCATGGAAGATTTCATGAATAGCAGATGAAAAATCATATGAAATAAATTTCATTGTTCACATCTGCTATTTTTTTTCATATAGACTGCTACAAATCGCACTCTGCGAAATCATAGATCATGCTCATTTCATTTTATTCATTGATGACTGCTTGGAGCAGAGCGAGTCGCAAGCGAGCGAGTAGGAATGATTTGCCCTAGGTGGGTGTTAGAAAAAGACAAACACACTAGTCATGCGATCATAGGTGACGATCGATACTGGGTGGGCATTTCAAGAACTTTCAACTTATGAACATAAAGTTTAGATTCGTTTGCCATGATTTTTCATGACAACCTTAATATGAAATTTCATTTTAGTAGCAAATTAGCAACCGTTCACAATAATTCATATTTCATTATAAGTAGCAAATAGCAAAAAGTGTTAAATTATGACACTGCGAAAAAAAATCATTGCCAATGAAATTTCACATGTGATTTCATATGAAAAAAAATCATCATTTCATGAAATGAAAATGAATTAAAAGTAGCAATCATTTCCATGCCTAATCAGCGGCCGCGGCGTGCCTCCGTTGTCACACCGAGTCACGCGCGCCTGTCGCGAGCCACTTCTTTGCAATGTACACTTTTAAATCACGACGCATTTGCATAATGTTGATACATTTGCTATATTATTAAGAAGGTATTTTTATGAAGAAAGCATTTGGACGTGTTCGTTTTTTTGGCTTGTGACTTGAAACAATTTGGTTAAGCTGAAATAATTATTTAAACATAATTGTCTCTTTATACATTATATTAGTTTCTAAATATATTTTTGCACTTGAAAAAATGACCGCCAGAGGCGGGAATCAAACCCGCGTTCCTCGCATGCCGGGCGATTGCCTAACCTAGTTACTACTAACCTACAGTTACTATTAGTACAGGTACTAATAGTTTCTACTAACCTACATAGGGCACTCGTATATCGTAAATAAGTATGTACTTAACATGACTGTAACAAAGTCTGCGTATATCATAGTATTATTATTAGTACATATAGAGGATGTCCCGTTAATGATGGATACATCCTTCTTTATGCTTCTCTAGGTGCAGAATAGTTACAGTATGCTCCACAATATGCCAAAAATAATTTTAAGTTTTGCCTTTTTTGATATTTTGGGTTTGAGTTTTTATTATTTTTGGGAGCCCTAGTAACATAATAAGTAAAAAGTTAATATTGATTTTGGTGTTTGGAATATTCAAGAGTATTAAAATAGGAAAAGACTTCTAACAAGTCATAAATTGTAGAAGTAACCATACAACAATTAAATATTTATATCTCGAAAATGGTAATACTTTTACTTGACATTTTCTTTTTGACATATAATGGGGCATGATGTACCTAATCTGTACCTTAAAGATTATCCTTTATTAACGGGACATCCTGTATATCAATAATCAACATTAAAATCGGCATTTCATGATATTCATATCTCAAAATGGGAATCTTCATATCGCATACTGAAATCTTGCGTGTGAAGTTGTGCATTATACAGGGAGTCCCAGAAATAACGCAAGATGTGAATTTTCCGCCATTTGTACAGTAAAGTGCTGGCAACTCTAAAAAATAAACAATTTGACAGCAGACGGTTTAGGGTTAGGGTTATTAAAATAGAGATTTAAACCACATAAACGATGAAAAAAACAACGTGTCTTTAACATAATCTCAAAAATAATGAACGTTTCATACAAAACATGACCGGGATGGTGTTTTCAGTTTATTGTAGACAGATTTAAAAATTAAGGAAAATCAAATTACGATTGCAAAAATGCAGTGCATGAGGGATAAAATTAGGTACCTATTATGCCAATAATTTCACGTATTCTAAATAAGATTCCTATTTGTAGGTATTTACATCATCTGCTAATTAACTTCAATATCTACTTTGCATAGTTCTGTCAGCGCTCTTATAATTTATTATGAATGATAATAACGTTTAAAAGAACACCCTGAATCGAAGTGATGATTTAAAGACGCGATGAATGCGCTGGCACCTCATAGAATATGTTATGATTGGATATCGATGGCAGGTGTTATGGATCGCCGGCACCTTAATAAATAGACCCGATCGCCACTTTGAGGCCGAAAACGCCGGTGATTCTACTTAACACCTTGATTGATCGCTTTGACGGTACAGATAGTTTACAACGCTAATGAAACGTAATAACTGTCGATAAGTATCATGCGGTAGACCTAATGGAATTAATCATGGCCCGTAAACGTTTAGCTCGAGCCACGGCGTTGCGTCTAATCTGTCAGTGATTTATTTTCACCTGCTACGGATATCGCTCAGGCTGTGCGCGTGCGCACACTGAGTGCGACGCGGTGCTTTCGCGTTTTGCGTGTTACGCTGGATACACACTTGCATGAGTACCTATTTTACTGCAGAACTTAGCTGTATCTAAATTATCTACATATAACAACATGATGTTATTAAAACACTTTTAGACATGTTGTTGTAATGTTGGCTGTAGTTGCTAGTAGGAAGTGCCAATTTCCTATTTATTAAAAGGAGCAGTTTGAGACATTATCTCCCAACGCGATAGGTACCTTCCTACGTAGACAAATGAAGGACAGATGTAGGTTTTTCTTACTTGAGTTCTTGAACTTTAGCACTTAAAGTAATATTAGTAATGTTAAGTTGTCTTAAGTTACGTAACTCTAACTACCCGTGCTGAAAATTACAATGTATAAATGTAATTAAGTGTATATTTAGGTACATATATACTTAATTTAAACTAAATAACCTATAACAAATGTAGAACTGGCATAATGGATACCCAATGAAAGGTGAGTGCACCATTGAAACGAACAATTTCCAATCACAACATCATTTTGAGGGTTTGATGTGTGCGTCGAAGCATCGCAAAATCAGCAGTTACAACTTTCTCAGACAAAGGCCGGTATTCCTGTTATTACAAACCCTTAACAGTCAATTGTCTAACTGTTTACCCACTTCGGAGTCATTAAGGAAACCCATAAAGATTCTGTAATTACTTGAATAAACTTGCTGTACCATCTTTCCCGGTGTGCCGTTGTGTGATAATAATAACTGATACTTATATCATTTAAATAACGTTTTACAAAAGCATTTTACTATTAAACTACCTAATATTAGATGTTAATGATGAGATGAACGCTGACGTTTTAAATAATTTGTATTTTCTTAAATAGTTAGGGTTTGGGAAACCATTCAAGATATAAAAAGTAGTTAGGTACCTACCTACTCCGACCAGTCCAACATATTCTACAGAATAAATATTAATAAGTACATATTCACAGAAAAGTGAATCCTCTTAAACGTACCTAACTATCCCTATTTATCACAAATATTGTCAATTACCGAAGTGAATACGCGAATAATAACATATTAATCCTAGCACTGACAATACCTATTACGTACATAATCGCAGTAAGCATTCATGACAAAGAGGCTGAGATTGCACAACGCATTAATCTGGTTCAATACGAGTTGCGGTAATCATTCTCTATATTAAAAGTTTATTGTTTTACGTTTCATATTGCCCCATGCGTTATTGAATACGTCCGTATGTAGGCTAAGCGAGATAATGATAGATAATGCGGCACAATGAAGCACGCGCCCGCACCGGTTCGTTAGAGTAACTGTTGAGTCACGGAGCCAAGATCACCTGATGGGTGCCCTCCGCCCGCCCGGCCGGCCTGACAGCCCGCGCGGGCAACACGCACGCCGCCCGCCATTTGCTCCATATTATAAATAACTAGACCAGTATCTGTAGTAGTGACTGCCTCGTTGGTCTGGGTACTATCCACGAGGCCCCGGGTCCAAATCCCGGGTCGAGCCGAGAGTATTAGATTTTTCTGTCTTAAAAGAACTCTGACACAGCTCCGTAGTCAAGAAGTTGGTGGTGTTAAAACCCCCGTGGTTCAGAAAGCACGTTAAGCCGTTGGTCCTGCGCTTGATCTCTCTACGGTCATCTCGGACTGCACTCTCACCGAATGAGGATGAAGGAACAGAGTGTATTGCGCATACACTTGTGCACTATAATATCTCCCGTGCTCTCCGTCTCGTTCTCTGTTCTCTTAATCTCTGTTGAGATAGGCCGCTGTACTATAAATTCGGCTAGGAGGACATTATTACCAAAGTTAAGCAGCCCATGGCGCGGTCATGATTGGATGGGAGACCATTCTAACCATTTAAGTGACTTCCATTACAAGCATCTCCGTGCTTCGGAAGGCACGTAAAGCAGGTGGTCCCGGCTACCTGTTGGTTGGCCACTTGCCGTACAGAGTCTATAGTGACCCTTCTTTACTACAGACACCCCTCTGCCAATCGCGTGGTGGAGTATAGTTTGTACCTTCCCATACTTTGTTCCCTGGGGATAGCATCAGGTTATGTTGGAATCCTTGACGATTGTTCAAGACCTTCTAAAACATTCGCGTGGTTCCTCAGATCGCTTAAAGGGACGATAAAGGATCGCTATCCACATGCACTCTGTCGAAATATAAATGTACCTTTTAGGGTTCCGTAGTCTGACAAGGAACCCTTATAAGATCGTTCAGTCCGTCCGTCCTAGTCTGTCACAGCAGAATATCTTCTACGTTTATGGACTGAATTGCATGTAACTTGGTTCGACGATACTTTACATATAGATCTCATTTTTTAAAAACTCAAAAAAAAAAAAATTACCCCTTTTTAAGGATACCTCCCCATACATGTAAGGAGGGGGTGAATTAGTTTTTTGAGTGCGCCCCCTTGTGTGGGGTATCGTTGAAAAGGACTATGAAAATAAGGTAGGGTTTCCATAATGGGAGCGCCACCCCCCTGCAAGGGAAACTGCAATCTTCCCAACATACTCCTGCCTGCAACGGAACGCGAACGCGAACCCAACTTACACAATCTAAGTTGAGGCAGAGCCAAAAATGCAAAGTCTGGATCTCTTTGTCTCGCTCTCTATAAACGTAGAACAAAAAAGCTCAAGGGTTTCAGGTTTAATCTGATTTTTGAAAACTCTCTTTACAAAAAAAAAAGTCTATTAATTTGTCATTAAAATCAGTTTTAGGACTAATATCACTTTACCCAGTTACTCAGGTAAGTTGTTTTCAAAATCACAATCAAGTTTCACGTACCTATACTAAGTATAATTTCTAATTAATCTGTAGAAGGTACATGAAAGTATACTAGTAAAATAAAAAAGCGTGTCCGTTGGAAACACCAAACCGCACATAAATCTTAACAAGACCGCAAACCGCCGCAGTTTACGTAAGAAACAACGAAACTTCACACCTTGTTATGTTATCCTATCCCCCGGTGACTATTATCACAAGGTAGCAATTTAGCGTTTACGCGCTAAAACAAAAAAACAGCCCATTAAAAAACGTTAACAACTAAGCATTACCCCGTAAAATGAGGTATGGTTTCTGATAGCTATGATTTTGAGCGGTGAGTTGCTCAATTTATTGGTTAATGAATTTAATTTTAAATATAATGTTTAACACTTTGAACGTTTCTGTTTTAGGGTTCTGTAGAGCAATTTTAATGTGTGTTCAAAATATCAATTCCAGTTGTAATTATATAATTAGGTATTTCAAAACAGCTACATAGTAAAATACATTTCTTCAATTCATAAGTGTAGATTGTGTTAGATGTTTCACCAGGGAAATACTTAAGATGCACTATAATAACGTATTGCATAGTAAGTAAGGTGCTAAAGCAAGCATTACTATTGTGTTATATAATAATGCTTTAATTAATGAGCGAATAGCTGTGTCCGGATATCAGTAAGTTACGTCCTTTTGTTGATAAGTTCAGTGGTGTGTTCATTTCGATTAAAAATTCAGTTTCCGATGTTTGAACAATACTCTTCTTTGAAAAGGGCCAGCAAGCATTCAAGAAGGGTTCAACCATGTTCAGAGTCTTATGATGAAAGTTTAATGCTTAATAATAATTTCGCAACAATAAAGGTGTTCTCGCTGGCAGCGAAGAACGTTTGACAGGGGCAAAACGATCACCTTTCTCGAGTCGTCTTTATTGCAACCCAACGCGACCTTCGACGGCGAGCCGCGACTTCACGACTTCACACAAAGACTGTCAGGAATAATTAAAGTAATTACTGTTTACAGTAATTAATGACCCACATAACGTGATATGGTTTGATTGATCTCGGAACTGTGACGAGATAATTGTGGCTTGCTGGCGGTGTTGCCACACGCCGTGTTACAATCGGTTTTCAATTAATGAATACGTAGCACTATCAGCACAATACTTTGTTGTGAAACAACGTCTTATTGGAAAGCCTCTAATAAGTGTTGCGATTGTCTTAGCGCCGAGGTGTTAAATGGACAAATGGTGTACATAAACGTAATAGGCATACGCTCCACCGCCTAATTGGAAAGCTGTCAATTCCAAAGCCAACTCATGAGTTACATTTTCTCATTATTTTGAAAGCTATTATTGCATTCCAGACCGCCTAGCAAGATTGCATTATTAATAAATTTCAGAAAATCAATTGGGTTGTGAAGGATCTACCATCTAGTGGTCCACCCCTGGCAACGACATCACAAACTCCAGTTTTTGAAGGCGGCTGAAAGATCCTAACAGCGGTGGCAGGCTTCATTAGGTGCCGCCTGGTAGCTACCACCCTCTCACCGGAGCCCGGCACCAAGCAGCTTGCTGTTTTCCGTCGGTGAGTGAAAGTGCCAAAACATTACTAGGTGAGCTCGCTAAACCGTCGACTCTACTCGACTACGCTACGTCTGGCTGAATCTAGAGACAAGAGCAAACACATTTCAAATAATAATAAAAAAACAATAACAACCCTTAAACTAACGTGGAGAACAATGATGACTCTCAAAATTGAAAAATGAATTCATATGTCATTGATTTGTAATTGCATTCGTATTCGCGATAGCTTTCAATTAAGTGAGAGGCTTGCAGTTTGAAAGCCATTATTACTTTCTCTGAAAGCTATTACTATATGCAATTTGAATTCAATCGAGTTAGGTGTTAGATCTGCAGATGAAATATGACCGTTTTTCCTATTCTGTGGCTACGCATACGGATTTTGGTCAATTAACTAGTTTGCTTATGTTAAAAGCACAATTATTAATATTTGTTTATTCAATTTAAGGTATTTATTTTAAGCAGAAGCCCATATAATGTTAGTAACAATTTCTTTATAACAAGTGTTAGTAGATACAGAACATTGAAGAAAAATATTTTATAGAAAGTTTATATTTATGGCGATCAATAAATATGCTATTTTAACAACGGGGAGTATGTTCAAGTTATAAATTATTCATAACGTTTAAAATATAATTCTTATTAATCTTATTAGAATTAAGACTAAACCTGAGCATCTTCTATCTGGGTTTATACCTCTACTCTACATACTTAATTTTTGGTTGTTAAATAGCTCGCTGTAATACAAATAAAAATGCTGCAATAATTAGATCACATAATATTGCCACTTATCCTCAAGTGCTCACATTGACTGAGTAGTAAAATAGTTTATCAATGCCTAGTTAGCTCTATTCTACCTAAGTTTAAGTATTATCATTTGCATAGTAGACCTATTAGAAAGTCAGGTGCACTTGCCACTGAAAATGGTCATTGTCCTTTCCTGATTAAGAAGGCTCTTAGAGCGCGGTGGATAAAGGTAATCGATTGTAATTCCGCGCGAGTATCGGCGTCTGCGCAGCGATAGCCGCGGGCTACCCTCGTACATAGACACTGCATTAGGCTCCTACGCTCGCCCAAGCGTAGGGCTGCTACTTCTAATAGAAAGAGTTATCTTCAAGTATAGTTGTCTGTTTTTGAATTACATTTGAACTAGATTATCATTAAATGGGTCCGCTTTGGACCATGGTCCAGAATGTGGCAGATCAGGTAATTATAAGAAGAACATTTAATGAGGGTCCAGGGTCCCTGGGCCCTCGCGTGCGAGTGCACAACCGGGATAACGCTAGGATGATGATGATGATGTTCTTCTTGATATAAGTAGGAAACTTTAACAAAATTGGACGAGAACTAATGCCGACAAACTGCTCAGAAGTTGGCAGACATATATTTATTAAAATAAGTGTATTTTTTTTTGTAAGAATTAAATACAAGAAAACTTAAAATAATTACAAAACTTAGGTACCTACTTATGTTTTCTTTTACAAAGAGTCCATTTAGAACCTTAGTACTAATGAAACATAATAAATTTTCCTTGAAGTAACTCAAGTTGCTGAAGTTGTTACCTCAGGGAAAACTGATATGAAATTACCATCGTATAGTCTTTAACCAAATGATCTCTAGAATCAATAAATCAATCAATCAATAAAAACTGAAGTACAAAAACAAGAAGTATGAATCAAATTTAAATGCGTTTATTGAAAAAGCTATTTCAGTAATAACAAAACATAACTGCAGTGTAAACAGCCCTAGCGGCGGCTTCTTTGCGCCCATAAGCGCATTTAACATGTAATCGCGCTTGCATTTCTCTTTTGTTTGTGCAAAACAGGAGTTAAAAGAATCACTTAAAGGCAGATAATTATTATGGCGAATTCAAGATTATACACTTATTAGACTCGGAATAATAATTATTTTAATTAACCTTCGTTTGCTAGGCATAACATTCCTCGTTTAATCAAAACAAAACCAATTATTTAGTTGAGCTAGTGGGCGTGTGTTTATTTAGCTGTCTCTAGAGGCACAATACTTATCTGCTGGTAATCTTTTTAACTATAACGAAACATATAGTTTGTAAAAAACATGTAGGTATTTTCTTATACACGTTATTTTAGGAAAGTTTACGTAAACAAACAAGTATGTATTTATTATGTGGTTCAACTAAGCCTCTATCCGAAAGTATATTATAGGTATCTACCTAAGTTTGCTTATGAGTTTATTTATTATTTATCTTTCTAACAAGCATTTTATTGACTTTAGGAATAGACTTTAGAAGATTGGCTCGTATGAGTTTTTAGGAGAACACTCGTGCATGTTTTCCATAACAAATAAGTTAAGATTTTATATCAAACCGAATACTTGTTGTTCTATTAATTTAAGCGATCGTCTGGGCAAATAAATAGCTGCTGCGATACGTACCGGTTCTGTCTGGTATTATTTTAAATTAGATTGTTAAGGAAATCTAGGGTGTTGAGTGAAGACAGCGCGCGGCGGCGGCGCGGCGGCGACGCGTGCGTGGGCGGCGGGATTGATTCGTCAGCGCTATCGGCGCACTTAGCGCATGCGCGCCGTTTATCGCGCGCCGCCTGCGCAAGAAGATTCACTTAACTTGACGCACGCTGCGCGAATAACAGACGTAATAATAACATTTCATTGTTTATGATTGCGTTGACTTGTGAGTTTGAGTAACGAACCGAACCCTGAATCAACATGAATAAGTAGGCATCAGCATCAGTAACTGCCACGATTCTAGAACTTTTTCAATTATCTGTCATTTAATTTTCATGAGCCCTAATTGCCGTACCTAAAACATCGTAAAATGATAGTATCAAATGTCAAAGATAATAACAATGGCATTTTTCTCTCATTCTCGCATTATCAAATATGACAGAGAGAATGTCAACGAACTGTTACTATTGCTATATGACTAGCAATAGTATCGAGAATCGAATGAAATAAAATTAGAAAATAGAACTCGACTGTCAACAGAATGCGTTGAATTTCGGAATGAATTTAAATAAATAGGAACAGTTATTGCAGTTGATACTTATTTAAAATTTCACAAGTGCTTACTAAAATCTAAAATAAAACAGGCAGTCGAAGTAACCGAAAAGTTACGAACTAAATTGTGTATACACGTTTTACGCTTCGCTGAATTAAAGTTATAAAAACGTTGTTCCGAGTCTTAAAAATTTCGTAGCACCATGCTACGACACGTTGCTACGACAGAATAATGGCTTCACAATTAATTACGATGTTTAATTACTTAATTTTTTTCGGTACTCACGCGTATTACAACAGTATTATCTGTTATTAATTAAAACGCCTAAATGGCATAAAAATAAAAGTGGAACCTAGAAGTGGTTACACGCCACAATGCGCCGGCGCACTTCGCCTGCGATTCTATTCTTGTACTAAAATAAAGCCACTTTCTGTCTTTTATTTACCGTCGCAAAGCTCGCCCCTTATCTTATTTGACAAAGAACCGGGTAATAGCCATTTGTGCTCAACGTAGAATTCATTATAATTGATACAAGTTCTGATCATTTGTTTTGTATCTGAGTATAAATGGAGCAGATTTTCTGATTATATTTATATACTGATACAGACACAGAGGAAACAACAGAAATAAATTTATAGAGGTAGTAGGTACAATATTTATTTCATTTGTGATCTACCGACCTACCTCTAATCATTCGTATTCGATGTTTGTTTTTTAAAATTCTAAAACTCGTAATCAACTATTGTAAATAATGCAACTTACACAAAAGGTGCAATTTATAAGAGTTTTGACCCTTTTACCCACAGTAATCAAACACATCTCTGACTTTGATTGCGCATAAATAATAATGGGTGCAATTTCATTCGAATAATAGGTAGGTAGAGTACGCACTAACGACAAATTATGTTGATTGATGCCTCCAAATCGCTCTCCCCTGTGAACTTCAAGTGGAACGATTCTGAACTCTTTAAGCCCATGTGAATATTTTTATTCATTTATTATTCAAATTTTCAATTGTATCCCTAATGAGGGGATCAAAAATGTAATAATAGGTTAGGTTTACATTAAACGCTTTGCACAGTGAAAACCTATAATATTTAAACGATTTTGATACGTAACTATGTAATCTTATAAAAGAGTAGAGGTTTGTTCACGGCTTCTGTTACTTGAATCAACAATGGCAAAAATGATGCCCTTTAAAATGACTCCGACTGAGACCGTTAACATTTCAAATAATGACGCTGTGTTTTCACAAAAAATGGGTGATTTTTTGTAAAATATTTAGTTGTTATATCTAAATTAGATTCATATTAGGTATAATGAAATTGTAAAGAATCATCTTAAACTCATTAGTAAATGTAAATGGAAGTTGGTTAATGAAAATAAATTGATTGCGGTGGGAGAGCGAAGGGGTGGTCGGGACAGTGACGTGATGAGCGCGGCTAATCGTGCGCACCCGCCCGCTCACAGGTACGCAATACACCCAGCAACGAGTGAACAACCACTTGTAACTCTTATTGTCATAAACTTAAGGATAAATATAGAATCAGAATTACCTCTGCTGCATCATTTCATGCACATGGTCACGGACAAAACACAAAACTTAATTAATTGATACTCCTGCTCTTCATGGTCTGCATACATAATAATTGAAGCAAAATACATTAGAGAATTGATCAGACACGCCAAAAAAATAGAATGCTTTTATGTCAATCATGGGTAACTGGATGATAATATAAGTACCTACCTAAGCATTTGATATGAAGCTCTTCCAACTTATCAAGATATTCTCGTGATGCCCATTTATTCATAGACCAGACAAATCTACTATGCGAACAAAACACGTAACAACCCTGTCTAATTTTGCGTTTATACTAACATAATCTTAACAAGATGCTTTCAAATAATATGTTGCTTCATCAAAATAATTAGTCAAAACTTTTTAGTATGTATGTGTTTGAAGATATTAGTGAGTAAACTGGTGACGTCAGCCCAGCCGCCCAGATGTGCACGTGCGCGCGCAGGTGATCACCTCTACAGCTTTGAATCAGGAGTTTTTTTCAGCTATTGTTGACTATGACTGTAACGGTTCCACACAGCCGGCCCGGGCCGGGCAAAAAGTGTGATTTTATCACGAAATATTTAACTTTTCACGCCGCAATGTTGCCAATTTACACCTGCAGAAAACAAGATGCAAAGTTATTTAATGATTTTTAAACATTACAAACCAATTGCCTTTACTTTACACTCTGATTCACACCTGTTCACTTAGGAAAGGTAAGAACTCTCTTTTTCATAACAGAAAAGTTTATTTTGCTAGTAATCAGAAAACATGTGATTTTTCGATCCACGTAATAGTGAATGAGAATTAAGTAAGCAAGACCTTAGATCATAACAGGAACTGACCTTTGAACTCATAGTTAACTGGATTCGCAAATCATTTTCCGTATCTTTCAAGTGCCCCCAAAGGAAATTACAAATACAACTACATAAGTAGGTACATAAAATAGATTGTACGCAGTCAATTATCTTTAACTATAAACAGACCAGATACGTTTTCTTATAGACTATTTACTCGGATTTTGTTTGCGTGACAGTCTAGAGATAGTTGTGCTAAGGGTCGGTGTAGCTACAACAAAGCGTGTTTTGCGGTCGTTCGCAATCGCGGATGCTGTACATTGAGCCTTAAGACAGTGGAATAGGATTTGCGTTTGTTTGCGTGTGTATAGTGAGAGGTAGAGGTAAAGTTGCGGAGTGTAACTAGGAGCTTACTCACCAGCCGCGCACGTGCGCGCGCGCCGCACAGCCGCGGGTGCGCTAATCGTTCCGAGATTAGTGCCTTGCCTAGCCACCAGCCTGTCGATAACTTCGGCCGCGCAATGACGGACAAGTGGTAATTGAAGTTACGAAGTGTGTGCGCATACGCTCGTAGCGCGCGCCTCTCTACGAAAAGACATCAACGCATCACGTTGTAATGAGTTAACACCTTTTTTGTTTAAGTGCACACAATGTTGGTTAAGTTAATAACTGTGCGAGAGCCTACTTGCTTCCAAAATCTTTTGTTTATTGTAATTACTTAATAATTATAGTAGTTTGTAGATGTTTCTTCATGTTTTTTTTTACTTTCGATAGTTCAGGTAAGTATTCGAAATTGTAATAACAATATATTTTTTCCTTTATAAACCTATTAGAGTAAGTAATGTAAAATAATAAAAATGTATACCTTCTTGACTCCTTTAACAACAGTATTGGTTTGAAGCACTGGATGACCCTATTCGAACTAGTTAGTCTATCTGTAGCAGCCAGGCTATGGCAGCCAATCAATATATCGCTCATTTGCAAGAAGGATGTCACAACTCAAAAACCGGTGATTTTTAGTTACATATACATATAGAATGAGAAAATTTTACTTTATTTTCTGACAGAACGACACAACTCGATGCCGTTAAATGAGCGAACGAGACAAGTTGTGTCGCTATGTGTCTGTCTCACTCGAGCGCGTACGTTTTTTCGACACCGTCTCATTTTAGTTGTCACGAGATCGTTGAAGTGACTGCACTTGCTAGTTTTTGTCGAAGGCGACACAATTCGTTTTATGACATTATTCTTACAAAGGTAAGTACCCGACCAATTTTCCAATTTTGGTGCAAAAACGACTCATCATCATTTGTGTCGTTGTTTAACTTAAGGTTTTTATTTCGATAGTAGTCACATTTAGTTTTGTATCGTTATTAATAATTAAACGTATCCGCTTTGTATTAATCATTTTGACTTACTACGTTATTGATAATAAGTTATTACTACTATTGATGCTACACGCCGCTCATGGTATACTTATTTGAAATAGTTTGAATATTTTTTGGTATTACGTTTTAAACAATAATTTTTTGTTTTTAGATGATTAAGTGTTCGTATTATTTACTATATCTTCCAATAGATGAAGAAAGATATTAGCTTTAATAACTGCTAATAATACTGTTATGCCAAATATTGATGCAAATCGGAAAAATGTAAGTAGTATTTTATTGATTTACCATGTTTAACTGTACTTTTACTCCGTTACAAACCTTCGTACTATTTTGTCTTTTTAGTGAATGAAAAGGTCTGGAAAACAAATTCAACAGATACCAACATAGGTAAATGTCGATGATCAACGCAAAGTCAAACCACGTTCACGGTCAAACAGCAGCTCCTCATCTTCTATCACAACTACAAGAAGTAATTCTAAGAACAGCGTATCATTTATTTCATTTATCATTTATATTCATTGTCATTTACAGAAGGTTTGTCGCACTATTATTCTTTTACCTCGCTGTTATAAATTACAACTGTTACTTATACGTTTAATATTTATTTCATTTTTGATTTGCAGATAGCGTTGACTCTGTCAAAGATCCGCTTTACCAACCAGATGACCTTGTTTAGTCAGTTTAAATATTAAAATAATATTTTCTATACTCTCATATTTCATTTTATATCCTTAAAATACAAACTATTAATTATCTACAATGACACAAGAGAGATAAGTCACAAATTAAAAAATAAAGTTTTTTTTACTAGAACGACACAACTTATACCTTTTCACACTTAAACACAAATAATAAAAAACTGTCTGCATTTCTATTCACAAGCTGCACTTATTTTGGAAGCTGAAACCATAGGGAACAAAATAACACTTATAATTTATTCTTACATGGAACAGTTTTTTTTAAATTTAATTTCCAAACTTTTAAACCTTGTTTCCCAACAATTGCTAATTTTGAATTGTGACGTCCTTCTTGCGAATGAGCGATATGCATGGGCACTAAGCAGCGATACCAACCGGAGAGTCGAAAAAACGCAACTCTCTAAGTAATCGATAGTCGTAGTGGTTACGCATCTATCTTTAATTATACATAATAATCACGAGATTCTTAAAGTTCAAAATAACCCTATCAAGATAATTGTAATTTATTATTGTTCTGAACTAACAATAAATTGTAGGTATAATATCGATATCTCGATAGACAACACTAGAACCGGCGTCTCATGCTCGTAATCGTAAATATCAGACATTTAACACACAGTGGTCTCGCCGGCCGGTGATTATAAATAGATTGTTGCGATACAGACGACGTGTTTACAGCACTATCTGTCGATTGCCGGTCCCGTGCCGACCACTAACCTCATGCAATTTAATTCGCAGATTCAGAACAAATGATGGACAAATAAGCCGATCGGATGACCTATATGTTTAAACACATATTGCTTATAGTTTGTTTTGTTTGCCAATGCCAGGTGCACTACTAAAACATTTTCTTTTTATGAGTACCTATCTAACTTTTGGAATGTGTATATAATTAAGTAGGTCTCTTACAGATTTCGAAAATACAAAAAAACTCTCCTTATCAGAAAAGGGGGGTTTTGTCCCTTAAATAAACGGCTAAAGAGGTACAACAACTTTATGTATGGGAACAACATTGAAATAAGAAAAATATGTTTCCCATACAAAATTGTAACAGCTTACCGGTATTTTGTTTTGAGATTTCAATGTTAGTTCCATACAAAAAGCTGTCAGCATCAGAATCAAACGGTTTTGTATCGAACAGGGATTTTAATTGTATTAAACGAGGTTAGCAGTCTCGGATGTTGACGGTTAATTATGTTTTCCTGTGTAGGTATCAAGAAATAATGATGCAACACCATAATGGATATGAAAAGCTATCGAGCCGATTGTAAGCAATACGCGTCGCATCAATAATGCGATGGTCCAAGTTGATTCATGGGAAAGTCAAAGTATAAAGACACAAAAAACAAATGAAGAACTATTGCGTCATTAAAAAAAAGTTATTTTAATATGATGATAGATTTCAAATTCAGTCTTCAGCTTGTAATTGACGACGGGAGATCGGATCGCGCGGGCGCCGGCAGCCGATTGTTCTACCGGTTCGGCGCGACAGCCTCCGCTACTTGTGCGCCACTACCGTTTATACAATATTCAGCTTTAAAAGCTTCGGAAATTAAGAGTTGCCTCTACACACAAGTTTCCTACTAATAATCACAAACAAACTATCATGAAATAATTGCGAAGTGGGTGTCGAGCCGCAAGTTATTGCTACAGTTATCTTATATGAAGCTATTATAAAAACCCTTCTTCGCCATATTATGGAAGTTAGTCAACTGTTAGTCCAGTGCAATTTATCATTTTCTATTGGTTTATTTAATTGTCGTGAAGAAAAGTCGTTGAAAAGGAAGAGGAGCTTTATATGCATTTTAGACCTGTATGTGCATATTATCATATTTATACAAAAAGCCTTTAGTCTGCCAGCTTCAAGATCTATTATCACTAATGTGCCTAATGAAGTATCGAGCTTACGTGGAGCGGTTGCCACTCCAATAACTCGTTGTAAATTATTTATAGCGAGTGGCCGACGCCGCCCCGCCACTTGTTCCATTGTTTGCAATCAGAACAAAATTGCGGAAGCGGTGTCCAGTTTTGATACTGCTTCACTGTGCGTTTATTATATTACTACTTAAAGGCTCCAGTGAAATTATCTATGTTATGCGCAAGCGCAAACGCGCGGGAAAGCACCAATTACGTTCGCTAATGGTGTCTTAACTTGAAACAAAGTTACCCTCGCTCTCTGCTTCGAAGAAAAACTATCAAGGTATCAAGTTGTAGCTACAGCTGCGAAAACAGGTACTAATCTCCCACTGTTACGGTAATTGTAGCAGGATCCTTATCTAGACGAATGTGAATTTCGTAAGCCGATTGTGAGGTGGTCAAGTTGATCGATGATGTGAAGCGTGCGGGCTCCGCTTGTCAATTAGGTTAGCCGGGTTCAGGGCCTACGGCACTTATCTGCGACCAGCATCTTACGACGTTTGCGCAACCTTATGTTAACAAGATAAATAATATTACGCTCCGATTTTCCTAATTATTATCTATCTCGAATAAAATCCTTGAAGAAGCACAGATTTGTGGCGGCATGCTGGCGCTCACAAAGCATATTTTGCTAACAACAAACCGTACAAAAAACTGTCATATGCTGCGACACAGGTAGGTAGCTTGAGGCGCACAATGACAACTTTTTTGATTGCACAAAATAAATGAAAGCTATTCACGCTGAACCAAGAAATGCAAAAAATGTCGTAAAATCATGACGACCTTCATTCATCTTTCGCGATCCCTTTATAATGTTCAATGAAACTACGATCTCCGGAACATCGGCTATCTTATTCCAACGTACGAGAACTGAGTATAGACATACATATACCTACAGGTAAGCGCAGATTCCTATGGTGCCATAACCAATTTCTATTTCCAAGAATCTGTAGCTTCAGTATAGATTTGATTTCGAAATTAGTCTCCAAGATAAACTAGAGTGACGACCATGAGAGAGCCGACTACCGGTAATAAACTAAAGCCCAGCTGTTCATTAATATGTACAGTCTCATTCGATAGTTCGTAATCACCAGATTAAAAATAAAATAAATTAAAACTATTTCTATGTAAGGTTAAGCATTAACTCGCTGAGGAATCTGAATAGTTAACAGCGAAAGTTTACATAACCATGCTGTGACAGTTAAGCAGTTAATATAATCATGTTTATCACAATCAGCGTAGGTACGGACATTTGTCCGTACCTATGTAAAATCGGTAATCGGTATCTGATTAATTATATCAATGGGGATCCACACTGCCAAATTCTCCCTGTAAGTGACGCATTGTTGATGCGGCCAAAGCTATCTGTCATTCCAGTACAGAAGTTGTGTTTTTTTGATTATTTTTTTTGTGTTTTCAATCTGCGAAAGCATAATGCCGTTATGTGCTGTGCCGGTTGTTACAATAATGGTGTTTATTTATTTCCAAAAGACCCAGTTTTAAAAAAGAAGTGGGAAACGGCTATAAAAAGAAAATTAATTAATTTTAGGTAGTTTACTGGAACTATTCACATCATGATAAGCTTCTGGATCGGGAACATTCATCGTATAACTAGATTGTGAAGCTACGACACCAAAATTCCTGGTATCATCGCGGTTTCGATCGTAGAATTCTAACCTAAAAAACAAACATGTACGTGTTTTATTATTTAAGTTGTATTTATTAAAAACCTTGTTATGTAGTTAATTTGTAACACGAATACAACAAAAACAATTTTAACAACCAATTAAATGTAACATTTACAGTAATAAAACTGGATTAACACCCAAATGATTACCTCGCAATAAAATCGCCTTTTTTACCAGATACTTTTGATCCTAGTTTCCGAAGTTCGTCTTTTAGTTCAGATAACTTCATTGACGAATTCATTATGGTAAAATAACATTAGATAGTCACGAAAAACTGTAAATTAGATACGAAAAAGCCCGACATAAACAATAGCAAAATGTTTGACATAGCCGTATCTATGCTGCGCCATCTGCATCAAGCTAGGTACTTAGCCTTGAGTGCACCAACACATATTTAATCAGCCGGTTTAGAATTATACTCGTGCTTCGTTCTCGAGATGAGTAACCTGTAAAACTAATAAATATATTATTTATTTATTCAACTTGTAGTAGTAGATCCAGTTATCATCACTCCACTATATTTGAGGGTAGACATTTTTTTTTTTTTTTTTTTTTTTCCGTCGCTGCCCTTAGTACCCGCTCAATGCCTCATTCGTGGTTTTAGTGTCAATCACTCCATACGTGCGCTCCTGGTTCATATTACAATTTAAAGGTCAAAATGCCTAAAAGGAAGCACGACAACGAGGATAAGGTTTCAAGGAAAATTAGGAAACTAGAAAAAATGCTGAAGAAGTGTAAACGGCGTCGCGGAAGGATTATTTCGTCATCTTCAGAGGACTCCCCGCGCTCCCATCATAACCAGAACGGTATGTACCTACCATTTACACTTATAAGTGACAGTGAAAAACAAGTGACAAACGTGACCCTTATTTAAAGTTAACGCACAAGGACGCCTGCGGGGCTATCCGAGCGTAACCTATTATGACGTCATACGAAATAAATCTCGAGAATTACTCTCGACTATTTTTAACGCAAATGGACGCCTGCGGGGCTATCCGAGCGTACAAAATCTACCTCAGTCTGAATAATCATCGGCAATGAGGATGTACACCTAAGTGTCACGTATGATATACGTGCACATATGTATGCACAAGGACGTCTGTGGGACTATCCGAGCATAGTTTGAGTTACTGTAGCTTATCTTTTCTATTCCGAATACGAAAAATATGGCCTTAAAAATACTTTATTTTTTATTTGTAACGTGACGTACCTACTAAACGTTCGTTACAAGCACCCCCAATCAGACGGAATTTATAAGACCGGATAATAAGTTCTTTTTATCTGGCTGTTTCCAGGTGAGGAAATTCAGAGCCCTTCAGCAGATAATACGGATATAGATTCCATCATTCTCTCAGTAGAACGTCAGACAAATCACGTCACATTATCGCCAGTGCTACCAACACCATCATCATCCACTCTAGCACCGCAGCAGCCAGTGCCTTTAACTTCGCAGGAGGAACCAGCTGTATTAGTGGAAGACGATGGACTGCAACACCTTGAGGGTTTACCGCAAGAATCGAGACTCGATGACGATATCTTAGAAATCCTAGGCGATGACCCGACTACAACTGTAGAATACGGAAAGGACATACGCCAAGAGCTCGCTGCGCGTTTCAATCACATTGCCACAAACGGCATGAATAAAGAGAACCGTAAAGAACTCTGTGAGAAGTATCTTATACCCGGAAATTGCAAGCTGATTGGAGCTCCAGCTTTAAATGCTGAGGTCAAAGCCGCTTTGAACGAGACCACATTGAAGCGCGATAAGCTTATCGAATCTCGGCAAAAACGAATTGCTGCAGCTATTTCTTGTTTAGGGGAAGCACTCTCACATGCTCTGGAACTCAAGGATAAAGATAATGCGCAAATAAAGCGTCTTATGGATGCAGCTCGCCTTATATGTGATTCACAACACAACGACTCGGTATCACGCAGAAATCTTGCCGTCTATTCATTAAAAAAGGAAATGAAAGAGCCGTTGCTGAATACTAAAATTGATACTTCGTTATTTGGAGAGCAACTAACTGATTCATTGAAGGTAGCTAAAGCGGTGACGAAGTCCAGTTCAGAACTGAAATCTCAGTTTAAGCCACCGCCTTCAAAAAACTGGAAAGCCCCAGTCGCGGGTCGCAGGCCACCGGCGACATTCCGAAGGGCTCCACCTGCAGCACCGATGACCTCGGCGCAGTCAGCGTCCCGGCCCCCGCCCCCGCCCCCGCCGACTGCAGAGCCGCGCAACGCACGCGGTCCGTCGTCGCGCAGACCGCCGCCGCCGCCGCCGAGATCCGCGCGCAGGCGATATTAGACGAGGTAAAATATGCAGGACAACTCTCGCATTTTTACAAATCCTGGTCGATAATCACGGGTGACCGTATGTTGCTTTCTTGGATAGACCCGGGTTATAAAATTATATTCTCTAAGACTATAAAACAATTATACCCACTACCGCCCCATAAATACTCCGAATCGGAGAAACTGTCAGTAATTGAATCTATTCAAGAACTCGAAGCATATGGTGCAATATCAACTTGTGACCCCTGTAAAAACCAATTTATTTCAAATATATTTTTACGCCCAAAACCAAACGGTAAAATGAGGCTAATACTGAACCTAAAACAATTGAATAAATTCATAGATACATCACATTTTAAAATTGAAGATTTTCGCACAACTCTAAAATTGATGTCTCGAGACTGTTTTATGGCAACACTTGATATTAAAAATGCCTATCATTTTGTAAAAATTCATCCTGACAGTAGAAAATACCTCAGATTTCAATGGGATGGTAAATTATACCAATTTAACGTTTTACCGTTTGGTTTGAGCACGGCTCCCTATGTCTTCACAAAAATTACTAAACCCATTGTTAAAACTTTAAGATCGGGCGGTTTTCTATCAACTATTTATTTAGATGACTTGAATTTGATAGGGAATTCATACCAAGACTGCGTTAATAACATATTGATAACCAAAGAATTACTATGCTCATTAGGTTTTGTCATTAACAACGAAAAAAGTATGTTAGTACCATCTAATAAATGCAAATATTTGGGTTATATTCTTGACTCCAGCAGATTTGAAGTGTCACTGCCAAAAGAAAAAAGAAAACGTATTAAAGAAGAAGTTTTGAAATTCATTCATCTTGAAACTTGTACAGTGAGACAGTTTGCGCAACTTATTGGACTACTGGTCTCTGCTTGTCCAGCCATAGAGTACGGATGGCTGTATACCAAGGATTTAGAAAGATGTAAATACTTAAATTTAGCTCGTGATGATAATTATGAAAGATTAATGAATATTCCCAATTACTTACAAAGCGACTTAAGGTGGTGGCTTAACGCAATAGATAATTCAGTACATAGAATATTAGAAGACAGATACGAAATTGAAATATTTTCTGACGCCTCAACGACTGGGTGGGGCGCAGCATGCGGCAATGAGACAGCCAGTGGCCAGTGGTCCAATGAGGAGCGCAATAAACATATTAACTATCTAGAACTTCTTGCAGCCTTTATTGCTCTTAAGATATTTGCTAAAAACTACTCAAACTGTCAGATACTTCTTAGAATTGACAACTCAACAGCGGTGTCATACATCGATAGAATGGGCGGTGTGCAGTTTCCACACCTAACAGAAATAGCCAAAAGTATCTGGCAGTGGTGTGAGTCACGAAAAATTTTTATTTATGCGTCTTACATTCGATCAGAGGACAATACAATAGCTGACACTGAATCTAGACGAAATCATCCAGATATCGAGTGGGAGCTCTCGAATTCGGCTTATAATAAATTGACATCTGCTTTCGGTCAGCCACAGGTCGACCTATTTGCAAGTAGGATAAATAAAAAATGCCTGATGTACGTTTCATGGCACAAAGACCCTGACGCTTTCGCAATAAATGCTTTCACTCTCGACTGGTCCGTATTTTTCTTTTATGCGTTTCCTCCTATATCTGTTATTTTAAAAACATTAAGAAAAATTATATTAAATAAGGCGACAGGTATCGTTGTTGTTCCCTTGTGGGAAACACAACCGTGGTTTCCAGTTTACTTGCGATTGCTTGTTAGTCATACTATAACCTTTAACTCCTGTGAAAACGCACTTATCTCTCATTCCAGCCGAGGCAACATCCAGTCGAGCCTTACCCTGGTTGCCGGGGTGCTCTGCGGGCGGCGTTATTGCGACGAGACGTACCCGCAGATGCCGTAGATATTATGCTGGAATCGTTATCCGGCAACTCCGTAAAACAGTACGATGTGTGTCTCAAACGTTGGTTCACCTATGCCAGGGAACATAGTCTCAACTTTTTTGAAGAGAATGTCCCGTCAATTTTATCTTTCTTTACCTATTTATTTAATTCAGGATCCCAATACGGGTCTCTTAACACCTATAGATCCGCATTAGCCTTGCTGATCGGTTCTCACGTGTCAAATGACGATAGGATGAAACGCTTTTTTAAAGGAGTATTTAGGTTAAAACCTCCTACCCCCAAATATGACGTGACCTGGGACACGTCTATTGTTTTAGAAGAGCTCTCGAAAAAGTACCCAAATAGTGACTTATCTTTAGAACAACTATCTAAAAAATAGGCGATGCTCCTAGCCTTGACAACAGCGCACAGAGTGCAGACGTTGTCAAAAATTGATATCAAAAATATAGTTGAAACTGACACGCAAATAACTATAAAAATCCCGGACCGTATAAAAACGTCGCGCATTGGCAGCAATCAGCCAATCTTATACCTCCCGTTTTTTAGACAGAAGCCAGAGATATGCCCGGCAACCACTCTTCTAGCGTACCTAAATAGGACGAGCGAAATAAGAGTATGTAACACTCTGTTTATCAGCCATAGGAAGCCTCATGCGATCGTAGGTTCCCAAACAATTAGTCGATGGATCAAATCGACATTAGACGAATGTGGAGTAGATGTATCGGTGTTCAGCGCGCACAGCACGCGCCACGCGAGTACGTCACGCGCACGCCGGCTTGGGCTCAGCGTTGACACAATCCGCAAAACCGCTGGCTGGAGCGGTACGTCATCCACATTCGCTAAATTCTATGATAGGACTATTCTCCGCAATGAAAATGGATCCCTCGCTAGACTGATTTTAAGTGACTCATAATAAAACGTATATGAATATGTTAAAAAATTATTTACTATGTACCTACATAATTTAATTATTGTTAAAGGCAAGAATAAAACTTTATATGTTAAAAGTATAAGTCGTACTTAAGTTTATACCTACATGTTATGGTTTAAAATGTTAAAATAAATGTAGATTACAATTTAATCTCTGTATTTTACTGATATTTCCTATAAAATGATTCTCTCAAAGTCTACAAGTTGAATAAATAAATAATATATTTATTAGTTTTACAGGTTACTCATCTCGAGAACGAAGCACGAGTATAATTAATGATTAAACGAACTTACCTGTACGTGAAGTTCTATCATAATTATACGAAGTGCTTCGTTCGAAGAGATGAGTAACAAACTCCCGCCCATCCCAATACGTACGCGAATACGCACACGCATCCCAGTACCTATTATAGGAAATATCTTAAACTGGAGTGATTGTTGGCTCCAAACTAAATGAGGCATTGAGCGGGTACTAAGGGCAGCGACGGAAAAAAAAAAAAAAAAAAAAAAAATGTCTACCCTCAAATATAGTGGAGTGATGATAACTGGATCTACTACTACAAGTTGAATAAATAAATAATATATTTATTAGTTTTACAGGTTACTCATCTCTTCGAACGAAGCACTTCGTATAATTATGATAGAACTTCACGTACAGGTAAGTTCGTTTAATCATTAATTATTTGATATATTTTGTATAAGAAATCTGTAAAATAACCGTCAATTGAAGATTACCAGCTATTTAAAATTTTGTGAACTTGGGTCTTAGTTTTTTTAAATAAACAGGATAAATGGAGCAACTTTAACAACTATTTGCCTACCTATGTTTACTGTGTAATCGATTTATAAGCAAAAACCACAGCTGAGACTTCTTGAATGGGCTATCAATGTGTTCTGTGCGCGCATTGCACAAGCAAGCTCAGCGTGGTTTAACGTAGCTCTTGTGGAAACAGCTGTGCGCTCCCCTTTACACATTACCTGAGCATCCTTATGTGCTCAGCACGTGTTGTATGCCCGCGCCTCATACGCAAACAATCTTTATTCGGTGTCCCTGAGCGTAATATAATCAGGATAGTCCCATCCTAAACTTATGCAGAGAGGATAAATTGACAACTTAAAAAATATGACTTTTCTCAATATTTTTTAAAATAAACCGTCTGTAAAGGAATAGACAGACAAGTCCAATAGACAAGTATGAAAAACCATCTGTCCATATGTACTTATACGATGTTTCATTTGCCTAACACTAATGAAATATGTAAAGTGATAATATAATATTATGTTTATAAGTAAAACATGGGTGCATGTCTATTAGTGTTTAGGTTTTTAGCAAATCCAATTTAATTGGTTACCAGTGTATGTATAATAACCGTAGTACCTACGTAAACCTATGTGAGGTTGTATCTTTACCTCACATAGGTTACATTTTTAGGGTTCCGTAGTTAACGAGGAAATATCGTTAATTAAGTCATTATAAAACATTAGAGTTTTGTAAATTCAGAGATCCGTTTGCGAAACAAAAAGCTTTAGCATAAAGTAAAGTTTTATGGCCAATAAGTGTTTCACCCCTTAGTACCAGGCAAACAGTTACTTTTGGATGCGTAATAAAATGTATCATTTAAGAAGATTATAAGTAATTTAAAAGAAAAACTAGCCCGGCTAAGTAGGCGAACTTAAAAAATGTAAAAGGGGAAATTTCGTAGGAACTCCATAGAAAACTTACTGCATAAAATAAATAACTTTGTAATTTCACCATTGTTATGAGAGACGGAAACTACGGAACCCTATACTTGGTCGTGGTCCGACACGCACTTGGCCAATGCCAAACAGAAAAGGTCATATTATCATAAATGTTAAAGTTTGTATGTTTGTTATTCGATCATATGATGCTCTCTTTTCTGCTTGTAACGATCTGAATTTATTTCCATATCTGACTACGAATACCAGTAACCTTGTATTTCGCACATACTTAATTTATGAGTATTATTATTTATTTTTTACCTGAATATGTATCTAAAGACACTGGTTTATTCGTCTCCGTCTTAAATAATGGATAATTATTTTTATAACTTAAGTAAGTATTTTGCAAGTTTTTACGAAATCAACTTTAATTTCGCTCACAATAATTTTTATGAGCGAAATTAAATTTGATTAAACAATGTACTTATTTTGTATAATATTTTAATATCCGACACTATGAATCAAGTTGGTGAACCTAGTCACTTACAATAATGCTATTTTACTCGTCTTATTAACATTTGTTGACCGTCCATAGTATTTACTGATTAAAGGTAAAAAAATAAATAGGTAAAAAAAATAAGGAATGATTATAAAATAAGAATAATTGCTTCTTTAGCTGTATGTTGTAATGCTTACTATAAGTAGGTACTTACTTAATTTTCTATATGTTAATAACACAATTATTTTCACGTAATTATTTTTTAAAGGTACTTCATGTTCACAAGGCTGCATCCTGATTAATATAAGAGTTTAACGAAATATTAATAGCCTTCACAAATACTCAACAGGAAATGGACAGCCGTGTGATCCTATAGGATGTGTGACACTATCGAGTATCGACACACCTGCCAACGACTCCTGTGGTTGTTAGTTTAGCAATATGATCTGTGTAATAGTAATGCATTATTATTAATTTAATTCGTATATGTATGGTCTAACTTTATTCTTTTTACAGGGTGGTTCTACTGTTCTAATATACAAAACTTTCATTAAAGGATCAGCATGGAAATGTAAAAAAAAAAGTTTTTGCATAAGGACTGTAACAGGAGATCAGTGGTCTAAAAACAGGTGTATTTTCGTCGTTGTGTCGGTGTTTGTATTCATCAAATGCCCAACAACGTTTACCATGTGTTCAACATCAAAATATTTACAACTTACCTACACGCCTTTTTCTTGGGGTTCCAGTATATTAGAGCAGCCGAATCATCCCCTAAAAGGAATACAGTTAATAAAGTATAACATATATTTTATAGATACTGCCCTACATATAACATGTATTATATAGATACTGCCCTACGTATAACATATATTATATAGATACTGCCCTACGTATAACATGTATTATATATATACTGCCTAAGCGAACGAAGAGTAAACCTTGTACAAAATACTCTCTTAGCACACCTACTTACTTTGAGAAATAAATTAATAGCCTCCTGAACAAAAATTAGTTGACCTTTTTGGTGTAGTAATGCACGCTCCATCCAAAATAAGTACGACACCAGTGATAGCGGGTTCGAATCCCGCTAGAGACAAATGTTTGTGTTGATCACGAACAAATCGTAATCACATCAACCTGTCAAGGGATAAACATAGTATTATTATATCCAAAATATCCCTAGACAGTGTTGACTAGTATAAATACTAGTTCATGGATGTATAGGCATTTAAGGATCTATCCGTAATCTTGGTTGCTGTAGCACAAGCTTATACCTACGTAACTGGGGCTAGGGCAATTGGTGTAATTCTTGGAATTTAATTTACTTTTATTATTAATTATATTCACTAAATCAGTCTTCCAGTTCTCTCATTGATATACCGTGTGAGAAAACCGTTACTCAAACCATTGTTATTACTATCATAACGATTTATGCTAATTTAAATAAATCACGCGATTAAAAATATTCGATCGGTTATTTTAACAAAAGGGACCGGGTCACAAACTAGTGCATATTTATATTGAATTAATTATAAACTAGTTTCATTTGTGTATCCGATCTGTAGGTGAACTGTGAACTGAATGACCCTTTGAAAGACGAGCCGACCTATCGGAAGCTGCTGGCAGGTGTTCAATCCGTTCCCATCGCCACATAATGCCCTTGTTAAAGTTTTCCCGGTTTTATTAAGTAAATAGATCTTGTCCCGATAATGACAGTTAATTCCAAAAGACAGATTCATTTATAATAGAAGTAAAATGTGTTAAGCTAAAGAATACTATCTAAAAATCTTCCCGAGGATACCTACAATGCATAATTTATTTATTTATATTAATTAAGGATCCAAATAACTATCTTATTAGTATCTACATCCAACTTAAAACTAATTAGCTTTTACACGACCCGCCTACAATAAGTGCCAATATTATACGACCTCGTCCTCTTGGTGTCGCTCCGGACTACAAAACCAGAGGTTGCGGGTTCGAATCCCGCAAGGGGCAAATGCTCGTGCAAAAGTCATGGATGTATATAAACGTATATAAGTATGTCTATCCGTTATCCTAGTCGCTATAGCTAGCACAAGCTCACGCTTAGTTTGGGGCTAGGTAATTGGTGTTTGTTGAAACAATTTAATTATTAATAACATAATACTTTTACATCTAATTCTTTAAGAACATTCATAAGAAAGAAACTTCACTCACTAATTACAGGCTACTGTTAGATGTTAGAAAATTTGATTAATTTTATGCGGATCACAGGCGACGGCGAAATATTGTCAACCGCTCATGAAAAATTAAAATAGGGTGATAATTGAGGTGTTCATCTTACACCAAGCACTTAATCAGAACAATAAAGTCCAGATGATTCTTGAGTAACCAGGTTAGAGGTGGTGGTGACAGATCTCAGCTGCATAACGCATAAGGATAGCACATTATGGATACGGTGCAATGAACTCGCAACAGCCAAATTGGATGTGGATGCTCTGCGTGTCCTATTTCAATTCTGGCGCTATACATACATAAATGTATAAAAGTGATCATTTACTAACTTAAAAAGGAATTAGATTCCAAAAGGATTGGTACATGTCTGGCAGGGCGCACCCATAATTCTTTTAAAGAATTAAGGGTGTGTGATTGAGTATTTAATATTTTATAGGGGCAATACTAAATAATTTTGAAAAACCCGTCCTTTGGGCAACAGAATATAATATAATACAACCGAACCATGGCATGAAAATGGCAGAATAAAAACTTATATTATTCCCATCGGCTTGCATCGTTTCTTTTAAAGTGAATAGTGAGAGCTGATATTGGTAAATCTAGATAAATATGACTATACTACTATTATGACGAACGCAAAATCACATGTTGTAGGGTAGATGTATGATGTTGAACCAACGCCCTACGAGTGTCCTCTGGCCTCAGAACTACATAATTGCCTCAACCCTTGTTATCTTATCAGAATGTTAAAGAAGCCGGTGTGAATGCCGACGCACATGTGTTTGCGCAGGCGCACGTGTTCATTCAAGCAGTCGGCCGACCTCGGGAGGGACAGGACAACAGGCAGGAGGGATGTCGAGACCTACTTATGCGATAGGACAGATATCCGTTGTCCACGTATGGCTCATAAAATTGCGACTTGCAACACCGTGTCCGTGTAGGTACTTACCTATTTATGACTAATTTTTGATGTCCCGTGTCCCTAGTGGCCTAGTAGGCCTAGTGCTTTATATTATTATTTAGACCGGGATACAGAATATTTAGCACAGGACCTAATAGGTATGCTTTCTGTGAACCGAGCCGCATACTAAGTTCATTGTTTCGTTTTATCGGGATCATAGACAGGGGTAGAGAAGCAGGCATTTTTCAACCTAAATAAGTTTTGTTGATTGGATCAGGGTAGAATTATTATGTATGAGGAAGTAGGCACCCGTGGTCAGTACCCACAAAAATAAAAACACCTACGTACCTAGGAACTGCTAGAACAGATATTAGATACCTACTTACTTATTTAAAAACCCTGTGGAAGATCAATATAAGTATTAGAAAAATATGTAAGAAAAATATGTATTACATGTAAATTGATTAGGAAGTACTTCAATGATAGCAAATGTACTTCAATGAGACCATCGATTGTAAGTTTTATCAAGAAGGTAGATACAAATGTCCTAGATACACATAAACGTCACTGGCACTGGCTGATATTATTTACAAGAAGGCCTTTATAATATCACCATGATGGGGAACGTTAGATGCACCTTTAAATAGGTGCGATAATGAAGTTACCCATGAGAACCAAATAGATACCGAGTAATTGGGGTAGCTAAGATGATAAAAACCCACCTGTGCCTGATCCTGGGTGATATTTGGCAACTTTGGTCATTTTAGGGTAACTTTACGTAACGGTCATATTGTACGATAGCGAAGTAACTATTAAGTATATAATCCAGATAGCTTCTTGCCAATTTAGGGTAGGTTTTGCTACGTAGGCTTAAAGTTTTGTGATTTAAAGGCGTAAATCTTAAGAAATTGTTTCACTAATTTTGGTTAAAAGTTAAAGATGAATTTAAAAACACTATCATGCTTGAAAACCGTGATCAAGTTTTATTTACTCGTAGTATTGGTCTAAATACATCAGTTTGAGTAACTTTAAACCCAAGCTTGTCACGTAAGCAATTTTCTGTAATACCCAACGCAAGCAAAAGCAATATTCAGTTATTGTTTTAATACGGTAATACGTTTCCATTTGAGGGTCGCACGCAGGTAACATTAGCAGTAATTCATTCGATAACTGGGGTAGCGTATCAAACATCATTCTAAATTTGTAATTGTTACGTTTTTGTTGGTCATCCCTACAGGCCGGCAATATGGTGCGCGGCAGTTAATTTCATTAAGAGCTTATTAAGCGGGCACGCGACTGCTGACAGTTGCGTACTGCGCGTACGCCGCCCGCCGCCCGCCGCCCGCGCCTCGTGCCGCGATCTAATCGAAAAACTTATAGCCCGTAACGCCATTCATTTGCAACGCTACACGCTGATGCTACTCCCGTAGTTTGCTTACCATTACTATTGTGTACAATAATTTTTACACTACAATATTATTTTAGTCCTTAAAATGCTGGTAGGTAGGGTAGACTCTCTTCAGGAGTAATCATTCATAACTTAGGTAATGTTGCTGTCGCAGTCGCAGCAACACGATCGCATTATGGTGTCTTCAGAAAATTCCAATAAACCATAACATCACTCTCACGTCAATATTATTTTTTAAATCCTTGTATTTGTATTGAACTCCATCGAAATCATCTTCAATCAATCTTCAGCAGATTCTTAAATTGACGTTTAGGTATCTATTGTAATCAAAACGGTAGGTAGTGTGTCTTATCCGACACGACGCGCATCCGTTTTGACTCGTATGGAAAATCGCCAATGATTAAAGAATCTGCTGAAGATTCCTTATTTTCATTTGCTATGAAAAAACGGCTTAATTTCCGTCCGCAGTTTGCAAGTACCTACGCAATGATTATATTCATATATCATGTTATAACATCGTCGTAAAGTTCAGAAACATTAGTTGATGAAGTTACAACATGACACACGACGAATGTGGTCACGCAGAGCTGATCACCGGCGTCAGGTGGTTGCGCACCCCTACCGCATAAATAACACTACCACGCTATACTCATCCACTCATTACTATTTATGGTAAGAATATTTTGGGTTGGGTACATTGTCTTGTATTGTAACTTCGCAAGATGATCTTGTTAACAACTTTTATACCACTAACCAAGTCACTTCCCTTACTAAGGTTCCAATAGGTATTTGTGCTAGGTTACTTTAACTCTGTTACCACGCCTAAACCAAACCATTTTAAATAGATATGGAGATATCTTGATACTTTGAGACATATTGGATGTTTTTTATACGGGAAGTAGCCCTATAGGGGGTGAAAAGAGGAATTAAAGTTAACACGGACCATTCATTGCACGGGGAAAATCGAGGGAAACCGCTAGTTAAAACAAATACAACGCAAATCTCGGAAAGGATTTTCCTGCATTATGAAACAGAGATAACACGAAGAGAAAATTGCTTTACTTACTCAATAAAAAATGTTCACAATACTTATTTATTTAAGCTATTTTAGAATACGAAAGGATGAATACTACTTACCTACTTTATAGCAATATAACTCAAATGGTCGACTAAACGCGGCATTCTCCACCAGTCATACAAGTGATTCGCTATGCATGCGATTGCTCTTCCAATCCAACCGAACTACAGAGGACGTTAGGCACGAACTTTTGTTACTGCTTCTACGTCCAGTGAACTGGCATTTATTTCATCACTACTATGAGAATGTATTCAAAAATTTACCAAGAAATTGCTTGTTTTCTAGCATTTTTTATTTTAATGTTTAGCAATAACAAATCAAATGCATGCTGCATTACACCGCTTCCGGTCAGTGTACATGTATTCAGAGTTTACCCATTATCCTACCCTACTCAAGTGCAGTTTGTTTAGATTCGGATGGGGATTTGGCGAATGATATTGTTAATAGAATGGTTCCCACAGCTTCCAGAGGGGTGAGTGCGCGACCTGCCACGGACGGCTAGTTGATTTGTGTGTTATTGTTGACGCTGCAGTCTGCATGGTGCGATCGGTTTCAGCACGCACTCCCACGAGCAGCGCTGCGCTGCGCATACGCAGATGCGGGCCGCCAGGCGCCGCCTGCGCCGCAGCGTTGTCACTAGTGATGTGTCAACTCGATTAACTGGTAAAAGGTAGTACTGGTGTGTTTGTTGAAACAATGATTTATTATTTATGATTTACTAATTTGAGTTAACCCGAGTTACACTTGATTGACTCGAATTAAGTATTCGTTCTAAGTTTAGGCCGGCCAGTGGGCTCGATTTCAATGCACCCTGTCTAATATTAAATCAGTCTCTCTCTTTCACTGTCAAACAAACGAAAAGAGACAGACTACAATAATTTAGAAACGTCAAATTAAGTGATGCAATATCTTACGTATTTTTACAAGTTTTTGCGAGTATACGTCTAACGTTAGTCGTCATCTAATGACATCCCTACTAAATTGTCTATGGATTCTATAATTTCCTTAGCAACGGACAGCTGTTTAGCCTGACGTTTCTAAATTAATATAGCACGTCTCTTTCCATTTGTATGACAGTGAAAGAGAGAGACTGATCTTAAATTTAAACTTAGATAGGGCGCATTGGAATCGAGCCCAGTACCTACTTATTTGAATAAAATAAACAAGCAAGCAAGCATGTGTTTACGAAGTAACCAAAATACTAAATTGATAATACTTTAAGTCTAAGTAACACATAACTTCTAATACTATGTTTACAAAACTATAAAGAAAACTGACACAAAGTCTGAAAAATTATAAGTAAGGTTAAAAATATTTCATATTCAGCACTAACCCCCAACCCGAGTTGTGTTACTCATGCTCAATTTGAGTTAGGCTCGAGTCATCTCGAATGAGTTTTATCCCGAGTTGGCACATCACTAGCTGTCACTAACAATATTGTCTCACGAGTGACCCTCGTGGGAGCCCTGGAAATTAATTCCGCCCATGGGAACAGGAGCACTCGAACAATATTGCACAATGGGTTCACCGCTCAGTGTCCGCATTGTTAATCTTGTTATTATTGTATCATTTATTTTCTAAAATATGCTATCTGTATCAGCAGATGGTGGTTACTGGTTCACCAATGTAATTGTAAATTACGTGAAAATATTATTAAAAAACTTATATAAATTAGATATTGCAGTTATCACCTACTAGCTTAATGATACTTAACATTTTACTATACTCGTAGGTTTAAATGATAGTGATAAGAGTTCCATGCTTTCTCAATAAATATTTCTTACTTATTCTGGACCACAACACAATACATGGAGTGTTCTGAAAATCAAAGGAATAGTCTGAATAACGAACTTATCGTACCGTAAAAGTTTTATGAGAAATATTTATTTATATTTTTAAAGAAAAACAACTGCCCTTAAAAACGCACTATAGTATAGTTGGTCACTATTAAGTCGGTGCCAACATACACGTACTACACGAAACGTAAGGTATGAATATTCTAAATTGGCACCAACTTCCTTCCACGTTTCTTTCACTTGGCGATAAAAAAGTTATTTCCAACCATTTTAGTGCGTTTTTGAAGGCGATTAGTTTTTAATTATTTTAAACTTATTCATTTAACCATTTTCAGTTAATAGGTACTCTGATTGCCCGTACTTCCTAACACAATACCGCAACAGTAGACAAAGCGTTTAGAAAATAAAAACTTTGTTGTAGCTATTTTCTATGATGATTATAAGAAAGCATTCGATACTTTAGAATTGAAAACACTTTTAAAAGCAATGGATTTTGTATACTTATATAGCTATTTATATTTATTTAGTCTTCATAATAATCTTATTAATTGTCAGTGTAAACTTATTGAAAAAGTAAATTTTGTTACCTATCTCGGTGTTAAAGTTGACTCAGACTTCTCGTGGTCCCAACACGTAGATTATATATGTAATAAATTAAGAAAACTCCTAGGTAAATTTTATTATTTAAGTTTGAGAGTTCCTGCCACGACATTAAAATGTTTGTATTACTCTCTAATAGATTCAGATTTGGATTACGCTCTTGATAGTTATGGTCTTATTTTCAAAGCACATATAGATAAGCTGGAAGCACTTCAAATTGGATTCTTAAAATTATTAGTAAATAAAAAAACTAAACCGTCCGAAAAGCAGACCACAAAAGCGATGGCGCGACAATCTGGACCAATATTATGAGGACTGGCAAACCCTTACCGGCAACAGGGACAGTGGGATACAAACGGCTAACAAAAAAAACTAAAGCTAAATGTAAAGAATTTTACATATTTTAAATAATTTTGTATAGTCAACAAAATTATTTAAAATATGTAAAATTCTTCCAGTTAGTCCTAAGCATAAGTATCAGCTGGCAATCAGTAGTCATGACTCCTGGGAGCGTCACCTGACGCTGCTTAAATACAAACAGTGTACAAGATCGATGTCTTCAGGTAAATTTGAAGTACCAAGGGTTAAGAATTACTTTGGAGACAGAACCTTAAAGAAGCGATTACCGTACCTTCTCAATAGTTTACCGGAAGACATCCGTCGAGAAAGATATAGGGGTAAATTTAAACGTAAATTAAATAAATATTAAGTGAGACTTACTTGATCCTACAGACAAACTGTGTATGCAGTTTTGTAGGACTCTGTTCATAAAAAATGTAATAGTGTTGTACGCATGATAAATAAATAACTAAAGCTGCGGTAAAAGTATTCACGAACTTCTAAGCGTTATGAATTATCATCATCAGGTCAGCACCATAAAACTAATACTCCCGGATGTACCTAAACGCTGAACACCTTAGGATGCTGTAACAAAAACGGTATACGTGCCTATAAAATCTAAAGAGTTCCGTCGACTTTTCCAAGATTCCACCATCACCAAGATCCTGACTTGGTGAAAATTGGACCCCTTCTCGAGTACCTATGTTCTTTTAATTATGATAAAACCAATAATTTTTAAAAAACGATCTACAACTAAAGGACAAATCGGTAAGCAGACATTAAAAAAACCGGGCAAGTTCGAGTCGGACTCGCGCACTGTGGATTCCTTACAAACAAAGGTTTTTTTCTACGATGTTATCACAAATTCGCGGTTTGCGGACTTTTTCCTTTATTTGTACTACTTGCTGTTGCCCGCGACTTCGTATACGTGGACTCGATGATACAAAATATTTTATACTCCCGTCGCCATCCAGCTATCATGATCTCTTAGTCTACCATGTCGTAAGGAGAAGAGAGGAATGAAAAATCAAGGTCAATTTTTGGTAAGGTTACTATCACCTCGCCGTCCTCCTCTGGTAAGAAAATTTCGCATGGCAGTGACACCGACTCTAAAACTAAATTTTGTCGTATATCTTTCTTAGTAAAAGTGTAAAGGATTTTTTTAAACTTTTTAGTTTCCTTTATTGAAGGCAGTTTTATTCGTGTGTAAAAATATAGGTAACTATAGTATTAGTGTTCAGAAAAAAGTCAGACTTAAATCATACCGCAATAGATGAATGCGGTTTAGCATTTATTTATTGTGTCCCTAGCCTACTCAAAGGTCGGTTTGTAAGTCACTACTATCGTAAAGTTATTATTATAATTAGAATCCTCTCGTATCCCACTGC
Organism: Pyrausta nigrata; assembly: GCA_949316185.1. Classification (NCBI taxonomy): domain Eukaryota; kingdom Metazoa; phylum Arthropoda; class Insecta; order Lepidoptera; family Crambidae; genus Pyrausta; species Pyrausta nigrata. The sequence goes on from OX438938.1 coordinate 11,530,173, forward strand.
AGGGCAAAGGCCTCCCCACCCTTTCTCTTATAACGTAAAGTAAGTAAGACTATTCTTACACTTGTAGTTCAATTTCCGTTAGTGATAAGTACTCGTAGTATAAAAAAATAGGGCCAATTCACTTAGATCTTTCATTAATAATATAGTAATTTAACAAAATTTCGACAAACTGTTTGTGGTGAAAGTATCCATAAACTACTTAGCGTTAAGGTCAGCACCATCAAATTATGACTCCGAAATGTAAACGCTTAAATACCCAAATTAATGCTAATTTGCTACAGCAAATACATGCTATACATGCCTATAAAATCTGAAGGATTCTCTCGATTTCTCCAGGTTTCCGTCACCAGATCGTAACTTGGAGACAGTAGGATTACCTTTCGAGTTTGAAAATCAGTCTGAAGTAATTTAGCATATTAATTTCTCCAGACCTTCAATTTGTGTAAGTCAATAGAAAATGCTCATCACGCTGAACAATGTTCCCAACGGCGCTCTATTCATATCTCTTATAGTTGAGCTAAGCTGCTAGCTAGGGTTCTATATTAGTTGCTCAAGACCTTCAATTTGTGTACGTCAATAGAAAATACTTATCACACTCAACAATGTTCCTTAAGGCGCTATATTCATATCTCTCATAGTTGAGCTGAACTGCTAGGGTTCTGTATAAGTGGCTCCAGATCTTCAATTTGTGTACGTCAATAGAAAGTGCTCATCACGCTGAACAATGTTCCCTAAAGCACTCTATTCATATCTCTTATAGTCAAGCTGAGCCGCTAGGGTTCCATATCAGTTGCTCCAGACCTTCAATTTGTGTGCGTCAATAGAAAATGCTCATCACGCTGAATAACTTTTCTTAAGGCGCTGCTTTCATATCTCTTTTAGTTTAAGTGTACTGCTAAGGTTCCACGTCAGGTACTCCGATCTTCAAAATAAATTATAGCCTAGTATTTGCCCAGACTTAATAGCTACACAATAAAAAAAGTTTCATTCAAATCCGTTCAGTAGTTCCGGAGATTAGCGTGTACAAACAGACAAACAGACAAACAGACATACAAACAGACAAAAAAATTAAAAGTTGTAGATTCCTATTCTGTTACTATTTTAACATCACCCTCAATTAGTTTTTGGTAAAAATACTCAATGTACAGACGCATAGGTTTTACAGTTTTATTATATGTATAGATAAGACCTCCCTTCTTGCCAAATTTCATGGTTCATGGGAAGTACCCCATAGGTTTTGATTCCCCTAAAAATTGTTAGAAAATAGGGCACAACTATGTACTTAGTTCCTCCTTCTTTTTTGAAGTCAGTTAATACTATAATAGAGATTTTCGTACCTACAAGGAATCAGTCTCGTTTAATACGTCTTTATATTTTTAACGTATTAAAATAGCCTAAATATAAATGTAAGTACACTCAAATTGGCAAGAATAACGTTTGCACACAACCAAGGACCTTTTAGGCAAGTGTAATTTATGCAACTCCATTGCGCAAGACTAAGTAGATCCAAAACCCACCTTTCTTCGTGAAGTCAGTGAAAAAGCTAATATGAATTTAATGTGTTATACATTAGACGCATTAATATGTTTGGTGCTCACGTATATTTACCAGACAATTCGCATGCATTTAAATGCGAACTTACCAATAATATTTTACAACATCTCGACATTTGTAACAAGAGGTAAGTAAAATACCCACACACAAGAAAATTAATATGAGCTTAAATTAGCCGAAACATCGATATGTTGATGCCTAGCGGTTCAAACCTAGAAATTAATTTGGTACCTAAGTAAGGTGATATTTTGAGTCTGGGATCCCTCCCAGTTAGCGTTTTTACACCCTAGGGCAGTTTTTATAGAGGAGGTGAAAAGAGGGATGAAATTGAGTATCAAAAATTATCCGTATGCACGGGTAAAGTCACAGGTACCCGTAGTGTAAGTTTGATAAAAAGGTATCCCGTATCACCATCCTCCTGGCTGGCCGATTGTGATACAACAAACAGACACTTGACCCGTCAAAACAGCCGTCATTATACGTCGTGTGTTGGATTAGCATGGATTTGCCTGCTGATGGGCAGCATGAGACGCCATTGCACCGCGCCCCGGCCCGCGCACCCCGCCGGCGCCCTCGCGCCAGCAGATGCTCTATTAATATTCTATCACGCATAACATTGGACGCAATTTGTAAGTCCGGTTGCTATACGGTCAAACTTTTCATCGACACATCTGTCTGCTGATACATGGAAATTTATCACTTCTGAAAACATTTACGGAAATATATGATCTACCTACCGGTGTCTATCAATATCTCCCTAGAAGATGTTCTATTTCATGAATAGAAGATCTAGACACGGCTGAATGTATAATGTGTCTGTGTCTAGATTTTATATTCTAACGTCTGGTAGGTATGAAGCCAAAATCGCATTTTAAGGTAGGTTCTGAATTTGTAATTCTGTAGGTATGCCGCATACCTTACTAGACAGGCTATTTCCATCTGGACTAATTTCATACACCAATAAAACTTCCCCGAGACTAATTGTAATCGTACGAGTAAAATAGCTCTACCTACTGAGTGAACAACTTAGCAACAATCCACATCCTTTGCAAAGGAACAAGTTGGCTGCTTACATTAAATTGACGTAGATGCCGTGACGTTAACGAAAACCGATTATTTTAAAAAGTTTAAAATGGAGATAAATAAATATTAGATAGCTCTTGACTACATTTGATCACTTGTTACAAGATTATAAAATCTTCAACTAAAAGTCAGCCAGAGTCGATAACAATGTATTTATATTCCGTAGAATGCACGACACGAGCCAGTAGGTAGATGTCGAACTTAATACATTTCGCTTTAATTTGAATCGTCTGTATAAATCACGACAGTTTCGGTTATCGAATGATAATATCTACAAAACAAATGCTTTGTTTTTGCAACAAGGAATGAGATTGATGGTAAACAATTACACAGGATGCTCCTGGGGCATACATCTAAAATGTGTTGCATCGGAAACTAGCTTTTTCTGAAGTCTGCGATGCTAATATATGAGTGGTAACAAATCGACTTCAGAGGAGCCATCCATCGTCCCATTTTATATGTTATCTCCGATTTGATTTTGCTGCATAAGGATGTACCTATAGTGGTATCAATAGAACATTATACTAAATTGATAACCACCCATTTATTATATTGAACAAGCCGGATGTTTACCATATTCTACATATAGTAGTTTTGGTACCTACATGTCGCGCACACTTATCGCTTTCTTGTTAGCCGGGTTATAACGAATCAAGGCTTATTAGGCCAATTACTAGGGAATTAATAACGCGAGAGGTTACATTCCTAACTATCCTTATACTAAGGGCGTTTTAGAGTCGTGCATGCAATTTGATAACGAACGCAAGATTGAAATACAACTTTAAAACACCCTAAAACCTTAAGAGGGCTGTAACAAATTGAAAGCTGAGCTGTTTTTGACGAACAGTACTGAACCTACAGGACCTATTAATCGAAGATCAGACAGATACCTTCCGGTGTCGTGGACAATTCACTACTTTTATATACCACCAACTTCCTGACTCCGGAGCTGTGTCTGAGTAATTTCAAGACAGACACAGTAATTTTAACACTCGGCCTGACTCGGGATTCGAACCCGGGACCTCGTGGATAGTACCCAGCGTGCTGACCACTAGACCAACGAGGCAGAGGTGCCTCGGAAAGCCGTTGGTCCTGCGCCCGATCTCTCTACGGTCATGTCGGACTGCCGTCTCACCGAGTTATGAGAGTGAAGGAACGGAGAGTGCACCTGTGTATTGCGCACACACTTGTGCACTATAATATGTCCCGCGCAGTTGACTAATCTCTGTTGAGACAGGCCGCCGTGGTCGAAATTCGGCTAAGAGGTCACTTGTATATAGTAATTAAAATGTATTATGTACTGCAAAAGATTGTCAATAACAGAACGGAAAAGAGCACAAAACAAGATCTTATATTTTTTGGTGTTCTTTTATGTTAATTCTTTGGTGTAAGTACAAAATGAAATTTTTAAAAGCTGCCAACATTTGTTACAGCCCTTTTAACTTCTGGGTACTGAGTGTTCCGGTAACATTTAAAACATCATCATTATAAAAAAAATTTAGAAATATACTAAGACTCACATGCCTACCTAAGTACTGTTTGTTTTCATTGATTTAGAAAAGGCTTTTGATAGAGTCCCAAGAGATCTTAAGTGGCATGCCTTAAGAGTGCTTAATGTCCCCGAACAGTATGTGAGAATCATCAAGGACATGCACAACAATGTTAATACAACCGTCAGAAGCCTTGCCGGTCTGTCTGAAAGCTTCGATATAAAGTGGGAGTACATCAAGGTGGCGCTCTAAGCCCATTGCTATTCAACATCGTTACGAACTAAACGGCAAAACACAAAATACTGCACCCTGGAACTTATTATATGCTAATAATGTTGTGTTGATATCTGACCGCAAATACAGTCTTTAACAAAAACGGTGGTATGGCCATGTAATGCGTAGTAAGTAGGTAGGTAGACCGTACGTTTAAGTCGTGAAGAATCCGTTCCATCGCAACAGGCAAAAGGGGAAGAGATAGACTGCAAGCCACATGGGAAACGACAGGACAGGGACATAAAAACTCAACTGCTTGAAAACGTCTACATGTTTTACCGAAGCAAATGGCGTGACATGGTCAAGAAACCGACCTCGTGAATCGGGACAAAGGCGAGGACAAAAAGAGAGAAGGGACGATTAGGTAGGTTAGGTTAGGTAGGTAGAAATAAACACCTAGGGTTCCTATGTACCTATTAAGTAAATACATGAGGCAGTCAGGATTATAATCAAAGAACAGGATTTCTGCTAAGTACCTACTCTCTTCTTCTCTTCTCATTGAATAAATAATCATGATTTTTTCTACAAATCCCGTCTGCCGACAAATACATACTAATTTGATATTTCGTGGCGCACAGTCGATGGTGGGACAAAATAATGGCACAGCCATATCGCTCATATCACACGCTTTCATCTGAGTACAAGCGCGGAGCGGCGCCCGCGCAGACCGACGCTTCGGAGTTAAAATCGATTACGCCTCCGCTTTCAAGCTATGAATATTTTAACTGATCCGCATGATTGACTCATTGTTAAAGCCCCGTGTCATAAGAAGTAACGTTTAGATTGATCCGGAAAGAAAGCTATTGTGATGAATAGGTACGAACTTTAGCTGTAAATCTAGGTAGGTACGTGATTTCGCTCGATCTTACCAATACGATTCATAAATCTATACCATAAGCCTTCGTCATAGGTCACTGCTATCATGTCTCTTGCTTGTTTTTCTTTTTTTCTACTTTATTATTATTGTTTGTAATGTCATCATAATATGCTTTTTATGTTAATGTACTTAAGAATTTACCCCTGGCATCCGCTGAAAATCAGTGTCGTGGTTTGCCAACGGCTACCACGACTAATGCTGAGTCGGATGCCTTTTCGGTAGATCATATTTTTATAATTTGTAAATTGTTTCTTGTTCACCGATCTCCGAATAAATGATTTTTCTTTCTTCTTTCTTTCTTTCTTTAATGAGACTAAAGTGCCTTGCATTTTGCAACTTCGTGCGAAACACCATACGACAGTGCAGAAAATGCATATTTTCATTTTCTCTAGTACTTATTACCTAAACCTAACTACATTGATTACATTTCTCTTTGAAATTGATACCTACTTTTAAAACTTAATAAGACTCCTTAGAAACCTATGACCTGTGAAAGTCAACCTGTTTATTATTACATACCTAGGTCTACCTACTTGAGACCAACAAAAAAATATCACGCTATGATTTTAATCGGTGTTTTTTCCCTGATCGGACAAAATTGAATAGTTCACGTTTTTATAAATAAAAGTTGTACGCGGAAATATGTGGAGGTCGCGGTACGTGGGTACCTGTGTCAAGTGTCACGGACAGGCCGGCCGGCGGGAGGCGCGAGGGCAGGAGGCACGACCGGCATTGTGCGCGCGCGCACGACGAGACGAATCACTGCGCGGGCTTCATGACCCATTAAACGCGGTCACGAAATCATTTTACCAGCCTCTTTCACCGACACCAGCTGGCAATGTCGTCGCCACTGCCAAAAACATTTCCACGATCCATTCCCACGAACTTACAATACTACTGTGAAATTATTTTGTTACTCCGGCAGCGATCAGAAGGATCTTTGAACAACATTTCGTAGACTGAAATCAAGTCTATAGCTAAGTAGGTATGCAGTACCTTATACCACAGATAATAGTGCGATCATGTCTTGTAGGATAAAAATGACTACTTGGTTAATAATAATAATATATCCCCGGATGAAGCAAATCATATAATATCGATCGAACTTGACTTCCAGAAGTTCGTTTGATCATCAATTATATATACACTCATAAAATTATTTAAAAATAAATAACGTTTTTATAATTTAACGCTAAAACTCTTCTTCTAAGGGCGGATTCGAAGTTGGTAAAACGTAACCAAGTTATCTGGTAGTATTTTTCAAGGAGTAGATAGATAATGTTATCCTTCAGAGATAGCTGTACCTACTCGTGTAAGTTTTAGTAGTTTGGTTGAATCCGCCCTTAGAACTTAAAATAAATCGCGTCTTACATATAAAAATATTATATACACCATACTTATTTTATTATGCCAAAAATTAGGCTTTATATTAAAGACCCTATTAATCCTATGTATGCATGGATCTTGAACATTATAGACTTGAAAAATGTACCAACCACAGTTTAAATATGTATATTCCTGGTAGTAATCTAGGGTATATTTCATCTCGATAGTAATAGTACATCCAGAGAAACAGGTTGACCCCTGTGCGCCAAACTTCACGCAACAAACAAGAGGTCATGGATGACTGGACGGTTACGGGTGTACGATTTCTTTTCACTCGAAATAAATGGCAGGTGGCGGTACAGTGATTAGTTTATTATTTTCTATTAGTGACCTACCGTATAGGGAATTATAGTGATACAGGGTGACCTTCCTTCAACATGCGACAGAGTACAAATGAGAGACCATGACAACCGGACGGCGACAGGAGTAATGTATGAGTAAATTTATAGTATCGAGTCCAGGTCCACGCATACGAAGTCGCAGGCAACAACTAGTCGTACATAAAAATAAACTATATGCATATAAAAAAAACATAACTACCTAGTTTACCATTTTTATAGCATTATTACCTACTTGTATCACAGTTACCGTTGATATTAAATGTATGAATACAATTCAGTTGCCTCATTAAAAATACCACCGCTTTATTTAAAGTTACCCACATTATCTCGAAGACTTTTATCATCTAGTGAATCAAATTTCATGTAGCGCGAAAGCTGTGGAGACATTATTTATTATGTTTGTTGTACAAGTTAGAAAACCGTTATTTTCATTGGACATAAATAAAATTACAATATCTTAAAATAGGTATTTATAAATGTTGTGTACTCAAATTATAACCGATTTTATTACTTTTATTGAACTATAAATCGGTTATTATTAGAGTACTTACACAATTGTTTTCAATAAATATAAAAACCGACCAAGTGCGAGTCGGACTCGAGCACGAAGGGTTCCGTACCATTAACTTACAACATTAGACCGTATAGGCAAAAAAACTTTTTAAGTTTATACTGTTTTTTTTTGGAAAAAAGTATATATTTTTATTTTATTAATAATTTCAAAAGTATTTATCACAGGATACCCGAAACAATTTTTAATAAGAGTTTCCGCGCCTGTTTTTTCTCGTGAGTGATTTGAAGTCTATAGGTCCAAGACTTTAGAAATTACAGGGGTGGGGACACCGTGTAAACGACTTTGGCGGGCTATATCTCGCAAATGGAAAAGCTGATAAAAAATGGAATGGAACTGTTGTATGGAAACCCGACCTTATTTTCATAGTCCTTTTCAACGACACCCCACACAAGGGGGTGCACTCAAAAAATAATTCACCCCCCCTTTACATGTATGGGGAGGTACCCTTAAAAAGGGGTAATTTTATTTGTTTTTTTTTAAATGAGATCTATATGTGACGTTGTACCTACTGACAACTGCTTCGGATCATTAGTTCCAGCAATATTTATCATATTTTATGTTTCCAAGCAATTTCAGGAATCAATAAATGTATGAACATAACATCGAACTTGTATAGCTTGGCTCAGAGTTTGGTTTTTGTGCCATATATAAACATAAAATGTTTATGTTTGAGCACCAAAATCGTCCCCTGATGCTTCGGCTACATTAGCGGGCGAATATTCGTATCGTGTTGGCGCGTTGTCTACATTAAAAGGCGGGCGAAGATTCGCGTCGAGTTGACGCGATGCATCGTGCCGGATTAATCCTCTCAGTTTCATAAAATTGAATAAATTCTAACACTTTTTCGTTACTCCACTCCATAGTGTAAAAAATTAAATGCACGTCCGTCTCGCTTCAAAGTCTGGACGACCTGAATTGACGTAGATGTAGCCACCTAAGCGAATATTGGCGCGACAAACCCCTTTGAATCGCGCCAGTTTACCGACAACTCCCCGATACTACAGCATCTTCGCCCGAAAACTACGCGTTGACACGATGTACCCGGCCACATACATCGCGTTAATACGAATATTCGCCGTAGCCCGCTAATGTAATAATAATAATAATAAACTTTATTCAACTTCCAAGTGATTACAATATTTGGGTTGGTACGACTTCTTTTAAGTTTATATAAAAACCTGTATCAGAAGTGTACCCTCTTCTCTCAGTGGTATGTATTTCTAACACTTGAATTTGAATTTTATACAATTTGTTGCAAGACTGGCATATTAGGTATATAGTAAATAAGGAAAGTTAACAATAAAAACTTATGAAACAATAAAAACTAACGATGAAAAAATACAAAGGTAAGTACACCGTTTAAGTATGGTTTAGTCGATGGGTTTGTGTATGTATGTGTGTGTGCGTATGTGTGTGTATGTGTGTGTGAGTGAGAGAGTGTGGGTGTGTGTGTGTGAGAGAGTGAGTGTGTGTGGGTTCGTGTGTAGGTACGTGTTCGTGATATGTGTATATGTATTTGTATAATAAATATCAGCTTGCGAAACATAAAATTTTCTCTGTATCTTCGTATGATAAAGATTTAAGGTAGGTTGTAACAGCTTTTTTGCACTCTCTGAAAGATTTTGAGTAAATGTTTACTTTTTGATTAATTTTATTATATACTTGTCAAAACAAAATAAGGGCCACGAGGTATTTTTTCATTTTGGTGTAAATTATTAAACATTTTCATATTGAAAGTAGTAAAATATTGAGTATACAAACTCTTTGATACCTAAACTTTTTAATATTGTAGTATTCATCTAATGCTGGCAACAATTTTAAATAAAATTTGTTTTAAAATTCTTTTTGAAAATTTTGTTTCCATTTCCTTTGACGTTTTGCTTTCCTTAGCTTCTTGGTTTATTAGAAATTATCAGAGTTCATTGATATCTCGAGTCAGAAACATCTTTTGCAATATGCCACAAGCACGCAGGCGTCATATGGACTCGCTGACAGCAACCAGAGCCGTTACAATGATTGAAGAAGGTCATTCGCAGCGATCTGTGAGTTTGCAATTGGGATTTTCTCGAAGAGCTATTCAAAATCTATGGAATCGTTTCCAAGAGACCGGCAGTGTTAGAAGAAGACCTGGTTCGGGCAGAGTTCGCATTACAACAGCTCAAGAGGATCGTTACATTCGATTAAGTGCGCGCCGAGATCGCACAACGACGGCCCGCAAGCTGCAAAATCGTTTACGGCTCACAACGGGTACTCGTGTCAGTGACCAAACTATTCGTAATCGATTGCATGAAGACCAGCAGGCATCAAGAAGGCGAGTTGTCCGTGTTTCATTAACCAGAAATCATCGTGCAAATCGTTTAAGATTTTCCCGTCAACATTTGGACTGGGACATAAACCAATGGGGCATGGTGCTCTTCACAGACGAATGCAAAGTTAATTTTTTTAACGACGATCGGCGTATTAGAGTATGGAGAAGACGCGGCGAGAGATTTTCAGAAGCCTGCATCCATGAAGTCGATCGTTTTGGTGGTCCAAATGTAATGATTTGGGGCGGGATAAGCTTACACGGCAAAACTGAGCTCGCTATTTTAAATGAGGGTACTGTTACTGCTCAGCGGTATATTGAGGAAGTTGTCAGACCACATGTGATGCCATTTGCCCGGCAAGCGGGTCCTGGATTCATCTTGATGCAAGACAATGCTCGTGCACACACGGCTCAAGCGACTCGGTTTGTACTGGAAGCCTCTCAAATTCAAGTCTTGCCGTGGCCGGCGAACAGTCCGGACTTAAATCCAATAGAGCACATGTGGGATCAGTCGAAACGAAGAGTTAGGGACGGTGATCAGGAAATCCATAACCAACTTTTTATCTGATATATTTCTTAAATATTTAAAGATCCATAACAATTTCCTGGTGCGGTTATCAACTAGGTCTAGGTGTGGTTGCCATCTCCCCCGACGGACACCCACCTTGTCGTGGTGGGGGGGCTCAGTAGCGTGTCGCAATCCAGCGGCAGGTGAAGCCAAGAGGTGTCTCCGAGGTGTCCCCGCTGCGTCTGTCCCGCATCGGGCGGCAGTAGGAGGCTGGCGTCTGTCCCGTATCGGGCGGCCAGGTTGGCGTGCATAATAAGTGCGCAATCGAGGTGTGCGCACCGCCCGCTCTGCTTACAGAGTGGCCCGGTGTGCGCAAGGCGCCGGGAAACTGGCGCCCGGGGAGGAAAGACCTGGCGGCGAGTGTCGTGGATCACGTCTCGCGGCTCGCTGCTGGGCCGGTCTTGCCTTAATTGGCCGGGCCGAGAGGGAGGAAACCTCTATAAAAAGTTACCCCAATCTCAAGCTTGGTGCCGTGGCGAGGGGATGCGTGGCTGACGGGTGGTCAGTCGTGAACGGCACACCTCTAGGGAACCGGCGGACTCCCTAGAGTATGTACGCTTACCCGGGTACAGGGGGCACTGCCCGGGTGGACCTTTATTTCCCCCACACTCGTGGGATCTATTATGAGTTCTAATTCTAATAAATCTGGGGATATGGGGGGTGCTCTTCTGCGCGAGCAGAGTGCTGATGGAAGGAGGAGAATTGAAGGAGGACCGCGTGAACAATCTTCCGTTAGGAAGCGTCCACGCGACCCTGCTCTGGTGGGAGGCGAGTCGGTGGATCCGTCCTCAGACGAGGAAGGCATGCCGGCCCCCAAGTTGCCGACTTCGAGGAGGGGTCGGCAAACATCAAGAGGGACGAGAGCTTCGCAGCTCCGGAGGGACAAACACGGACGCTTCGTGCGCTCCAATACTCCGGCGGCTAGTGAAGTAGAGAGCGAGATCGTCACTACGGATGGCGATGATATTTGTGCCCGTGAACTCGACCGGGTGGACAGGGAATCCATCTGCCTGGAGGAGGAGAGGAGAGTGCCTGCGCCTACGGCGAGGCGTGGAGGCAAGGGGGGGACGGCGGCTCGGCTGAGCGCCGAAACCTTCTTGAAAAAGAAAGGGGGGCCGTCCGAGGAGGAGGAGGATGTGGCCATACGGCTGACCCGCAACATTAAGCGGGCAGCACTGCAGGCCGAGGAGCGAGTGGGTGAGCTCACCGCCACGGAGCTGGTGGAGCAGGCAAGGGCAAGCGCCCAAGCCGTGCTTAAATGCTCCCAGTTCCGCGGGCAAAAGGGCACAACCCAGAAGCTCCTCACGGAGGCGGCGGTGTGCATCGAGAGCGCGGTCACCGAGCTCTCGCAGCGCACCGTCAATGACGAGGTGCGGCGCTTGGCTGCAGCCAATGCTCAGCTGCAGCGCGAGATGGCGGCCATTAAGGCGGAGGTGGCCGCTCTGAAGGCGGGGAGGACGCCGGTGCCCGACACGGCGGCGGAACCTCCCACGCCTGAACCGGCGCCGAGAACGGCGCCCTCGTCAAAGCCCCCTGCGGCCAAGGCGGCGAGACGGCCTCCGGCAGCGGAGGACAGGGAGGAGGAACTTGCCCGCTCGATAATGCTTCGAGTGGGCACCATGCTTGACGCACGCCTTGCTGCGTTCGAGCCCCTCCTCCCAAAGGAGAGGATGCGTCCGCCGCTCGCGGCTGACCGCCGCATGTCGCAGGCGGTGACACCCGCGGCAGGGCCGGCGAACACCAGGGCGGCCACTAAGGCCCCGGTCACCGCAGCCGCCTCCGGGACCAGGGGGCAACAGAGAGCCACTGCGCCGACGCCCGCAACGTCCAGGCCAGCAGCGAACCGCCGCCGCAAGAACCGGCGTGGTGGACGGGACAACACAGTCCCCAACCCACCGCGCCGCGAGCCGCGCCCTCTGCCTCCGGCCCCCACATCTATGGACGAGGCGTGGACGACAGTCGTCCGGCGTGGCTTGAGGCGGCCTGCGGCTGCAACTGCGCCCGCAGCACAGCCTGCCGCCGCCGCTGCCAAAAGACCGAGGCCCGCGCCTCGTAGGCTCCGCCCACCGCGCTCAGCAGCGGTGCTCATCACCCTGCAGTCAGAGGCTGCTCAAGGTGGAGCCAAATACGAGGACTTATTAAGGGAGGCCAGGGCCAAGATCGACTTGGGCGAGCTTGGCATCGAGGGCATCCGCTTTCGCGGGGCGAAGGCCGGGGGTAAGCTCTTAGAGATCCCCGGCTCGGCGAATGACGCGAGAGCGGATGCACTGGCGGCCAGGCTCCGAGAGGTCCTCCCGGAAGGCCAGGTCAAGGTGACCCGACCTATGGTCATGGTAGACGTCCGGCTGTCTGGGCTGGACGACTCTGTGACCAGGGAAGAGGTCGCGGCAGCGGCGGCCACCAAGGGCGGTTGCGCGGCGGAAGCGGTGAGGGTTGGCGAGATTCGCCATTCCAACACTGGCATGGGGACCGTGGTCATCAAGGTCCCCATAACAGCGGCGAAACTGCTCGTGCGGGGCCGGCTCCTGGTGGGGTGGGTCTCCGCACGAGTAGATCTGCTGGAGAGGAGAGCCCTGCGGTGCTACCGGTGTCTCGAACCCGGTCACTGCAGGGCTCAGTGCAAGTCCGGCGTTGACCGCAGCGACCATTGCCATCGCTGCGGTAAGCCGGGTCACCTTGCTAGAGACTGCAGCGCCGCCCCGCATTGCCCCATCTGCGCAGATGCGGGCAAGCCAGCCGGCCATAAGGTGGGGAGCAAGAACTGCTCCCCACCCAAAAAGAATAAAGGCAAACCTGCGGCCGCCGGAACTCCAGCCGCAGTGCCTCCACCCCAAGGCAGGGGGTCCGGGGAGGACATGGAAGTGACGGGCGCCTAGGATGGCCTTAAAAGTCGTCCAGGCGAACGTCGGGCACTCCGCCGCCTCCCAGGACCTCCTGCTGCAGCATCTTGCGGAATGGGCCGCCGATGTGGCAATCCTGTCGGAGCCGTACTACGTCCCCCCGGGGCGTTCGGATTGGGCAGTTGATTCGGCGGGCCTTGTGGCGATTAAGTTCGCTGGCGGCCTGCTGTTCACTCTTCACGCCCAAGGCGATGGCTATGTGGTCGTCAAGCACGGGCAGATGTTGTTGGCCGGGGTATATTGCCCCCCCAACGATGGATTCGCTGCATTCGAGGCCGGCCTTAACAGGCTGAGTGCCGATCTGCAGCGGTCCTCACTGCCCGCGCTCGTAGCAGGCGACTTCAATGCCAAGTCGACCGCCTGGGGGGCCAGGCTGACCGACAGGCGCGGCGAGAAGTTGCTGGAGTGGGCCACTTCACATGGGCTAACAATCCTCAACAGAGGGACGACCCCCACATGCGTGCGACCGCAGGGAAGTTCAAGGGTGGACATTACGTTCGCCCATCCCGCGGTTGCCGCCAGAACTAGTGGCTGGGAGGTGTTGGTGGAAGCGGAGTCATTGTCCGATCACCGGTACATCCGGTTTGACATCTCCGCTTCCGGTTCGCCATCACCCTGTCCCTCTGTGAGGACAGCAACTTCCCCATTCCCGAGGTGGAGGCTGAAGGCCTTGGACAGGGACATGCTCAAGGAGGCAGCCCTTGTCAAAGCGTGGCTCCCTATCCCGAGCGGAGAGGTCGAGGTGGACGAGGAGGCAGAGTGGTTCCGGGAGGCACTGACGCACGTATGCGATGCGTCTATGCCTCGGTCCGGGCCCCTGCCACCCCGACGTCACGTCTATTGGTGGTCGGAGAGGATCGCCGAATTGCGCCGTGCGTGTATCGCAGCGCGCCGCGCATCCTCCCGCCATTTGCGTAGGCGACGTCGAGATCCGGATCTCGACGCTCCGCTCCACGAGGCCTATCGGACGGCCAAGAAGGACCTGAGGGTCGCCATAGCGCAGGCCAAGGCGCAGGCGAGAAAGGAGATGCTGGCCGACCTTTCCAGGGATCCGTGGGGGCGCCCGTATCTCACGGTTCGGGGGAAACTCCGGCCATGGGCAGCCCCGGTCACGGAGACCTTGGAGCCGGCTCTCCTGGACGCAGTCGTGTCCGGCCTGTTCCCCTCTAGGGGGGAACACGTGCCACCGGCCATGCGACCCCACCCGCCTGCTTCCACAGCGGACCCGGAGCCTGTCTCGGAGGGCGAACTTGGCGGCGCGCTTCTCAGGCTGCGCGCCAAGAACAAGGCCCCGGGACCAGACGGCATCCCCGGCAAGGCTCTGGTGGTTGCCGCTGGATGTCTGGACATCCGACTTCGGCGGCTATACACGGCATGCCTTGCCCAGGGACGTTTCCCTCCGCTGTGGAAACAAGGCAGATTGGTCCTTCTTCCGAAGGAAGGCCGTCCGGCGGACTCACCCTCGGCCTATCGACCCATCGTCCTGCTGGACGAGATCGGGAAGCTCTTCGAGCGCATAATTTCCGTGCGTCTCGTCCGGCATCTCGAGGGGACGGGGCCTGGGTTGAGTGAGTTCCAGTTCGGCTTCCGTGCCGGTCGCTCGACCATCGACGCGTTGCTCAGGTTGCGTGAGCTTGCGGAGAGTGCGGTGTCCCGCGGCGAGGTGCTGTTGGCGGTGTCCCTCGACATTGCCAACGCGTTCAACACTCTGCCGTGGGCGAGCATCAGGCGGGCCCTCGAGTATCACGGGGTGCCCGCCTACCTGCAAGCAGTGATCGCCGATTACCTGAGCGATCGCGAGGTGATGTGCGTCACCCCGAGAGGAGTGGTTTGCAGGCAGTCGTCGTGTGGCGTTCCGCAGGGGTCGGTTCTAGGACCACTCCTGTGGAACATTGGCTACGACTGGGTCCTCCGCGGCAGTCTTACTACGGGGGTGGGCGTAACCTGTTACGCCGACGACACCCTCGTCACTGCCAGCGGAGTCGACTTCGTCGAGGCGACGCGACGCGCGACTGCCGGCGTCGCAACTGTGGTGCAGCGGATCCGGAGGCTGGGACTGGAGGTGGCGCTCGATAAGTCTGAGGCCCTGTGTTTTCACGGGCCTCGACAAGCGCCACCAGCAGGGTCCCATCTCTCTGTGGGCGGCACACAGATTGTACTAGGGCGAACCCTCAAATACTTGGGGCTGACGCTGGACCCCCGCTGGAGTTTCCGCGCCCACTTTGAACGGTTGGCGCCGAGACTCCTGCGGGTGGCCGGAGCGCTCGGCACGTTAATGCCGAACTTGGGTGGGCCCTCTTCATTCAGCCGGCGTTTGTACATGGGCGTCGTGCGGTCCATGGCCCTGTACGGGGCACCGGTGTGGTACGACGCCATGTCGGATCACAACGCCATGCTGATGAGGAGGGCGCAGCGCCACTTGGCCATACGGGAAATCCGCGGCTACCGCACGGTCTCGGCGGATGCCTCCCTCGCGTTGGCCGGGAGCATGCCATGGGATCTCCATGCACTGGTCCTCGCCGCTCTTTATCAGTGGCGGGGAGACCAGAGGTCCCAGGGGCAAAGGCCTGCACCACGTGAGGTCGAGGCGGAGCGGGCTCGGTTGGAGCAGTCCGCCGTGGAGCGGTGGCAGGATCGCCTGGCCGTCAGCCAAGCCGGTCGACGCACCTGTCAGGCCCTCCAGCCTGTGCTGGAGGAGTGGATGCGTCGTGGGCACGGTCGCCTGTCCTACAGGCTGACCCAAATGCTGACTGGCCACGGCTGTTTTGGGGCGTACCTCGCCCAGATTGGTCGCGAGTTGACCGGGCGGTGTCACCATTGTGACGGCCGCGAGGAGGATACCGCGCAACACACCCTCGAGTCGTGCCCGGCCTGGGCGAGGGAGCGCGAGGACCTCATCGCGGTAGTCGGAGGTGATTTGTCACTCGCTGCCATCGTGGCGAGGATGGCCGGATCCAGGGAGGCGTTTGCGGCCGTGCGAACCTTCTGCGAGAGCGTGCTCCTGCAGAAGGAGGAGGCGGAGAGGGTGCGAGAGGCTTCGGCTGACGCCCCGATGATCCGCCGCCGACGCACAGGCCGCTGGAGGGGACGCTTTGCTCTCCTCCTGCCGCCTCCCTGAAGGACCCCGGGTGTACTCGGTGCGGGGTACCGATACGCCCACACGGGGTCGCAGCGGCGCGTGTGTGTTCTCGCGCGTCGTTGCTTGTACCGAGGAGGGGGCTGCTCTCCCCTCCTCGAAGCCGGGCGGGGCCCTGTCAACTTCGTGGGCCGCAGCTGGGAGCGAGTGCGTGGTGGCATAGCGTTGGCTGAAACCCATGCACTCGCACCGACAACAGCACCGGAGGACACCGTCAGGTTTTTAGTGGGTTGGAGCCCCACATAACCCCCTCCACCATCCCCGCTGGCGGGGGGGGTATGCACCGCATTTTCCTGACGCAAAAAAAAAAAAAAAAAAAAAAAAAAAAAAAAAGGTGTGGTTGCCATGAGAGATTTTTATCTAGGATTATACCTAAATACTTTGTTGAGTCAACTTTTTGTAGTTTGTCACAATTACACGAAGTGGAATTTTCTTTACAATAATGTGCAATTATAGATAGTTGAGGGTTGCAGCAGCAGCAGATAATGTAGACGCAGTATAAGAGGTTTTGCGTTATTTCATAAACACGTTGTATGAACAAACACAATAACTTCCAAACCTATTGGAATTCCACACTATCAAAGCAATATACCATTTTTTTTTAATTCAAAACAATCTTTGACTATGTACCTTAAAAAAAACAAGTAATAGTTGACAGTAAAATAGATTTATTAAAATTAAAGCGCCACATCTACATGTACCTACACGCACAAAATGTTTACTAATTTATTGCTAAAATAGAATTACAACAACAGAAAACATTACTGTATAATTGCGATGTTAACATGTAAAATCTTTTGAAATAAGCTGGCTTAATCATAGTTCATAATGTCTGACTAAGAGGTGAACATACATGGCTGACTTTTTCATCGCGGATCAAATTAAGTAGATAGTAATCTTAAGTAGTAATAGAAGCAATTCTTTTTTTTAGCTTTGCCAATTATTTATTAAATGAAAAATTAATAGCGGAACAAAATTATTCGTTAAAAGTTTACCTCGATGGGCACAGCAGCGCCTGGCATTTCGCCCAGGTGTTTTAGTTTTTTTTTTTGTTTATACTCCAATTATGTGTAGTGTCCATTGCACTCATGTACTAGATAAATAGTGTACACCCATAGTACTAGATTATGTACACATTTTCAAAATGTGAAGTATGCATTGCAAACAAAAAATAACTATTTATTTACAGAGAAATTGGTGCAAACGAAATAAGGAAGAGTCTTAACTTTAAACTTTATTTTAATTAACAAACAATAATAATCTTAATTTTGTCACAACACAATGTCGGGAGCGCCGAGTATTTAAATGAGTGATTTCCTGACAACCCAAAATTGTAGTTTTATTGTTTGTTGATAGATGGCGCTATTTATCTAAATTATACAAATATTGCGTCGAAATCATTAAGCATAAAACAAAAACAAATTATTGTGTACAGACTACAGACAGACATGCAGTGAAAGTAATTAAGTTAAAAATTAGCAAATTTCAAATTGCAATTTTAGTACGCGTCAATCAAAAATTTGCTAAACATATACATTATAACGAATTAAACGCGTAAAACCAGCATTTTTCTTAAATAAAAATCTACCTGACTTAGATGGGTCTACTCCATCTAGCGGATTTTTAAGTAAAGATTTTTGACACTAGCAAAATCCCTTATTGTGATTAACGGTTCTAGTTATTATTTTCACAATCCAAATAAAAGTAATAAATTCTTTTAAAATATTGGTTATTCAACACACAAATTTAAAAATTATTAGGTAGTTACATGAAAAAAGTTTAAGCTTTAAAATTATTTATCTAAAAATGTATCAGAAACAGACAAAGTTACCAAATCTGTTCTTTTTTAACTGTACATAGGTGTTTTTTATTGTAGGTACAGGTATATGCTAAATTAAAATGGATTAGCTGATTACAGCTTATCTATCATTGTACATCAACGCAAAACATTCATGATATTATGTTGTGTGTGAACATACTTGAGATAGGACAAGGAATGATTAATATAATTAATTATACAATCAATGTTTATGATTTCAACATTTAAAAAAACCCTATTATAAACAAACACTTCATGATCAAGTTTCTATGTGAATAAGTATTTTAAAACACTATTTTTAACAATCTAAATCTATGTTTATTATTGAAATCATATTGATAATTTTTCTCTAATATTGATCTAACAACGTATGTACTTAAATTCACAAAAAAATACAATTTAACATTAATATTAAAATATACCACTCTTTAAATAACCTTCGTAAACAATAGACCTTCATACATTAATTGGATAACATAGTATGATTTGAAACTTTATTCCTAATATACTTACATCAATCTTATTCAGACTTGCTTTTGACTGTATACAGAATTTGGTTTGTTTGGTGAATCAAATATAAAGCACTTACAAATACTGCATTGGCCCTGAAATACAAAAACATCAAATCAGTCAATAAATAATTGTACGTAAATAATATTTTGAAAATTATTTCATAAAAAGTAGTGTTTTTTTTCAAACAAAACTTTTTTAGACTTTAGTACAAGGAATTAAAGATCATTTGGTAGTGGCTACAAAATTTTTGCTAAATTTTTTATGCAAAATCAGTGAACCCACCAGATCATAATATTTAATAATAATAGTGACAACCACTTACTGTCCTTCCTTGAAGTATTCTTTCAGAGTGTTAGAGAATCTCTTGGAATATTTGACAAACTCCCGTTTTCTCTGTTCCAAAACTTGCTTGCCAGCTCCGGGTGTGTATGTAGACACTTCATTTACCGCATCTAACAACTTTTTTATTGCAGAAGCAATCTCTCTGAAATTTGTTACCATATTTATCAATAACTTATAAAATACATAAACTTTTTTAATTATTGTGTAATGATCAATATCAAAAATACAATAGCCATAGAAAAAAATAGATACTTGATTGTTTCCAGAAATGTCTTTCTATCAGTAATTTCATCTGGAATGCGGCTCAGTATTTTTTTCAAAGCAGTAGATTTTTTATTCAATTCCTGAAATGCTTCTTCAGTTCTATTCAGCCTCAGATCTGCACCTAAAATTAGTAAAACATTTTAGTACAAATTAAACACCTGTGTTTGTATTGTATGCCTGAGTGCTTAATTGCAAACCTATGTTAAGTAGATGACTTAGTTCAGCTGCTTTTGCTGTAAAAAAGATACAGCGCTTGACTGATATTGAAACGGCCAGACTAGTATATTTTAGTTATTTCCACAGCTTGATGTCATACGGTATTTTACTATGGGGCTCAGCTGCTGATATCAAATCAGTTTATGTTTTACAAAAAAGGGCCATACATGCTATTTATAACCTCAAACCTCGAGATTCATTAAAATATTTTTTCAAAGAGATAAGGATATTAACTGTAGCCTCTCAATATATTTATGAAAATATTATATGTGCGCAAAAACCTGCATTTATTTACAAAGAAAAGTGATACACATTGTTTTAACACTAGAAATAAAAATAAAGTTGCTATTCCACAATTCAGGCTTCAAAAGGTTGGTCAGTCTTTTAAGGGGAAATGTATCAATTTCTTTTACATATTACCACAACATATTGTAGAATTACCAATGAATAAATTTAAATCATTAATTAAGGATACTTTTATGACAAAGGGTTATTATAAGGTAGACAAATATTTGAATGATGTCAACGTGTGGACCAGCTCGCACCAGTAAAATTTAAATTTCTGTATCAAAATATTATTTTTAAAAGAGGCTTTGACAAAAGTGACTGAGTTTCTTACGCTGCTTCTTCTCAGCACTAGCCCAGAATTTGTCCCGAAGCAGTGGTAGGTAAAAAAATATATGTTGGGACGTGTATAAGTGACCCCAATGGGTCTACATGCATAAATAAATGACTTTTATGGCATTACATTACAAGTTAGTAAAGTAGTTTGTCATCTTACATTATACTAGGATACCACTGTTTATTATGGCAACTTATGGCTGCACATCCAGTTTATGTTACTGTGGATTTGTCAATAGTATATTTGAATTATAATTATTTTTTGACACATCAAATAAATTAAAGAAATAGCAATCATTACATTCAGCTTCCGTAAGAGTTCCTTGGAGTCGAAGCAAGCTTTCATTCATATTGACAGGTATGTCTGCTCTTCGCATGATACCTGCCACGAGATCATAGTTCAACCCAGGAACAGCTGCTTCTGCCTTTGTCAATGCAGCACGTAATGTTTGGGAAGCCCCCAAATCATACTTTTCCAACTGAAATAAAATAATATTTAGATCGTGCAAATAACTACATTTGATGGCGATAGTTAAACATTTCAATGAGTATTTTCGCACCTGAGTTAGGACAGGACGTATGAGAACTGGCAAAACCAAAGAAGTGACTGGTAGTTCATCACCCATTGTCATCGTGGTAATAATTTGTAATCCACCTAATTATTACAACACAGACGTTTTTCAGTAATTGTTTACTATGTAGATAAATAAAAACTTGCAATATTTGAGAACAATTTTATACTTTCACGTTATAAAATGATCACCAACACCAAACCAATCACAATACAATACCACACCATTTGTCAAAATTGAAATTGGCACTTGGCACTGGCAGATGGATCAACGTCCCAGAAATTGACACTGATAGTTTTTTTTTTCACTCACGAATTCTGGGGTCAGAGGGCCTCCTAGAGTGCGAGTGACGGCCTCGTTGGTTTAGTGGTCAGCCCGCTGGGTACTATCCACCAGGTCCCGGGTTTGAATCCCAGGTTGGACCGAGAGTATTTGGGTTTTTCTGTCTTGAAATAACTCTGTCACAGCTCCGGAGCCAGGAAGTTGGTGGTGTTAACACCCCTGTGCCTCGGATAGCACGTTAAGCCGTTGGACCTGCGCCTGATCTCTCTACGGTCGTCGTCGGACTGCCGTCTCACTGAATTATGAGAGGTGAAGGAACAGATAGTGCAACTGTGCACTATAATATCTGCCGCGCAGTTGGCTAATCTCTGTTGAGACAGGCCAAAATTCGGCTTGGAGGACATTATTATTATCTTATTATTTTTAGAGTGCGAATTTTCATTTTATACTCACATCACATGCGCTCACGATCGACTGTGTGTCATAGAAAAAAACAGGTTTCGCAAACGTGCCGTTAGGGGCGCTGACCAAATTTCCATACCTACAAATTCTCGTCATACACGGACGATGGTGAGAGCATGAAAAAACTAGCCCATTGCAATAGACAAAAGCATACATACGCAATAGTGTCGGTTGTCTATGAAATGACGTTTCGCTGTCATGTCAGTTTGGCTTATGTCTTAGTTCAGTTGTTGTTTGTTTGTTGTCTTGAATAAATATACTATGAAATAAAACGCATATATTTGTGATATTAAATTGGCGACGAGTAAAAAAAAATGCCAAACAATGGCGACGTCAGCAACGCTGACCTTATTACACAACTTATACAGGCGCAACAGGCGACCCAAGCACAGGTATGCCACCTCGCCCAGATATTGGCACAACACGCCTCAACATCGAACACGGATCAAAAAAATAAAGGGAAACATCAAATCATAAATCAATTCAAAGATAAATTTGAACCCGAAAACACCACCATAGAACACTTTTGGCGCAACTGTGTTAGGAAGGCAAAGGGAAGCGCTTCCTACCGACCGGTTGTTATGGTCGGGGACCAAGGTCCTATGGTCACCGTCTTGGTTTATCTATATGTAGTCAAGCTCGTGCTAAATCTTACATATCGCGGTTTGTGTTGTATGGAGCGGGCTATCAGCGCCATCTAGCCTGTAGGAGCCGAGTCAAGGCGTCGCGTCTTGAAGTTGCTTGCTAGCGTGGGCGACAGTGGTAAGATGTCGCTATACCACTCCCCCCGAAGAACCGAAGGTTGATTGAGCCAGGGTGGTTGAGAGCTCAGCAGTCTGTGCGTAGTGAGCTTGCAAGTGCCAGTGCTTGTTGAGTCCATGATATGCCGGGATGAGCCTGCGCGATGTCCACGGTGAGTCGGGATGGGCATGCGTAATGTCCACGGCGTGTCGGGTTGCGCGATGTCCACGGTGAGTCGGGATGAGTGCGCGATGTCCACACGATGAGTCGGGATGTACATGCGTGATGTCCACAGTGAGTCGGGATGAGCATGTGTGATGTCCACGATGCGTGCGGGAGAGCTCGAAGTCCACAGTGAGTCGGGATGATGAGCTGAATGAGGCTGCCGAGGAACCAGGTAGAACCGGTGCGGTCTGCGGTGGTGTCCTTAGGGCTGGTGAGCTGGCTTGCAGGAGACTGCTGGCTGGATGCTGCTGGCTGGGTGCCTGTTGGCAAGGGAGAAGGCGACGATGATGATGACGACGGTGAGGCTCCATGCTCCAGTGTAGATCACGTCGGGGTCACCACTTTGGCGCAACTGTGTTAGGAAGGCAAAGGGAAGCGCTTCCTACCGACCGGTTGTTATGGTCGGGGACCAAGGTCCTATGGTCACCGTCTTGGTTTATCTATATGTAGTCAAGCTCGTGCTAAATCTTACATATCGCGGTTTGTGTTGTATGGAGCGGGCTATCAGCGCCATCTAGCCTGTAGGAGCCGAGTCAAGGCGTCGCGTCTTGAAGTTGCTTGCTAGTGTGGGCGACAGTGGTAAGATGTCGCTACACACTTTATCGAGTATTTTGAAGCCAAATGCGACATACTACAACAAAAACATAACATGCGCGACCTACTGGTATCTTGCCTCACCCCGAACGTCTACCACAAAGTGAAAGTAGCCTTAACCCCTAATTTCGACGAACAACTGATGGACTTATATTGTGCGAGGAAAACTCGGCTCAAAGCACTGACAGAATTTTGGAACTGCACTCGCCAACCAACAGAGTCTATGGAACGCTACGCCAACAGACTGCGTGAGCTTAGTAAATATTGTGAATATGAAGGTGAATTCCTCGAAAGACAGCTACGAGACCGATTTGCAACCGGAGTGAATCACGCTGAACTGCAAGTCGAAATGCGACAGAAGTGGCCGGACCTAAAGGATATAAACGATACAGAGGTCACGTTTGCAAACGTCTTGAACATGTGTGCAGCTCGTGAGCTAGCTGAAAACGAAGAAACCCCACAGCCGTTACCCACAAACAAAATACAAGACAAACAAGGGCCATCTATGTCTAGAGCAGCCAGGAGGTTACGGCCAAACCAATGTCGACGTTGTGGCAAAACGGATAAACATCCCCTCAGTACGTGTAACGCTAGAAATCACACATGTGACGCATGCGGTGCCGAAGGGCATTTTGAAAGCTGCTGCATCAAGAGTGGAAACGCCTATCTGGTGCCAAGTAACAGACGTGACGGTTACCAAAAACGTGGAAACAAAAACAAAAACCACCTTAAACATGTGGGCCAATGTACTGACAGTAGTGCTGCAACGCCAACTACAACATCAGACAGTGATTCAGAAGACGACAGCGACACTGTAAAGAAAATTAGCAAACACCCAACACGATGTAAGAAAATCGACGTACACATCAACGGCTAACAATGTACTATGGACTGGGACCCTGGCTCCGTGTATAGCATAATAAGTAAACAACTTTGGAAACAAAAGGTCCCAAACTACATGCGTACTGTAACCTTAAACTAAAACCGATGGGACTTACCGATGTGGAAGTTGAGCTTCAAGGCGTGGTTAAGATACTTCCCGTTGTCGTCATGAAAGGCGCAGAACCAATGCTTTTCGGGCTACAGTGGAGCGAAATGTACGACATGACATTCCCAGAGCCCGTATACTCAATCAAGCGCCCAACTACAGCTAACACCAACACATCTCTACAACAAGTACTGCACCGACATGAACACCTTTTTGACAACGAACTTGGCAAAGTAAAAAATTACCAGGTCAATATCCATATAAAACTGAACGCTGAACCGAAACACCTACCAGCAAGACCAGTAAAATTCAGCATGAAAAAGAATATTGAACGAGAGCTTGAACGCTTGATCACAGAGGGTATCATTTCTTCGGTTGATCCAAATCTTACACCCGTAGAGTGGGCCACGCCTACGGTCAACGTTCTAAAGAAGGATGGGCGAGTACGAATATGTGGTGATTACCGAATCACAATCAATCCAGCCTTAATCGCTCATTCACATCCTGTACCAGTCTTTGACCAGCTACGTCAGCGCCTCGCTAACGGCGATAAGTATTCAAAAATAGATTTAAAGGACGCATATTTACAATTTGAAATTGCACCAGACTCAAAAAAAATCCTGGTCATCAATACACACAAGGGATACTTTGAATATAACCGAATGCCATTCGGTATCACTACAGCACCATCAATATTTCAGCGTTTTCTCGAAAAACTACTTGACGGCTTAGAAAACGTGGCTGTCTATTTTGATGACATTGCGGTGACAGGACGCAATGACGCTGAACACCTAAGTACCTTGGCTGAGGTTTTTCAGAGGTTGGAAGCAGCTGGCCTAAAAGTAAATTTGATGAAATGCACCTTCTTGGAAAGCGAAATTGAATACCTCGGACACATATTCGACAAGAACGGGGTACTGCCGGCGTCTTCAAAGATAGATAGCATTTCAGAAGCACCACCACCTACAAATGCTAAAGAACTGCATTCTTTCCTGGGATTGGTGAATTTTTATGAAAGGTTCATCCCTCACCTACATAGCGTGTGCGCAGATTTGCACACGTTGACGGCAAAACACAGTAAGTGGAAATGGTCTAATGAAGAAAACATAGCTTTCCAAAAGACCAAGGAACTGATAACCCGGTCGCAACCGCTTGTACCATTCCAGGAAAAGCGACCCGTTTTTTTAGCATGTGACGCATCCGAGAAAGGTGTGGGGGCTGTATTGTATCATGTCAACGCTAGAGGGATCGAACAGCCCGTTGCATTCGGGTCACGCAAGTTGAGACCTGCAGAAGTAAAATATTCTGTAATTGACAGAGAAGCATTGGCAATCTTTTTCGGAACGCGCAAGTTCGATCAGTATCTGCGAGGGACGAAATTCACGCTAGTGACCGATCACAAGCCACTAATTCACATTTTAGGCCCACAAAGGAATCTACCCAAGGTAGTAAACAACCGGCTTGTGCGCTGGGCCCTCATCATAGGAAGTTATGACTTTGATATTAAACACAATAAGGGCGAAGCAAATATCATGGCAGACTACTGTTCGAGAATGCCAAACCCAGACGTACAGCCAACTAAGAAAGAACTAGCAATATGTAAAATTGTGGATCACCTAAGAGAAAATAAAATTAAAGACCTGTGTTTATCGGAAGAAAGCATTAGAAAAGCAACCAAGAGTGACCCAATCCTGAAGGAAGTTAACCAACGGCTGAAAACAGGCTGGAAGACAACAGAACCCAGTGAGATCAAGCCATACTACCGTAAACGTCAAGAACTATCATTAGAGCAGAAAATCATTATGTGGGAGGGCAGAATAGTAATGCCTCATACCCTCCGAGAAGCAACACTGAAGTACCTACATTTGGGGCACCCAGGTATTACTGCCATGCGGGCCTTGGCTCGATTTTATGTTTGGTGGCCCTCATTAGATGAAGATGTAGATGCGTTTGTAAAAAGGTGCCACACGTGCCAAGAAAATCGTTCAAACCACGCAAAACTTCCTGTATTCTCGTGGTCCATACCAGATAAAGTTTGGGAAAGACTGCATGTCGACTTTGCTGGCCCTTACGAGGGAAAGTACTGGTTAGTACTCTGTGACGCTTTTTCTAAATGGATCGAGGTGCGCCCTGTGGACACAATCACGACGAACAAATTGATTGCCGAATTGGAGACAATATTCTGCACGTTTGGTTTGCCGGAGATAATCGTATCTGACAATGGACCTCAGTTCACGTCACGTGAGTTCCAAGAATACTGCTCTTACAAATGCATTACTCATGTAACATCTGCACCATACCATCCCCGTACCAATGGACTAGCTGAGAGGCTTGTACGCACATTCAAGACTAGAATGTCAGCAAGCAAGAATGATAATCAAACACAGAAACAAAGGTTACAAAATTTCCTATTTACGTACCGTATAACACCACACACAACCACAGGCAAATCACCAGGAGAAATAATGTTTGGCCGTCGACTATCCTGTGTACTGTCCAACATGCGGCCAAACGCTAAAAGGAATCTCCAGAAACGCCAGATAGAAGCCAATATCATAACAGAACAGGAAACACCCATCTATCCTGCAGGCACACCAGTGTATATGAAAACTTCGTTGGACAAAACGTTGAGGCCGGCTACTGTCGATCACCGCACCAACCGCTATTCGTACGTGGTCACAACAACCGACGGCATTAAGAAAAGATCTCATGCTGACCACCTTCGCTTGCGTGTGAGAGGGGAGGAAGAGGTAACCCACAACCGTGACGGGACGCCACTGGCTTCCACCACTGCCACCCACACACAGATGGCAAGGCACGGAAATAGTAAAGAACACGAAGTTTTCGTAACACCACTACCGCCAATACCATTGTTCACCGATGACCTCGGGTCACATCCGACAGCAGAACCACTAACTCCAGAGCTGGACCCCGGACCATATATACAAGAGAAGCCACAGCACCAGCCACTGAAGGTTCCAGGCCGGTGCGGCCAAAGCGAACAATCCGTCCACCCCGGCGGCGGCTCATTGAAGAAATGTGATCACTGAGCACCGACTAAAGCAGGGAGGAATGCAATAGACAAAAGCATACATACGCAATAGTGTCGGTTGTCTATGAAATGACGTTTCGCTGTCATGTCAGTTTGGCTTATGTCTTAGTTCAGTTGTTATTTGTTTGTTGTCTTGAATAAATATACTATGAAATAAAACGCATATATTTGTGATATTAAACCCATAAAGAACTAGGAAGTTGGCTGCTGTCACAGATTATATAATAGTTACGGTCGAGTGCACAAATCCGGGCAAAGACAAAAAAACTGACTCGGTAAATAGTTTGAGTTTGACATCTGCTTTTGTGGTTGTGCTGACAGTGAGTGACTGACATTGACGTAAATCACACTTTTTGGTTGGAGTTGTAGTGTGTCAGTGAGTTTTTGGATTTGTTTACGTGCGTTAAAGAATTGAGAGGAATTTCTTACTTGGATATTTTGTTTAAAAATGGCCAAAAATACGTCAAGCTCTGCTTTTCGCAAAATTGACATCGACCAGTACAATGAAGACAACTTCAAGGAAGATGAGTCCGAACAATTAGTGCCTACAGGACCTGACGAAAGCGAAGTTTGCTCATTGCTGAATCAATATCCTTTCATATAATACTTACCTGAATAATAACATTTGTTTGCAGGCGATCCTCTCACATCATCTTATTTTCATTTACACGCATTTTGTTTTCTGTAAAATATGAACGCCGCATTTAACTCTAAATATCAGGTCTATGACTCATATAAATATTTCTCTCTTCCCTTAGGTCCACATGGCAAGTGTCTCCCTTAGGTTTGTACGTACTATTGGCCTAGAAAGGAAAGTGTGGTGATAATGTTTTCTAGATATGTTTATTCAAGCATGAAATTTTATGTTTTATTTTTATTTTTCACTCATTCTCAAAGACAATAATTACTATGTAACTCACAGTAAGGTAGGTTTAGCACATCACACACTACCTACCTAGGCACAAATGTACAAGGTGTCCCGGAATGGGTGAAACACAACTGCTATTGGGAGGTAGCTTGACTTATGTCCTTTCGATAAAATTATAAAAAAATGGCCTTAAAATTATATTTAAAAAAAAAACAATGTTGATGTACAGTCATCATATGCAGGAATCACTTCAAATTATACTGGTACGACAAGAGTGATAACAAATAAACCCAAAAGGCAATAATTTGACCTGCAAACTTAAAGAAAAGTTTTTTTTTCCTTTTTAATTTTTTTCATATAGCCATTAGATGTGCACTTTATTTTATCATATTTTTAGAGTTAGGACCATTAGTCAAGCTACCTCTCATAACAGTTTGATTCTCTTATTCTGGTCTGGGTCACTGTAGACTGTTAACTGTCAACTTATTGCTCGGAATTTTCTGATAATCTATGCCTAAAATTATTTCCATAACTCAAAAACACAGGTAGACATATTGAAGCTCTCAGACTAGTTCTGAGCAATGCACCAATGGGGTCTTTAAATCAACAAGTCAAAGTAAGTTACTACACCAATCTTGTAGTAGTTCAAAGAATCAAAGTTCTTTATTTGCATGCAATATGTCCTTTCACTGTATTATTTTAAACCAATTTGGCCTGGAGTTAACCAACACAGTAAATTTAATTTTTAATCAGCCAGCTTAGCATTATTTGCCATAATTTTGTATGGGAAGACTGTCAAATTTAGGTTTACTGTCTGTTATTAAAGAATTGGTGAACTTGGTTTAAGTAGTTTATCCTTGTAATATTTGGTATATTAATGAAGGTGTATTCTTGTTTCCAGGACAGTGCCCTGGCCCTGACATTGAAGGTACTGCTAGCCATCAAATCTGCACAAATAGAAGAAGTGGTTGGAAATTTATCAAGAGATGACATAGATATTCTCATGAAATATATTTATAGAGGGTTTGAGTTTCCATCTGAAGGCTCAAGCGGGCATCTCTTACTATGGCATGAGAAAGCATACAATATAGGTGGAACAGGATCTATTGTTAGAGTTTTATCTGATAGAATGAGAGTTTAATTAAATATTCTTAATCACCCTAAAATCTGTTTAAAATTGTTTGTCTCACTATTGATTTTAATCAACTCTTTAATACAATGGTAAAACAAATTATAATCCTCTGTAATGTAGTAAAATATTAACTGATGTAATTTACTGCAGTGTAATGTAATATACATACTTGCGTACTTGTAACCTTAAAACATTATTATTGTATGTAATACAAAACATTTTAAAAACTGCATGTAATTATTTTACTCAGATTATCTTATCTCTAATAGGATATTGCACCCAGCAAGCCATGGTGACTGGATATACTGGTAACCTGAAGATTTTAGAAAAAAAATGCTATCAACCTGATAAGCAAACACAAACATCAACATCTAAGGGCATTTGCCCAAAGCAGCATAAATCATTTTCCTAGCGTGGATGGCTAGGCTAATATTTTTTTTTTTTAAGGGAAATGAGTGATAAGACATTAGTCAAGCTATACCTCCCTCCCTTTTATAGCAGTTTGATACACCCATAACCATTCTGGGATCATAGAGAAATATTATGGTACAGGAAATCTGGAATTTCCTGTATGTAGTTATCAGTGTACCTATGTAAAGGGTGGCGAAAACTATATTTGCCTAAGCGGCTTAATGGCTAGGTGGTGCCCAGCATCCAACCAATTAAGTTAATACAAAGGCAGGACCGATACGCGGTCCGCTCGGCGACATAGGCACACATTACAATCCAATGCATCCATGGCATACCTACCTACATACTTTACAGCTTTCAATCTTCCAAAAGGCTTTCAGCCTTCAAAGAAGACAAAGAGCTTTATGAAATTATGTGTTTACATACCTACCAACGGTTTTCTCAAAATCGGCAGTGAATGACATACTGTACAATTTTGGCTATCAATACCTTTATACAACATTATACACTAGGTATATTATAAATAACCCACCATGAATCATCAATGCAATTCTTTACCCATTATAAAATATTAGCAACTAAGTACACAGGTGGGTCTTCTTATTAATTATTTTGTATTTGGTGTGATTTTGTATAAAGTTATCCAACAACCAAGTTAAACGACGAAGCTCATAACCGCTATAATTTTCCTTAAAGTTTATGAAATGCTCTATCATCGTGATTTTACTCACCAATAAATAAATCTGAACCTTAAATAGATCCTTTTTTCAGATTTTTAAAGCCAGCAGTTAGAGCTTTTTACGGGGGGCGCCGTATTGCAACAAAAAATTGAAATATCTAATATTTCGCAGCATTACATCGAAAAATAGTAATAAAAACCCCTAAGTCATTTTAAAAGGCTACTCAACGATACCTGACGACGGGGTAGACGACGAAAAATAATCATTCCAATTTCAATTAATGTAGGGGAGCTACCCTAAAGAAAATATTTTCCAAAATGTTAGTTTACCACTTTGTCAACGTAATTACTAACATACCTACACAAAATACAGCTTTCTTGTACTAACGGTCTCTTAGCAAAACCTCGGACAGGCAAACGGACATCACATGACGAAACTAGAAGGGTTCCTTGTCAGGACTACGGAACCCTATAAACCGGGCGAGATATTTTTTTTATGAAATAACAAATATGCGATTTTCCGACTTTTTCCGTTACTTGCGCTGCAGCGCTGCAAGACCTTTTTTCTTGCAAAATTTCTAGATTCTAGGACCATGGAAAAACCTTAAGATTTAATACCCCTGCGAAATGTTAAAAATACGACTGAAAATACCTTTTCGTTGGGTTCCGTCAACATAAAAGCTTGATTTTTTCAACGCTTTTATTAGGCAAAAGTACCCAGGTATTTCAACTTGATACCTTCACTCGTTCCTGAGAAAAAGGGTGTTGGACAGACAGGCGGACAACAAGGGATTCCTAAAGCGTTCCTTTTGCGATAGAAAACCAAAAAAATGACACAACTTTCAAATAAGTAGCATCATCAAACGCTGACCAAAACCGCTGCGTGCCATGCATGCGACCAGGGGCCCGATTCACGCGCCTTCGATATTATATCACATACGATATTTATCGAAAAAACATGGCGGATATCACAAAAATTTTATGTTGCGTATTCTCGAAGTATGAAAATGTCCAATATTTATCACATTTTGTGATATCCGCCATGTTTTTTGTTAAATATCGTATGTGATATAATATCAAAGGCGCGTGAATCGGGCCCCAGAACAAGTGCGAGGAAGCACTCTCCGACATCGAAGTCAGACACACAGCGCATACAATCCACACTCTGCATCGTCTACGTTTGAAACAGTACAACAAGCGTAGCATTACGGCCCACTTCTTGTAACCGCACCACCGCCGTACGATATGAATAAAGCGGGCCTCGGTAACTACCCTGCGCATTTGGTCTACGGCACTCTGGATTATTTACATGTGGCCCCTAAGTGAATTTAAATGATCTAAGTTGAACTACGTGATATGGACGCACAGGGCGTAGTAGTTTTTAAATATAATGATACCTAACCTACCGAGCCGACAGTGCAGGTAAAGTCGGCAGCACGTCAGGTTATCCATTAAGGTCAAAATGGGTAGTCTGTCGTGCTGCCGTCTATACTAGGCTTTACCTGTTCAGCGACGTCAAACTGCGGACCCTTTGCTTTCAAGGCAAGGTTCAACAATCCACCAAAGACCGAGCAAACATATCGTTCATAGATGTTACGAGTACTACATTATTATTACGTATTCGTCTACCTCAATAAGGAAGTTACCACCTTAAACAAAGTAGGTACCTATCTAAGTAACTGTAAGGTACTACTGGTACTATAATTAATATAATACATGGTTGACGCACATAACGCAAACATATTTTCTGGTAAAACTTACGTGGTCAAAAAATATGTTACATATTTTTGATGATCGCACCCAAATCGGTAAAGCCGAGACTAAATAATGATCGCACCCAAATCGGTAAAGCCGAGATTGGCACGCACCCATATAGGCAAAAATGATATAACAATCATATTTTTGGGTTTTATTATTGCGTTAGTAAATAGAACGCAAGTAATGTTTTTTTTTTTTCATTTAACTGGCTTTCATTAAGATACAGGCATGCAGCGATCAGCCAGATAAATGTATGTACCTAAGTACGTACCATTAATTCAGCATACATAACTCCATTAGTAATTAATGTACCTGCGTTATGGAGATAATTTAGTTACACCTATGTTATCGATTCTTCTGAAGGAACCGGACAGAGCGTGTTGCTGTCAAGTGCAATCCCCGCCGCTGTTAGATCGCAAGTGACTGCAGAGGAAAGTAATTATTGGTCAGCAGGCGCCGCAGCCCGTCTCTCGCTTGAAGAGAATGCACCATATAAAAGGCTCTCGATACTTGCACTTGTCACTCGAACATTTCTAAAGGCACCGTGCACGCTCACCACAATGGGAATTCCGGTTAGTACCTAAACAAACTTCGCTGCCGTTTTCTCTCCGTTCTATTTGCCTAGTTTAACCGCGAGCACTTAAGTAGATCTAGCAATAATTATGCAATATTTCCAAACATGTTATTGGATAATAGCGGAATCATTTTTTAATTTATTTTTATAGCTTTAGGAAGTAAAGTTACCTTACGTCACTACACTGTTGTTGCACTATATTTTACATAACTTCAACTTTGGTAGGCACTCCATTTTTATTGTAGGTACCTATCTGTTACAAATGACCCAGTTACTGTTGATTACGAGGTATCAGTTCAAAACAGTTGGGACTGTAGGTGACGCGCCACGTTTTCGTGCAGGTGCCTGTCTGTATGTGCCCTGGTTTCAATCTACCGGCAAACCAACACAGTTAGCAAAACGTGCTTTTATCACAATATAATATTACTAGCGGTTCCCCACGATTCTTAATGGATGATTTCTAGAATAAAAACAACTAGGTACTTAGCTTATGTTCTATCCCGGGACTCTTATCTCCATACCAAATTTCATCTACATCAGTTCAGCGGATTAAGCGTCAAGAGGTGACAGGCAGACAGACACCATACCGTATTTAAAATAGATTATGGACATATTTATTAATTTTCTAAATTTTATTCTTAGCTCATTGATAGATTCCTAGCTGATAATTAAAATTATTTGTTACAGAAATTAATAATATTACTATGCTGCACAAGTTACTGCATTGCATCGCACTCCCACAATATACCCGTAGAAGGCTACGATTCCGAGTTACAAGACCTGGGACAACATGTTGAAATACCAGAGACTCCTGTTAAAATTATCAAAATCACGAAGACAATCGCGGTCAAAATACCAGTTCCATATCCTGTTAAGGTTAGAGAAAAGGTGCCTTATCCAGTTCACGTCGCCAAACCTTATCCTGTGCCGGTTCCACAAATAATAAAAGTGCCACATATAGTCACGACCAAGTCCGACCAGCACGGGGGAGAAGAAAAAGCCAACGCGTACCAAGTCACCGAGAATGGTTGGTCTAAAGAAGTAAACTCTTTCGCGCCTTCTCAAGGCCAATCTTACGGCAGTTTACACTCGGGACAGAACCAAAATTTTGATGAAGATTTTTCACACGAAGCGTCACCGGGCAGTTCTTATGATTCGCCACCAGCTAGCAGCTACTATGGACACTCCGGCAATTCAGACAGCAATCTCGGAAATGAATCGTTTGAGGCAAAGAGCTACGATCAAGCCATACAAGACTACTTGAATAAACATCAGTCTGGTGGCAATACGGGTAGCCCCGGCTATAGTTATCACTAATTTATAGGTAATACTTACAATAAATTTTAATAATGTGTGTACCTGAATATGGTTTTGTCGGTTACACTAGTAAGTAGACAGTAGAATTAATATATGAGCATTTCCAAGGCTTCAAATATAAATGCACATGGAAGGGTACTTACCTAGATAAATATCTGAGCAGATTATCATATGTTCGATTGATTAATCTGCTCAAATATTTATTTTATGTACCCTTCAATGTACCTACATTTATATTTGAAACTTTTTTTGCCCATATTTAATGAACTCGACTGTACCTACTTTATTAGAAATAACTTATGATTTTTGTTGTTCTGTTACTAGATGTGTAGACATTGTAATATTGTTAATTTTGTAATAATTTATTATTAAAACGATTGTTAAAAAATCTAGACATTTATTTTCAACATTTACACGTGTACAACATTTATAAATTATATTTTTTCGAATATAACACACACTAGTACTTAGGTACTCTAAATTGAGTGTGGAGCAAAATACCGAAACTAGTTTGAACCAATGTGTCGGTCAAAGTGTTGTCTAACAATAAAACTTTCTATAAAGGATGCTTTCTGCAAACAATGCTTCGGCGAAGCGTACTTTCTATGAACATAGATTCGGCAAACATGATAGAAATTGCTTTCAGCAATAAGACCGCCTAAATTGTACCATTCTCTATGAACATTTATTTAAATTGATACTGTGTGTGGTGTGCAATAAAGAGTATCTATCTATCTATCTAGGAACAGCATTTCTGACAAAAGTGCATTCTGCGAACGAGTACCTATATATCGATCAAACTCGAATCGGTATTACGTTCCACACTTCTCTAAATTAACAACATTGATTTAAAATAGTTTACAACACATACAGTAGAGGTTACATTAAAGACAAGATTACATTAAAGACAACATACCATTACATGATGATTTAAAGTAAAAAAATATGTAGTTAATGAGGTTGGAGATTTGAATAAGGCTGCTCGTTAAAAACATTAAATGAAAGTAATAATTAAAATATTGTACTTAATTAGACTTAGAAGTAGGAAACGTAAGTATTATACTCGTAATCATCTTATAAATCGAAAGCGTTTACTATATACTCGGCCCGGCGAACCTTGATCCCTATGACATTGACAGTTATTCCTACGACACAACATTGTAGTGGCTTCACCGTTACATTAGAATCGAATTGGAGGCTTCTATAAATGCCATTTATTGAATTTCGGTAGATATATGCCATTACAATGATATTCCGTCGGAATTATAACAATTCTTAACATTTACAAGAAATTATCTCAATCAGACTTTACGTTTACGTCCTGCAAAAGTTACTTCGTTTGGAAGATATCGACTAGTGCGGAAAAATAATCGATAAACAAATGTCGATAATGGAAACGGGTGTACATGATTTATAATCATTTAAGTTATAGGTGCTGAATGTTAAAAAGTTGCATGAAATTGTTTTTATTTCACTCAAATTTATAATATATTTCTGGGGACACCAGGTTTTGTTTTATTTAAGATTAGATTTTATTAGTATCAGTTTTCATGTGTGGCATAGTTAAGTGATAAATTATGAGTGTCATTACTTTTTCATACTTAAGTATTAGTACATTCTTTATTAAATAGAACGGAGCGCGGCATACATGCACTCACGATTGTATACAAGAGAATTAAAAAATTAACTGTAGGACAAAACCATATAAAACAAAAGCTATTCAGCGATCATTTATTTATATATTTTAATCTGAATCTGATAATGACATTAGGGTTTGTGTCACGAACTCGGAATCTGAACTGCAGCTGCTGTCGCCTACGTTCATCAAAAACGGCTCATCTACAATGCTGTCGTTTCGCACGTCTCGATCCCAATCATCAAAACAAAGTTTTAAAGCATTATATTGGCAGTGGTAGGGCGGTAGCCAAATCACATTAAGTTACATCGACACGACCCATCACTAACATGAACTGTCATAGGGATCAAGGTTCGCCGGGCCGGGTATAGTAAGTAGGTATTCCTTCGTGAAAGTTTAGTAGTTTATTGTCATTTCACTCCAATAAAAAAACTTTCTACAATTGTATTATCAAATAAAATATTAATTAAATTAAGGCCTTACTGTCTCGTCGTTCTAGCTGGGATATTTTGCACATGAAAATGGTTTGTGGCATTTTATGCAATGAATGAAATTTTAAACAAAAACGTATTTCCATGGTTTTCGTCTTGTGTAGGAGCTAAATATAAGAGAAGGCTCTGCAATCAGAGCACCCGCAAACATATTAAACATGCTAAAAGTGCGAAGTTAAACCAACCTTCTGGATGATTTTCATTTTTCCAGCGAACCAAATTCCTCTAACCGTGTTCCGAGATTCATAATTATCTTAAAGATGTCCTGAAGTTTCTAGTAACTACCAATATATTATATTTATATTATTTCAAGTATATGTTTTATCGAATTGACTGGCCTGACTGAGCTTCTCATACATTTGCAAGGAATCGCACATATTTTAATGAAATCGTGGTTACCGGATGGCTCGCCGTATTTGAGCTCCCGAAATGTTATGGAACCGTTCTGTGAATTCCAAACAGAGCCAACTTGATCTGGGGCAGAAATTGGGAAGGGGTGTGAAAAAAAATTGTCGCGCGGTAACTGATTAAAACAGCCGGTACCGTAGTGTGTGCGCTACTTAAAAAAATAAAAAATATAATGCCATCACTCCCAAGTGCGGCCGGCGTAAGGGGATGAAACATGAGAGTGTGATGGGATGGCATTTGTGCGTGCGTAAGCGTATCGTTTTTTTTCACTTCATACGTAAAAAAAAAATGTCAATCTATTTCAATGATTTTAGGTGCATTTTTCGTAAGTTACTTGGTATTATACGATAAACGTACCTATTGGTTTTCTATTAATTAAACCAGTTTTAGACCAAATCTTTGCATAGCGTTGATAACGCAATGGTATTTTTAATATCTTATTTACTATATATATTATCTTATTTACATAACATTGATAATATTTTTTAATACTTGAATAAGTTATATTCTTAATTCTATGCACACATCACTGTATACAGTGTGTATATTTCTATCCCTATAGAGACGAAATGTCATTAATTTTGTAAGGGTGCGTTCAGACCTGGCGGCTCGCGAGCCACTCGCAAGACAAAAGTACACGAACAAAAATGCACGCGCGCAATCGCGAGCGGATTGCTGCGTGTGGCTCGCAAACTGCACATTCGCCAGGTCTGTACACACCTTTAGAAGAATTACGTTAAGCTTAATCCGATTGACACCGAATGCCTTCGCGCGCGCCGATAGATGGGTCAATCAACTTTTCGTTGTCACCTGTTTTAGACTCTTTCTCAAAAGACGTCTTATCATGATAAGACCCGACATAAATTTTATACTCAGCCCGTGCATTCAAGTACTCAGATTAGTAACCTACCATTTACAACACTTTTCGACGTAATTTATCTTCTATAAGTACCTGCAAGGTTAGTGACTCAGGGGACTTAATTGTCCCAGGGTTTGTATGGAAAATCTGGTTTGTCCACTGGGTCACCACATTTTTTTTTGTTTTAGTATTGTTTTGATGGTATGACATACATTATCATACCTATATAAGGGTTAAAATAAAATATAAAACCAACTATAAAATAATTATGTTATGTATCATAATAGGTACTTATGTTCATAGATTATCTTCGTAAGTCGAGCAAAGCGCCAATAGCGCAGCCTTACCACCCTTTTCTCGAAGCCATTCGGGCCATTTTCGACCCGCTATAGCTTCGTTGTGAAAAAACTAAACTATTTTCAGTGTCCAAATTTCCTACATAAGTTATCGAACAAACAAACAAACTCCAAATTTTGAACACGGTTATTTTTTTAGCCTATAAAGCAAGGAAAAATTCTGACATTTCGAATTTTTGGTCCCGTATTCCAAATATACAATCTGAATGTAAATAATAATAAATCAAAAGAAATCGAATGTAAACCAAGTCAGTTAATGCAGTACCTACCTAATGTGTGCAACTCTATTTATTAAAGAAATAACAATTAAATATTGATAGTTACTATCCGTTTTTTGTGGTTACTATAAAATGTCAAAAACAAGGTAGGTATCAATTCATGTGAAAGAGGGTAGATAGGTGCTTAAATAATTAGGTAGTTACTGAATCAACAGACTTTGTTTACATAACATTCGATTTCACGACTTTTTACGGCTGCAACTCGCGTTGCGATATTCGTGCATTTTTGTACATGTCGTTTTTGATGGATTCTAATTGTTTTCTGTAAGCACATTTTACTTTGGCGGTGAAAATTTCACTCGCTGTCGTTTCTTGGGAGCGGCGACGTCCGAATCGCTGGACTTGTTGCCTACCGGGGCCACTTCTATGCCCGGGCAAGTAACAACTTCCGGTTTTTCATCTTCGTCGGACACGTACATTCTGGTTAGGTCGGACGCCACGGACGCTGTCTCACTCACGCTGAAATGCAATAGATGCTTTTTTTTAAAATTAGTTTAAACGTAACGTAAAAGGGCGTAACAAGCGGGAGGGCCCAGCCAGGTTAGAAAGAGATAGAGAGAATCTGGTGTTGAAAGCATCCATACCTGGTGTTATAGGATTTAAAGTCGGGTATATGCGTGTTGTATGTGGCCTCAGAGGTATTCTCAACGCTCGCGACGATGGGCAGCCAGGGCATAACGAGCGGGAGTGGCGCGACCGGCCAGGAAGAGATAGAGAGAATCTGGTGTTAAAAGCAAACCTGGTGTTATACGATTCGGAGTCGGGTATGAGGTTGTTGTAGGTGTCATCTTTGACACTTACGTCGGTGGACAGCCAGGGCATGTGAAGCGGGAGGGGCGTCAAGCCAGGAAGAGATAGAGAGAATCTGGTGTTACAGTATATGCCATACCTGGTGTTATATGATTCAGAGTCGGGCATGAGATTGTTGTAGCTGGCCTCGGTGGTATCCTTGACGCTCGCGACGGTGGGCAGCCAGGGCATAACGAGCGGGAGTGGCGCGACCGGCCTCTCCCCCGCCACCATCAGCGCGTCCGAATTACCGTCGACATCTTCGTTCGAGGCACCACTGTGGCGTTAAATCAATGTTATAATGATAAATAAATTGTATCCATCACACCAATTACCTAGCCCCAAACGAGCTTGTGCTATGGCGGCTAGGATAACGGATATGCATACTAATATACGTTTTTAAACACCCATACCATACTCAGGTGCAAATGCTCGTGCGCATCACACAAACAATTGCCCCTTGCGGGATTTGAACCCGCAACCTCTGCATCCGCATGCGCAGTATGATGTTTTTATCAACAAAATATGAAAATACCGTAGAAAACATAACAAAAGGTGAAATCAAAATTAAAAACCGCATAGAAACACGGAGGCTAAACTACACGGCACTTTAGGCACGGATTGGACAGAGTGATCCAGCAGTTCCAGCACGCACTGTGTCGTTAGACAATATAAAAATAAAAATAAAATATGATTTTTTTAGACAAATGTAACAAATAAAATAACAAACAGAACATACCTCTCTTTAGGGTTTATGGTTAGTTTGTACTCTTTGGATTTCTGCACTAAATCAAACCAGTTTCGTTTGGTTTCATAACCCGAATCGGAATGTAAAGATGAATCGACCCTGAAATAAAACATAAGATACTCGTAAGTCTCATTTACAGATAGCTACAATAATGTACCACGCGTAGCGATGAGCGATTATTACTAAATTAATCGAATTATTCGAATGATCTCTGTAATCGAATGTATTCGATAAGAAACCGCAGTCATTCGATTATCCTTCGATTATGCGGCGAGCAATATCAGAGCGCACGGTGCGCAGGCCGTACTACTACCTACTAACGATTGAATCGTTATTCGTCGCGTCGATTAATTAATTGTTCATTGCTTGTCCTGTGCGCGCATATTCGCGGGAAGTCGATCTAATGCATCGATGGGGCGAGTTTTAAGCGTAAGTAATAGTTGTTATAGATTATCATTCGAATGTCGATTATTATTGGATTATGATTTTTTGAATTACTAAATCGTCAATCGATAGTTCGAATGGTCGATTGTCGATTCATTCGATTATTTTGTTTCGAACAATCGCCCATCGCTAACCACGCGCACAGGATGACAACACAGTTTTCAAAACTCCATTTTTGTCTCATCTAGTTTGTAGCCAAAATCTTTTGCCAGTACCATTACCAACACGTTTATGAAAGTTGCGTATCGATACAACTACCGCATATTTAAAAAAACACAACAAAAACAACCCTTTAACAGAAAGTAACAAATAATTATATCTCCTTACCACGCACTATCGAGACAAAAATGATTTTTTAAACACTGCAACTCCTTGACTAGAATATTTTCGAGAGAATGCTCAAATCTGAGGTACCCACTCCTGTTGACGGTGTCCGTATTTTCGAGTCTACCCATCACGCTCGTTCGCGTTGTCATTCGGTCGTAAGTGAAAGGGACGGCTACATGCGAAATTACGGACATCGTCAACCGGAGTAAGGACTCTGGGACACGATTCTCATGCAATCGAGTTTTTCCGTGTGGTGATTCGCCTACGAATTTCACCGTTCTACTGAAAAGTTCGAGTGACACGTAAAACACCTATTCTGGCGCACCCATCGAACAATTACCAACCGAATTATGTAGTCGGACATAGATTAGACAATAA
The DNA here is from genome assembly GCA_949316185.1 of Pyrausta nigrata. Taxonomy (NCBI): domain Eukaryota; kingdom Metazoa; phylum Arthropoda; class Insecta; order Lepidoptera; family Crambidae; genus Pyrausta; species Pyrausta nigrata. The sequence goes on from OX438938.1 coordinate 11,570,804, forward strand.
CACGCGTTCCGAACTATACAGTGTAAGTCTTTAAAAAGTGCACATATGAAAATGGGTAAAACTAGACCCACTTTTATAGACAGAAAAAATGTCAAAAAAAATTAAAAAAAAAAATTTGTTCATTTTTTTATTTAAATTACCTTCCGTTGACTTATTGTAAAGAAAACGTTATAACTTTTGATCTAAGTGGTATATCCTGATAAAACAAAAACAGTAATGATGGTAAATAACAGGTGATGCTAATAAAATACATAAAATACTCAGATAACGAAAAAAAACAAATCTAGAGCCACCCTTAGCAACGAAACGTTGAATAGCGGCCCCAGAGATACTTAGTTCAAATGCTTATTGCTAAAGTTGTGATAGGGATAGAGACATGGAATTTTTGGTTTTACAAAGGTGATACTATGAAAAATAACACAAAGTAATAAGAACCACCTGTAATATGGGCATTATTTGGAGGTATTTATCAAATAATTAAAGAAAACACCAATTAAAAAACAGATTTTTCGCAAAAGTTACATTTTATTATTACTTGTTGACGTTTTCTAGGAATTTTATGTATTTTCTTAGTATTATCTGTTATTTACCATTATTATTGTTTTCATTTCATCAGGATATACCTCCTAGATAAAAAGTTATAACGTTTTCTTTGCAATAAGTCAACAGAAGGTAATTAAACTTTAAAAAATCTATAAAAATTAAAAAAGAAAACTCAGACTTTTTTTTTTAATATTTACCCTTCGATAAAAATGGGTCTAGAGTCACCCATTTTCATATGTGCACTTTTTAAAGACTCACACTGTATATTAGTTACCATCTAAAAATAGTATTTTCGTGAAATTTTATTACAAAGTCCACTTATATTTTCAATATCATATTATTTATAATCTATTTTTAGAACTAATATATATAATAATAACACACAATAATTAATATAGTTCAATTTAAAATATTTCACAAATAGCATTAACTGAAATGGAATTCGGTAAACTGTCATTCTTGTTGTCATTGTCAACAAAGGAGAGTTTTTGTTCAGTTCAGTCAAATCCGTTTTTTTGGTCATTGTTGTGATTGTGTGGTGTTGTGTGGAATATATTATAAATAATATGATATTGAAAAGATAAGTAGACTTCGTAATAAAATTTCACGAAAATACTATTTTTAGATGGTAACTAATATTATTTATTGCCACGGCGTTTTTAAAAACGCCGTAACGGAACGTGAGTTTATCTAATCTATGTCCGACTACATAATTCGCCTGGTAATTGTTCGATTGGTGCGCCAATATAGGTGTTTTACGTATCACTCGAACTTTTCAGTCGAACGGTGAAGTTCGTAGGCGAATCATCAAACGGAAAAAACTCGATTGCATGAGAATCGTGTTCCGGCTTTCGAGTGAAACTTACAATTGTGTAGAGTTAACCATGGTTGCAAACTGTTTTTGCTCATGTGTCTCTACATTGTCTGCCGTCTCGGTCACGGTGACATCCTTCGTGGGATCATTGGCGGATACGACGTCGTTTTGTTGCGAATTACTAGCGCCGCTGGTGTCTGCTATATCACTAATCGAGAACTTTAATTTACCTGTAGAAAATATAAAATGAAAATATTTTAAGTAAGTAGGTACTTACACAATATTATCATATTATTGATGATTTATATTCATATGACCATTTGTTTGTTGCTATTCTGATTTTATGGTGATGAAAAACTTAGCAAGTGTGAGTCGGACTCGCGCACTGGTTCAGGTCAGTTTTCCGTACAAACTTGTTCGGTTGCAACAAAAAGTTTTTTTCATCTCACCTGTTCGGAAAGTTGAACTTTCATGTGTAGATAGCCGGGTGGGAAATAGCTTTTCCCTTCTACTTTATACTCCTACTATTGAATAAAAGGCCACTATCGAGACTATAGATAGTTATTGCAATAGTCAAAGCTGTATCAGCTATCGATAGTGACTTTAATATTGAACTTTGACACTATCGATAGTAACGATAGTCTATCAATACTATTATTACTATCGGTAGACTATCGATACTATCGATATTTTATCGATACTTTTGCTTTTTCCTCAACTATCGATAGTCCATCGATATCCTTTCGATACTATTGCTTTTGCCTAATCTATCGATAGTCTATCGATACTACTGCTTTTGCCTCAACTATCGATAGTCTATCAATACTATCTATATTTTATCGATACTTTTGCTTTTGCCTCAACTATCGATAGTCTATCGATACTATTGCTTTTGCCTCAACTATCGATAGTCTATCGTAACTATCGATATTTTATCGATACTATTGCGCTTGGCTAAACTATCGATAATCTATCGACACTATCGATATTCTATCGATACTATTGCTTTTGCCTTAACTATCGATACTGGATTTTTTATCGATACTATTGATTTTGCCTCAACTATCGATAGTCTATCGAGATTTTATCAATACTATTGCTTTTGCTTTAACTATTGATAATCTATCAATATTCTATCGATACTTTCCTCACAATCGAAATGAAAAATAATATGTTTATCTCGAGTGAAAGCACCCATTCCACTCTCGAGCTATTGGCGAGTGGAATAGTCACTTTCATCCCTTGTATAACAATCTACTATTGATCATTATCAATAAATATATCATATAATATAATTTATCATCATATAATATAACATATAATATAATATATCATCATATAATATAACAATACACGTTCATGTAACTAAGAAGGAGGAAATTTAGGCCACATTTAATCTTGGTCCGTTTGCAATAATGCCAATAATAAATTAGGTTTCATGGGCGTTGAATGTTATTTGGAACCAGTAAGAACTTACATAGGTTAGTATCGCTTCAAATATTAAATTATAAATAATAAATTATTTATTCAAAATAACAAAGGTAAAAACCGGCCAAGTGCGAGTCGGACTCGCGCGCGAAGGGTTCCGTACCATTATATATTATAACTTAAGCAATTATTTTGCAAGTTTTTACAAAATCAAATTGAATTTCGCTACAAAAATTAATCGACTGTGTCATCCGGTGGGACTCGAACCCACGTCCCTTCGCTATCCGATCCGATACGATGGAAATATTTTTTGATTTCGTAAAAACTTGCAAAATAATTGCTTAAGTTATAAAAATAATTATAAGTTAAGCTGATTTTATCTTAACTGATGGTTAAATATTTGTAAAAATATTTTCATCGGATACATGCGGGTACATTCCCCAAGTATTGATGAAATCAAACGCCGGCTCACTTGTGTAGCAAGCACTCACGAAAATTCGTCGGCTGACTAACGTCCTCCGTAGCTTAGTTGGTAAGAGCACTCGCCCGGATAGTAAAGGGACGTGGGTTCGAGTCCCACCGGATGACACAGTCGATTAATTTTTGTGAGTGAAATTCAATTTGATTAGACAGTAAAGGCAAAAAAAGTATATATTTTTATTTTATTTATAATTTCTAAAGTATTTATCACAGGATACCCGAAACAATTTTAAATAAGAGTTTGCGCGCCTGTTTCTTTACGTGAGTGATTTGAAGTTTATAGGTCCAAGACTTTAGAAATTACAGGGGGGGGGGGAGGAAACAGTGTAAACGACTTTGGCGGGCTATATCTCGCAAATGGTAAAGCTGATAAAAAAGTGTTGTATGGAAACCCTACTTTATTTTCATAGTCCTTTTCAACGATACCCCACACAAGTGGGTGCACTCAATAAAAATAATTTACCCCCCCCCTTTACATGTATGAGGAGGTACCCTTAAAAAGGGGTAATTTTAATTTTTTGTATTTTTAAACATGAGATCTATATGTGAAGTATCCTCGAACCAAGTTACATGCAAATCAGTCCATAAACGTAGAAGATATTCTGCTGTGACAGACTAGGACGGACGGACTGAACGATCTTATAAGGGTTCCTTGTCGGACTACGGAACCCTAAAAATCAACAAGTTAATACCAAATAAATGCTTCTACAACTTACTTTGGTCTATGTGCAAAATTTTCCCCGCAACTTCGAAAAGAAATTCAGCAGTCCAAAAATGAGGTATTCGAATAAAAACTTTCCCGGAATCGACAGGAATGTGGAAACCAAGTTTATGTAGTAATTGCAAGAACTTCAGATCCTTACAAATCGACGCCTGCTCACAATTCCACGGGACCAACGGTACTGACTGGTTGAGCACTGAAACGATACACAACACACTTATACTAAACACAGGAGCGTTATTAGACATAATAGTAGTAGTATAGACTTTAATTGTGATATTTCTGTCAATGGACAAAAAAGCCGTCATACTCACACAGAGAATGATAGGACACAGGTGACATAATTGGCACATCTTTTATTTTTTCCTGAATACTCTGCAATATAAAATCCTTTCTTGTGGTGCTATCTTTCTGACAATCCTTAGCTGCTTTGTCAATGACAATTTTTGCAAAACAGGACTCTAGTAAGTCTTTTTGAACCCAATTTAAGAATTTCAATTTCCCATCTTGAATGAGCTGTTCACAAAGATTGGCTACTTCTTCGTCCCTCATTTCCTTATTCATCTGAATATTTTTTGTATTTCTTTCACTTTCTCCTTTTGTGAACTTGTCAAATTCTTCTTTGTTTATTAAATTTTGCTTAAATAATTCTTTTATAACTGAATCTCTAGTTTTGATTATGCCATCGTCTTTGAACATTTTAACAAGTTCCGCGATAGAGTCAGGTAATACACTACACTTCATATAATTCCAATTCAGCGAAGATAATTCATCTTCTGTCCACCTAAAATTAAAATAAATTTTAATTTTATATATTTTTTTTTGTCCAGGAAATATACTTACATCGAGAGAGATGATTAAAAGCTAGCGATTTCGAATATTTACCGCGATTTATTTGACTTATTTTTGTTTCCCATTTTCAATTCATGCATTAGAATAAAATAATATCAGAGCAGCGGATCTCCCTTTAAAAATGTCCGGACGGTAACAACCTGCATTTATGGTTAAAGTTGCACCGACCTGTCTGTTGAAGAGGTGCTAGTCCCGCCGTTTGGTTTCTGCTTATTATCAGCTTCAGTGTTCTCAATTTTGTTGACGTTGGCGGCAGGAGCGACGAGACCTGCTTCATCGTCAAAACTCTCCGTATCCAGGCGGAAGTTGGCAGCGCTTTGTAGCGTATAAGGTTTCTTAACAAACGTATTTATAACGTATTCTATGAGATCAGACCAATCCTAAAAACAATTATACGTGACTCTTAGTATGTTAATTATCAAAGGTAGATAATAAACAAGCAAACATACCTATTATTAAAAAAACAAAACACACGCCTGCAAAAAATATTATATTTTTGAAATGGTCTTTCATTTGATACCTATATTGCTTCTGACGAATACACCTCATATGTCAAAAACTTTCCAGCCATTTGGGCTTTAGGGTGTGTCAAACAATTATACATACTTTCTCTTGAAAAACATAACCCTCCTGGCGCAGTCGGGTAAAACATTATATTTTACAAAGTGAGAAATAGAGGCAAAGCTAAATTGCATTAGTTGGCTTTTGAATATTCGGCCTAACGTTCTTATTCGGTTGAATCTTCGCATCTATACTTAAAAGTTTCCTTTTTTTCCTTTTAGAATAGAATAGAATATTTTTTATTGCCATTACAAATAGAGTTTTGAAGTTCATTCATCCATAACTTTAGAGCTGCGCTCTTTTGAGCTACGGTACCTCAAAAAACTAAAGATGCAGCTTTATTGAGAATAACTATTTGAGCATTTATCACCATGGCACGAAGGTTCCTTTACTTGGTATTGTAGATTAAAACTTTGGATTTTTAAATTTGAATATTGAGTGAATGACCCCTCACCGTTCTTTGATGCCATAGTAACTAATAACTGTTCAAATAGATTTTCTAAACTAGACTGCATCATATTTTTTTTAGTTTTCAATTTCATTTTGTATCAAAACTTTGAAACTGTGGCCAAAGCTTTGATATGCAACCACTGAGAGTCAGAAGACCAACTCATATCGCCGGCGATATGATGGCGCCGGCATGGAGAGGTAGTATAACTGACCTGTGACTGTCTCCACTTCTAAATCTATTTTCGAATCAACAAAATATTATTAATAACCGTCAGTCACCAACGGATTAGTTTTTACTACTATCACCTATACGTTTACGTTAACTTTACGATTACGTTAACTCATTAGTGACGCGAAAGTATAAGAGACGAGGAGCTCTATTTTGCAACACTCGCGTGCAGATTTCTACTGATTTTCGTTCGTCATCTAAAAATACGTATTTTTGAATCGCTCGAACTGTAATTTATTGTGTCTATCAATATGAAATATGTCATGCGACTTGCTAGACGAGTGAAAATTAAGTGGCATTCGCTAACAGTATGTCATACGAGTGATTCAGAAATAGAGCTCTAGGGGCTCTATTTTTTAGTCACTCGTATGACATACTGTTGGCGAATGCGACTAAATTTTCACTCGTCTACCAAGTCAGCAAAATGTCATAATGACGGTACGACATTTTGCTGGCGAATGCGACTTAATTTCACTCGTCTACCAAGTCGCATTACTTATTTCATATTGACAGTCACAAACAATGACAGTTCGAGCGATTCAAAAAAACAAATTTTTAGATGACGAAACGATATTCAGTAGAAATCTGCACGCAAGTGATTCAAAAATAGAGCCCCTGTTTGCCAGCGACTCATTTTTAGCTGTCCGTGGTCGGCCGAGGCGACAATATCTTCTGAGGAGGCGTGGAGTGGCGAAATGCTTCGAGGTTTTTGGCACGTTGGTGTTCGTTACCATACTAACAACTGCATAAGCTGTACTGCATGCGTATTGGGGGAGGGCGGGCGGTGCATTCTGCATTTGCCTAAACTAATACTCAACGCGGTTACGGTTGGTGTGCCTGCGCCAGGGTCTCTTAGCGGGAATTTTAAGCATTTTTTTTCCTTTTTAACTATAGGTTTCCGCAAAGAAACGCCTGATTTCGTAAATTATAGTTTAGCACGTCTGAATTCCATACTTACATCGCAAATTTCAAATTCAGAGTTCCATATAGAGGTGAAAGCTTTTAATATCTTTGGTTGAAAAAGAGTGATAAGACTTGAAAGTTCTCCTCCCACGTGGTGCATTATTGTAAAAATGCAATCATTCACAAATTCTCCATTACCGGAGTAATCCTCAAGCAACAAACCATACTGGTTCATCATTTCTGTATTTGCAAACCTGGAAAATGTATACAATCATGCAATTATAAACGTGTATACAATGACCAATCCAACGGAACTACATGAATTGTCAAATACAATCACTACAGACTACGGAATTCTAAATCACTACTTTAAAAAGTCACCGTCCCAAGTTATTGTTGATAATTCAATTATGAATAAGTATCAGAAGAATATTGTAAGAAATAAAAATGTTTTACAGATGTTCAATACTTGTCACCTGTCTGTCTATTATTTGAAATTTTCCGACTTAATTTTAAACAACACCTAGTCTGTGCGGGCCTCAAAGACAAAATACGGATTTTGATGAACCAAAGATTTCCTTTGGCAGGATTGCTCTATGGGTTCCCAAGATGGATTTAACAAGGGGAGCCACTCGACTATTAGTGCAGTACTATCTAAAAAAATGGTATCCTTTAAAATTATCTACAATATACAGTTTTTTTAACAGCGGATAGCAATAATGATACGTACGATTTTTAAACAACGGATAGGAATAATGAATGTTTTTTTTGCATAGATCTATTATGTTACTGATTCTGAGTCGGTCCTGGTCTAACTCTTTGCAATGTAACCCTGTATACAGATATACAAAATGACTATTTATTTTTAAACGCGCTTACTGCTTAATGTGATCTTCCATGCTTTTGGGCCCTTTATAGTCAGGCATTTTCATAATATTGTCCAAAAATGTTATTAGTATATGATTGGTCACCACAAGATCCTGAAAAGTAGAAAGTGTCAGTTAAAATTAGTAATACTAATTATTTATGTAATAGATACTAGAACATTTTACTATTGGTTAGTTATCCTGTACAGAATGTAGAAAACGTAAGCAACAATATTGTAGGGTGAGTACACGAACCATATAATGAATCGAAACGACGATGACAGACAGTACTTTTTCAACTAGAGTGGGATCTTAGGTTTTACTGGAAACCCTTAGAATGTCCGTACAGTAACAAGTAAGTACCCGGCAATAAATATTGCACATTGACATTTGCAAAGAGACATCGTCTAATTTCGGTTTCGTAAAGAGTAATCTGTGTCGACACACACACTAACATCACGATGGTTTTGTTCAAATAACAATAAAATACCTATTTAGTTATGAATAAATTTCAATTCTGTTAAACGATAAATCTGATGATTGATGAGCATGGACATAAAAACAAAACAACAATAAAGTAGGTCCTTTGTTCTGAATTCAAATTTTGATAAAAGATAAATCTAATTATTGATAAACATCTAATTATTAGCATAGCGTTCGTATTCAGAAATGCGTTGATTGCCGATGTGCAATATTTACTGCCGGTTACTGTAACATAACATAATGTACAAAGAACTTACTTGCAGGTATTGTTTTGAATGGTACTTGGGATTATACTGTCGCAAAAGTAGTACTAATAAGGATCGAAGCTCTTCCGTTTCACACATTTTAAATTGCAATTTCACGAGTGTGTCTTTATCATCCTTACTTATGTCCGAAAACGCTTTGTATGCCTTGATCGCTTGAACAAACTCGCGAATAGCGGTAACCACCTGGTGAGTGATGACATATTAAATTATAAGACATTATCTACACACGACAACTAACGTATTGTTAGTTGTAGTGTGTAGTTGTGTGTTAGTAAAAGGTACGGTTACACAGTGAAAACATTATGAAAAAACGAATAACAAACAATTAGGAAAACCAATAGGACTGTTCTATTGTGCGTCTGTGACGTCTATAATGAAACCCACTCACTGCTAATGTTGTGATTCCAATATGAAGCAACATTCCCAAATTTAATGTTACCCCGAAAAGGTTAACAGGTTAAGGAAAAAACATAAATTGATGGAATAAACAGAACCCATTTCACGGAAGGATCACTTTCTTGTCCGTATGTCTGTCTTTCAAGACCCTTTTTCGCAGGAATGTAGGTATCAAGTTGAAATCAATATCGAATACTTCTACATATGTCTGTGAATCCCTTGAAGCTATAAAATAATCAAGCTTCAGTAAGCTTCTAAGTCAACGTAATCCAATGGTACGTCTATTTTAGCCTTATTTTCTATCATTTCCATCAAAATGTGTCTATAGGGTACTTCTCATAGACCTAGAAGTATCATGAATTTTGGCAAGAAGGAAGATCTTACAGCGTAAGTAAAGGAAACAATCCGTTGGTAAAAAATAATTACTTTTTTTAAGCCAGTGGATTTTCTTATGATCTAACTTCAATCGCGATTTAAATCACTTATTCAAATTCAAAACACCCCATAACTTACCAAATGTAATCTTCTTATGCTAGGCTTTAGATCGTTTCCATCCAATTTAGTAGCCAGCTCAAATTGCTCGCATAGGTTGACACCTTCCGCGGTCAAGTAGGATACTATATCGAACGACAGCACAGAGCAAACGTGTTTTAAATCCAACTCAATTTGCGTAGCGAATTTTGGAAAATACGTCACTAGCCAAAAAAAATGGGAAGTATCAATTTCAAGTTGCAAGTTCGTAAGTATTTGAGTGTGGAGTGTCCGGACTAAAGAATTGTAGCCTTTTGATAGGAATTCGATGGTAAAATCTTTCAGAACGTTTGATACATCATCATCTGTTGGTGTCTTACGAAAGAGACCTTGCACATTAATTCTGAAATAAATAAAAAATAAGTACTTTATTATTATGTCAAATATGTCGAAAAAATCGGTCAAGTGCGAGTCGGACTCGCGCAAGAAGGGTTCCTTACCATTAACTTACAACATTAGACACTTGATTGATATTTTTTTATTTTAATTTAATTATTAATATTTCAAGTTAAATAAAACATTATATTATGTGAATATGTAAAGCGTCTGCGTCCTGTTGCAATTATAAATATCAAGCAAAAATGGCAAAAAAAAACACGTTTGTTGTATGGGAGCCCCCCTTAAATAATATAATTATTTTAATTTAATTATTTATTTTTAAAGTAAATATAAAATTACCCATGCATGCGCTGCCAAACGCGAGACACAATAGAAAATCAATTGTTATTATTACGCACCGGTGTGTGTTGTGGCATGGAACCAGTTAAATACATATTTATTTTATATTGCTTTTAGTATTTGTTGTTATAGCGGCAACAGAAATACATCATCTGTGAAAATTTCAACTGTAGCTCTCACGGTTCATGAGATACAGCCTGGTGACAGACAGATAGACAGACAGCGGAGGCTTAGTAATGGGTTTCCGTTTTTACTCTTCGGGTACGGAACACTAAAAATGGAGTATTGATGACTCTACCAAGCCAAGGTTGCCCGCCGCTTTGCACGCAAGAATAGCGGATTTTTACCACATTAACCTAAAAATCATTTAAGAAATCTCTCTAAAACATTCAAATCTAAACTTAACTGACGGAAAAAAATATTATGATTATGATATTATTATGATTACTTACATTCAAGTATTTAGTGTTGAATTCATATTCTGATCTACATTAATATTATAAAGAGGAAATATTTGTTTGTTTGTTTATTTGCATCGAATAGGCTCCGAAACTACTGGACCAAATTAAATGAAATTTGGTATAGAGATAGTTTGAGACACTGGGAAGGACTTTTTGTCGCGATATAAAATCATCAGGGGGGTAAAATGGGGGATGAAAATTTGTATGGAAAATCCGACTTTTGGCGCGGGCGAAGTCGCGGGGAACTGCTAGTAAACGATAAATCTGATGATTGATGGATATGGAATTGAAGACCATCTTGGACCATTCGCGCTCCGGCCGGAGTACAAAACCAGAGGTTGCGGGTTCAAATCCCGCAAGGGGAAAAGTTTGTGTGATGAGCACGAGCATTTGTACCTAATTCATGGATGGTTATAAACGTAAGTGTGTCTATTTGATAACCTAGTTGCCATTGCACAAGCTCACGCTGAGTTTGGGACTAGATATTTGGTGTGTTTGTTGAAACAATTTATTTATATATTTATTTATGGAAGTTTGTACCTATTCGGAATGATGGCGATGATTGCCGATGCGCAATATTTACCCCGGGTATTTACTGACATTTATGGGACCTCGCCATGTTGAGTAAAACAAGTTAAGCTTAATTGTTTAATGGTAACAAAAACTTCAAATCGTCATTGATACGCATTGATTTATAAAATCAACTAGTGATTCCCCGCGACTTCGCCCACAAGTGTTGGATTTTTCATATTTCATCCCCCATGTCACCCCCTTAATGTTTTTATATCGCGACGAAATGAATGTGCCATGTCCTTTCCAGGGTCTTGAACTGTCTCCATACCAAATTTCATCTTAATCGGTTCATTGGTTTAAGCGTCAAGAGGTATATAACGAAATTTATTGTACTTTGTCAAACTCAATTCCTGAGAACCAACATGGATTTTTAAGGGACCGTAACTAATTTGGCAAGTTTTTCAAGTTTCGTTCTAGAAAATATGGATGGAGGAGGGCAGGACGTAATGTATACAGATTTTGAAAAGGCTTTTGATCGGGTGGATCACGTGATCTTATTGAACAAGCTGCAAGTACTTGGAATTCACGGTGATTTACTTCGGTGGATTAAATCATATCTCACAAATCGTTGCCAGGCAGTGGTCATGGGTGGTTACCGATCCAATTACATTAATATACCTACAGGCGTCCCACAAGGCTCTCATTTAGGCCCGCTCCTTTACAATGCTTACCTGTTCGACATAGGTGAATGCTTTGAACATTCTAAATATCTTATGTACGCGGATGATAAAAAGATCTTTTATAAAATCAATACTGTTCATGACTGTTCCTTGATGCAAAAAGACCTGGACCGCCTATTTGAATATTATAACAGAAATAATATAACACTTAATACAAGTAAATGCGAATGCATTACATTCACGCGGAAACTAAGGCCTGTTATATATAATTATCACTTTAGCGGAAAACAAATAGATAGAAAACAAAAAGTTAAAGACTTGGGTGTGTATTTTGACCATAAAATGTTACTTTCTGCCCATATAGAAAACACAATTGCAAAAGCTTACAGGAACTTGGGCTTTGTTCTTCGCGTTTGCAGGCCATTCTCGAACATATCAGTAATTAAAACGGTTTATTACGCGTACGTATGAGTATTCTTGAGTATGCTAGCCCTATATGGTCTCCTCAATATAATATTTATAAATCCCGTCTACTAATACGCTCTGTATTCAACTATTTTTTGTAAAACACTTAAATTTTCGCTCTCACAAAGCATTTGACTCTTATGATGATAGCTGCAAAGAACATAATATCTTATCTTTAGAGCAGAGGCGAATTTTATAGGATATGGGTCTGCTGTACGATATAGTCAACAGCAAAATCGACTGCCCGCTTTTAGTGTCCAAGATAACTTTCCGAACACCCAAATACCGAACACGTAATAAATCTTTATTTCATATTCCACAGCATCGTACGAATTACTTGCGAAACTCTATTTTGTTTAGACTTGTACGTAAATACAATGAAAGTTTCAATGAAGTAGACATCTTTACGAGTAGTAAACGCAAATTTAGGGAAGAAGTTTTCGATGCGTTTACAGAATCAGACTCAATCCTATTATAGTGAAAATATGAGTGTTGCGTGGTACATTCGGCGGCGCGATGGGTTATGCATTTGGGCTGCGAGAACAGCTTTTATTACGTTGGGAATAGAGGCAGTCACAAGGTTCACATGTGTGGTTTGGCGTGCGGCTGGGTGTACAACATTACAATATTTCTGTTTTTTTTAGCTACATAGTTACTTACTAGGTACCAACTATCTTTATACGTGAGTAATGATGATGATGATTATCATTGTGATAAGGTTTCAAGGGTTAGCTGCAATGGGTTGGTTGTTTGTGCTTGTATTTGAATGTCTTATTTGTCCTTTCCTACTGTAATGATTGCGTTTCAACAACATATCAATTTACTATTGTATAAAGAAAGGGAAACCTGTTACTGGCCATACTACATATTAAGAACTATGTGTTAATATTATGTATATACGCTGTTGGTTTTCTTAATACAATAAATAAATAAATAAATAAAGTCAAGAGGTAACAGACAGACAGACAGACACACTTTCGCATTGATAATATTAGTATGGATGTTGATACGTCATTAAATTGTCCTAAAATTAGTGTCAAATTTGAAGCGTGATATGATTTTAGATTATGACCGTGATATTTTCAAAACGCCGAGAACTATTTACTGACGTAAAAGAAAAGTGCTTTAGCATTGTTTTGTAGTATTTTAGACAAGAAAGTCTGTATGATCTACATAACTTCTTATTATCACCGACTAGGGCGACTAGTGGTTGTCCGCGGCCACGTCTGCGCAAACTCGATGATACAAAATGATTTATACTATGGGAGCATGATGAGTAATAAATAATTATGACCTCGCCGTCCAGTAAACATGACCTCTTACAAGTCGTATGGTGAAGAGAGGTCGCCTTGAATCTCCGGATGTGCAAGTGCAATCGGCAGCACGTCAGGTTACCCATTGTTCCTACGAAAACAGCTTTTATAACGAAAGGAATAGAGGCGATCTAAGGTCAAAGTGGGGTACTCTGACGTGCGGCCCACTGCACATCCACCACTTACCTACTGAGAGATTGTGAACTGGACCATACATGTTCATAGTATGCGCATTTAAAATTCAAACTAAACTAAGCCCCGAAATGAAAGATTGTAATTGAACTTACCTATTAGTATTTCCTCTCTTTAATATTTTCTTTCTCTCACGTTTTTGTAAACCGGCCCGCCCTTTGTTAATTTTCTGCTTTAAATTATGGGGCTTCAGGTGAACAGGTTTCCTTGGTGGAAGCTCGTCTTCATTGCTAGATGTAGATATAGACTCGTGATTTTCAATGCGTGAACCATATCCGCAATTAGAACTTTTAAATACAACAGTTTTCCTTTCATTATTACTGCAATCATTGATACTCTTTTTAGTCTGTTTATATTGATTAGCTGTATCATAAACCATATTATCTGCATTCTGTAAGACAAAATAATTTAGGTAACGTAAGACGTTAATAAATACTTAATTATAACTAATTAATAATTTGGTATAGTTCTTGCAATTCACGAAGACGACCAGGCTCCATCATTCATTTTTAAACACGTGCATGCATTCGTGTGCGTGTTATACATTTTTGCGGTGTCGTGTTCGTCTTTACCCTGACTCTTTAAGTGAATTTTACACTCAAAGCTTTATATTTTGCATATAGATCTCTGTATGTAGAAGTTTTCTCTACACCTCCGCTGTATGTCTTCAAACCTACAGTACTTTAAAATACCTATTCAACGTTACCCACCCAACCGAACCCCCCAGCACGATAATTTACCTACCCTATTTTTTTTTAACATTTAACACAAACTGAGTTGGTGTTGCTTGGCACAAATAATATCATCTGTTTTGATTATGGGGGACAAATTTAGCGTTATTATTGCACGCACACACACAGTTTCGAGATACGACCGATTTTTTTTATGAAAAGCATATTATTCCGGGAATTGCAAGAACTATACACAAAATCTGTACATACTTTCTTGGCTTTAGGATTATTTTTATAACCTTCCGGACAATTTTTCTTATCTAGAAGCTCGGCTCCTTTTTCTTTGGGAGATTTTACAGAGTCGTAAGCAGTTCTGGTCGTTTTGGTTACAGGAGAGCCATTCCAACAACCGTTAACGGAATTCCCGTATGACTCATCAATGCTTTTACCACTTCCACCAGTATCCGATGAATCGGATGTAGGATCTGACGTCAACAATGGTGATGAATTTGCACTGCCTAAAAGAGTAATAAGCCACAATTTTATTCGTAATGCAATACAAGTAGATTTAATGTTACCTTAAAAATGTCATATGAATAGGAACCGCCAAATAGATACCTCTATCTAAAGGAGAAGTATTACTTTCATTGTCGTCAGAACTTTCTGAAAGAGACGCCTCAAGCCACATATTCAGTAGTTTTTGTAAGGTCTCCACGTTTTGGTCTTTGTAAAGCAGTGCAATCAATTGGACCATAGTAACACTCCAATAAGTCTGAAAAGAAAAAAAAATACAAAACACACATCACGGTTCTTAAAAATTATTGGAATACTATCTTTTTCTGCGTATTTCAAAAGTAGGTAGGTACTTTTGAACGAGTGAGAAACTTAAGTTTATGTAACCGTAGTTTTTAGACATGAATAAAGAACTAGAGAATGTACAATTTCATGCTGGAGTTTCATTCTTTTCAGAGTAACCTCTAACTGCAATTTCCATTATAATAAAATTGAGTTGGCTTGTTTTCATGATAAAAAGCAACTGGAGATCAATGAAGTTTTTTAAATGTATTTGGTGTAAACATTTTGATTTGTAAGAAAAAATATAATCATAACCGATAAACCTTCAAAAATAATTCAATTCAATGAATAATAGATAAACTAGTCGGTGCCCACTACCTCGTATCATACCATGCCCGTATAATTAGATTTTTGTTCATGTGATAAAAAGAGCAAGAAGTTCAGTGTTTAATCACGGTGCGGTGTTGTGTTCGTCGATGCATTGTTCTGCACCGTAGTATGTTACGTCAAAACGAACACCGCGCTCATACCCTTTGAACTACTTAGTATAAGGTCGAAAATCAAATGATACATGGTTCTATCACGGTCATGGTATGTTACGGTGTAGTGTAGTGTAGTTATCTCTTTAACATCTACTCGTAGCTGCATGTGGCGCGGCAACAAGCAACGGGTAGCGGCGAGTGAGCTAGTGAGAAGAGATGACAAGCAAAAATGTGGGTTTCACACTTTACTTACGAGATAGATTTTAGGGCATACGACTACATTTGTTAAAGTACAGCAATAATAAATAAAATGTTAAAGTATGTAAGTACTAACCGCATCCGGAATTATCATCAATTTGATAAGTACTTTATCAACGCCTTGACTGAACATGTTCCAAATAATTTGGTTTTGTAGTAGGTTATTAGGGTCATAATAATTTGGACTCTGTCCACTTTTTTCCTCTGGTATATGCAAGATGTTCCTTAGTAATAACAAAGAATTGCTAATATTACCACATGCTTCAAGAGTTAATTTGACCTTTAGGTCAACATTCATGTTTTTCTTTAAAAACTCTATTATAACTCTGGTAGCTCGGTACTCCGTGAAAGCGACTTTTGTAGTTGCAAGCAAATTATTAATTTCAAATACAGTATGTCTTCCAAAATCAGTTTGCGAAATAATATCAACGGACAATAGACATTCTATTGGTATTGTTAAATTTACTAATATTTGTATCAGTAATTCAATCGTTTTGTCTTCTTTGGCATGAATTAACAATGGTATGAGGTCTTTTTCAATGTTTTGCCCAAAACTTATATTCCGACGATAAGTACGTAAATATTTGTCTTCAGTTAATATATTGTGCAGAATTGTTTTTAATGCAGCTGTAAAATAATAACGAAAGTATTTTTATAAGCTAAAATATAATTACTTTACTAAATAAAAATCTAAGTAAAATTTTTTGTACTTACCATTGCAATTTTCATACACGTGATATCCATCGCCTTGAACAAATCTAAGGTTGCCGAATGTACTGTGTATTTGCGGATTTTGAAGCACCCATTCCATCTTTGTATGTCTGGAACAAAAAATAAATGAATTGTGTTAAATCACATTCATGAGCGATTCTAATATTTGTCTATACTAATATTATAAAGAGGAAAGATTTGTTTGATTGTTTGTTTGTTTGTTTGTTTATTTGCAACGAATAGGCTCCGAAACTACTAAACTGATTTGAAAAATACTTTCACCATTAGAATCCTGCATTATCTGCGATGGACATAGGCTATATTACATTATCAAAAAAGTTAGGGTTCCGTATGAAAACTTCGATTATGTAACCAAAGGTGTAAAAGGAAAAATCATTAAATTGCGAACGCTGCGAAAACTATTGACAATAGAGCAAAGTAATGTTCTACAATTTTGTAGAGGACATCATTATCTACAATAAAGTCCGCAATAACATATGTCTAACTATAACAGTTAAGTCACAATAACTCCTTTTTTAGGTAAAAATATGCAATTTTTGCGGCGGCAAATAGAAAGCAACAGTTTCAGTATGTCGGTATTAATCCTTATCCAAATAAATCACGTCATATTCAAGGCTATATCAGTACCTGTAAATTACTTTTTGAATTATTTAAATCGGACATACCATTAAAAAATATTACGAGTAATATAATACTGTATCGAAGTTAGGACGGCAGCAAAGTTGGCCTTTTGCTATATCGTCAATTGATTTATTTTTTTATTTAAAAACTTAATTGCACTTAGAACAGTGTACAAAAGGTCTTCTACCTATAAGTCATGCAGAAAAATTGTAATGTGCAGGATAATGTAGTCGAATAGAAATTAAAAGACGCAACAAAATATTATAATGTAGATATAGATGGATCTGTACGTATTTAACTCGCAGGTCAGCTTGAGTTTTTCCCAATAACTTAATAAGTAAGTAGATAATTACTAGGACATACGATGTTTTGAATTGAAGTTCAAGCAAAGATATCTCTGCCGCCTCCCTTACTACACTCACCTATTGTCGCTTGCACGCACAATACGACAAGACGCAATGCTCTTTCTTTGGCCATCGTGGTAAGGCGGTGGTGACCAGGATAGTACTTTAATATTGCTGATTTCTTCTTGACTTTTGATTGTTTGAATGCACTTATCTCAGATCAGAATTACCTATTCATGGTCCGATTTTGAAAAAAACCTTTGTGTAAGGTACAACGTATCTAGCAAGGCTATAAGATAGGTAATTTAAAAAAAATCACGTTATGTCTTTCAGGAATGGAGTAAAATTAATAGGTGCGCATGAAGTCCTCGGGGACTGCTATTTTTTTCTATACTAATATTATAAAGAGGTTAGGGTCGGTTGCACCACATCTCACATTATAAGTGGAAGAACGGAGGAATTCTTTTTTTGTTTAAACATGCTAATCATAGGAACTGCTGAGCCGATTTAAAAAAAAAATATTTTGTGTTAGATAGCTTATTTCTCGGGGAACGCTTTGTATGAGCTATAAAATGCATGATACCTACCTAGAAATCAACGGGGCAGCAGTTAAATCAAAAAGCACGGACGAAGTCGCGGGGGACCGTTATAATTAATATGTTCATATTATTTATTTTCGCTTAAGCATACTGTCAGGTACTATACTCAGAGGGACGCCTGTGTATGCTGCTTTCCTGGATCTGTCCAAGGCATTTGACCTGGTTAATTATATGTTATTATGGTCGAAACTATCTGACATAGCGTTACCACCTGAACTAATTGCCACTTTTCAGACTGGTATGGTAATCAAATTAACCAGGTCAGGTGGTCTGGAGCGTTGTCTGACGAATATGTCCTCGAATGTGGGCTAAGACAGGGTGGTTTGTCGTCTTCCGCTCTCTTCAGCCTTTATGTTAAGGACCTTATTGTGGAGCTCAGCAACACCAGGGTCAGCTGCTCAATAGACGGTCTCATGGTCAACAGCATTAGTTACGCAGACGACATGGTGTTGCTGTGCACCACGGCGAATGGTCTGTGTAAATTACTGTCAGTGTGTGAGAAGTATGTTTCCAAACATGGACTTCTCTATAATGTTAAAAAAGTGAGCTAATGGTTTTTCGTTCAGGTACTAGGAAGTCGATTCCTGCACCTCCAGTAAAACTCCTAAATACTGAACTGAGGAGAGTTAGTCAATTTAAATACCTGGGACATGTTGTTACAGAAAATCTATCTTATGACGGTGACATAGAACGTGAGAAGAGGGCGTTAGCGGTCCGATGTAACATGCTCGCTCGCTTGGAAGTTTTTCCAGGTGTACAAGAGACGTCAAAATTACTTTCTTTAAGGCATTCTGCCAGACATTTTACACCAGCCTGTGGCGGCCTGGCAGCCTGTGGTGTACTTACACGCAGAGGACCTATAACGCTCTCTGTGTCCAGTACAATAATGCTTTCGAGATGCTGATGGGGCTACCTAGGTTCTACAGTGCGTCGTCGATGTTCGCTGAAGCTCATGTGGATGACTTCTACGCTATCATTCGAAAGCGGACGTCGTCGATGCTTGCTAGGATACGGCGGAGCCCCAACAGCATTCTGATGGTTACCAGAGGTAGGCCATCATGTTCCATCTTCAAGCACTGGATACAAATACATGTGCAGGGATTCAGGAATCGGTTTTTTGACTGAGCACTTAGTAGTTTTATTTTGTATGTGGTAGTTTTAAGTTTTTATTTTTAAGTAGTACTAACAATAATTTTAAGTTATATGTTACTAACAACTATCTGTAGCTATGGATCTTTGATTTGGTCTGAAATAAACGTTTTATTATTATACTATTATTATTATTCACACGCGTTTTGATTCTTATCTTAAAAGATATCACAGTTTAAAAAAATACTCCGCTCCTAACAATGCCCACAGGAAATCCTAAATTTACGCGAACGAAGTCGCGGGGGACCGCTAGTACTTAATAAAAAGGGTCAATTCAATGGTAGATGGTGGTAACATAGTAAGTAGAAGAAATACAATTAGGTAATATTATGTGATTATGTGACAAAATATTTAAAGACATTCTTATTTTATTTTAATAAGCACTTTGCTTATTAAAATAAAATAAGAATGTCTTTAAACCATACTGACGCATTCACAAATGCAATCGTATGCAAGCTTTTTTATAATCTACTATTTTCATTCATAAATACAGATCGAATATTTTACATGTTATGTTAACCAGAATAATCTCTTTTTTCACTAGTACTTATTTTAAAAAAATGGCGCCTATAATATAATGTGTCGCGTCTCGACACTCTAAACATCGACAGTTCCGAATATTGCTTCAATAGTGAGTGCTGAAAAGTAGCTGTTTTTAGTAAGCTCTCTAGCAAGCCCACCTTGTATGTGTTAGGCATTGTACTATGCCTGAAACGTTTAGGTATTCTACACAATATCCAACGCGCAGCAATGTGTGTAAAAGACGAGAGCGTGGTAGGGCGCTAAGGGGAGACGTGCACGAGCAAAATCCAAATTGAGATTCAGAACACAAATTGTTTTTCTATTGTGTCTGAAAACATGATACCTGAAGGAGGCCGTAAACTCCGTGAAAACGCCGTGCTATTTCCTAGCACTAGGTAGGGTCCCTTTTTTAAGATTAATTTTAATAAATCATTTATTATTTGTAACTTGGAAAACTTCTCCCTCCCCCCTTAGAATCCTCCCCCTAAATATTCTAAATTTAAAAACCGAAGTAAATATGTCTTCTAACAGAACGTGAGGTGTCTTCTCATGCACAATGATGTCAGATAAAAGTGCCCACTAGCTCCAAAGATTTGTAATTACGTATACGTCTGGCGCAATGGAAAAACGGGAAAATCTTAAATTAACGTGGCGATTAACGTGGTTTAGGTTATTTATTTCCATCCGCTTGGTAAGGCTTCCCTTAAACTTCGCTTGTTACCTACAAAGTACCTATGACTTTTACTGCTAAAGATTTCGAAAGACTTCCAAGTAATAAGTAAGTTTTATAAGTACCTATCGGGGTAAGCGGGAAAAATTTAACCTAAAAGGTAAAAAGGAACCCTTATATCAGAGTTTCATAAACTTTTCCAGTGGTCCGTGCCACTCACAATTTAAACAATTCCACGGGCTTCTGTGAAATGATATTTTAGAAAAGAAAACAAGCCTTGAAATATTTAACTAGCTGTTTGTTTCAGATTGTGAAATGAGTATTGAAATTAATTCAGCAGATTTTGAGTCTATATCAGTAAAAAAAAATTTACTATTTGAGTAAAAGATAAAAAACCTATATACGTTATTTTTCTGGATTTAAAATTCAACATTTAAGGTGGTGTGGCAAAGTATGGGAATTTTGACATTTACGCGGCGAAGTCGCGGACACGGAGCCACGAACAGACAGATATAAAATCCAAAAACTATGTTTTTGCATTCCGATGACCTATACTTAGGGAGGATTCAGGGGAATTTCAGATTTTTTAAATCATACCTACTAGGTATTATGGTGGACAGAGGTCACCCTATATCCGTTGCACTTGCACTTTTTAACATTTATTTAGAAAAAACGTAGCCTAGTGTGCACTGGACCATACATGCTCATGCTTAGGGTGTGCATCAAAATTAATTCAGCAGATTCAGAGTTCTTTTAACAAAATAGGTACCTACATATTAATATAATAACCTTCTTCTTACATAATAAATTCGCCACTGCCATTGCTATAACAGTTGTTTATATGTATATGGGACGGCTAGGTATTATTCGGAAATAATTGACATTGATAAGTGACATGATAAAGTGGAGACAAACATTTTAAATTAGCTCATTTTTGTACCTATGTACTCCACCGAGCTCTGAGCACAGAACACATTTACCCAAGGGCTCTGAGCTAAACTAAAGCGTACGTAGGTATTTTTGTTTATTAGAAATCGATGTAGTGCCTTGGAGAAGAATCATGAATTTTCATAAAAAGCAAGTTCCTCTTTTTCTTATATTTTTCACCGCTCCAAATAGCGGAATAAAATTCATTGCTCCTACTCATTTTGCGGTACGAAGTTTGCCGGGTCAGGCATTCTCAAATAAATATCAACACGACGAATTTCTATTCCATTGAACATAACCAACCGCAAAATGTCAATGTAGGTACATACCTACTTGAGGAACCACGTGAGCAGTGAGTCAATAGTAGACTATACCTAGTAGGTCACGCTCACGGTTCACGAGTCGCGTGTACAGGGCACGTGCGCGGCGTCGCGTTCCCCGCACGCTCCGCGTACCGTCAGTCGCTGCCTCCGTCCAATCGCTCCCCTCATAATCATAACAAACGCCTACGCACACCACTTAACCAACGCGTTGTTGTTTTGAATCTTGTCTCGAACTAGTAAGATTAGGTTCATGTATTTAATTAGGTTCTATTACGATTACGCACTTGCAGGATACAGTGGACAGTGTGCTCGAGCCCAGTGTGCCGCGCGTTAAGTGCTCTCCCGAAAGGAACCTAGCTAGCCCTAATCTCAACGACAAAAAAAGGAAAAAAGAATAACCTATACATTTTTTATTACTTTTGATTTTGAAATGAAAACAGAGCATTGAAAAAACCCGGCCAAGTGCGATGTAAAGTAGGGTTCCGTATTTGAACGTCACAAGTGCTAGGAAGTACCCAAAATTGCGAAATTTTCGAAACTGTCCAGAATAGAAAAGCTCCGCCTAAACGCCACCCGCCGCGACACAGTCCGATTTTCGAACAATATCATTATTAGCCTTTTTAGTCTAGTTCTAGTCTAACTTTTGTTAGTCTTAACTGCCTGATAATTTTATCTAAGTTCAATTTATAGGGATGATATTGCAAAAAAGAATTCTACACAACATCACAAACAATGGAGGAGTAATGTGCTGCACAGATGAACTAATGAAGTAAAAGTGAGAAACAAAGTAAGGCGCTCCAATCTGATCCGGATCGTTGTTTTTAGACACGTAAATTAATATAACATTTCAATGAGTTAGGTTAGGTTAGTTTGTAGTTTAGAGTGTTAAAGTAGTTGTTGTGTATAGTGTATCTAGTAGAAATACTAAATAAATAAAAAAAAATACCAATATAACTGAAGATGTGAGTGTGTGGACAAAAAAGGATATTATGATAAGCAGTCACATCCTTTTTTTATTCAATTCACTCTACCTTCCTAAGTAGGATGTAACCATCCTAGTTAGGATCCTTACTAGGATGGTACCTTCCTAGTTAGAATCCTACTTAGGAAGCTTTAAACAGGATGGTGAAATAAAGATCAATTCAAAATTATTAACTGTCATAGAGATTTTTTTAAAGAAAATTGTAAAAAAATTAACAGTAAATAGTTTTTATACCTATTACAAAACTAACCCCAAAATATATTTTTTGAAAAAAAAAAACTGGTTTTGTGTTTTTATTTTCTTTACTTCAACCCTGCTTCGATATTTAACCATAAAAAGTTTGTAGATGGGCATACAAACTGGGTTTAAATAAAATTGTATTATTGTTGTTCACCAACGAAAATTGTTGTAAACCTAAGAAAAAAAACATATTGACAGGTCAGAGCAAGTATGAGGAGTGGGGAGCCTTTTCTATATGTCTCTGTAGGTTAACTTTTATTTGTTTTTGCTTCAAAAGTCGGTCGTCGTTACTGTTGTATTGATATTGACAAGCATTTTTTTACTTTGAATATTAAGGATTCAAGTACAATATTATCAAAAAATATAATGTTGCTAAAATTTAATAATAAACACAGGTCAATAAGAAATATATAAAATATACGTCATTGATGCAGTTAGTTTTCTATGAAGCCATTACATAATTTTCTCTTCCCTCTAGCAACAACTTATAAGTTGGTCAACTATTACTCATCATGGATGAACGTTATCTATAATAAACGAGTTATTTTATTAACTGGTAAAGCTTTAATAGCCGTGGTCGTTTTGCACTTTAATTTTTTTATTTTTTTAATGCATTCAAAATTTCGCAAACGGATTTCTAAATCGATAAGTCGTTTTATTAAGACCTATTAAACAATATCCCACTCACACGTTGGGTTAGAGAAAAAAAATTGACATCTTTACTACGTACGTAAACGTAACGTATGGCTGCAGAGGAAAGTGACTTTAAACAAAACAGGCCAAATAAGACCGGATAAACCGGTTTCGAAATAAAAAAAAACAAAAACCCGGTTTTCTCAAACCATCCGGTTTTTGCACGACCTATTTGTATTTGTTTTTATAATTTAAGAAATTTATTTGCAAGTTTTGTCACAGAATAAATAATAGTAAAAGTACACAAGGATCACTCCGCAATGTCATTTTAATAAATAGCGACTCTTTTTGCGACACAACAAAGCGCAATTTAGCTCGCGGCAGCGCTAAGTCCCGCCCCTAGCACAAAATACCAAGAGTACAGAAAACAACGAAAAAGCCTTCGACTTCGTCGAAACCTGGGCTGTTTTGGAATCCTTGCAGCGATGCCAACTCGACTGGCGGTATGTGGAGGTGCTGAGAGGCCTGTATGATATGGAAACGATGTTCGTCCAAGTTCAAGGTCACAAGACAAAACCCATCCAGCTGCTCAGAGGTGTGAGACAGGGGGACGTTATTTCCCCGAAACTGTTCTCAAATGCACTGGAGGATGTCTTCAAGACTCTTGACTGGGAGGGATTGGGCATCAATGTCAACGGCGAATATTTCACGCACCTCCGCTTTGCCGACGACATAGTTCTAATGGCAGAATCGCCGCGGGATCTGCAAAATATGCTGCACAGCCTAGACTCTGCCTCGCGATGCGTTGGTCTCCGGATGAACTTGGACAAGACTAAGGTCATGTTCAACGAACATATTGTCCCGGAACCGATAGCAGTCAGCGTCGAGATGCTCGAAGTTGTCCAGGAATACGTTTACCTCGGGCAAGTGTTGCAACTGGGTAAAGACAACTTCGACCGCGAAATCGCCAGAAGGGTGCAACTAGGTTGGGCAGCATTTGGGAAGTTGCGTCACATCTTCTCGTCGCCTCTACCGCAATGCCTGAAGAGCAGGGTATATAACCAGTGCGTCCTACCTGTCATGACCTACGGGGCCGAGACGTGGAACTTGACAGTCAAGCTGGCCTTTGCTTTACTTTTTAGTCAGATTAAAAAATCATTCCTTTAGATAAAAATCGCTACAAATCTGTATCCACATGGCTTAAAAATGAATGAAGTAAAATTTTAACCCACCAGCCAAGACAACTTAACTGTATTATTACCTAATATGAATTTATAAAAATAGGCTGCGAATAAATTTCTTACGCAGATGCATATTATGTTTAGCAAATGGCGGATTGCGTTTCGAAAACAATAGGTTGATTATTTATGTTGTTTTTATTGATTCTCCACGTGGAACTTACAGTCGACAGATGTGGAACTTGACAGTCAAGCTGGCCTACCGACTTCATGTCGCTCAGCGAGCTATGGAACGGTCTATGCTGGGGATATCGCTAAGGGATAGAATCCGGAACGAGATCATCCGCCAAAAGACGGAAGTCATAGATATCGTTCAGAGGTGCAGTAAGCTGAAGTGGCAGTGGGCTGGTCATGACTGTCGCAGAACTGACGGCCTTTGGATTAGGAAGGTTCTCAAATGGAGACCACGTCTCGGGAAACGTAGTGTTGGACGCCCCCCTGCTAGGTAGACCGATGACCTGAGGAAGGTGGCCGGGGGTGGCTGGATGCGAGAAGTGGAGGACCGTGAAAGGAGGCCTATGTCCAGCAGAGGACTGTGAAAGGCTGATATGAGATTAATTCTCCATACCTTTTTAACTAGATAACTTCAACAAACTCAATAAATTCACATTAATCATACAGTTAAGTTATCTTAGCT
The DNA here is from genome assembly GCA_949316185.1 of Pyrausta nigrata. NCBI lineage: Eukaryota > Metazoa > Arthropoda > Insecta > Lepidoptera > Crambidae > Pyrausta > Pyrausta nigrata. Next base: position 11,596,452 of record OX438938.1, read on the forward strand.
GGTGGGTTTAAATTTTACTTCATAAATTTTTTAGCGATGTGGATACAGATTTGTAGCGATATTTATCTAAAGAAATAATTTTTTTACTCAAAAATAACAGCCAAATGATTAAAATTTAATTATGGTAAATTTCGTAATTTTTCGATTTTTATGTACATGATGTTGTTTTTGAAGATGTTGCAATCGAAGGACTACTATGATTTTTTGTATAAAGAATAACCCAATGTTAAGATACTTTTTAGCAAACTTTAGCGGTACCTTTTTTTTTACTAGATTTTTCGAAATTCAATCTTTTGCCGAAAAATTCAAAAAAAGCTAAAGAAAAGGTTAAACTAAAAAATATCAGTCTGATAATTTACATCAAATGAGCCTATAGCGCAATAGGTCGATTATTGCACTATGGCCATACCAAATTTCATTCGATTCCGGCCAGTCGTTTTCATAACAGCTCAGAGGATTTGCGTCAAAAATATTGAAATTTCGTTTTTTTTTAATTCAAAATTTCTAAACCATATGTTTTCGGTTAACTAAAGTATGTTTTAAACAATCACTTATGAAGCTCATAAGCTGAAAAAAATCTTTGGACCACTGTAAACTGGCCGCCCTGTATAAACGAATAATTATAATAATAAGTTATATTACAACTTTAATGTCAAAGCCATAGAAAATTTCTTGCGACGATTTTCACATTGGCGAAATGCATTATTATTAAACTTTAATGAGTTATAAATTCACAACAGAAATACGAGAAAATACCTACTTACCTCCCTGAAACAACAGCAGACCTATTTCACTCCTCTCATGTATGTAGATTGTCTTCTGTACTCTCGGTATTTTGTGCCCCTAGTCGATGCATTTCTTTCTATCGCATAACCTTTGCTCTTTCTAACTAGTTAGGGTTGACTTGACATCATTTTAAGGTTTGTTAATCAGAATATTGAATTACTAGTTATATCTACCTATCATTATTTTTCTAACGTGCATCCTTGGCAAGAAACTCGCAACTTATTTGCTGTTTATACAAAATGTAGGTCTATGTACCTATTTTATTCCACAGTATTAAAGAATAGGCATAATATTATGTAGCTCTTTTATCAATGAGAAGGACATGCACATCAAATCGGACATGAAAATGATTGAGACAAATGGTCCAGGAGCCACACCCAACCCAAAAATCATTTGGAAAATTCAAAATCCAAAGAAGCAGAAACTTTGCAAAGACTGAAATATAAAAAAGCTATTGCATCATAATTTTTTTTTAATACTCATTAGTTATTAAAGGAATACATTTAGTAAATTATGGAATATTAAAAGTTAAGATAGACTATAGTATCACTTGAACTTGAGTGCCACACAGAATACCTAATTATTATATACCTAATCCAAACCTACTACGGAAAAGAAAAGCTTAAAAAATATTGTGTTTGCTCTTTGTCTATATTTAAATACTTTAATTGGTTTAGTCTTTACAGTTACTATGAGTAAAAGTGTAAAAAACCGCGTCATGCAAACGGGTACCTATCACGTATCAATCGTCAAGATAATGTGCAACACGGCCGGCGCGCAACAGCCGCTGATTCAACAGACCGGTCGAACCGGCTAAATTGTGGAGTGAACCAGGCCTGGTTTTATGGAAATTTTTACACACCAAAATTGATTGACCTTCTTCTAGTGGGACTTGAACCCGTTAATAATATTATTAAAAACAAGACAATACTGTAAGATTCATCTGTCTGTATACTAAAAATCAATAAATAATTTTGACACAAAAAACTAATTGATTAATTGTGTTTTATAAAACTAAATGAATTGGTTTTCGCTTCTATTATACTACTACTGTATAATCGTGAAATCTTTATGGACACCAGTTCAGAAGTCCAAATATGCATTATTATTTTTTATAAAATAACTAGTTGACTGCAATTAAACAAACTTTAATTTTGAGCATTTTTTCGTTTTAAGGCCAATGCCCATTATTTTGACAAGAATGCAACTTATGAGCTTTTTAAACCTTTTATCAAAAACAGAAACAAAATAAATAATTGGAAATAAAATACTTTTTGGCTTCTCCTGCATGCTGCAAACTTGATGGTATTTTTATTATTGTTTGGTGTTAACAAAAGTATTGATTGTGATCTGTCTGTATACCTTAAATAAATAAAGTATGTTTAGGTAGATTCTCACATGGTGTCAATTACATGATGAAGCACTAGCCGTTTCTTATTTTAAGCCACCATAATCTAATGTTGCATCTAGCACAGTAGTATTAGGTTACCTAGGTAAAATATTTTTTCTAATTCTATTTTGTACTTACTATTGTTCAGTTCAGTAACATGAAGTTTGAAGTCTTCAAATGAGTCGTAATCAAACGTATTCCGCCAACAACCGATTTCAATCTATTCAAATAGGTACGCAAAAATTCTGCACTGCATAAGGTTAGCACCACTGATCACTATGCTCGCCAGTACGGGACTGACTGCTGCCTGCCTGCTGGTTGTGGATGGCTGTAGTGTGGCTGACATCGATATCAGTACATCACTCAACAACAACACAATCCAATCCACTCAAAGAAACGTTTTTGTGTTCTGTGAAACAACAGATGAAACGAATTCACAGAGCTACACTTCAAATATTATAATGTAAGTAAACATCAAATAGAGAAAAATAAGTACCTAATAATCACCTATCTGTAAATTAAGTAAATAACACTACTCAGCTCAGGTACATACTTAGGTTCAATTTGACAGTTGACATATGGGGTCGGATGTTTACAAATCGGTAGGCAGAATAATCGATTCCAGACATCAAATCGACTTACGATTGATTCAAAACATCGTTAATATTAACAAAATATTTGACGTTTTAGAGACTATTCATTTCATAAGTATGTTTTAGAATTACGTTCTATTAACCACGAATAAAATTAAGTCTTCAAACTTAAAATTGCATACTGAAAATGTTATTTGTTCAATAACAACCGATGAATCGATAAATCTGTACACAACTGTTTTAATGAAACTTTTCAGTCCTTGTGGGATAGGTGGCGGAGCCATCGTATCCTATCATTGAGTAGTCAGAATGGAGAGAGCATGGACGGCCTTCGGCTGCCCAGCACATTACTCACGCATTGTCAGGGAATATTTAAATAAGGCATATCCTGATCACTGAATCGGCCGCCAATGACTAGTAGCGTGGCCTCCTCGCTCACCAGACATGACCCCTCTGGATTACTACCTATGGGGTGATATGGAGCAACAAATTTACAGCCAACCCATCAACACCTATGCAGAACTACAGGCCTTAATCATAAACTGCGCTGCTGGACTGGACCCAGAAGTGATAAGAAGGGCTACATCTCAAATTACATATCGTGCCCATTTGTGTCTGCAGCAACACAGTTATCATATTGAGAATTTGATGCATTAAATTTTGTTGTAATTTAAACAATTGTGTTTTTATTTAAAAGTTATAAATTAGAATTAAACACTGAGAAACACAAACACGTCCGCCCTATGAATTTTAACCACGAAAATGCACGCTCGACAGCTCCATTTAAAATATTCATTTAAAAAAAACTGTTTAACTCACAGCATTTAATTTGGCACTGCTAGGAAGCTAATTAAATGTTCCTTCATTTTAATTAGTAAAACACACAGTTCATAGGACTTTATTTTGAAAAAAAAAAGAAATTCTGAAATAAATAGCTTTAAAATTCCCTTTTTTACCTACTTTAACCTCATTTTTTTAAGACTTAATTTTATTTTAAATTTAACACTGATAGATAGACTAATTAATAACCTTTGATTTGACGTAAGTTTCATTGAAATCTATCACAAACTTCAAAAGTTATAGGCTTCTATCGTAAGTATGGTCGCGTTGAACATAAAAAAATTAAAATACCTATAAAAATTCAAATTTACTCAAAGATTTTTTTTTCATTTTTTCCGTAGCTAGAATAAGTTCTTTTATAAGAATTTTTTTTTTGTGCACCAACGAAAGACTCACACTGTTTATTAAAGTGTATGTTATTATCTAAATATTTAAACATACCATAGACATGTAGGATGATAAAAGTAAGTTTTTTTTTAGTTTCCGATAGATCCCTTGAATGGTTTGTGGTCTTATATTCTTATATCTATATAATTATGTAAGTAAGTCTTGTTAGTTACATCACACCACGTATAACACAAGAACGGTTGAAACAATTATGATTTTTGCGTTTTTTAATTTGCCTTCGTCTGGAATAGGATAATAAGTATTAAAATATGATATTCATCGAAAAAAATATAGCCTAATTAGCGTTGGGTTTACTCCCCGGAATATTTCCAACTATTGGGTTTATTCCCAAATTCGGGGAAAGTATGAGGAATATTTCCAATTCGGCGGGAAAATACTCAAAAATTGACTTAAATTAATAAAATGCGAGAATTTAGCTACTGTAACAATAGTTTTACGCCTGTAGCACACCCTTACATAAAACCATAACAGCGGGACCACGCTAGTTTTGCCTGTTTGTCAGTTTTATTACACCAAACGTAAACGGCAGGTTCTAATGCTTAGGTTTATCTGAGTCTCTCTTTCTTTGAGATTCGACGATCCTGTAGTATACTTCCTACTATTGTGTCCACGATGTCGCGAATTGGTGCAGAAATGTTTGAGAAGGATTGGAGAAATCTCGACATAAACGAACCGGGTTATAGTAAAATCTCTACATTAGAAACGGCAGTTTGGCTTCTGTTAAGCTTGAATATTTGAGACAAGTGATAATATAAATCTTCGTTGTTAAAAACAAGAAATTCAGAAAATAAAACGTGTAGGTTCGTTTTCTTCGAGGTGTCTAGTTGAACATACTTAAAGTCCCGATTGTGGTAAGTGAGCTATCAACGGAATAGTAAAAGAAAGGCGCCTCTTTTTATAGTTTTTTGCTTGTAAACTCGAAAACTGCTTTTTTTTTAAGACACATTCATTTAGAATTTTTTTCTATAGGTCCAAAAGTGAACAAGATATTACAAAGTATCTGATTTGATAACAAGTCTAAAAACTTAACTCCATATACGGACTAATCGCGCAATACTACTTTAATGTTTAAAACAAGTAAAGGCGATTTTGCACATGTAATAGATGTAATTAATGAGAATTGTAAGTTTTTTTTGTGTTTGTATGAATAACTAAGTTATATTTGCGGATGTTGAAATTTATTTTATTTTATTAATTTTATTTAAATTAATAAAATAATAACTAGTTTATTATACTCTGTGCCTAATGAAAAGGTTAACAGGTATAATTCTAGTTTAGTTTACTTAGGAACGGTGTCGGAACGTATTTCTAAAACCCTAAAACAACATAACATACGCGTAGCTTTTAACACTAATAACTCTTTAAGATTGATTTGTAACGGAAAGGATAAGCTTGATAAACACCAAAAATCTGGTGTTTACAAGCTTAACTGTAGTGCATGCAACGCCACTTATATAGGACAGACCGGCCGTAGCTTCAACACACGTTACAAAGAACATATTTCCGCGTATCGAAACAACCATCCTGAAAAGTCACACTTCGCCAAACATCTTTTAGATTCAGGACATAGTATTCCCAATAATCATACTTTTTCCATTTTACACACATGTGAAAAAAGTTTTAAATTGTCCGTTCTGGAACAATTAGAAATCATAAAACATAATAAAGATAATACGCTTACATTGTTGAACGAACAGGTCAGTTACACCACCTCCCCACTTTTGAATCCATTTTCAAATCAACAAAATGTTATTAATAACCATCAGTCATCAACGGTTTAACTTTTTAATTTTTTAACTTTAACTTTTTGTTTGCGTTTACGTAACGATCGCGTTAACGTAACGATTACGTCAGCTCATTAGTGGGGACAGTATAAAAGGCCTGTTCGCCAGCGACTCATTTCAGTCGTCCGTGCTCAGCCGAGGCGACAACATTTCCTGAGGATGCCGCGTGGAGTGGCGAAACGCGTCGAGGTTTTTTGCACGTTGGTGTTGGTAACTAACAACTGCATTAGCTGTAGTTCATGCGTATTGAGGGAGGGAGGGCGGTGCATTCTGCATTTGCCTGAACTGGTACTCAAAGCGGTTGCGGTTGGTGTGGTTTTGTTGCCTGCGCTAGCGTCTCTTAGCGGAAATTTAAAGCAAAATAACTGTATTTAATTCCATCAATAACAACTGCTTTATACATGTCTGCTGTCATGAAGCCTCGATACGGGTTTCAAAGGTGTTCTAGCTCTAATCATAATAAATAAAATAAATAAAATAAAAATAGCCTTTATTTCTACTACCATCTAATTTGAATACATGCTAAACTAATCTACTTAAAATAATATATTGGCAGCAGTCGCCTCAGCGGCGTAGGCCTCTCCTAAACCTTTCCACCTTTCTCTTTCACGCGCTTCACGCATCCAGAAAGTTCCGATCCTCTGGGTAAAAATGTCGCACCATCGTTTATATGGTCTTCCTTTTTTCCTCTTTTTGTCTCTGGGTAACCATTCTGTAAGTTGCAATACTACCCTGCCTGACCTACGGTTGCCAGACATGGTCACTTCGAAAAGAAGACGAGGAAAGAGTGGCTATTTGCCAACGCAAAATGGAAAGGAGTATGCTTGGGTTAAAATTGTCGGACAAGGTTAGCAACAAAAACATTAGACGGAAAACTAAAATAACTGATGTCACGAAAAGAACGAGACTCCTCAAATGGCAATGGGCGGGACACATTTGTAGGATGATCAATAACAGGTGGACGAAGCTCTAATCATAATACCACCCTCAAAAGGACACCGATTTCCCGCCTTGCTGAACTGTTCCTGTGGCAGTTCTTTGCCTTCCACGGTCTCCTGGTCTTCTCCAGACACGGACACGTCGGTTATCTTGATGACTACTGATTCGCGATTCGTCAACGAAGAGACAGTTTTGCCAAATGTTTTCTTATTCATCTTCTTCATTCTACCGAAGCCTAGCCCACTCCGATCTCTGTCGTAGAAGTTGTCAGGAATTCAGAGGCGCTCGCCAAGACATCCGTGCTCGTAATCCAGCCTGGTGCAAGCAATTCCGAATGGTCTGAGTGCTAACTTCAAGCCTAGAGGCGGCCCGAACTTCTGCTTTTATTTTAGTAGCGTTGATTGTTGGGTCACGGGCTGCCAGCAATCTAATATAGCGCTTTTGGGCAGCAGTCAAAACAGTTGGGTGACCACTGCGGGGTCGGTACCCATCCCGTGGTACCTCTGCAACGTGGTCACGACACAGGATTGGGATATAGCAAGTCTACGTGCTATATCTCTCGTGCTGTATTCTTCTTCCCGCAAAGTTACTATTCACGTAAAACTTCTGATAATCCTCTTGGCATTTTTTCAAACACAACTTTTTGCGAAAAAATATTTAAAATCCGTCAAAATTGACTAAATCAGATTTCTGAGTGAGCTATGACTGAAAGCCTTTTTATATGGAAAAACAATTGTACTGTTTTATTGTTTTGTATTCTAATTGTATATTTTTAAATAAAGAATCTTAAAAGAAGAAAAATCATAATATAATCTACTCTACCGTAACAAAAAATATTTCGATTTTTCAGTGATTGTAAACTTTTTTTGATGTGTGATTTAAAAACTATACTGAATTGACCAATTTAGTTTTTTTTTACATTTTTAACTAAGATATCTTACCAACTTTGGAAGTGTTATCTTTATCAAAAAAATAGTATTGTGAGATTTGTCCGCAGTTGGAATTAAGTTTTTAAACTTGTCATCAAATCAGATACTTTGTAATATCTTGTTTACTTTTGGACCTATAGAAAAAAAGTCTAAATGAATGTGTCTTATAATAAAATAAGCAGTTTTCGAGTTTACAAGCAAAAAACTATAAAAAGAGGCGCCTTTCTTTTACTATTCCGTTGATAGCTCACTTACCACACTCGGGACTCTAAGTATGTTCACCTAGACACCTCGAAGAAAACGGACCTACCCGTTTTGTTTTCTGAATTTCTCATTTTTAATAACGAAGATTTAACTTTATTATCACTTGTCTCAAATATTCAAACTTAACAGAAGCCAAACTGCCGATTATAATGAAGAGATTTTACTATGACCCTGTTTCTTTACGTCGAGATTTCTCCAATCCTTCTCAAACGTCTACATTTCTGCACCCATTCGCGACATCGTGGGCACAGTAATAGGAAGTATACTACAGGATCGTCGAATCTCAAAGAAAAAAAGACTCGGATAAATCTAAGCATTAGAATATGCAGTTTACGTTTGGTGTAATAAAACTTACAAACAGGTAAAACTAGCGTGGTCCCGCTGTTATGGTTTTATGTAAGGGTGTGCTACAGGCGTAAAACCATTGCTACAGTAGCTAAATTCTCGCATTTTATTAATTTAAGTCCACTTTTGAGTATTTTCCCTATTTTCCCGCCGAATTTGAATATTTCCCAATCTTTCAGTTTTTCCCATACTTTCCAGTATTTTTCTTTTCCATCCCATTATTTTCTTTCCCTTGCCTATCGCTAAGCCTAATACATAATAATTAGACTAATCTTTCCCGTAACGTCACCATGATTATTCTCTTATATTCCGATTAGAGTTGTAAATTACACATCTTTAATATACTTTTCAATAAATAAGCAGTAGTATTGTTGTGCTAAATACACACACAAACAACATTCTAGATACTACTTTGACTAAGACTTGGTCGTATTATCGTAATAAAGAACATATAGGTAATTAAAGCTCTAAAAATCAACAAAGTTAAATAGTTTTAATATTTTGAACACTCATACCCCGTTATTCTAAAAACTTAGTACCGGGTTTAAGACAGGACTAAGCTATTAGCTAGCCAATTAGAAAAGCGCTTCTATATTAGGTTATGTCACGAATGTGTCATTCATTCCTCTGTTGTCGGCTTATATTTAGACCCATTTTAAACCTGGTCTAATTTTTTTGTAATAACACCGATAGTGTTCTTTCTTATTACATAAGTTTATTAACAACAAAGTTAAACTTAGTCTTTCTCTTTTTCCTTCAACCTTCCCATCTATTGTGTTTTTGTGTTGTTTAAAAAACTGCCAAGGTGTCCTATCATATTTCCACTTCTATTCTCGATCGTTTTAAAATGTTTCGCTTATGCAGCCATAATATTAGTAGTATAGGATGAGTGCATTTAGTTAGTGAGCTAACGAATTAGTTAGCCATGTTCCTTAGCAGAAAATGGAAGGGGCAATAAATGTCAAAATTTTTGTAGTGTGCTGTACGTGTGCTTCCTCGTCCCCCGCCAAAAGTGGCGAAATTTTCCGAACTGGGATTTTGACACATACTCTCTCTCTATTCTAACTTCTTAATGTATCCTATTCAGTTAACCGTTTTGATGGAAATTTTCAGCTTTTGGAGACAAGGTGGAAAGGCCATTGCATTTAATAAATAAGTTAATTGTTTTGATGGAAACCTTTAGCTCGGATAGGATAGATGGCGGAGCCATCGTATCCTAATAAGTTCACAGTTTTTTTGACGGAACAGCAGTGCGATTCTCTAAAACTAATGTCAAAATCCCGCAGCGGTTCCCGCGGCGGGCTTGTGATTTGGTATTCTGTAAAATTTATTGTCAACTTTGACAATAATGTATGAGATGACATAAGCATTCGTATGAGATGACATTAGCATTCGAGCCCGCCAATTTACGGGCAAGATGAACGTACCATACATCGGTATGATAAGGAACTTGCATACTACTTTAATCTTATACCATTAAACGATCAATTCTTGTATATATATATCTAATATCTTAAAATAAAGTTGTGTTAGTTACACAACTTTTAAGACCTTAAGGATGGCTGGCCCAATTAGTATAAATTGCTGGACCAAAATTTGTGTTTTTGTAATTTGTCTTCATCCGGAATAGGATAATAGGTATTCAAACATGATATTTATCAATAAAACAAATATTAATGGAAAGTGAATAAAAACCCTAAAGTGCCCCCGAGACGATCAATCGCGATTCCATCATTAACCTTCAATCACATAGTTAAGAATGACTAGCTAAATTATTCTTCGGTCCCCCCGGTACTTTAAGGTTTTTTTCACTTACCATAAATATTTGTTTTATTGATAAATATTATATTTTAATACTTATTAGGTATTCTATTCTGGACTATCTATTCTATTATTTCTATTCTAAAAATTGGTCCAGCCGTTCTTGAGTTGTATGTGGTGTAACTAACACGACTTTATTTTATATACATATACTATAGAAGAAGATAATACAGATATATATTTGTGATCTCGGAAACGGCTCCAATGATTTCGCTGTAATTTGGTATGTGGTTTTCGGGTTTGGTTATCAGGAGTGAAAAATCGATCAGTTTAGTCTTATGTTTGGTTTAGTTAGAAAACACGTGCTTTCCCAAGAAAGCACGTGTTTTCTAGTTTTCATGCGTTTTTCGCTAGTTCACTAATTTGCGCGGGACCAAAGGGCGTGGGGTGAAAGCCTTCGGTCGTGGTGGTCGGTGACCCATCTGCGCGAAGATGTATGCTGCAAACTATAAGGAAGTTCCGTACTTTTACCCTACTCGATAAACCAAATATGTCACAAACAAGAAGCTCACTTCGATCCTCACTTCGACGTTCACTTCACCTGTCATTATTTTGGTATTCTGTAATATTTGTCAGTTGCTGCGGATGTGTAATTTACGATGTCGACTAGAGAGCCCACACAATTTAAAAAATTAGTCGAGTTTTATCGTTTATAAGTTTTTATCGTACAAATGTTGGCGTCGGACTTTTCGTAAGTATGACGTGTCTTCTTACTAGAAACTGAAACTTGCACAAAACAAACTATATAAAATGTAATACGAACGAATGCAAGTCTTGTTTCGTTATTTTGCAACATCAATCAATATCTAAGTATTTTAAAATTTATTATGCCAGCTCAATAAATATACCTACACCTTGTTTACACCTACACAGGTTTTCAGTTTTTAATTTTTTCATCACTATAACCTTCCCTTAAACTCATTCCTTTCCTTGTCCATTCTTGTCGCTCATGCAGCCATTTTTATTCCTCCATCTTCTAAACGGCCCAGCATTTCAATCCGTACAGAAAGGCAGGACTTTTCTGAAGAGTTTTGCTCATTAAGCGATTTATTTTTATTCATAAATATCTTTATCTTTAACGATTTTACATCAAAACTGTTACATTCTTTTTACAGCATCCCGTCAGTTGGCATTCTTTTTACAGCATCCCGTCAGTTGGCTCCACCACGGAAGGAAAACAAAGATCCAACGCCTTCAGCCGAAAGAGAACGAATGCGGGCGGAGCTGTAATAACAAGACCTTTAAAATGTTTAGTATGCTGTAAGCTTTATGACATTTTTGTTCCTTCGGTGATTTTGAACAGTTTCTACCCCCCGTAGGAGGAGGTACTAAGAAAAGTGTGTCTAGCATCGGAAGGAAGAAGGAGGGCCGCCACTCGTATTTTTAATATAAACCACCTTTTTTATATAAACCAAAGACGCAAAATTAATAAATATTTAACAGAAAAACGTAAAAAGGTGAAAATCTCAGTTGCAGATTTTTTCTTTAAGAGCTCATTACCTTTGTATAAAGTCAAAGAATATCAAACAAAAAGTACAATAATAAAGCGCATTTTATGCAAACTTGTGTACGTCTATGCTGGCACAGACTTCTTTCCACGTTTTTTATCATTGTTTTGTAAGAGATTCAAAAAAAATTTTTTTAGCGTTTGCATATAATGCGATGTATTGTTGTACTTTTTATATTTGTTATGTCTTGACAAAAATAATGAGTTCCTGCAACCGAGAGCCGTAACAAACGACAATTCGTATTAACCATCGCCGTCACTAAGGATTAGATGAGATTACAGCTCCCATACATGAAACGAAACCAAAAAATATTTTTTTGTCAAACCTATGCGTGTAAGGTGTCTATGGATAGGTCTTTTAACATCGACATCGAGGGTCTCTAAACCATTTTCTCTAAAAGTCTAATGTTTGAGAGATAGACGCTTCAAAAGTGGTAAAATGGGCGTCCCCCATCTTACTTTTAAACTAAGCAAGTGTAAATTTTGAAAAAAATACTTGATGTAGATCGTAACAAATTCTTTCAACGAAAATTGGTTTGAACGAGATCGAACTAGTAGTAGTTAGTTTTTGAGATATAGCACATTTTCAACAACCGCAAACATAACTTTGTTATTCATACAAACACTATGAAAAACAAAGTAATATTTGCTGTCAACAAAATATTGTGGTAATTTGGCTAAGTGGAAGTAAGCGGATTCTAATTCAGTTAAAGTTGGCACAAAACTCTTAGTGCGCGAGTCCGACTCGCACTTGGCCGGTTTTTACGCCTAAATTTCTTGAATTCTAAAATTTCGAAGCCATCAATCAATCAACAATTGTACCGAAAACCTGTAATCGATAAAAATCGACTAGCATTTTGCAAAGCGGGTAGTCTCTAGTCGCAACACGCTCAACCAAATGCCAAATCAAACTGACATATCGAATCGAGTGCGGGGATCGAAGTGAAGTGCGTGTTCGTGTTTTGAGATTTTACAGGATCGCAAAGCAGATGAAGCTCGGATAGAAAACTTACTATGACATTGAGCATTTTATACTTAAGTATTCCTTTAATCCCGGTGGGATGAGAGTTCGCTCCGAATTTTGAGACTCCGACCTTGATTTAATTAATATTTTTGTCTTCCTCTTTTCCTTGCGCTATTTAAGTACTTACCTAGGTCATTATGACTTTTGTGCACAGCGTATCGGAGCACACTTACATCATGTGGAGCTTATGAGGCGGTGTCTGCATGTGTTTATGGCTCCAATATACTTCTAGAGACTTTGATTACAGAGTCTGTGTCTCTTAGAAATAAAATATCATGGATCGATCTACGGTGTAGGATGCGACCCTGGTTAAGTATTTCTACGAACTTATCTTTATAATTTCTTTCTAGAAATCTGCAGCTCGTCGTGGTGTCTGAGGATCAGAGCTTTAAGAACGAAGTCTGGGATAAGCTGGGATCGTAGGCCTGTATTTTTTACTTTCCAGTTAATGATATCTTAACCATGCGTAGGTGCATGTGCGCTGCATAAATGTATATTTACATAGCGATTTGATATATTTTATACCTGAAATAGACTTCTGTAAGGCACAATATAAATTCACGATACTTTTTTGGTAAAAATATCGAAATATGATACTGAGCTTTTTACCTGAATGTATTTTTATTATATAAACTAAGTAAAACTGCAATTTCGCATTAATTACGATAAAAATGTTGCACAAACATGTTGATGACAGTAGTGAACTGATACTTCTATAGGACAACACTACCATTATCTCTCCTCTCACTCACTCATCATAGTGTCAGAGTCAAATGTCAATGTCATAATGACAGCTTGCTTGAATGTATGGTTTTTTTTTACGTAAGGCCATACAACCAGACAAAGGCATGTACCCTTAAAGCAGTATCAGTATGTAATCACTTTTCGTATTGATGACGGCAGTTACAATCAGTAAGGCCGTACTACGAGCGTTGAGGGTTAATTACAAAATGAATATCGCTCACAGAAATTCATTGAGCCTTCAGGTGGTCTTCTCGAACCCACGACCCATCTCTATCCGGGCGATTGCTCTTCTATCTGAGCTTTCAAATACTTATAAAGAAATTATGAAAACAATTATAGGTTTAGCGTTGTTCTTCAGAATGGTCAACCAATGTGATATTTAGATTAGTGCTAAACACAGACCACACAACTTAAAGACCACGCATTGCGGGGGACTTACATTCGCCTAGGTTATGCAGTATCACTGCATAACAGCCGGCCCCGCCCCCTTTCGTTCCTCATTCCGCTACCGAGACTCAAAGTAACAACATTGACCTTGCTCCCGAAAAAAAAAAGCGGTAATAATGCCGTATTGTTCAGTGAAATGGTGTGGAAAGTGTAGTACAACATCTAGTCTCACGAAAGATGGCATTACATTTCACCGGTAAGTAATTATTCCTATCAAATTAATTGAAACACTCCAATATCACAAATGAAATAAAATGTTTTATTTCGAAGAGCACGCGTTGATGTCTTTTTTTTGCTATCCCTTTCTCGCAAGTTTAGTTCAAATGATGTTGTCTCAATTTGTCAATAAGCAAGGAGTACAATAGTGTTGAGACACATACTAGTAAACCTAAAATTCAAAATATCGATAAATCCTAAATAGAACGAGTGATAAGTGGGTATCTAAATTTCAGTTATTTCATATATATTTTAGTAAAGTGACTTTACAAAAGAGCACTTACGATGTATTGAAATAAGTGTAGAGTGCTTAAACAAACAAACTTTAACTAATAAAAAACTTAACTAAACTTTTTAAAATAAATATATCAAACTCACATTGCGTACGATTGCCATTTTTTTTCAAACTTAGTTTTCGTACACTTAACAAAATGATGTTGAGTGAGATAGGTAACTTGTTTTACTAAAACCGCTAAATTATGAAAAGTAGCTAAATAACGTGAGATCTCCGGCGATTGACCTTTGCCCACTCCAGTTTTTTTTAAATTGCTATTAATCGGAAGTCGGTTGTGCGTGTGTTTTTTAAATGAATTATTTTAAAGCTCCTAAATATTTTCTTACTTTTTTTTAAACTCAGGTATCGATATCAAGATATGTCTTGCCCATCACTAGTGAGCTATCACTGCCATTGTCAATTTTGACGTCTTCTTGTACTAGCCAATAGGAACGAGCAGACCTCTCCCCGCACCCCACCAACTTTTGGCGATTTTGTTTTCGTATTAGAGTTGATAAAAGCGTGGTCTTTAGGTTGTGTGGTCTGTGGTGCTAAAATATCACTATAAGCTGCTAAGCGTGTTAAACAACTTCATGAATGCTTAAGTAACTAAATGCTGACGCATAAAACGTAAGATTATATTACTTATAGGAAAAATAAAATTATTTTGCTTTTAATTTCCGCTGGCGCAGGCACCAAACCCCACCAACCGTAACCGCGTAAGTATTAGCAATTAGTTCAGGCAAATGCAGAATTCACCGCGTCGTGTCACCATCGACGGACATCGTCCGTGCTCAGCCAAAGCGACAACATCTCTGAGGATGCCGCGTGGAGTGGCGAAACGCGACGAGGTTTTTCACGTTGGTGTAAGTTAACTTACTAACAACTGCATAAGCTGTAGTGCATGCGTATTGAGGGAGGGCGGGCGGTGCATTACTCAACGCGGTTACGGTTAGTGTGGTTTGGTGCGCAGGCACCAGTGTCTCTTAGCGGAAATTTAAAGCAAAATTATTTTATGACATATTCCTATCTAATAATAGATTTCCGCAAAGTAACGCCTGATTCCATCAATAACATTTTAAAAGTAATAAACAGGAAAGTGGCGAATGCGCCAGAAAAGTCGGATATTAAGTAAGCACAAAAATCTTGTTTAAGTGGTTTTATTCTTTGTAACAGCAGATATGCAGTAAAAATAAATGTAGGTACCTAATAACTAAACCAAACCAGAAAAAAAGTCTGATGCATTTTTCACATTACTGGAAGGTAAATTATTAATCATATCTTGTTTTTTATTCTGTTTATGGTTTACGTCTATTAGAGAATCAATTGATTCAAAATAAGAAATATTCCAAAATTTTACGTCATTATCGTGCGAGCATGAAGCGAGATATCTACCATCGTGACTAATATCGAGGCATTCCACTGGTAGCCTATGTTGCCCTACTATACCCAGTTGGCGCTGCGGAAACATGTGGGCAGCTCTTAACATGCCGTCCTCTCCTGATGTAACGACGATATTCTGCGTTATTGGCACCATACACTGTATAGCATGTTTCTGACCAATAAACTCATCACTATGGAAGCCAAACTCTTTCCAGTTAAACAAGTACATCTTTCCTGTTGAAGCTCCTACAAGTAACTTCGTATCTGATTTAAATAGGCCCATACAAGTTAGTTCGGAATCATATTCTTCAGATGTTGTATATACTTTACTGAAAAAAGAGAAATGACACGATTTGTTAAAAAAGAAACAGGCAAAAAATTACAATATTTTTCTCCGTTCATCTATCGTATTTGCAAACCTTAGGGATGATTCTAATAAGTACTCAAATACTAATACTTGTGTTTGCACTAGACCCTGAGGTTTTTTGCGTTAATTCGTTTAGATCTGTGTTATTATTAGGTACTTTTTACTACACTAATAGACTACAGGCCCATGTCCAAAATGGATGGGTCATATGAACCACCAGGACGGTGGCCGTATATAGGACGATATAAGAGCATAAAATAATAAGATTCAGCACTATGCTGTCACTTGTAAGCTGTCCAACTGAGTGCTGGTGAGAATTCAAAAGTGCAGGAGAAGAGTAAGTACATTTTGGTCATATATTTTTGTACGGCATTTATACCATCGATAGATATGGATTTTTCATGGGAAAAATAATAAGAAAGCGCGTAGTGCTGTAAAAAATGATCCAGTAGTTTAGGAGCCTATTTAATATAAACAAACAAACAATCAAATATTTCCTCTTTATAATATTAGTGTAAAATACAGTAAGTAACATACCTCGCCTTTAAATCTATAGATGTAAGAACCCCATCACCTCCCGCACAAACTAAATATTTTTGTGAATCATTCGTGATCATATCCGATATATGCTCTTCGCCAATTTTTAAAGTAAATATCGGATCGGCTTTTCTCATATCCCACATCTTCACAGTGCCTCCATCATCTCCTGAAATATATAATTTATAAATATTTATAATGTATCCAAATTCTTTTCAAGTTTTTACGTATTTAAATTTCGCACAAAAAAATCAACGACTGTCTTCCGGCTCTCCTTTGCAGCCAACATTTTTAAAGATTTGTCGTGCGTGACTAACGTCCTCTAGCCTAGTGGGAGAACATTGGCCCGGATAGCGCGGAGTCGTGAGTTTGTGCCCCACCACAACCAAAAGGCGGTTGATGAATTTTAGTGTGCGAAATTTACTTTCCTAAAATATAATTAGTAACTTCATCAAGCTCAATAAATTAAGGGAAACAAGAAGATAACGATGAGTATTTTAATATATAATAAATCAATGGATGGAACATTAGTTTCACTATATTTGTCTGTCTCTCCACGGCCTTACGCAGAGACCCATTAAAAAAGTCCTAGCTCAGCAATTTAGGTGTGAGGCTACATGGGACCGACCGGTCGGGAGGGCTGTCACAGGCTCACGCTCTATCCGGTCAGGTTAAATTAGATTATGACGCAACAACGTAATGATAAAGAAATATCAGTAGGTATTGTTAATGTAACTCGCCGCATTCCTTGAATAAAAAAACACAGCCTCGCGTGGACATGTGGTACGTAAGCACGCGCTCGGGGACAGCCCTACTGTATTTTAATTGTATCTACTAATCTATGGTTTGATTGTACAATCACCTATTTTTTACAAGAAATTCGTTGTGAATGAAAAAGAGTCTTCAATAAATTACACATATTGTGTTAGTAGGCGATTAACACACTGCACACACGCACACATTTTTTGTATTCTCTCGCGTGGACTTTTCAGTGTTGGACTTTGGCACTGTGCGTGATTTCTAAACAAACGGAGATACTTACAAGCAACGTTAGGACAAGCATTCACAGGGCAGTGTGTGAATCGCCTTAAATAAATTATAAAAAAATATATTAATAAAAAGCGACAGAATTAAATTTTTTAAGTTATACAAATATTTAAAACATACGGACGCGACGAAAATAAATTTTTGCCTCGACTAAGACTGGCGGTCTATGAGCGACCGGCACAGTCGTTCGCCACCCTCTTAATAAAATAAAATTCATTTCTTTCAGAATATAGACCCAACAAGGGGCACTTATACACGTCCTATCACGCGCAACGTAAAAGCAACGCGACGTCGTGAGCGCAGCGAGACCTGTCTCACTCCTCGTGCTCTACTCCTCTCCTCCTCCTCTACTGCCGAGGCAAGATAATCTAGTAGGAAAGGGAGAGCGAGAGCGAGCAGTGACACACGCGCGCGTTTTATTTACCGGCGGCCCGTGGCGCTACGTTTCTGGCTTGGAAAGTTTGAGTGAAGTGCTCGTGATGTGAGCGATAGTAGCTTCATGTAGCCGTCAACCCTATCGCACCGCATGTTTTGACGTCCTTGAATAGGTTTAGTCTATTACGGAACGTTATCCAGAGTTATAAGAATTAAATTCTCTTGCAATTGCAATGTATTTCGGTAAGTGCCTAAACGAAAAGGTGCTCGACTCAGAGGCGAGCTAAATTACACCATATTTTTACGACACTTAGTAGACATTTCTTTGAATACCATTGCAAAGTAATCCTTCTGTACGTAATACTAGTATTAAAATTTTATTCTGTGGCGCAGCATACGCGCGGCTTACGGGCGGCGTGCGCACCGCACAGCGTGTCGTTCGAACATCAGAGTAACGTGCACGACAATGTGGTGTCAGCCTAACACGTAAAAAAAAGCTTAATTATTAAAGGCATATTAAATACTCATTCGTTTACCGGACTGAACCAGACCTGCTGATATCACTGGGTTTAAAAAATACACAGGTATTTACTAAAACATCAAATTCAAATTGTTCATCATTGTGTCATAGCAAGAGTCGCTATTTATTTAAATGGTTTTTCGGAGAGATTCGTACAGAACTATTATCTATTTTACCTATTGAGTGTAAGTAGTAGGCTAGTAGTGGCAACGCTAGTAGGGTAGACTGGGGACAATTGAAACACGTCATAATAGAAACAGTCGAAATATCTCAAAAAATAAAATAGTTTTTAGTAGTAAACAATGTTACATTGTGCCGCGACCGTTACAACTTCACCCCGCGAGTCCCGACCTGTCGTCAGTAGCGCGCGACGCGAGCCAGCGTGCGACACAGCCGCCTCCAGAACTATTTTTTTGTTTTCGCGCCCAAAAGTAAGTTCCCAAGAGTTAACATTTTTCCTTATTACCACTTTCAGTGTGTTTTGACCGTTGTTTTTGTTAAAATGTCTTCTTTAACTATTTAAGACTATTTTTAAAGTAATAGATCGCGATTTAAGTGCCTTTTAAACATTATTTGACCTTGAAGTTGACGATGTTAAATGGGTACGGTTGAACCAATGGACATGGGGACAATTTAAACGTTTCAATCGTCCCGCTGTTGCAATCGTCCTTTTTACCCGACTGCGCGACGCGAGAAGGGTAATGTCTTAATTAGCCTATATCATGTATGTATGTATGTTTGTTCCATTGTAGCACAGTAAGAGACCAAACGCGTGGGCTGATTTTGATGATTCATACGTCAATCAATTTGTAATCTAGCAAGAATTACTAAAAACATGACAGAATTCAAAATTCAATATGGCAACCACCAGACTTTTTTTATTTCAAATGACTGTTTAGGATCTATAAAGTTGTGTTAAGCGACCACGCTCACTTTTTTCAATACTTATCTACATTATAGATATTTTGTTACATTTAACTCTATGTAATGATTAAAACAGTGTCATGATTAAAACAAGTACTTTTGTATGTAATTAATATACCTTATTATTGCTACTAAATCAAGTTATAGCTATTAAAAGCATGTTGAATCGATCATAGGTTTCTAATTGCTGTAATTAAAATCTCTTAAAGGCTTACACTTGAGAAAATATTTGAGGTTTTCTACGTTAAATCGAATCACGCAATAACTTTTGAAATATTCATTATATGTCAATCATTTTTTCCAGATCTTTCTGAGTGATGTTATTTAAATGAACACTATTAAAATGAATATAATGACTTCAATAGTTCTGAAGATATTAGACTGTTTCAATCGACCCGACATGTTGTTTCAATTAACACTATGTAGTATGGGGTCAATTGAACCACTTTTTCTATTCCTATTAAAAAGGCTATTAAGACTTATCGGTTGTTAATAGAGTTATCAAACACATTTTTTTAGGAAATAGATAATATACCTTAGGCCCTGTACAAAAATATTGTCTGCAAATATTAAAGATTTTCCACAAAAGGCAGTCAAAGTAAAATTGTTTGAACCATTCCTAGTCTACCCTAGGCAATAATAGTATACCTGTTACGATTTTTTCACAATCCAGACATGTCATTGAATATACTGGATCTTCATGTGCACTTTCATAACATTTCTTTAGTTTACCTGTTTCAACGTCAGTAGCCATAATTGTTTTATCCTGTAAAAAATAACAACAATTAAGTAATTTTACATACAACATACAAAATGAATTATGAGGAGGAACGTTAGGTAGGAGGTCGCCTCTTACAAGGGAGAGGTACCGGTTCGATCCCACATGCCGCCACGTACCAATGACTTTTTCTAAGTTATGTACATTGGTTGTTTTACTTATCGATGCTGTTACGGTGAGGAAAAACATCGTGAGTTTCCTCACATTCAGGCGACTGAATGTATAACCATGATCCAAACTGGTCAGGTTCCCTTGTTAACAGGTTCACGGAGGTCAAATCGCTCCACTGTAATTACCCGATCTGCCACATCCTGAATCATGGTCGAAACCTGACCCTGGGTCCTCACTTGCGAGAGTGCACATCCGGAATCCTGGATACGCTAGGATGAGATTGAGGATGAGGAATATTTTGGTATTAATAAACAAGCAATCATTTTTGTTAGAGGGTAAAAGTCTTCTTCCTGTGTTATTCCAGAGCAATGGGCAAAATCACATATCATTCTGATCCACAACAAAAGGTAACAAAGAGGATATCGAAAACTACAGACCCATCAGCTTGATGTCAAACATCTACAAGGCTGATTCTATCAAATTTTTGCAATATTAGCAAAAATTATACTAGATAGAATCAGCCTTAAAATGGATGAATAGCCACCAGTCGAGCAAGCTGGATTTAGGAAAGGGTTCTCAACCATAGACCACATCCACACAGTTAAACAGGTAATTGAAAAGTTCAATAAAACAATATATTTGGCATTCATCGATTATGCTAAGGCAACAAGGAATACCCGCAACATACATTAAAATTATTAGAAACATCTATGAAGATTTTTACGAAAATACGGAGTATAATTTATCCTTCATATGCCCACCCCTACGCACCGGAAACCGACATATGACGTTACTATTTGCATGTGTGAGAGTTTCAAGACAAAAAAAAAGTTTGCTTCCAAAGACAATCCTGTAAATCCTGTATGAGAAAGTCGTCATAGGCATGCTTATGACGTCACAAGTTTAACCCACCACCCCCATTTTCATTTTCCGGTTATGCCCAGTTGCCCCCATCGGCGTCGCCCCAACAGGGGGCAACTGGGAATTTGTAAAAAATAATGTCCCAGTTGCCACTGGTCCCTCCATTCGAAGGGGCAACTGAAATTTAATTTTTAAGCGTCCCGGTCTCTCCCAAGTCCCACATAAGACGCCGTAAAGTATAACTAGATATTTTTTTCCATGTGTTTCTTAATTTGAAGTGAAAAATGTAGCAACTAATTAAATATTGAATTAGGGTCACAGCACACTTATCAACTCTTAAACACAACGTAAACGTATCAACTCGAGCCGTTCAGTATTCTTTATAT
Organism: Pyrausta nigrata; assembly: GCA_949316185.1. Classification (NCBI taxonomy): domain Eukaryota; kingdom Metazoa; phylum Arthropoda; class Insecta; order Lepidoptera; family Crambidae; genus Pyrausta; species Pyrausta nigrata. Next base: position 11,618,052 of record OX438938.1, read on the forward strand.
GAAACTCCGTTCTGAGGCCCTACTCCTGTTGACGATGTCCGTATTTTCGAGTTTAGCCATCACGCTTGTTCGCGTCGTAATTCTGTCGCGAGTGAAAGGGACGGCTATATTCGAAAATACGGCCTTCGTCAACCGGAGTAAGGCCTCTGCAACGCACACTAATCGGAATCGTAACGTAATCGCCTCGACTCGGGACCAACTCACAAACCGCCTTGCCTCGGTCAACTAGCGGTCTCCGCGCTTACGGCTCGTCGTCCATGCGCTTACGTCTCTCCGTACCCGAGCTTACGTCTGTTCGTAACCCTTGCCCTTCTCACCCTTCCCGGCCGCGCTAACGGCAACGCGGCTTTACCTTGCCGTAGCCTAGTCGACGTACCGGAGCTGCTGATCCGCTTTGGTAACGTGTGCTTACGTTAGGTTGCCGCCTATTTGACAGTGAGGCGAAAAGCGATACGGTGACGATCCCTTTCCGAGTTGATAAGTGTGCTATGACCCTAAAGTGGTCCTGAATGCCTAATGAAACATATGTTTATATAAAAAAAATGTTAAATATAAAAAACCGAATTTAAGGTTATCATGACAGTAGGATGCTACACAAATCGGTCTCTGTTTTCCATTACCTCCTTATATCCTCCTAGCTTACTTTCCTATATCCTTGAACTTGTGCGAGTCTAGCCTATTTGCCAGTAAGCCGCCTAGCTACAAAAATAGCCTTACCTTTGATGTAGAATACATAGTGAGACCATTATGATCAAATTCAACACATCTGCATGCCTTCAAATGGAGCTCAAATGTCTCTATTAATTTGGTTTCTTCATTATTGTATTCATATAATAAGACATCTCCAACAATATTTGCTAAAGCAATTAAACTTTTCACAGGATTGAATGAAATATCCACAATAAAATCTTCGCAGGTAATAGATGGAGGGTGGTCTCTTGGTTTATTTTTCTCCGTTTTGATTGCTTTAACAAGCTCGTCTTCCTCATCATCATCTGAATAATCTTGATTACCCTCCTCAATATTTCTCAAAGCATTATTGGATGAATCACTTAGGTTATTATCATCTTCATCACCTGTGAAGAAATATCAATATTATGTAGTGAATTTTATATAATAGGCTAAATAGAGCACAAAAAACCATTTAAGAAAAACCAACCAAGTGCGAGTCAGACTCGTGCAAACGGATATCCACAGAAAATTTTATAATACATTATTTTTCTCTATTACATGACCTTTTAATGCAGAAAAACTTCTACAATCTAACTAATAAGAAACACTTCAACATCGCATTGTTAATTCCTTTTAAAGTTGCACTTTGCAAATTTTTTGGCCGGTTTACTAAGAGCTGAATTCATATTTCAAAACTAAAAGTAAAAACACAGAACTTTAGGTAGGTATAGTTTAAACACTTATTACACCATCCTATTTGTGTAGCATCCTACTTCAGATATAGCAAGATGTAATCGCAGTTCACTACTTAGGTCAGGTTAGTTAGGAAGGCTCACTTCCTAACTAGGAAGGTGTCTGGGGTCCCACTCTTTAAGACAATATCCATAGTTACAGCATGTCAATGCGTGCGAGCGCGACGGCGACGCGAAAATACGAACAATGGGTTATCATAGTAGAGCACTTACCTATCCATCCTACCATTCTAGTTTGGGATCCTAGTCAGAAAGCTACAAATAGCATGGTGTAATAAGTGCTTTAACATCCTTTCAGGATTGCACTTTATCTACTTTATACAGCTATTAATATAAAAACAAGAACTTAGGTATTAAAAAACAACAACATAATACCCTACAAAATTACCTAATACTGTATGTAACCTAGTACCTACCTAATACTTACCTCAAAGAGAGATTATTTGTAACTTACCACTATTGCTTGGTGCTGACTCAAATTCTTCAAAACTGATTTCATTGTCGCTATCACTGTCAGAAGAATTTTTATCGAATTCACGATATGCTTTAACCATTTTGTTGGTTCTTGATGTCTGATAATCTAAAAATATGTAAGAGGATAAGTTTTTTCTTAGATCATTCTTAGCTTGTTTATAAAAAGTATTTATCGGCTAAGGACCGTTAGTTCGGGCGAACGCTAGTTAATAGTTATGCTGTAGATCTATTGTGGAACCTTCCAACAAAATTTCAACCTTCTTAAGCTTACCGTTCTCGAGAAAAAACAGAAAACTTAGGTTAATAAAATGTTCAAGTCTGTGTATAATCTATTATAGTAATAAAACGTAGGTTAGGTTCTACAGTTCCACTATTTGACAGCTCAGAGTTATCATCACAGAATGCAGAACGTAGCAGTGTATTATGCGCAGGGATTACATTGACAACACATAAAACAATGAAAATACAACAATGCTATTGATTTTAAAATAAGAAAGATAAAAAAAAGAAAGATTTTAAGATATAGATAGCACTAACTTAATAGTAGATTATTCACCAAGGGAGTAAAGCGATGTCTTACGTCACGGCGGGCGTCATATTGAATCTCGAGCGTAACGAAGGAGTCGAGAGTTAGTGTTTACTCTCGACTCCTTCGTTTACTCCCGAGCATAGCGAGGGAGTTAAAAGTAGAATCCTGAATGAAGCGAGGGATTTAAGCTCGCCCAAGATGAAGACATCTTTATCCCCGAGGAGAATACTCTGCTTTTCACACTTCCTACGAGGCAATAAATAATGTACTACAACAAAATTATTTTATCTATATTCCTTAGATATCCTTCCTTAGTTTTTTGGCAGTAAATAATTATTATTAATAATACCAGCGGCTTTACTAATGGACTCTGATGTCAAATTAATTTCGCCACTCGACAGTTTTACGAAAACATTGTTTGTAATTTCTTAAAATACATACGGTTGATTTTTCTTTATTTTTATTTTTTTAGAAGCGCGCGCTTTTTTTTTCATTCTATTCGTGCTAAAATTCTTGGCTGCCAGGTTCAAAGGACTTGTCCATTATTAGTTTTTTATTCGTTAATATTTCTAACCAAAATAAACTAAATATTATATGAAAGAGTTCACAAAAACTAGCCTTTTTGCATAATTAATATATTTTTTAAGGCCTCCGATTTAAAGAAAAATTGAAATTAATTTTTCTCTTTGCCTGTACATAAACCGCACCTTCGCCTATACCAATTAACGCATGAAAAAAAATTGATAGCAAAATTGTCATTCCATATGGGACCTGAATTAAGGGCGCTACGAATCCTCTTTATATGACAACACTTGATATAATCATACCAGCGTACATTGGCTACTGAACATTTAAAAATTAACATTTTATATGTTTACATTTATGTTACATTTCTAAGTCTCATAACAGATTCTACGATACAAGAACAAGACAGAACACTTACAAATTAAGTACTTAATAAATTCAGTGGATCTTTGTAATATTAACCTAGAAATTTAGACCAAATTGGAATTATTTTTGCTAAACCACTGTCGAGTAGAAGTAAAATTACCCGTTGTTCTTTTAAATGATATTATTTATAATGTTATCAGACTATAACAAATATCGCATATTAAATTTTTGAAACTTCTACGAACTATTTTCGTAAAATATCTAAGCAGGGTTGAAATAAAGAAAATAAAACTCACAAAACAAGTATAAACAATTGTTATTTTTCAAACTCGTTATAAAATATTCTCCGTTACCATCAATAGCCAATTCTCACAGTTCGTACTATATGACGTTCCAAAAAATGTTATATGACAGTTAAATCGGTAATCCATTTGAAGAAATTATGACGATTACGCAGATTTCCTTCTCGAATATTTAACACCCTTTATTTCAATTTGTGTAGGTATTATAGAAAGACGCCCATTTTGTCTGACCTGACAAAATCGTAAGGATAATCGAGGGTAAGGTTGAAACGCTATAATTTATAGCCTGGATTACACGTGGAGGGCGACAATGATAGGTGGAAAATCAGTCAGGTCTGAGCACTTATAGCTAGGTACTTGCCACATCCGCTTTCTGGGTTCAGGTATCACTTCACAGGCCACAATCACTCGAAATGTCTGTAAGGAGCTTCACAGGATACACACGCGGCGAAAGCGCTCTGGTCAGTCTAGTACATGTGTCATAGGGAACGTCTCGATGTCGACTCGATCTACGCGGTTCTCACGGTACGTTTTAAACAAATAAAAATAAGGCAGGTATGCGTGTGAGTGTGCGCGGCGTAGTATCAATAGGGTACACAAACAAATCAAAATATTGTAGTAAACATATCGCCCGCCCTAAACACGTCAAGTGTTTACGAGAAGGTTAGGAAGCCAAGGGAAAGGAAGTTCACTGGACAGGAAGACGAACTAATTTCGTCAAAGATCTCTTTAGGCTACCGGTAGGAGTTTTAACATCTACCACACGAACAACTTGGTCTTGGCCAGGGTATAAATTAATAATGCGTCCACGACGCCACTGCAAAGGGGGAAGGTTGTCATCTTTTATGAGTTCTAGCTCACCCACTTTAGGAGGATCACAAGGAGAGGTCCATTTATTTCTAATTTGTAATGAATTTAGGTATTCTAAATGCCAGCGAGACCAAAAGTGCTGGATAATTTGTTGGATTAGCTGAAACCGTGTAAGGCGATGCAATTTTACGTCTTTATAAGGGTACTCCGGAAGTGCAGTTAAGGGTTGTCCAATTAAGAAATGACCGGGAGTTAACACTTCGACATCATTAGGGTCCGGAGAAAGTGGGCACAATGGGCGTGAATTTAAAACTGCTTCAATTTTAGCAAAACAGTGGTCAGCTCTTCAAACGTAAGGGGGGTATCGCCTACTACTCGTTTTAGGTGCGATTTCGCCGATTTAACCGCAGCTTCAAAAAGACCGCCCCAATGAGGGCAAACAGGAGGATCGAAAACCCAGGATATGTTCCGCTTTGAAAGCTCAGAACCAATAGCCGCCTGGTTTTGAGACAGAAAACACTCTAACTCCTTCAGGTAATTGTTAGCACCGATGTAATTTCGACCGCAATCAGATCGGATTAGGCGAGGTACACCACGACGCGACACGAATCGGGAAAAGGCCGCAATAAAGGCTTCAGTAGTTAGGTCCGACACAACCTCAAGGTGAACGGCTTTAGTAGAAAGGCAGACAAATACACACAGGTAACTTTTCACTAACCTTTTGTTCCTATAGGCCTGGACTTTGGTAAAAAAGGGTCCTGCAAAATCGGTACCTACACCGTCAAACGGTCTAGCAGCCGTGACGCGGTCTTTAGGTAGGTCACCCATGAAGGGTTGAGATACAGCCGCCTTGAGACGATAACAGGGAAGACATTTAAAAATCACATGCTGAATAGCTCTGCGTGCAGATAAGATCCAAAACTCTCTATTTAACATGGCAAGAATTGCATTAACACCTGCATGAGCATTCTCGCGATGGTAATGTGAAATAAGGATGTTCACGAAATTACCATTCTTAGCCAGAAGAAGGGGATGGCGCGCATCAAAGGATAGATCGGAGTTTCGTAATCGACCTCCAACTCGAATCAGGCCTCTGTCATCTAGAAATAAATTCAACTTTCTAAGGGAGTTAGTGATAGGATCGCCACGCCGTAAGCGATCAAGTTCATCAGAAAAGGAGGTAAATTGAACGATTTTCACTAAAAACAAAAGGGAATCTCTCCGTTCCTCAGGGCTTAGGTAGGACAAGTAAGATTTAGGAAATAAAAACCGCCTTAGGTAACAAGTCACGTTTATTAGCTTGTTCAAAGAACTATACCGCTCTAATAAGAATAAGGGGTCCGGGGTAGGGACATCGGCAGAGACTACTAAACAACGTAGTCCAGGGAGATCACTACTTGGGTTAGGTTCCGAAATACCGGGCCAGTTGTCAGGAGACTGCGTCAACCACAAAGGTGAAAACCAAAGGGAGTGGTCAATCAGTCGGGTGACTGACATACCTCTCGATGCACAGTCACTAGGGTTCATGTAGCCTGGGACGTGCCTCCATTCACTAGATGTAGGACTATTATTAATCTGGGAGACACGATTAGCCTCAAAAGTCTGAAGGAGGTGAGGAGTGGTTTTTAACCAACACAACACGATTTTACTATCCGTCCAACTATGGATTGAAGTCAACACAGACGACCTTTGCAGACAAAGAGCGACGTGATGAAGTAATTTAGTGAGGAGGGTAGCTCCCAACAATTCCAACTTGGGAATTGTTAAACGGGTCCAAACAGGTCATCGGTTGAACACCTCGCCATTGAATTCCGCCAATTACACGTCAGTTGTTTAGGCACGTTGTTTATTATAAAAAATATTCGGAATGATTTAAATAAAAGTATAATTACCAGCTTTATCTGTGGGACAAACAGCACACATAGGACGACACATTTGCAACACGCTGAAAACAAAACAAAAACAAACATCACAACAACAACCGGTTAGAGCCTATTCTAGGGGGGAGAGGCGGGTCATTTGGAGGTGACAAATAAAAATGAAGCTAGATTCATTTTTATTTGTCACAAGAGTTAGTTTATAGTCACTTTATAGTTACTTCCCAGCTATTGTCTCAATTTACTAATGAAGTAAACTGTCATCTAAATGGAAAAAAACACGTACTTGTTGTATTTATTGATTTCAGTAAAGCATTCGATTCCCTTAGATATAACATATTATTTAAGAAACTTGAAGACGCTGGAATTCGTGGGCCATTATTAGAATGGTTTAAAAATTACCACACTAATAGGAAAACAGCTGTTAAAATTGACGGCAAGTTAAGTGACATGATACCTACAAATGAAGGCACAGCTCAAGGATCGATAATTGGGCCTATTGAGTACCTTTTATATGTAAATGACATGTGTAATATAATTAAAGAAGGTTCAATATATCAGTTCGCTGACGATACCTGCCTTGTAGTTGCTCACAGACACTTGCAGACCGCGCAACATATCATGCAAAGAAACTTTGATCTTTTATGCCAATGGGCGCATGATGCCGGTTTAATAATAAATGCTCAAAAAACTAAATTATTACATATTCACACACCTTATTTGAAATCGCCCATAGAACCAACAATAATTGCCCACGAACACAAATGCCTACATTCATCCAAAAATCAGTGTAAATGTAAAGACATAGAATTAGTAAATGAACATACCTATCTGGGACTTACAATTGATACTAACTTTTGCTGGAAACCCCACATAAATAACTTATGTAATAAACTTAGAGCAGTTTTATCTAAGCTATCAATATTAAAATATAAGTTACCCTATCATACTTTACGCATGTTGTATATGTCATTGGCTGATAGTTTAATCGACTATGGTATAAGTAGTTATGGCAGGACATACAAAACATATATTGAAAATATTTACAAATTACAACTAAGCTTACTCAAAACTATTACACCGAATAAAATAAAAAATAAATATATACTAAATGATGTGGACCTATATAAATATTGTAAAGTAATAAACATATATGATAAAGTAAAAATTCAAATTGTGTGTGAAAACCTAGATCAAATTAAACAATTACAAGTAAAAACTAGAAGCATCAGATTGCGTAACTTATTGTACCTACCCAGATATATAATACCTTCATGCAACAATGTTCATGGTAAAAGAATGTGGGAGTATTTCCTGCCATCTACTTTAAATGAATATCCTAGCAATCTTATTGAACAAATAAGTAATTTAGAAAATAGTGCTAAATGTATAAAAATACTTAAGAACTACATATTGTCTTAAATTGTAACGAGTAGTGTAGTGGCTCTCATTACCACGTATAAATCTAAATAGGTTTTTGTTGGTATTGAAATATGTTTCTTTAATGTAAATTGTTTAACATAAATAAATAAATAAAGAAGAAGAAGTCTAATGTTATTAATTTTGATAGGATGCCTTAAACTGGAGTGTTAATTAATTTAAGTAAACATTTAATGTTAGTTGGGCGGGGAATATCTTTAGGAATAAAATCGTAAAGTGATTTGCCTATTTTGCTGCAATTAAAAAATATATGATATGATCCTCAGGAGGGTAGAATGCAGAAAGCTGGCGTAATTTTCCTAAAAGAGGGTGAGTTGGGTTTTGACAAATTTTGATAAAGTACCGATCGCTCAAATATTGTCTGCAAATTTATCTATAAAGAGGGGGGTCAACACTCTCGATTTGAAGATTGTTGATTGGAGATGATTTCATTGCCCCTAGAATGACGCGAAGACATTTCGATTGGACCTTAGATAGTTTGTCAAGGGCCGATTTATTGCATGGGTCAAGAAGAAAGGAGGCGTAATCCAGATGGCTGCGAACCACTGCATTGTATAACAACTTTTGGCAATAAGGGTGAGCACCCCACCAGACCCCAGACAGGGCGCGAAGAATGTTCACCCCTTTTTCAGCTTTTTTAAGGGCATAGTCGCAGTGAGGTACGCCACTAAGCCTGCTATTAAGAATTAGGCCTAAGAATTTAACTTGATTATTCACCAAATTACTTAAGCATCAAAGAAAATCTCTGGGTCAGGAACCTGTCTCTTATGGGTGAAAACGACACAGTTACATTTGTGGACCGAAAGGGAGAGACCATGAGATATTAACCATTCTCCGAGGTATTGAAGTGCTGAGTTTAAACGGGATGAGGCCTCTGTGATGAGAGAAAGAGCGATGTAATCAGCATATTGTAGGATGTTACAGAACGGATCTACTGTTGTCTATAGATCGTGGGTGTAGATGCTGTACAACAAGGGACTGATAACTGATCCTTGAGGCAAGCCTTTCCAGACTTGCCTAGAAGGAGAAGCGTTCTGGCTACTTATTAGAATCGACCTTGACATCAACGTGTTACAGATGATTCGGGTCAACTTTTCTGGGACACTCAGCTGTTGCAGTTTTTGCCTGAGTACAGGAAGGAGAACATTGTCATAGGCGGAAGCAATGTCCAGGAACACTCCTACTAAATACTCTTTGTTTTTTATAGCGCATCGGATGTCTGTGGTTAAAATGCTCAGGTTATCGAGAGTACTACACCCCTTTCGGAATCCGAATTGGGACTTTGCCAGCAGATTGTGAGACTCAATAAACCACTCCAAACGGTTCCGTATCATGTGTTCCATAATTTTTAACAGGGTAGAGGATAAGGCGAGGGGGCGATACGAGTTGGGGTTGGAAGGATCCTTGCCAGGTTTCGGGATAGGTATTACAATCTGCTGCTTCCAAGAGTCGGGAACTGTACCTAAGTCGACAAAGTAGTTAACTAATTGTAGGAAGTACAATTTAGCACTATCAGGAGACTTCATTAAGAAAGAGTACGGGATTCCGTCCGGGCCCGGAGAAGAATCGCAGAGGCCTCTTAAGGCGCATAATAGCTCATCGAAAGAGAATGGGGCGTCTAAATTATTAGAAGAGACGATAACGCGACCAATATCAAAGGGGAGACATTCCGAAGAGGGGACAAAGGGAGGGGGGCAAGTTTATCTGAAAAGGCGTCGAGCATGAGTCATTGGAGGTAATGTTAATGATGTTTTGGGACTGACGGAATCTCCTTATTTGGTTCCATACCATACCGGAAGGCGTTCTTGGAGACATGCTCTCACAGAACTTGATCCAGCCACATTTCTTCTTTTTAGAAAGAAGCCTCTTAGTACGAGCAGGTATCTGTTGGTAGGATATATAGTACTCCATGGCTCTCCGAGTTGTATCTCTTCTCTGCCTGTTTGCGATTTTGTATAGCGGCTGTGCATTCGTCGTCCCACCAAGGGGGTGAGATCTTTTTGCGACCAGATTTTTTGAGTGGGATGTGGTCCTTAGCGCATGATTTGATGGCATCTTCGAATTGTGAGTAAGAGATAATGGTTTTTCAGTATTTACTGCCGGTAAGGAACTAATTTTGCTGTCTAGGGATGACGTATATGCCCCCCAATCAGCTTTATGCAAATTATGACGAAGTAAGGGGACTCGTGACGAAGTTAGAGATGTTTTGTCCGAAAAGGTGATGACTATCGGAAAATGGTCGCTGCCAAAAGCACTGTCCAGAATGTGCCATGAGACTACGGAGGCTAGATTCCCTGAGCAGAACGATAGGTCGACTGCTGAAGCTGGATTTTGGGAAGGTGCGACTCTACAGGTAGGGCAGCCACTATTCAGAAGGCATAAATTATGGTCATCCAAAAGATCCATCAGCAATGATCCTGTGGGGCAAGTACGGTAGGAACCCCAGGAAACATGGTGAGAGTTAAAGTCTCCCATGACGAGAACAGGAGGCGGGACTGCGAGGATAGCATCTCGTAATTCGTGAATAGTGAAGGAGGTGGGGTGAGGTATATACACAGATAAAATAGACATATCAAAAACACGCACAGCCACGATATGAATATCTTGGCTATGTGGGGGGAGGGAAAGTTGTGTGAAAGCGAGGGAGCGCCTTATGAGTAAGGCACACCCTGCGTATCCATCGCTCCTATCGTCTCGGAGGCATGAAAATCCTGATACATGGAAACGTGAATCAGGTATCAGCCACGTCTCCGAGACGGCTAGGACAGATGGAGTAAATTTATTTATTAAATAATTAAGTTCGTGTTTTTTCCTTCTAATGCTCTTGCAGTTCCACTGACTGCCTTGGTGCTCATCGCCTAAAATTTGAGAAATTTGAGAAAGTTTTTGCGCAACGATGGACGGTACAAGGGTGATTTGACCAGAGACAATGCGGAGAATTAATGGCATCATTAGTTCTATTAAATTTTCATCTCTTGTTGGAGGGGAAGAAGGACTATTGCCTAAGGCGCAACCGTTTAGTAGAGCAGATGCACAGTTGCCTATAATGGCTTGGTGTGCTCGTCTATCATAGCTCTTGCCCAACGGAGCATGGGTGTGGGGGGGTCGGGTGAGTGCCTTTTTATACGAGACAGATGGTTTTGGAGCGAATGATTGAGTTGGGGCTGGTGAAGGGGCATATGAAGTCTTCGCAGTGTCTGCATAGGATTTGCGAACAGAAGGAAATTGGGAAGCAGCCTGGTTGTACGAAATGTTGTCTTGAGACATTGCAATTTTTATAGATTTTTGTCTTAAGTGCTCCTGGCAAGATTTGTTTAGTGCATAATGGGAGCCTGTGCATAAGATGCATGTTGCATTATCCTCAGGGCTGTTGCAAGTATCAGAGCCATGGGATTGAGAGTATTTAAAGCACCTGGGTTGAGATCGGCATTGAGCCTTAACATGCCCAAAGCGGCAGCATTTAAGACACTGTATGGTGGGAAGATGGTATGTTTCTACCGGTATTAATGTGTGGTAGCAGAATACTCTTGGGGGTAAAACTTGTCCTCTGAATGTAACTACAACAGACTGGGTGGGGGTCCAAGATGGTTGACCGTTGTTGGTGACCTTGCGGTTAAGTCGTCTGGCCTTTATTAATATTCCGCAGCCGTCGGGAGTTGTCAGGCTTTCAGCCAACTCCTCCATTGTCATATCAGTAGGGATTCCTCGTATGAGTCCCATACGAGTTACACTGAAGGTGGGGATCGAGGCTGAATATTTGTGTAGTTGTAAAATTTCATTGGATAGGAAGTTATTTGCGTCAGCGCTTGTACTGAATTCCACAGAGATGCGGTTTCTACCTATTTTTTTTTACTCCATCCATAAAAACATTTTGGATTTTGTTGTTGACCAAAAACTTACTGAATTTTATCGGTTAAATATGAGTTCCAGGAGTAACTCCTGTCTCCTCTTTCGAAACGTGGACAACAAAAGGTCCTTTGTCATTAATTCCGTATGTTTTTGGCTCGATTACGACTGAGGGATGAGTGTACACCGGTTGACTACTGGGTGAAGATAAAGATGGCTCACCGGTAGGCCTCTTGGCGGATTCCTCAGGAATCTCTGTGTCTTCTAATCTTCTTTTAGTTCCAGACCCTGATTGAGTGAACACAGGCGGAGATAATTCGGAAGCTAGCAGATCCATTGGTGACCAGGGGGGTCGGGTGGAATATTATGCATTTTAGCTACTTACCTGCTGGAATGTACCCACCACCACTAAAACAGATAACTAGGCTTTAAATTACACAAATCGTAAGGGTTTAGACTGAATCAGAGAATTAAAAGTGCACAAAAATTCAACAACGCGTGCTGCCGCAACCAAACGGGAAACCAATGATATGTTGTTTGGCTTATGCTAGGGCCACAGATCAATTGGTTTTTGACATACGGTTTTGACAGAACTGACATCTTCTATTGCGATTGTCAGCACAGATAAAGTTTCGGAGTAAAATAGTTTTTACTTCGCCTCTAGTATGATATGTCCTCTATGTTGGCGGGTAACAAGCCGGTCAAATGGGCTTCGTTTCTTAATTTTCTAAATTAGTTTTTCGTGGTCATTGTTGTGATTGTGTGGTGGAATAATTATAATAATGTGCTGCAAAGGAGAACTAATTAAGTAAAAGTGAGGAACCAAGTAAGGCGCTCCTATATGATCCGGTTTGATTTTCCCGCTCAAAATTTCGTTGCGAGCATTGAAATGCGCCCGCAGGTTAGGTTAGTTTGTAGTTCAGTGTTAGAGTAGTTGTAAAAGAAGAAGAATACTGATGATAAGAATGAAAAAAGACATGTCCACTTTTTGTATGGAGGCCGGTTTTTTATTCCAAGATATCACCAACCACCAATAAACTATATTTATATTTAAGCTACGAAAATATGAAACACGTAACCATAGAAATCATAATTTTAAACGCCTCCATTTTTGAGAAAAAATATGTAATGTGTACAATTTGTAATGTGGCTCAACCCTTGGCCTACTCAGTATGGGTGAATTGATTAAAAAGTATTTTTGTTTTCTTTTTATGCTTCATTCAATCATTTATTCCTGAAATGACAATTTTGTCTAGGACCAAGTATCTATTTGAAACTTGGTCCTAGCAATTTTGTAGACAGTTTTTTTCATGTGTTAATTAATATAGCCGAAGGTGCGATTTTATGTACAGACCAATAGTAAAATTAATTCCCATTTTTCTCTAGATCCAGAGGCTAGTTTTTGTTAACTCCTTTATATAATATTTAATTTATTCTGGTTATAAATATTGAAGAATAAAAAACCATTAATGGACAAGTCCTTTACAGATATACTGAAGACGTGGCTGTATGGACTTGATCCTTTGCCTACCCAGAATGGGTAAAATGAACAAAAAAAAATGTCATGCTTGTTTACCGCAGTTTACCGTTTCGGACAGCGACGAAAAAACGGCCTTTTTTTAGCTATAATTTGGTTAGGATCTCTTTATAATTTTTGCTGTAATTAATAGTTTATTTAAACTAAAATTTTGGCAGATATATAAAAAAGTTTTGAAGTATTTTCCCACCACAACCACTAACCTCAATGTTTTTCATACTTTCATTATTCTTCTACCTCATAAAATTGGTCAATTCTATTAACTATGATCTAAATGGATACATAGTTTACTGTCCTTGTATGGGTAAGTGAATCAGGCTTTTATATTAATGGTATCGTATAATACATAATTAGGTGTTTGTTAAATTGTATGTAGTAAACCAAAAGATAGGATTGAGTTACAATTTTCTTTTGAACTTCATAAGCTACTAGCTTATATAATTGCAATTTGTTGTTAAGGGTTACGTACCCACAGACTAAAAACGGGACCCATTCCTAAGCCTCTGCTGTCACCAGGCGGTATCTCATGAACGGTAATAGCTAGACAGTTTAAATGTTTACAGATGATGTATTTCAGTTGCCGCTATAACAACAAACACTAAAAACAGTAAAAATAATATTTAAGGGGGGCTCCTATACAACAATTGTGATTTTTTTGGCAATTTTTGCTCTATTTTAATAAGGGCAACATGTGGACACTTAAAATTTCAACAGAATATCAATATGTACAAGAACTTTAAAAATAAGTTAATAAATTAAAATAACAAAAATATTTAAGGGCTCCCATATAACAAGCAGGTTTATTTTTCGGTCAATATTTAAGCTTTTGACTGCCACGGATGACGGAACTAGACACAATAAAATTATATTGTTTGTGGGTCACCGGTGACCACCATAGCGCTCAATGTGTTAATAAGGGCTACAGACAGATGCTTGAAATATTTACAGAATATTGATTTAAATAATAATATTTAAGAAGGGCTCCCAAACAAACGCGATTTTGTACCGTTTTAAAATTAAAATAGGATCATATTAAAGTTTCTAATGTTGTATGGGTATGGAACCTTTCGTGCGCGAGTCCAACTCGCACTTGGCAGGTTTTTTTCTTTGCGGAAGGGCGAAATCAAGGTCCATAAGCACTCTTTTTAGATAGGTTACTATTACCTGGCCATCCTCCTCTGGTAAGAAAATTTGGCATGGCATTGACACCGTCTCCAAAACTAAATTTTGTCGTACATATCTTTCTTAGTAAAAGTGTAAAAAAATTTATGTACCTTTTAGTTCACTTTATTAAAGACAGTTTTATTTATTTGTAAAAAAAGGTAAATTTAGTTCCAGTGTTCAGAAAAAAGTCAGACTCAAACCTCCCTACCACAATAGATGAATGTGGTTTAGCAATTATTTATTGTGTCTCTAGCCTACTTAAAGGTCGGTTTGTAAGTTACTACTCTCGTAATACTTTACGAGAGTAGTATTATTGTTATTAGGAGCCTGTCGTGTGCTACTGCAGGGCACAGGCCTCCCTACCCTTTCCTTAGTGATAAGTAGTATAAAAAATAGTGCCAATTGACAATCTTTCATTAATAATACAGTAATTCAACAAAATTTCGACAAACTGTCTGTTGTGAAAGTATCCACGAACTACTTAGCGTTAAAGTCAGCACCATGCAATTATGACTCCTGAATGTAAACGCTTAAATACCTAAATTGATGCTGTAACATATATGGTATACATGCCTATAAAATCTGAAGGATTCTGTCGATTTCTCCAGGTTTCCGTCACCAGATCGTTACTTGGAGACAGTAGGATTACCTTGGGATTTTGAAAATCAGCCTAAAGTAATTTAGCATATCAATTCCTCCAGACATTCAATTTGTGTAAGTCAATAGAAAATGCTGATCACGCTGAACAATGTTCCCTACGGCGCTCTATTCATATCTCTTATAGTTGAACTGAGCTGCTAGAGTTCTATATCAGTTGCTCTAGACCTTTAATTTGTGTACGTCAATAGAAAATGGTCATCACGCTGAACAATGTTCCCTAAGGCGTTCTATTTATATCTCTTATAGTTGAGCCGAGCTGCTAGGGTTCTATATGAGTTACCCCAGACCTTCAATCTGTGTTCGTCAATAGAAAGTGCTCATCACGCTGAACAATGTTCCTTAAGGCGCTCTTTTCATATCTCTTATAGTTAAGCTGAGCTGCTAGGGTTCCATGTCAGTTGCTCTAGACCTTCAATTTGTGTACGTCAATAGAACATGCTTATCACGCTTACTAACTTTTCTTAAGGCGCTGCTTTCATATCTCTTTTAGTTTAAGTGTACTGCTAAAGTTCCACATCAGTTACTCCGATCTTTAAATTAAATTATAGCCTAGTATTTGCCCATATTTTCACATATGCTACTATTTGCATATGCTACTATTTTAACATCACGCTCAATTAGTTTTTGGTAAAAATTAAATTAAAGCCTAGTATTTGCCTAGACTCAATAGCTACACAATAAAAAAGTTTCATTCAAATCCGTTCAGTAGTTCCGGAGATTAGCGTGTACAAACAGACAAACAGACAAAAAAAATTTAAGGTGTAAATTCCTATTATTCTACTATTTTAACATCACCCTCAATTAGTTTTTGGTAAAAATACTCAATGTACAGACGTATTATATGTAGAGATTCTGTTGTATTTAAGTGTGTTTAGTATCATATAAGTAGTGTATAAAATAATAGTCTGTTAAGTATATTTATTGCTAGTGTAGTAAAATGGAGACAGAGCCGGCCCCTGATCCCAACACTCCACCTTCTGTTACTAATCCTCTTTTCACACTGTTGGAAGCCGACCATTTTATAACAAATCAGCAGGCAGAATTTGAAATATTTAAAGTTTTCACTGATAGGAGAAATAAATAAAGAAAAAACCGGCCAAGTGCGAGTCGGACTCGCGCACGAAGTTCCGTATTCCGTATTTCCCTTATCACTTAAACGTTTGCACATTTACGAGTAGGCGACTTTAGCAGCGCGACTATGGCGTATACAGTCGCGCTGTCGAAGCTTTTTAAAAGTGCCTCCAAAATGGTTATTACTGTCCTATAACCTTGTCCTATAATCCAATGTTGTTTTTGTCCTATAATAAAACAACACTAGCTCAGCGCCTTGATTGAATGCAGAGAGCGCATGCGAATGTCGCGCAGCTATACCGCGCGGCTGTTGCGCTCTGTTTATAGTATGAAATTATTAAAAGTCGTCTAAATATGAAAGCGCTCAAGTGATAAGTATCCACTGCAAAAAAAGCCAAAACAACGTTCGCCAGGTCAGCTAGTAGAAGTATGAATAATAAAAATTAATTGTTAATTTCAAGACCTTTCTAACAAGCCCAAATACGGCTTAGATACGATATTCCATCATTAGCCCTTAAAAACCTAATAGTGGTCAGAGTTCATTACAAGACTTTTCTAACAAGTTCAAACACAGCTATGATACGCTGTTCCATCCATCATAAAGTTAAAGTTTAAATCTTCCAGCTACATCAACAGATCAGTTCGTCAGTACCATATTATTGTAATGTCATCAGAACTACTCAAGAGTGCAAATACGGCTATGATACGATATTCCATCATAGAGTGCCAATGCCTATCTTCCGGCTACATCATCAGACCTTGAAACTTAATCGTGGTCAAAGTGCACCACAAGACCTTTCTAACAATTCCAAACACGGCTATGATACCACATTATATGATGGAATACCAGTGCCTATCTTCCGGCTTCATCATCAGACCTTAAAACTTAATCGTGGTCAAAGTGCATCACAAGACCTTTCTAACAAGTCCAAACACAGCTATGATACGATATTCCTTCATAAAGTCTAAGTTCATATCTTCCGGCTCCATCATCAGATCGGTTCGACAGTACCATATTATTGTATTGTCATCAGAACTACATACAGCTGCCATTTTCCATGACGCTACTATCCTTGGAAGATGGTTAAATTAGTTAACTTTTCGACCTTATTTATAAAATAATAAAAGTGTGTTAGTAAAGAAATATAATTCTCGAAAACATCAACAAAACGAGCAGAATAATTATTTTACCAGTCGTACTTAATGCCGCCGTAAATTAATTACAACTTGCTGCTTGATTTACCTATTTCAGAAAAATCGCATCTTATCGCGAGTTAAAACCCAACAACGCCATCTATTGAGATTTTTTTGAACCAGATTTGTTTAATCTTCGCGATAACTTCGCAAGAAGTTCTTTTTGTATTTGATTTAACGACAAATTAAGGATTTTCGGACTTTTTCCTTAACTACTGATGTAAGACCTTCCTTCTTGCCAAATTTCATGGTTCTAGGTCTATGGGAAGTACCCTATAGGTTTTGATTCCCCTGAGAAATGGGGAAAATGTTAGAAAATAGGACTTAATTGACCGTATCTTTTGTTTGCGTTAACTAAAAAGCTTGATTCTTTTACAGCTTTAAGGGACCATAGACATAAGTATTTGATATAAATTTCAACCTTATCCCTCCGCGCGTTCCTGAGAAAAAGTCTCTTGACAGACAGACAGACAGACAGACAACAAAGTGATCCTATAAGGGTTCCTTTTTTCCTTTTGAGGTACGGAACCCTAAAAACAACATATTTCTGCTAAATAACTAAAAAGCAAACTACATATCCAAAATGCACATACCTGAAAATGTTATGAAGCAAATTTTCAATAGAGCTCCACCTGAAACCCAATCCAATGTTCCATCCCTGTTCCGTAGTAAATATGCCGAATCCCACTCTGGCCAATTAATTATAGTGCATGTCAGCCGAAAGGAAATCTCTCCCACTGCTGGTTCCACTCTGCACCCTCTTCAGAAACATTACTGACGATGGGATTAAACAAATAGATAGAACTAGCTGTTGCCCGCGACTCTATAATAAAAAATATTTTATACTTCCGTCGCCATCCAGCTATCATGATCTCTCTACCATGTCGTACGGAGAAGAGAGTATGGAAAATCAAGGTCAATAGGCACTCTTTTTAGATAGGTTACTATCACCTCACATCCTCTTCTGGTATGAAAATTTAGCATGGCAGTGACACCGACTCCGAAACTAAATTTTGTCGTATATTTTTCTTAGTAAAAGTGTAGTTTTTTATTTACTTTTTAGTTTACTTTAATTGAAGGTAGTTTTATTCGTTTGTAAAAAAATTTATAGGTAACGTTAGTTTTAGTGTTCAGAAAAAAGTCAGACTCAAACCTCCCTACCGTAATAGATGAATGCAATTTATTTATTGTGTCCCTAGCCTACTCAAAGGTCGTTTTGTTACTACTATCGTATAGTTATTATTATTATTAGGAGCCTGTCGTGTCCCACTGCAGGGCAAAGGCCTCCCTAACCTTTCTCCCATAACGTAAAGTAAGTAAGACTATTCTTATACTCGTAGTTTAATTTCCGTTAGTTAGTGATAAGTAGTATTAAAAATAGTGCCAATTTATTTTGGTCTTTTTATTAAGAATACAGTAATTCAACAAAATTTTGACAAACTATCTGTGGTGAAAGTATCCACGAACTACTTGGCGTTAAGGTCAGCACCATCAAATTTTGTCTCCTGAATACGTAAACGCTTAAATAGGTACCTAAATGAATGCTGTAGCATATATGGTATTCATGCCTATAAAATCTGAAGGATTCTCTCGATTTCTCCAGGTTTGCGTCACCAGATCGTTACTTGCAGACAGTAGGATTGCCTTGGGAGTTTGAAAATCAGTCTTAAATAATTAAGCATATCGATACCTTAATCCGCAAACCAGCCAACTCCATATGTCAAAATTTTACAGGAGACAGTTAAAACTTTGTAATTTCCACACATATGAGAACTTTTAATAAATGAAAATCCCGTTGGTGTATTATGTCAGTGGCTACTAAATTCCATTGTCTTTATTATTTAAAATATTGTCGTTACTAAATTATAGACGCATTTTTGAGTTATCCCCTTTTCCTACTTAATAAAAGTATGGAATATGGAGTTAGCTGGTTTTACTTAGTATGAAGGTAAAATAAACGCAATAAAGTATTAGGTCATTTATTCGTCATGAGGGAGATTTTGATAATAATTTTGGTAATCATCAGGCATAGTATTTTTTAACTCTTGTAGGTCTGAATACTTCTTCTTTTTTATTTTTCTGCGTTGGTCGTACATTTGCGGTAAATTTTCAAATGGAGTTTGGTTCACATTTTTGTTTCTGCGTTGGTTCAACAATGTATATTGGTCAGAGAATCCGAGTTTGTAATAAACGCTTCCGGAAGGATCGTACTTGAGACATCTTATGTCGGTTACCTGAAAAAAGATCAACATTATCTAACACAGCTATAACTACACCAAAAACAAAACCACGTAAGTATAAGAAAGATATTTGATTATATAAATAGGAGAAAAAGTTATAGAGAAGATATAAGGATGCAAAAATTATGGTCTAAGGTCGAATGTTGAATGAAATAAAGCTCTTTGGACGACCCATCATATGTGAGCAAAGCGAATGTTATGGGTAATATTGAATAATGAAGAATGTAATGTATGTATGAGTGTAAGTATGTATTATATATATATGATATATAATTATGTTATGTGTATTTGTATTATGTAGATACTAAACAATAGCTTAGGCTCCTCAGTAATCAGTACCTTCGGATCTCCTTTCATTTTTCCTGGTCTGATAGATTTATAAAAACTCAGGTTCTGGAAATTCTTGAAGTAGCCATAGTTTAAATATTTGACTTGATATGGATTGCTTTTTCTGGCCTTCCGACAAATATTAATATATTCTGCAGGGACATTAATCGTTTGGTGTTTTAGCTTCCTCTCAATCATGGCGTGCATGCTGTCAACCTCCATTTGGGTATGGCCCACTTCCAGGTATTTTTGGATGATCGTTACGTTGTGTAACATTGCAACATTGACAAGAGCGTTAGTTAAAGTAGTATTCCTATTTTGATAGGTACAACCGTCAGAGTATAATAGGATTTCTCTGTTATCTTCTCTCATTTTTGGGATAACTGTTTCAATGAAAAACTGGGAGATTATAGTTGCAAACTCGTCAGAGTTTAGACCACCCTCAGTCTCATTCCACAGAAAACAGAAACCATCACCTGTTTTCATATCATATATACACCAGTTATGCACACAAAGTTTTGTTTTATAATAATGTGAAGACACGTTGGACCTCGGTGCTAAAAGCACCGCTTGTAGATCTGCCGTAAACACAAATTCTTTTTCTTTTTTATCTGATTCTTTCTCTACTCTTGCTGCTTCTTTTTTATTCACATGCTCATCATAATCATCCTTGCTAGTTTTCCCTAATTTGTATCCATTGCAAATGACACACATGTCTTTTTTTGGTTTGAATATTGATATTTTTTGAACCGTTAATGTATTCGAAAATGTAGCAATCGACAAATGCTTAACATTTTTATTATTGCAGTAGCTTTTGTAAAGGTCGTACAGTTGTCGTTTTGACTCGATATCGGGCTGTAGGTAGGATTGTGATGTTCTTTTTCTGCAGTAATGCGAAGGCATTTTCGGCAATTCGTTTAAAAAGTTCTGCATTTCGACAATTTCTTTGTCAAACGGCTTTTTAACAGGCAGTGTATTTTTACTTGTAGATGCTTGCACATCGGTGTCTCTTTTGGTTTGTGTTTTCCATTCCCAAACACATGATTTCCCTATAGAGAAAGTATTCAGAAACAAGGTTTTACAGACTCTTATAGTACATTCACCTTTCTTTAAATAGTAAATAAAAGAGTTCACACGTTTTGACTCCTCGGGATTTTTTCTGTCTCTCTGCCTATTTGTATGAATGACTTTTACTAAATGATCAATGTACACGCGTTTTTCATTCCAAGTCATATTCCAGAATTTATCAAACAGCTTTCTTCTATCTTCTTCAGAAATCAGATGACATTGAATAACATTTTTCTTTTTTTCTTTACAAGTACATCTTGGCTTTAATACTCTTTCTGGTTTCATAATATTTTTTTTCCATTCACCATCTACTTTTTTTTTGCCGAAGTATTTTTTCCCCTTTTCTCTGCTTTTTTTGTTTATTTCGTCAGCCCATTCTTCTTTTTTTACTTGACATCGTTTTTTTCTTTTTATAACAGGCTCATCGGGACTAGAATCTGAATCACTGTAATCGACTAGCTTTTTTGTTCTCTCGTCCATGCCTGCTTCCGCCGTATTATTAATAACCGATGCACTTTCTTGAGTACTACTGGAAGGATTCATTTCATGTGGAAGGTTTTCTTCAACTCGCATGTTCTCATGAGTAGCAATTGGAGTCCGAAGCTGGGCAATATTATTTTGTAAAGAAATATCCGAAACATTATTGTTGGATGATATCATCATTGCATTTTGCGTGATGTTGTCGTATAAATCTGTATTTACACTGCTTCTGTTTAAAATTGAGATTGGGTTGTATTGCTCAAGCAAATTAGGGGAACAGGTTTGCGTTTCAGTGATGCCCTCGTTATCAAATACAGATTCCTCAATGGTGACATTCTCCACAATATGAAAGCTATCTATATTTAAAAGCATAGAATTGGAAAGAATATTGCTGGTCGCATCATGGTAAATCGTTTTAGTAGCGGTATATTCATCTGGGTTATTATCAGTCACAGGCAATGCAAAAGATTGTGAATAAGCTTCAGAAGATGCGGTGAGCAAAGGATCATAGTGTTCTATCACATCATCATAGGGCTTAGGAAACTGGTTATCGAGAAATAAAGCAGTGTCAGGATTAGTAGTATCATTAAGATCATTTCTGATAGGATTTTCATTTTGAATGCTAAGCAGAATTTTTCTAGCTCGTGAATGTTTTGTAGACATCTAACACATGAAACAAACAAAAAGCGAATAAGCACAAATTATATATCAAAACATATCTACTAAAATAAAACTTTAATCAATACAATTCAAAATTATTATTTTTAAATTAATTTTGACAAAAAAATAGTTTTTAGTACTCTGCAAGCAAACTATAACGATGAGATGAAATAAGGTTAACTCCCAACACGTTCACAGGAATGTTAAAGAAAAACGGCTAACTCCATGCTTAGAATAAAAACACCAAAACAGCTTAAAAACTAGATATGATGCGAAACAAATGAAAAATAAACATACCTTGAATATACGAAGAACTAATGAAATAGCATTGATTATGATCTCGACGATATTTTTATTTTTAAATTCGAGAAACCGAATCACCACGCGCGTTTCTCTGCGACGCCATACAAAATGGCCGATCTTCGGGAGTTAGCTGTCAAAATTGTGGCGTTCTGTTACGCGCGGAGTTAGCTGGTATTCGAATAGCGATTTATTACGAAAATAGGGATAAAAATGGAGTTGTTGTTTTTTCAAATCATCCGTCAGTCATATAGGCCGAAGACTGCATTAAAAAAGTATTTTGCATAAAAAGTGGAGTTGGCTGGTTTGCGGATTAAAGTATCGATATCAGTTGCTCCAGACCTATTTGTATGCGTCAATAGAAAATGGTCATCACGCTGAACAATGTTCCCTAAGGCGCTTTATTTATATCTCTTATAGTTGAGCCGAGCTGCTAGGGTTCTATATCAGTTACTCCAACCTTCAGTTTGTGTACGTCAATAGAAAGTGCTCATCACGCTGAACAATGTTCCCTAAGGCGCTCTATTCATATCTCTTATAGTTAAGCTGAGCTGCTAGGGTTCCATATCAGTTGCTTTCAGATCTTCAATTTGTGTACGTCAATAGAAAGTGCTCATCACGCTGAACAATGTTCCCTAAGGCGCTCTATTCATATCTCTTATAGTTGAGCTGAGCTGCTGGAGTTCCATATCAGTTGCTCCAGACCTTCAATTTGTGTACGTCAATAGAAAATGCTCATCACGCTGAATAACTTTTCTTAAGACGCTGCTTTTATATCTTTCTTAGTTTAAGTGTACTGCTAAGGTTCCACGTCAGGTACTCCGATTTAAAATAAGTTATAGCCTAGTATTTGCTCAGACTCAATAGCTACACAATAAAAAAAAACATTCAAATCCGTTCAGTAGTTCCGGAGATTAGCATGTACAAAAAAAAAAAAATAGTTGTAGATTCCTATTATATTCTGTTACTATCTTAACATCACCCTCAATTAGTTTTTGGTAAAAATACTCAATGTACAGACGCATCGGTTTTACAGTTTTATGATAAATGTATAGATAATCAGGCTTACGGTTTGTTTTAAATAGATATAGGGTGAACGCCCCGAATAACAGCTTTTTAGTACCTTTTTCAACTTAAAAAAATCATGACTTAACTCAAGCTATAATAGATAAAAAATGTGACATGGAAAAATGCCTCTTGGCTCCACCCTGTACCTAATGGCGTCCTTTTGTGTACCTAATGCCAGCCTTGTATAGGATCATGCCTGCCAGTTGTTGCGTTGTATACATCAGCTATCTACAGAATAATATTAGAATATCTTAAATTAGTTTATTATTTTCTTAGTTCTTAGTAATTTCTGTGTTAGAGTAAATGTAACCAAATAGTCATTTATGTAATTGTCTTATTAGTTATATATTTTATTTGAAAATCTGTAAAAATTCTCGCGTAATGGTTAGCTAAATGTGAAAAGAAAGTGCACGATTATTTAATAAATTTTAGAACTTAAATACCTATGTACCTTGTACATTATTCAAGATTGTGGCATCCCTGAGTCATACCATGAGGCTGGCATTAGGTACTTGTTCAAATCAAATACCAGCCTACCAGTTATTGCAGCCCTATTAATTCTCAATGATAATACAGAAAAATCTTAATAATTATCTAATAATCTCAATCACAAGGCTTACAGACAAAATTTTGCGAAATATAGCTTCTTTTTGTGGGACCACAGTTTTGCATTAAAAATTACAAAATGGCGGATTTCCACAATTTACATGTTTCGCAGAATTATTGTAGTTCACAGGTCCATGCCAGTGTTATCAATTTTTGAATATAGTTTCTACTTGATGTAAAGATTTTTTGAGTTAGTACTTTGATCGTTAAAACCGACAGAATTATTAAAGAAAAAAGACTGCAATTAGGGGCAGGGCTGGTATTCGGGGCCCTATATACTATATATACCCTAGTCATATAAATTTTACTAATATTCTCAGATCATTTCTAATATTATGTACCTACTTTTTTCAGGGCGATTTGGGAATCAAGCAGATCATTTCTTAGGCGCATTGGCCTTTAGTAAAGGTCTAAACAGAACATTAATATTACCACCATGGGTAGAATACAGGTATGGAGAACCAAAATCCATACAGGTGCCATTTGATACTTACTTTAGCATTACATTTTTGGAAGAGTATCATCGAGTTATAACAATGGAATCATTTATGCAAAATCTAGCAGCTAAAATATGGCCGATCAATAAGAGAATATCATTTTGCTATACACATAGAAGTGGCGAAGAGCTTAACAGTTGCAATGCAAAGTCTGGAAATCCTTTTGGTCCATTTTGGAATAAATACAGCATTGATTTTGTTGGATCCGAGTTTTATGGACCTTTAAATTATGATTCGCATAACCCATCTATGATGGAAAAATGGAAACAACAGTATTCTGCTACTTCTTGGCCAGTTTTGGCCTTTACAGGTAATATCTTCTATATGCGTATGTATATATATATATCATAATTAAACTTTACCTCATGTGTTCAGTCGGACGGATGGACGGAGCATAGCGATGGGGAAGGGAAAAAAAAACGGAAAGATTGAGAAATATTCCAATTCGGGGGGAAAATACTCAAAAGAGTACTTAAATTGAAATGCGAGAAATTAGCTATTTTGACAATGGTTTTACGCCTGTAAGTGCACCTTCGCATAAAACCATAACAGCGGGACCACGCTAGTTTTGCCTGTTTGTGTTACACCAAACGCAAACTGCATGTTCTAATGCTTAGATTTTTCTGAGTCTCTCTTTCTTTGAGATTCGACGATCCTGTAGTATACTTCCTACTACTGTGCCCACGATGTTGTGAATGGGTGGGATGGGAAACGGGGATGAAATGTAAGGTTTGAGAAGGATTGGAGAAATCTCGACATAAAGAAACAGGTTCAGAAACAGAAAACATGCAAAATAATTGCACAAAGTTTAAAAAATAAGATCGTCAAAAGTTTGTAAAAATATTTCCATCGGATATATGTGGGTACATTTTCCAAGTATTGATCAAATCGAGCGCCGGCTCACTGGCGTAGCAAGCACTTGCAAAAATTCGTCGACTGACTAACGTCCTCCGTAGCTCAGTTGGTAAGAGCATTCGCCCGGATAGTCAAAGTCAATTGAATAGCCGCAAAACGGGACCCTATTACTAAGCCTCCGCTGTCTTTCTAGTCTGTCTGTCACCAGCCTATCTCGTGAACTGTGATAGCTAGACAGTTGAATTTTTTACTGATGATGTATTCCTGTTGCCGCTATAACAACAAATACTAAAAACAGAATAAAATAAATATTTAAGGGGGGCTCCCATACAGCAAACGTGATTTTTTTTGCGTTTTTTGCTCGCTATCAATAACGGCAACAGGTAGACGCTTGAAATATTCACAGAATATTATATTGTATATTTACTTTAAAAATAAATAATTGAATTAAAATAATAATAATATTTAAGGGGGCTCTCATACAACAAACGTTATATTTTTGCCATTTTTTGCTCGATATGTATAATGGCAACAGGAAGACGCTTTAAATATTCACGGCATATTATATTGTATTTCAGTTTAAAAATAATTAAAATGAAAAAATATATATTTAAGGGAGGCTCCCATACAAACTTGTTTTATTTTGCCTATACTGTCTAATGTTGTAAGTTAATGGTACGGAACCCTTCGTGCGCGAGTTCGACTCGCACTTGGCTGGTTTTCTATGACTGCTCCCCAGTAAAAAAAGTCTAATGGATTCAAGTCCGGTGAACGAGCCGGCCACGAGATTATACCAGTACCTACTGTTACCATGAGTTTACGGCGGTTTTACTCGCTAGCGACGACATAAAAAAGTGTATAGAAAATTGCACAGCGCCTCTAGCGATTACGTGGAGAACTAAATTTTTCCATACACTTTTTTTTACGTCGTCGCTAGCGAGTAAAACCACCGTAAACCCATGGTAACGGTACAGAACATCTGATCGATCTCCCGGGAAAGGCGGGAAAATCACGGAAGTGTGGCTGTAGTGCAACAAGTTTTTGTATGTTATTTCAGGAGCACCGGCAAGTTTTCCTGTTCAGAAGGAAAATTTATTTTTGCATAAATACCTGAAATGGAGTGAAGATATTGCAAATAGAACTAAACATTTTATCAAAGACAACCTGAGTGGTGGTGGATTTCTGGGAATACATTTAAGAAATGGGCAAGACTGGGTAAAAGCTTGCCAACATGTACGCGAGAGTCCCACGTTGTTCGCGGCTCCACAGTGCGTTGGTTATAGAAATGAGAGGGGTCCACTGACTATGTCTATGTGTTTCCCTCAAAAGACTGAAATCATGAAGTACGTAAGCAACTTTTGTTTCTGTTATAATTTGAAACTAAATGTATTAAAATTGAAATGGGTTGGATAATCCAGAGATAGGTGAATGTAGATTGATTTGATGTACTTTTACAGTGCCTGGAATAAATAAATATATTGATTTTAACAAACACACCAATTACCTAGCCCCAAACTAAGCGTGAGCTTGTGCTGTAGTGACTAGGACAACGGAAAGACATACATAAATACGTTTATAAACATCCATAACTTCGGTACAAATGCTCGTGCTCATCATACAAACATTTGCCCCTTGCGAGATTCGAACCCGCAACTGCTGCTGGTTTTGTAGTCCGGAGTGCAAACCACTACACCAAGACGGTCGTTAGTTCGGAATAATATGGATATAACTTTTTTTTGAAGAACATTAACTACTTATATTTACGACAAGAATACCATTTCACGTCTATATCTATATCAATGTTTGCAGGTAAACTAATTTACCTTTTTTTTTCAGGCAAGTTAAGAGAGTACTGAAGAAAATGAATGATACAAAGTATTTGTTCGTTGCATCGGACTCCAACTATATGATAGATGATTTTAATGCAGCTATTCAACGTTTGGGGATAACTGCTATTAGGTTGCAACCTGCAAATCCACACTTGGACTTAGCGATTTTAGCACAAGCTAATTATTTTATTGGTAACTGTGTTTCCTCGTTTAGTGCGTTTGTAAAAAGAGAACGAGATGTCAAAGGCTTGCCATCTGAGTTTTGGTCATATCCTCAAAGAAAGAAACAAAAACACGAAGAGCTTTAAATGGACTGTTTTGTGGTCAAACTTGACACTGAATGTAACTAAACTTAGGTAAAGAAAGACGACGAAGACCATCCCATCACGAAGTTGTCATCAGTCATGAATTTAAGAACGGCGGGTGGTGACCGAGCTTGGTGCGGTGAGAAATCTTAAGGCACTCAAGACGTTTATCAAGAATACCTTTTTTTTTATTAAAAAATCCTTTTAAGCCAAGTTTTTTATAGTTACTTACCTAGTTGTATAAAGGCCAATTTGAGTCAAAAATACCTATGTTCACAGTATCAAAATCGGATTTAATTTATTTCTAAAGATTTAGGTTCTTTGTATTAATTTGCAATGATTACCGACACCTTCAGACATATAATATCAAGATAGAAGTTTGGGGGAGGCCTTTGCCCAGCAGTGGGACAATAACGGCTAAGTAAAAAAAAAAAAGTAAAGAGTGTATGTACCTCGCGTGGCGAAAAGTCGCCTCGACGGCTCCTTTGCTCCCCGCGAACTTCAATCTGCTTCCCACTGGGGAAACTTTGCGTGGACGTTAGGTTTTAAAAATAAAATGACTCGTTTATTAATTATCTGTTCAAATACTACCCCAATAAAGTTAGAGCTAATAATCGAGGTATGTACAGTACTAGAATACCGGAAGTTTATATCTTTCTCATCTCCTACACACCGATCGAACCGTCTTCCCTTGTTTTCTATTTGTTATGAATCACATTCTTTATCACCTACTGTTTATTTAAACTTTTTAGACAAATCAGACCATAATGTTAAAAAACGTTTTCAACTTTACCCTTGATACAGAATAAAACCATTCTCATAATATTTACACTGATGTATCGAAATATTCTGCTATGGAGTGTGTGTGTGTGTCACAATTATACCCGGCCTGGCGAACCTTGATCCCTATGACAGTTCATGTTAGTGATGGGTCGTGTCGATGAAACTTAACTTTTTTAGCCGACTTCAAAAAAGGAGGAGGTTATCAATTCGACTGTATGTTTTTTTAATTATTTTTTTGTGGCTATGTTACCCCATGTCTGCCACGTATAACGAAAAATAAAGACTATTGAGAACTGGGACAATGTGGTTTACCTGGACGAAACGTGGCTTAACGCCAATCACACAGTCCCCAAAATATGGATAGACGACACAGCAAAATCCTGTACCAAAGCGCCAGAAGGCAAGGGTCAGCGTTTGATTATCTGCCACGCTGGTACAGTCAAAGGTTTTGCGCCTAATTTCTTGTGGGCCTTCAAATCAGTTAAAACGACCGATGATCACGAAGTGATGATGGATAATTTAAATGAGCCCCACCACACCATATTTTGATGGACAACGCCCCATACCATTCCGTCTAAGTGAATAAAGCACTACCAGCAAAAATAATAAAGGGTAAATCCTAGAGTAATTGCAACGCAATGGTGTGGCAGCTAACATTCAAATGTTCAAAAAAGAATTGGTCAGACTGTTGAACCTGCAGAAACAGCAAACAAAGCGGACATATTTTTTGGATGAAATGGCAAAATCCAAAGGTCACGCCACGCAGTGATTTGGCTACCGCCCTACCACTGCCAATATTCTATATATATTATATTTAATTAAAATATATAAATAAATGATCGCTGAACAGCTTTTGTTTTATTCGGTTTTGTCCTACAGTTAATTTTTAATTCTCTTGGGTATACAATCATGAGTGCATGTATGCCGCGCTCCGTTCTATTCAATAGAGAAAAAGTAATGACACTCATAATTTATCACTTAATTATGCCACACATGAAAACTGATACTAATAAAATCTAATCCTTAATAAAATAAAACCTGGTGTCCCCAGAAATATTTTATAAATTTGAGTGAAATAAAAACAATTTCATGCAACTGTTTAACATTCAGCACCTATAACTTAAATGATTCTAAATCATGTACACTCGTTTACATTATCGACATTTGTTTATCGATATTTTCCGCACTAGTCGATATCTTCCGAACGAAGTAACTTTTGCAGGACGTAAACGTAAAGTTTGATTGAGATAATTTCTTGTAAATGTTAAGAATTGTTATTATTCCGACGGAATATCATTGTAATGGCATATATCTACCGAAATTTAATAAATGGCATTTATAGAAGCCTCAAATTCGATTCTAATGTAACGATGACGCCACTACAATGTTGTGTCGTAGGAATAACTGTCAGTATAGCGATGTGCAAGGGAAAGAAAAAATTGGGATGGAAAAGAAAAATACGGGAAAGTATGGGAAAAAAACGGAAAGATTGGGAAATATTCCAATTCGGCGGGAAAATACTCAAAAGTGGAGTTTTACGCCTGTAGCACGCCCTAACATAAAACCATAACAGCGGGACCACGCTAGTTTTGCCTGTTTGTCAGTTTTATTACACCAAACGTAGACTGCATGTTCTAATAAATTAAATCAAATTTTACTTACAAAAATTAATCGACTGTGTCATCCGGTGGGACTCGAACCCACGTCCCTTCGCTATCCGGGCGAGTGCTCTTACCAACTAAGCTACGGAGGACGTTAGTCAGCCGACGAATTTTCGTGAGTGCTTGCTACGCGAGCCGGCGTTCGATTTCATCAATACTTGGGGAATGTACCCGCATGTATCCGATGGAAATATTTTTACAAATATTTAACCATCAGTTAAGATAAAATCAGCTTAACTTATAATATTTTTATAACTTAAGCAATTATTTTGCAAGTTTTTAAGAAATTTGATTTAATTTACTCTTTTGTTTATATTTTTTTTGCTTGTAAACTCGAAAACTGCCTATTTTATTTTAAGACACATTCATTTAGATTTTTTTTCTATAGGTCCAAAAGTTAACAAGATATTACAAAGTATCTAGGGCCCAATTCTCACGCCTTCGATATTATATCACATACGATATTTATCCAAAACGCATGGCGGATATCACAAAATGTGATAAATATTCGACATTTTCATACTTCGAGAATACACAACATTTAAATTTTGTGATATCCGCCATGTTTTTTCGATAAATATCATATGTGATATTATAATATCGAATGCGCGTGAATCGGGCCCCTGATTTGATAACAAGTTCAAAAACTTAATTCCAACTGCGGACAAATCTCGCAATACCAATTTAATGTTTCAAACAAAAAAACGATTTTGCACATGTAATAGATGTAATTAAAGAGAATTGTAAGTTTTTTTTGTGTTTGTATGAATAACAAGTTTATATTTGCGGATGTTAAAATAAGCTTTACACACTTCAAAAAAGTTTGAGATCACTAGCATAAGCTGATATAATTCTTTAAATTTAACTTTATGAAGAAAAATGTTTTGTTGTGTGTTTTCTTTAAATAGAAAAACCCTTTGAAATTAATTAAACAAATTTTATAATAACAAAAATTGAGTCATTAACCATTATGTTATTGTAAGAGAAATTTGATATAAAGGAAAATACTGTTTAACCAAACTTAACTTAACTTAAATTGAATTTCGCTTACAAAAATTAATCAACTGTGTCATCCGGTGGGACTCGAACCCACGTCCCTTCGCTATCCGGGCAAGTGCTCTTACCAACTAAGCTACGGAGGATGAAATCAGAAAATTTCATCTTAACTGATGGTTAAATATTTATAAAAATATTTACATCGAATACATGCGGGTACATTCCCCAAGTATTGATGAAATCGAACGCCGGCTCACTAGCGTAGCAAAGCAAACACTTGCAAAAATTCGTCGGCTGACTAACGTCCTCCGTAGCTTAGTTGGTAAGAGCACTCGCCCGGATAGCGAAGGGACGTGGGTTCGAGTCCCACCGGATGGCACAGTCGATTAATGTTTGTAAGCGAAATTCAATTTGATTTCGTAAAAACTTGCAAAATAATTGCTTAAGTTATAAAAATAATTATATTGTTATATAATAATTTTATAATTACATTAGTATGTGAAACACTGATTTCAATGGTTGTTGGGTGCTACAATGTACCTAATTAATTATTGTTAATCTTATTCAAAAGTTATTTAAAGGATTTTTGTATCTAATCTGCAAAAATATTCCGAACAAAATAATACTATTTAGCTACTTTAAATCTGGCTAAGACCAATAGGAAAAAATCATGCCGTTGGGGTAACGTTTTCAGACATTTCTCCAGCGGCATCTTATTTTCTTAAATTACTGAGACCTTCATGGGCACTGATTTTTTTTTAGGGCACATTCATGGCATATAGGACTCTAATTTTTCTATATATTTTCATCTCGATCCGAGTTGACATGCCGTCCGGGTAATGGACACTGATGAGATTGATAGAATAATAACATCCCACAACCTATATTAATAATGGGAGATTTCGACCACTTAAACCTATGCGTATTAAAAACCGGGGAACTGTCAATTTGTTCTCCTAACCTTGCATCCACTCTAACCTGGTCTACACTGAGCTCAACCTTTGGAAGTGATCACTACCCACCCTATCTCGATTACTTTCCCAAACGAGGTTATAAGTAAGCACCATACATCTCCTCGCTTGAAATATAGGTTTATAAGTAAGCACCATACATCTCCTCCTCGCTTGAAATATAGGTTAGCTAATGCGAACTGGTATGCATACCAGAAAGAGGTTGAGCGTAATATACAGTCACCATCTGTAATTACAAACAACAATCATACAGTGTGCTGATGCACTTGCACATTTGTTACTCAAAACTGCTGACGAACTGTTTCCATCTAAAAACCGAAATCATAATAAAATTCCTTCTCCACCCTGGTGGGACCTAAGGCCGTACCTATTATAGAGGTCACAGTAGGTACTGGGTAGTATACATACTTGGTACTCTCGAAACTCATAACCTCCTTTCGCAATCGGGTAAATACTTTTAACAACGCAAAATCAGCGATAAGATATAAAGAAAAAAGATGATACTAATCACGGGCAGTATTTCAAGCAGAATCCTTAATTTCGCCCTAATTTCTAAGTTCTATGCTAGTGGTTATTATGAAGTATATTCACTTATGCCCAATAGGAGCTGCTTATAAAAAGAAAACAAAAAACATATCGCTATTCAATATTTATTTTAGGCTTTTACAGCATACACTCTTGGTGGAAAGATAGACTTCTTCCTGATTTCTTTCTTTGTTTTTATTTTAGCTTCATGTTTTGTAAGAGCCTTGCGCATAGCTCGCGTTTTCTTGGGTCTTAAGTCCAGTGGCTTGTACTTCTTGTTTTTGTAATGGTTACGTAGGTTTACCTTCATTTTCTGATGATAAACGATGTATACACGAGCAATCGCTTTTCTGACTACTCGTCTGTAAATAAAAACCATAAATACATATTTTAAAAATATTACTTTCTATCTACATAGGACTCTACAGATGCTGAAAGTTTATTTTTAGGGTCACCTATTGCTTTCTTAAATTTTAAATACAGAAAATCGCAAATCAATGTACAGGATTGAAATTTAGTACACAGGTACTTTAGGTTAATACAATAATTTTAACCGGTTCTTAAAAATATTGCCTGCTATTACTGATTAATAAAAACAGGCCAAGTGCGAGTTGGACTCGCGCGCGAAGGGTTCCGTACCATTAACTTAAAACATTAAGACAGTATAAGCAAAAAAAAATTATATTTTTATTTATTTATAATTTCAAAAGTATTCATCACAGGATACCCGAAACAATTTTCAATAAGAGTTTCCGCGCCTGTTTTTTTAAGTGAGTGATTTGAAGTTTATAGGTCCAAGACTTTAGAAATTACAGGGGGGGGGACATCCCGTGTAAACAACTTTGGCGTGCTATATCTCGCAAATGGTAAAACTGATAAAAAAGTGTTGCATGGAAACCCTACCTTATTTTCATAGTCCTTTTTAACGATACCCCACACAAGGGGTTGCACTCAAAAAAATAAATCACCCCCCTTTACATGTATGGGGTACATGTAAAGGGGGTAAATACAAAAAATTAAAATTACTTCTTAAAAAAGGGTAATTTTATTTTTTTGTATTTTTAAAAATGAGATCTATATGTGAAGTATCCTTGAACCAAGTTACATCCAAATCAGTCCATAAACGTAGAAGAAATTCTGCCGTGACAGACTAGGACGGACGGACGGAACGATTCTATAAGGGTCCCTTGTCGGACACGGAACCTTAAAAACTATTGGTTTGTTTAGTTTTTTTTTCGCCTTCCTCTGTCGCTCAAAGGGCCGCTACCAGCTCTCAGTATTCCATAGCACTTGTTCAGGGATGCTTTTTAATTAACAAAAGCCCCTAAACAAATCAACAGAGTTGTGATTTTGGTATCATTTTGTCGCTGATGGAGTAGTTTGTTAATGGAAGTTTTTCTTTATTAGAAATAACTGACAATAATCGTTAAAAAAAATTACTAAAAAATCTTTAATTTTTGCTATAAATTTGCTAAGCTCAATATAATGTCATAACCAGAGGTCGGAATTAGGTAGAGTTATTCATGATTTCATACAGCGAAAGAATAAAGTGGATTTGCCTCAAATCCCGAAATTAAATTTAAAGAGCAGAAAAAATCCCGTGACTATAGATTTAGTCTCTTTCTACCGCATTCAAACTATCTACTAGCAATAAATCGGTTTACTCATTCACACAGCTCTTTCGCTTACCTACCTCGGTTCATCGAATGCGCTCATTTGTTTCCTATTGTGTTTTGTGTAATGAATCCTGTATGTTTGTAATATTGTTGACCACACGGGATTGTCCATTAGAAATGCCGGGAAGGTCCACATTAATATCAACATTTCGATGCAAGTCTGATCATAACAATTTGATAACAAAAGCAATTGCAAGAAAAGTTCTAAAATGAATACTTACATTTTAGAGAGCTTTGATGCTACTCCTCCAGTAACTTTAGCCACTCTGAGATTTGTTAGCTCTGTCTTGAGCTCCTCCAGTTGTTTGAAGAGCTCCTTCTTATCTTTCGTACGCAGTTCAGAACATTTGACCTTACCCTAGAAAGAAAGTAACATAAAATTCGTAATTTAATATTCTTCGGTTCATATATATGCTAAAAAGCACGAAAACGTGATAGAAATTCATATTCTTCCGATCTATCATTAAATTACACCATTGTTGATTTGCCGTAGAAAAGATAAAAATACACTCATGAAACAAGTCCTTTGGAAACATTTATATGTTTTCACTGTCATTATAATAAACTTATGATTAGATTCAAAAAATATTTCGGGATTATATAAATTATTTCGTACCATTATGAATTGACAATCAAACCACAAGGTAAAAACGCACGCAAAGAAAGGTTTTTTTTTTGGTTGGTTGATTCATTTGTCAATGTCAATGTCACATTATTTTTTGATCAATTTACCCATCTGGATACGCAAAAGAACGGTATACAGCCAAGTTTTCAGTGGAATCGATTCCAATGTTCATGATCAAACGCTTTTTTGACTACGATAGATATTTCATCTCAGTTTAGGTAAGTGGAGTACAAAAAAAATACTTTTGTAGTTTTTCTCTGTTGAAATAATTTTCATGAGCTTACTATAGAGCAGCTTGACCTAAGCTGTGCTGTGGGGATTCGACGATTGGGCAGTTTTTAGGGGCTTTACTGAACTTTTTTAATTATATACTGACCAAAAATATATGGAACCTCGCCATGTTGCGGAAAACAACAGGAACTAATTTCTTTTACTAGCAACAGAAACCACAAATCGTCATTGTCATGTCATTATTTGTCATACTGATTTGTGTCAAAGAGGAAGCGTGATCTTATTTTCAAGTATGTGATATTATTGAATAGCTCTGCGTGCAGACAAGATCCAAAAGTCTCTATTTAACATGGCAAGAATTGCATTAACACCTGCATGAGCATTCTCGCGATGGTAATGTGAAATAAGGATGTTCACGAAATTACCATTCTTAGGTAGAAGAAGGGGATGGTGCGCATCAAAGGATAGATCGGAGTTTCGTTATCGGCCTCCAACTCGAATAAGGTCTCCGTCATCCAGAAATAAATTTAATTTTCTCAGGGAGTTAGTGATAGGATCGCCACGCCGTAAGCGATCAAGTTCATCAGAAAAGGAGGTAAATTGAACAATTTTCACCAAAACCAAAAGGGAATCTCTCCGTTCCTCAGGGCTCAGGTAGGACGTGTAAGATTTAGGAAATAAAAACCGCCTTAGGTAACAAGTCACGTTTATTAGCTTGTTCAAAGAACTATACCGCTCTAATAAGAATGAGGGATCCGGGGTAGGAACATCGGCAGAGACTACTAAACAACGTAGTCCAGGGAGATCACTACTTGGGTTAGGTTCCGAAATACCGGGCCAGTTGTCAGGAGACTGCGTCAACCACAAAGGTGAAAACCAAAGGGAGTGGTCGATCAGTCGGGTGACTGACATACCTCTCGATGCACAGTCACTAGGGTTCATGTAGCCTGTGACGTGCCTCCATTCACTAGATGTAGGACTATTATTAATCTGGGAGACACGATTAGCCTCAAAAGTCTGAAGGAGGTAAGGAGTGGTTTTTAACCAACACAACACGATTTTACTATCCGGACTTAAAAATTCCATGATGAGGGATAAAATAATGTCCCCGGGGCGAGTCATATGAAGAAAGGGACATATGGTTAAGGTCAAAGTACTCGCGCATAAAGGGAATATATTTCTCTCGAAAATTAGGATTGGCTTGCAAACGCTTCTCAAGATTATGGAATCGCCGTAAGGCATTGGTTTTAGAATCACCGAGAGGTGGACGATCATGAAGAAAAGGGAGTCTTACCATAAATCGACCATCGCTTTCACGAGTGGTAGTAGCTTTAAAAAAGGTTTCACACTCTATATCCAAGGGGTTCGCAGCTGGAGATTGGGGGGCCTCTTCGATTTTCCAGAATTTTTCAACTATTTGGGACAGCGAGACTCCAGTCATGGGGGGTTCCAAATCAGTAAATCCTCCATAAACAGGACTACACAGGACATAACCAAATATCGTCGAGATAGCAGTAAGGCCATCAGGGGACACAAACAACTCGGACCTTAAAAGGCGACCAATGACGTCAGCTCCAAGAAGTATACTTATAGTACCAGGTTTGTAAAATAAAGCGTCAGCAAGAGGGAGGTGCTTAGTACAGGTAATTACACTTTAAGGTAAGTCTACCTCTGGGAGGATACCAGCAATCACATCAACAACTATTGCACTGGTGGAGATTTCTGGAAAGACAGAATTAACTGGCTTAAATGAAAAGGATACAATGCCCGGGGAATTTATTGCTTGAACATTACCTATTCCACGAACAGGAACTGGAGAAGGAATGATAGGTAAGTTCATGTGGTCCACAACAAGCTCAGTAGTAAGAAGGCAGCCCTGAGCACCAGTGTCACATAAGGCACGCGCTTCCACATAATATCCAGACGAGGTTTTAACATGAATCAAGGCCGTAGGTAAAAGAACGAGAGAATTGCGGGGTAAAGATGTAAAAGCGGGTATGGAAGGGGGGCTATCTAGTCAGAATTGTGGTGCCTAATTGTACTTATGATAAAATGCACGTTAAGCCTGGGTTCTTTGACCTAGAGGGGCATTATAAGTACGGTTACCGCTGGGTGCAGGTGGGGATCGCCCGCCCGAACGGGGAGGTGATGCTCTACGGGAATCATGAGGTGGCGGGGTGTGAACACGGTGCCATTTAGTACGTGGGGGTGACGCACGGTCCGTTAAGTGACTTTGTGGGAATTGCCGCGGTTGGTTAGAAGCTAAGGCCGCGACGTCTCGGTATCTAATATAACGGAGTTCACCTATAGCTTCACGGTATTCAGCTGTATCCGTGTAAAGTACGGCCCCTACGGTCTCGTTGCCGGTTTCGGTATCCGACATTTTATTTACTTTAAATCGCAAGAAACAAGGTAGGTAAATTAAACTCACAAAAGATTCCAATAGGATGCGTAAAGGAACAAATAGTAAGGGACGGCACAGATGCACCGTGTATAGCAAACGTAACTCGTAAACAACTCGCACGCGGTCACGCGGTAATGGCGTGATCAATAGGGAAATAAAGCGCTCGCGCACCTCACTTGCACTCAAAGGGTAGGTAATTAACGCGCTTTCGACTTATCGATGCTTAGAGAGATTGGAACTTCCTGTTAAACATTGGTCGTACCTATTAGTTCACTTATGCCTTGCTAAACTGCCTTCAGAGTTAAAATCGAGATTTGAACGTCGTTATGGCAATTATCCTAATCACCTCCCTACTTTTGATCATCTTATTACCTTTCTTGAGGATGAATGTAGGCACCACGACAATGTAGGTAGTGCTTCTGTCGTTGACACTACTACCCCCCCCTAC
The DNA here is from genome assembly GCA_949316185.1 of Pyrausta nigrata. Classification (NCBI taxonomy): domain Eukaryota; kingdom Metazoa; phylum Arthropoda; class Insecta; order Lepidoptera; family Crambidae; genus Pyrausta; species Pyrausta nigrata. Next base: position 11,655,826 of record OX438938.1, read on the forward strand.
TGTGAGCTCCCCTCGTTTCCCTAAACCTAACGCGCGTTCCCCACCTCCTGCGAGAGCCTTTGTTACTTTTGCGACGACATCTAAATGTCACCTTTGTAATAGTACTTCGCATTACTTACGCGAGTGTCCCGATTTTATTCGCCTTCCTACACGTCAACGTGTTACTTTTGTAAAAGAAGCCCGACTGTGCTATCGATGCCTGGATAAACACTCCATATCCCAATGCACGCGAAATTATCGCTGTCGCACGTGCCGCCGTTCCAGTCATCACACGTCACTGTGTTATGATGACTCCTCTCCTGTGAATTGCGATCGCAAGCGCACATACCGAGACCTCGCGGCCTTAGCTTCTAACCAACCGCGGCAATTCCCACAAAGTCACTTAACGGACCGTGCGTCACCCCCACGTACTGAATGGGACCGTGTTCACACCCCGCCACCTCGTGATTCCCGTAGAGCATCACCTCCCCGTTCGGGCGGGCGATCCCCACCTGCACCCAGCGGTAACCGTACTTATAATGCCCCTCTAGGTCAAAGAACCCAGGCTTAACGTGCATTTTATCATAAGTACAATTAGGCCCCACAATTCTGACTAGATAGCCCCCCTTCCATACCCGCTTTTACATCTTTACCTCGCAATTCTCTCGTTCTTTTACCTACGGCCTTGATTCATGTTAAAACCTCGTCTGGATATTATGTGGAAGCGCGTGCCTTAGGTAACTTAGGTTCGTGGAATAGGTAATGTTCAAGCAATAAATTCCCCGGGCATTGTATCCTTTTCATTTAAGCCAGTTAATTCTGTCTTTCCAGAAATCTCCACCAGTGCAATAGTTGTTGATGTGATTGCTGGTATCCTCCCAGAGGTAGACTTACCTTAAAGTGTAATTATCTGTACTAAGCACCTCCCTCTTGCTGACCCTTTATTTTACAAACCTGGTACTATAAGTATACTTCTTAGAGCTGACGTCATTGGTCGCCTTTTAAGGTCCGAGTTGTTTGTGTCCCCTGATGGCCTTATTGCTATCTCGACGATATTTGGTTATGTCCTGTGTAGTCCTGTTTATGGAGGATTTACTGATTTGGAACCCCCCATGACTGGAGTCTCGCTGTCCCAAATAGTTGAAAAATTCTGGAAAATCGAAGAGGCCCCCCAATCTCCAGCTGCGAACCCCTTGGATATAGAGTGTGAAACCTTTTTTAAAGCTACTACCACTCGTGAAAGCGATGGTCGATTTATGGTAAGACTCCCTTTTCTTCATGATCGTCCACCTCTCGGTGATTCTAAAACCAATGCCTTACGGCGATTCCATAATCTTGAGAAGCGTTTGCAAGCCAATCCTAATTTTCGAGAGAAATATATTTCTTTTATGCGTGAGTACCTTGACCTAAACCATATGTCCCTTTCTTCATATGACTCGACCCGGGAACATTATTTTATCCCTCATCATGGAATTTTTAAGTCCGTTAGTGACAAAATACGTGTTGTGTTCGATGGTAGTAGTCCTACGTCCTCTAAAGTGTCCCTGAATCAATGTTTACATACAGGCCCTAAGCTTCAGCGAGATATTTCTCACATCCTCCTAAATTTCCGCAGGCACGAGGTAGTGTTTGTAACAGATATTCGTATGATGTTTCGTATGACTTGGGTACATCCTGATGATAGAAGGTACCAACTTGTGCTTTGGCGTGAGGATCCCTCTCAGCCACTTCTTGCCTATGAACTTAATACCAATACCTATGGTCTTCGTTCCAGTCCATTCATTGCAATTCGTGCCCTTCTTGAGCTCGCTGAACAAGAGAGACTAACCTTCCCTCGAGCTGCTGAAGTCCTTGAGAGAGATATTTATGTCGACGATTGTCTTACTGGTGCTGATACTATTGCGTCTGCCCGGGCTTTGAAAACTGAGCTTATAGGAATAATGGCCTCTGGTGGTTATGAACTCCGTAAGTGGATTAGTAACAGGCCCGAGCTCCTGGAGGATATGCCCCCGGATCATTTGCAACTTCCTCATTCATTCTCAGACCCAGATAATCCTCAGACTGTCGCTATTTTAGGTGTGCAGTACAATCCTGTGAGTGACTCATTTACCTACAATTATATCTGTGATACCCGTGATGCAGTTATTACAAAACGCAAAGTTTTATCTTTGATTGCCCGTATGTATGACCCTTGTGGCTGGATATATCCCGTCGTATTTAAGGCTAAGGAATTTATCCAACGCTTATGGATGTCAGGCTTATCCTGGGATGATCCTTTAAATGAACCCCTGTCTTTAGAGTGGACTGCATTTGTTCAGGACCTAGCGAAGGTTAGTGAAGTTGCCATTCCCCGACATATTCTTCCCAGAGGTTCCTCCTCCTTATCCCTACATGGGTTCTTTGATGCTTCTGAATTAGGATATGCTGCCGCTGTTTATTTACGTGCGGAACTTCCGTCTGGTGTTTGCTCCGTCCATCTTGTTATGGCTAAATCTAAAGTTGCCCCTGTTCGGACCCGTTTAACAATTCCCAAGTTGGAATTGTTGGGAGCTACCCTCCTCTCTAAATTACTTCATCACGTCGCTCTTTGTCTGCAAAGGTCGTCTGTGTTGACTTCAATCCATAGTTGGACGGATAGTAAAATCGTGTTGTGTTGGTTAAAAACCACTTCTCACCTCCTTCAGACTTTTGAGGCTAATCGTGTCTCCCAGATTAATAATAGTCCTACATCTAGTGAATGGAGGCACGTCCCAGGCTACATGAACCCTAGTGACTGTGCATCGAGAGGTATGTCAGTCACCCGACTGATCGACCACTCCCTTTGGTTTTCACCTTTGTGGTTGACGCAGTCTCCTGACAACTGGCCCGTTATTTCGGAACCTAACCCAAGTAGTGATCTCCCTGGACTACGTTGTTTAGTAGTCTCTGCCGATGTTCCTACCCCGGATCCCTCATTCTTATTAGAGCGGTATAGTTCTTTGAACAAGCTAATAAACGTGACTTGTTACCTAAGGCGGTTTTTATTTCCTAAATCTTACTTGTCCTACCTAAGCCCTGAGGAACGGAGAGATTCCCTTTTGTTTTTAGTGAAAATCGTTCAATTTACCTCCTTTTCTGATGAACTTGATCGCTTACGGCGTGGCGATCCTATCACTAACTCCCTTAGAAAGTTGAATTTATTTCTAGATGACAGAGGCCTGATTCGAGTTGGAGGTCGATTACGAAACTCCGATCTATCCTTTGATGCACGCCATCCCCTTCTTCTGCCTAAGAATGGTAATTTCGTGAACATCCTTATTTCACATTACCATCGCGAGAATGCTCATGCTGGTGTTAATGCAATTCTTGCCATGTTAAATAGAGAGTTTTGGATCTTGTCGGCACGCAGAGCTATTCAGCATGTGATTTTTAAATGCCTTCCCTGTTATCGTCTCAAAGCGGCTGTATCTCAACCCTTCATGGGTGACCTACCTAAAGACCGCGTCACGGCTGCTAGACCGTTTGACGGTGTAGGTACCGATTTTGCAGGACCCTTTTTTACCAAAGTCCAGGCCTATAGGAACAAAAGGTTAGTGAAAAGTTACCTGTGTGTATTTGTCTGCCTTTCCACTAAAGCCGTTCACCTTAAGGTTGTGTCAGACCTAACTACTGAAGCCTTCATTGCGGCCTTTTCCCGATTCGTGTCGCGTCGTGGTGTACCTCGCCTAATCCGATCTGATTGCGGTCGAAATTACATCGGTGCTAACAATTACCTGAAAGATTTAGAGTGTTTCCTGTCTCAAAACCAGGCGGCTATTGGTTCTGAGCTTTCAAAGCGGAACATATCCTGGGTTTTCGATCCTCCTGTTTGCCCTCATTGGGGAGGTCTTTTTGAAGCTGCGGTTAAATCGGCGAAATCGCACCTAAAACGAGTAGTAGGCGATACCTCCCTTACGTTTGAAGAGCTGACCACTGTTTTTGCTAAAATTGAAGCAGTTTTAAATTCACGCCCATTGTGCCCACTTTCTCCGGACCCTAATGATGTCGAAGTGTTAACTCCCGGCCATTTCTTAATTGGACAACCCTTAACTGCACTTTCGGAGTACCCTTTTAAAGACGTAAAATTGCATCGCCTTACACGGTTTCAGCTAATCCAACAAATTACCCAGCACTTTTCGTCTCGCTGGCATTTAGAATACTTAAATACATTACAAATTAGAAATAAATGGACCTCTCCTTGTGATCCTCCTAAAGTGGGTGAGCTAGTACTCATAAAAGATGACAACCTTCCCCCTTTGCAGTGGCGTCGTGGATGCATTATTAATTTATACCCTGGCCAAGACCAAGTTGTTCGTGTGGTAGATGTTAAAACTCCTACCGGTAGCCTAAAGAGATCTTTGACGAAATTAGTTCGTCTTCCTGTCCAGTGAACTTCCTTTCCTTAGCTTCCTAACCTTCTCGTAAACACTTGGCGTGTTTAGGGCGGGCGATATGTTTACTACAATATTTTGTTTTGTTTGTGTACCCTATTGATATTGCGCCGCGCGCACTCGCACGCGTACCTGCCTAGTTTTTATTTGTTTAAAACGTACCGTGAGAACCCCGGAGCCCCCAGTTGCCACCGAGACGTTACCTATGACACATGTACTAGACCGACTAGAGCGCTTTCGCCGCGTGTGTATCCTGTGAAGCTCCTTACAGACATTTCGAGTGATTGTGGCCTGTGAAGTGTGTGAAGTGACACCAAAAACCGATGTGGCAAGTACCTAGCTATAAGCGCCCGACCTACCCGACCTAACAATTTTCCACCTATCATTGTCGCCCTCCACGTGTAATCCACTGCCTAAACTCTCAAACAGTCTGGATTCATTAGTTACTCACATCAATATCCGATTCATCGCCATTGACAAACAAGACCCGAATTTTCGATTCGTATTCAATGAATTACTAAAATCTGAGTTTCATGGTTTTCATTGCATCTACACCGACGCTTCCAAGCATTCACCTTATGAAGCTACTGGTGTAGGAGTATTCCACACCCAGTATAATATTGTTCAAAAAATAAGGTTACTTCCGGAAAGTTCTGTTTTCACAGGTGAATGCTTTGGTCTTTTAAAAGCTATTGAATATGTTAAAATAATGCATTTGAAGGATACAGTGATATTTACTGACTCTATTAGTGCCTTACAAGCTTTAAAAAAAATTCCCCTTTAAATTTAAAACCCAGTTCCCAGTTATTTATGACATTAGAAAAGCTTACCATGATTGTGCTATTAGGGGCTTCAATATTTGTCTTTCCTGGGTTCCGGGGCATTCCGGAATCAAGGGAAATGAAATAGCTGACCGACTGGCAAATGAGGCAGTTTCATCTGGAGATATGTTTCCGTACAAGAATTACTCACACGATCTTTTTTCATTACCTAAAATCTCGCTTCTTGACTCTTGGCAATCGGAGTGGGAAATTAGCCGTCAACAAAAAGGTAGAGAGTTTGCTAAAATTTAACCGATCATCTCTGTTAAACCTTGGTTTTTTAAGGCGAAGTTTGGCAAATTATCAACATCGGTTATTACACGTTTAAGATTGGGCCATGTTTGTAGTCCATCCCATCTTGCCAGACTTGGCCTTGTTGATGATGATGGCTGTGAGTGCGGTACCGATATTGGAGATATTAATCATATAATTTTTGCTTGTCCAAGGTATGACCGTACCTTGTTCTATACCCAACTTGTTTCTTTACAATCTCCATTCCCTACCTCTATTATTTCCCTTCTTTCCACAAATGACAACTGTATATATAATTGTATAGCTTCCTTTATACTATCTAATAATATAAAATTGTAGTTTTGTTAAAGTATTATGTACATATTATTTTATGTAACTTTATTGTATATAAGATGTGTTCCAAATTTCATTTCTCTGATATTCTTATATCACCCACCTTTCCCTAATCTCCTGACTCCTGTAACTCCTATTGTGCAAATTCCGTATGTAGGTCTTTAAAACTATTCTCGTTTCCCCGTTTTTTACTCGACATTGGCGGAGAGCAACCCACTCGTTGCCATATGACAGCTCAGTAGCGCTGTCAAAAAAAAATGTCATCTAATTCCATTCGTTAGCACTCGTTACTAGTGTTGCGCTGAATTTGTTATACGACTTATCGACATTTACGTGCACAGTTTACATTACACAATAATTATTTTAGTATATTGGCCGCACGGAGGTATAGTTTTATAATCGATAACACAAATATTTATACTTGCGCATTCAAATTAATACCTAAGCAGAAATGTCATTAACCTACTTATACCGAGGAAGGTTTTGGTAGAATTATTGATTTTTTTGCGAATAACAAAACGCTGACACTTGGCATGATGACGTTTAATAGTTTTCTCGGTTTAATGGATTATGAACAATGAGATGCGTAGTGAAAGCAAAGAGTATGGATGTTTGCGTGTGTAAATATGTGTGTATCGATCTATTACTGTAAGGTGTTTGATGATAATAAAGGTGATGAATGGATGTAATCATATTTGAGCTGGCAATGCATAAATAAAGAAAAAAAATATTGACAAACGTCTAAGCCCTATAAAAATCTGTGTCAGTCGTTGAATCCAAGTCGAATCCTCTAACTTACGTCAGTCTGTCTGAAATCACAAGCGCAGCTTGAGAACCATAAACAATCTTTAGTGCTGTGTAAAGGTAGAGGTAAAAGTCAATGGATCGATACAATTGATTGCAATTGAACTTAAAAATAATATCGTGACATCTTAGTAAATACAAACACTAGCTGTAGTATACAGGGTGTCCCGTAATTGAAAGATAATCCTTTGGGTACATGATATAAGTAATGAGGCCGGCAACTGTCAAAATAGCGCTTATAGCGCAAAGACCTATAACCAAGTTGTTTTTGTATGAAATTAGTGAATGTAGACCGTTATTGATGAAACGCCTAAATATTGTGTACCAAATTGTAAAGAAACTAAAGGTCACCAGTTTCCTTGAGATGAGAAACTTTTAAAATTAGTATTTTGAAAGTTTTAAGTGAACTATACTACCTGCATAACATAACATAAAAAGTTGGTTAGTTTACTTTTCGCATTTTATAAGAGAACTGACTGCCCAAATTGGAAGTTTTTGTCACAAGGCTCTAATGTGTACTATAAAAAGGATATCTTTAAATTTTGTTTCTTCAAATATAACTTTTTAACACGACTTAAAGACTAACGGCGGAATACTGAAAGGCTACTCAAAACCATCACTCACTTGAAGGCCCCCTAAAATTGAGTGTCTCTTACATTTAAATGGTATACACAAACGCTACTCAAGCAATTAGAAACCATGATTAGCTGAGCAGTCGTTAAATGTTTACATCATTCATTTATTCATTTTTAAAAGTATATTCTCGTTTACAATTTTTATTTTCTTGAGGAGCGTATTCGTTTTACGCAGCATTGTTTGTATAGATTCTTTGGTTTTTTTTAATAGAAACTTTTACGACGCCATTGTTGTGAAATGAAACGTTGAGTGACAACGAAAAAAAAATCTTTTTGACAGCGCGGTTCCAATCAAATTAATTTCAATTTACATTAATAAAATAAATTTAAACCAGGTTGAAGTGCAATGCAGGATTTAATAACTATTCAATTAACAAAAATAAAATGGTAATACACAAGTTATAAAATAGACATACAATTTTTTAAATGAAGACAATACAAATTGGTATGCCCTATGGAACACATTGGTGGATCAAACCTACCAGCCAGATCGTCCGATGCCGATGACCTAAAAGATCCTACCGGGACAACTTGGTCTAGAAGTACCGGCGACAGAGCGTTGAGGAAAAGTTTATAGAGGCCGAGTATATCCTACAGTGGGCAAATACATGCTGAAGAAGAAGAAGAACACATCAAATACTACTCGCTTATTTCGACTTTCTACTTATTGTTATAATTATGTTTTATGACGTAATTGTGATTATATGATGACTATTGTAAAAAAAAACGTGTACATATTTACTAAAATCGTGCTGAAACCAAAGTTTTGATTAGTTTCAAGACCGATAAGCCTGAACTATTGGCTCTTCCTCAACAATCTGTAACGACTTCTCATTCATTATTAGGATATCACTTGAGAGCACAATTATAGTAAAAGCATAGGTGCAACGTTACAACGTTGCACCTGTTACGCAAACCAAAACTACGCATGTTACAATAACTGGAAGGATTTTAATTTAAATTGTAATTTCCGATTTGTAGGCAAAGAAAACATCTTGATAAGACAACAAAAAACCTCTCTATGGGATTTCTAGTGTGAGCGTCCGTGGCGCAGTGGCTAGCGGGTTGCCTCTCATGCGGGAGGTGCCGGTTCGATCCCACGTGCCGCCATGTACCAATGACTTTTTCTAGTTATTTCACTAACCGATGCTCTTACGGTGAGGGAAAACATCGTGAGAAAACCTGCACATTCAGGCGACTCAATGTGTAACCATGATCCAAACTGATCAGGTTCCCCTGGTAACAGGGTCACGGAGGTCAATTGGCAGTCGCTCCACTGTAATTACCTGATCTGCCACAACCTGGATCATGGTCAGCGGACCCTGGGCCCTCGCGTGCGAGAGCACAACCGGGATAACGCTAGGAGGATGATGATGGGATTTCTAGTGTGTTTCTGAGTCCTAATTGTGTTCTAGTATATAAAAGTAGGGTAAAAAAGGGCGACATGGGTACCCACAGAGAAAATAAGGATTTTATAGTCATTATTTTTATACCATGATATCACTATCAAATGATTTAAGAGACGTCAAGACCACTCTCAGATTTAACGGCTTCTTAAATCGATATGACAGTCATTTGACAGGTAAATAACGTTGAGTTGCGTTTCAGTATACCATTTTTCATCTGAGTGGCGTTTGAGCACGACTTATTTTTAGATGTTCTTAGGTTTAACAGATGCTTACATTTTAGCTTTGAGAATGCGAATTCTGAGTTAAGGAGCTGCTCAATTGTTTGAGAAGCCGTTAAATATATGAGTAGCGTTTCAGTATTCGGGCGTAAGTTCCATATTTAAAGTTATTAATAGAACTAGACTGTTTCAAGAAGGCGTGCATTATTGCACCACGTAGGTAGCAAGTTTTATGATGTTTAAATGCAAAAAAAATATTGGAATCCAGGAAATTTTAATAATGTCTGGTTTCCTTCCACGTAAAAAGTGCCTCCTTTTTTAACTCTTCTTTTAGTACACATATAATTTATGCGCTTTTTTTCCTCATGAATTAAATTATTTAAAAACTCTCCATTCCAAAAAAAGCGTAAGTACAACAGTAAGGTGCGACTTCACGCCTTTGCCATATTTTTAAAATTAAAAAAATAACTGACGTCTATAAGATTGTCAAATACAACCTTATAGACGTCAGTTATTTTTTAATTTTTAAAATGCTACCAAAGTAGCAGTCTGATATCGATTTCGATAGTAAGCACGTATTTCAAAATACACAAGTTTAAGTAAAGAAGTAGACGAATAATCTTAGTGAGTATTTTTATACAAACATAATCTTGTAAAAAAAGGCTTACGTTGCAATTTTTCTTGCTTAATTTTTTATGGATTCAAAGCCGTGACATCAAAACCAAAAACATTAATAATATAAATAATTCAAGGAACTTTTATGATTTTGTCCCCAAATCAGATAATGCATGTATTTTAAGCAATCCCAAAATTACTGAACTGAAACTATCGATAAACTACTTCCTATCGAATATACTTCTATAGAACAACACTACCATTATCTCTCCTTCCACGGGTTTTTTGGCGGGAAATGAGCCGGTCAGAATGGGCTTCGTTTGTTAATTTTCTAAATTAGTTTTTCGTGGTCATTGTTGTGATTGTGTGGTGGAATAATTTTAATAATGTGCTGCAGTGGAGAGCTAATGACGTAAAAGTGAGAAACAAAGTAAGGCGCTCCTATATGATCCGGCTCGATGTTCCCGCTCAAAATTTCGTTGAGAGCATTAAAATGCGAACCATCCTTGCATTTCAATGAGTTAGGTTAGGTTAGTTGGTAGTTTAGTGTTAGTGTAGTTGTAAAAGAAGAAGAATACTAATGAAAAGGATAAAAAATTATATAAAATAAAGATACTGAAGACGTGACTGTATGAACTTGATCCTTTGCCTTCCCAGAATGGGTAAATTGAACAAAAAAAAATTCCTTTCTCTCACCGCCTGACGTAAGTTGTAGGATTCGACCACTGATCATGTAATTTTAAGATTATTAACTCCCATAGACTAAAAATCGGCAAAAAAATACTGTCATTATGCGTCAAAAACTACAGTGCTCGACTTTAAAAAAAAAAGAGTGAGCAAACTTTTGTGATGTACGTGTATCTGATGTTGGAACGAATATAACCAATCCTTTTATCAAGACATTTTTGATCGGTTTTACACAATCGATAATATTTAATCGATACCAGTTAATCGATATTCACTATCCGGTATAGATTGTATTTTATTTTTTGGTAAATAAATAAAAGATTACTGTTTGTTGCAATAATACTTTATTATACTGCTTTACGTAAAAGTATAAACTTATATATAATATAAACTAGTAACATAAAAGATCCATACCTATTACTAAAATACCGTAGGGTACCTACTCCGTAATATAATATAGTGTGTCCCTAGTAAGGAGTAATATTGTGCACTCATATTTAGCCGTACCATAGTGCCAAGCAAGATACAGTTTAAACGATCTGTGTATTGAATGATGCAAGCCTGTCTAATCACCTCATTGCCCGCGTACCTAACTCATATCTTTGTGCTCTGGCAAAGCTATAATATGGGCGGGACCTCTAGGCCTAAAGTACTCATACTTAACGGAAATATTATGTTTACATGTTGCAGCTCTATATAAGGAAAAAAATGAAAGAGACGTTGGGGCCCTATATGGGCTAATATTCGATACACAGAGGCTTTTCTCAGCTCTAGAGGCAGCAGATCCGATCCCCTGCTGGTAACCTGCAATGCAACATACTCAGTTTAGTTGATTCAATTCTACATTGACTGCACAAACCGATTGCTCAGCTCCACACAAAAGAACGTTTGTGTGTTTCAAGTTTCCTCATATAAATTCAAAGGATGCTATATCTTTAAGCATAATTGGAGGAATTTACTTTATTGTATATTCAGTACGAATCAAAATTCTCAGTCGAATTGCAGCAGAAGGCTCGAAAATATGAAACATTTTGCTGGTTTTATGTACTCCGAATGGCATGCCTAGGATTTCTCATTGCTTGTCTATGAGGAAGCTAGAGACACACATATCACGAAAGCAGTTTATAGATTTTAATTTCAGTACTTACCGTGATAATGTGAAACAAGAGGATGAATGAGAGAAAATCAGGAAATCTTCCTGGCGGCACATTTAAGCTTAGCAGAAGCAGACAAGATTTCCTTTCCAGGCATCACAAGGCGTCTCAGTCCACTCACATAGCCACTTCTCATGCAATTATATATAAAGCAAATGTTCGTTTTACTAATGCAATCGCACAAAACGCTAAAAACATTGTTTCGTTCTTACTTAATGTAGAAAACTAATAAATTTTATTACAATTTTAAATTAGTCACTTTTTATTGACATTTTGACATTCGACTATGGGCTGTTAGGCAGACCTGTTTAAATATTCGTTCTTTTATGACACGTGTTAATCATATTAGAGAGCTGGCGGTGCATAATAAAGAAAAACAAGCTAATGACATTTAAAAAAGAAAATGTCTAGGCCCCTAAAAAAATGTGTCAGTCGTCGAATCCTACAACTTACGTCTGGCTGTGTGTTCTATTATTAGGCTTCATAAGTCATTTATATAAACAAGAAACAGGGTTGGGCCTAAAAAACTTCCTTGAGGAATACCAAATCCAGAGGTTTTTTGCTTATCGCTTACTACGTTATCTATTCTAACACATTAACACCGTTCGCTTAAGTAGTCTTTAAAAAGTCTCAACTGAGTGCCTCTTACACCCAGTGTCTCCAGTTTATCTAAAAGCGTTGGAATAGATATTGTATCGAAGGCTTTCGCTAAATCAAAGAAAACTCCTAAAGTTTTGTTTCCATTACCAAGTTCTTTTGTGACATATTCTATTAGAATATGAACTGCGTTGGCCGTCGATACCTTAGCTCTGAAGCCAAATTGTGCCGGTGACAGCAACTTGTGTTTTTCTAGGTAATTGACTAATCTATTGTTAATCATTTTCTCTAAAATTTTAGACATCGAGGGTAGTAATGAGATTGGCCTGTTGTTAGTGACTAAATCTTTGCTGCCGTTTTTATGAATAGGAATTACCACTGCCTTTTTAAGACATTTAGGGAATACTCCTTCCGATAAACATTTTCAAAAAATAAAAGTTATTGGTGGAACTAAGATGTGCATAAACCGTTTGAGGATCTTATTGCTGATATTGTCCCACCCAGCTGCACAGTTTTCCTTTAATCCCGAAATGATCTGGGATATTTCTTGTTCATCGGTGTTTAATAGCACAAATGTATTATGACAGGAGACCGCGTAGATATCGTAAATCCACAAAGTAAATTTATCTCGTCACTTTTATAAATAAACCATGTAAATAACAAAAACACTCTTATTAAGTATTCATTATTAGTACATTTCAGCTCCCTTACTACTTACCACAGGCACACAGGATTTTACCTACCTTAACTATAACCAGTGATTTCCGTATCGAGCGAGCATGACAGATTTTTGCCGTTTGTTAAAGTAACATCAAGGTAATGGTGCAACCCGCCCAAACCACCTCTGTAGGCACAGATTATATAATAGAATAGCAAGAATTTGTTTATGGTTGCATTTACCGTTATTCCGAACCGAAGCGGTATTTAAATCGACGTTATGGGTACACTGTTAGTTGTATAATCTATTTTTGGCTTTAAAAAAACCAAAGACTTTATACAAATGTCTTTGAAAAAAATAACGACGCCATACTGCACACTAGCGCTGAGCAGTTATTACGTTGTATTACAGGAAACTTTTGACATTTCTCTAACATGACGTAGGTACTTCAAAGGCCCGTGTCAGAGTACTAGTACTTATTCCGTAGACTTATTCAGTATTCTGTGGTGTCAGTCAAATCTGTCTTTAGACATATCATATGCTGTATCTAATTTGTGTTCTCCGGTGTCCGGTTATCATCATATAAAAATATTTTAAGCATTCATTCGGGCTAGATACATTTATTGTTTCGTATAATATTAAAAAGTTTAAACGATTTTAGTTAACAACAATACAAAACAATATTTCGTGGTATGATATTATAACTTCAAATTTAAATCCCATACAGTGATAGCAGTGTATAAACATAACATTAGAAATAAACCGTACACTCATAATTAACGCAGGAAGAAATTCTCTACAAGTTTGGCAATGACAATGAGCAACAATAAATATAATATAAATTATGATAAAGCTTTGGAATACTGGGCAGATATTCCTCCCACCATTGATGGAGTTCTTGGTGGTTTTGGTTTTATATCAGATGTGGACATAGGTGGCTCAGAAATATTTCTGAATTCCTTGCTGTCGTGTAAGAACCCACCAAATACAAATGTGGCAGTAGATTGTGGTGCTGGTATTGGCAGAGTAACAAAGCACTTATTGAGTCCACATTTTCAAAGGATTGATATTGTTGAGCCTGATGAAAAGTTTTCTAATAGTATTCAAAGCTTTTTGGGTGATAAAAAATCCAAGGTTGGGGAGATTTATAAAGTCGGCTTACAAGAATTCAAGCCAGAAAAACAGTATGATCTTATTTGGAATCAATGGGTCCTAGGGTATTTGACTGATGAAGATTTAACTGCTTACCTTATAAGATGCAGGTGATATAGTGTTTTTGATATGAAACCCTGTCTGAAAACAGTTTAAAACTGAAGCCCAGATACAGAACCAGCCAGACCTGAAAAACACATGTATGTTCTAAAATGAGAAAAAATGCAACATGCTAATTAAAATCAGTTGTTTTATTCTGACTGTACCTACATACTAAGGAACTGTTCGGTTTACAGTAACATGTGTTGTTTATTAAAATTTTGATCAAAATCTTTTCCCTTACCTTTTGTAAATAGTATTTTCAAATATCTCATTGACTGTGGAATTTTTAAAACAAAATTACAAAGGGGTCATTCAGGTTTGTCTAGGGGTGTTCTGTCTCTATATCGGTATTTTGATAATATGAGTATCTTTTTTTAGTAGGTAGTCCACTGCCTCAGGAAGCTTACTTTCATTCATCCCCCTTGGTGGTAAGATTTCCCCCTGAGATTTCCATGATACTAATGATCTTTGAAATTGTTTCAGAGACTCTCTTGCAGAAAATGGTATTATAGTTGTCAAGGAAAATGTGACATCATCTGGGAGAGTTGAGAAAGATGATGCAGACTCATCAATAACAAGATCTCTTAAGCAATATTTAAAAATATTCAAATGTGCAAATTTGAAAAGAATCAAACAGTGCAAACAGACAAATTTTCCAAGTGGGATTTATCCTGTGTACATGTTTGCACTTATACCAGATACAAATGTAATAAATAATAAAAAACTCCTGATAAAGTCTAGTACTTTATTATAATAAACAGTAAAAAAAACAATGGTTCACATTTTATTTATTAAAATCAAAAAGGCTACCAAACATCGCTAACGCGCATATTTCTAAAAAAAAATCATAATGTTGATGGTTCCTTGAATGAGAGAAGTTCCCCTTAGTTCGGTCAGCAGAACAGACTGTCCAACAGAACTAGTGGGAACAAAGGGAGAAGTTTACTTACACCCAAGTTTGCAACCCTGAAAATCCTGTGCTACCCCCATCTCTTTCATGGTGCTCGAAAAAAAAACATTTTTAAAGTATGTAGGTACCTACACTGTTTTCTATTTAACCAGCAAAAACCGGCCAAGTGCGAGTCGGACTCACGCACAAAGGGTTCCGCCGCCGTACCATCATCTACTTCATCCTTAGTCACTGTAGAGAATTTATTCTTAGGATTTTGGTACAGAAAATCCAACACGAAACGTGAACTTTAAGGCGGTCCAGTACCGGTACCATGATCACAATAAAAAGATTTGTTTTCAGAACAGTAGTGTGACTCAGCCGTATTTTTGAAATTAGAACCTACGGATGGGCGGTGCGCTAGGGTTGGTACACAAAAAGTAATAAATGACTAGATTTTTATTCTTCATATGTGTATTGTTTTAGGTTTAGGTATGAGCACAGACCACACAACCTGGTATGAGTCATATTTTTATTAAAGATTATTTATCATATCCACAGACAGTGGACTCCTAGTAAAACAGGCCCGTTTTCACATTGTCAGTTCGATGAGACCAGGTCAAAGAGTAAAGTAAGTATACCAATGGACCAGGTACAATTTACGAGTTTGCTCCTACACATTATTGAGCCTTAAAAAATATATTTAAATCCTATGTGTATGAAAAATATCCACAGACCCTGCAGTTCCCGCAATCTTCGGAGGCATTGAATATTTTGCGAAAATAATTTTAATTTTTTGAACATGCACACCAGTTGTCTAGGGTGGGTAGTTTCAGAGTTATGGCTGTTTCAATTTGATGATGATGACAGCTGTCATCCGAAATTAAGATCTCGTCGAGCCCTACGATTTGTCCCTACACACCCGTAGTCTTGGGTGGATAGTTTCCGAGATATTTCCGTTTCAATTTTGACAGCTGTCATCAGAAATAAAGGTCTCGTCGAGCCCTAAAATTTTTTCCGTTTTTCTCAACGGGCCGTGTAACTGAAGTGTATGCATGTGTGTGTCGATACGGGTGCTCTAGTATGTAGATAAAATACTGTATATCTATGTACTAGTGTTGCCGGATAATCGATTTTCGATGAATCGATTGTGTCCACCCTAAATAATCTAAAAATCGATTGGACTATCGATAGTATCGATCAAAACGATATTAATTTTAGGACAATAAAATCGATTACTTACCATTATTAGATTATAATAGTTTATATTTGACAATACTATCGATTAAATCGATACTGGAATCAAGCCAATACTATCGATTGTATCGATTATTATGTTGCAATCGATTAATCTACAATTATTTTTAGATATAATCGTCATTAATATTATTTCTTCTTAGATGTACTGAAGGATAGAACACAACATTATTGAAACCGCATTAAAGTTCATGTACCTAGTTAATTATCGACGACACACTAGAAGACATCATGTACCAAGAGAAAGGGTCATAGGTCAATTAAATCGATTAGATCGATATCATCGATTACATCGATAGTATTGCTTCAAAACTTGATATTGATACTATCGATAATATTGTAATTGAATACGCAGTATAATCGATTAATCGATTAAATTGGATAAAAATAGGAATCGATATTATCGATTATATCGATGTTATCGATACTATCGATTGTCATATCGATTGTTAGATTATTTGGGCCCCATTTACACAATCGATTTATAATCAATGTACAATCGATTATCCGGCAACACTACTATGTACCGTGCCATAAAAAAGTGTATGGAAAATAGCACAGCGCCTCTAGCGGTTACTTGGAGAACTTAAATTTTCTATACACTTTTTTACGTCGTCGCTAGCGAGTAAAACTACCGTATGTATACTCATGGTAACGGTACTGCACGAAATTGAGGAAATTAACGTATTTCTAAATCACTTGTACGATGAGCTGAATTAGTTAAATACATTAAAACAACTTATTTACGCGAGCCTACCTTATCATTGCACAAGGTCCCTGGTCTTGTTGAAATTTGAAACAAAATTCTTTATGACCGATATAATAATCATGACTTAGTTGTAGCTAATGATATATTAGAGCATTTTTTTCCAAACCTTGGTGATTTTTACACAGGAAACAATAATTTGTACATAATAATGATTGTATTGATATTCCGCAGGTCCCCATCTTTTTAATATACACGAATAAAATATAAATAAGAAAATATGAACACTTTTCAGTTTTTAACACAAATGTCTGATGGTAAAAGCCGGACGGCACAGCAACTATGTTAGTTGAAGAATACTCTTGGATGAATGACTGACTAGTCTAAGAGGATACTACATATTTGATGGCACGGCACGGATGATGAAACGGCTCCCCATCTGTAGGTATCCCGTTACACTTACATTTTCAAACTAAGGAGACCCTCAGACTGCACAGAAGACTACGCTGAAAAATAGCTAAAACAGATATTCTGTTAAGTACCTGCTGACTTTCAAGCGGTAGGTAGTTTATCATCAAAGTAAATCTTTGGTTCACAAAACGCCGGTAATAGTAGATTCTTACAAGGGACGAAAGTGACCATTCCACTCGAGAAGTTTCTGGCAACAGCTCGAGAGTGGAATGGGTGCTTTCACCCGAGTTAAACATACTATTTTGCGTTTCAACTGTGAGGAAAGTATCGATAGGCTATCGATAGTTGAGGCAAAAGCAATAGTATCGATATACTATCGATAGACTGTCAATAGTTAAGGCAAAAGCAATTGTATCGATAAAATATCGATAGTACCTATCGATAGTTGAGGCAAAAGCAAAAGTATCGGTAGTCTACCGATAGTAATAATAGTAGCGATAGACTATCGATACTATCGATAATGTCAAAGTGCAATATTAAAATCACTATCGATAGCTGATACAGCTCTGACTATTGAAATAACTATCGATACTCTCGATAGTGGCCTTTTATTTGATAGTAGGAGTATAAAGTAGGAGGGAAAAGCTTTTTCCCACCCGGCTATCTACACATGAAAGTTCACCTTTCCGAACAGGTGAGATGAAAAAGGTAATTGGGTTAGGATGAGTCATAATGAAAACAAAACAGATTTGTACAGACTTTATTAATCTTTGAGCCATTAATGTACTCTCGGTAGCACATCAGGTTACCAATATTCGCAATAAACGCCGTATTATGTCTACGCCGTAGAGCATAGTGGCGGTCTCAAGATCAAGTGGGGTAGTCTGACGCGCGGCCGAGTGTACCTACAAAAAGTTACTTAAAGTAACTAAAAACCTACAAAATAAAATAACGTATTTTTAGGTTACTATAGTACAGGTATAAAAATCAATAGGTAAGCAAGTTACTTAACATAGTTTTTAATATTTTTTAACACTCACAGTGTTCTTTCTTATGTATATAAGTTTAAATAAGAAATCAAATATTCGAATTTTGGTTTTTTATTTAAACTGATATAAATAAGCTATGAAAAATATAAAGCTGACACCAGTTGCTCGCTGATGGGACCCTTCTTACTTGGGACTTTGTCCTCAATTAGTTACATACCTACCTTCATCCACAAACCTTTTTTTTCATATAGGTAATAGGTAGGCACCCTGTCGAATCGATTTTAGTTTTTTTATAACAAGGTTTGTAATTCCGGTACAGAGGTACCTATTTGCCCCCCCAAGCAAGACCACGGCATAATTCTTACATTTATTTGTGGTCCTATACAATCATAAAAACAGGGCCTGCCCTAGTGGGTAGGTAGGTGCCCTATTAGGTAGTACCTACTGTTTTTCGATTTGATTTATAAAAAATACCCCTAAGGCCGTCCGCGTCCGTGACAAAAACTTAAACTCAGATAATAGATTGGCGATTGGAGACTACCTTGGTTTTTCATAAACGCAAACTTAATTTTTATTTTTTGTTGCCTTCGGTCACCTCGCAATACTAGGTCTGTACCGTGTTTTCACAATATATTGTTCTTAAATAAAAATCATAAATTCACCTTCTATCTACCGCGCCACATCAGGATCCTGTCGCTAGAGGCTCTTTCCGGGACTGTTCCTGCAGGTTCGTTATTTTTCTCTTACTTATGTGTGATAGTGTTTACTTGGTACCTACTTTTAAATTTCCAGCTAGCAGGCCCCGTTCTTTTTCTTCAGATTTTCTTCGCACTACCTGGTGGGACTATTTACACGTCACACCAATAGGTTATTTATGAGAGACGGTCAACTACCCTACACGTGTCGTGACGTGCGTGCGTGGCCATAAATTACGATTTTTTAATTTCAGCGAACCTTGAATATTTATTAGCTTTGATTTATGCAGATGCGATTGAAAGTGATGCAAATAAATAACAAATTGTCGGTGATTCTGATAATCCTCGACAACCCTGGTATCGACATCGATCTTTATATTCGTCCTAAATAATAAATTAAAATAAATTGTTTCAACAAACACACCAATTACCTAGCCCCATACTAAGCGTGAGCTTGTGGTATGGTGACTAGGATAATGAATAGTCATACTTATATACGTTTATACATCCATGACTTAGGTACAAATGCTCATGCTCATCACACAAACATTATCCCCTTGCGGGATTCGAACCCGCAACCGCCTGGTTTAGTAGTCAGGGGTGCGAACCACTACACCAAGACAGTGGTGGTGACACATGGTCATTGGTCAATGGTCCACTAACGGACGAAATAATCTTATTTCGTTCCATTTCATCCGCATATTATTGTGTTTATATGGCAGAGCCTATTTATTTACATTCCCACCTACTTAAGATAACAACCTCAAGTCCAGATCACACATCGTATCTCCTGATAGGCGCTGTATCTATATTATAATTATTGATTTTAATATAGTTCCTTATATATTCTCGGTCGCTTTCTGTAAGTAAAGTCCAACTTTCTAATTCTACCAATGTTTCCAGATTCATGCAACTCTGAATAATTCTTTCTACTGATGTCATGGTCATATAGTCCGATTGCATTATGCGTAATTCTTTTAAATACAGCAATGGATTTTTATTTAAGATTTTAAGAACGAAGTCATCTGTAAACTGTATTGCAGTCCCAATATGAATAAATTCAATATTCAAACAATTGGACATAATAAATAAAAGATGTTCATCTGTACAAGTTGCCACACAAGTTATTCGCTTTAAATTTCTGAATGGTAAAATATCTAACTTTTTAGTATATAGTGAGGTATGCTGAATCAATGTACAATTATATAGCGTGAGATTTTCAAGAAGTGGGCACATTTGGCTCATGTACATTAATGCATTTAGATCGATTTGGTCTACGTGCTCGAGATGTAAACTGGTTATGTTACATCCTTTCACTTGAAGTACTTGTTTTATTTGATCAGCGTAAAAATCGCAAGATAGTAATTTTAGCTCTCGTAGGTCCCTCAAACCAATCAGAACCATGAGGTCGCTCTGTAACGTATTATGATAAACTGTCATGCTTTTTATTTCTGGACACATTTGGACAGCTAATTGTAAATGATGTCCCGCTGCATATCGACTTACGTATATTTTTAGCTTAAAAGTTTTCGTAGTATCGATATAATTTTGAATGTACTCTAGAACTTTACCAATGCTGTCACATCGGCCGATGTCCTCTAAGTTAGGGCAATTTAAAAGTAAATTTGCGAAACCTTCCAATGTCACTAATGTCCTATACAGTTGAACACTCCTTAAATGTTTTAGTTTGACCATTATGTCAACACTACTATTCGTTATACTACCTGAGCTAGATAAATCCAACTTTTCAATCAATTTGCAATTTTCGACTAAACAATTTAGTATATTGTCGGTGCAATCATAATTAATGACTAGATATTTGAGACAGTGTAATTGTTTGAGAGACTGAATTATGTTTCCCTCCAAATCTGCTGTTTTCCACCCTCCAGATAGTGAACCTAAATTTAGATACACGAGGCCAGTAAGTAAATGCAATTTAGTGTAGAATACGGAGCGTAGTTTTATAGGTATTCTGTCTATGGAAAGAAACGTTACGAACTTTGTAAAAATTACTTCAGCTATTTTTACGACCATATTCATTTGACTTGCGAATTTCTCCATGGCACTCCGGAAACCAAAAGACTTTTTAATCTTTTCCATAAGCTCTGCTAACGCCCTTATTGCTTCCTCCGCTAACCTATCGTGGAGCATCCAAGGTACGTTATATTCTAAACATGATCGCAATTGGTGTACCGTTTTGTTCAGCGCTTCATGCGCCATACTTGGATCCCTTTGACAGAGTACAGCGAATGGCTTCATTTGCAGTTCTGCTTGACATGCTACCCAGTTTCCCAGGCTATTTAAAGCCAAACTTTCTAAAGACGGCGTTCTCTTGTATCGTGTCATGATCCTCCTGAAAATTATTTAAAAAAAACAAGTTGTTAGGTAGATAAGCCTTCTTAAGTCTGCAGTCATGCATTAGCGGTCGGCCTTGGTAATGGGTCCAAAAAACGGGGCAAGTGCGAGTCGGACTCGCGCAGTGTGGGTTCCATACAAACAAAGGTTTTTATCTAGGATGTAATCACAAATTCGCGGTTTTCGAACTTTTTCCTTTACTTGTACTGTTAGACCTTTCTTCTTGGCAAATTTCATGGTTCTAGGTCCATGGGAAGTACCCCATAGGTTTTGATCCTTCTGAAAAATTTTAGAAAATAGGGCAAAAATGGCCGTATCCTTTTATTGCGTTGACTTTAAAGCTAGATTTGTGTACAGCTCCAAGGGACCATAGACATAAGTATTTGATGTTAATTTCAACTTTATACCTCTACGCGTTCCCGAGAATAAGGTTTTTGACAGACAGACGGACAACAAAGTGATCCTATAAGGGTTCCTTTTTCCTTTTGAGGTACGGAACCCTAAAAACAAACCAACTTCCTACCTATAATAAGGCACTTAACATTTCTTATCCAACACCCACCACTTTATATATTTTCTGCTTAAGCACAGAATAAACAAAAGCAGGTACGGTCGGGCCAAGAAAGTGTTTGGTCTGTGATAGACTATGGTTTAAAATCATTTGCGCGTCGTTTGATTTTCCCATGCAAAAATATTCTGACAGCTGCTACAAATAATCTACTCAATGGCAAATAATACGTCTTGTGCATCTCTTTCATTGTTAAAAATGAAAAGTCCACGAGCGAGTTAAACCTTCTTTATCGCAATTTACTTGGGTACCTACACATGACATGTTGTCGAAACTGGTAGGCAACTTTCTTGGCCGACCGTACCTCAAGAAATAAATGGAGCAGTAAGTTATGAACTTGTAAGTCTTAGTATATATAGTACAGGGTAAGATTGGAGATGGATCGCACTTATTTCTACTTATCTACCTAATTATGATCACAGAAAATCTGTTAGTAAATAAATAGTGACCTATATACCTATTTTGTACCTTTTGGTATGATGTAGGAAGGTATGTAGGTACCAATCCTTTAATGTTACTTCAACCCTAGTTATAATATTAAACAATAACCCACTAGAAAATCAAATTATCGAAGTGTTATTCTACAGCTTTCTTGCCGTGATTGTTAAACATATTAATTGCCCCAAATTACATCTTTCCTTAGTCTAAGCATCTTTCTTAGTTCAAGCTTGTAACTATTATTTAAGTATTCTATGGATTGGGACAAGAAGGGTCTCCTTCGCCTGCGCTAGAACGCGGACAGTCACACAGACGGATATGTCGAAACTATATGTAGAGTTCCTTGAATAATACGGAATCATGAAAGTGGTTAATTATGGTTAAAGACGAATCTACTTGAAACGCAAAGTTGACTGGGTAGGTACATCATAGTATCAATCTTAGGTAAGGCACATAACCTCGTCTATACTAATTTCTTTGTCAAGTTCACATTAAAAAGTAACACTACTTACTGTTTAGTTGCAAATAGTAGTTGCAACACTGTTTAACAATCTCGTTAGTACATGAATTCCGGAGTTTCAAATCACACAAACAATATCCACAATAAAGTGGTACTAGGAACTGGCGCTTTTATTTTT
Source organism: Pyrausta nigrata (assembly GCA_949316185.1). Taxonomy (NCBI): domain Eukaryota; kingdom Metazoa; phylum Arthropoda; class Insecta; order Lepidoptera; family Crambidae; genus Pyrausta; species Pyrausta nigrata. The sequence continues at coordinate 11,678,597 of OX438938.1, forward strand.
AGACTATCCCACCAGTCGCAGAAAGGTGTGTATTTTTATCATTGAGCGTTCAATGCCACATCCTAGCATTGTATACATAGATAAAATTACCTACTTATCATGAAAAATTCGGTAATCATGTAATTTTCAACCGACATCAAAATTAGTTACAGTAAAATTAGTCAAATTTTTGACCAAATCCGGACATTTATAATTACTAAGCGGTCCTTACGGAATATGGTCAGAGCGACATATTCAGGAAGACGCTCCCGAAAATCCCAAGACTTCACTATTGGGATAGCCGGGATATCCTGGAAAAACTGCAATTTAAGAGTAAACGCGGTATTTGAAGAATAGGTATTGTTGCTGTCTCGATGCGATCTCTCGTAGCCGCCCAGGCAAGAAAGGGACAAATGAGCTCAGCAGACCGATAAATCCTTCCTAAACAGCATTTCGAATTCCCCTATATCCTCGTCCAAAATTTGACAAATGAAAATATTTTCTTCTGAAATTGTTTTTTCAAAAGGTGGGACTATGCTCCTATGTTTTAGTTTAAGTGTTTATTTGCGTAGATTTTTTTGGCGAGCGTCTGAAAATTGAGATTAAAATTAGGCAATTTTTTTATTTTTTAAGGCTCATATTTCCTTTGTTTATTCGAATTTAAGAAAAAACAGAGCATAGGTAAATAAATGTCGATTCTATGGTAAAAAATATTTTGCCTTTAGCCATTATCCCGGCAGAAAACAGGGGACTACGTTTGTGTGGAGCAATGGCGCTTGGTCTTTACCCTTAAGGCGCTCCTGCACTTATATTGAGAAAATTATCGTATTTCTAACTCCTTTGTACGATGAGCTGAATTAGTTAACAGTAGATTATTCACCAAGGGGGTAAAGTGATGTCTTACGTCATGGGCGTCATCTTGAATCTTGAGCGTAACGAAGGATTCGTGAGGTAACTCCCGAGCGCAGCGAGGGAGTTAAAAGTATAATCCTGTGTGGAGCGAGGGATTTAAGCTCGCCCAAGATGAAAACATCTTTATCCCCGAGGAGAATACTCTGCTTTTCACACTTCCTACGAGGCAATAAAAAAATGTACTACAAAAAACTTATTTTATCTATAAGTATATATCCTTCGACTTTTCTGGCAGTAAATTATTATTATTAACAATACCAGCAGCTTTACATCTAATGGACTCCGGTGTCATTAACTTCGTCACACGACAGTTTTACGAATAAGGTATGTCTGTCGAATTACGCCTATAAGCTAATTACGCCTAAGCTCCTCCGAAATCCTTGTTAAATGTATCGTAAAAACAAATCTTATATCCCACGCATAAAGGTGATTATGTCTCGTAGCGCTTGCGAACCTCTCCCGCGACCCCGCACATACCGCGATCTAGTGGGTACGTATTACAATACCGAATTTTAAAATACCGAATTTCATGAGCCCTATGAACGGAAGGCCGAATTTTAGAATGCCGAATGTTTATATGATCGAAAGTTCTAAATACCGAAAGTTTGAAATCCCGAAAATTCAAAATACCGAATCTTATAAGACCTATAATTGGAATTCCGAATACTAAAATGCCGAATTTTAAAATACCGACTGTTTATATGACCGAAAGTCAATATTCCGAATGTTTATATGACCGAAAGTCAATATACCGAATGTTTATATGACCGAAAGTCAATATACCGAATGTTTATATGAACGAAAGTCAATATACCGACTGTTTATATGACCGAAAGTCAATATACCGAATGTTTATATGACCGAAAGTCGATATACCGACTGTTTATATGACCGAAAGTTTAATATACCGAAAAATTTAAAACCCGATGATTAAAAATACCGAATTTTACAAGGCCTATGAACGAAACGCCAAACAAATAGTATACCATTGAGATTGAGGTTCATTAAGAAAAACAAATTTTGATTGACCCCGACTCGCCGTGGTCCTTCGCCGTGGTACTAGTCTGCCCGATACTAGAGTGTAATTCAAAAGCCGGTGGCGTGGAGGGAGAGCAGCCCTCACCCGCTACGCTAGGGCGAAAGGGCTGCACTTCCCGCAGCGCCGGAGAAGAGCAAAATCTATGCATGCTGCTACATACATGCCTGTTTGATTGCTTGCATGCTGCATGCCTGCTTGCTTTTGAACTTTTGCTTTTGGATTTTGAACTTCGGTATACTAACTGTAGGTATATTAATCTTCGGGATTTTAAACATTCGGGATATGAACCTTCGGTATTTCAAACTTTCGGGATATGAACCTTCGGTATTTCAAACTTTCGGGATATGAACGTTAGGTATTTCAAACTTTCGGAATATGAACCTTCGGTATTTCAAACTTTCGGGATATGAACCTTCAGAATTTCAAACTTTCGGGATTTGAACCTTCGGGATTTCAAACTTTCGGGATTTTGAACTTTCGGGATTTTGAAATTCGGCATATTGAGCTTCGGTATATCGGGTATAGGTATTTCATTCGTTCGGTATTTTGATTTTCGACGTTTCAAGCGTAGGTATTTCATTTGTAGGTATTATGAACTTTCGGTATTATGATACGTACCCGATCTAGTAGTGGAGGGACGTTCGGCGCGAGTGGCCGTCGTGCAATTTTTGTCAGCAAACAACGGATAGTTTCCGGTGAGATTTTATTATTTTCGTACATTTTACCCTAACATTTTGCATTCACTATTTAAAATAACTATTTGTTAATCCATATTTAGCTTGTTAACCATAATAAATGACTAGTTTTAATTTTTTGTAACATTTCTTAGATATGGGAACGACAGGTAATTACGCCTAGGCGTATTTACCCACGCCAAACGCTATCATAGGCGGATTTACCTCACACAAGATTTGAAAAAAGAAAAAACTCTAAAAGCCAAAGCTAATAACAAAATTAAAAAAGTAAGGCAGGAGATGAAAACGTAAAAGATGATAATACCAAAAAGAAAAGGGGAACAGGAGAAGAACAAAAGTATAACAGGACAAAAAAGAGTCAAATAGGTTTGACTAAATAAGAAAAGGACATGGCAGAAGAACCAAAAATAGAAAAAAGGCGAAAAAAGTACAAAAAAAGGTAAAGAGAATGAAAGAGAAAACTGGTACTGCTACGCTTGTCATGAGGATCGCATTGCTGACATGAGATCATGCGTAAATTGTCAAATATGGTGCCACGAGGAAAGGGTAGGGCTGACCAAGAATGACTTGGAAGAGTTATATTTTGTCCTGGTAGCTGTGACTAGAAATAATACTAGGTGTCTTCCACGGGCATATTGCTGTTCACTGTTAGTCATATATATGTCATTAAACATTAGACATTTAATGGGCGTAACTACCCCGACTGGGTTAAATAACGCCTACATTAATTATTTTTTATGTTAATATTTTTTATTCAAAATATATATTCCAAGATGTGTCATGGTTAAAATCTACAGGTTAATGTTAATAACTTAGTTATTTAATATTTTACTTATACTAAGAAAAAACTGTTAAAAAATATATTTGATAAACTTATAGACTGATTATTGAAAGTTCTATTATGACTGATTCTGTTTGTGATTAATAAAAACTTAGATTAAGATTAAGTAAGAAAAGATCTCAGAAAAAGTGTAGTAGGCGAAATTAAACCGAGGTAGGTTAATTCTGCCAAACGCACCATGTTAAAGTTTAAATTTTATTGTTTTTGTTTTGAAAAGAATGCTAATTTTTTTATGTTTCTTCAATTAAGCATTAAACAAACTTTTGAAACACATGCCCTTTAAATTAATATCTTCATAATTACAAATACGAGTAAGCTTAAACTTTAGACAGGCGTAATTCGACAGACACACCTTAGTCCCAGGGGAGCCCAGGATGATAAATCGGGATTTACTGATTGTGTAAACTTTGTTGTGGAAGTGTTATTTGAGTGCTAGTGCATGGGCAATCAGTGAAAAAATGTGGTCAAAGTTAGCGATGGGCGAATATTACTAAATTAATCGAATTATTCGAATGGTCTCTGTAATCGAATGTATTCGATAAGCAACCGCAGTCATTCGATTATTCTTCGATTATGCGGCGAGCAATACCGGAGCGCGCGGTGTGCAGGCCGTAACTACTAACTACTAACGAATGAATCATCATTCGTTGCGTCGATTAATCATTCGGTCGCTACCTGTCGTGTGCGCACAGTCGCGGCAATTGGATCGAATGCATAGAAGGGCCCAGTATAGATTATCATTCGATTGTCGATTATTATTCGATTATTTTTTTTTCGAATTACTAAATCGACATTCGATAGTTCGAATGGTCGATAATCGAATTATTCGATGAATTTTTTTCGAACAATCGCCCATCGCTAGTCAAAGTTAATAGATAGTGCAAAAATGCACCTTTTAAAATATTCATCACACGAATTCTCTTTCAAGTGAGTTTTTATTCGTGTATTAGACATTATTGTCGTATTGGACATTTTGTGCAGATTGCGGTGATATATATTTCATGACACATCAAAAGACCGTATCGACGGCATAAATCATTTTTACGGTGGGGGAATTCGAGACTGGGTCGATCTGACAAGTAGCCATCACAAGCCGCCATTTTTGAATTCAAGGTCAAAATCGTGTCACGGGTTAAACTTTATCGATTATTTTTCCTTACTTCGGCTTACGGAAATCGTCAGATTATATATTATTTGTGAACGTTGAATTATTACCTTCAAAATCCCACCTACTTCTTATCGTCAATCGAAAATTGTCAGATTAGTGGAATATACACTTTTTAGCATATAACTAACTTACCCTACCTTAATCTGACGCGCTCGAGAATTTCAGATAATCAATTTTTTTACTAATCTGATCCTTTATCCTTAACGCGCGGCCACATATAGGGGGCTAATACTTGGTGGAGGTATTTAATGGGGTACTAGGTTCCTCCCTGTATGTTAATCTGCCGCGCTTTAGTAAATCCCCAAATCCCCCCCGAGTAATTTCTCAAAATACATAGGTTTTTTTTTCATTCCATTCGTGCTAAAATTCTTGGCTGCCAGGTTCAAATTTTAAATATGTTCTCTTTGGAGCGGGACGGGCTAGAGTGATCATGCCTACGAACTCTTATTCGAAATTCAAATCACTTTGCCTCTCTAGGGGCGTAATGAAATTTCATACAACATTACGTCCCTAGGGATGCAATGACTTACTTTGAGTCAGGTTTACTTGATGTGTAATTAAACATTGCCGAGTAGGTAGTGTGAAAATACATTAAAAATGAGCACTCGCCCGGATAGCGAAGGGACGTGGGTTCGAGTCCCAACGGATGACACAGTCGATTAATTATTGTAAGCGAAAATCAATTTGATTTCGTAAAAACTTGCAAAATTATTGCTTAAGTTATAAAAATAATTATGATGAATAACTTTTTTCTGCTATTGTTCACAAAACTGCCATACAAATTTGTATTTTAAAAAAAAGTTGTATTTTTTACGCTCTTTCTTTTGATGTATGGGAAAAAGTGCTACGAGGGTGCAGATGCTTTTTCCCCCAATGATATTTCAGTTTTCCAGGATTTCCTGGCTGTCCTACTAGGGAGGTCCTGGACTTTATTGAGCGTCATCCCCCGGAAAGTGTCCAAACATATTCCAAAAAGTCCCGTTTAGTAATTTTAAATGTATAAAAAACGGTAATTTAAAAAACTAAAAAACCCGTCTGCCTTTCTGTGTAATTCGAAAATAAAAAACCCTAAAACAAGAAAGTGGTCATCATACTTAATGTTCTATCATCTACATCATCATACTGTTGTAGCTTAATAGTGGGAGTGATGATGTTTTTATATTATTGCATGTCGTTAATTAAGTTTGCTTTATTTTGTAACTGTATTGTTAGTGTTCATTGTACTTGTTTTAATGTAACCTTGTTGGTGATCTTATTAAATAAATAAATAAATACCCGGGTTAAATTGGTACCCATATTAAAAATTGTATATTAAAAACTCTTTATTTCGACCAACTTGTATAGCAGTTGGGGCCCATTCTAGAAATGGAGGCTTAGTGAATTTAGAGCACAAACCTACCTCAATATTGACAAGACGGCTGACTTTCTAAGATGGGTTCCGACCCGACTGCTACAATTTTTAATATGGGTACTAATTTAACCCGGGTATGACCACTTTCTTGTTTTAGGGTTTTTTAATTTCCAATTACACAGACACGCAGTCGGGTTAAATATATTTTTGCACTTGAAAAAATGACCACCAGAGGCGGGAATCGAACCCGCGTTCCTCGCATACCGGGCGATTGCCTAACCTCTCGGCCACCCTGGCGTTGGCAGTGCCTGTCGAAATTTTCAAGTGCTTCTTAACGCTGTAATGCCGCGTTGCTTTCATCAATGTTATTGGATTACACCCTCAACATTCGAAAGAAATACTATTGCAAGTATTTAACAATCGAAAGATGAAGCTTGCAAATACGATATATTATTGTTTTAAGTGATAAGCATTCACTATGCAATCTAAATATATTTTTGCACTTAAAAAAATGACCACCAGAGGCGGGAATCGAACCCGCGTTCCTCGCATACCGGGCGATTGCCTAACCTCTCGGCCACCCTGGCGTTGGCAGAGCCTGTCGAAATTCTCAAGTGCTTCTTAACGCTCTAATGCCACGTTGCTTTCATCAATGTTATTGGGATTACACACTCAACACTCGAAAGAAATACTATTGCAAGTATTTAACAATCGAAAGATGAAGCTTGCAAATACGATATATTATTGTTTTAAGTGATAAGCATTCACTATGCAATCTAAATATATTTTTGCACTTGAAAAATTATCGGGTTTTTTAAATCACCGTTTTTTATTTTATTATTTTTAGTTTTATTATTCAAAACAAAACACCAAACTGCAATAATAATATATTTTTGAAATGGTCTCTTACTGGTTTTCATTTGATACCCATATTGCTATGGTAAGGAAGAAATCAATCCCCCCTTTATTTCCATTTGCGGGGGCCATTTTTAAAATTTATGTAGCCTATGTCACTCTTACTATTTTGACAAATTCAATGACACCTCATATGTCAAAAACTGTCAAGCCGTTTAGGCTGTAGGGCGTGTGCATAGAATTAAGAACGCTTTACAATTATTCGCCACTTAGAACTTTAACTGCAGGATTTAAGAGTATTGTTTGCTTGTGTAAAATATTATAAATGCAATTTAAAAATTATATTATTGCACTTGAAAAAAAAACGACCACCAGAGGCGGGAATCGAACCCGCAATTGCAATTTAATAGTACATAATGGGGTTATCTTAATAGCAGAAGAAAACTGAAATTAATTAGTTGCTTTCTGAAACTATACATACAGTATAGTCTTCAGTTTAGTATTAGTCATAAACATAATTTCATTGCACGGGAGGCTGAGCAAATAATTACGAACGGTACAAAGATTTTAAAAAAATATTGGAATATAATATTAAGAATAATCATTGATTTATAAATTGGCAGGTCGCAAAACGGAATAGCGTTTTGCGACCTGCCAGGCTAAGCAAAGCTGACTGTCGTTTGGTACGGGTTATAGTTGTATTGGGATGTTCAAATACCCGATAATTATCTTCTGCGTATCGGTTTTTATACGTATTGACTTGTATCAGTCTAATAGGGTCCATGCCACCACCGGATAAAAAATCTAAGATCTTGATATTCCTGACGCCCGTGGTATATAGCTATTTTCATATACGAGTATTTAGGCTAGGCGGCGCATCGGAAATATAAAGGTAGGTATGAAGTGAACATTTACAGTTGTGTCATTGGTCCCATTAGAAGGTAATACATATAAAAAAAATACGCAGAAGTTATTTATCTGTTATTTAGATATTCCAATTCGACATTAACCCGAATGAAACAACTCAGTCTGTTAAATGTTATTTCGACAGTCAGGCTGACCTGGGTCGCCAAACGGACCAGAGCTTATCTATAGCCTGACCAGGAATATTTGGGACCTCGCCATATTGCGGAAAACAACTGGAACTAATTTCATTAAAACACAATTTTACGGATTACTTCGCGATTTATTAACATTTTATTTTAAACCTGACGTTTCGAACACTTTACAGCGATCGTGGTCACAGGGAGACTAAGGTATTATTTGTCATTACAAAGTTTTGAAAAAATTTAACTACCGTCACTCAATAATATTAATTTACGTTCCTATTTACGCAGAAAGAGCTAACCGTGTCTTGAGATCTTGCAGTGCTAGGTGTTGCTTTGGTTTTTGCTAGAATAGGATACCATGCCGGTGGAACTTTCCAACCATCTTCTCTATTGAAATTTGGATGTTTTCTAATTTCAATGGCTTCACGTAGCATTCGAGGAATAAAACGCCGTTCTTTTGCAAGTATTTTAGGTTGGTCAAAACGAATGAAGTGGTTGGGTTTGTCTAAGGCATGTTCACACACTGCAGATTTCATGTTCCGTCTATGTTTTACGTCAGCTATGTGTTCTTTTATCCGCACGCCTATACTTCGCTTTGTTTGCCCGATGTAGGAGAGGCCACAGTCACACTCCAGCTTGTACACCCCTGCATCTTGAAGAGGTATGTTGCACTTGACAGGTGGTAGGAATTGGTTAATCTTCTTTTGCGGCTTGAAGTAAGTTTTGATTGAAGCACGCTTCAAGATATTCCCAATCTTGTCAGTTACTCCCTTCATGTATGGTAGTACTGCAGGTTGGCGTTCAACTGTCGTAGGCTTGGCACGGGGTCTGCAACGACGTGGTACTGGAAGCTGGTTGTCCCGTAGTACCTTCCTTACATGCTGAAGCTCAGCAGCCAGGTGTCGGTCGTCACAGATGCTCTCTGAAACAAAGTTTTGCCCACGGTAGCTAACTGTGAAGGATGATGGTGAGACGCACCATTGAGATATTTATCGGTATGGGTGGCTTTTCTAAAGACTGTGTGGCTAAGGGTATGATCCGAATTCCTAGTTAGTAAAATATCTAAGAAAGCTAGTTTACTGTCTGCCTCAATTTCCATAGTTTTTTTTTTTTGGATGTATTGAATTAATATGATTAAGAAAAGCAGAAACACTATTGGTGGGTAAAATTGTGAAAGTGTCATCTACATACCGCTTATAAAACCTTGGTGATATAGGTGATGTGCTCAGAGCTCGATCCTCAAAATCCTCCATGAATATATCAGCAACAACTGGGGATACCGGAGAGCCCATTGCTACACCATCGGTTTGCAGATAGAACTCATTATCCCACAGTAAATAGCCAGATGTAAGGCAATGTTCCAATAGTTCCACATATTCTATTGGCATGTCGAGTTGAACCAGCTTCCTTTTAGTAATTTCAATGCAGTCCTGTACTGGTAAGCTTGTGAATAGGGACTGTTCATCAAAACTAACCATAGTTTCATCATCTGCTAATTGTAAGTTCTTAATTTCGCTGATGAAATGGTAGGAATCCTTCACATACGCCGTTGTTTCTCCCCTTAGCTTTGATAATGTTTTAGCTAAATACTGAGCCAATCTGTAGGTTGGGGTATCAATTTGACTCACAATGGGACGTAGCGGGATATTAGTCTTATGAACTTTTGGCAACCCATACAATTTCGGTGGTGGTGGTGGTAGTTTGGTACCTACGTGTGCAAAACCACCGAAATTGTATGGGTTGCCAAAAGTTCATAAGACTAATATCCCGCTACGTCCCATTGTGAGTCAAATTGATACCCCAACCTACAGATTGGCTCAGCATTTAGCTAAAACATTATCAAAGCTAAGGGGAGAAACAACGGCGTATGTGAAGGATTCCTACCATTTTATCAGCGAAATTAAGAACTTACAATTAGCAGATGATGAAACTATGGTTAGTTTTGATGTACAGTCCCTATTCACAAGACCTAATTCGAGTTGGAGGCCGATTACTATAACTCCGATCTATCCTTTGATGCGCGCCATCCCCTTCTTCTATCTAAGAATGGTAATTTCGTGAACATCCTTATTTCACATTACCATCGCGAGAATGCTCATGCAGGTGTTAATGCAATTCTTGCCATGTTAAATAGAGAGTTTTGGATCTTGTCGGCACGCAGAGCTATTCAGCATGTGATTTTTAAATGCCTTCCCTGTTATCGTCTCAAGGCGGCTGTATCTCAACCCTTCATGGGTGACCTACCTAAAGACCGCGTCACGGCTGCTAGACCGTTTGACGGTGTAGGTACCGATTTTGCAGGACCCTTTTTTACCAAAATCCAGGCCTATAGGAACAAAAGGTTAGTGAAAAGTTACCTGTGCGTATTTGTCTGCCTTTCCACTAAAGCCGTTCACCTTGAGGTTGTGTCAGACCTAACTACTGAAGCCTTTATTGCGGCCTTTTCCCGATTCGTGTCGCGTCGTGGTGTACCTCGCCTAATCCGATCCGATTGCGACCCTAATGATGTCGAAGTGTTAACTCCCGGCCATTTCTTAATTGGACAACCCTTAACAGCACTTCCGGAGTACCCTTATAAAGACGTAAAATTGCATCGCCTTACACGGTTTCAGCTAATCCAACAAATTACCCAGCACTTTTGGTCTCGCTGGCATTTAGAATACTTAAATACATTACAAATTAGGAATAAATGGACCTCTCCTTGTGATCCATACCTGCCTTATTTTTATTTGTTTAAAACGTACCGTGACAACCCCGAAGATCGAGTCGACATCGAGACGTTCCCTATGACACATGTACTAGACTGACCAGAGTACTTTCGCCGCGTGTGTATCCTGTGAAGCTCCTTACAGACATTTCGAGTGATTGTGGCCTGTGAAGTGATACCTGAACCCTGAAAGCTGATGTGGCAAGTACCTAGCTATAAGTGCTCAGACCTGACTGATTTTCCACCTATCATTGTCGCCCTCCACGTGTAATCCACTGCCTGAACTCTCAAACACAAACAAATGTGCGTTTGGGCAGTATTCGTCCATCGAAAGTCAAAACTACCGATTAGGTGTCAGGACGTTTATACTGACTAATGTAGGTATTGTTAATAAATGTTAACATGACATGCTTCATGTGTTTTGTGATAGGTGACAACAATCAAGGGGTACAATTTAAATAAATAAATAAAAGACATGCAATTAAATATCTATTTGTTTTGCCAGATAACTTATCCATCAAACATAAATTAATCATTATCCTTATAAAATAAGGTAGGTTATATTATAATAAAATAATAATATAAGGATTTTCACATTTGCAGCATAAAAATTGCACCTATAGATAGGTGTACCTGGATACGTCCCGTTTGGAAAGAGCCGCACGTATGACATTACAATGCTCTGTGAGTCGTAGTACTACTGGTCTCAAAAAATTATTGGTCCTTAAAAATATAACCAGTGTTGACACGCAAAAAATAAGACGCAACTTTTATTGGCGTTTGTGACGCACTTTGACAAACGAGACGTACCTATACCTATTTTCTAAAAAAGTTTTTGTGCCAAAGATGCGTCATTTTGATCAAAAACAGTTTCTACCTAAATATCAACATGCTTAGAAATATTACGTAAATAGCATTACAAACTTCACAAATGATAAAATTGACATTAGTTATTTTATTTATCTATAGCAAGTAGTCGCTAATTATTTTCGTTAAAGGTTATATTAATAGTAAAAATATTTTCACGGTGTATGTAGATAATAAATAACTAGGATCGTTTCTGGGCCCACTTCATATCATCAGCTCTAGGTTTACACCCTGTCAGTGCCTCTATAATGGCCTCCAGAGTGGCCCAGAACTGGAGTTTCTCCAATGGCCAGTTCAACCACCCGGTGGTGATGCAAAAGTAAGTCTCGTGCGGCGCTACGTGGTGAATTCGGTGATGGCGGCGCGGAAGCACCACATGCCACTCTTGCAAACAAATCACCCAAGACGGTAAGCCAAAATAAGTGTGAGACCATTTGTGAATCTGTAATAAATAAATATTCGTTACCGGTGTTCGAAGTTTAACAAAAATATTCGTCAAGTGCGTGTGTGCCCCCAAGTGTAAAATTCCGGTAGTTGCCCATCTCTCGTAACATTACAGAAAAATAGCACTTGCTTGTTTATGGAGCTTTTACGAATTTCCCCTTCTCTAGCTAAAGTCTGTTTATTTGCTTGGCGAATATTGTAAATACTTAAAATGACTTTCATAAAGACTTATCTTATAATATTATGAACGTGGAGGTATCAAATTGAAATTAACATTTTTTGCTTTCATAAGCAGACATTTGACGGCATTCCAACCTGATATCAAATAGTTATGGCTGCGGTTCCTTGTTAACGCGATTCAAAGATACCCACGGCCATTATAGCTGTATTTTCTAACATTTCGCGGGGCAATTAAAACCTACAGGGAACTTCCCATAGAGCTAGAATTGGCAAGAAGATAGGTCTTACAGCAGAAGAAGTTTGCAAATTTGTGGTAACATAGTAAAAGGGTACTTAGCTATATCAGTATGTAAAACCTTATTCAGTAATGTATAATAAAATTTATATCATTAATCACCCTTTTTAATATTAGGTTTTATATATCCTGGTTTAATTAGACCTTAGAGTACTTATTTTGAGCACCTGTAGGGATTTTAGAAAAATGTTTAATTCGCGTCAAAAATTAAAAGAATAACTACCTATTACGGATTTAGCAGTTAATGAGTTACAGTTGACTAACTTAAAAACGGTTACGTATCATTTCTACTTAACTTGATTCAACTCATTTCAAAATATCTACGGTCGATTCACATATGTTCATATCGCCTATTGGACGACTCACCTAATGTTTAACTCGCATAATTTTGTTTCAACTCAAATCAATTGGACTAACGAACGATTAATCATGGTTGTTTAGACTATTGGCTGTTTCAACTAAGTACGAAACACCTAATGGACGACTAGCCAACGGTTGCTAAAATGAGGGTAACGCTAACAGTTTATTGATACTGCGTGGGTAATAAGCATAATACTGATAAGCATGTATCAAGCATGCAGCAAGCATGCAAGCATAATTTCATACATGCATGCAATTGGATTTCCTTGTCTCCGGCGCTGGGGGAAAAGCAGCCTTTCCACCCCAGCGTGACAAGGTTCAGGCACCCAAGTTCGCTTCCGCAGCTTCGGCCTGAGCCTCAGCCGCTGCAGCTCGCTCGCACCTCCGGCTTTTTAATTACACTCTAGTGTAGGCTAGTAGTAGTAGTAGTATTAGTAGTCTAGTACAGACTAGTACTACGGCGAAGGACCACGGCATATCGGGGACAACACAATTTAATCTTCAAACATTGGTATTTTGTGTACAAATATTGACAATGGATAAATCAACCGTAAGTAAATCGTTAGTCAATTAACCTTAGTTTCATTTCATTCATTGTAGTTAAATGAACCTTAGGTGAATGAACCATAAGGTGAATGAACCATTAGGCAAGTTAACCGTAGGTGAGTTAACCTTAGGTGAGTCAATCGTAGGTGAGTTAACCTTAGGTGAAACGTCCGTTATAGATTTCGTCCATTAGTTATAACAAAAATATGTGAAACGATCTTTAGGTATATTGTACATTAGGTCTTCCGACCTTAGTTATTTTGAAATTAGTTGAATTGAGTTTTAAACGAACTAGAATCTGAATATCGCAAATAAAGGGTGTTTGGTTTGAACGCTAGTACCTGCCGTAAGATACGTGTTCACCAACGTTAAAACAGCCGGCAAACCTCGATTGACGGTAAATTTTTGTCAGAATTCCCATACAAAATATGTCAAATAATGTAAAAATGCTAAAATAATTTTGAATTGAAATCACTGAGGGTCGGCAGATAAAATCCTCTGAGCGTTATTTTTAGTTTTAGTTGCGACCATAAGAACAGGCAGTAGACAGGGGTTATCGCTACAAATATTATAAGTCTAACTGTTTAAATGATCGTCGTATAAAATCCTATTACCTATATTTTAAGTAAATCATCGAATAGTGTAAAATGGCAGGGCAAGACTCGTGCCACCATTGTAGGTTAATGTGGATCAGGAATTCCCAAAGTGGTCAACATCGGCTTTCCAGCGATCGACATAAACGAAAACTGATATTGGGAGTTGGGGTTTAATTCGTAAGTATTTTGTATCAATAGAAAAATAATTATATGGATAGGATTTTTAAAGTAATTTGCCTATGACGTTCTGAAGTATTAGTTATTTTGGAAAAGGTATCACTCGCCCAAAAACTTTTGGGAATCCCTGATGTAGGCCCATTGTAGAGCATTGTATTCTTGATTATTACACAATACCCAGTCAGTGACTTTATACATTAAAAATACTTGCCTGGTTAGTCATTGCTACAAATATACAGCATAAGTACCAGTAGGCTATCCAATGAAATTGCTTGTTGATGTTCATGTCATCATACGTAATTAGCTGCCACACAATCCGAGCCAAAACTGGTATAGTGATTGCGAAGTTGTCACCATTAGTTTCTATGAAGTCGTGGCGAGTAATTGATGTAGGATCGATATGGTGTTCACGAAAAGGTCGAAGGAAATTCTGAAAAAGCCAATTTAAGATGATAAGTATACATTAAATTGAAATCCAAAAATTATTTATTTTACATGTGAACTTAGACGGTCTAGCATTGGCGTATCTAATAGATTAAGTCAAAGCTGTTTGACTGCGTGATGCGCAGTTTGTAGGTAAAAAGGGAAAATAAATAATTGATCTACACGGTACCTAGGCAGATTATCTTTTTGAAAAATATGTTGCTTGTAAGTAGGCCCGAAATAATGTACACAGTGCGAACTGAAAATTACCTTGGCACTTGGTATTTTTGTTACTACGAGTAGTAGCTTCATTAAAAGGCTATTTTTTTAAAAAAATAATCACTAAATAAACGGTCGTGAATTTGAGAGTTGTGTGACGAACTGACGATTCGGTTAATGATGATGGCATAAAGAAAAAGTCAATCAGGCTCGGTTGCCACCAACAATAAAGTAACAATATTCGTTTTTATCACTAATAGGTATGATCCGGTCCGGTCCGGTCCGTTCATGCCGAATGTGCAAATAGCGCTTGAACACGCAATGTTGATCAATGCAGCCGCGGTAGAGTCCCTAATGTAGAAGGCGTCAAGGCTTCCCGAGATCAGTTTCCTGACAGTTCGCATTGTGTACTCATTTACTTATCCTACCAACATTTTGATCAAAAAAGTACCTTTAAGATTTTCTTGTACGACTTACAGTTGTTTTTAGGTAGTAAGCTTTTACTATGTATGTAAGAGGTAATTTAAAGATTAGATAGGTACACTAATTTAGTATTATAAGTACAGTTGGCAGCACATCAGGTTACCTATTTAAACTACGAAAAAAGTTATTATTACGTAGAACATAAAGGCGATCTCACTCAAGGTCAAAGTGGGGTAGTTTGACGTGCGGCGGTGTGTACTTATCTAATCTTTAAATTCGGTGTCATATCGTGATTCATTGCTCGTATCGGTGACACAAAATTAGCCAAGCAGTGACCAGTGTTCTTAGAACGTAGGAAGATGATAGCATGTAAAAACAGACAATCAAGCAGAAAATCAAGCCCAGAAGGCCTAATGATTTTGTGACCTATGAAATCGGCGTTCAGATAATAGTTAAATTAATTATGTTATTAAATTGTTATGAACAATCAGTTTGTATGTCTCAATAAAATTGGTACACTCGAGTTTATTACATACACCTTTCTAAGGCTTCAAAAATTTAAATACATGTACATTAAAGGGTATATGGTACATAATATTAAATATCTGAGTAGGTGTACATAATTATGTTTAATTGATGAATCTGCTTCGACATTCTTGGTACTTTCCCATGTCAATTTTGGAAATGTTCACATAATGAATATACCTACAGAATATTTATTCTGAGCTATAGCAAAACATTACACAAAAATATTTTAATAGTTACCTACTTAGAAAAAATTATGTAGGTATTATTTATGTAAGAGTAACAGTAACAGTTTTGGATACCTACCTGAAATAATATTTCAATCTTAACATTTGTTATAATACAAATACATACTTTAAGTTTACTTTAGTTTTAATCGTCGATACCTGATTAAAAACAAAGTTTCACCATTTGTCTATTAGTGTGCTTAAAAGATAAATATGTTTGTACCTACTACAGTAAATTCACAGAATGCCCACAAATAGATACAGAAACAGTAGAACGAACAAATTGATTGCACTTTGTTTTTTCTTATACAAAGGTTCCGTAAAATCTCTTGGTCCGCACTCTCGACCTAATGGCAGAACGTCGATCTATGGCACTGCAGACCTCCGATTATGCTGAAAATTACCGGCAGATCAATAAACGAATATGGAAGTCCCTGCGACACGACATTCGTACAATGACTTCTACTATAACACAAATTGTGTTAGAGAAACGATAGGGCGAAACCAAGGCTCCAAAATGTTTGTAAGGGATATGTCTATTAGGGAAAGCCTATTGACGAAGCTTAAGACGGAGGACGACAGTGTATAGCATCGTCAAAGACAGAGGTTTTGTGAGAGATTGAGAAGTGATATTGGCAGTTGTACACCTTACTTGCCAAACCCTTAGATAGCTTGGCCTGAGATCCAAGAGCTATACTAACCCGTCACTACACCGAAGATATCCCGGACATCATCTCTACGAGATTAGGATGGCCCTGAGACAGCTCAATAACAACAAGGCGCCTGGCGAGGACGGAATCACAGCAGAGCTTCTGAAAACGGGTGGAACACCGGTATTTAAAGTCCTTCAGAGTTTTTTTAATTCCGTGCTGCTGGAGGGCACCTCGCCTGAGGCATGGAAAATGAGTGTAGTGGTGTTGTTCTTCAAAAAAGGAGACAAAACCTTGTTGAAGAACTATAGACCCATCTCACTACTGAGCCATATCTACAAACTGTTTTCAAGGGTCATCAAGACACGTCTCGCACGTAGGTTAGATGACTTTTAGCCTCCCGAACAAGCCGGTTGCCGAAAAAGCTATATACCATAGACCATATCCATTCGCTAAGGCCAATTATACTGAAGTCCGAGGAGCATAATATGCCTCTATGCTTGGCGTTTGTGGACTATGAGAAGGCCTTTGATTCGAAACAATGGGCGGTGGTGCAGTCTCTACAGAGGTGTCGCATAGACTATAGGTGTTAAAGTGTCTATTGTACGATGACGCCATCATGTCGGTACGAGTACAAGAGCCGAGCACGAGGGCAATTCCACTGCGGAGAGGTGTGAGACAGGGAGACGTAATATCTCCGAAACTGTTCACAGCGGCATTGGAAGACGCCTTCAAGCTCCTAGAATGGAAAGGATTCGGCATCAACGTCAATAGCGAATACATCACACACCTCCGGTTTGCCGATGATATGGTCGTCATGGCAAAGACGCTGGATGAGCTTGGCACTATGCTCGAAGACCTGAACCGAGTCTCCCAACAAGTGAGTCTTAAAATTAACATGGACAAGACGAAAATAGGTACGCCGGACGCAGTGATGGGCAGTGGATAAATACTCAAAGAGTAAATACTCGGATATTTATCCAAAATGGATAAATACTCGTTTTTATCTATTTTTATCGGATATTTACTCGAAATGGCTGATTAAAATAACTAATTGGGCCTGGGCCCTACTTTACCAAGTGCGACAGGTGCGATACCTGTCATTTAAGTTTTTAACCGATATCAAAAAGTAAGGAAGTTCTATGTTCCACCATATTATGTAATTTTTTCGTTTTGTTTTATCTACGTTCACAGAGTTCTTCGTTTGTTGTGGACTTATTTTCATAATTTATTGTTTTTCTCATTTAAAGAGCATACTTTTGAGGTTATCTAAGTGTCACCAAGTCAGGATCTAATGCTGAAACCAAGAGAAAATAAATGTTCGCGCTTGCTCCGTTTGCGCCTTTTTAAACATTCTAGTGTACTGAGACTGCCTGTTGATTTAGTTTTCAGCACGCTGGCTTCTGTCCAAGAGGCCCCGGGTTCAAACCCCGGTTCGAGCCGATTTCTGGGTTTTACTGTTTTAAAATAACTCAGAAACAGCTTGAAGTCAGGAAATCCATCCCATCTCATCGAACTATGCGAGTGAAGAATCAGATAACTGCACTTATGAATTGTGCACACACTTGTACACTATAATATCTCCAGCGCAGTTGGCTAATCTCTGTAGATTGGTTACCGTTTTTGAAATTCGGCTATATAGCAGAATATAATTATTATTTTTAGTTTTAGTGTACTAACAGGTTTGAAAGGTAGTTCCTTTGACAAAAGACAAAACCTTATTAAAAAAACTAGATCTATATCACTCCTAAGCCACCAACTGTTTTCAGGGGTCATCGCGTATTGTCTCGTACGTTGTTTTGATTCCGTCCAACCTCCTGAACCAGTTGGCTTTCGAAAAGGCTTCAGTACAATATACCATATCTATACGCTGAGGAAAATTATACAGAAGTCCGAGGAGTAAAATATGCCTCTATGGTTAGCGTTTGTGGATTATTAGAAGGCCTTTGATTAGATCGAAACGTGGGCGGTGCTACAGTCTCTTCCGAGGTGTCACATAGACTATAGGTATATAGAGGTGTTAAAGTATCTGTAGAACAATGCCAACACGTTGGTCCGTGAACATAAGCAAAGCTCGAAGGCCATTCCACTGCGGAGAGGTGTGAGACAGGGAGACGAATATCTTTGAAACTGTTTACAGCGACATTAGAAGACGCCTTCAAGCTTCCGGACTGGATTTGGATCAACGTCAACGGCGCATACATCACATACCTCAGGCTTGCCACGCTGAAGGAGCTTGGAACTATGCTAGGAGACCTCAACCGAATCTCCCAACAAGTGGGTCTTACAATGAACATGGACAAGACGAAAGTAATGTCTAGCTCCAGAGTTGTACCCACTCCAGTATCTGTTGAGAAGTCAACTCTCGAAGTTGTTGACAAGTACGTCCACCTGAGACAAGCAGTTACTAGCATTGGTACGTTGTGGTCCAACTAGTTAGTAGTTGGACTATTAGGTAGGTCCAACTTGAGAAAAGAGGTCTGTCAACGAATCGGATTTGGCTGGGCAGCGTTTGGGAAACTACGCAAGAGCACCTTCTCGTATCAAGTACCTCAGTGCCTTAAGACGAAAGTCTTTTAATGTGTGCTGCCAGTGATCACATACGGATCTGAATCATGATCTCTACTATGGGCTCATAAAAAAAGGTCTTTCTCTACGAGATCGAATCAGAAATGAGGAAATATGTAGAAGAACTAAGGTAGAGCACAGCACTGCGAATCAGTAAGCTCAAGTGGCAATGGACAGGGCACATAGCGCGAAGAACTGATAGCCGTTGGGGCAGAAAGTTCTAGATTGGAGATCCTTTGATAAAAGGCGCAGCGTATGACGCACTTCCTACGGCAAGATGTACAGACGACCTTGTAAAGATTGCAGGATCACACTTAACTGATTGCAGGCCGCTTGCAAAAGGTCGTTGTGGAAAACCATAGGGTAGTCCTATGTTCAGCAGTGGACACCCTACGGCAGCATCAACATGATTCTTAGTCGAAACCGAAACCGAAATCTTGGTCATTTAATAATTAAGATCGATTATTTTTTTTTATAGCTAATTATATGAAACTAGCTGTTGCCCGCGACTTCGTCCGCGTGGACTCGATGATACAAAATATTTTATACTCCCGTCGCGCCATCCGGCTATCATGATCTCTTAGTCTACCATGTCGTATGGAGAAGAGAGGAATGAAAAATCGCAGTCAATAGGCACTCTTTTTGGATAGGTTAGGGCTCATTCACACGGGATCCGTCATTGACGATTCGTGAAAATACAGGATAACGTCATGACGGATGGACGTTCACATTGCATACGGAATCGTGTTTGTTTACTATTCGAATATCCGAATTGAATTTAGGTATGGTATGTACTATTAAATACGGCGATTTCACTGAGTTACATATACCCAATGATGAGTGCATCATTTGGTATATGTAACTCAGTGAAACCACAACGATGGCGTGTTTAAAAATACTACTAATGCCATCTATTGTCAACATTTAGAACTAAAAATTATTTTGTTCGTCTTGATTTATTCGTTCCATTAGTTAAGTACTGATAGGTTCAAATTAATACATTTACATCTTCCATCATCCCTTATTTTATCCCCATGGGGGTTGAGTTTATGAAAATCCTATTTAAGCGGACGTCTTCATCATAATAGCTCCAATCTTTAATTTCAGTTCAATCAGTCGAAAATCTAAGAGAAGATTTATACAAACTTTCATCCCCTATTTTATCCCCTTAGGGGTGGAATTTATCAAAATCCTTTCTTAGGGGATGCCTACGTCATAGTAACTTTATGCATGCAAAGTCTCAGCCCGATCGGTTTAAAATTGACAAAGTTTCATACAAACTTTCATACCCTATTTTATCCCCTTGGGGGCAGAATCGATCAAAATCCTTTCTTAGCGGATGCTTACGTCATAACATCTACCTGCATGCCAAATTTCAGCCCGATCCGTCCAGTGGTTTGGGCTGTGCGTTGATAGATCACTGTTAGTCAGTCAGTCACCTTTGAGTTATATTTATTATATATTATTTAGATTCAAAAACTCTTTAGCACTTGTTTTGGTTTAAACTACTAACTTACTATGATAATAATCATAAATTTGCGTGTTATGGCAAAAAACATGTTTATAAAATATTTATCCCTCTTTTTGGATAAATACTCGAGTAAAAATGGATATTTATGAGTATTTATCCATTTTGAGTATTTATCCGGATAAAAACCCATCACTACCGGACGTCCACGACAACGACCTTGTAAAGGTCGCAGGATGGCACTGGATGCAGCCCGCCTGCAACCTATCGCTGTGGAAAACCGTGGGGGATGCTAATGAACAGTGTCAGGGAGAGAACAAAACGCAAAAGACAGTTGTAATAAGAAAAACACGACAAAACAAATTTTCTAATTTAAAAAGTAAGTAAAAGTTTAAAGTTTAGTATTTTTTTGTAAGTTAACTACTAGGTTTAGCAGATAGACAAAGAAAACTTCTTAGACAAAGACCTGCCTGCCTTAAAATTGCAGTCGTCCAACTCAGCGGTCCCGATACTCAACATTATGGGTTTTCAGCATACAGGGTGACTGGTACTGAACCCGCCATAGCTAAAGCACCATAGCTGTAGAGGAGGTCATTGGCTAATTATTGAACACTACTTTCCCGAACTAAAGTTTCATGGTTTCGGAGATATGTAAATTTTTATACCTTATTGTTTTTTTCCAAAATTTTACTTTCAAACAATCGTAACTTTTTTCCCTTTTAAAATTACAGAACTTTTTCATTATTTGTTGGTAGTCATAAACATTTGTGATAAAAACTCGTTTTACAAAAAAAAAATTTAAAAAAGTACGGTGTTTAGATAATTAATTGTATACTCAATTCGTTCACTAGTTTGTAACTTTTCCAACAGGACTAAATTTGTATCAAAAAGTTTGATTTGCTAGACTTTGGAAGGATTTTTCGGTCAACCAAAGAAGTGGTAGACTAATGGGTTGTTGGTTTTCTCTAGATTAGGCTTTCGTTTGCATTTTATGATTCATTTAGTATTTCTGGCGGGGTTAAATCTATTAATTGTTCATCTTCTGTACTAAAATTTGACATTTTTACAATTGTATACCACACAAGACCACACAGCAACTAATGCTATACAAACAAATTATGGCAAATGGCGCGCAAGTTTTTTTTCACGTGCCAAATGTATGGTGGTTGATTACATAGACATATACTAGTATACAGTAAAATGTAATTAATTAAAAATTAACAATTACAATTACAAAATGTAATTGGCGAGTTCAATTATAAATTACTTGAAATTGATAAAAGTAATTAAATTACAAATTGTAATTGTAAATGGTAATTGAAATTACTCAATTACTTTTTCATTTGAAATATGGTATTAATCTAAATAAAACGATAAGGTAAAGATAAATCAAATATTCAATTTTAAAAAATAACAAAAAAGAACTATTTCAAATTAGATTTTAATGCTACTCTTTGTTTAAACATCTGATCAGAAAGTTTGTGAGATTTTGGTAAATTAATCATGGTAGCATATGAAAATAATCTCTCGACGGGACCTGACGAAGGCTTTAAAGTATTATATTTAATAAACACCTGTTTAATTTCTGAATGTCAATTTAGCATTGAAGTATCTTTATCCAAATCTGAAAGGACATAATAATTTCAGGTCTTGTAGAACGGAGTGATTCAGTATATTCACCTTCAGGTGAATCAGTGTCAAAAACAAAATACGAATCATCGTCTTTGTTTGTGTATGTGATTGAAGATTCTCTTGCATTTTTAACCGACTTCAAAAAAGGAGGAGGTTATCAATTCGACTGTATGTTTTTTTTGTGGCTATGTTACTTACCGCATATCTCAGTCAGTTGTGGACCGATTTGAAAAAAAAAAATGTTTACCTAGAGGCTATACCTTCTAGTTGGTCCCATTTTGGCCAAGTCGAGATCTGATGATAGGATCTTGGTGTAATCGAGGGAAACCCTCAAATTTTGAAGGCACGTATAGTGTTTTCGTACTAGTATCTTAATGTTGACATGTTGTTACGTCCGATAATCATTATGTGGAGCTGAGCTGATAGCGGAACTCCTTAAAAATTAGGAGTTTAGTAATTAAAACACCAGATGTTTTGTCAGGTACTGTATAGGATGCTAACAAAACAAAGTCAAAGGCGCAGCTCCCTCCTCTTTCACTGGCACCGACTCCAAAAAATAACAGATAATAAATTGGAAATAGGTTTCTTGTATAATTTCGTAGAACAGTTAGGTAATTTAAATATTATTTTGTACCTTTCAGTTTAGGACGTCTTGTCTTGTGACAATTGCGTATTTTGCTTTGTAGAAGAATGTCTTTTGAGTCGCTTATGCGTTTTTGAGTAGCTCACGTATTCATTAAATGTCACTTCGCCATGTTTTCGTTTTAATGAGTGACAAAATTCGAAGTTGCATTACGTGATCCACTAATTTTAACTTCTTTTGGTGCGCATAACGTGCACCGTGCTACTCTTTTTTTATCTGAAGATTCACTGGGTAAATAGGTAAAAAACTTGCCATCAAAAATACAGGGCAACACCTCCTCGGTTGTTGGGTCGTCTTCATCTTGTTCAGTATTAGACGCCATTTCAGTAGGTACTTGTAAAATAAAAATACGCCAAAAGAGATACGCGAGCGATCTTACTTGTCGAAACCAATGTCAACGACTATGTGACGCCGCTTGTTTCCGGAGAGAAGTACACGCGGGGTGGGTGATTGTAAGCCCCCCGCACCCCTCTGGCTCATTCTATGGCCTATCCGCCGCGTGCGCAGTTACAGTCGCATTTAGCAGTGCACCCACAAGATCATAGAAAACTTTATACTACGCATGATGTTTGTGTTGCGTTGCGAACGAGAATAGTCCGTTTTCTTTGCTAGTCGAACAATGTAAACAATCTTTTTATAACTTTTAAAATAATATCAATGAATAAAATTAATAAACTATTTGATTTGAAAAGATATCGGTCTTCAACGATGACTTTACCCATGTAGATTGTAAGTTTTGTGTTTATCTTATTTTAAAACGAAACGAAACTTTCGTAAAAAAAGAAATCCAAGATTGTTTACAATATTGCACAAGCAGAAAAACAGACTTTATCCACTTAATTTTATAAAAGTAATTGAGTAATTTGAATTATAATTAATGTAATTAAAATTACCAATTACTTTTGTAATTGAATTAAAGTAGTTCCAATTACATGTAATTTGAATTACAGTAGTTCAATTACTTATCATGAAATTAGTAATTCAATTACACATATTAATTAATTACGCCCAACACTACAGCCTACTTCAAAATTATAATTTTTGTGATAAAATGCAAGTAAAAAAATGTATAAATACGAGTATAAATATTTTTCTTAATTAGGGGCACAATTATTTATTCCAAAACTGTAAATTTCTTACGAAAATATGGTATTACCAGGATAAATTGAAAATGCTCTGTTTACTCACATATTTTTTTTAAAAGTTAAGTTAGTACAACTTAACTTTTCAGGGATAATTATATTACGCACTAGCGCGTAATATTATTATGCGCGCGTGTTATAGTTCGGTTTATGGCCCTAAGTAAGAACGATGTAATAATAAGGCTCACTTTACGAGCAAGTGTTTTGAAAATAATGATACAAAATAATGCACTTAAAAACGCAAAACATAGAGTAACACCAAATATGGTACTATTTTGTACAAAATAATAACTCATCCTTTTTTATGCCGCAGGCAGTATTCAACCGTTTGAAAACGTTGTTTTGAGGTTTTAAACCGTTGTTTATAGTTTTAAACCGTTTTAAACGGTTGTTTTACAACTATATTGTCGACCCGCAAAACAACGATAAGTTCGAGGCTTGGCCGAGAAAAACTTCGCATTGGTTTATTATTTATTCATCAAGTTATTTCATGTGACTACAGTATCGATTTGCAGTAACAAGTAGGACTACTAATTGTATAGTAGAGGTCGGTACTACGTGACCTATACCCGGCCCGGCGAACCTTGATCCCTGTGACAGTTTATGTTAGTGATGGGTCGTGTCGATGTAACTTAATGTGATTTGGCTACCGCCCTACCACTGCCAATATAATGCTTTAAAACTTTGTTTTGATGATTGGGATCGAGACGTGCGATACGACAGCATTGTAGATGAGCCGTTTTTGATAAACGTAGGCGACAGCTTATTTATTATTATTTAATTTATAATTTATCACTTAATTATGCCACACATGAAAAATGATACTAATAAAATCTAATCTTACATAAAACAAAACCTGGTGTCCCCAGAAATATTTTATAAATTTGAGTGAAATAAAAGCAATTTCATGCAACTTTTTAACATTTAGCACCTATAAGTTAAATGATTATAAATCATGTATACTCGTTTTCATTATCGACATTTGTTTATCGATATTTTTCCGCACTAGTCGATATCTTCTGAACGAAGTAACTTTTGTAGGGCGTAAACGTAAAGTCTGATTGAGATAATTTCTTGTAAATGTTAAGAATTGTTATAATTCCGACGGAATATCATTGTAATGGCATATATCTACCGAAATTTAATAAATGGCATTTATAGAAGCCTCCAATTCGATTCTAATGTAACGGTGACGCACTACAATGTTGTGTCGTAGGAATAACTGTCAATGTCATAGGGATCAAGGTTCGCCGGGCCAAGTATAGGTAGTAGCACTGAATAAATAATAGTAGGTAGGTAACATTCTAATTACTTAAAATCGATGAACATATTCCCGATATTAGAAGAAATCTGGCGATTCATAGTCAGGGAGTTAGTACTATTTATTCTGTGGTCAGGGTTTATAAATATTATTACAAAAGACACGTGTTTTTTTATATTTTATGTTTAATAGTCTGTATTTATGCTAGTCTGTAAATTATTTGGTCTATGAGCCTGTATTACATCTGTAATCCGTTGCTTGAAATTAATTAATTGTTTTTTCAAGATTTTTATCTTCCTTCTTTAAGAGACGGGTGTTAACATTAACCTCTGGCGTGGGCCTAAACCAAGCGTTAGAGGGGGTGTGCACTGTGAAACCGGAGGACAAGTTTGCGAGTGATGCGACGGCTGGACGATTTTGTGAGAGATGTTCAGTGTTTCGAAGCTTTGCTTCAGGAGTTTTGAGATCACTTCCGAAGCGGATATAACGATACACGTTAACGTTTACAGTTTGCGCATGTATGTATTTTAGTCAGATTGCTAAGCCATGGATTGGTAATTTTCTCAGATATTATTGATTCGATATCATATCATGTGTCTTCGAACCAGTTTTCTTCGAAAATTTATACATCGACAAGTTTTTACTAAAGCCTTCAAAGTACCTATTACGATAGATTGTTTCTGCTTGTTATTTGTAAGTTGTTTCTAATCATCGCGCATTGTTTTTCCAACTAAGATTTGTCCGAAGTAATGTTTCTTCGAAAAATTTGGCATTTGTCTAAAATAGGATTATTGTTGTTATTATTTTATCCCTAGTCTGCCAAAAATATATAATGAATGTTCTTCGAAAATGAGGAAATACTTCTCGACTAATCTTAAGTTTCCGGCTAGGAATAAAGCGTTTTGGGTTGATTTGTACTTTTTCTTACCAATATTAAATGTAACTGATTACTTTATCTGCGATCGTAAGTCGAAGTCAGATTTTCACGCCCTATTCGAATAATGTTTCTTTTAATGGCTATGTGCGCTTGCTTGATGCGGCCTTTTTATTACCCGACTTCGGAAGGAGGGTTATGTTTTTTGAGGGTATGTATGTATGTATAATTGTTTGGCACGCCCTACAGCCCAAACGGCTGGACAATTTTTGACATATTATGAAGTGTCGGTCAATTTGTCAAAATTGTGAGAGTGATATAGGCTACATACATACATACATTTTAAAAATGGTGCCCGAAAATGGAAATAAAGCGAGGAGGGGGGATTGATTTTTGATTTTAAAATAAGAAAAGATACCATCCAATTGCCGTAATCTGAAAGGCATAATGATAGTAAGGCATAACCTCAAAAAGCATACTTTTTGCTTTCCATAATAGGTATTCAGAAGACATAACATTCAAAAACATACATGCATTAAGCATAACCAACAAAATCCCTAAACTCTTAAGGAATGATTATTAATTACCATATTAGATATTATGTTTTGATTGATAAATCAAAGGGGGTCCGAGACATAGCAGACTTTCGATAGTGTTATTGAAGTAAATAAATTTATTTGAGGCGCTTCGCCGGCCGCTACCGCGGCACAGCTCGCTTCGCTCGCTCTGCTCGCGCGGCGTTGTGGTCAATGTAATCAAACCTAACCTAACTATTCCCTATTCTTATTTATTACCTATTATTAATTCAAAATATAGTTATGAAGTTAGTTGCTTTGTAAGATAATGTCAAATAAAATTATGAATACGGCTTAGTAAAATTATGCGTTTTAATTTATGCTTTATAAAATTACTAGTGGGTCCCCGCGACTTCGCCCGCAAGAGTTGGATTCACTATATAAACTTTCGTCCCCCATTTCACCCCTTAATGTTTTTATATCGCGACAAAATGTAGCCTATGTCCTTTCCAGGGTCTCGAACTGTCTCCATACCAAATTTCATCTCAATCGGTTCAGTGGTTTTAGCGTCAAGAGGTAACAGACAGACAGACACACTTTTACATTAGTAGTATGGATAACTAACAATTATATAGATTTCAACGATTATGGTTTTTAATATTATGTCTTTAACAATTCTGCGTTGTTATTATGTTTATGCTTAGTAATATATGCTTTTTGATTTGTATGCCATATAATGTATGTCAATTGAAATTATCACGATAAACATTATGCGTTTCAATAAACATTATGCGTTTAAATGTGTCACCCCCCGTAGACACATAGGAACCCGTTATGTCAGATCTATTGAAATGGATTATGCTATCAGTTTTGTTGTCAAAGACTATTGTAGATGAAATTTGTGATAGGGATTTTGTATGCAAGATGTTGATCAATGTATTAGGGAAACAACTTGGTCGTGTCGGTGTCATTAGTCTGTATTAACGACTAAGAAGCTCCTGTGATATGCTCATATACTGTATTGTTTCCGGTGCAATATTGCAATGGTTGGCAGGTGTCAGTTTCTAGATGTTTAGTGATCTGTTTTATGTAATTTCTAAAGCCTCGGTTACAGGAAACAACTCATGTCTCCCATCACACGCCATTCTTTCCACGCGTCCATGACGACGTTGTAATAGCAGAGACAGAGGTCAGCTCGATGGCTTCCATGAAGAGCTTACGTGCGACCATTTTTCTACTTTTGTTTAGTTTTGTGATATGACACAGATGGTAGGTATATGGTTTCGTTTTTTTACCTGACTGCGGAAGGAGGGTTATCGTTTTCGAGAGTACGTATGTATGTATGTATAATTGTTTGGCACGTCCTACAACCCAAACGGCTGGACAGTTTTTGACATATGAGGTGTCGTTAATTTTTTAGAATTGTGAGAGTGATATAGGCTATATACATTTAAAAATGGCGCCCGCATATGGAAATAAAGGGGGTAGGGGGATTGATTATTTCCTTACCATAGCAATATGGGTATTAAATGAAAGCCAGTAAAAAGACCATTTTAAATATATAATAATTTTTGCAGTCGGGTGTTTTGTTTTTTCAAAAATTATGTTTGCTTGTTGTGCGTTTGTATCGTGCAGGTTGAGTGGTGGTGTCAATTTATTATTAATAAGAGATGCGCACATATGTAAGGAAGTCTGATGATTTGTTCTGAAAGTTTTGTCTGAGTAATTTGATCTGTTTGTTGTGTAAGTTTATTATGCTAATGGGGCCTCTTGCTGCTTTACGGGGTACCTAGTGTCAACCGTTGCTCACTGCAAGATTTCGGGTGATGTTTTCTGTGTTGTGTAATTTTTAGTAAATAATTTATTTATTAATTTATTGGAAAACAAACAGCATTAATTACACAAGTATCACAGAAGAGAGAAAATAAGAACAGATATGCCTTTATAAGTTTTCACTTGTAGATCAATACAATTAACAGAAGGTAGTACATGTAAATGTGCATTCAAAATGTTAACCAAGTAAACAACAACAGTAACTAAATGGAAAGCCAAGTCATACCAAGTCAGATACTGACCTAAATACTTAAAAGTAATGATTTTTTTAGAATTTAGAGTTATTAAGTCTCTTAAAGTAATTAGGTGCAGTAAACAAATCAACATCTTTAGAATAGTTTTTGTTAAAATCTGTAGCCACTCTGTTGAAGAAGATTTCGAAATAATCTCTATAAGGCACGTGAATGCGTGTTCTTACGTTGCTTGTAAGTATCTCAATTTTTATAGAAAACTAGCAGTTCCCCGCGACTGCGCCCGCGCCAGAAATTGGATTTTCTATACGAACTTTTATCCCCCATTTCACCCCCCTGATGATTTTATATCGCGACAAAAGTAACCTATGTCCTTTCCAGGGTCTCAAACTATTTTTTAAGGTACTAAATTTCATTAAAATTCCCAGTCCAGTAGTTTTGGAGCATACTTGATACAATACAAACATACCAATAAACAATTAAATCTTTCCTCTTTAAAATATAAGTATATAATTGTATGGAACGTTGCGCACATATTTCATAGACAAAATTTGATTTCGACGTTGCATACAATTTTAAAGTTTTTTTTTGTAATGCGTAATCGGTGTTAAATGTGGAATCACCTCTGTGGGTGCTTCTCGAATTGCGATGACTTCCGCGCGTACGGGCGCGTGCAGCTCCGGCAGCTTCTGCGACTCCGGCGCTTCCGGCTACCCGTACGGGGATAAATGCGCTTTCAATTGACAACATTTCACAAATTTTACATGCACTTTGTTATTTTTTTCCACAAAGTACATAAAAAAAGAACGAAACGAAGAAAAACACACTTATTTTAACTTTTTCATTTCTTGTCATTATTTCCCCTTGAATTAAATTATTTAAAAACTCTCCATTCCAAAAGAGCGTAAGTACAAGATGTGCGAATTCACGCTTATGCCATATTTTAAAAATTAATAAATAACTGACTTCTATAGGGTTGTATATAGTAGCCGTAAGATATCGATTTCGATAGTAAGCACGTATTTCAAAATACACAAGTTTAAGTAAAGAAGTAGACGAATAATCTCAGTGAGTATTTTTATACAAACACAATCTTGTTACCAAAAGCTTACGTGCAATTTTCCTTACTTAATTTCTATGGATCATAACATCAAAACCAAAAATATTAATAATATAATTAAAGGAACTTTAAGATTTTGTCACCAAATCAGATAATGCATGTTTTTTTTCAATCCTAAATATCTGTACTGAAACTATCGATAACTAGATGGACTTCCTATCGAACTGATACTTCTATAGAACAACACTAACATTATCTCTCCTCTAACTCACTCATCATAGTGTCAGTGTCAAATGTCAATGTCATAATGACAGCTTGCTTGAATGTATGGTATTTTTTTTTTACGTAAGGCCAGACAACCAGGCAACCCTTATAATGCCAGTATCAGAGTACTTTTCAGTTTTTTTCAAATATCTCGGAAATTATAGCGTAATTAAATATTGAAATATTTAACGTATAAAGCATCGCCTTTATAAAAATGAAATGTTGTCAATTACTTAGCCCCAAACTAAGCGTGAGCTTGTGCTATGGTGACTAGGATAACGGATAGACATACTTATATATATATATTTATAAACAACCATGACTTAGGTACAAATGCTCGTGCTCATCACACAAACATTTGCCCCTTGCGGGATTCGAACCCGCAACCGCCTGGTTTAGAAGTCCGGGGCACGAACCACTACACCAAGGCGGTCGTCAACTACTACAACCAAAGTCTTTTGGTTGACCAACTGTTGACAACCCCTGATGAAAATTGAATTGTATCATTGAGAAGCTCGTTGGCCATCTACGGTGGGTGAGTCTTAGCGTGCGTGATAGTGATAGCCACAATGCGTGTTGGTGGACGATAAAACCTCTGTGAGTTGGGAACGAAAGGGTTAAACTGAATGAAGCCAAGGTGAGTAGGCTTAATAATGATTGGTTGCTGATAGAGAAAATACACACTAATGATGACGGTACGGCCTGAGAGTGATGGGTTGTTCGGGGTCTCACGGAGGAAAGTAAGAAATCAGAGTGCTGTTGACCTTGACTAGCTTCGCTTTTACCTATCTGAGTCGGCTAGTTGCAGTCAAAGATAGCAATTAGGTATATTATTGTAATGACTGTAAAATAAATTGTATTTCCACATTGTTATAAAAGATAATCGGTTTTATTTTGTGATATATTATTCATCGTAGTTGGATGTGCTCAATGCGAAGTTTGACGTTTCGCTATTTTTTTGCACCCAAATACCTAAATGGTAACCCAAATAATGGTTTAGTAAATGGGAGCTCTAAATCTTGCACTGTTTTTGCCATATACTATAGATTTTAGAAATTATTATTAAGGAGAAAACCGCAAAGTAGTTTTGCAATAATTGTTATAAACCAATGATAATATTTTATAACCAGCCTAGGAGGTTTCAATAATCTGCCACTAGGTGGCGCTGACTTAATGAAATACAAAAGGTACAGTCGAAGACCACGCAACTGGGATAAAAATGAGTTTTTATCTCCATATTCTTCGTCTTTTTTACTTTCTTTATTGTTACTCAGGCGGGAGCATATGGCAGTAATAACAGAGTATACCAACGTCTTATTTATATTTAGTGGTTATTTTCCAATATAAGAACACACACATGATTCCGTAAACACAAATAGATTTTTCTCGTAGTAGGTATTAATACGGTGTTAGTATGAACAATTAGTTGTGAATCTGACGATAAGGCAAAGACAACACAGTTGAAGAAATAAAGAATAAAATGCAGGCATATAATAAAGACTGAAAAGCAGAAAGAAATGTGGCATAATGATAAATGATTCTTTCCAAAATTTTGTCATTACTTTGCCTATGAGAGGTATATCAACCGTGCCCCAAGTGTCAGCAGCCCAGTGTACAACGCCAGACGCAAAATCTGCTGTTAGAACGCCAGCGAGCGCTGCAAATAATAGCGACGCATCGGCACGTACATGTCGGGCCATTAGTATTCCGGCACAAACACATAATGTGCAACAAACCATCACACACACCCATTCCTGGAATCTTTTGCCTGTAGGAAAAAATTATAAGAACATAATTAAACCAAGACCAGAATTAAATACAGTAGGCAGGTACCTATCTAAATTTTGTGCTCATGTCAATACAATTAAATAGAAAAAAAATTATGTCGTCTGTGAAATTAAAGTAAATAATATAATAATAAATAGGTCTTATAGATAATCTTATACCTTTAAACTAGCAATTCTTGTATATTAAAGCCCACTTGCGCCATTGCGCTAACCCCGGGTTAACCCCTTAACCCTGTCATTTTTGTATTAACTATTCTCGGGTTAAGGATTTACCCGTGTTGGTGCAAGTCGGGCTTATTTATTTAAATATTTGTGATCTAGGAAACGGCTCTAAAGATCTTGCTAATTAATCAGATTGCTGATTTCGTCCCGGTTACAACAGGCGTCGTGGTGTGACGTCAGATTGAAGAATCGTAGAAGTCGTGACGTGGGGTTCGAATCTCGGCCGGTGACGAAATAATTTTTTCTTTTTGTTTTTTTTTTAGTGTGTTTATTCAAGTTTACAGCTTCTTTTTGAGAGATAAATTATAAAGCTTTTTTTTAAATTAAATAGTACTAGCCCAGATAGGTACTAATTAATATTAAACATGTTCTATAGTGATATAGGTGTAGGTAAGTTTAGGGTAGGGGTAAGTCAATAATGTAAAAGTATTATGGATCTAGCTAGATTTTGCCATCTATTAATTGCAGAGAAAATATTTTGTTTAGTAGGTTGGCCTGTCATAGTAGGCAAAATTACGTCACACTTAAAAGGGTGGAGGGGGTCAACCAAATAGTAAGTGTGACTATGTGAAATGAGTAGTACTAAGTGAAAATAAATATTTCAAAACTAAATTTAGTCTACCAAAGATTAGTGCCATTACCATTGCATTATTAGGTAATCTGTTAATTTGCTTAAATAATTAATGCAAGCATTTTTAACCTTTTTCATGATGCCATGCAACCCCTTTTAGTAGTTACATAATAAAATTTGCGAACCCCTACCCTATCAGTTTCTAAAGCAAGATTTTATTATACTGCATTGTCATAGAAAATCATATTATTTTAAATTGACTTATTTTTTTCTGAATTCTGATACAAATACATACACATAATCAAAAGGATTTAAGCAGAGTTATAGAATACCAGGTTGATCAATATTATTTAAAGGAAAAAACGAAACAGCCCTAATAATTTGATTAATTAAATCACTTTTTTCAATACTTGCAAAAGCTACTTTTTGTAAAAATAAGTAACTTTAATTTAAAAAAGTCAGCCTATTAGATCCCACTGCTGAGAAAAGGCCTCACCTCAACTACAAGGAGGTACGAGCCATACTTCACCACATGGACTCAGTAAGGATTGGTGGAGGGGTGTCTGTAAGGCAAGTGACAATCCTTACTGTCAGATGTTATCAAGCCACCCTAGGGTCTCTGACTAGGCTTAACGACTAATGAGTGATTCTCCGGAAAGCATTCTCCGCGTCACCTTCGTGGCGATTTTTAGTTAAAGTTTTTATGACAAGAAAAAAATACTACACTAAATCATCATCATCAAATTTAAGAGCTAGGCTCTTGTCGGTGGAGTTTTTTCCATTCCTCTCTGCTTTCCGCCCTTCTCTTAACCTCCTGATACGACCCGACATTTATCTTTTTTTTTATTTGCTGCATGTAGCTTATTCTTGGTCTTCCTCGCTTCCTTTTTCCTTCTATTATCGTTTTAATAAAATTGTCGTGTCGAATCAGGTGGCCTAACATTCGTCCCCTCCTACACTCTATTGTTTCCATCAATCTCCTTTTTTCCCTAACCATAAACAAAACTTCTTCATTTGTTTTCTTCTCCGTCCAACTTATACGCTCCATTCTCCTCCAGCACCACATCTCGAAGGCTTCCAGTCTCTCTCTGTCCCTCTTTGTCAATGTCCACGCTTCACATCCATAGAGTGTTATACTCCAAATGTACACTTTAACAAGTTTTTTGCGAAATTATAATGAATCCTGTTGGAATCAAACAAATCGGTTTGTTATTCCCTCCGATATTTAATTTTGAAATTTCGGTACCCACGAAAGTTATTCCTGATTCCACGAAAGTTACGAGGGTCAAACTGAAAGTTCTTAGAACTGGCCACTTATAAACAATATAATAAAAAAAATATTCTAAAATTTGAAAATAGAACTCTTTGCCAATATTACTGAGTATATATTTCATTCATTTGTCATTTGTTTTACGACTTGGCGGCAAATTGAAAATTGTCTGTGTCACGTCATAATGAATTTAACACGAGAAAATTTTCGTGCAATGATTTTTTATGACTTTCGATGTCATTTAAGTCAACAAGAAAGTTATGATAGACTACGATTGGCCTTTCACGATGAAGCCCCATCTCGTGCGACTGTTTACAACTGGTTTAATGAGTTTAAACGTGGTCGCACTAATCTCACTGATGATGTACGTGAGGGACGGCCTTCTACGGCGACGACTGAAAATAACATCTGTGTTGTGCGGCGTATGATAGAGACTGACAAAAGAGTGACCTATCAGCAGATTCGGACAAGCTTAGGCATCGGTATGAGTCAAGTGCACAAAATCCTCCACGAACATTTAGCGGTCAGGAAGCTTTGCGCCCGGTGGATACCTCATAATTTGACTAAGGCTCAAAAACTCCATCGTGTGGATTGGTGCCGTAAAATGATTGAAAGATTTAACGGAGGTGACTCAAATGCTGTGTTCGACATACTAACAGGTGACGAAAGCTGGATTTTCTGTTATGATCCTGAAACCAAAAGACAATCTGCTCAGTGGGTGTTTCCTTTCGAGGAGTTGCCAACTAAAGTGAAGAGAGATCGAAGTGCGGGAAAAAAAATGGTGGCCTCGTTCTTTGGAAGGATAGGTCATTTCGCAACAATTGTGTTAGAGGATCAAAAAACAGTTTCTGCAGAATGGTACACTACCAATTGTTTGCCACTTGTCTTGGAAAAAGTTCGAGAGAAACGACCTCGCAGTAGGATCCTCCTTCACCACGACAACGCCTCGTCGCACACCGCCAAGCGAACGATCGACTATTTGGCGACATCAAACGTTGAATTACTGGGTCACCCGCCGTATAGCCCCGACCTCGCGCCTTGTGATTTTTATTTATTTCCAAAAATTAAAGAAAAACTTAAAGGAAAGCGGTTTATGAATGCTGAAGAAGCGGTGGCTGCGTATCGCGATGCCATTGAAGAGACCCCTAAGGACGAGTGGGCAAAGTGCTTTTCCCAGTGGTTCCATCGCATGCAGCGGTGTATTGACGTCAATGGACAATATTTTGAAAAGATATAATAAAACTAATAACTGGCTAATGTAATCAGTTTTTGATTTTCTAAGAACTTTCAGTTTGACCCTCGTACGAAACATATTTTTCATAGCGAAGTCCTATTTTATTACATAAAAATATTTTAAATAAAACCTAAATAACTAATATCATATCTGTTTTTAAAAATGAATATAGTTTGTTTGAAGTTTAAAGCGTGAAAAGCATTAATAAATAAATCTCTTAACCTTCAATATAGTAAAAGGTTCCGATTTGACGATGAAGATAGTTATCTGCTAACAAAACATTTATTTCTAATAAATGTTTTGTTAGCAGATAACTATAGCTAATGTTAATACATAAAACAACTTAAAACGTAAAATAAATTTCATGTATCAACAGGCAAACGACTGATAATATAATATCTGCTCGGCTGTTCTTGTTACATGACTTTGTCAATGATTGTTCACCATATAGCCAGCAGTCTTCTTTATTGTCTACAAAAGTATTTATTTTTTACTAACTCATTTTTATTTAGCGTATTTTTCATTTCTTCGTTTCACATGCCGAATCTATCTCAGTTTGCTTTGAACCATCTTTTTCGCAACAGGAGCCACTTTGAAAAAGTCTGGTTCACTCGTAACGTCATTTAACAAGTCAGATCACTTTTGCTGCTCACCGCAGCACCCCATCTTAATTATTATTGTATTATCTTATGGGTTATAAGATGTTTCCTCTTAATTTAATATGAGATACAAAAAGCCATTGTATTTACACTGAGATAGCGATTCTTGTTTCAACTTATGCGCTGACCACTGACTAGTCATTATGGTCTTTACACTAATTCGAAACAAGTCATTGTTTAGAAATTTCATTTTGCTGCGGATTTTTCTAAAAACAACAATAGAGATAAATGGACACACTTAGGGGAGGCCTATGCCCAGCTATCGGACAGTAAGGGCATACAATGTGTAATATTTTAATAACAATTAGTAGATAGAAAGTAAAGTATCTCTAGTCCAGTACAAAAATAAGGTTTAATTTTGTTAGCTTATGAACTAAATGCACACATGCATATCAATAACATAATCAGACGCAGGACGTCCACTGATAAACATAGGCCTACCCCAAAGACTTCCAACGTGTCTGGTTATATGCGACCTGCATCCAGTACGATCATGCGACCTTTGCAGGGTCGTCCGTCAATCTTGCTGGTGGACGCCCTACGCTACGCTCTTGACCAAATGGAATTCAATCAAGAACCTTTCTGCACTGCGCCCTGCTTACTGCCACTTGAGCTTGGTGATCTACAGGATAGTCCCGTAGATCATTTAGACATAGGTCTGTTACCTTAGTTCTTCTACGAATCTCTTCAATTCAATCCCGTGGAGAGACACCAAACATATAGCTCGTTGTGTGTCCTTAATTTTATTATTACGCCCATAGAAAAAGACCATGTTTCGGATTAGTTGTAGACGTTCATTTTTAAGCACTGA
The DNA here is from genome assembly GCA_949316185.1 of Pyrausta nigrata. NCBI lineage: Eukaryota > Metazoa > Arthropoda > Insecta > Lepidoptera > Crambidae > Pyrausta > Pyrausta nigrata. Next base: position 11,715,130 of record OX438938.1, read on the forward strand.
AGTATTTGGGTCAAAATGATGCCCTCGCGTAGCTTTTCGGACTCTTTTCAGCCAAGGTGAACCTACGAGCACCTAATTAAATCACTTGTCCCAGGTACACGTACTCCTGTCGTCTATAACAGTAGATCACAGTTTTCGATTCTAATAGATACAGGAGAGAGTGCCACTTGAACACGGGAATTCGACAAAAATTCGTCTGGCCCAAGTTAATTTTAAGGCTCACTTGTTGGGAGACAAGCATAGTGCCAAGACCCTCCAGCTTTTTTGCCCCAACTGTGTGTGTGATGCTATTAATCAAAGTTGTGTGATGTATTGGTTATGCCAAATCCTTTTTATTCCATATGTGCACAAATTCAATCAAGGGCAGTGATTTATCAAGGTATTCGTATATGAATTCTATGGAGAACTTTCCTTATTGACGTCGATAAATTAATAAGCCAACCATTTATTTAGTTAGTAGAACATCAGGGTTCAATCAAATAGGCATATTAACCATATTTGACTAATATAGATAAATACAAGAAAAACTCATGCTTCTACCTACACAAACTATGGTTTGGTATACCTTTGGGAGAAAATGATAACACGGTTATTTAAAAACATCTACAGACCGATAGAGAAGTAAATTAAGATTGCATAAAGGGACCTTCGTAACCTCACGTGGTGTGAAAGATAACCTTCGTGGTCAAATGTCCACGAAAACCATGTCACGAAAGTTACGAAAATTTTACGTTTTCAAAAATTTACAAGTTGTTTCTTGATAAATATAAAAACTAAATAGCAGAGGAAGAAATCGAAAAGGGGTTTTATACTGAATATTCAACACTTACATCTAAATCATTCTATTATCTTAAAAAAATTACCATGAAGGGTTTCTTAAAAAGGTTGCCAGAAAAAAGTTGATGAATTTATGTGCCTATATTTTCTGTATCAAAGAGATAAGAAAGGCATTTCTCCTCCAATGATGTTGTAATGGAACTAAAGTTTCCGTTGGGCCATTAAGCTTGTCAGAAAGTTGAGACTCTTTGATGCTATGAGGCTTTATATGTCGCGTTCACGAATCTACCACAATCGTGTGACCGAGACAAAATATTTTTTAACTCTTTCTGTTTAAACGATATCATTATTGTTTTTATAATTAATTAATCTCCACTTATTTACAAATTTTTTGACATATAGTATGTGTACATAACACAACAAACAATAAAGATATTAGTGGTTGAACTGTGCGCGAGGTCGTGCGGACGCGCGGAGAACACCGGTTTTGCTCCCGTTTTTGGCGGTTAAGTATTATTTAAAAAATAACTGTAAGCCCTATTTTATGTTTAAAACTATGTTCGTGTAGATAAATTAACAGAGAATCATTTAAAATTGATTTCGAAGCTGTTTATTAAATGGGTTGGGAATAAAGAATGTGTGACCACCAAAAACCGGCCCTCGGAGAATCACTCTAATACCAACAGATAACTTAATTTATTTTATTTTATTTAAACTCCTAGATTTTATAATTGATCAGATCACTAAACCTATCCATTAATTATGTAATATTATTTTATGCAATAAAATAGAAAAAAATGCCATTAAATTAGTCAACACTCTGTTAAAAACATTATGTCAGAAAAAGTTAATACAAGTATGTAAGCAAACATTGTTGGTAACTTATAAATTCCTGATTTCTCTAAAACAAAAAAAAACAAAGTACTTACTCAAAATTAAAAAATAACTTTCCACTTTCATACTAGGGTATCAGTATAGTGGAAGGTGTACAAAGCAAAAAATTATAAAAAAACATAAATCAATGTTAAATGAATGGAATTTGGTACACGGGTACTTTAGGTTAATACAATCATTTTGACAGGTAGTTCTTAAAAATATTCCCACTAAGGGGCAGTAATGATGACATAATTTTTTGTATGGGATTTGATTTTTTTTATTCAGAAACCTATTGTGTGTAGTGGCAAATAAGGGTTTCATAAGTCAGTGCTATAAATATACTGCACTATTACGTTTCGGCCAATTTTTTTTTTAATTCAAGGAAATATTTTCAAAACATACCAAGTTTAGGCTCCTCCAGGTAGGAGACGGCAGACGGCTTAACATTCTATTGTAAAACATAGGCCAAATGTTTCTTAATATTTTAAATTTAATAATAAAAATGTTAAGACTTACATTTATTTTTAGCATAGTATAGGTAGTATGAAGCTGATCCACCTATATCCATACTTAAAGGATTACCCTACATTTACTAGGCTGTACTGGATGTATGGTAAATTAAACTAACAAGGAAAAATTTTATTATAAACAGAGTTTAGTTATAATGAGTAGTCAATATGTAGCCAGCATTTCGAGGAATACTGGAACAAAGAAGTTCTTATAGACCAGACCAACATAGAAAACCCTAAACAGTTCAATCGAAAAACAGACATGACTCTTATTTTGTGACAAATGCCACTCTAAACCCTCTGATCGCATTAGGTTCTTAATGTGTTATAATCTAGGTAGCTACTTAATCTACACACTTACCTGGACTATACAATTCAGCCAATTCTTGTGCACCTCGGTGTCGAGGACCCCAACGTGGTAGTGTGCCTACTTCACTAGCCAACTGGGTATTGGCATTGGGATCATCCTCCGACATAGAATGCTCGAGAATTTGTTTTTCCGTTTTAACCGGCGCCAGTAAGTTGGTTGCCATAGTGCTAGCATATTCGAAACGTTCACAACCGAGTCCAGTAAGACCATCTCTTTTAGCACAAGGAGGAATAGGTAAAGGTAAAGAAGCCATTCTCAAGCAATCTTGAATGTTAGAATTCTGTTATGGTATTATTTTCTGCTATCTTCAGTATGCAATTTTACTCTTCTTCATAACTTTTTGTAAAAATCCAGAACACAATCAGTAGAAAAGCACTGAACTAGAAAGAGTTATTAGGAATCTTCTTCTTTTATTAAGCAAGCAAAATGAAGCCTGTTTGCTTTATAATTTGTACAATTAGGTAATTTGTCACACACAAATTGATTAAGTATCTCTATTAAAAATTTTTTTTTCTTTCTTCGTCCCCCTTTTGACAGAAGGACAGGCAAGGAACCGCAGTACATACAGCCTGGACTGATTTTAAACAGATCTTCTGTTTTCAGGAAAGCAGCACTTTCGTCAAGTTAAGCGCTTCTTCTATGTAAAAAAAATCCTCTGATTCTCTTCTATTTCTTTTACTTCATCATGTTTCTTTCATTTTCTTTTCTTCTTAAATTGTTTGTACAGTAGAGATAATAAAATCATAAATGAGCAAGTAAGTATCAAAATTTTTGAGCAAATCAATAATGTCGCGCGGGATTTTTCAGGTTTTTTGAATATTTCAATGAGGTTATCTATGAGGATGATTCTTTGTATATTGTAGGCGGGGCATTTAAATAAAATGTGATTAGGTGTCTGATCCTTATTTAAATTGCAGTCAGTGCATAGGGCCGAGGGTACAATCTTCATTCTGTGTAAATGAGCATTAGTTCTGCAATGTCCCAGTCTTAGACGAATAAGAGTAGAATAGAACTTTTTTCCTCTAAAAGATTTTGATATTACGAACCAAGGGACCGTAGAAGTTATGTTTAACTTTTTTTCCATATTAAAATCAAAACTTAAAAGGACTTGTCCTCTTTTTGTATGGAGGCTGGTTTTTTATTCCGAGATATCACCAACCACCAATAACTTATATTTATCTTTAAGCTACAAAAATTTGAAACACGTAACCATAGAAATCTGAATTTTAAACGCCTCCATTTTTGAGAAAAAATATGATTTGTAATGAGGCATCATCTATTGATCATTACTTGTATTTCTTGGCTGTATGGCTATGTACCATTGCCTTTCCACTGGTTGATAAATACTACTAGGTACTACCACAGATTATATAATAGGTACTACTGTCAATGAAATGTAAATTTTGCTGTAAATTTTTTTTCATGCTTTAATTCCTATACCAAATAGGCGAAGGTGCGGTTTATGTACAGACAAAGAGAAAAATTTATTTAATTTTTTCTCTAAATTGGAGGCCTTAAAAAATATATTAATTATGCAGAAAGGCTAGTTTTTGTGAACTCTTTCGTATAATATTTAGTTTATTCTGGTTAGAAATATTGACGAATAAAAAACCATTAATGGACAAGTCCTTTATTTTACTGTTTTTAAAGGTCTCAAGGAGAACATCTTTTATATTTTGTGTGTTTATAGCTGTTTTATTTTAATTTACTTTTAGAAATAATTGTTACAATTGAGCTAAGAATTGCATTTAAAATGTGTTCAGAATTGAGCAAGTTTATAAACTGCTCTGAAGGGGCCCTCCCCTTGGGATTTGAATTTTTAATTGTTGGGAAAGATTTGTTATTAAATACATCAGCATATGATCGATTGACATGTTTATTTTTATTTTCTTCCATCTTCTTTTTCTTTATCGGACATTGAGAGGACACAGAAATATGTTTACCATTGCAGTGTAAACAAACAGCCTCACTTGCAGGGATTGTGCAAGTTCTATAATTGTGTGGTCCTTGACATATTGAGCAGCAATCAGTGTTTTTACAAAATTTAGCTATGTGACCATACCTTAGGCACTTCAAACACTGCTTAACAGTAGGGATGTATGGTTTCACCACGAATTTCCAGCTGTTTAGGTCGACACTTTCAGGCAGATTGGGGCAGGAGAAGGTTATTGAAACAGTTTTGGTTGGCTGAAAAAATACAGATCCATTATCATTTTGACTTCTTCTCATGAAACGTCTGACACTAATAACTTTATGAGAGCAGGAAATTGCTCTAAATATCTGGGCATTACTCATATCAATCGGCACATGGTAAATCACGCCAGTGGCTTCCGTGCCTGAAGCTGGGATTGATGCTTTGACTTTGTAGTGTTCTAAGAACTTCTGATTGTTGACAGCAGCATTAGCAAGCAATGGTGGATTGAAAATCACTCCAACTTTAAATCTGTTGATTCTTATTAATTGTTTAACTCCTTTATTATATTTTTTAACTCCATTGGAGAGAGACATTAAGTCTCGATCCCCTATGGGGTTTTCCGAATTTTGGCTTTCTAAAAAAACAATATATTCGAAGTTGCCCCCATTCTCAGGATAGAGCCTTAAGTATGAAGGAACTATGCTGATAAGTATGCTGAGTATAGACTCAGCATACTTATCTTGATGGAGGATAGAGGAGGATATCCTCTAGGCTACAGTCGGATTCTTCTGAGACCTCTGTTAGATGACCCTCGGCCGAATCGGGATCTGCCCCGTCGCTGCCCACTTCGTCCGGCCTTTTTTTTTCCTGGGGCGTTTCTTCCCCATCCTCGCACCTTTAAAAATACCAAAATAGGTAAATTTAGAAAATTAATTTGATAAAAAGCCTCCTCTCGTTTTCAAGTTCCCGCGCTTTTTTTCATCTCTATTAACATCATCAATCAAGTAGTTTTTTTTGTTTAAAATACCCATTCTGAGTAGGCAAAGGATCAAGTTTAAACAGCCACGTCTTCAGTTTATTTGTAAATATTTCATTGTTTTCATCAGTATTCTTTTTCTTTTACAACTACTCTAACACTAACCACAAAGTAACCTAACAACTCATTGATTTGCGAGGATGGTTCGCATTTCAATGCTCACAACGAAAAGAAATGTCCACTTTTTGTTTAAAGGCTGGTTTTTTATTCCAAGATATTACCAACCACTAATAAATTATATTTATCTTTAAGTAACAAAAATATGAAACACGTAAACATAGAAATCATATTTTTAAACACGGTCTCCGTTTTTGCATGGCATCATCTATTGATCTGATCACTCCCTTATATTTCCTGGCTGTTTGGGCTCAATTCTTGGCCTACTCAAAATGGTTGAATCATTGAGTAGATAGAATACATAATAGTGTAGATAGTATAGCCTGACCAGGGCCCGTACATCAGCAAAATAACTATCCTTCAAATTGCTAATAACCCGATACATCCTGCTTTAAGATGGCTAAAATTCGTACTATGAGCTCTCATGAAAAGGCCTTATGGTGACAGGATGAAAGAGCGAGATTGGGCTATTCATTCATTCACATAATTATGTCTATTTCGTTTGATTGTTGAGATGTCAAACGTAGAGACACAGATAATAATTATTTATATGTGAGATGTAGGTATGTAAGGAATATGGAGTAAGGAGACTAAGGAGGTCTAAAATATATATTTTTTGCACATAAGAATAAATAAGTAATAAAAATAGGGAATGTCTTTTTTTGTCATGAGGTGATGTGGCAGCCATCGTAGAGTATGTCTTTTAAAATGATTTAGGGGTTTTCATTTTTTTTTTTTATTTATTGCTCTATTTACAAAATATTAAACTTTTGAGTGCAATTTTTTGGTCCAGTAGTAGTAGTCTTGCTTCTAAAAGCTTAAGTGCTGGCCTAAAAAATCTAAAAAAAAAACATGATAATAGTGCATTTCATAAACTTTAAAAGAAAACTATAGCGGTTAAGATAACCTTATTAGTTTAGCAGTAATATTGGTAGAACTTGGGTGTTGGATAATTTTGTACCAATTACAAAATTCTTACAAATTCTTAAAGTGACTAAGATTAAGTAGATAATGGTACGGAACTCTTCGTGCGCGAGTCCGAATCGCGCTTGGCCGGTTTTTACTAGGGATATTGTACAAAGAAAAGTAAAACTAAATTAGACGTGGCTGTGTATTCTTGATTTCTTTGCCGACCCAAAAGGAGGATGAAATAATAAAAAAAATAGGAGGGACAAAAACGTAGGTATATCTATCTCATGCGAAACGTATATTTGAGAGGAAAAAATAAAAAAGACTGACTGAATGTTCAATATTAAGCTTTATTTAATTATGAAAATAGACATTATTATTACAGAATCTACCGAAGCTCTCACAAGCGAAACTCAAGATCTTCACACGTTTCTGTATGTCTCTGGAAAATATTTACTTGTGTTATTTTGTGTTTTCTTTAGTGCCATAAATGTTTTCTTATCCTGAAAAAATATACAACAATTTGTTAGATGCTTTGTTACTTTACCTACCTACTGATTACCTAGCAAAAACTAGGTAGGCAGGTGTTTCTTGTTAATTTTTGAGCCTTCCTCCAGTAAAAACTTTTATGACATATTCAATGTAGGTAAGTAATTTTCAACAGTGCAACCAATGGTGCAACTAATACATTCTACTTGGAAATAGTATATGCTTTGTTGGTTCTTCATGCGGCTAAATTCCTTCCTTTGGGATGTCTACACTAGGACAGAGACCTTGCCAAAACTCCTCCGCCTCTCTTAGCTCAGAGAGCTGGCGAGAATATTTAAAGATTTTTCCTACCAAAACGGAAGTGCTATGGAGAGAGAAGATAAAGGCGGGAAGGGCAACATTAGAAATTTGGCGAATTCCGACACCACCGAAACGAATAGGAAGCGAAGCCTGAACCCAAGAATCATTGTCAAAATGCAAATTTAGATTTTTTTCCAAACAATTTCTAAGGGTGGTATCAAAAAGTTTTAAATAATCCGTTTTTTTCCAGATTGGACTAGCACGAAGGTAATAAGTAAATTTAGGCACAAAAAGACAAGATTTCAGGATTGTATGCAATGTGAGAATTTAGACGTTCCAATCTGGGGGCTAAAAGGGTGAAATCATTCATTTTTTTGTCAAGAAAAGGTTCGATGCCAGTATCCAGAAGAGGGGCACCTAGAAGGCAAAGCGACTCAGAATTTAGAATTTTGATGTTTGGAGCAAGAGAGTTAAATTTATCAATGATATCCTTACGGGAACCAGAGGGCACATGGTCGTTAATAAATAGTTCACATTTCCAAAGGTTGAGTTCAAGGCCTATAATCCGAACGAGGTCCTGAAAAACAATATCTGCTTTGCCACCGAGTGAGCCATCTTCAAGATACCAGGCATTAAATTTAGAATTTAAGGATGAAATGACAGGGTGGATGCCTAAACTAAAAATGGCTGGACCTAAAGGATCACCTTGCTGAACGCCGACTGCAGACATAATAGAATGTTCATTGTAAAATAAATTAGATGGCCTATTGTAACATTGAAATACAAAAGGATATATCTGAGACGTATGAGCTTGAACTTCATTCAGCATGGCAATCCTATCAAGGGAGTTGAAAGCATTCTTCACGTCAACTTTTAAAAAAACGTCAGATTCGTCATCATAGGCGAGAAAATTTCGAGCGGAATGAACCACAGCTTCGCTACCTCCTCTACTGGCAAAACCAAGTTGAACGGGTTGAAAAATTTCCTTCAAGGGTGAAAATAGTTCCCGACAGGCTAATTTGGCTGCAAGACGCCGAAAGGTGGATCCGATAGCAATCGGACGAATGCCACCATCTTTCTTTCGAAAGGCGCAAGGTCTTGCGCCAAATAAAAACGGGAGGAAACTTTCAACAACTTTGCCGGATAAGAGGAGGTTACAAAGCTTAGTAATATTTGAAAGTAAAGTTTTACCGGCGTCAGCAGCGGAAGCACTAACCAAATCCTTAAGGTGTTGGGGAGTGATGCCGTCGATGCCGCCGGCAGAACCAGCCGGAAATGACATTATGGCAGCAAACGTGTCGCTGTCATCGAGAATCTGAAAGGAATTAAAATTTTGAGGAGGAGGAACAGGGGAAGAAGGAGAATCTGGACGTGAGGGATGCTTACAACGAAGGCTCTCAAGAGTTTCCTGATTAGGGGGAGCGAGCGTGTCGTCGGAGAACAAAATACGGGCTGCGTTCTTCAGGTCGCCTTCCATTACTTTATTTTCAACTAATCGAAAATATTCGATTTAGAAGAAACCAGAAAAGATGAACGGGATGAAAGGGATGGATTGCGTGGTATTGAGGCATCATCTAAGAGTGCACGGGTTAACGATTTAGACGGTGAGTTTACATGCAGAAATGAGTATGAAAATGTGAAAAGGTTTAATAAGCCAGGCAGTTTCGGTGTTTAGCTGCAGGTGTAGCCTATATAATGGTTTTATTGCAATTTACGTTACCTGAGTTATAATTTTACCTGTAATTACACAGTGAAGTCACTTTATCAAAGGGATTTTAAAATAGTCATTATGCTTCTACGGAGAAACCAAGAACTTTATAAGATTAATGTTCACATCTCGTAGATATTTCTTCAATTCCGCATCCGAAAATCTCACATTAGTTAATTCGTTGGATTTTTAACATTACACATTTCGTAAATGGGTCCTATAGTTAAATTATCAAACAAGATTATTGCTAAACAATTTTCAAAAAGCTATTTGATGAGTAACTTTTTTATGATAGCTTATATGACATTTAAGGCGGGCAAACTGACACTAGATTGTTATTAGATGGAGTGTCGTGTACGAAAGTTCATACAAGAAAAAAGGTGACAGGATAAACAAACTTCCTCGCTGCGGGCCTGCTAATTTTCGGGGTCATGGTACGAAATAAGGGAACTATCATGGTTTTGCGATTGCATTGTTTCTGATGGTAAGGCTCCAGGAATATATGGGACCTCGCCATGTTGCGGAAAACAACTGGAACTAATTTCTTTTACTGGCAACAGAAACTTCAAATTGTCATAATGATTAGTGTCAATGTGGACGCGTAGTAATCTAACTTTCGACCAAGTGCAAATTTTATGTGATAAAAATACCTAGAAATCATTTTCGTAAAAGAAAAGTGGTATAACATGTGTTGTAGTATTTTTCGACAAGAAAGTGTATGTGATCATTATAGTTTCTTTGAATTAATTACTGATATAGTTGTCATCACGAATTTTTGGGTATGTCAAATAGTGCGAATAGTGAAAATTGGCTACTGATGGCTACGAAGAATATTTTAATAACGATTTTACATTTCTAAATTCGTGATGACAACTATATCAATAATTATTTTAAAGAAACCGTGGTGATCACATAGACTTTCTTGTCGACAAATACTACAACACATGTTAAACCACTTTTCTTTTACGAAAACGAATAGTTCTTGGTATTTTTATCACATAAAAATTGCACATGGTCGAACATGATTACGCGTCCACTTTGACACTAATCATTATGACAATTGATGACGAGTCAATGACGATTTGAGGGTTCTGTTGCCACTTGCCAGTAAAAGAAATTAGTTCCAGTTGTTTTCCGCAATATGGCGAGGTCCCAGATATTCCTGGTCATGCTATACCTACTAACTAAGTGTTACACCAGGTGTTACAATACAGATAATGCACTTATAACTTAGTTACCGCTAAGGAGATCCTTAGATCAAAGGCGAAGCGTAGGACGTCCACCGGCAAGATGGACATACTAGTCGACCTTGTAAAGATTGCAAGATCACGCTCAACTGAACGGAGACCGCTTGCAATTGGGATCCACACTGCCAAATTCTCCCGGTAGGTGGCGCATTGTTGATGCGGTCAAAGCTATCTATCATTCCAGTACAGAAGTTCGGTTTTTTTGAGTATGTTTTTTTGTGTTTTCAATCTACGAAAGCATAATGCCGTTATGTGCTGTGCCAGGTTGTTACAATAATGGTGTTCATTTATTTCCAAAAGACCCAGTTTTAAAAAAAAAGTGGGAAAGAGCTATAAGAAGAACATTAATTAATTTTAGGTAGTTTATTAAAACTATTTACATCATGATAAGCTTCTGGATCGGGAACATTCATCGTATAACTAGATTGTGAAGCTACGACACCAAAATTCCCGGTATTATCGCGGTTCCGATCGTAGAATTCTAACCTAAAAAACAAACATGTACGTGTTTTAATATTTTAGTTATATTTATTAAAAACCTTGTTATGTAGTTGATTTGTAACACAAATACTTACAACAAAGACAATTTCAACAATTAAATGTAACATTTACAGTAATAAAACTGGATAAAACCCAAATGTTTAAACCCAGATCGTTTTTTTTTACCAGATACTTTTAATCTTCGTTTCCGAAGTTCGTCTTTTAGTACAGATAACTTCATTGACGAATACATTATGATGAAATAACATTAGATAGTCACGAAAAACTGTAAATTAGATACGAAAAATCCCGACATAAACAATAGCAAAACGATTGACATAGCCGTATCTATGCTACGCCATCTGCATTAAGCTTTGCGTGTGGATCCCCATTGGTCGTTGTGGAAAACCATGGGGTAGTCCTATGTTCAGCAGTGGACATCCTACGGCAGCATCGACATGATTCTCAGTCGAAACCGAAACCGAAATTCTTGGTCATTTATAATTAAGATCGCTTACCTATTTATGTTTTTAACTAATTATATGGAATTCAATATAGCACTTGTTTTGCTTAAAATTTCTAACTTACTATTATTATAATCATAAATTTGCGTGTTATAGCAAAACACATGTTTATAAAATATTTATCCGTCTTTTTGGATAAAGTAAAAATGAATATTTATGAGTATTTATCCGGATAAGAACCCATCACTATTAGCGATACATACGTTGAGTTTTTTCTTCATAGTAGGGAGGCTAGTAGCTTCATAGTGTGAGGACAACAATGGTAACTAACTTAGTTAGTTCCTAGTTAGTTAGTTAGCTTATCGCCACAATTATAAATAATAAAGTGTATGTTATCTAAATATTTAAACATACCATAGACATGTAGGATGATAAAAGTAAGTATTTTTTTAAATTTCCGATAGATCCCTTAGAGGTGAAAGGAGAAAGGAATGAAGAAGAAAATCTTCTCACTCAAGATGTTCCCGGAAAAAAGCGCGGGAAACGTCGTGAGCGGTGGTCCAGTTTTTTCTTAGCTTTTATTATTTCATTTATTTTTCGATTATTGGATCAGTTAAGTAGTGTAAATAGGAGTTTTTGTACGTTTATTTGTATTTATTTATTAATTTTTGTGTCTAAACAGCAGATTCCTGGTGAGTTTGTTTTGTATTTTATGACATGACGGAACCGGAGGAACTATGTAGTTTTATCCTATAATAATCACCCAGCTATGGATACGGAGGGATCATTTGTAGAAACAGATGGTACTTCTGATAGTAATATCAGTGCCAATGGTACAAAACGAAAGAGACCTATGAAGATTTGCAAACATTGCAATAAAAAACGCAGGAAACATCATAAGTCATCCAGCTCTGCTTCAAACCATGATGATTGTCAATGCGAAATCGACCAAGTAAGGGATCGGTCCCCTACAGCAAGTAAAAACAAATGTGATAGGTTAGAATTTGTGACACAAAACTCATCCACAGTATTGGGTCCTCCTGCGCCGACGTCTGACACTAACCCTAGTGCTTTAGGTAGAATGCTTTACCAAGCCTCAGATTCTTCCCCATATATTGTACATGTGCAACGTGAGCCAGCGTCTCCTAATGAAAATTGTTATGTGCATCCAGTTACATTTGGATTTTTCTTAAAGAAAAACAAGTATAGCAATATCAAAAAAATAGGTAGAAACAGTTGAACAATATCATTCAGCAGCTACACTAGTGCTAACGATTTCATCAACAGTGACACATTAAAAACAAATCACTACAAGACATTTATCCCAATATTTAGTGTAACGCGGATGGGAATAGTCAGAGGTGTTCCTTGTGACTGGACAGATGAAGAGATATTAGATAATATTACAGTCCCAATTGGCTGTGGGAAGATAATTAAAGACAGGCGTTTGAAGAAAAAAAAAATTGTAAATGGCAAAGCTGAATTCACCCCAATTGAGACTGTGGTATTAACCTTTGATGGGCAAGTTTTACCTTAAAGAGTTTTCATGTGTTATAACTCCCTACCTGTTGATTTGTATATATACCCTACTGTCCAATGTTTAAACTGCTGCAGATTTGGTCATATCAAAACACAATGCAAATCAACACCCAGATGTTACAAGTGAGGCCAGAACCATACAGGTGATGGTTGTTTGGCAGAGGAAGAAGAAACTTTATGTTGTCTTTGTTCTGGACAACATTATGCTAATAGTAAAAAATGTACTGAATTTAATAGGCAAAGATCAATTAAAGAAACAATGGCTAAAAGTTGCATTTCATACTCAGAAGCCTTAAAATTACATCCCCCAAATTCAAAGTCATATGCAGATAATTTAACCTCATTGCCGTCTTCTCAACCTCTTTCCAAACAATTAACATCTAAAATTAGTTTGACGCCTCCAGTAAGGAAGCCTCCAACTTCTTATAAAAAAATAATTCAACTTAAGCCAAGTAGTCCCCGAAAACATGAAAAAGGTTATGACCGTACTGTACATGCCGAACTTATTAAAGATTATAATATACCTTTAACTCAGCCTAATGGAACTGCTTTGAATAATAATATTTCTATTAATAGTCCCTTATCTGACTTATCAGTTAAGGAATTAATAGTGACCCTTATTCAAACTTTGTCCCAGTTCAACTCAAATAATTTATCACCGCCCATCGTTGCCCAAATTGAAGATTCGTTAGTAAGTAATTTAAATAGTAGTAGTAAATACGCATAATACTACGGTGCTTCAATGGAACTGCCGTAGTGTGATTACTAAAAAAAGTGATTTGATTCACTTGATCAATAAGCATAAGCCTTTAGTAGTCTGCCTTCAGGAGACTTGGGTTATGCCAAATTTGAATTTTAGAATATCAGGCTTCTCCTCCATTAGGGAGGATAGGTCTGATGGCTGTGCTGGAGTAGCCCTTTTAATTAGCCATTCAGTAGTTTTTAAACATGTCCCAATACCACCTCATAGTAGTGAATTTTCAATCATTGCAGCTTCTGTAAACAATATTTGTTTTGTATCTATTTACATCCCTCATCCCACCTCCATTATATATGATGAAGTGGAAATGATAATAAATGCCCTTCCAAAACCAATATTAATTACCGGCGATTTCAATGCCCATCATGTGAGTTGGGGAAGTTCTAAGTCTGACTACTATGGGACTAGGATTATTGAACTCCTTGATAAATCAAACCTATGCCTTTTGAATAAAGGTTGTCCTACTTGTAGAACCAAAGTCCGAGAAGGAGCAAGTGCTCCAAATTTATCATTTACTTCCCCAAATCTAGCCTCTTCTATAGATTGGTCAATATTCCCCTTTACCTATGGTAGTGACCACTTTCCGATTTTGATTTATTCCACTATTATACCTGCCAGGAAAGATTGTACTCGTAATCCTCGCTTAAAATATAATTTAAATAATGCAAATTGGCGATTATTTCAGGATCAAGTATTGAATAGTATTTCCTCCCTTCCAGAAATTAATGAAAATAACCAACCCGTATGTGCTGAGGCTTTGGCTTCTGTGATGCTTAATATAGCTGACAAAGTTTTTCCAATTAAAAAGGGACTAAAAGGAATTCCGTCTCCCCCCTGGTGGGGTGAGGAATGCTCTACTGCCATTAAAAGGAGGAAAACAGCAGAAATAAATTATAAGCATCATTCTACTATGGAAAATTTTGACATCCTTTCCAGTGAGATGGCTTGCACCCGTAAGTTATTAAAACAGAAAAAGTGGGATGGGTGGAAAATATTTTGTAGTTCAATCTCTCCAGACATCTCTCCATCGGCTGTCTGGAACAATATTCGCCGGTTTAGATCAGCATTCAAAGTTAGTAATCCTCCCCTTGTTGACGATAGTATTATAGATCAGTTTCTTGACATATTAGCTCCTCCGTTTGTCCCCCAAGTAGAGTTATTTAACCGTATTTTTCCCCCCTTGAATAATAATACCGATTCAGTTTTAGAAGCTCCTTTCTCATTAAATGAGTTAAAAGGAATTCTGACGTACGTAAAAGACTCTGCCCCTGGTATTGATGGGATTCCCTACTCTTTTTTGTCACATCTTAGTGACGATATTCTCAGCTATTTCCTAAAACTTGTTAACTCAATAATGGAAACTGGAAACATTCCATCCTCTTGGAAGTCTCAAGAGGTCATACCAATCCTCTAGCCTAATAAACCGTCTTCTGTTGGGCTAAGATGACAAACATCGATACATTGTCGTTAGACATGAGAAAATTTGTCATTGTGTCTTATTTTATCATTTTTCCTAACATGGCAACCACGCACGATAGAAATCCTTCCCACGAGAAGCCCTTATCCACACTACCACAGATTATTTAGACAGGATAACGGGATATAGCCATATTACAAAATTAAATCATTATTAGGGGTGGCAACATTTCGTTGATGTTCAATCATTCATTCAATTTTACTTCCGATTTGGCTTAAACACTTAATCCCAAGCACGACTATCGATTTAAAACTATTTTACTTACATCTGTTTTTGACATGACATTGACAGTTTTGACAGCCATTGATAAACGAGTCCCTACTCCGGTTGACGATGTCCGTTAGCCATCTCGCTCGGTTGCGTTGTCATTCTGGCGTGAGTAACAGGGACGGCTACAATCGACAATATTGACATCGTCAATCGGAGTAGGGCCTCTGTTTTATAATCAAAGTTAAAGGTGTACCTTAAATATTTTTCAACAAATTGTATTATCAAACTAACAACAAATGGAAGAGAAACTAATATCATTATTTACTTTTAGAAAACTGTGATGTAATATAGGTACAGATTACTTATCATACATGAAAGCGCACCTGGGTTTTGCTACCTTCCTTATCCTTACTCCTCAAGTAGCTGCTAAGGTGGAGCAACCAGTAGGAGTACCTTAGGCCTATATTGGTTGGACAAACTGAATCCATATCGCTCAGTAGAGCAGTGAAAAAAGGGTAAGTATTGAAGTATTTAAGCAGACATGCAACATTTTGTCGTAGAGTGTTTTCTTTGGTATTTGAATTGAAATTTGGTAGTAACTAAACCAACTAAACTACATACTTAGACGTCTCAGTATGCACAAAAAGAAAATACATGTTAGTAAATTAAATAATAATATGACGTTTACATTTTATTTCAGGGTTTAATTTTGGGAGGTACGCTGGAACAGAACAAAATATGATTCAATTGTAAGGAAAAGTTTATTTTACAGAATACTTGTAGTAATACCAACATGAATCCCGTTGAAAGTAATTGTGAATAATTTTTGATCCCTTCTAGCTTGTGATATTTTAGTAAATATGCAGGTTCTATTGACATGTTCATTCGATTGCTCATAATTTTTATGATTTTATTGTTATCCAAATTTTCTACCTCTAATGGATACCTTGAGTCACCCTGTAACAAAATCGAAAGATATAATGAAAAACATAGTTTTAAAGAGTATGTATTATTTTTCAGAAAATGTCATCGCAGTCAACATTGACTTGTAAGAAGCAGTGGAGACTATGGTGATAAGACTTATTATATTAAAATTAAAAAAAAAGGTTTATCGTTTGTTAATACCTTATTATTATTCTGTAAAATTACATATTATTGTTTATTTGACTAATGATTTTTCTACTCCAATTTATTTTACTTTTATCCACCTTTATGTATAATAAAGTATATAAGTATATGGTAGGTAGGTAATAGTAGGCTCCCCATAAGTTATTCAAAAGCAAGTTAGGCGCAGATATTGACTGGAATACTTTTTAGTGCACAAAGCTACATTTAGGAAGTTTACATATCTAAGATATTTTAGTGTGCAAGTTTTCACAATTTATTTCACCGATTTACATACACTTAATATATGCTTCCTACCACTGGTCCTAGACTGAAGACACTGCTTACAGTAGTTTGGGCTTAGCACAGAGAGCGGTGTTGTCCAATTTGCTGTTGGTTTCCATGGGTCAAAAGGAGGCAACATAGGTAGACCCTAAGAAACAAAAATCATGATTACCTAACATATCCTACCTATTTAAAATAACACACATCATAAAAGGTTAGGTTCTGTTTTCAATACAGTATTTTGTAAGTTTATAAAACACAACAATAACAGCTATTCTTTGCTTTTGTGTAGGTGAAAAAGGTCTTTGTGATAGATGATTTACGTAAGTGTTTATTCTGGAGATCTCACCTTCAAATAGGCTAGAAGGCTTATAGACTCTAGCTGGGGCCAAGCTAAGCCTGTCTATGAGTATCCATGGGCTTAAATATTCTCCAAAGCGACTGAAATACACTCAGAAATCGACTTGATCGAATAATGAAGTTTTTCCTTTGTCGTTAGCACCAAGTGACCACGATAATATGTCATGCGAAAATGTCAAAAAACGATTAAAATAGACAAATAAAAGAGGCTCATGTTAGAGTATGTAGACTCTTTTATCGTTTTTAATCATATTTCGTATTTTGACAATTAGACATGACATAAATGGCATGACATGTTAGCAGCGGTTGACAAATGATATAACGCTGTCAAAATACGATTAACGGCCGCGATAATGATATGTTGTTTGGCTCATGCTAGGGCCACTGGTCGTTCGTCATATGCGTTTAACACACAATATATAACGGTACGGACATATTTTTCGCGTTTTACACAGTTTTTCACCGACTTTAATGAAGTTTTTTCCTTTGTCGTTAGCACCAAGTGACCACGATAATATGTCATGCGAAAATGTCAAAAAACGATTAAAATAGACAAATAAAAGAGGCTCATGTTAGAGTATGTAGACTCTTTTATCGTTTTTAATCATATTTCGTATTTTGACAGTTAGACATGACATAAATGGCATGACATGTTAGCAGCGGTAGACAAATGACATAACGCTGTCAAAATACGATAAACGGCCGCGATAATGATATGTTGTTTGGCTTATGCTAGGGCCACTGACCTAGCTTCGTACCGCCCAATAGCATTGTCTTCAGTACTTGCTAAAATTTTGGAATACCTTGTTAAAAATAGATTAGAATGGTTCCCGGAGAGTAATAATATTTTAAGTAACAGTCAGTTTGGGATTAGGAAAGGGAAAAGTACCATAGATAATATTAGTATTTTTATAACTGATATTCATATTGCTTTCTCAAATAATGAGTCAGTATTGTCGGTGTTCCTCGATGTAAAATCTGCTTACGACGATGTATCTTTACCAATCCTTAAAAATAAACTTTGCAGGATAGGAATCCCCCCTAAAATTATCAACCTGATCATAGGCATGCTTTCTGATAGGTCAATTTATGTTAATTCAAACACTAGACAAGTTTGGAAAGGACTCCCTCAAAGGTCAGTTCTAAGCCCTTTGCTTTATAATGTCTACACATCAGACCTAGAATCTTGCGTAACTAATTTAGAAGGAATAAAAATCCTTGAATATGCTGATGACCTAGTATTTTATGTCCATGGAAAGTTAATTGAACACTTAAGTGCACTATTGACATCTTCTTTATCACTTTTAAAGTTCTGGCTTGAAGAAAATGCACTAAGTTTATCAATTCCAAAAAGTACTTCTGTTCTATTTACAAGAGCCCGGTGTCCCCCTCCTTTTTCAGTTTATTTTAATAATCAAGTTATCCCAGTTAGTAACGAAATAAAATTCTTGGGCATCATCTTAGATACAAAGTTAACTTTCCTCCCCCATTGTTATCATATTTCTGCTAAATGTAAGAAACTTGTAAACATTCCAAGATGTCTGTCTGGTGTCTGGTGGGGGGCTCATCCCTTCTCCCAGAAGTTACTCTATAATGCAGTTATTAGAAGTGTTTTGGATTATGCTACCTTTTTAATGGAACCTTGCAGTGTTGTAGGCTTGGCTAAGCTTGATAGTATCCAATCGAAAGCCCTAAGAATTGTAACGGGATCAATGAAGTCTAGTCCAATAAACGCACTTCAAGTGGAATGTTGTGATCCCCCTTTATATTTACGCAGACAGTTTTTGTGTGACAAGTTTCTGTTTCGTTCATTACAGTTTTATACTTATCCTTTATATTCTAAATTATAAATTCTTTCCCATTTAGTTGATACATCCCCATACTGGGCTCACAAAAGAATACCATGCTTAGTTGTCAGCTTTAGAAAATTTTTAGCCATTCAATCTCCTATACATAGACCTCAATACTTTCCCATTTTTTGCAATAGTTTTGAATCGCTTATTTTAGTACCCAATATTCACATGGATATAGGTCTTTCTAAAGGTGATAAAAACGCGCATATTAACTTTACTTTTATACTAAATGAACATTGGCTAGGTTGGCATCATATTTATTGTGACGCTTCTAAACACTCCAAACATTCGCCAGTAGGAATAGGAGTTTACCACCAACAATACAAAATAGTGCAGAAGATAAAATTACCGCCAGAATCCTCCATATTCACTGGAGAATGCTTTGGTCTTTTGAAGTCTTTAGAATATATTATATTATTGAAACTTAACAAAACAGTGATTTTTTCTGACTCAAAAAGTGCTCTCGAAGCACTTTTAAAGTTCCTTTCAGAAGTAATTCCAACAATGATGTTATACTAATGTGTAGAAATTTACTATATAAAATAGAAACTAATAAGTTGATAGTTCACTTTGTATGGATACCTAGTCATTGTAATATTCCGGGGAATGATAAGGCAGACCAACTGGCTAACGATGCAGTTATATGTGGGGATGTTTACCCGTATAAAAGTTTCTGTTGTGATCTGGCTTCTCTTCCCAAGAATTTCCTCCGAAGTTCCTGGGAGGAGACTTGATCTTTCAGTAGTCAAACTAAAGGTAGAAATTATAAAGCTATTCAGACTTCCATTCCTGTCAAACCGTGGTTCTTTACTTTAAAACTTGGAAAGCTTGCTTCATCTTGTATTATTCGGATGAGACTGGGACATGTTTGTTCTCCTGCCCATCTTGCTAGATTAGGGATTGTTGACAGCGATCTGTGCGTGTGTGGCTCTAATATTGGGGATTTAAACCATATCTTTTTTGCCTGCCCCTCCTACGATAGGTCCTCTTTCCTGTCTTCCCTAATATCTCTTCGTATTCCATTCCCTACTTCGATTAATACTCTTTTACATATGTGTAATATTGATATTTATAAAAGTATCTCTTTGTATATAAATAAAAATAATATAAAACTGTAAATATTTATTTTGTAAATATAGTTTGTAAATTATACTTTCCTGATCCTTCCCTTATACTCCGTTTTCGTTGTTTTTCCTATTCCGTTTCCCTACCTTTTAACTCTTCTTTTATAACCATTTGCCGTGGCTGTTGCACAAACCGTGCTATGCCAAAAACAGAAAAAAAAAGATGTTCCCAAGAATGTTAGGACGGCAAAATATTTTTGTCTGTATGTCAGTGCCTAGGTACTTTGAAACTTCTTAGCCAAGTGTGTAGTTTTTAGGGTTTCTTACGGGTAAAGACGGGACTTATTAAGACTCCGACGTCCGTCTGTCTGTCTGTCAACAGGCTCTTTCTCAAAAACCGTGATTGCTAGACTTGAGTTTTTTGCTCGATAATAAGAACGGCAACAGGTAGACGCTTAAAATACTCGCAGAATATTAGGCCTTTGACTGCCACAGAACTAGACACAATAGAATTATATTGTTTGGGGGTCACCGGTGACCACCATGGCGCTTAATGTAATAAGTTGTAAAATCACTTCAAAAATAGATTATATCTTATATTCTTATATCTATATAATTATGTCGTGTGTCGTTTTATCTATATAATGAAGTCGTGTTAGTATAATATAACTGAACTATAACTGCCTAGATTTTTCTGTGTATAAACGAACGATACCATTTAAGCGGTATAATCTTACTTTTTTGCATGTAAATATAAGATCATGTATCAAAAACTTTCTAAAAATTGAGCATATAATTCACACTACAGCATCATCATAGGATGCTATAATTCTCACTAAAGTTAACATTAATGAGGGTATCAAGTCTTTATTCAACCTATGTGGGTATACATGTACTCTAACTTACGCAAAAATAAAAATGTTGGTCGAATAATATTGTACCTTAAAAATAAGTATAAGTTCACACGGATGAGGTCGGCAACACTATACTTTGAATTATTTTCAGGCGCTCTTTTTTGTTCGTGGTGTCATGGTCGCCGGTACTAAAATGACGTGTTTGTGTGCTTGATTTTCGTTGATTTATTGCTTTGTTTTAAGCTTATCTTTTAGTCATGCCCTAAATGTTTGACAAATAGATATTCAAGTAGTTGCAACAGAAAGCCCGAAAATTGAAAGATATAGAGATTGAGGTTAGTTTTTCAGAGGGTTGACACAATGAATTTTAGGTACCTAATTTATTGTTTTATTATGCGATTTGCCTAACCTCAATATAATTTGTTTTAATATTATGTGTGTTGTGTTATCGTGCTCTCTCACTCTCGCGTGCAATGCAGCGTAGGTGGTAAATTATTCTGTTACCAATTTATTATGGATTTTTTTATATAACATTTGAATTCTATTTTTTATGTTTTGACTTTATCAGTATTAGCTACTGATAGTCCCATTTTATTTTTTGGCATAATGAAAAATTTATGGTGTGTAATTTATAAATGTACATAGTAAGTAATGTCATAACAGTATATTTTTCTGTTAACCTACAGTATTTTTAATGGGTACTTACTTTCCACTCAGCTTAAATACTAATTTCATAAAAATAAAACTATTAAAAAATCTTTTTTTTTAATTTCTTGTTTTCTCTTTAGTCACAACCCTAATGTTGACAAAAAGTAACACAGTCAAAGATGGCGATCTGTCATATTGCTTAGTATCAAATACAGCAATCTGCCATGCCTTTGGTAACAAAAATGCAAACAATAATTGCAAATTGTATTTATATTAATAACTTGAAGGCATGAGTTGAATATTACTAGAAACCAGCTTCACTATTAGGTTTTACTTATGATAATTCTTCAACTTATCAGGCAACATAGAAAGGTTTAACCGTTTTTTGTTAATTGCCACAAAGGACTTGTCCTCTTTTTGTATGGAGGCTGGTTTTTTATTTCAAGATATCACCAACCACCAATAACCTATATTTATCTACGCTACGCTATTTAAGCTACGAAAATATGAAACACGTCACTATAGAAAACTAAATTATAAACGCCTCCAATTTTGAGAAAAATGTGTTTTGTAATGAGGCATCATCCATTGTCATTACCGTAAACTGGGGTGGATAGAAACGTTTTCAACTTTTGAACCCAATTTTAAATATGTTTTAACTTAATTAGATGAAACAATTAGTTTTATATTATGAGTTAAATATAAATTTTCAAGTTTTTAATCAAAGGAAAACTTAAATTCTTTGTGATTCATGAAATCAAAGGAAAAATATACCTATTTTCTATTTACCCTTGAAATGGGTGAATGGAAATGAAAAGGGGGTAAATAGACCAAAATGCTAGGGTTGACAAAATTTACTACTGTAGCTACAATATTTACGTACTCAGGTGTAAAAAAAGAAAACATCTACGAAATATATTTATAACTTTTTTATTTTTGCAAGAAAGATTAACAACTTAAAATAAGTAGCTTCTTTCCAAAATCATCTATGAAATTTTCAAACAAAGTTTTCTATTCGTGTTTAACATTTTTTCGGCAAACACTACACGGGTATTACGGAATACATACCTATTTTACGTACCTAATTGGTTTCCCCGACGTTTCGAACTCATTGCATAGGCCGTGGTCACAGGATGACTGCTTGTGTAATAATATTTGCATTATAGATGGGTCGTCGACGTTTTTACAGTCGACGAAACTAGACCGTTAAATTTCGGTAATGGACTAGTCGATCAACTAGTTAAATTCGCCGACTAGTTAAATTGTCGTCTCGTCGACTATTATCGTCGAATTAAACGTTACAATTGACGATTAACTTAGACTAGATGACACGTTGCGGTTGGTTTGGTGTTTAGAAATTTGATTTTAATAATAAAGATCTTATTCCTCTTAGTTTAGAGTTTACTTTAGATAATTTCAACTGGAACGAATGACTCGTCGCGTCGACCCGTTGATTTGTGATAATAACGTACCTATTGCGTTAGAGTTAGAGTTTACTTTAGTTTGTTTCAACGAGAAGTAACGTAATAAGCGGCCACGTTAAAGAGTTGACGTTGCGTTGCGCGTTGATAAAAACGTGGGGACTACACGTTTAGGCGTTTACGAATTTAACTAGTCGATCAGAGAACGGTAGACCGTCGAAGCGTTGATTGAACATCGACGGTTAATTTAACTAGTCCGTCTATTTAACGCTCATGCCTAATTTGCATCATACCTTCTATAGCGCTTTCCTCCAGGTTCCGGCTTATACACGCGGGGCATTTTGCAAATAATCTATAACAAAAAAGAAAAAAATATATTTTGTGTTAGCAAAATGAACAAAAATGTAGTTTAGCAGCCCTAGCAATGTGATTTTTAATGACCCCATATGCATAACTTTTCACCCCTCAAGCATTTCTATTCTGCCTTTACTCGTTTCTATTTACCCCATACTTCGATTCTATTGACCCCTCAGGCGTCTTTTTTTCACCCCAAGATAAATCATTAATTGAGTAAAATAACTTTAAGGCAAAGGACTTGTCCATTAATGGTTTTTATTCGTCAATATTTCTAACCAGAATAAACTAAATATTTTATTTAAGAGTTCACAAAAAATAGCCTTTCTGCATAATTAATATATTTTTTAAGGCCTCCGATTTAGAGAAAAAATTAAATTAATTTTTCTCTTTGTCTGTACATAAACCGCACCTTCGCCTATATCAATTAACGCATGAAAAGAATTGACAGCAAAATTGACATTCCATTGACAGTAGTACCTATTATATAACCTGTGGTAGTACCTAGTAGTATTTATCCACCTGTGGAAAGGCAATGGTACATAGCCATACAGCCAGGAAATACAAGTAAGTGATCAATGGATAATGCCTGTTACAAAACATATTTTTTCTCAAAAATGAAGGCGTTTAAAATTCTGATTTCTATGGTTACGTGTTTCATATTTTTGTAGCTTAAAGATAAATATAGGTTTATTAGTGGTTGGTGATATCTTAGAATAAAAAACCAGCCTCCATACAAAAAGAGGACAAGTCCTTTCAATGAAAAAACATGTTTTGTTTTACTTACCTGTATGTTTACGTATTTTTTTTTATTGAAATACAAATCTATACACATACATTAAAAAAGAAAAAACTTAAAACTAAGCTATTTACACACTAGTAGTCAGGTATTTTATTAATAGGAAAAAACCTATAGATAAAATACCTGACTTAGGTCGCTGTCCCGTGGGAAGGTGCCCATAAGGCTGGCCACATTACCCCGTTGGATGGCCAGGCTTATCCGCGGGTTGAGGTATAGGCCAGCCTAATTAGCCGTAATTTATTGATTGCTGCCACTTCACGCAACTAAGTATTTCAAATCATTTAGTAAGCCAACACCAAATAAAAGTAAATTTTTCGACAGCTTAAATTTTCAACCGTTGAGTTGATCACTTTGACACATAAATTTTGTCATTCAGGAGCAACTTCACTTGTAATAATAGTGCTGCCACAATTCTGACAGTGTTGTAATATCTAAAAATCATCAAAACTGCCAAATTTACGCAACAGTGTGAGCACAATAACGCGACGAAGAAAAAGACGTATTTTTTCTTTTCCCCCCTTGAATTCTATTCTCCCCATTTTACGGTACTTGTAATATTTGAGATCAGTGAGTGACAGTTGCCTGAATGGATACGTCTAGAGGCAGTAAAACTGATATAAAAAATACAGTGACAATGTGACATTGGTTGATCTCTCTACGTATGAATGAGTGAGTGCTACCTTTAGGCATAACTTTGTGCTACGTGTGAATTTTGATTTGATGGAATATTTCATCGTTTAGTAGGTTTTAGTTTACTATTTACGTGTTTATTTCTTATGCTCAGAAAGCTCTATAACAAAAATGGACATGAGAGCTGCAAAACTGGCATTAGCAAGGAAAAAGGTTGGTAAATTTAATTTTATGATGTACGATCTCATTTCTCGTTGCTTTTGTTGAATCCGGATAAGGCTGCTTCTTTACTAGAGATATGCTTGTCAGATTCATTTTGTGGATATGATAAAAATTCATTGCTACATGTCATTGTCTCATCATGAATGTTTTCTGTTTTTTGGAAGGGATTTACATTATGCTTCCACGAATTAAAGGAGGGTTGGAAGGAATTTACGTTATGCGTCCACGAATAAAGAGGTGGGGGGGCTACCCCCCTTGCATCCCTCCCCCCTCTAGAAAAATTCTAGTTTTTGAGAATTGAATTTTTGAAAATATTTTTTTCTAACCCCTATGCTATTTATTATATATAATAAGAAATTGCATTAAATGCATGGGGAGTCTCCCCCTCCCCCCGTGATGGTGTGAAAAAAAGAAACCTAACCCTTCAGAAACCTATTTCCAGCGAAGTTGTTTTTATAAAAAATAAATAAATAAAATAAAATAACATTTATTTCAGGCATCTTAGCCCATAATTCTACATAAAAATTAAAAAATTAAAATTAAAACACATATAAAATCGTTAACAAATCATTCACACCAAATTGAACAAGCACATCAAGAGCCCACCGCCGCCACACCCGTAGATATGGCAACATGTCTGTTGCAGCAGTTCCGGATGTAGGGGCAGTCGACTCTATCAGCGATCATCTTCAGGACTGTATTGGGGCTGCCCCGAACCCTGCGCACCAACGACCAGCACCGCTTGCGCATAGTCGTGTGGAAACAGTCCGTGCGCGCCGCCACGAACATGGCCGAGGCGCTGCAGTAGCGGGGCAGCCCCAGCACGGCCCTCAGGGCGTTGTTGAACTGCACATGAAGGGCATTGTACACTTTCTGCGAGTAGTTGGCCCACAGAGCACAGGTGTATAGTGCAGTACAGTATGCTCGAAATAAAGTGATCTTTACGTCGACAGAACACTTCTTAAACCTGCGAGCCAACATGTTGGCTCTTCGTGACAAGGCCCTTCTCTCCCTATCGATATCAGCATGGTCTCTGAGATCAGCAGTTACCATGTGCCCTAAGTATTTAAATTGAGTCACTCTATTCAAAGAAATACCGTTTAGTGTGACAGGTGGTATAACTTTTGGACATTTGGCACTACTGGTCTCAAACACCATGAACTGACTTTTTGTGACGTTGTATTTAAGGCCGTGATTATGCTCTGAGCATAATCTTCACAGACCCTCATCAGCTTATTCAGCCCGCAGACCAACGCGCTCAGCAGCACCATATCGTCAGCATAACTCAAGTTATTGACACACACATCGTCTACATGGCAGCCGACATGCATGCTGCTGAGCGCGACAATCAGTGCGTCCATGTAAATGTTGAACAACGTAGGTGAGGTCAGTCCGCCTTGTCTCACACCACATTCCATTCGGTAATGCTCCGACATTGCCCCCGCCCACCTGACGCTATTAATCTGGTGTGCATACCAATAATGAAAAATATTTATCAGTTCTTTAGGCAATTGTATACTTTTCAACTTCTCCCATAGGATGTCATACGCAACCAGATCAAATACCTTGGACAAGTCGAGAAAACAGGCGTTCTGCGAGCCGTGTAATATCTGACGGTGTGCTTAAGGCACAGTATTGCACTTTCAGTAGATAGCTTGGGTCTAAAACCAAACTGGTTATCGTGCAAGTTTGTATATTTATTCAGCTGCGCGTTAAGGAGACCGTTAAATATCTTAGCTATTATCGTGGCTAAAGAGATAGGTCTATAATTCCCTTTATCAGCCAAGTCACCTGTTTTATTTTTAACTACTGAGACCACAACCGTTCTCATGAGATCTGCCGGCAGATGGGAGTGACTCACACACAGCGAGTAGAACATTGCCAGTACACAGGCCGCATGCGTACCGGCATGCTTCAAGTGTTCCACACTCAAGCCGTCATGCCCCAGAGATTTGCCTGTGGTCATGTCCTTAATAACGTTAGCGACATCTTTTGCAATAAATCTGATACTAACTTTGCCGTGTAGTATCTCGGTATTGTGTGACTCCGCTACGGCCAGAGGAGATCGCACAGTTTTCGCCACAATTTTTGCCACAATTTTCATTTCCTCATCTCCGGCGCGTCGGAAAGTGCAGCCTCTTTGCCCTTACGTAATGGCTGCTCTCCCTCCACGCCTCCGGCTTTGGAATTGCACTCTGGTATCGGGCAGACAAGTACTATGGCCAAAGGACCACAGCGAGTCGGGGTTAACGCAATTCAGGCATAATACCTACTTATGAATTGATGGTTAGCTTTGCACCAAAATCGTGGAGGCATAATCTAAATGTGAGGCTAGTATCTTGGATAACTAAGCTAATTTGTTTATTAGATTTTGGTAACAGGGTATCTTCAACTACTAGGTCTATCACTTGCACAAGGGTTTAGCTTCCATCCAGTTTCAGCATTTTGATTTTTTCAAAATTTGAGTATTATTTGAATTTGAGTATTATATTTGCTCTGTGTGCGATGACAGCGCCATTAGTGACCACAATTATTTTGGACTTGCAATTTTCATTCATATTGTGTGTTGTGGATTGGGTGCAAACGAAGTGCAAGTTGTGTTAAAAGAAAAGAAAATTAAATTTAAGGAATGGCAAAGAGTAGCAGATGGAGATGAAATTCTAAAAACAGAAAAGAAGAACGAATATGTAGAATGGAAGAAAAAAGCCAAAAAAGCCGTTGCAATAACAAGGGCGAGAGCGCAAGATGGACTTTACCGTGCCCTACAGGTCAAAAACAACTTTACCGTATTGCTAAGGCTAGAGAAAGGAAAGCTAGAGATATTATACATATGAAATGCGTAAAGGATGAAACAGGACAGGTTCTCTCGGGTGATAATGAAATAAAAGAGCGATGGAAGGACTACTTTGAAAAGTTGATGAATGAAGAAAATAACTGGAACGGCATACTGCCGAACGTCTCTACCAACGTTGGATTAGTAAGAGAAGTGAGTGTAGACGAAGTGGAAATGGCAGTTAATAGTATGAAGAGAGGGAAAGCAGTGCCTGATGGCATACCAGTCGAAGTATGGAAGTTGCTAAGAGTAGATGGATGGAAGTGGTTGGCTTTATTCTTCAATAAGTTGTTGCATGAGGAAAAAATACCCGATGATTGGTGCAACAGCCTATTGGTACCAATCTTTAAAAATAAAGGAGACGTGCAGGAGTGCAACAACTATCGGGGAATAAAGCTAATGTCATGTCCCCGCCTTGCTGAACGGTTCCTGTGGCAGTTCTTTGCCTTTACGGTCTCCTGGTCTTCTCCAGACACGGACACGTCGGTTATCTGGATGAGTACTGATTCGCGATTTGTCAACGAGACAGTTTTGCCAAAGCTTCGATTATGGACACTTTCCGGACCAGCTTAAAATTGCTTTAATAAAACCACTCCTTAAAAAAGACGACCAAAAAAATTCCTTCTAACTATAGACCAATCGCATTGTTACCCACATGTTCGAAAGTATTCGAAAAAGCTATGTGCAACAGACTTTACTCATTTTTAGAAAAGTATAATGTTCATGATGACTGCCAAAATGGATTTAGAAAGTCCAGATCGACCACACTCGCAGTGTACAAATACATACAAACGGCTGTACAGCACATCAACGATAAAAAAATTACAATAGGCCTGATTCTTGATATAAGTAAGGCATATGATCGTGTACCTTATGATAAATTACTTCAAAAGTTATACAACTCAGGAATACGTGGACAAGCCTACAGGTGGTTTCAATCTTACTTACACAACAGAACGCAAATAGTACAGATTCAACACTATAACAGCACCACAAACGAGATAGAAAAAGCACAATCCGCGGTCAAACACCTAAGCGGATTGATCCCTCAAGGGAGTGTGTTAGGCTGCGTGCTTTTTCTTCTCTACATCAATGACCTCCCAAAATACCTAAATAAGGAAACCATACTTCCAGTTCTCTTTGCTGACGATATATCTTTACTGATTAAAACGGAAAACAAAGATACAAACCATAAAGATTGACACACTTAATACTGTTGTTGACTGGCTTGAAAATCATAATTTACAAATTAACTTCAAAAAAACTAAAATAATGCATTTCCGACCATACAACACTAAATCTTTAGACTTAAACATTAACTTTCAAAATGAAAATTTACAGACAGTAGAAGAATTTAACTTATTAGGCTTAAATATAGATACCCATATAAACTGGAAATCACACATAGACAAAATTAAATCAAAATTAAATAGATTTCCATACGCTCTCTTTGAAATAAACAGAAGTACAAACACGGAAGCTGCCCTTTCTGCTTATCATGCATATGCCTACTCCTGGCTTAAATATGGAATCATTATGTAGGGTGACAGCGTAAACGCGGAAGATGTATTTCTATTACAAAAAAATGCATTAGAATAATTTGTCAAATCAAAAATACACAAAGCTGGAGGCCATATTTTGTTAAACTTATGTATATTTGTTGTTAAAAATATGCACCTATTCAAAAAAATTCAAGATACCTATAGTATAAATACACGTAATAAAAATAACCTTTCTCTAACATATTCAAGAATTAAAATGCTTAATTGTAGCCCACACTATATGGCCATAAAAAATATAATAAAATACCAATAAACATAAAAAATGAAACTAATATAAAACTCTTTATAATGAAACTAAAGGTTTACTTTATTTCTAAATGCTTTTACTCGCTAGGAGAATTCTTTGAAAAATAGGATTTTGGTCTAAGCATTTCTTCTTATGTCAGGGTCTTTTGCAAAAATAAAGAAGGTAAAATATAAGCACAAAAGTTATTTTTTATGCCTACTGAAAAGCTGTTTGATGACTACTTCCTATTGTTAGATTTAGTATAATTATTTATTTGCCTATATTTAGTTGTAGTTACCTAAATATGTATCATTCATCATACCCAATTATAGGTATACTATAATAATACCTACCTAATAAATGGCTATTAACTAGTTTATAAGTACTACAATTGCAATACCCTGAAAGGGTAATTAAGTTGAAAGTTCACTGTTATTATTTAAGACCAATGTAACACTTAAATTGCAATAAATTGGTTTGATTTGATTGATTGATGTTTTCTTCTTCATCTTCTTCATTCTGCCGAAGCCTAGCCCACTTCAATCTCTGTCGTTGACGTTGCCGGGAATTTAGAGGCGCTCGCCAAGACCTCCATGCTCGTAATCCAGGCTGGTGAAAGCAATTCCGAATTGTCTGAGTGCTAACTTCAAGCCCAGAGGCGGCCCGAACTTATGCTTTTATTTTAGTAGTGTTGATTGTTGGGTCACGGGCTGCCAGCAATTTAATATAGCGCTTTTGGGCAGCAGTCAAAATAGTTGGGCGACCACTGCGGGGTCGGTCAGCTAAATTACCCGTAAGCTATATCCCGTGGTACCTCTGTAACGTGGTCACGACACAGGATTGGGATATAGCAAGTCTGCGTGCTATATCTCTCGTGATGTATCCTTCTTCCCTCAAAGTTACTATTCTTGCTCGTAAAACTTCTGATAATCCTCTTGGCATTTTTTCAATCACAACTTTTTGCGAAAAAGTATTTAAAATCCGTAAAAATTGACTAAATCAGATTTCTGAGTGAGCGTGAGCTATGACTGAAAGCCTTTTTATATGGAAAAACAATTAAACTGTTTTATTGTTTTGTATTCTATGTTTAAATAAAAAATCTTAAAAGAAGAAGAATTCATAATATAATCTGCCGTAACAAAAAAGATTTAGATTTTTCAAAGTGATCGTAAACTTTTTTGATGTATGTCTGTTACATCAAGTCTTTTAATCTACTAAATTAATATTGTTGTTTAACTCAATATAATAAGTACCTATACAAGAGATGACATCTTTTTATTACATCCACTTAGATTCATATTGATCACTTTTTTGTCATGTTGCTCTTCTCCCATTATCACATACCTATCAAGATAAATGGTTTCTTTTCTGTCATAAACACCACTTTCAAACTTATTAAATGTATGTTTTTTTAATGTATCCACTTGTAATAGCTTTTATCCTATAATAAAGCAAAAAACTCATTTCTTGCCTTGTCATTTTTTGTCACACCACACGTCCATCTCAACATTTTCATCCATCTCCACTGCATGCAGTCGTTTTTCATCCATCTTAATAACAATATAATAAGGCAGGTCTAATCATAGTTTTCAAAATTTTCCATTCAACCTTATGGGATTGAATCCTATGGTTATTATTAATTAATTTATGTAAATGACTATTTTTCTAGCTCAAGGATCATCAGGAGAAAAAAATAAATACAACCTCTATTCTCTCAACTGAGTCTAGTTTGACACAGGAAATCGATAGTTCAAGTGGATGTGGAAATAATATACAAACTGAGTGTATTGAAAATCATGATGATAATAAAAACATGCCAAATGTAGATGTAACTGAACCTAAAAGCATTGATTTACATATGACAGAAATACTTGTATCTAATAAACGAAACTTGGAGGATAAATTAGCAGAACTACAATTAAAATTTAGTGAATTGGAGTCAGCTTACGAAGCTGAAATTAAAAACCATAATTCTTCAAAACAACAAGTGTTATTTTTGCAAAGTGAATTGAAAGATTTAATTGACAAATATGGAACCGCTATGGAAAACAAATCACTACTGGAAAAAAACATTCAAGAGTTAAAAGATGCCAAAACATCATTGTTTGATGATAAGAATAATTTAATGGAGCAACTAGACTTTACAAAGTCAATTCTAACAACTAAAGAGGCTGAAAACACCAGTCTTCAGAATCAATTGCATCTTCTCCATAATGAATTTGATTTTACAAAATTGCAATTGCAACAACTTACTGGTGGATCAAATGTTTCTCTGGCCCCAAGTAATTCTAAATCAGATCAAATTGAAGAATTATTACAAAAAATAAATAACTTGGAAGAGTTGTTAAAAACAACACAAAAAGAGAGAGACCAAATTAATCTTCACTATGAACAGTATGTCAGAGAGTTAAATGAGCAGTTAAAGTCAGCAATGTTGAAAAATGAAGATTTCACCAAGGAAATTCATAAACTTTCTACTCGAGAGACTAGTCTCATTGAGCAAATAAGTGAAATGGAGTTAAGACTTCAAAGTTTTCAAATACAAAAAGTTGAACCAATTAATACCATTAGAGAAAATGAAGAATTAATAGAAATACAAAATAAATATATAAATGCCCAAGTAAGTGCTAACTACCAAATCGTTAATTATCGGCTTATTCATACTATATCAATACACAATGTGTTGAGACAAGCATTTTTTTCTCTCAGTAAGCGTTTTCGGTCTTTGAGCATAACATATACGGGTTACCTACGCCATCTCGCATACCAATTGATCGAACACTGTACGTCGAAATTATTTGAGTAGCTCATGATCCTACTCAAAGTGCGGCTGTCCAGTCCACCCAGTTCCAGTGGCCGCTTTTTTCCTTGGTCCAAGCTCCATACTAATTTGCCCACTCTCCTTTCGGAGTTTCGGACGATAACCTTTAGATGCATTATTCCCCTCCTAAATAAAAAAAAATATATAGTATGTATTAATATTAATTGTTTTTTTAATTATTCAATTGGTAATAAAAACTACATCTTGCACTTGTGACGCTCAATCAAATACGGAACGCTACTTTGCGCGATACGCACTTAACTAGTTTTTAGCATTATTTTGAGAAGATTCTTATTGCTGTAGGACATGGAGGAAGTAACTTGACAGTATTTCTTTCATATTCCCACCCCACACTGAGCTATTCTTTAAACAAATAAATTAATTCACCGAGATCTGTAATACATATAACTGACTTAATTTTTGTTATTTCAGAATGAACTACAAGATACTACCAAGAAGTATGAAGAACTTTATCGCTTGTACATCGAGTGTCAAAATACAGTTCAGCAACTACAAGAACAAATAAATTCCAATAACAATCATGACAACATTAGCATTGCAAAATTGACAGCTGATATTACCAGTGATAAAATTGCTGCTCAGAGAGCTACTGAACAAAACAAAAAGTTAAAAACTGGTATACAAGAACTGGAGGAATCCTTTGTTAAAATGGTCAGTAGATTATTTATTATCACTTATTTAAAGTAAACCTAAACTTCAAAACTGTCGTTAAAGAGATTAAACTGTTCTCAAAGAGCTATAAGCAGAGACTGACAACTCATCCTAACGCTCTAGCGGTGAAACTACTTACAGTCAAACACCCAAAAAAACTCAAACGAAACCACATTGTCCAACTGGACTTGGAATAAGTAAATAAATAAATTGTTTCAACAAACACACCAATTACCTAGCCCCAAACTAAGCGTGAGTTTGTGCTATGGTGACTAGGATAACGGAAAGAAATACTTAAATACATATAAACATCCATGACTTAGGTACAAATGCTTGTGCTCATCACACAAACATTTGCCCCTTGCGGGATTCGAACCCGCAACCGCCTGGTTTAGAAGTCCGTTGCGCGAACGACTACACAAGGGTAAGGGTAATAAGGGTTGATGGATCGCCCGTCTCACCGATAATTTTGACTTCCACACATTTGCTTAAAGATTTGTTTCTGATTGCAGATGAAATTATATTTTTAAAAAATCTTATTTATCTTCTACTTTTAATCAAGCAATTCTTGTATATTTAAACACTAATAAATTCGGATTATCATTCTTGAAACATTGAAAACCCACACTTAACACTTGAAAAAAATACTCTTAAGCTTTCTTGGAGCCATCTTTGATTAGTCAACAAACTAATAAACGTAATGAATGATAAAACGGCAAAAAATGTTTATTATCTGACAGCCAAATTGTTAAGAATTTTCCACCTGTCTTTGAAGGCCGATTTCACCCAAAAATAGCCTATTCAGTGCTATTATGAATGATTATTAAAGCTGAGACTGGGAAATTTTTGGAATCTACTATAAAACAATAAAGTCACCTTTTTTGATTTTTAATTTAAATTTGAAATTTTAAGTCATTTTCGTAATTTTCGTCAAAGTTAAGAATCTGATTATTTCAGGTATAAAAGTACAACATAAGAAGCTGCTAAAAAGAAATCTAAAAAAAAATAACTTGTTTTATAAAATATTTTTTTACTTATTTTATAAAAAAAAACATACATGGGGGTGATCCGGGTACCCCAGGAGGTACTCTATCTCTGGACTTCCGCTTTACCATACTTTTTGGGATACCCTGTATTTGTGATCTCTCAAACGATATTACGATTTTGCTGAAATTTAGTAGTGGGGGTTATCGGGGGTGAAAATTCAATCTAGATTAGTCTTATGTTTCGGAAAACGCGTGTTTTCAAGTTTTCATGCGTTTTTCTTTCACATTGTTCGACGCAGAATACGGTCGCTAATTTCGCACTGGTCAACATGATCGTCGTGGCGCAGTGCGTAACACGTGGGACTAAAAAGTCTAAAGACGTGGGCTCGAATCGCGCTCGGTGACCATAAAAAATTTTTCCTTGTGTTTTTTTGGAACCTATTCAAGTTTTATAACATTTTTTTTGGTTTTTAAACAATGCTTAAGAATAATATAAAGCTTTTATTATTAAATAGTAGTAACCGAGAAAAGCTCAGGTCGCCCAGGTGTATTACGTTCATATAACATATCATACTTATAAGCGACCGGCTTATCTGAGACCCCGCCTGCAGGGTATGTGGGTGCGGGGGTATCGATAAAAATTGATAGGATTTCGATTCTATTTTTATACCTCGAAAATCATCGACTATAAGAAGTGAGATCTATCACGAAACTAAGTTCTTACAAAGCCCCTTATACCATAGCTTCTGTATTTGCCACTCAATAATGCGGTTGGCAAGTTTTTACCCGCCAATATTATTTTTTAAGTTTGATTACGTTGAGTTACGTTACGTCTTTAAGTTAATAAGTATTAGAATAAGTGTCGAAGTTAAGAAATTAATTAATTTTAGTTCAGGTCAATCAAGAAAAGGCTACGTGAAAAGTTGCCAATGGTATAAGGGGCTTTGTAAGAACTTGGTTTTGTGATAGATCTCACTTTTTTTATCAGCGAAACCGTTATTAACATTTATGTTTTGAATGGGATTTTTGGACGGGATGATTGTTTGGGATCGTTTCTTTTTTCGCAACGATAAAGCCTCTTCTAAGCGCTATATCTCATAGTTGCAACCACTGAGAGCAGGCAGTCGGACATATTTCACATCATGGGATCGCCCTTTATCCAATAGAAACAAAACTTACCGTTTTCATGATCGAAGTATCAGCAAAGTGGGTCAAGATTCAGTTGGTTCGATTGTAATTAAATTAAACGCTTTCAAGGGTGTCATTAACTAAATTATTTTTAAATTTCAGACTCAAGATAAATTGGAGCTTACAGAAAAGTTAGCTGCCGAAAAATATTTGAATAGAGAGTTGACAATAAAATTAGCAGAGTTTGAAGAAAAGAGTAAAGACCTGCATATTAAATTAAGGGCTAAAGACGAAGAAATGATACGATTACAAATGGTCTACCGAGATTTAGAGAAAGACATTGAAAATAATTATTGTGCTGCTGGCACAGAAAAAGCTGCCCATGCTGATCATGAAGAAAACTTAAAAGAGACAAGTGAACTGTTACAAGATAATGTTGGTAACAGCGAAATATTAACGTGTAGCGCCAATAACAATATTTGTCTTAATGAAGCTATAAAAAGCTGTGAAAAAGAGAATATTCCGAAAGAAGATGCTATGCTAAAATTGCAAGAACGCTTTATGAAAATTATGGGAGAAGTGGCTGATCTATCAGATGAAAAGCATAGATTGGAACACATTATACTTCAGTTGCAAAATGAAACTGATACGATATGTGAGTACGTAGCGTTGTATCAACAGCAAAGAAGTTTATTGAAAAAACGAGACGAAGAACGAAATGCTCAGATAAAACTATTCCAAATTGAATGTGATAGACTTAAAACTCAATTAGAAGAGTTGAGCCGAATTATTTTAAAATTTGCAGTAGACAAAGAGTTATCTGTATATTTTCAAGTAGAGCATCGAAAAAATGACATGGAAAAAATAAGAACCTTGCTTTTTAACTTAAAAAACAGCACACTAGTTGATCCAAAAAATAACTTAGAATTAAGTAATGTGTATCCCTGCAATTGTTGTTCAGGTAATCTTATTGATGTGTAGATAATAAAAAAAATCACTTTAATTACTTTAACCACCTTAATTATTTTAATTACAAATAACTTTAATTACTTTAACAAATAATTTCATTCACCTATTTTATTTCCACTGCCTACAATCGAAATATTTATCTGCAGATATTTAGCTCAAACTAAAATAAATATCTGTAGGTAGGTTCTTATCTATAGTCGGACAAGTTCGTGCGAGACCTTTCTGCGGTCGCCAGAGGAGCGAAAGGCGAGCCACGCACGCTAGATGTC
Source organism: Pyrausta nigrata (assembly GCA_949316185.1). Lineage (NCBI taxonomy): Eukaryota > Metazoa > Arthropoda > Insecta > Lepidoptera > Crambidae > Pyrausta > Pyrausta nigrata. The sequence continues at coordinate 11,751,376 of OX438938.1, forward strand.
AGCAGGTGACAGGTGATGTTGCGGTGAATTTTCATTAACAATCGCGTAGATTGGCGACTCCTTGCCCGCAATTAGTTTTGTCTGATACTGCTATAGCACGGTAACGGCACGCACGGTCATTACAGTGGTGTACATCAGTAGGAACAGTGTATGATGTATGTGTTACCGGCAATGTGTATAATGCAGGCATTCTATACAATACCTAGGCAATGTATAATGTCTGGCGCCGCACCATGTATGAAATATTATGAATACTTATTATTGTCCATTGTTGCACTTTACCAAGGTAATGCATACAATGCCTCGGTATTTTAGTTACCTATAAAATACCAGCTGGTCCACCGGCAATATATAAAAACGAACAAATTGGTTCTGGCGCTTCGCCGGTGATGGCAGGCGAGTGTATCTTCCCGCGTAGGTAGCAAAAACGTACCTACGCGCGGCGATCCTTTGTACCTACGCGGGGAGATACACAGGCCTGCCAAGGGGTCGCCGCGCGTAGGTACGTTTTTGCTACCAACGCAGGACGATACACAGGCCTGGCGTAAGTAGCTTCTTGTGGCAGTCAACCCTATCGCGTTGCGTGATAGTACGTCACGGAATAGGTTTAGTGTATTATGAATCATATTCCAGAGTTATAAGAATGAAATTATCTTGCAATGTATTTCTGTAGGTGTCTACACGAAAATGTGCTTGAGTCTGCGGCGAACTGAATTACACCATATCGTTGACAACATTGAGTAGATTTCTTTGAATTTCATTGCAAAGTCAAACTTCTGTACGGAGTACTATTACCTACTTATTCTATGGTTATGGTACGGTTACCACTTTAGGTATTGTAGAACGGTTTCTAACCTAACTTAGAGAAATTAAAAATCGCTCGCATCTCAAAAACGCTACGTGCTAGCGTAAAACTGACATTTATTATTCACAAAAATGTTTTTATCAAATGTTATTGATTCAAATTATATATAAAAAAACCGGCCAAGTGCGAGACGGACTCGCGCACGAGAGGGTTCCGTACCATTAACTTACTACATTAGCAAAGAAAACACGTTTGTATGGGAGCCCCTATTTTTTTTTTTAATTTTAATTTAATTATTAATCTTTCAAGTGAATTACAACAAAGTATTTTGTGAATATTTTAAGCGTCTGCCTGTTGCCATTATCAATATCAAGAAAAAAAGGCAAAAAAAAAACGATTGTTGTATGGGAGCCCCCTTAAATAGTATTATTATTTAAATTTAACTATTTATTTTTAAAGTGAATATACAACCTAATATTCTATAAATATTTCAAGCGTCTACCTGTTGCCGTTATTAAATAGCGAGAAAAAACGGTTAAAAATCACGTTTTTTGTATGGGAGCCCCCCTTAAATATTTATTTTACTCTGTTTTTTGTTATAGCGGCAACAGAGATACATCTGTGAAAATTTCAACTGTCTAGCTATCACGGTACATGGGATACAGCCTGGTGACAGACAGACAGTGAAGTAGTAGGGTCTCGTTTTTACCCTTCGGGTACGGAACCCTAAAAAGGAACCTACCTAGTACAAGGTAAGCACGAATTTTATTGCCTGCTCGCACGGCTCCCCCTGCTGTATGCAGCTGGTAATTTGTATAAAAACGAGAGCGGCGTTTTTATACAAATTACCAGCTACATACCTAAAAATAAATTATATTTTCATCTCTCCTGTTCGGAAAGTTGAACTTTCATGTGTCGATAGCCGGGCGGAAAATAGCTTCTCCCTCCCTAGGGTGGAAAGTAATTTAGTTTTAATTGTTACGATCAGTCACGCCACGGAGTCCCAGATAATTGAGTCACACATCCACATCATATTCTTAACATTACTAACAAAAAATTACATATTTGAACTTAGCTATACATTAAACGACGTAATATAGGTACGATATTAAAAAAAAACCATACAATTGGTCCAATTTATAGTCATTACCAAAAATCGACATTTAAAAAAAATCGGCTTCACGCCATAATAACCACGTAAGGTAAGTGTGGACCCACTATTGCCCAAAGTTGGAAATCAACACTTCCAAAAACTAAAGTTGTCTGGTTGCGTTCCACACTTGCCGTCGGCGACGACCGCACCCCCTTGCGCCTCTCGCTACTATGCTCTATGCCGCTCGTGGACCAGTTGAAACGCCAAAATTCCAAAGCTGTTTATTGAATGGGTTAGGAATAAATTATGAACGTGTGACCGCCAAAAAACGGCCCTCGGAGAATCACTCGGAAGAATCGATTTTGTAAAAAAAGTTCAAGTTTTTTGTTTTACGCGATATAATCGTTATTTTTCTATGAACGAGTAAAAATATTGTTCAAGAAATGAATTCCTTGTCCTGGAATTACACGGAAATGAAAATAAACACGACCTATTTGCTAAACTTTTGGTGATAAGGACGTCAGAGTGCAGCAAGGTAGATGGGCCTTTCCCCCCTCCCCCAACCTACCTGCAGGGGAGTGCCACATGGGTGCCGGGCTAAATCAGCTCAGATGACCACCAGGTACGTCTGTGCCAAGCGGCTTCCTTTGTTGAAGATCTGCAAGGTTGACGTCACTAAATACCCTACTAACAAACGTAGTCCCCTGTTTTCTCCCTGGATAATGGCTAAAGGCAAAACTTGTTTTTACCGTGTAATTTACATTTACGTTTTCTATTTTTCGTTTTTTCTTATATTCAAATAAACAAAGGAAATGTGAGCCTTCAAAAACTAAGAAAATTGTTTCAACCTTAACTATTAGACGGTCGCCTGAAAAATCTATGCAAATAACGCTAAACCTAAAACATAGCTGAGCATAGTCCAAACCTTTGATCAATTATTTCCGAAAAAAATATTATCATTGGTCAAATTTTGCACGAGGAAATAGGGGACTTCGAAATTGGTCAAATGTAAGAAGCAATTTATCGTCAGAGCTCATTTGTCCCTTTCATGCTTGGGCTGCCGCCCATTGATTTTGCAACATTTTATTCAAATGCCACGTGACCACGTTTTCTCTTAATTAACAGCCCTAGCGCGATCGCCGTGCGTATGTGTGTGCAGGTACGAAAAGTGAAGTACATACAATACATACATACAGGATACAGGTGTTTGTCTTCTGTACTACTGTCTGTTTTGTGGTCCGACCGCCTAAATGGGGTAGGTATATGGGTGCGGGACTCTATTACGGTATTCTGCAGAATTTGGATCCAACTTCTTTTTCCTATAATATTCCTACGTTTAAAGTACGATATTGAATGATATCGGTACGATGCTGAGTGTAGTGAAAGCAGGTACCGACTTATAGTCGGCAATACTTATTTGTAGTGGGTAACGTTGGTAATGAGTCGGCGACTACTCGTGTTAATATTCTTAAAAAGAAGGTGATTGAAATGAAGTTGGAATCTTTACCGTTGTTACTTTTTACTAGAGAATTTGTTTTAAAGTTTACTTTTAGTGCAATCTGGAGTATAATAGAAAATTAGCTTAAAAGATAGAACTTACTTGTAGTCAAAAAATATATAAATAAATCACTAAAGATAGATCAACATTCGAAATGCGGATATTGTTGTCAATTTGAAATAAACATTTTAAATAAAAGCTACAGATATAAGATAAATGGACTTAAATCCAGAAATTAAATAAAATCAATTAATAATCTTTCAAAAATACAATCTAGAAATAGGATAAAGCCCTCTATTTTTTGCACCTACGAGCAGAAACACCATCATATCCATGTCAACCGAACTCAATCGCAAGCAGTGATCGGCTTGGCTGACTAGTCGGCCGATTAATCTGCCATTCTGCAGCCGGCCCATCTCTAGTTAAAAGCTGTTTGCAAGTGCTGACTAATTTTATGCCCGAAGATACTACGACTCCTCTTGAGAATGTGATCTCGAGTATGACTCCCACAAAGCGGTCGCATTCGCAACTATCAACACGAGCGATCGCTAACTGCGTAGTTGACTGACAAGAATGCGCCTACCACCCGCATAGCTCACGTCCCCATCCTCGTCTACCCCTGTAACCCGCAGGCGAGAACTGTTACGCGGCCGGACTATAGTAAGAAGCACTTTTCTATAAACTGGCTATTTTTGCAGTTATTACTTAATTAAATTGAATTTCCCTTACAAAAAATAATCGATTGTGTCATCCGGTGGGACTCGAACCCACGTCCCTTCGCTTAAGCGAACCTTAGTTAAGCGAAGGGACGTGGGTTCGAGTCCCAAATCTTGCAAAATAATTGCTTTAGTTATAAAAATAATTATTAGTAATTACCAAGTTTAAATAGTTTCTACGGCACAGCAGCCTCCGATTTTTGAGTATTATTGATAATTTCCACGAAAACAGCTCACTTAGAAAATTTTGTGATATCTCATCACATTAAAAATTGTAAAAGCACAGAATCATGATCCACCGTCAGACCTTTAAGTATCAATATTAATTAATTAAATAAATTAGTATATAACAAATCAACAAAATAATAATAAAAAGATTAACGAATAACATTATAAAAACTAAATTAACCCCTTATTGCATGGGTGGGATCATGGATTTTAATGAAATTTGGACAGTGTGGAACTTGAGATGCACAACTCAGGAAAAAAATGACAACAATTTTTCGGAAAAAAATTCTGAAAATCCAAACACCCATATTTATCATCTCATGCAATTCGGCATACATTTTGTTGTTTTCCAAATATGTCATAGCATGCAGTAGTGGAATGGAATAAAAGCCAGCACAATGTGCAATGATTAATACCTATGTAAATAAATCTACTTTTGATTGCAAATGATGAAGTACCTATATCAAGTTGTCACAAAGTACTGAAATTTTAGCAAAATCTTTCTAGGTAGGTTATAATAATATTCGAACTTGTAAGCTAAAAATGACCAAAACCCTGTTTAAAATTGTGTTTTACTTAAAATTTTCGTAAGCAAAATGATGGTATTTATTTTGATTTTAGTGCAATATAATTATGACAAAATAAGTACTATCAAAAGCAATACTCTTGCAAAAATCATGCAATACTGCATACTATGCCATATATGAATTTTAGTGTTTTTTTGCTGTACTTGCACGTTCTGGAACGTTACTTTAAAGCCAGTTTTCTAAAAAACTACTTGAGGAAACTTACATGTTTATTCATTTCTAGACTATTCAAGAACCTATTTCTTAGGACTACCCGAAGCATTTGCAATTTTAAACGTAAAACTCACTGAAAATCGATACTGAAAGAGCAAGACCACTCCCGTCGACTGTAAAAAAAAACTGGCATATATTTTTTTTCACTAGTGCAGGACATATTTAATGTAAAATGTATTTATCGGTTTTTAGATATGAGGTGTCCACACTAACAAATTTTATGTCAAATTTAAATTGTGGACGAAAAACTGAAACTGCCCGATACGGCATCACATGCAATAAGGGGTTTAAAATTTAATAACATGCAAGGGACACAAAAATAATACAATCTGATTGAGGTATGTGTATGTATCATCATTAAATATTTATAGCAACTCCACGAGAAAGAGTAATTTACTACTTAATTTAACTAGAAGTACGAGTAGGTACATATTTGGTATTGAATATCTTATAATATAAACGCGTTAAGTTATCACAAAACTCTTTGAAGTAATACCTATAGGGTCGTCGACAAATTATGTCACACATTAATATGAGGGGGCGTACCAAGTGTAACATTGTGTGATAACGATATGTTATGCTCTATGACGTCACATTAATCTTATTTCCTTATAAACTCAACTACTAGTTTCATGTCCTTGATTTTAAGCAAGGACCCTTTTGGGTGGCTGGGGCATGTTCCCAGATGGACTCTTCTCGTCTACCATGACGTGTTTTGCTTGGTGCAATAGCATTGATACGGAGAGGAGACGTTTTGGTAAAATTAAAAAAGTATACAGTCGTGTGCATAGTATTAAGAACGCGTCATAATTATTCGTCACTTAGAACTTTAACTGTTGAAATTGAGAGTATTGTTGGTTTATAATCACCAGGGTTCGCCGATATAATATATCAGCTGATATATATTATCACATATAATATATATATCAATTGATTTTTTCATGTCTCCTGAACTAAACATTTTGAAGATTAATGTTTAACCTGACAACACGTAGCGAAAAACTACGATTCAGAATAATTTATATTGTTTTCTAAAATGGCAAACTCTTTATTGCAATTCAAACTTCAACTTCATAGCACATTTTTATTAGGTTTATTTTACGAGTTAATGAAAATGGGGATTCCCTAGTGCTCCTAGTGTTATGAATTTTCACTTAGTAGGGGGATTCCCGTAAGCGAAGCGTAACAATCGAAAGATTTGAAAAACGTTGACTCTCATTGTTTTTTATTTCATTTTAGTACCTGGGCGATGTAAACTAATAAAAATGCTTGATTATACGTTAACCATACTTAAAAACTTGTAAGTAAAAAATCTTTCGTCACCGAGCGAGATTTCGAATCTCGCTCGGTGACGAAAGATTTCCCCTGGCCTCATGGAGTTCCTAATCAGACGTCAAACGCACTAGGTCACGGCGCTCTTGAGTGCCGTTTTGTAATTAGCGACTGTAAGCGACTATATTCTGCGTCGAACAATGTGAAAGAAAAACGCATGAAAACTCGAAAACACGCGTTTCCCCAAACATAAGACTAATCTAGATCGATTTTTCAACCCTGATAACCCCCACATACCAAATTTCAGCGAGATCTTTAGAGCCGTTTCCGAGATCACAATTATATAGATATATGCAGTGTGTCCGGGTTTGGACTAGCGATAATTTATGGGCTATTAGTTCATCAAATGTTATCGACAAAAACCCCCATGTTGAGTTTTGATTCCCCCCTTCTTGAAATGGCAGCCATTTTAATTATTTAAAAAATACTATGTCTATGGATCTGGATGTCCTAAAGGTTATGAAAATGATATGCACACGACTGTATATCACACCATCAAGGATAAGAGAGTCGCACCCACAAATATGCACTAGTGACAAAGACTCCCCCAGCCTCCATAAACAAGAAAGTGGTGTGATGTAATTTATGGATGGCCCCTTACAAAAAAGCTTCCCAAATATTTTAAAACTTTAATGGTCAGAAAATAGCTTATCGACACAGATTGAGAAAACTGACTGAATTTTATTTAATGAAAAAACACAAAAAAATAATTAGGTTGGTAGGTACAGCGTGTAACAAAATCTCTTTAACTTGACTGCTGCACTGTTGTTATTATTTCTTAGTATTTAAATGGTCAACTCGGTAACTCGGCTAGCTCTAGTTCAAGGGCTACCGGTGGCTCATACGGTGGCGCCTTTGGTGCGGCCCGCGAAAAAAAAAGTAGCAAAAGGTTGTGCATACCTGGCCTAGATGGTGCCTACTGGACGTTTGTACCAATTTCTACAGTAGATATCTCGTTTACCATGTCACAAAGTGAAAGAGATATGCTACACAACTTTGCCACTTCATCAATGCTTAACTAATAAGACGTTTATTCGAGTTAGTTTTTGTTTGTCATTATTCTAATCCAAGATAAGCATATTTTTTTTGGAATAAAATGTAACTCCTTTTGAGAATTGGCTAATTATTTTTTTGTATGTCATTATGTCTAAGTAAAATCGCCGACCATTAACATACACAACAGTCTTACACAATATGGCTCTACCAACTTTACCTATCCTGTTATAATAGTAGACTCGTTTACCTATTAATTAATTCGACACATCATGAATCGAGGATTTCAGGGACATATGAATTTATTCGATAAATTATGTGTACCTCAGAAGAAAGTGATAATTTAGGCAAGTATCTACAAAATAATTACAATTCATCATTACTACATAGATATCTATTTATCAACTAACATCACAAACATCTAATAGTAGCTACATTAAGTAATTTGTATAAATACCTAGATAAAAATCTTGATTCGTAAATCACAGACATACTACCTGTAAAAAACAAAAATCGGTCTTTAAAAAAAACAAGTAAGTAGATACATAACTTAAACTCTAGATTGTATTCATGATCTAAACTTAACAAGATAGGTACCCAGGTACCAAAGAAAATCTACCTTTTCGTTACAAATAGTCAGTACAGTAGGTATATTATTGCGTCGACGCTGCGCAGATTTCGCACATAAAATGGGCTTTTGGCAATTTCATGAATGAAAATTTAAACAAATCAAAAATGATTTTCTATAGTTTTTGTTTTTGTGTACCGAGGAACAAAAGAGAAAGCTCCGAAATTTGAGCACCTGCAAACATATAATACATATCAGCTTTTGTATCGAACCAAATTCCTCTCTTGTCTTTCGATAAACCATAATTATCTTAACGATATCCTGAACTTTCTGATAAGTAGGTATTACAGGTTTAAAACTCTCATTATCGAATTCCAATAATTAAAATTAACGTTTTCAACACGCTCCTTCCTGACTGAGCTTCTGATACATTTGCAAGGCATCATCATTCATCAAGCATATTTCGTCATAAGAGTTTTGGGCTCTATAATATATAACAATGCAGCATGTTTGAAAAAACCTCCTCAACGAGGAGGTTTTTTAGTAAGCATTTATAGCATCCTTAGATGGCGCTAGCGAAAGTTTTGTGATTCGTGAATTGTGACATGTCACTATGCCAAATGTTTTTCGTCTACTAAAGGAACAACAAAATTACAGCCTGCAAACTATGTCACTACAAAACTTTGGGTGAAGTCCAAAAACTAATCTCTCTCTCTGGTCGTTACCCACACTGCTGAGGATCGTGGCTCCTTCTGACTCTGTCAAGTCAACCAGCTGTCCTCATCGGTTGCATTCTGCTGCTTGATGTATTACAGCACTAAATGATATTACCAGTTCCTTTGATATCTAGTCTGGCCAGCGTTTGGGACTTCGTCCCCTTGGTCTCTTTCCTTCCACTTTCCTAGTCACTATCAAGCGTTCCCAGTTATTGACATCTTTACGAGCGATGTAGCCAAAAAACCCAGTATACGCTGAAGACATGTTGTGGACAGACGCCGAGTTCTTTCTATTTTCAATTCCTTTAGTATCGAGACGTTAGTGCGGTGGCTTGTCCATGGTATTCTCAATATTTTGCGCCAGCACCACGTTTCAAAAGCGTCGATTTTCTGCCTTTGGGCTGCATTGATTGTCCGTGTCTCGACACCATAGAGGACAATGGAAAAAACTAGCGTGCGTACAAGGTGTATTTGTTATATTTTTGTCTTTCCACACTTTACTCTGTTCAGTCATTACTGTCCTAGCCATGCCAATACGTTTTCTGATCTCTGGCTTGCTGCTGCCTTTGTTGGTAATTATTGTCGATCCAAGGTACTGAAACTGGTACACGGTCTCGTATTCCTGCAGGAGATTCGTACGTTAGATGGTTACGAACCGGTCAATTACCATGAGTTTGGTCTTAGATTTATTTATTGCAAGACCCATTTCCAGGATGACGGTCTCCAGACGGTTCTCCAGATTTTAAAACACAACCACTGAGAGCCTACAAATGAATTCGTTAAACTAGTTTCACCTTTGGAGTCGCCATTCTTCGAATCGGTACCAAAACCGATTATTTTGATGATATTTTTTTGCAATGATTAATAAATATTGATTCATCTAAACGCTATATCTCTTAGTTGCAACCATTGAGAGCAGGTAGATCGCCATTTTTCACATCAAAGGATCATCCTACCTACTTACCTAATATGGCTAGGCTACTATAGAAATAGAAAATTAAAAATAAAACTAACAGTTTTGTCACGATCGTAACGAAAACGTCACCACTGCTTATTTTATTTAGGAAAACTCCTTGTTTAATAGATAGAGCAGTGGGTTGTTTGTCTCTTATTTACGTTAAGAGTTGTGTGATGGTGTATAATAAATACTTAGTAAATGCAACATATATATGGCACTTACCAAATTTGTATGATATCAATTAGTTTTCTTTGGGCTTGGAGATGTACTCTGTTTGATGGCCTGAAATCAAAGAAGAAATATATAAAAAACAATAATACTAACGGTTCTAGTTTTTGAAGCAAGTATACAGGTTGTTGTTTTGGTCAACAGCTTCCGACTCAGGGCTGGTAGTATTTATGAATACTACTAGCTTGGCTGATGCCTAAAAAAATCGATCGGGGATCGGCCAACTTTGTATGAAGAAGTCCAATTTTTTTTAAAATATTTTTTTGGCATCAATGTTATGAATACTACCAGCCCTGAGTCGAAAGCTGTTAACCAAAACAACACCCTGTATAATGTTTAAAAATAAATAAATTGTTTCAATAAACACACCAATTAAGTACCTAGCCCGAAACTGAGACTGAGCTTGTGTTATGGCAACTATGATTACGGTTAGACTTACTGAGAGCGCTTTCACATTTAGGCGACTTTACGCGCTACAATTGCGCTGCTCAGGGATTATTTAGTGCAAGTTTTTATTTGTCAGTCACACGCGCTCACAATCGACCAAGTGTTGCTAGTTGACCATCTCTTTATGGAAATTTGGTCAGCGCCCGTCAGCACGTTTGCAAAACCTGTTTTTCTCTGACACTCAGTCGATCGTGAGCGCATGTAACTGACAAATGAAAATTCCTACGAGGCCCTCTGCTTCTGTCGCGCTGCTGACGTCCTAATGTAAAAGCGGTCATTTTTGTATCACGGATAAATTTTTTATGGTTATCAGTATCATTCACTGATCAGATATCTGTAATAAAAATATAAACTTTTTTTTAAAAAAACAAAAATTATAAACTCCTAGAGCTTCTTGTTTGTTTACCCTTTCAAAGACTCAAAAAACGATTATAACAAAAGGAGATTTTATTGAATTTTAATAACAAGTAAACTTTATCCTGGTACTTTGACATGGCTGGAAAACAAAGAAAGAATGTCAGCTGTTATAGTTAACAATGTTTTATTGTTGTTCGTAGCTAGCGAAAATTTTACTTTTTAATTTAATAATGATAGGGAAAACAAAAAAATGCTTATATTATAACTGGAGATTACTAAGTATACCAAAATTTGATCCACGATGAAAAATTCACCCGGTATACTTGTCCTTGTTGTTGTTGTTTTATGAGCATCCATAATTAATTTAGGTACAAAAGCTCGTACTCATCACACTAACATTCCCTGGCGGGATTTGAACCCGCAACCTTTAGTTTTGTAGTCCGAAGCGCAAACCTCTACACCAAGACGCGTCGTCTAGCAAGGAGATATGCAAGTTTTTTAAATATATTTATTGAATGCTACCGATATTAATGGATTGATATCAATTAAAAAATAGTACCAATAGCGATATTGACACTGCTTTCCAAAGTCAACTATTGATAGGTATCCAATCTCGTATCTACCACGGAATAAAGAATACTTAGTACACGTACAGAAGGATCACTCTTTTTGTGACACAATAAAGCACGATTCAGCTTAAATCGGAATCGTATCAAATTGGATCGGACAAATGATTGGGACAAATAGTCCAGAAGCCAAAACCAAGAATCATTTTTTAAAATCGAAATCCAAAGTAAATAAAACTTTGCAAAGACCTTGAAGTACAGAAAACTAGGCAGACTAATTGATCACTCTAACTTGCGTACTACACAGAATACCTAATTACTATCTACCTCATCCTACTACGGTAAAGAAAAGCTTACGAAACATATTGCGTTAGCTCTTGGTCTATACTTTAATTTGCTTAGTCTTCATTGCTACTATAAGCAATACTGTAAAATACCGCGGCAAGCAAATGGGTACCTATCGACTATCTTGACGATCACCAGGCGACTCGGCCGGTGCGCTGATCAACCGACTGGTCAACTACGCCGTGTACCTACTTGTAGCTTTGTACCACAGCAGAGGAATTAATCTTCGTACGTAAACTGCGGAGTGAACCAGGCCTGTATCTACATAGTATAGAACCTAGTAGTAACACACATCATTAGGTATTTGTACTGAATCTGGAGCATTCAGAGCAAAAATTATACAACACAAACATCATATTTACACAGTTTACAATGTGGGCATGCTAATTCAATTCGTCGTATCAGTCACATATAGAGGAGGTCATTGGCTAATTATTGAACCTTACTTTCCCGAACGAAAGTATCATGGTTTGGGAGATATGTCCATTTTTACACTGTTGAAATTTTTCTAAAAACTTCCAAGCCATCAAACCTTTTCTGTCTTTATTATTACAGAACTTTTTTATTATTTGTTGGTAATCTTAAACATTTTAAAAATACTTAAGGGTTTACCTCGGACTAAGAAAAAAAAAGATATTACGCTTTAAAAATTAAACTTTGTGGTCAAATTGAAGCGAAAATAATTATTAAATTACAGTGTTTGGATAATTAATTCTAAGTTATCATCTTGTATTATACATCCTTTTTATTCTTATCTTTAGAGGGCCAAGATGTACGAGCTGACGTCGCACATTTTTAGGGTTCCGTAGTCCGACAAGGAACCCCTAAAAGATCGTTCAGTCCGTCCGTTCCGTCCGTCCTAGTCTGTCACAGCAGAATATCTTCTTCGTTTATGGACTTATTTGCATGTTACTTGGTTCGAGGATACTTCACATATAGATCTTATTTTTAAAAATACAAAAAATTAAAATGACCCCTTTTTAAGGGTACCTCCCCATACATGTAAAGGGGGGGGGGTGAATTATTTTTTGAGTGCACCCCCTTGTGTGGGGTATCGTTGAAAAGGACTATGAAAATAAGGTAGGGTTTCTATACAACACTTTTTGATCAGCTTTACCATTTGTGAGATATAGCCCGCCAAAGCCGTTTACACGGGGTCTCCCCCCCCCTTGGAATTTCTAAAGTATTGGACCTATAAACTTCAAATCACTCACGTAAAGAAACAGGCGCGGAAACTCTTATTTAAAATTGTTTCGGGTATCCTGTGAGGAAATTATAAATAAAATAAATATATACTTTTTTCCAAAAGAACAGTATATAAAAATATTTTTTGCCTATACTGTCTAATGTTGTAAGTTAATGGTACGGAACCCTTCGTGCTCGAGTCCGAATCGCACTTGTTTTATTACTTTGTTAGCATGTGTGTGCCGCCCTAATTATGCGAAATGTTTACGCCGCAATTTACATTATTCACTAATGTTTTAAATCAATAAATCAGTGTCTTACAACATTCAACCGGGTCGGTTTTATTTAGCACTCTTCGGAGTAAACCTATCCAACCTACGCAAGCATCAGTAAATGTTGGGTGCCTTACTACACCTAGGGAACCCTAACAGTAACCTTTTCAAAGGTACGAAATTTGCAACAAAAAGTTTGCTTAGCTAGACTGGTAAGATTTTTCGGTCAACCAAAGACATTATTTTCAAAAAGAGTGAACTTGCAAACGAAGGGATGAAGCGGAATTCAGAAAGTAATTTTTGCAAATTTACAAGTAAATAAATAAATTGTTCCAACAAACACACCAATTACCTAGCTTCATACTAAGCGTGGGCTTGTGCTATGGTGACTAGGATAACGGATAGACATACTTAAATACTTTTATAAACATCCATGACTTAGGTACAAATGCGTAGGAATTAAGCGTAGAATTAATTATCCAAACCCCGTACTTTTTTATTTATGTTTGATTGCATTTTAAAAGCAAAGTTTTATTTTATTTATGAGTAAAATTTATTTTAAAGCTTATTATCTGTTTTTGTTACCCTAGTCCGAGGTAAGTCCTACCTACCAACAAATAACTAAAAGGTTCTGTAATAATAAAAGATAAAAAGTTATGATTTTTATGAAGTAAATTTTTTGTAAAATTTCAGTAAAGCACTCGTATAAAAATTGACATATCTCCTAAACCATGAAACCTTAGGTCGGAAAAGCAAGTTTCAAAAATTAGCTAATGACCTCTTCTATATGTGCTTTTGCTATGGCGGGTTCAGTATCAGTCACCCTGTATATTAGTTACTAACCTTAAAATACCAATGGTATAGGACGACACCATAGACACATCCAATTGACACCAGGATTTGAATGACTAGCCAAATAACAACATTGCAAACTTGGGCTTGACCGAAGAGCTCTTTTCCGTTCTTTATGCATAGCATGGACTCTGTTACCATAATAGCGCCATACACCCAACATTGGGTGCCAACTCTTTTGCAATTAGGGTCTGTCACGTAGATATAGTATTGCCTGAAAACAATAATTTATTTAGAGTATTTAGGTAATAAATTAAATGTATTACGTAACCGTTAATTTATAATCTAATTATAGTCCGATCGCTTATCTGAGACGTCGCCAGCGGGGTACAGAGGTGCGGGGGTGCTAAGCGGTTCGGGAAGCGGGCGCAGACACATCTGTGTCATTTTGACGGTTTTTTAAATAATAATAATAAATTGTTTCAACAAACACACCAATTACCTAGCCCCGAACTAAGCGTGAACTTGTGCTATGGCGACTAGGATAACGGATAGACATACATATATACGTTTATTCAACCATGACTTAGGTACAAATGCTCGTGCTCATCACACAAACATTGGCCCCTTGCAGGATTTGAACCCGCAACCTCTGGTTTTGTAGTCCGGAACGCGGACCACTATAGCAAGACGGTCGTCAAACTAAGGAGAATGATCGATTGTTGATTGTCGATGTCAAAAGTCAGTACTTAAATCAGCTAGATAGCGTTGAACAACATAAGCCGCGTAGATTTTTATTTAAGACATGCAAACATTATTATTGAAAAACAAAACACCCGAAATATAACATTTTTGAAATGGTTATTTTACTGGCTTTCATTTGATACCCATATTGCTATGGGAAGAAAAAAACAATCCCCTTTCCCCCGCTATTGCCATTTGCGGGCGCCATTTTTTAAATGCAGGCTGACTGGTACTGAACCCGCCATAGCAAAAGCACATATAGAGGAGGCCATCGGCTATTTATTGAACACTGCTTTCCCGAACTAGTTTCATGGTTTGGGAGATATGTAAATTTTTATGCTTTATTGATTTTTTCCCAAACTTTTACTTTGAAACAATCGTAACTTTTTTTTTCTTTTATTATTACGTAACTTTCTTAATATTTGTCGATTTTTAATTAATAATGCGAGTACACTGAGCGCTTAATATGTTTTATTTAGTCTTAATTTGTAATACATACTTTACAAAATTGGCTTCATCTTTTTTTGGCAGTTTTACTATTTTTGATCGATTAAAAGATAGACAATAAACCTTCACGGGTTCCGTTATTTTTTTTGAGCAACGGAACCCTAAAATACTTTTACGATAAAAAATCAGCGATAGGAAAAGATATCAGATATGTATTCTAAATCAGGGGCAGTTATTCGAGCAGAATCTTTAATTTCATCGTAATTTTTGCTTTTGATGACTTAATTTTAGGTTTTTTAATAAGTAATTTATGTAAAATAAGCTCTTAATAGTTTTTATTTTATACCTCTTTGTAAATAATACTTTCCGAATTAAAATTATTATTAAGAACAAATTTAAAGTAGAATCAATTATCCAAACACCGTACTTCACAGACCACACAACCTAAAGACCACGCTTTTATCAACTCTAATACGAAAACAAAATCGCCAAAAGTTGGTGGGGTCTGCTTGTTCCGATTGGCTAGTACAAGGAGACGTCAATTTTGACAATGGCAGTGATAGCTCACTAGTGATGGGCAAGACATTTCTTGATATCGATACCTTAGTTTAAAAAAAAGTAAGAAAATATTTAGGAGCTCTAAAATAATTCATTTAAAAAACACGTACAACCGACACCGATAAATAGCAATTTAAAAAAAAAACTGGATTGGGCAAAGGTCAATCGCCGGAGATCTCACGTTATTTAGCTACTTTTCATAATTTAGCGGTTTTAGTAAAACAAGTTACCTATCTCACTCAACATCATTTTGTTAAGTGTACGAAAACTAAGTGTGAAAAAAAATGGTAATCGTACGCAATGTGAGTTTGATATATTTATTTTAAAAAGTTTAGTTAAGTTGTTTGTTTTATTAGTTAAAGTTTGTTTATTGAAGCACTTTACACTTATTTCAATTCATCGTAAGTGCTCTTATGTAAAGTCACTTTATTAAAATATATATGAAATAACTGAAATTTAGATACCCACTTATCACTTGTTTTGTTTAGGATTTGTCGATATTTTGAATTTTAAGTTTACTAGTATGTGTCTCGACACTATTTTACTCCTAGCTAATTGACAAATTGAGACAACATCATTTGAACTGAACTTGCGAGAAAGGGATGGCAAAAAAAAAGACATCAACGCGTGCTCTTTGAAATAAAACATTTTATTTCATTTTTGATATTGGAGTATTTCAATTAATTTGATAGGAATAATTACTTACCGTTGAAATGTAATGCCATCTTTCTTGAGACTAGATGTTGTACTACACTTTTCACACCATTTCACTGAACAATACGGCATTATTACCGCTTATTTTTATTTTTTTTCGGGAGCAAGGTCAATGTTGTTACTTTGAGTCTCGGTAGCGGAATGAGAAACGAAAGGGGGCGGGGCCGGCTGTTATGCAGTGATACTGCATAACCTAGGCGAATGTAAGTCCCCCGCAATGCGTGGTCTTTAGGTTGTGTGGTCTGTGCCGTACTTATTTAAAAAAATTCGGTTAAACTTGACCACTATGTTTTTTTTGTAAAAACAATTTTTAAAGCTTAATATCTGATTCTTTTTAGCCTAGTTCGAGATTAGTCCTAACGTGTTTTTATCACGACAACCAACGAATAATGAAAAAAGTTCTGTTATAATAAAAGAAAAAAAAGTTAAGATTGTTTCAAAGTAAATTTTTGGGAAAAAAATCAATAAAGTATAAACATTTACATATCTCCCAAACCATGAAACTTTAGTTCGGGAAAGTAGTGTTGAATAAATAACCAACGACCTCATCTATATGTGCTTTTGCTATGGCGGGTTCAATACCAGACACCCTGTATAGCCTATGTCACTGTCACAATTTTGACAAATTCAACTACATCTTATATGTCAAAAACTGTCCAGCCGTTGAGCTTTAGGGCGTGCCAAACAATTATACATACATACATACTCTCCAAAAACATAACCCTCCTTCGCAGCCGGGTAAAAAAACATAACCCTACTGCGGAGCAGTCGGGTTAAAAAGGCGGCTTTAGCGTTTATACCGTTAAAATGTTTATGTTTAGCATGTTTTAGATTCACGCGTACTGACAGGCAATTTTTTATTAATTTTGTGATCATCAAGATGTTTAATTTAATTTTACTTTTAACTGCGTTTTGAAACTCTCTTATGTTCTTACGTCTTACTGCCACTGCATGTATGTAAACGTAATATTACCATTTTTTGTTTTTGTTTTAAATTCAATTAATTCGACGCAATATTTATATAACTCAGATAAATAGCGCCATCTATCAACATAAAATAAATCTAAAGTTTAAATGTTTTCGTGTAGTTATCCTTACCTGACCGATGGAGCCACAATCACTCCAATGAGACAAAGGCGAGCAATAACAAGAGGGTGAGATGGCGGCATTTCAAAAATATGTTTCAGGAAAAACGTGTTTAATTCCGATATTTGCCAAAATACCACCAACTGGCTCAAGGCGAAAAATCTCATGTATGTGCATGTTGGATCTAGCCACCGCACAGGAGCCCAATGCTCAGGAGTAAATTGCAGGATTGCTCTCTTGATCTTACCCGTCGTAGAAGAAATGTCTCTAAAAAGGAAACATAATACATTATAACGAGTATTATTAATATTCCTTATATACAAGTTCAATATCATTGACCTGAAGGAAAAAAAACGACTCCTTAAAACAGAAAATCAAAACCCAAAATCTTTAAACAGTTTAGGCGCAAAATGCCCAAAGGCCTCATTCACGGAGACGCGGGGCTGTAGTACCTAATTAATTAAATAAACTCACCTTATGCTGACCCATTTATACTCTCTCATTTCCAGAACTTTGCAGATTTTTAGGCCACACCATATTCCAAAACCGTTACAAATTAATACATCTAAGATTATTGAATCCCACCAACATTCCAGAAAGTTAGGCAGTAAATGAGCAAATGCAATTTCAGTTATTTCCCACATTATGGAAATTGCCCATAATAATCCCGCATGTCTAAAAAGTATTGCTTTAAACATCCATCCCAAAAAATGGCCCCACGCGAATACATCAACATGTGACCACACTTTAGCAAAACTTATATCGGAACAATTAACTGCATACTCCTGCAAAAGAAAAGGTTTCAGTTTAACCCTTTATAAGCGAAAATAGTATGGCGGTTGTAACCACCTGAAAAGTTGACTCTAAGGCTCATAATTCATATAAGCTTTCATTAATAGTCGACCTAATTGTTAAAATGAGTAGCCCCTGAACGGGCGCAAGCAACAAGCGAAACCACCAAAGTAAAGTTAGTTACAAGACCTTGGTAGGGTGCAAGTAATTGGTGGTTAGTGGTAACATTTGTGCATTGGCGACTACGATCTAGAATTTTTTTTGTCTCGTATATAAGGGAATAATTTTATGATAAAATGTAATATTTTCAAGGTGCAGTGTATGTTAATAGATAATTTGATATTTTTTTCTTTAATTTGGCATATAAATCATGATCTCAACTTCAATTAATAAATAAAGCAAAGTAGGTAATGATTTGAACTGAACAGGTAGTAAAAACCGAGTTTTAGGTAAAAATTTCAACAAGTGCATATTTCAGATTCTCATTTGTTTATTTTACGGATTTAGGACTACCTACTTATTACAGTTATTTTGTTCAAAGTTAAATTATTACTTTATGACCGAAAACAGTAAATTAATTTTAATATTATTAGGGAAAGATGATATTAGGTATCGAAATGTAGGTATAGGCACACACAATCACAATTCTCATCCTTATATACCACAAAACCTACCCTGATACCAAAAATATAAATTTCAAAAAAAAGGTCTGCCCTATAAAGGGTTAATAAGTCATATCAAAATCTGTAGAATTTGTAGTAGTAATTTGGAGAATTGTCGGAAATTCTTGACATGAGATCCGAGCTGTGTCTTGCGCGACAATTGTTGTGTTTTCACCGTACAAACAAAAGGTACGGCTGTGTTAGCGATTTAGTCGGGTTCTCATACAGAAAAAATAATAGAAAGTGGATAAATATTTTATTGAAATCAGTAACTTTGCATTAAAAGAAAAATATAGAATAAGTAAAACCATTGTAAAATATACAGGGTGTCCAAAAATGAAGGAAAATCCTATAACTGCGAAAAGGTCACGGACCTTCTATATGAAATTAAAAAAAAATCAAGTAAAAGTGTTGCCAGTTTCGCGATATTGATTTTTTTGTGAACATTTTTCTCGTCGTGACGTCTGTTGACGGTCCCACGGAACCCACAGGGCCTGAGGCCAACTCGCACTTGTCCTTTTTACAAAAATATTGTTTTTTCTTCATTTCGTATTTTATTTACTACACGATAGAAACCGGAAAAACAGATTAGCTTGAAAAACTTTTATTTTATTTTAGCACACAATACGTACCTTTGTGCACTAAAATTAAAATAACTATTAATTTTGAAATAGTTTTTAACTATTTTTACCATATTAAAATTGCCAATAATTAAGCATTTTTTTTTAAATATTTGGCACGATCCGCTTAATTCTTTTTTTTACACCACAGACTATGAAAGTCAGTAGTTCTAATTAGGTTTATTATTTTTTTTATCAAAAAAGTGTTTTTCTAAGATTTTACACATTCCAATTTTAAAAAATTACATTGGTTTTGGGTGGCCCTGGTATCCATGAGATAGTCCAAAAAAACAGAACACCAAAAAGGCTTTGAAGAAA
Organism: Pyrausta nigrata; assembly: GCA_949316185.1. Lineage (NCBI taxonomy): Eukaryota > Metazoa > Arthropoda > Insecta > Lepidoptera > Crambidae > Pyrausta > Pyrausta nigrata. Next base: position 11,771,216 of record OX438938.1, read on the forward strand.
TTACGTAAACTAAAAAAAAAAACACTTTCTCGAAACTGGTAACACTTTTACCTGAAAAACATTTTGGCATATAGTAGATCATACTGTGACCTATTCGCAGTTATAGGATTGTCCTTCATTTTTTGGATACCCTGTATAATAAATGAAATAACTTTAAAAAATGATTTGATAACTTTTGTGTAGCGTTGGGTTTACTCCCCGGAATATTTCCAACTGTTGGGTTTATTCCCAAATTCGGGGAAAGTATGCGGAATATTTCCAATTCGTCGGGAAAATACTCAAAAGTGCACTTAAAGTAATAAAATGCGAGAATTTTGCTATTTTGACAATGGTTTTACGCCTGTAGCACACCTTCACAGAAAACCATAACAGCGGGACCACGCTAGTTTTACCTGTTTGTCAGTTTTATTACATCAAATGTAAACGGCATGTTCTAATGCTAAGGTTTATCTGAGTCTCTCTTTCTTTGAGATTCGACGATCCCGTTGTATACTTCCTACTACAGTGTCCACGATTTCACGAATTGGTGCAGAAATGTAGACGTTTGAGAAGGATTGGAGAAATCTCGACATAAACAAACAGGGTCATAGTAAAATCTCTACATAAGAAACGGCAGTTTGGCTTGTGTTAAGTTTGAATATTTGAGACAAGTGATAATAAAGTTAGATCTTCGTTATTAAAAACAAGAAATTCAGAAAATAAAACGTGTAGATTTGTTGTCTTCGAGGTGTCTAGGTGAACATACTTCCCGAACATAAGTCCCGAGTGTGGTAAGTGAGCTATTAACGGAACAGTAAATTATATTTTTTTGCTTGAAAACTCGAAAACTGCTTGTTTTATTTTTAGACACATTCATTTACATTTTTTTTCTATAGGTCCATAAGTGAACAAGATATCACAAAGTATCTGATTTGATAACAAGTTTAAAAACTTAATTCTATATGCGGACAAATCGCGCAATACTAATTTAATGTTTAAAACATATTAAGGCGATTTTGCACGTGTAATAGATGTAATTAAAGATAATTGTAAGTTTTTTTTTTAGTGTTTGTATGAATAACAAAGTTATATTTGCGGATGTTGAAATGTGCTTTACACACATCAAAAAAAGTTTGAGATCACTAGCATAAACTGATATAATTCTTTAAATTTAACTTTATCAAGAAAAATGTTTTGCTGTGTGTTTTCTTAAAAAAGAAAACCCCTGTTTGAAATTAAGAAATAAAACTATTTTTATTTTTTTTAATAACAAAAATTAAGTAATTATTAACCATAGTGTAGTTGTAAGAGGAATTTGATATAAAGGAAAGTACTGTTTAACCAAACTTAAACGACAATTTATAAATAAAATGTTTTATTCAATATAATTTAACTCCTGCCTCGAACACATGCAAAGATCCTCCTGGACATGCTGAGGATCAAGTTATACAGCATTTTTTGGGGGTAACCTGACCGATTCTTAAATAGCGGCTTCCATGAGCTCTGGCACTGTCTTGGCGCGTGGCTGACGGTTCCAAACAGCTCGCTTAAGAGCATTCCACGCGTGCTCTATTGGGTTTAAGTCAGGCGAGCCGGCAGGGCAGTCTAAACTTGTGATATATTCTCGGACAGCAGCATTTAAAGTCAAAGTCAAAAATAATTTATTCAATTTAGGACAGAAAATGCCACTTATGAACTTCAAAATTTTAAAAATCAGTATAATATTGGTCCTTAGGGGGCCCGAACATGTCTCCTTATCTTTTGGGCCCTACTAGTGCTTCGAGACAACACACAGACAATCAGGCAGTTGCTGAGAAGAAGCACCGGAACAAACTCAGTCACCACTAGCTGCCATAAAAAAGTAAAAAAATAACAATAAAAGGTAGGTACATCAGTTTGGTGCAGGCTGGACTGTCCATACATTGTCGTCATCAAGATAGTCTTGAATTTTATAATACCCTTTAGACATGAGGGTAGTTTTGACATGCAACTTAAACCTATTAATAGGTAGTTCGACAATATTGTGTGGTATATTGTTAAAAAATTTAATACAATTTACCAAAAATGAATTATTTGTTTTGGCCAATCTAAAGTCTGGAAAGACAAGTTTGTTTTGGTTTCTTGTATTATAAGAATGAATATCACTTTTTTCGTGAAAAGATCTAAATTTTTAATCTTTTCACGAAAATAAACCTTAGCATGATATTATCAAAAATGTATTGAGAGGCCACAGTAAGTATATTAATTTCCTTAAAGAGTTCCCTCAGGGATTCGCGCGGACTCAGTTTGTTAATGCCACGAATGGCTCTTTTCTGTAAGATAAAGATGGTATTGATGTCCGCAGCAGAACCCCACAAGAGGATACCATAAGACATAATACTGTGAAAGTTGCTAAAATAAACAAGCCTTGCCGTTTCAACGTCAGTAACATGTCTTATTTTTGTAACCGCAAAGGCAGCTGAAGCAAGTCTCCCAGCCAGTGTGTCAACATGTGGTCCCCGTTGCAACCTCGAACCCAATGTAATGCCCAGAAACACAGTGGAGTGAGATAGATCTAGTTTCTCACCATTTAGTAAATTTGCCATTGCCTCGTTGAGCTCGATGGCGCATTATCATCGACCAGTACAAATTGGTGCCCATGGTTTACCCGGAATAGTCTGACAATTCAATCAATAGAACATACATGTCATGCTTTATGTATACGTCTGATGTCATGAAGCCTCGATACGGGATCAAAGGTGTTCTATTTCCAATCATAAAACCACCCCAAAAGGACACCGATTTCCCGCCTTGCTGAACTGTTTCTGTGGCAGTTCTTTGCCTTTTACGGTCTCCTGGTCTTCTCCAGATACGGACACGTCGGTTATTTGGATGAGTACTGATTCGCGATTCGTCAACGAAGAGACAGTTTTGCCAAATGTTTTCTTCTTCATTCTGCCGAAGCCTAGCCCACTTCAATCTCTGTCGTTGACGTTGCCGGGAATTCAGAGACTCTCGCCAAGACCTCCGTGCTCGTAATCCAGCCTGGTGCAAGCAATTTGAATGGTCTGAGTGCTAACTTCAAGCCCAGGGGCGGCCCGAACTTCTGCTTTTTTTTTAGTAGCATTGATTGTTGGGTCACGGGCTGCCAGCAATCTAATATAGCGCTTTTGGGCAGCAGTCAAAACAGTTGGGCGACCACTGCGGGGTCGGTCAGCTAAATTACCCATCCCGTGGTACCTCTGCAACGTGGTCACGACACAGGATTGGGATATAGCAAGTCTGCGTGCTATATCTCTTGCTCTTCTTGCTCGTAAAACGTTTGATAATCCTCTTTGCATTTTTTCAATCACAACTTTTTGCGAAAAAATATTTAAAATCCGTGAAAATTGACTAAATCAGATTTCTGAGTGAGCGTAAGCCTAGTATTAAGTAAATTATTAATAAAAAATTATTAATTAAGCCTAGAATTAAGTAAATAGATTTTACTATGACCCTGTTTCTTTACGTCGAGATTTCTCCAATCCTTCTCAAACGTCTACATTTCTGCACCCATTCGCGACATCGTGGGCACAGTAATAGGAAGTATACTACAGGATCGTCGAATCTCAAAGAAAAAAATACTTCTCAAAGAAAAATCTAAGCATTAGAACATGCAGTTTACGTTTGGTGTAATAAAACAGGCAAAACTAGCGTGGTCCCGCTGTTATGTTTTATGTAAGGGTGTGCTACAGGCGTAAAACCATTGTTACAGTAGCTAAATTCTCGCATTTTATTAATTAAGGTCCACTTTTGAGTATTTTCCAATGTGACAATTGTAGCGCCTGTCACGTTTTGTCAAACATACATATGTCAGTAACATATGTCGGCTAAAAAATGTCAAGCGACATGTAGTGACAATTTTGAAAATTATTTTCTCTACAAATTGTAAACATTTCTAGTATGTATGTGTCAATTGTCAGTATTTTAATATTATTGACAATTGTGTTGTGAAACAGGAATATTTTTTACAAGTCGACATATTTGTAAAATTGTCGAGCTCGGAGCTATGTCTGTCTATCGTGACAATTGTAGTGTTTTCGTCATACAAACAATAGGTACGACTGTGATAGCAATTTAGTCGAGTTCTCATACAGAAGAATAAATAGAGAGTGGAAAAATATCTTAATTGAAATCTTTGTGACAATTGTTGCACCTGTCGCATTGGTAAAATAGGGCCCAGGTGTCTGGTTAAGATATATTTTTTAAATTGTCCGCAAAAGAGTCTAAGTAAAAGTTGCTTATTTAACAAAGTGCATGGACTGGAAAACAATAATATTTTTTATTTGTTGCTAATTAAACATTTTAAAAAGTTCGCACTCCCAAAAAGTTTACTGTCATGTAAACTTACAGAGAAAATGTTAAATTATAAAAACATTGTCTAACCAGCTGATAGCATAAGCCTTAGACTTCATGATTGAGCTCAAAATGGACATGCCTATTGTTGTGAAATTGTGGTAGGTAGGTACTCACTTTATCCATATCAATGTGGAAATTACGGAGATTAGGATCAATCCAATACATTATTTCATATACTGTAGAATAACTTTGAAATAATAAGAATAGCAATGCCAGTAAATATAGTACTGATGATCCAAACACAATTCTCCAAAAAGCAGGATGAGGCCTAGTAAATGGTCCATTTGGAAATGTTAATACCGATATTATAAGAAAGAAAAATACTACACAGCATATTCCCGACCAAATGTTCTCCTGTATGCTGGATTCATCTCTGAAAATAATAAAAAATGTAAAATCAATCTCTATTTAATACAAAAATTGTAAAGTGAGCAACACAAAATGTGAGTAAGATAAAATTAGTTTGAATAAAATGTCATAGCACTAATATCTAATAGTATCTTAAGTTGTAAAAGAACCTACTAGATCAATATTTAGACAACCAACATTAGTTTATACTTAGTTAAATATTTTAAAGGTGTCTTAAGCTAGTATGCTCCAATTTAAGATTCCCAATGCAAAATTTTGTATGCCTACAAAAAATTCTACCAAGTTGTATGTTGATTTTATGACTAATAAGAATACTAAAAAAAGGAAAATTTTAGTACCTGAACCACCAAATTAAAGAGGGTAATGGGACAAATGGGGAACTTTCATCGAAAAGGGTTCCCTAAAATATTGTTTAGAGGTTAGGTTGACCAAAAGGGTAAAAAACATCATATCAAGGGTGGCCAGGGATGAAATGTTCAGGTCAAAAAAATTACCCCAATTTATTCTCTGCTCCATATGATTTTCAAATCTACAAAAAAATAACTCTAACCAACTTATTCTCTGCCCCACAGGATTTTTAGGTTTACATAATAAACCCTGACCTATCAAGTCATATCTGCCATAAAATTATAGTTATGGGTCCAGCTGCTAAAGTTTATCCGAACATAATTCTGACTGAAAGAAAGCAACTATGTATTTTTTGCAAATTCAATTTGTGTTAGATCATGGATGGCTCTATGTGCACTAATTTAAAAGTCGGCAATACTCCACATTATAAAACATATCATTATAAAAACTTACCTGACAAACGCTGAGTAAATAACTGATGCTATAGATACCGCCAGAAGAGTAATAGTATGAGGTTTATAGAAGAATTCCAAAGATATGTCATCCACTGGTCTTTCATTTATTGAACTAAAAGCATCCAAATAATCGGAGGGATCTTTGTTGCTTCCTGGAGTCGAAATTTCACTCTCTTTCTGCATTTTATGTTTATAAGCGAAATAATTATGTTACGTATAAAATAACCTTTGTTTCATACTCCAATAGTTCTTATTGTATTAACTGAAAACTTGAATGATATCCTCCCTGAAATATAAGAAACTGAATATTTTTTATCGTATTAATAAAAATATCGTAAGAACTTGAGAGATAAATGCGCATTACTCGAATCAATGAGATTTAAAAAAATACTTTTAAAAGAAATTCGCATTATTCACAAACCATGAATGACACCACCAGTACGACCACCACCACTGACTGAAACTGAACCCCAGTCTAGTATTCTGTGCCCCAGTGAAGCGAACTAATGTCTTTTTTACTGTCTGACTGACAGTCAGTGTTGCCAACCCCAAAAAACTAAAAAACAACAGCTCGCAAAAAAAAAATAGAAGAAAACAGTAGGTAAAGAAAAAAATTCATACTTTTGCTTATATAATTAAAACAATGAACAATTTTCTTAGTTACCAGAACTCGAATATTGTTTTTTCATATAAACGGCAGGGTATTTCTCCAATTCAAAGCTTAAAAGCTGTTGCGACTACAATACAATAGGCCTGTAGCTGTCATTCGTAAACTGGGATTTCCCCGTGCATAAAAATATGATCGTCAATCATATATAATGTGGTCGGGGAATAGTAAATACTGCCATCTAGTGTCATTGCATTTTATTACATAGTGATTATCAAAAAAATATTTGCATAATCGAAAAACAGTAAAAATTAGGAATGAAACAGAAAACAGGGACATCAATGTGAAAACAGCAAATCTACTGTTAAAACAGTAGGGTTAGTAACACTGCTGACAGTGTCTGTCATGCTGGGGCCACACTATCGCGATAATAACGCGAACATTTGCGTTGTCGCGACACGTCTGGCCAAAGAATTCGTCCTATCGCGAATCATCTTCGCAATTACGAATGCACTTCGTGCCGCTGTCGGTAAATTGCCGCACATCAAAGGGTTTTGTCGCGACATAGTTCGTGCGGTTAGCTACACACTTCGCCCGCTTTAGTGAACTACGACACGCCGAGAGCGGTTTGAACCATAGTTTGAACGTGTTTGATTGAACTTGAAAATCATGGATTATAGTAATGACAGGATATTATAATTCATACCAAAATTATGAATCTGAACCAGTTTTATGGGACCCGCCAAACCAAAAGTTCTTTTTAAATAAATAACATCTACCATCGCCTTTCATTTTTGTTTAAGTAATAAAGATGCAGTAAATAATTATTAACCGCCATGTGATACAGCGCAACTGCCTCTTCCATCTTTTCAGCGAAATGAATTATAGCGACGTTCTAGATTATCACAACTTAATGAAGTTTTTTTTGATGTGGCCAAGCACGTTCGTCATGAATGAATTTTTATCGCGACAACGCGACGACGAATTTTCGTTCTGTAGCCATAGCATCAGAGAGACAGGCACTGACTGACCTAAAAATATTACCACTGGAAAGGCTGTTGTGAACCAAGGAGAGATTTTCTGACAGCTCAAAATTTAAGTTTTATTTTATGTTGATAGATGGCGCTGTTGATCTTAGTTTTATATTATTGTTTAGAGTGGATAGAATGGAGGTAGATAGATAAGAATAAAGGTATTATCTTGTAGAACAAGAATTGGTATGGCGCCTGTCTCGATTTATTGTCCGATTTGATTACCAGCCTAAAGTAAGTTAAACAAAATCAAGTCAAGTAAAGTGGATTTTCCGTTAACGAAATGAAATCAAATACGATTAACTCATAAAAACATAATTTTACGGATTATTTCGCGATTTATTTACATTTTATTTAAAACCTGACAATTCGAACACTTTACAGCGGCCGTGGTCACAGGGAGACTAAGGTATTAGTACCTACCTATGTGTCAATCACAAAGATTCACGAAATCTGCAGTATGTGAACATGCCTTAGACAAACCCCACCACTTCATTCGTTTCGACCAACCAAAAATACTTGCTTGCTAAAGAAAGGCGTTTTATTCCTCGAATGCTACGTGAAGCCATTGAAATTAGAATACATCCAAAGGACTTGTCCATTAATGGTTTTTTATTCGTCAATATTTCTAACCAGAATAAATTAAATATTATATTAAAGAGTTCACAAAAACTAGCCTTTCTGCATAATTAATATATATTTTTAAGGCCTCCGATTTAGAGAAAAATTGAAATTAATTTTTATCTTTGTCTGTACAGAAACCGCACCTTCGCCTATATCAATAAACGCATGAAAAAAAAAATTACAGCCAAATTGACATTCCGTTGACAGTAGTACCTATTATATAATCTGTGGTAGTACCTAGTAGTATTTATCCATTTATCCACCAGTGGAAAGGCAATGGTACATAGCCATACAGCCAGGAAATACAAGTAAGTGATCAATGGATGATGCCTGTTACAAAACATATTTTTTCTCAAAAATGGAGGCGTTTAAAATTCTGATTTCTATGGTTACGTGTTTCATATTGTTGTAGCTTAAAGATACATATAGGTTTATTAGTGGTTGGTGATATCTTAGAATAAAAAACCAGCCTCCATACAAAAAGAGGACAAGTCCTTTCAATAGAGAAGATGGTTGGAAAGTTCCACCGGCATGGGATCCTATTCTAGCAAAACCAAAACAACACCTCGCAGTGCAAGATCTCAAGACACGGTTAGCTCGTTTTGCGTAAATAGGAACGTAAATTAATATTAATGAGTGATTCCCTGTGACCACAAACGCTGTAAAGTGTTCGAAACGTCAGGTTTTAAATAAAATGTAAATAAATCGCGAAGTAATCGGTAAAATTGTGTTTTAATGAGTTCAACAATTTGCGTAAACGTAAGCAACAAATATAAATACGATTAATGTAAGTACCTACCGTCTACGTTTAGTATTGTTCATTAATAAAACTATTTTTAGTAATACTAAATTAGAAAAATACATGACAGGCGCAGCTTAATATTTTATGAGATAACATAACAAAATGAAATAAAATGAGCAATGAATTAAATAAATGAAATTAATTTTATTTAAATAATAATAATATTTAAGGGGGGCTCCCATGCAACAAACGTGTTTTTAAATCGTTTTTTGCTCGATATTAATAAACGGCAACATGCAGACACAAGTTGTATAATAACCATTCTGCTTCTTGTTGTGTCGATACTGGCGTTATATTTTTGAGGACCAATACTCGGCCACTAACAAAGCATTATCAGTAGCGTTGTACAGGTCCTCACGTGTGCAGGTGTAGTAGCAAGTAGGGCATGACGGTAGGTGTGCCATTGTCTGGGGAGAGACACCACACATACATTCGCTGTCCGCAGCGTGACCGGTGCATGTTCTCCTTGCTTCGGCCGACTAGTGTCCGAAGTCTATTTAAAGACTTCCAAGTTTGCCAAGGTAGATCATGATCTGGCCATGGCCAGGGGGGAGCTGCTCTGCCAGAGTAATGTGTGATATATTGGGGTATCTCTCTTTCCAAAGTCTTAAGCGAGCATTAGTAAGGGAGCTCGTACAGATGCGTAGGGATAGAGAAACTGTAGAGGTTTTTGGCGAAAGGATCCGTGAACTAGCGTACGTGCTTATCAACCTAGATCCCTCAAAAAAACAACATTATGAGGATCTAGCAGCAAGTGTTTTCTTAGACCAATTAGAGCCCTTTACTAGGTTAACACTGCGGACCCGGAACCTGGACTCACTAGACATAATTATAGCCGAAGCAAAACGAGAGGATGCTAGGTTTCGAACCCGTATAATGGAAGAGAATAGGGCAAAAGCATCCAACCCTATTAATAGGCCACCAGTTTTTCAAAACATTTGACAAAACAACTACGTCTCTCGATTCCAGCCACAGACACAACAAGTGTACAATAGAACTACACCCAGTAGTGCCGGTGCACAGGTGAGTAATACATCGTTCCCGCATAGGCAACAAGTACCAACTGTATACAGACCTGTCAATTTTCAGACACAGTTACACGGCCAAATTGAGCAAGAAAATCTTCCAGAAATGCCAGGATTAACAGACATAAAAGAGCAGGGTATCCCGGATATGTTAGGAACAGGTATCCCAACGGATACGAAAAATTTTTATTTGAGTCAGGAAGAGAAGCTCATAATCTATTTAAATACACAAAGTTATAATAAATTACCATATATTTACATAAAAGAGTAAGGCGGACGGTTCCTACTGGATACCGGTGCATCACAATCATTAATCAGCCCGAGCGCAATTCAGCGAAATCGTGATATTCAGGCAGAAATAAAGCGCGAGACGAATTACATTAAGACGGCTCATGCTGTAACGAAACATGAACAAGTCGTTTATATCAAGTTACCGGCGATGTTTAATTGCGACAAGTTTCATAAGTTCTTGTTATTCGACTTCGACCCAGACTTTACAGGCCTGATAGGCGTCGTCTTAATCGTCCCATTAGGTTGTAAGATAGATATGAAGAATATGACTCTGAGAACGGAATGTACTGTGATTCCCATTAAGAACGACGTGAAAGCGTATACCACAATAAAACCCAAGTGTGAACAGTTTGTGTACCTGTTAACAAATTACAATGACGGTGATTACGAGTGACCGGAACCAGGCCTGTGTATCTTCCCGCGTAAGTAGCAAAAACGTACCTACGCGCGGCGCCCCTACGTAAAGGACTAAACAAGTTGGATGTCGCTAGCCGGCAGCGAGGCTTATATGGAATCTATACCTTTACTCAACGCTCTATAGTGTTGAGTTCGGGTATACCATAAAAATATGTACCGCCTTGTTGAGGATTTTAAAATATACCTGACTGCAACATTCGTTTTGGGGATACTTTAAAAATATGAACCGTCGTGTTAAGGATTTAAAAATATACCCGACTGCAACATCCGTTTGGGGTAGGTATCAGATAAAGGGACGTATTTTATAGCTTAGGGATTGAGGTAAATTATACGAGAACAAAAGTGGATAAAAACGTTTATTGATGTGCCTCTGGAAAACATACAGCATTGATAATGAAGAAGCAGGTGTGTACTTAGCTTTTTCCGGTAGTCTACGATTGATTCATAGACAAATTCACACTTCCGAAATCAGTAGATGACAAGTATGGTGGGGCAGGCCGCCATGTTCGTAGCTCATAGCGTTGTGTACTTTCGAAGCGTACGGACATAAATCCAATAATAAGTATTGTCACAATCCTCAAATATTTTTATAAAATATTTTTTATCTAGATATTTTCTGTCTATTTCACGTCAAATAATACCATTATTTTTGCAAAAGTTTTAAATAATGAGTGAGGCACCGGTGCCTAATCACGACGACGAAAATTCCGACCGAAGCGATGGCCCTTCAAACGCGGAGAGGGCCCCACCGGTCGAGACCTCTGCGACGTGCTCGGACAGCTCCTCTTCCAGCGACGACGACGATGGCGAACCAGCTGCGAAAAGGAAACGACATCATTCTGAGGTAACGGTCGATCCTTGGATCGACGCGTTATACAACCAGGTCAGTCTTTTAACAAATATTATCATGCATCAGCAGTGTAATTCGAATAACCAAGATATCGAACAACCCAATAGTTCAAATGTAGATTTTTTGACAAATCCTTCGGCTTCGACTGCCAAGAAACTTGAACTGGGATCATGTAAAACTGATTTCGATGATAAAAAAATCATAAAACCGGCTGACCCTAAGAGGCTGCAACAGTTAAATGAACTTCAACACTTTAACACTGCCAGTTGGCAACATGTTCGATATAACAAAGCCTTGCAGGACTTGATAGCTCAACCCGGGTTCTGTAACCTCAAAATTAACGAAGAATTGTGTAATTTAAATAAGGGAAAAGACTTTTTAGCACCCACCGAACTTGTAACAGCCGCGTTAACTCATGCATGCTTACAACAGAGAGAACTGTTGCAGTCGGGCCTACAGCATATTATAGATTGGGCCCATAAAAACCCATCCGAATTAAATCCTGACAGTCTGTTCAATAAAATCTCCGAAACTTTTGGTAAATCGTCCCCCTCTTATAATCTTACCGAACAATCCTTACAAATTGCGTGCGGCAAAAGAGCAGAATGTATAGAAACTCGACGTCAGAGACTTCTTGCTGAAATCTCAGACCGAAACGTACAAGCTGCCCTTTAAGCATACCACCTAGTGAGGAGTATCTTTTTGATAAAAACAAATTGACGGCACTTATTCATTCACTCGGCGGACCACATTTTTGGCTATCTCCGTCTCAAAATTACAAAAAAGATAAACCTAATCTGAAACGTAGGGCTCCTGAACCAACCCCTTCCACCTCTAGATATTACTCTCAGCAGAGACAACCCTCACAAACTAATAATAAAAAACCAGCAACTAAACAAAATTACGCAAATAAGAATAATACCAGTGCTAATAAACAAAATTCCTTTCGAAACAAGAAAAAATTACTATCCGACTCAATTCAAAGGGGGTCGCTTGAATTCCTTCAAGCATCAGTGGCAAACAAACGGTGCCAACAAATTTATAATGTCGACAATTACCGGATCACGAATCCCCTTTTTTAAAAAGCCTCCGTTAGTGAGACCGTCAAAAGCGATTATGGAAAAATACGCCACCCAACCCTCACCTGCAATGACTCAGACAATTCAGGACCTCTTAGATCAAAACGTTATTCAGCCAGTAACGAAACGGACGCCGAGTTTCATTTCCAAGCTTTTTCTACGAAAGAAAAGCAACGGAACAATGCGACCCATTTTCGACCTTCGGGAACTGAACAAATTCGTAGAAACGATACATTTTCGCCTAATTTCACACTCGGTTGTACCGGAATTTCTTCAACCAGGCGACTGGATGATAAAACTGGACATTTCCCAGGCTTACTTCCACGTACCAATGGCCAAACCCCACAGAGTGTTTCTGAGAATCAGTTTTCAAGGGGAATTATACGAAATGACCTGCCTCCCTTTCGGCCTTGCATCGGCACCACACATTTTCTCGTCTGTAACATGCTGGGTCGCGGAGACCTTGCGTGCGAAGGGATGTCGAGTGCTAGTCTACCTAGACGACTTCCTCCTGGTCCACCAGGACCATTCCAAGTTATGTCTTCAGGCTGCGGAAGCCGCGAGGCACTTGGAAGACCTTGGCTGGATAGTAAACCACCAAAAGTCCGTCCTGACACCGACTCAAGATTTAGAATACCTTGGGATCCACTGGGTTACCTCTACCAATACCATGTCCTTACCAAGAGACAAGATAAACAATCTCAACATTTGCCTAGACCAGTATTCGCAGATGAGACAGATAAAACTCCGACAACTACAAAGTCTCCTTGGTCAACTGAACTTCGTGATTCCACGAGGGAGATTGCATTGCCGCCACTTACAACTGTTCCTACGTCAATTCGACAAAAAACGACCTCGACACACACGGCCCATTCCAGAATTGGTTCACCACGAGGTAACCTGGTGGCGCAAAAACACAGATCAATCGACGCCAATTCACATGCAACCAGCCACCCATTTCCTGGCATCGGATGCTTCGGATTTAGGCTGGGGTGCCCAGATAGACGGCGACCTGATAGCGGGGACATGGTCAGAGCATCAGAAACGGTGGCACAGCAACAAAAAAGAGTTATTCGCCGTATTTGCAGCTCTAAAGCGAAAAGTAAACCAATTAAGAAACACACACGTTCTTATCCAGTCCGACAATCGAACCCTGATATCATATATTCGGAAAGAGGGAGGGACGAGATCGATTGCACTACTAGGTCTCACATTTCAACTTCTAAATCTGACGGACAGGTTCAAAATCACCGTTTCGGCCTATTACCTCCCGGGGAGGTACAACATAATAGCAGACAGGCTATCTCGAGGGAAACAGCCAGCGGAGTGGCATCTCTTACAACAAGCGACTGTGGAAGTATTCCAGAAGTGGGTCCAGCCCGAGATAGATCTTTTTGCCTCCCGAGAGACAGCTGTAGTTCCCAATTACGTATCAATAGACTGCAGAGATCGATCAGCGAACTATACAGATGCCTTCAGCAGACCATGGAGGTACCAGTTGGCCTGGGTGTTTCCTCCACCCAACATGATACCCAGAGTCCTGGCGCACTTGAACAAAGGCACCTATCTAATAGTAGCCCCAGAATGGCCATAAGCCTTCTGGCTCCAAGATCTGAAATCTCGGTATCTAGATCGCCCACACGCGATTCAGAATCTTTCAGAGTACCTAATAGACGTGACAACCTCACTACTTATTTGAGAGTTATTTATTTGCTACCTTCCTTTGTAATTTGAAGAAAACGTCTCGTCATATACCTAACCTATTTACAGTAAATTCCTTAATAACATTCGAGTACAACCCCTTTTACATAAGTGTCGATTAAATCGATTAGCGCGTTAATTACCTACCCTTTGAGTGCAAGTGAGGTGCGCGAGCGCTTTGTTTCCCTATTGATCACGCCATTACCGCGTGACCGCGTGCAAGTTGTTTACGAGTTACGTTTGCCATACCCGGTGCCGTCCCTTACTATTTGTTCCTTTACGCATCGTATTGAAATCTTTTGTGAGTTTAATTTACCTAACTTGTTTCTTGCGATTTAAAGTAAATAAAATGCCGGATACCGAAACCGGCAACGAGACCGTAAGGGCCGTACTTTACACGGATATAACCTGCGTGTTTTAGCGGATACCCACATTGCTCAAATAATGATGCTCCCTACTATAACGCCTAAACTTTCCGGGTTACGTGTGTCGTTCCTGAACCCGCTGCTTTCGACCTATCGATGCTTAGAAAGATTGGAACTTCCTGTTAAACATTGGTCGTACCTATTAGTTCACTTATGCCTTGCTAAACTGCCTTCAGAGTTAAAATCGAGATTTGAACGTCGTTATAGCGATAATCCTAATCACCTCCCTACTTTTGATCATCTTATTACCTTTCTTGAGGATGAATGTAGGCACCACGACAATGTAGGTAGTGCTTCTGTCGTTGACACTACTACCCCCCCTACTGTGAGCTCCTCTCGTTTGCCTAAACCTAATGCGCGTTCCCCACCTCCTGCGAGAGCCTTTGTTACCTTTGCGACATCTAAATGTCACCTTTGTAATAGTACTTCGCATTACTTGCGCGAGTGTCCCGATTTTATTCGCCTTCCTACACGTCAACGTGTTACCTTTGTAAAAGAAGCCCGACTGTGCTATCGATGCCTGGATAGACACTCCATATCCCAATGCACGCGAGATTATCGCTGTCGCACGTGCCGTCGTTCCAGTCATCACACGTTACTGTGTTATGATGACTCCTCTCCTGTGAATTACGATCGCGAGCGCTCATACCGAGACGTCCCGGCCTTAGCTTCCAACCAACCGCGGCAATCCCCACAAAGTCACTTAACGGACCGTGTGTCACCCCCACGTACTGAATGGCACCGTGTTCGTACCCCGCCCCCACGTGATTCCCGTAAAGCATCACCTCCCCGTTCGGGCGGGCGATCCCCACCTGCACCCAGCGGTAACCGTACTTATAATGCCCCTCTAGGTCAAAGAACCCAGGATGAACGTGCATTTCATCATAAGTACAATGAAGCCCCACAATTCTGACTAGATAGCAGCCCCCCTTCCATACCCGCTTTTACATCTTTACCTCGCAATTCTCTCGTTCTTTTACCTACGGCCTTGATTCATGTTAAAACCTCGTCTGGATATTATGTGGAAGCGCGTGCCTTATGTGACACTGGTGCTCAGGGCTGCCTTCTTACTACTGAGCTTGTTGTTGACCACATGAACTTACCTATCATTCCTTCTCCAGTTCCTGTTCGTGGAATAGGTAATGTTCAAGCGATTAATTCCCCGGGCATTGTATCCCTTTCATTTAAGCCAGTTGATTCTGCCTTTCCAGAAATCTCCACCAGTGCAATAGTTGTTGATGTGATTGCTGGTACCCTCCCAGAGGTAGACTTACCTAAAAGTGTAATTACCTTTACTAAGCACCTCCCTCTTGCTGACCCTTTATTTTACAAACCTGGTACTATAAGTGTACTTCTTGGAGCTGACGTCATTGGTCGCCTTTTAAGGTCCGAGTTGTTTGTGTCCCCTGATGGCCTTACTGCTATCTCTACGATATTTGGTTATGTCCTGTGTGGTCCTTTTTATGGAGGATTTACTGATTTGGAACCCCCCATGACTGGAGTCTCGCTGTTTCAAATAGTTGAAAAATTCTGGAAAATCGAAGAGGCCCCCCAATCTCCAGTTGCGAACCCCTTGGATATAGAGTGTGAAACCTTTTTTAAAGCAACTACCACTCGTGAAAGCGATGGTCGATTTATGGTTAGACTCCCTTTTCTTCATGATCGTCCACCTCTCGGTGATTCTAAAACCAATGCCTTACGGCGATTCCATAATCTTGAGAAGCGTTTGCAAGCCAATCCTAATTTTCGAGAGAAATATATTTCCTTTATGCGTGAGTACCTTGACCTAAACCATATGTCCCTTTCATCATATGACTCGACCCGGGAACATTATTTTATCCCTCATCATGGATTTTTTAAGTCCGAATAGTAAAATCGTGTTGTGTTGGTTAAAAACCACTCCTCACCTCCTTCAGACTTTTGAGGCTAATCGTGTCTCCCAGATTAATAATAGTCCTACATCTAGTGAATGGAGGCACGTCCCAGGGTACATGAACCCTAGTGACTGTGCATCGAGAGGTATGTCAGTCACCCGACTGATCGACCACTCCCTTTGGTTTTCACCTTTGTGGTTGACGCAGTCTCCTGACAACTGGCCCGGTATTTCGGAACCTAACCCAAGTAGTGATCTCCCTGGACTACGTTGTTTAGTAGTCTCTGCCGATGTTCCTAACCCGGATCCCTCATTCTTATTAGAGCGGTATAGTTCTTTCAACAAGCTAATAAACCTGACTTGTTACCTAAGGCGGTTTTTATTTCCTAAATCTTACTCGTCCTACCTGAGCCCTGAGGAACGGAGAGATTCCCTTTTGTTTTTAGTGAAAATCGTTCAATTTACCTCCTTTTCTGATGAACTTGATCGCTTATGGCGTGGCGATCCTATCACTAACTCCCTGAGAAAGTTGAATTTATTTCTAGATGACAGAGGCCTGATTCGAGTTGGAGGTCGATTACGAAACTCCGATCTATCCTTTGATGCGCGCCATCCCCTTCTCCTGCCTAAGAATGGTAATTTCGTGAACATCCTTATTTCACATTACCATCGCGAGAATGCTCATGCTGGTGTTAATGCAATTCTTGCCATGTTAAATAGAGAGTTTTGGATCTTGTCGGCACGCAGAGCTATTCAGCATGTGATTTTTAAATGCCTTCCCTGTTATCGTCTCAAAGCGGCTGTATCTCAACCCTTCATGGGTGACCTACCTAAAGACCGCGTCACGGCTGCTAGACCGTTTGACGGTGTAGGTACCGATTTTGCAGGACCCTTTTTTACCAAAGTCCAGGCCTATAGGAACAAAAGGTTAGTGAAAAGTTACCTGTGTGTATTTGTCTGCCTTTCTACTAAAGCCGTTCACCTTGAGGTTGTGTCGGGCCTAACTACTGAAGCCTTTATTGCGGCCTTTTCCCGATTCGTGTCGCGTCGTGGTGTACCCCGCCTAATCCGATCTGATTGCGGTCGAAATTACATCGGTGCCAACAATTACCTTAAAGAGTTAGAGTGTTTCCTGTCTCAAAACCAGGCGGCTATTGATTCTGAGCTTTCAAAGCGGAACATACGAGGGTCAAACTGAAAGTTCTTAGAACTGGCCACTTATAAACAATATAATAAAAAAAATATTCTAAAATTTGAAAATAGAACTCTTTGCCAATATTACTGAGTATATATTTCATTCATTTGTCATTTGTTTTACGACTTGGCGGCAAATTGAAAATTGTCTGTGTCACGTCAAAATGAATTTAACACTAGAAAATTTTCGTGCAATGATTTTTTATGACTTTCGATGTCATTTAAGTCAACAAGAAAGTTATGATAGACTACGATTGGCCTTTCACGATGAAGCCCCATCTCGTGCGACTGTTTACAACTGGTTTAATGAGTTTAAACGTGGTCGCACTAATCTCACTGATGATGTACGTGAGGGACGGCCTTCTACGGCGACGACTGAAAATAACATCTGTGTTGTGCGGCGTATGATAGAGACTGACAAAAGAGTGACCTATCAGCAGATTCGGACAAGCTTAGGCATCGGTATGAGTCAAGTGCACAAAATCCTCCACGAACATTTAGCGGTCAGGAAGCTTTGCGCCCGGTGGATACCTCATAATTTGACTAAGGCTCAAAAACTCCATCGTGTGGATTGGTGCCGTAAAATGATTGAAAGATTTAACGGAGGTGACTCAAATGCTGTGTTCGACATACTAACAGGTGACGAAAGCTGGATTTACTGTTATGATCCTGAAACCAAAAGACAATCTGCTCAGTGGGTGTTTCCTTTCGAGGAGTTGCCAACTAAAGTGAAGAGAGATCGAAGTGCGGGAAAAAAAATGGTGGCCTCGTTCTTTGGAAGGATAGGTCATTTCGCAACAATTGTGTTAGAGGATCAAAAAACAGTTTCTGCAGAATGGTACACTACCAATTGTTTGCCACTTGTCTTGGAAAAAGTTCGAGAGAAACGACCTCGCAGTAGGATCCTCCTTCACCACGACAACGCCTCGTCGCACACCGCCAAGCGAACGATCGACTATTTGGCGACATCAAACGTTGAATTACTGGGTCACCCGCCGTATAGCCCCGACCTCGCGCCTTGTGATTTTTATTTATTTCCAAAAATTAAAGAAAAACTTAAAGGAAAGCGGTTTATGAATGCTGAAGAAGCGGTGGCTGCGTATCGCGATGCCATTGAAGAGACCCCTAAGGACGAGTGGGCAAAGTGCTTTTCCCAGTGGTTCCATCGCATGCAGCGGTGTATTGACGTCAATGGACAATATTTTGAAAAGATATAATAAAACTAATAACTGGCTAATGTAATCAGTTTTTGATTTTCTAAGAACTTTCAGTTTGACCCTCGTATCCTGGGTTTTTTTTGTTTCATTAGGGGCGGTCTTTTTGAAGCTGCTGTTAAATCGGCGAAATCGCACCTAAAACGAGTAGTAGGCGATACCCTCCTTACATTTAAAGAGCTGACCATTGTTTTTGCTAAAATTGAAGCAGTTTTAAATTCACGCCCATTGTGCCCACTTTCTCCGGACCCTAATGATGTCGAAGTGTTAACTCCCGGCCATTTCTTAATTGGACAACCCTTAACTGCACTTCCGGAGTACCCTTATAAAGACGTAAAATTGCATCGCCTTACACGGTTTCAGCTAATCCAACAAATTACCCAGCACTTTTGGTCTCGCTGGCATTTAGAATACTTAAATACATTACAAATTAGAAATAAATGGACCTCTCCTTGTGATCCTCCTAAAGTGGGTGAGCTAGTACTCATAAAAAATGACAACCTTCCCCCTTTGCAGTGGCGTCGTGGACGCATTATTAATTTATACCCTGGCCAAGACCAAGTTGTTCGTGTGGTAGATGTTAAAACTCCTACCGGTAGCCTAAAGAGATCTTTGACGAAATTAGTTCGTCTTCCTGTCCAGTGAACTTCCTTTCCTTAGCTTCCTAACCTTCTCGTAAACACTTGACGTGTTTAGGGCGGGCGATATGTTTACTACAATATTTTGATTTGTTTGTGTACCCTATTGATACTGCGCCGCGCGCACTCGCACGCGTACTTGCCTAGTTTTTTATTTGTTTAAAACGTACCGTGAGAACCCCGGAGCCCCAGTTGCCACCGAGACGTTACCTATGACACATGTACTAGACCGACCAGAGCGCTTTCGCCGCGTGTGTATCCTGTGAAGCTCCTTACAGACATTTCGAGTGATTGTGGCCTGTGAAGTTATACCCGAAAGCTGATGTGGCAAGTACCTAGCTATAAGCGCGAAGACACAAGAATTTTCTACCTATCATTGTCGCCCTCCACGTGTAATCCACTGCCTAAACTCTCAAACACCGGCATTAAAAACGTTGGGTCACCTGGTGTTCGTCCTCTAATGTCAACCCTAAGAACCCCCAATCTTCTGATCTTGCAAAATTTCTGATTCACTTATTTCTTATAGAAAAGTTGTCCTACAGTACCATTCTAGTCCACAAATCTGCAATTTTAACGTATTGCGGTCCAACAGTTGAACAGAATACATTATCTAATTTTATTGTCAAACATGCGCTTAAAGCAATCAGTTCTGGCAAGCGATCGTGGCGAGAATGGCCTCGGACGAGGAAGCGTGGCAGGCTGTGCTCACCTTCTGCGAGGATGTCATCTCGCAGAAGGAAGCGGCGGAGAGGGAGCGTGAAGCCGAGGCCTCTGCCCCAATGATCCGCCGCAAACGCACTGGGCGCCGGAGGAGGGATTACCTCCTCCACCTGCCCCTTCCGGATGGGTCCCGGACCACGGACACGGGGGTGTCCCCGGGACCCGTGACGGCGCCGCGTGTGACCCCGCGCGCCGTTCGCCGTAGAGTGGGGGGGAGAGCTCAATCTCCCCCCCAAAGACCGGGTGGCCTGCCATAATAGGCGGGCCGCAGCCTGAAGAGGATAAGGTGCAAGCCAATGGTGTAACCCTTGTTCCGCTTCACTCAAAGGCACCGGAGGGCACCGTGAGGTTTTAGTAGTCGGGCTCATTCGGAGTCCGGAGTCCCACACACCCCTCCAGCCATCCCCCCGCAGCTGGAGGATAGTGCGTAAATGCATTTCCTCACGTAAAAAAAAAAAAGGCCTAAAGTTGCGGAACCCATTCTTACTTGGAACCCGATTACGGTCATTAACTGGCTTTCATCAAACCAACCTAAAGACTCTCTCTTTGATTTATCTCGAAGAACAGCTACGGTATTACTTCTCGCGACCGGTCGTAGAGTACATGATCTAACTCTATTAAGGGTATCAGATGACAATTATTTCGATAACGGACAAAATATTTTTCTTATCCCGGCATTCGGATCAAAAACAGACTCCCACGCCCATCGACAATCCGACTGGATGCTATCCAAACATCGTCATGTTTGGATAGCATCCAGTCGGATTTGAAACATTTGCCCAGTAAGATTAGTAAGAACATATATCGATAGAGTTTCGGCCAGAAGATTCGAATCAAATAAAGACAATAATCTTTTCATCACGGTCTGTGGCACGGCAAAAGCAGCTCACGGACGGTAATAGGAAACTGGGTCCGCTCTGTGTTACGAGACAGTGGAATTGATGCAACCCCTGGCAGCTGCCGATCGGCCGTTGCTTCCCTAAGATGGTTAGAAGATCATCCTATTGATGATATCCAAAGGAAATTGGAAATCATCGAATACTTTTTTCAATCATTATTGCCGTATGATCGAGCTACCTAAAAATAATCGTGATTCGTTTTTCAATACCTTTACACCTACATAGTTATAGTTATATTATAATTTGAATGTATGGAGATAATACACATACATATTTTGTTTTCATTGTTAATCTTTAATATCAATGTCTCATCATCATAGCGTTGTTTTATTTAATACTTACATTAAATATCATACTTAAATTCACCAGCAGATAACAAACACGTCTTCATTATCAATGCTGTACGTTTTCCAGAGGCACATCAATATTACGGTTTTACATAACGATAAAACCGATATTATGTGCCGAAAAGGAAAACATACAGCATTGCAGGATGTCCTTCCTGGTGAAGACCTATGAGCTACGAACATGGCGGCCTCCCCCACCATACTTGCTGGTTTGCGAAACTAGCGTCATCATCTACTGATTTCGGAAGTGTGAATTTGTCTATGAATCAATCGTAGACTACCGGAAAAAGCTAAGTACACACCTGCTTCTTCATTATCAATGCTGTATGTTTTCCTTTTCGGCACATAATAACGGTTTTATCGTTATGTAAAACCGTAATATTAGTTACTATAAAAATAAGTAGGTAATTATAGAATTAACAATAATAATTTTTATTATTCGTACTTTTTACGCTAAAAGGATCACAAACTCTATAGTTATCACTTTACGAGTATAATCTTCGAAACATACTATGCACTTATGACAATTGTTATAAATAAAAACACTTAAAATCACAATCTTCGATTACATTTTAAACAGTACTGACTCGCACGTGGTCACAAAGTGATGTAACTAGTGTTGCCGCTCGATAGTCCACTATCGATATTCTATCAATAGACTATCAATAGTTGGGCAAAAGCAATAGTATCGATTGCCCTATCGATACTATCGATAGTGTCGATAGTATCGATAGTATCGATAGCCCCGTAAGTGTCAATACTATTCACAAGCATCAATACTATCGATAGTATCGATACTATCGAAGCTTAATATCGAATGCACTATCGAGAGTATCGATAGTATCGATACTATTGCTACTGGGTATTGCAATAACAATCGATACTATCGATAGTATCGATACTATCGATAGTTTGGTCCTATCGATAGTGACCTTTCCATCAATAGTATTGCTATATACAATACGAGCATGACTTGTCTAGTGGATGACTATTATAATAGTCATGGCTGATGCTATCGATAGTATCGATACTATCGATAGTAATTTTGATATTGATCTTCAATACTATCGAAAGTATCGATAGTATTGCAGTATATTAATACTATTTTACCAAACTTAGCAATCGATAGTACCGATAGTATCGATATTATCCGATATCAACACGCAACAGTGACGTCACTAGTGATAGGTTTTTATCCGGATAAATACTCATAAATATCCATTTTTACTCGAGTATTTATCCAAAAAGACGGATAAATATTTTATAAACATGTTTTTAGCTATAACACGCAAATTTATGATTATTATAATAGTAAATTGGTAGTTTAAACCAAAACAAGTGCTAAAAAGTTTTTAAATTTAAATAACATATAATAAATACAACTCAAAGGTGACTGACTGACTTACAAAGTGATCTATAAACGCACAGCCCAAACCACTGGACGGATCGGGCTGAAATTTGGCATGCATGCAGGTAGATGTTATGACGTAGCATCCGCCAAGAAAGGATTTTGATCAATTCTGCCCCCAAGGGGTTAAAATAGGGGATGAAAGTTTGTATAAAACTTTGTCAATTTTAAACTAATCGAGCTGAGACTTTGCACATAAAGCTACTATTACGTAGGCATCCCCTAAGAAAGGATTTTGATAAATTCCTCCATTAAGGGGATAAAGTAGGGGATGAATCTTTGTATAAATCTTCTCTTAGATTTTCGACTGATTGAACTGAAATTAAAGATTACTATGATGAAGACGTCCGCTTAAATAGGATTTTGATATATTCAACCCCCATGGGGATAAAATAAGGGATGATGGAGGATGTATAAGTATTAGTTTGAACCTATCAGTACTTACCTAATGGAACGAATAAATTAAGACAAACAAAATAATTTTTAGTTCTAAATGTTAACAATAGATGGCGTTAGTAGTATTTTAAAACGCGCCATCGTTGTGTTTTCACTGAGTTACATATACCCAATGATAAGTGGTCGCGTATCTAATATTACATTCTGTACCTTAATTCAATTCGGATATTTTGACGAATCGTGAAAAAACACGATTCACGCAATGTGAACGTCCATCCGTCATGACGTTATCCTGTATTTTGAGGAATCGTCAATGACGGATCACGTGTGAATGAGCCCTAACCTATCCAAAAAGAGTGTCTATTGACTACGATTTTTCATTCCTCTCTTCTCCATACGACATGGTAGACTAAGAGATCATGATAGCTGGATGGCGCGATGAGAGTATAAAATATTTTGTATCATCGAGTGAACGCAACAGCTAGTTCCATATAATTAGCTATAATCAAAAATAATCGATCTTAATTATTAAATGACCAAGATTTCGGTTTCGACTGAGAATCATGTTGATGCTGTCGTAGGGTGTCCATTGCTGAACATAGGACTACCCCATGGTTTTCCACAACGACCGATTGCAAGCGGCCTGCATTGTGATCCTGCAATCTTTACAAGGTCGTCTGTACATCTTGCCGTAGGAAGTCCGTCCTACGCTGCACCTTTGATCAAAGGATCTCCAATCTAGAACTTTTCTGCCCCAACGGCTATCAGTTCTTAGCGCTATGTACCCTGTCCATTGCCACTTAAGCTTACTGATTCGCAGGGCTATGTACTTTACCTTAGTTCTTCTACATATTTTCTCATTTCTGATTCGATCTCGTAGAGAAACACCGAGCATATCCCTCGCCATTGCATGAACTTAAGCTTTTTTATGAGGCCCATAGTAGAGATCATGTTTCAGATCCGTATGTGATCACTGGCAGCACACATTAATTAAAGACTTTCGTCTTAAGGCACTAAGGTACATGAGACGAGAAGGTGCTCTTGCGTAGATTCCCAAACGCTGCCCAGCCAAATCCGATTCGTTGACAGACCTCTTTTCTCAAGTTGGACCTACCTAATGGTCCAACTACTAACTAGTTGGACCACAACGTACCAATGCTAGTAACTGCTTGTCTCAGGTAGACGTACTTGTCAACAACTTTGAGAGTTGACTTCTCAACAGATACTGGAGTGGGTACAACTCTGGAGCTAGACATTACTTTCGTCTTGTCCATGTTCATTGTAAGACCCACTTGTTGGGAGATTCGGTTGAGGTCTCCTAGCATAGTTCCAAGCTCCTCCAGCGTGGCAAGCCTGAGGTATGTGATGTATTCGCCGTTGACGTTGATCCAAATCCAGTCCGGAAGCTTGAAGGCGTCTTCTAATGTCGCTGTAAACAGTTTCAAAGATATTCGTCTCCCTGTCTCATACCTCTACGCAGTGGAATGGCCATCGAGCTCTGCTTCTGTTCACGGACCGACGTGGTGGCATTGCTATACAGATACTCTAACACCTCTATATACCTATTGTCTATGTGACACTACGGAAGAGACTGTAGCACCGCCCACGTTTCGTTCGAATCAAAGGCCTGCTAATAATCCACAAACGCTAACCACACAGGCATATTGTACTTCTCAAACTTCTGTATAATTTTTATGGATATGGTATATTGTACTGAAGCCTTTTCGATAGCCAACTGGTTTAGGAGGTTGGAAGGCATCAAAACGACGTATGAGACAATACGCGATGACCCTTCAAAACAGTTGGTGGCTCAGGAGTGATGTAGATCTAGTTTTTTTAATAAGGGTTTGTCTTTTGTCAAAGTTACTTATTGTCAAACCTGTTAGCACACTAAAACTAAAAATAATAATTATATTCTGCTATATAGCCGAATTTCAAATACGGTAACCAATCAACAGAGATTAGCCAACTGCGCTGGAGATATTATAGTGTACAAGTGTGTGCACAATTCAGAAGTGCAGTCAGTTATCTTATCCTTAACTCTCATAGTTCGATGAGATGGGATGGATAACCAATTTCCTGACTTCGAGCTGTTTCAGTAAAACCCAGAAATCGGCTCAAACCGGGGTTTGAACCTGGGTTCAAAGCACGCTGGCTTCTGTCCAAGAGGCCCTGGGGCCTCTTGGACAGAAGCCAGCGTGCTGAAAACTAAATCAACAGGCAGTCTCAGTTTAAAAAGGCGCAAACGGAGCAAGCGCGAACATTTATTTTCTCTGGGTTTCAGCATTAGATCCTGACTTGGTGACACTGAGATAACCCCAAAAGTATGCTCTTTAAATGAAAAAAACAATAAATTATGAATATAAGTCCACAACAAACGAAGAACTCTGTGAACGTAGATAAAACAAAACGAAAAAAAAGACATATGGTGGAACATAGAATTTCCTTCCTTTTTGAAATCGGTTAAAAACTTAAATGACAAGTATCGCACCTGTCGCGCTTGGTAAAGTAGGGCCTGGGCCCTACTAATAAATAAATAATTGGGTCTAGACCCAATTAGTTATTTTTATCAGCCATTTCGAGTAAATATCCGATAAAAATGGATAAAAACGAGTATTTATCCATTTTGGATAAATATCCTAGTATTTACTCTTTGAGTATGTATCCACTGCCCATCACTAGACGTCACAAATGTTAGATAAAGGTACGCTTTATTGAAATGATTTTAGTTTACTGTGGCCCTAGCATGAGCCAAACAACATATCATTATCGCGGCCGTTTATCGTATTTTGACAGCGTTATATCATTAGTCTACCGCTGCTAACATGTCATGCTATTTATGTCATGTCTAACTGTCAAAATACGAAATACGATAGAAAACGATAAAATTGTCTACACACTCTAACATGAGTCTCTTTTATTTGTCTATTTTAATCTATTTTTGACATTTTCGCATGACATATTATCGTGGTCACTTGGTGCTAACGACAAAGGAAAAAACTTGATTAAAGTCGGTGAAAAACTGTGTAAAATGCGAAAAATATGTCCGTACCATAATACCATTATATATTTTGTGTTAAACGCATCTGACGAACGACCAGTGTAAGAAATACGACAGAAACGCATCGATGATATTTGCGATCAAGTCGATTTCTGAGAGTGTATTTCAGTCGCTTTGGCGAATATTTAAGCCCATGGATACTGATATTTCACATCATTGACAGGCTTAGCTTGGCCCCAGCTAGAGTCTATAAGCCTTCTAGCGGCTAGAAGGCTTATAGAATCTAGCCTATTTGAAGGTGAGATCTCCAATATAAACACTTACGTAAATCATTTATCACAAAGAGCTCTTTCACCTACACAAAAGCAAAGAATAGCTGTTATTGTTGTGTTTTATAAACTTACAAAATACTGTATTGAAAACAGAACCTAACCTTTTATAATGTATGTTATTTTACATAGGTAGGATAGGTTAGGTAATCATTATTTTTGTTTCTTAGGGTCTACCTATGTTGCCTCCTTTTGAACCATAAAAACAACAGCAAATTGGACAACACCGCTCTCTGTGCTAAGCCCAAACTACTGTAAGCAGTGTCTACAGTCTAGGACCAGTAGTAGGAAGCATATATTAAGTGTATGTAAATCGGTGAAATAAATTGTGAAAACTTGCACACTAAAATATCTTAGATATGTTAACTTCCTTAATGTAGCTTTGTGCACTAAAAAGTATTCCAGTCAATATCTGCGCCTAACTTGCTTTTGAATAACTTATGGGGAGCCTACTTTTACCTACGTGCCATATACTTATATACCTTATTATACATAAAGGTGGATAAAAGTAAAATTAATTGAAGTAGAAAAATCATTAGTCAAATAAACAATAATATGTAATTTTATAGAATAATAATAAGGTATTACAAACGATAAACCTTTTCTTAAATTTTTAATTCGATAAGTCTTATCACCATAGTCTCCACTGGTTTCGAAAATACACCCGACGGCAACGCGGTCTCTGACGTCATGAGAGTTGTGTAAAGGTATAGTTTCCATATAAGCGGCAGCGAGGCTAAAACAGTTTGCGTTTCGCAAGCGAGAAGTGAAGTACGCGCCCGGTTTTCACCATTTTTACCGAAATGGAGAGAATAAGAAAACGTGCATGAAAATACTGTGCACTTGTGCAGTGTTTAAATGTTAATTTGGATCCAAAATTAATTTTTTTAACGCTGCCTGCGGACACTAAGAGGTCAAGTCCTAGATACTTTAAAAGTGGTTTATTATGAAATTGTGATTGGTGCATGGTTTAATAATATGAACAAAGTTTAAGAAAATTATTTGACTACCTTACCTAGTATAATTCTTTCATTAATTTATTAAAGTTAAAGGGATATCTGACGTTTGAGACTGACGATTGACTATTTTTGCCCTTGCTGGCAAAGTAGGTACCTACCAAAATAGAAAAATGTGTACCTATTTACCTTACATCCTACAGATTTGAAATTATGATTTCATTAATTTAGAATTTATTAAATTGAAAGACTTTCTGATAGCTATTTAGTTTACAGTTTCGTTTGTTGTATTTAGTTAGACCAAGAGCCAAACACATGAAGTTAACTGAACTGTTTAAATGAAATGTTATTGTTACTTAATTATTTTCAAAATATGAAGTACCTACTTATCTACCCTAGAAAAAAGGACGAACGTGTGCTAGTCTAGGAACCGTAGCTTTTATTTACTCATTTTGAAATACTGATTCAAATGAGTCCAGGCAAATAAATGTATGAATTGTTTCAAACTATACCTCCGCAAATTTCTTGCTCGTGTTTTCCAGTTGAATATCTTTTAAAACTATTTATCAGGCTGCGTATATACGCGACATTAAAATTCAATAACCGTCATTTTAAAGACTCAAAGAAAGAAATTAAGAAATATGTTAAAGTTAAGCACTTTTTCATTAAATAAAAATGAGAAGTTACTACACAAGAAGTTACTTTTTCATTAAATAAAAATGGGTTTGAAATACTAAATTGAATTTTTATTTCTTAATCAACACGATAAAAAAGTTACAAACATTTAAGATTAGCTGCTAGCTCTTAGCCTATACTGCGCGGCGCTAAGCTGTTGGCTGCGCGTGCCGCGACGAGTACGAGTAAATTCTAGTGAGGTGCGATAGATGGCGGTACTAGCTTCGTATAGCAGTCAACCCTAGCGCGCCGCATGATAGTACGTCACTGAATAGATTAAGTGTATTATGAATCATTGCAGAGTAATAAGTATGAAATTATCTTGCAATGGATTTTTGTAGGTGTCTACACGAAAATGTGCTTGACTCTGAGGCGAACTAAATTACGCCATATTGTTGACGACATTGAGTAGACATTTCTTTGAATACAATTGCTAAGTCATACTTCTGTATGAAGTACTAGTACTTATTCTGTGCCGGAACATAGAAATCATGACGGTTTATTATTCCGAGACGCGTTTTTATCCGTTAAGGACGAAATGTTTTACACAACTGTAATTAATGAATCTGATAACGCAATTCAGTTAAAAAACAACCTTTTCTTGCAATTAATTCCATTTTGCGGAGAAATTGATCAGCCTAAAAGGACTGTAGCAATAAACACTCATAACACCTATGAAAATATAGATCAGATATTAAAAGACAACTTAGGTAGATTAAGAACGGAACACATAAACGCAGAAAAGGAACGTCATATTAAAAAACTGTGTTACAATTCTCGCGTTGTGTTTTATTGCGAGCAACTGCCTTTAACTTTTACTTATGATGGCAAACATAAGTTAAGATTAACAGAGGACACGCCTATTTTTGTTAGAAATTATAGATAGGCCCCAACACAGAAAAAAGAGATTCAGAAACAAGTAAACAATCTTTTAGAACAAAACTTAGTTAGGAAAAGCATATCTCCGTGGTCATGCCCTGTACACCTAGTCCCGAAGAAAATTGATACTTCTGGTGAATGCAAATGGAGGTTTGTTATTATTGACTACAGGAAATTGAACGAAAAAACAGTGGAGTATAAATATCCTCTCCCAAATATTACAGACATTTTGGATAAATTAAGGCGTGCTCAATATTTTACGATAATTGATCTTGCTTCTGGTTATCACCAAGTGGACATGCATCCAGAAGATATTGAGAAAACCGTGTTTTCAACGGAACGAGGTCACTATAAATTTTTGAGAATGCCATTTCATCATCAGTCTCAAAAATGCGCCAAGCACATTTCAAAGGTTGATGGATTCGGTCCTACGAGGATTTGATAACGTTCTAACGTATTTAGATGATGCTGTAGTTTTTTTCTACTTCGCTTCAGGAACACTTAGAAAAATGTCAACAAGTTTTTGAAAGATTTAGAACACATAACTTTAAAAATTCAATTAAATAAGTCGGATTTTCTACAAAAAACCGTGAAATTTCTAGGACACACATTGACAGATCAGGGTGTTAAACCTATATCTGAATTAGGTAGTAGATTGCAGCGATTCAAAATTTTCCCTTGCCTACATATCAAAAGTATACTAAATCTTTCTTAGGATTAATAGGTTACTATAGTAAGTTTATTCAAGACTTCGCAAAGATAACAAAACCTGTGACAGCGTGTTTAAAAAAGGACAAGAAAATCTAAGCTGCCCCTGAATTCATAAAATCATTTGAAATATGTAAGGAAAAATTGAAGTATGCCCCTATTCTTAAATATCCCGACTTTGATAGCCCTTTTATACTGACCACTGACGCTTCAGATGTAGCCTTGGGTGCAGTACTATCACAAGGTGAGATAGGATCAGACAAAACTATTGCGCACGCTTTACGTACACTGTCTGATAAAGAACGAAAATACTCCACTATAGAGAAAGAACTTTTAGGAAAAATCTGGGCAACGAAATACTTCCACCCATACCTGTATGGAAGAAAGTTTAAAATATACACTGATCATCGTCCACTAACTTGGATTATGTCGTTAAAGGACCCAAATTCTAAATTAACAAGATGGTGTAGCCGAGTATGACTATGAAGTAGAATATAAGAAAGGGACATCAAACACTAACGCAGATGCCCTATCGCGAGTTCAAATTTTATATAATAAAGAAATTAAAACACCCGTGCCGAACGATGGCGATTTTATTCAAATATGAATAGAAAGTGAACAACCAGGAACGTCACATGACGATGTAATAGATCTAGGTACATATGACATCGTCACTGCTAGGCATGCCTACCACCCCGGAGGAAAGCACGCCAATAGACGACCTAAAAAACATAGTTGATCCACTTGAATTAGACATCGATCCATTAGACATATCAGATAACACACCAATAATCACAACAAACATCGAACCTTTTGATGTTATCGGTCTAGTTTCTATGGTCCACCCTTAGTCACAACAGAAATTAATAAATAATAAATAAATAAATTGTTTCAACAAACACACTAATTAACTAGCCCCAAACTAAGCATGAGCTTGTGCTATGGTGACTGCTTGTGCTCATCACACAAATTCATGCTCCTTGCGGGACTCGAACCCGCAACCGCCTGGTTTAGAAGTCCGGGGTGCAAACGACTACACCAAAACGGTCGTCCGATTTTGTCGAAATTGAACCTAGAACAATAACAAACATCGTTGATCCTTCAGATACAAAAGACTTCACAGAAATTACACCTATAGTTTCAACAGAAATTGAACCTCGAACAACAACAAACATCGTTGAACCTTTAGATATAGCAGACTTAACAGAAATTACACCTACAGGCACAATAGAAACTGAACCAACAATAACAACCGACATTGTTGAACCTTTAGAAACAACAAATATCACAGAAACCACGCCTATGGTCACAGTACCTACAGATGCAATAGATTCGGAACTCATAACCGAAACAGATACAGAGCTTTTAGTTTCCTCGGACGAAACTAGTACTTATAAAATTCCAGAAGTACCTGACGCAATCGATAGACACTTTAAAACAATTTCACATTAGAAAATGCTCTGAGTACAAAGTACATAATAGATCCAAAGGAAAGACAGTGATTAAAGACGTATTCATACCAATCAACGATACTGAAACTCAAATTATTAAATTTCTGAAAGAACATACCGTAGCAGATAGAGTGTTCTACTGTTTCTTTCATTATAAAGAATTCTTTCCAATCTTTTGCAGAGTAGTAAGAACAGTTTTCAATGATAGAGGTCCAAAATTAATAAGATGTTTGAGTAGAGTCACGTTTGTGGAAAATAGGAACGATCAAACAGAAATAAAAAAGGAATATCATGAAGGCAAATAATCTTAGAGGTATTCAGGAGACGTATAAACAGTTACGAAAAAATTATCACTGGCCCAATATGTTACTATCAATACAGAGATTCGTGAATCAGTGCGATAAATGCTTAAAAAGTAAATATGAACGGAACCCCTTAAAGTTACCCCTTTCACTAACTGAAACTCCACATAAGCCTATGGAACACACGTTTATGGACTTATATAGTAGTGGTGGAGTGACGTTTTTGTCAATTATTGATAATTTTTCAAAATACGCACAAGCAGTACCATTATCACCTGCTACAAGTGTACACATTGCAGATGCATTGATGAGTATCTTTGCATACATAGGTATACCGCATAAAATAACAACGGACTCTGATTCAAAATTTGACAACGATCTTATTACTGAACTATGTGCAACACACAACATTCACATAAATTTTACCACATCATATGACCATACAATTACAACTCACCAGTAGAAAGGCTTCACTCAACCCTTGCTGAGATGATTAGAGTACAACGAATTACAGACAGAGATGAACCTGTCAAAATAATGAAGTGCTCTATAATAGCGTACAATAATGCTATTCATTCGGCAACAGGATTCACACCATTCGAATTGTTATACGGTCATACGAACAGTAGAAATCCTCTCGAGTTACATTTCCCAAAAGAATTTTATCAGGGGTATGTAAACAAACATAAACAAATCATGGAAAACGTTAACACATTAGTATTCCAAAAGCTTTCCGCCGATAAGGAATCATGCATCGCAAGAAATAATAGGGGAACCAAAAATCCCATGTTCAAAGTAGGCGATCAAGTTTATGAACAGGTTGCGAAAACATCCAGAAGTAATAAATTAGATCCATCGGACCTTATACCATTGTGCGAATTCATCCTGAGCTGAGATAGTGGGCAGACATGTTAACTCTGAAACGATTCGGGTTCATTTTAGAATGCTAAGGCGTCCTGGAAATGTTGCAGGAACTTCCTCCTCGCCCTCGCCGCAACCTCTGGCCCGTCGGAGTCGCCGGAGTCACCCAACCAATAGACAACCACAATGGCATCCTTGTGCTTAAAGAAGCTGCCGTGCGTTATCAAAGCGACACGCGCCACCTCATCGTAATTTACAATACGACTAAAATTCACGATATATATAGAAACTTGTCGAGATTACTTTACATTTAATTTTAATCAAAGAAATACAGGGTGTCCAGTGGCAGACCTCAAACTTTGAACAAACATAATTTCTGAACGCAACACGTTAGAGGGGCGCGGGGGACGTCTTTAGAAGCGCAACCGCTGCGGATTTTTTAGTAGCCATAGAACAGTGGAGTGGAGAGCACCGCGCTTTTGCCATCGAGGCGTACATTTCGAGTGAATTTTCGCTGTCCGAAGCACACCGTCGGTTTAATAATCATTACGGTATTCGTCGATTACGTGATGGACCATCGATCAACCTCATTCAGTCATGGGTAGCAAGGTTCAGAGCTACAGGATCAACATTAAATAGACCCAGGCCAGGACCTACACCATCGGTAGCCACGGACGAAAATATCGAGCGTGTTATGGTTTCTGTCGTTGAAAATCCCCGTTTATCACTGCATGAACGTTTATCGATATTGGGAATTCCGAAATCAACTTTGCAGGTTATAATGCGAAAAAAACTTAAGTTTCATCCATACAAAATCCAAATCGTGCAAGATTTACACGATTCTGACTTTGAATTACGAAAAACTTACGCAGAACTAATGTTGTTGAGATTTCCTACTGCTCGGATGGGCAACATATTCTTTAGTGACGAAGCTCATGTCCATATCGGAGGATACGTAAATAAGCAAAATTTCCGTTATTGGGATGTCCACAACCCAAGAGAAATGCATCAAGAGCCTTTACATAAGCCTAAAGTAACAGTCTGATTTGCCATGTCTGCATCTGCAATCATAGGGCCTTATTTCTTCGAAAAAGAACGTGGCCAAACTGTAACTGTAAATTCGGAGAGATATGCCCAGATGTTAAATGACTTTTTCAGATTAGAACTTCATAATAGTCCATCGTTTAACAGAAACAAATGGTTCCAGCAGGACGGGGTCACAGCTCATACTGCTAATGTGTCCATGAATGCAGTGCGGCAGTTATTCCCTGAAAAAAACATATCCCGAAACGGTACCATACCGTGGCCACCTAGGTCACCCGATTTAAGCCCATGTGACTTTTTCTTATGGGGATATTTAAAATCCGTTGTTTACAAGACAAATCCGAGCACTGTGACACAACTTAAAGAAAATATTAAGTCGCCGAGCCGAAGTCAGCAAGATTTCCCAATCGCTCTGTAATCGCGTTTTTGAAAACATGCGTGCTAGACTCGAAGAGTCGGTCAGACTCGATGGCCGCCATTTGGAGAACATGGTTTTTAAAAAATGAAATCCGCATTAATTTTTATACAATTAAAATAAACCTACTTTGTATTAGAGCTGTAGTTTTTTTTTACAATTTCCTAAACATTGAAATCTGCCACTGGACACCCTGTATAACCAACCATCAAGATATTGTAGTAAGTAAGGAACAAATAGAGTACTTAATAGATATTATAGACAGTAAGCTTGTATACTTAAGAGCGGAACCACTCGGTTTTAGTAAGACATATAATCCTAGAGTTAGAAGAGGACTAGTAAATGGATTAGGAACAATTGTAAAAGCCATCACAGGTAATCTTAGATCAAGCAGATGCTGATAAATTTGAGGCTCAGATCCAATCCATTAAACGATTTGCTATTAGAAACGTAAATAAGCAAAAGAAAACGTTAGTTATAATGAGAGATTTTATTAATCAGTATAATCATAGATTAAGTAAGATTAAGAAAAACCAAGAGCTGTTAGCGGAAGCTATAAATAGAATAGGAAAAAAGAGTACAGATATTGAACTACGCATGCAAATTATAATAATATTTAACCAAATCGAGACATGCCTACAGCAAGTCTACGATAGAGTTAGTTTGTTAGAGGTTGTTCTGAACATTAAAGATAGTTCAAATTTGGAATCACCTTATAAACCTAAGCTAGCGAATATACATTTATTGGAAAAATCTATAGTTGTTAAAGCATACAGCACGAATGAATCACTGAATTTTGTATTAGAAATCCCGCTGGTAACTAACCGTCCTTATAATCTCCTACACCTGTATTCCATCAAAAAATATTAAAGACTAAGAGAAACTGGACTAATGCCCTTAAATGTTACACCATTGCATTAAACACAAGTTGCGTAGGTAAACAAGGCTAAAATTAAAATAAAAAATAAAATAAAAAATACGTAAATAGTAATTTCATTATGAATATTCTGTCTGAACGTTCAATAAATGTTGTTTGTGAAGAGTCTACTAAGTCTTTATTAGTATGGAGAGGCTCACCCCAGGGTTCTGTGTTGAGTCCATTATTATTTAACATTTATACCTACGACTTAGAAGCTGCTTTAAATAATGGTGTTCACTTTTTACAATATGCTGATGATTTGGTTATGAACGTCTCTGGTGCTAATATTTAAACAAATGTTGTTAATACATTAGCCAAAACAATTTCGTGAATTTAGTAAAACTTGCAATAAATCAAACCTATGAAATTGATAATGGTTGGGAAAAAGTGAATTGAATGTTAAACATTTTGTACCATTACGTTCTCAATAATATTTTTTTGTTTTTTTTTATTCTTTCCACGGCTAGTGCATTCGCCACAACGAGAGATTATATAATAATCCTTTTGATTAAGTAAGGAAACGATTATGGAAAGAAAAGTTGAAAGGAACGGAACGTAACTTTGTTTGGAATAGGATCAGGTTAAGTTCGCTTAAATTGTCATAAAATAAATAAATATTATTATACCTTTATATGATTAGCTACTATAAATATAGATAAGATATTAAGAATATCTGAGTTATTCAATTGTAAAGAAAAATTATCAATTAAAGGACATGAAAAGTAGATGTGGTTCAAGTCACCTATGTCAGCCCCATATTCACAGTTCATACAGGTCAGAGTCAATTATTTGGAATCTAGCAAGGTGAGCTGGATTACTAACGTAGTAAATATGTATAAGCAAATTATAGCCAGATAAAAATTATCCCACATAAGGGGTAATTTTTTGTGACGGGTTATAGGCAACACTGACTGCATTTGTTGAGGTCTTGTGTTTCAAAAACATAATTGTAAACATTTTGGAATAACATTGAAATTATCAACGGAATCTATTACTTACTTATGAAAAGGGATTCCAGAGATTTTTTTTGAGTAACTGAGTTATTTTTGCAACATTTACCACGCACGACGGTATTTTACATTATTTTGTGAACGAATGGTAGCGCGACTATTACGTCAAAGGTTTGACAGGGCACTGACGCGCGGTCGGCTTCCTATTTCGAAACCGGCTTCCTATTGCCGGCGTCACTTCTTTTTGGTGTTGGCGTATAACAACCCAACTAACAGCTGTGATTGCGTTAGTGTGTACAGTAGTTCAGTGATACCAGTACCCAGTGGCGTGCTTTCTATATAGGCAATTAAGCAGTGCCTACCTCACTAAAGTTTGCCAATTGCCATTTAAATAATAGTGAAAAACTTTTCGTCATTAACTTATATGCAATCTTATCTAAACCGCTCAACTTAGGTACACCATTGTATGAGCAGTAGGCATTCTCGCGACTGCCTATCAGATTCACTTAAACTCACGCAATTTTAGCCCTTATTGACATAGCCGCATATTTAGATAAAAAGCCGACCAAATTAAAAATGACACACTTTTCATAAACGTAAAGCTAAAACGTTACATTTGCGACTTACTGGGGTAAAGTAGGCAGGCCTACCATCATGGCGGGGTATCACTTCGGAGTGCAATCAAATCATGTCTAATTACGAACAACTATAACATCTAAACATACAGAAGTATGTTTTGACACTGATAAATCATAATTTTATTTATCATAAACATTTAATCGTTCCATAACTAGAAACAAACTAATCAGCAAGTTTTTTTACAAAAAAGTATTGCATCCATAGTTTTTATATGAAGTCAATACGCCGGCCATTTTTTCTTATTTAGTTTGCTTGCTTGTTGCTTTCGCGAGTGTTTTGAAAAGTAGTTTTAATGTTTACACGATTTCTTTTAGTGTTTTGAGTGATTTTAAATGATTTCGAGGTTCAAATTTGTGTGTTTGCATTCGAAATCAATGGAAAAACTGCAGTGTATAGGGTGTATTGAAAGTTCGATTTGCTTACAAAAATTACCGTCGAATCAAGTTTATTTTGTAGATAAGGCTAAGATGTATATTTGGCAAAAGACATACCTACGTGCCGATCTTATTTATAAAAAAGGTTGAAACATCTCGGTTGGTCATCTAGGTTGAAACTTTTCTTTTAATTAGGTAATATTACGTGTACTCATTGTTTTGAAAGCAAACGACATTGAAGTTTTGTTTTCTTTGTTTTGTTTTTGTGCTTTGTGAAAGTAAGTGCGTGGTGGAAGTGAATGCAGAAATAGCAACCGCTTTTCTAAAAGCCACTATGGGTATCATTTAAATGACATGTCTTATAAATTCACTAATTTTCTTGATACTTGTGGTGGTAAAATAAATCTGCGCTTAACTAGAACACCCATTTCATCATTAATCTAATTAAGATTAAAAACTAGGTAAGTAATTGCTATTGAAATTATTTGCTAGCGTTAAAAAATATAGATACCTACTCTAAAGAGGACACGATTCACCTGTTTTTTTTTTTAAATTATTGTGACGATTTTTTATCTAATTTTATTATTGATTTCGTAAGGATCTATACTTACTTAAAATTTGTATGTGCCTACCTCGTTGCAAAACTAATGCACGCTACTGGTGGGGGGGGGGGGGGGGGAAGGGGGGTCCAAAGCAGGTCACTTATGTTGATTTTGACGACCTCTTCAGATTCTCGATGAGAAGTCTCGCGAGAAGGTTCGCCAAGATTTCTCGCAGCAATACACTGATGTCTGTTCACACTTAAGTATGACCTGGAACCTTACCATCAGAAACAATGCAATCGCTAAACCAGGATAGTTCCTATAATTCGTACCATGATCCCGAAAGTTAGCAGGCCCGCAGCGAGGAAGTTCGTTTATCCTGTCACCTTTTCTTTTGTATGCAATTTCGTACCATGACACTCCATCTGAAATCAATCTAGTGTCTGTTTGCCCGCCTTAAATGTCAGATAAGCTATCATAAAAAAGTTACCCATCGAGTACATAGCTTTTTCAAAATTGTTATGATAAATTCTTGTTTCATAAGTTAATTTTAGGATTCATTTACGAAATGTGAAATGTTAACAATACAACGAATTAACTAATGTGAGTTTTTTGAATGCAAAATTGAAGGAATATCTACGAGGTGTAAACATTAATCTAGTGAAGCCCGATTTCTTGATTTCTCCATAGAAGCCTGATGGCTATTTCAAAATTATTTTTGATTAAGTGACTTTATTGTGTAATTACAGGTAAAATTATAACGCAGGTACGTAAATTGCAATAAAACCATCATATAGGCTACACCTACAGCAGGCTGCAGCCTTAGGTTCTAAGATGTGATTATTCATTTTTCTAGGCAGTAACTACCTATGCGAGAACTTTTCAAAATCCCAGTCCCAACGAGCAGAGATTATTACCTACTGATCAAAATTTCAATCTATCCACAAATTTAATAGTTTAGGTATTTATTGCAGCAGTACACATATCTAGTCTTTCCTAACCTACCTACCTACACATATTTAGGTACTTCATAATATTTTATGTATTTAATTCTTTTTATGTAGGATTTTATCTGCCTAATGTATGTACCAAGTTAATAATTCTTTTTTACTTTCTTCCTAATGCTATAGAACTATTTTATTGGCATGAAAAACCAGCAAAGTATATACTGTTTCCAAGTAGAATGTATTGTATGTATTAGTTGCACTATTGAAAATTACTTACCTACATTAAATATGTCAAGAAAGTTTAACAAGAAACACCTACCTACCTAGTTTTTGCTAGGTTATCAGTAGGTAGGTAAATTAACAAAGCATCTACCAAATTGTTGTACATTTTTTCAGGATAAGAAAACTTATATTGCACTAAATAAAACACATATAACACAACTAAAGATTTTCCAGAGAGATACAGAAACGTGTGAAGATCTTGAGTTTCGCCTGTGAGAGTTCAGAAGATACTGTGAAATTGTCTATTTTTATTTTCATAGTTAAATATAGATTATTGTTGAACATTCAGTCAGCCTTTTTTAATTTTCCCTCTCAAAATTACTACTATACGTTTCACATGAGATAGATATACGTTCTTCTCCTTCCTAAATATATTTTTTTCATCCTCCTTCTAGGTCGGCAAAGAAATCAAGAATAAACAGCCACGACTAATTTAGTTCTACTTTTCTTCATTTTGTACAATAGCTCTAGTAAAAACCGGCCAAGTGCGAGTCGGACTCGCGCACGAAGGGTTCCGTACCATTATCTACTTCATCTTAGTGAGAGTTTAAAGAATTGGTAAGAATTTTGTAATTGGTACAACATTATTCAACACCCAAGTTCTACTAATATTACTGCTAAACTAATAGAGTTATCTTAACCGCTATAGTTTTCCTTTTAAGTTTATGAAATGCACTATCGTCATGATTTTTCATTTTATTTTTTAGGCCAGCAGTTAAGCTTTTAGCGGGAGGAGGGGGGGTCGCGCACTTTAAAGTTTAATATTTCGTAAATAGAAAAATAAATCAAAATAATATTGTAAAAACCCCTAAATCATTTTAAAAGACATACTCAACGATACCCTACACGATGGGGTAGATGACGAAAAAAAATCATTACCTATTTTTATTACTACGGTATTTATTCTTAAGTGCAAAAAATATATATACTAGTCAAAACAAAATAAGGGCCACTTATTTATTTCGACATCTGGACCGATTTTAATAATTTCTAACTGATGTTGACATTTTTTTTAACCACTTGAATTTAGCCAACTTTTTAAACGAAGTTTTAGGTCATTCCAACTGTGAATTCCTGCGCGAGCAGTTAAGTTTGAGTGTGAATAAACATTTTCAAAGACCAATGCTGAGAAATCGTAGACTTATGGACGTGCAAACCGCAACTAGAGCCATAACATTGATACAAGAAGGGCATTCGCAGCGTTCTGTAGCTCTGCAGCTGGGATTTTCACGAAGAGCCATCCAGAATGCTTAGAATCGATTTCAA
The DNA here is from genome assembly GCA_949316185.1 of Pyrausta nigrata. Classification (NCBI taxonomy): domain Eukaryota; kingdom Metazoa; phylum Arthropoda; class Insecta; order Lepidoptera; family Crambidae; genus Pyrausta; species Pyrausta nigrata. Next base: position 11,810,825 of record OX438938.1, read on the forward strand.
GAGACTGTAAGTGTGACTAGAAGACGGGGATCTGGAAGAATTCGAGCAACCACAGCACAAAAAGATCGCTACATACGCTTAACTGCGCGCATAGAGCAATTCGTCACCGCTCGCTCCATACAAAATCGCTTGCGCCAGGCGACGGGTACTTGTGTAAGCGACCAAACGATTAGGAATCGGTTACACGAGGACCAACAATTCTCTAGGAGACGTGTAGTGCGAATTCCGTAGACAAGGGCGCATCGTACGAACTGTTTATCTTTCGCAAGACAACACCAGGACTGGGTCACAAATGATTGGAGCACAGTATTGTTCACTGGTGAGTGCAAAATAATTTTTTTTAGTGACGATCGTCGCGTTAGAGTTTTGAGACGAGAGGGTAAGCAATTTTCGGATGCTTGCATCCATGAAAGTGACAGATTTGGGGGTCCCAATGTAATGGTGTGGGGCGAATTCTCGATGTCCGATCGAACCGAGCTCGCAGTTCTCAATGAAGGTACGGTAACGGCTCAACGATACATTGAACAGGTCATAAGACCCCATGTGGTGCCATTTGCACAAAGAATTGGTGCAGGATTTAAATTAATGCACGACAATGCTCGCGCTCAGACAGCAAGAGCCACCCGAGAAGCCCTAGAGGAAGCTGGTATACAGGTTTTACCGTGGCCCGCCAACAGTCCGGACCTTAACCCAATCGAGCACATGTGGGATTTATTAAAACGAAGTGTCCGGAACACAAACCAACCTGTGCATAACGAAAGACAGCTCATTAATGTGCTGAAATCAAGCTGGGAACAAATTGCACAAGAAACAATTCGCCACTTGGTAGAGAGTCAGTAGCGAGCGTCACAATAATTTAAAAAAAAAACAGGTGAATCATGTCCTCGGTAGAGTAGGTATCTATATTTTTTAACGCTAGCAAATAATTTCAATAGCAATTACTTACCTAGTTTTTAATCTTAATTAGATTAATGATGAAATGGGTGTTCTAGTTAAGCGCAGATTTATTTTACCACCACTAGTATCAAGAAAATGAGTGAATTTATAAGACATTGCATTCACTTCCACCACGCACTAACTTTCACAAAGAACAAAAACAAAACAAAGAAAAACAAAACTTTAATGTCGTTTGCTTTCAAAACAATGAGTAAACGTAAAATTACCTAATTAAAAGAAAATGTCGAGATGTTTCAACCTTTTTTATAAATAAGATCGGCACGTAGGTATGTCTTTTGCCAAATATACATCTTAGCTTAATCTACAAAATAAACTTGATTCGACGGATTGGCGCGTAATTTTTGTAACCAAATCGAACTTTCAATACTATACACTGCAGTTTTTCCATTGTTTCGAATGCAAACACACAAATTTGAACCTCGAAATCATTTAAAATTACTCAAAACAGCAAAAGAAATCGTGTAAATAATATAATACTTTTCAAAACACTCGCGAAAGCAACAAGCAAGCAAACTAAATAAGAAAAAATGGCCGGCGTATTGACTTCGTATAGAAACTATGGATGCAATACTTTTTTGTAAAAAAACTTGCTGATTAGTTTGTTTCTAGTTATGGAACGATTAAATGTTTATGATAAATAAAATTATGATTTATCAGTGTCAAAACATACTTCTGTATTTTTAGATGTTAATAGTTGTTCGTAATTAGACATGATTTGATTGCACTCCGAAGTGATACCCCGCCATGATGGTAGGCCTGCCTACTTTACCCCAGTAAGTCGCAAATGTCACGTTTGAGCTTTACGTTTATGAAAAGTGTGCCATTTTTAATTCGGTCGGCTTTTTATCTAAATATGCGGCTATGTCGATAAGGGCTAAAATTGCGCGAGTTTAAGTGAATCTGATAGGCAGCCGCGAGAATGCCTACTGCTCATACAATGGTGTACCTAAGTTGAGCGGTTTAGCTGTTTTTTTTTTTTTTTAAACACCAATTACCTAGCCCTCAACTAAGCATGAGCTTGTGCTATGGTGACTAGGATAACGGATATAAATACTTAAATACATATAAACATCCATGACTTAGGTACAAATGCTCGTGCTCATCACACTAAAATTTGCCCCTTGCGGGATTCGAACCCGATTTAGATTGCATATAAGTTATTGACGAAAAGTTTTTCACTATTATTTAAATGGCAATTGGCAAACTTTAGTGAGGTAGGCACTGCTTAATTGCCTATATAGAAAGCACGCCACTGCCCCCCACCCCTAACGACAAACTACATGCCGAACGGATTATGGAGCAACATATTGATGATAACTTTTTCCCTACAATAGGCTTACAAATCAGAGACAAACATCTCGATCATCATGTAGGTATGTGATTTAGCAACTTTTATACGTAGCTTTTATATGAATGCAACAATTAGCAGATTACGTCAAAATGCGCGATCAGCGTTTCAAGTTGGTCCCGCCACTTTGACGTCATATCTATAGTGGCGGGACCAGAAAAAAATATGTGCCGTTTTTGTCTTCAGATGTACAAATAAAGCACATACGAGTATACCTACCCTGATATTAAACATTTTGAATCGGAAGCTTGATCCCGCCATCTTGATGCTGACCGGCAGTCAGCGCCGGACACTATCCATCGCGCCGACGTTTAATGTGGGGTCTCCCTACCCTAAGAGTCATGTAGGTATGTTGTGAAAAACAAAAAACCGGCCAAGTGCGAGTCGGACTCTCGCATGAAGTGTTCCGTACCATTAACTTACAACATTAGACAGTATTGGCAATAAAAACAAGTTTGTATGGAAAATAAATATGTATATATTTTTTATTTTCAAAATGAAATGAAGAATATTATGTTGTACATAATATTCTGTGAATATTTTAATTGTCAACCTGTTGCCATTAGAAATACAGAAATGGCAAAAAAATACGTTTGTTGTATGGGAATACAACCTTTATATACCCTTAAATATTATTATTTTAATTTAATTATTTATTTTTTAAGTACATACATATTGATATTCTGTGAATATTTCAGGCGTCTACCTGTTGCCGTTATTGATAGCGAGCAAAAAACGCAAAAAAAAACACGTTTGTTGTATAGGAGCCCCCCTTAAATATATATTTTATTGTTTTTAGTATTTTTTGCTATAGCGGCAACAGAAATATATAATCTGTGAAAATTTTAACTGTACACAGCCTGGTGACAGACAGATAGACAGCGGAGGCTTAGTAATAGGGTCCCGTTTTTACCCTTCGGGTACGAAACCCTAAAAAGCATCCTTTTCCAATAGAATTTTATCCTCCTGTGGCCAACGGCACGGGCTCCCTATTTCCGTATAAGTCTCTAAGGGGGTGTGAAAAGGAGTGAGAAAGTTGGTCCATTAAGGTTTATGGATTGAAATAAAAATCTGAATCAGATCAATTATGATTTTTTATTAATTTATGATCCTTTACATAATTAATTAGGTAGTTCCTAAACCACCTTTTTTATAAATGCCTACACTTTATTGAATGCATTAGGTAAGGTAAAAGAGAAAAACTTACATGACGTACCTAATAATAAATAATAATCTTATCACATTCAGTGTTAAACTTAAATAAAAGTAGGTATGTAGTTAAACTTGCACTTAATATTCTAAAACTTAATCTATTTAGTATAACAGTAAAGTTAACTAAGTAAAATAATCAAAATTCATGTAATATAATAAAATTCATAAAGGTCGTAAAAAGAGATAGAAACTTGATTACTGTGTCAGAACCAGCAAAGCTCTATTTATGAATCACTCGCGTGCAGATTTCTACTGACTTTCATTCGTCATCTAAAACTCCGCATGATCCGCATCTTTGAATCACTCGATCAACTGATCTCGACCACTCGAAACCGCAACGAGGGCCCCTACCCACTCATCCGTCACAGAAGGAGAGTGATAGAATAAACTTCAAAATGATTGTGTTTGAGTGAAAATTATACCGCATTCGCCAACAGCTGATTCAAAAATAGAGCTTTCAGTGATTATATGATTAGTATAGAGCTCCAGGAGCTCTATTTTTTAATCACTCGTATAGCCTGACCAGAAATATATGGTACCTGAATTAAGGGCGCTACGAATCCCCTTTATATGACAGCACTTGATATAATCATACCAGCGTAGATTGGCAACTGAATATTTAAAAAATATACATTTTATATGTTGTCATTTACGTTACATTTCTAACAGATTCTACGATACAAGAACAAGACAGAACACTTGCAAATTAAATACTTATTAAATTCAGTGGCTCTATGTAATATAAGCCTTGAAATTTGGACCCAATTGGAATTATTTTTGTTAAATTACAGTAGGGTAGAAGTAAAATACCTGTTGTTCTTGTTTTTTTATTTATTTTGTTAGAAGACTATTAAAATGTTGTACATATGACATTTTTAAAACTTCTATGAACTATTTCAGTAAAATAGCTAAGCAGGATTGAAATTAAGAAAATAGAACTCGCAAAACAAGTTTATATAATTGTTATTTTTCAAAATCGTTATTAAAATATTGTCGGTGACGATTTGTGGTTTCTGTTGCCAGTAAAAGAAATTAGGTTTTACGCAATATGGCGACGTTCCAGATATTTTTGGTCAGGCTATATGACATTTTGTTGGCGAATACGACTTATTTCATACTAGTGGTTCCCCGCGACTTCGCCAGCAAAAGTTGGATTTTCCATATAAACTTTCATCCCCCATTTCACCCTCTTCATGTTTTTTATATCTTTACAAAATGTAGCATATGTCCTTTCCAGGGTCTCGAACTGTCTCCACACCAAAATTTATCTCAATCGGTTCAGTGGTTTAAGCGTCAAGGGATAACAGACAGACAGACACATTTATAATATTAGTATGGATTGACCATAAAGTATTAACTTTATGGTCAATCCATACTAATATTATATGTAGGTTTATTAATACCTATTATTCCGTTAGGAATATTAACTTTATGATATTGACAGACACAAAAATGACTCTTTGGGTGATTTAAAAATACGTTTTTTTAAATGACGAACAAAAATCGGTTGAAATCTGCACGCGAGTAATTAAAAAATAGAGCCCCAGGAACATCGTCAGAGAGAGCACGTAAACAGTTCTCGGGCGTTATAGGAAATCACCAGGCCAGGAGGTTAAGTTAGGATTTATAATCAATCACGAACGAATTTACCCGCAGGTAGGTCATAACAACGCGGCCCAAGCAAGAGCAATGCAACACTTTTACCTTTTTTAAATTCTCAATGAGTATTTACATCTAGTTTACTCTTTGATTTTCTTTAATATCGAGACTGTTCAAAGTTGGTTTTTCTCAATTTTCTTGATAATTTTCCGACAAATCCTAAATTTCAGGTTTTATGTCCTTATGTAGGGGCTTACTTAACTTACGTTAAGGTAAGGATCTTTTTTTTTCAGATTTTTGTGACGACATTTACCTAACTTTGGGATCACACCTAGTACGACTCGTTAAATTCGGTATGTTAAGTAAAAGACAACCTATGGTAATTTCAAAACCATTTAGAGGTTTTATGCCTATAATCACTATAATACTTAAGCCACCTAAAATTGAAATATGTGGCTTATTTTTACGAAAATACGGATTATAATTTATTCTTCATGTGCCCTCTAAACGCACCGAAAACCGACATATGACGTTAATATTTGCATGTGTGAGAGTTTCCAATCAAGAAAAATGTTTGCTTCCAAAGACAACTTCTTTACTCAATTTACTTTACATAGGTACCGAATTGGTTGGATATCGTTAGTAATCCACGCCAAATCTTCAGAAAAACAATTGTTTACGTAAGTTTACTAACTGTCAGTCCGTTTGAAAGACAATCAAAAGCCAATGAGTTAAACATTCGCCTTCTCACATTAAAATAGTACATTATAGCGCTTGTGGTTTAGGAGCCAGTCTTTACGTTACTTGAAAAGGTGTAATAAAATAATATACTTACGTTCTCGTCACTAATCACTATATTCATTATAATACAGTCAAATAGTAGGTAGATAAGTTAAGTTTTCTTGCTACCTACCTACCATACCATCTCGCTCGAGCTCGACACAGCCTGTTGTGCGTCATTCATCCTGCCCGTCGCGAAACAGGCCACATGCCCTTTCCCATACGACATCAATGATAAAAAACCGACCAAGTGCGAGTTGGACTCGCGCAGTAAGGGCCTTATCATAGTGATATATGGCGAGCGTTTTCAAAGTGGAGGGTGGATGCGCAGCGAACACGTTGCGGTTGCGCAACGTACGTTTCCATTACCTGTGCGCGGCGTACGATACACTCAGTAACATAATGAATCCCGAGTTACTCCCTTTTAATTTTACATGAAATAAAGTCACATGTCCTAAGTATTGTATTATATATCAAATTAAAATGTCATTATTTTTGCGCTGGCACGCACTGTTTTCGAGATACGAGTGATTCTTAATTTTATCAAGGTTAGGTTTGATTACATTAGGTTAGGTAAGAAGTGTTAACCACAATGCCGCGCGAGCCGAGCGAGCGAAGCGAGCGGTGCCGCGGCAACGGCCGGCGAAGCGCCAGAAACTAATTTTTGTTCATTTCATTCTGGAGTGTAATTTTATTTTAAAAAATTGATAACCTTTATCAAAAACGGTTTTAGGTCTTACGTATGTTATTGATTGTTATATTTATGACAAATAAATTTAAGGCATACTTATTATATTTAGGGATTTCAATTTTATTGCATGTCAAATTATGTGACATTAAGTTCGGGCAAGTTATCAATTGAAAAAATGATGATTAGGGCAAAAACATTTATAGCACTTTATGGATAAAAAAGTTAGGAAACAAAATAGAGAACCGAATCCCGACGAGGAATCACTTCTGTTAGCGTTATTACTTCGAAAACGCAAGATATCTAAACGAATATTCATCGACGAATTTGGGGAGATCCGTTATCAAGTAATCGACTGAAAAAGGGCGTGTGGCGACTACTAATGTTGTTCTGCAAAAAAATCAAAAATAATCCAAAACATATTCGTTCCTACTTACGATTGGAAAAACCTACATTTTACGAGTTGTTACACTTGATACCAACTGACATAACATACCTAATATAGGTATCCTGAATAGTGTGAAGGATAGTTTGAAAGTCTTCAAAATGCCCATAACCTCAATTTTATTTAATATTATAATCATGGTGTTAGTCTTAAATAAGTGTAATTTCAAAGTTATGTATATTTGGGAAGACTGTACAAAATAGCGTTCACGGAGCTATTCGCGGCGAAAACGTTGCACGACCGCAACGTCTTCGCTCCTCCTTGAAAACGCTCGCAATCCGTCAGTATGATAAGGCCCTAAGGCCTCAGCCTCGAATTTAGCGGGCAGTGGGGCGGCAGCGGCGGTGGAGCGGAAGCGGGGCCGGCAACGCAGACCCGCGCCGCCGCCGCTGCTCGCTAAATTCGAGGCAGAGGCGTAAGGGTTCCGTATAAAATTGTCAAATCTAAGTTTAACAAGGAAATGAGTTGTCTTACATTATAGGCCAACAATTTAATATGCAGGTCGCGACCCCAAAACGTGCGGAGGGCAAAGAAGCGCTAATTGCACGCGACTGTCATAAAAGAAATCCCCTTCCTCGCAACACGAACTGTCTCTCCGCTGCCAAGTACGCCTCGCCCACCGCAACTCTGGCGACCGCAGTAAGGTCGCGCACGAACTTTTCGGACTATAATTTATTACAGACCCGTTGGGCCGCCCAAGCACAACTTGGGCGTCATATGCCATACTTAATTTAATAAATTTTTGGCGTAGCATTCGTTTTGGAGATGTATATCGTTTGATATGTCAACACGATATAGTTCGGAAAACCTCTTATTTTATTTCTAATGAGTAGCTTCATTCATACTGACTCGCTAGATAATGCAACAATATGTAACCCTTGTAAAAAGCGATAATAATGAATGGAGGCAACGGAATTGTATTCATACTAACAATTTCAAATTGTTTGTCAGGGGTGGACTCGTGGTCACTAATGTTTCCACTATAACTTATGTGTCATTTAGTTTTCAGTGATATAATGGGACTGTAGTAGCTAATGAGGTCATTGAAATTTAATGCCTATACTTGTGCAACCGGGCGTTAAAGGTTTGTTTTTTTTTCATTTTGACACCCGGTTTCAGAACCCTAAAAAAGTACGCTTCTAGAATACTTATTCCAGGCTTGGCAGCAGAATTCGAAAGCTATTTATTTAACTTTTACAATAGCTTTTTAAAATTTAATAACGAGTAAGTAAATAATTGAGCACTCTGCACTATTCACAAATAATTTCGAAACCATATTTCTTGAAAATAACAGCATATTTCGTTTTATTAAGATAATACCTATTCGTTTAATTAAGATAAACTCGAAAAAAGGATGTTACTAGAGTACGACAAAATGTGACGTCACTGTTTACTATTTCCATACAAACTCTTTGGAAGAGCGTTTTGACAGTTCATAAAAACGTCAAAAAAGTGTTAACGATTGGTGTCAAGAAGCCTATTCGGGAAAGGACAAATGCTAATAATTTCCTTTGATTATATTGTAAAAAATATGATAATGAAATAAATAAGAATCACGTAATAATATGCATATCAAATAATAATATTTATTACACAAAAACAATGATTATAAATTGAAAATATGTGGAGAATCCAGTCTTTAATTAATATCATACAAAATAGAAATTAATGATTACGTGAACTTAATTTCTACATGATTTCATAAGAGGTCAATAGAAATAAAACGTACAATTGCATTTTCTAACTTAGCTGCATTACTTACTCTTAGAATTATCTACGTTAACAAACCATTTTTGTTCTGTTGGCTGTTAACTTATCTGCTGTTAACTGATCTTCACTTCCGTTAAAGATTTATGTGTCTTTTGACAATATTTGCTAGGTAGGCTTTTAAGAATAAGCTCAACATAATAATGCTGTCAAATATAATTTTTGCACACAAAAATTGATCGACTGTGTCATCCGGTGGGACTCGAACCCAGGACACTTCGCTATCCGGGCTCTTTCCAACTGAGCTACGGAGGACGTCATTCAGTCGGGGAATTTACGTAAGTGCTTGCTAAGCCAATAAGCCGGTCTTAGAACAAATTTCTTAAATAATAAAAAAAATATTATAATGTTGACAAAGATTGATTAGTGTACGCAATGAGAGAAATCAGTACATAAAATCTTTTAGATGTCGTTGAATACATCAATTCAGGTGGTTTTTAAGAAAATTTAGATCTACGCGTACTTTCACCGCGTACATTGACAGGTAATTATTTGTGATAATGAAGTGACAATAGTTTTTAGTCTGTTACTGAATCCTCTTGTAAAAATATGGGATTTTTATACCGCATTTTGAAAGTTGCAAATATACAATATTTTGTTTTTGTTTTAGGCAATGATTACGCCGCAATATATTTTACATAACTTAGTTAAATAGTCCCATTTATCAACATGATTATATCATATAGCTGTCAGATAGGCTCTCATTTAATAAATTCTCCATTTTTATGTGTAACAAATTCAACCACATATTTTTTGCAATAATCCTTTTACAAGTTAAAGAACTGGCTAATAAAATGTTTAAATTAGCGTTTTGTTTTGGTATCTGTTTGGTTATAAATTTTTACTAACAGAGGTTTTAAATATGTGTTAATTGATAAAATGTGTGTATACAGCATCTAACAAAATCAACTGTATAATTTTCAGAGGGTGATTCTGCTGCTCTAATACAACAATTTTTACTATAAGCCCAACACCGAAATTACAAAAAAAAACAGACTACTTTAGGGGTTTTGTAGGTAAATTCCCAGTATTTCGATGTTGAACCCCTGAGTTGTTGCATTTGATGACAACAAGCGTTTGAAAGTTAACACAACACCAGCAAAAATACACCTTTTTAATCTAGACCACTGGATCAGCTGTTACCCCGTTATTCCAAACACTTAGTACCAGGTTTAAGCCAGGACTAAGCTATTAGCTAGCCAATTAGAAAAGGATTCTCTATCATGTTCTGTCACGAGTGTGTCATTCATTCCTCTGTTGTCGGCTTATATTTAGACCTATTTTAAACCTGGTCTAATTTTTTTGTAATAACACCGTTAGTCTATAAAAAAATTATATAACGATGTTAGTTCACTAGTAAAAGTTTTTGTACTAAAGCAGTAGAATCACCCCTAAAAGAAATACAGTTGATAAAGTAGTAGACCCTATAAGACTCCCATTCCGTAATTCAAAAGCAATGTTTCAATAAAATTGACAATTATGTTAATAATATATTTTTTACAAAAATACCTCGCATTGTAATTTGTGACTATCGAATTTGTATAATTAAGTTTAAAATCATATCATGTCCCCCCTTTACTTGCTATTTGGTATAAAATGTATGTTGCATAATTAAAAGTCAAATCTGCTATTTTTGGTTGCAAGAGAAGAGAATAAGAGTAAAATATACATTTTAAAGTTGTACATTTTTTTATGTTTTATTTATGAAAATTATAAAGATTTTGGCCTTCTGTCAAATTCAAAATTTATAGAACTCAAAAACGTAAAAGTTGGCGCCCGATTTACATATATTCTATGCAAGCAAACTATATTTTTCTCTTTATACGTTAGAATATAACGAAAACATGCCACAGAACGAACTTGTATCCTTTTCTGTTAATGGCTAAGGGTCTGAATATTGTTTTAAAAATGTTAATATGTTGAGAGCGTTGTCGTTCTTTTGATCCATATCATATAATCTTGCAGTGGTCTTTAATTATTTATTTAGTAGGTAGTTTACATGAAATTGCTCTAACACTATGGGTTGGTGATTGCGCGATAAAAAATATTCAAATGTATGAAGCCTTAAAAAGTTGTGATTCCTATATTTGACAACACTTCTTTTTTAGATTCATTTCAGACAATACATATTCAAAGTGTAAACACAAGCATTAGAAGTAATTATAGCTGGGTGGTAGCTCATTGTATCCCATCGCCATCACAGACGTTTATTTACCACTAGTGACCCCAGCTTCGCACGGATAGAAAACCGCGACTTGAAGTATAACGAATTATAAACCTATGCCTTCATCAGGAATCACTCTGTTGATAAATGAAAACCGCACAAAAATAAAAAATAAATAGTTATTTTAAGATTATAGCAAACATACATACAAATGCGACGTGGGGCTTTTTTAAATATTATGTAGTGATAAATACATAATTAACAGCAACAACAATTATTGAAATCCAAATATCATTGCCAAAAGCTCAGTCATTCACGAAAGTCGTACTAGTGTATATCTTCCTACCATATTTTGGAACAGAGATTATTCTAGCAATAGATAATGTAGTGCACAAGTTATGATAAAATCAATTATAACGCACTAGTACATACAGAAGTTATGATAAAATTAATTATAACGCACTAGTACATACAGAAGTTTAAGCTTTAGAAACATCAAAGCTACACAAACTACATCAAATTTTGTGTAATTAAAATAACAGTGATTCCAATCGGAATTTGTCGAGAATTCCCTTTGTCGAATGAGTAATACATTAATTAAATTGTAGCCCTTTTACGTAAGTCATTTAGGAAACTTTACAAGTAATACATTACTATAATCCAGTCTTAAAAGCCGCGAAATTAGTGATTGGACGTAGAAGTCTCAGTTGATTGTCTTCCAGCACTAGAACGTAATTCGCGCCGAGGACATGGAGCGGCCGAATCATCAGTAGACTTGCGACCCTTTTTCTTTGAAACTTTGCGATTGTGGTCGCTATTCAAATTGTCACCACTATTGTTACTTTCGTCAATACCATGATCTTGATGTTCTGTTTGGATTTTATTAGTGGCACATTCATCTATTTGACCGAGTTCATTTCCCAACTGAACATTAGGGTCCTCTCCATATCGATCCGGTAATTTTATTTGCACTTTTTCATCCCTTTCTAAATTAGACGGAGTTGAATCTACAGACGTACTTTTACTACTTTCGAAGTCACTAGCCTTCATACCAGTTTTTATTACAGTAGACGGAGCTATTAAATCTTCAAGATCCATTTCACCTGTGTTTGGAGAAGGATCTGCAGGTTTTTCTTTAGTAGCAATATTTTCTGTAGAATTCGATTCTTTGACTTTTTTAATAGCATTCAATTCAGGTGATTGCAAAGCTAAGTTTTCAGGTTCACAGCTCATTTCATCGTGACTTCTTTTGTGTGCCAATGATGCATTTGTCGCGCTCTCGTCCGAAGTCAGTGTTCTTGCGATATACTCAGATGAACTTTTACTAAGTTTTTCATATGCATCTTTTTCCGCATCTTTTACTTTTTTTGATTCTGCTGAGCTTACAAGACTTGCACTTAGAGCTCCTGAAGCCATTTGTTCCAGCAACATTTTACTTATATCTATATCTTTTTTATCACCCTTCAATAACTTTTCTTGGACTGCCGCGAACTCAGGTGGTACTTGGGATCGCAAGCCATCAAATGGTAATTTCTTTTTGTCAGTCTTTGATAAATCAGTAGCAGTGGTTTCGTGACATTCTACATCTCGCGATCTTTTATCACCCCTTAACATTGATTCATAATTTAAAGATTGTTTAGAGAGAGACTCTAATAGATATGGATCAGGTGGAAGAAGAATTTGAGGCAACTGACTTGATTGTTGACGATCAGAGACTTTTTGCTGACGTGACGTCGACGAATTTGTTACTACGGTCGATGATCTAGGCGTAGTAGTTTTAGTGTTGCTGCGATTCGAGCTATGATTAGAACTGTGTAGTGTTGTAGACCCAGAACTTGCTGCTAAACTATTGCTCAACAGACCTAAAGCATCATAAGCCGACGACATACCTGAATGCATACCAAATGGATTCAATCCACTTAGGCCTAATTGAGGGTACAACATATTGGGATTAGGAAACACAAAAGGAAATTGTGAATTAGCAGATTTGGAACTGGAAGAACTACCTGCTTCAGATGGTTTTCTTTGCTTTGTTTTATCTGCTGAGGCACCAGCAGCACTAAGGGTATTCATGTCAAGAGAGGAAAATCCAGGCAACCCTAGGCCAGCTAAATTAGCAAATAAGTTTCCACCTGCAATATTTCCTAGCAAGTTGGGCATACTACCAAAAGAGTTTAATAGCGGATTATTTTTAGAGTCAAAGTTAGCTAAATTTGAAAGTACTTTTGGATCAAAAGAACTTAACAGCTTTGGATCAAAACCGGTTAGGTTGGAAAGAGTAGCAGCTAATGTCTTGGGATCGAACGCAGTCAAGCTCGATAAACTTGCCAATAATGCTGGATTTAATGCATTCATGTTTTGTGTCATATGAGTATTACCAGACAAAACGGCAGAAGATGGTGAATCGAGTGTGGGCGGTCGTCCCTTCTTTCGTTCGCCCATTGTACTGGTAGGTTGCATAGGTGAATGTCTCTGGCTGCGTACATCTTGAGGTAGCTTAACGTGTTCTTTAATACCTTCTGTCCATTTCGAATCAATATCGTACATTGGGTTTTCAGCTATCCACTGTGCTAAGTGTTTCAACTGTGGTGCCTTATGTCCTACAATACGTTTCCCTGTGACTCGGTGAACGACTGGGACATGTTCGTCCGGTGCCAAACGGGGTGTTAATCCTCGACGACGAGATTCAACACTTGCCTGTTCTGCTAACCATTTATTAACCTTCGCCTCATGCGAATATGATTTCATAGTAACAGGAGAGGAAGATTTTTGAGTTTTGCTTTGTTCTAAAGATTGTTGCAAAAATGATGAAAGTTCTTTAGTCGATGCTTGTGGCGAGGGAACATTAGTAACAGTTACCGAAAAGGGTTTTTGGATTGCCGCTGCAGACGATGACGTCGGTGGCGCAGCGGGAGTAACAGTGACATCAGGAAGTATCGGCGTGGCTCTGCTACGGCTACCCTCGGAGCCTAAAGTTGAGGCGGGGCTGCGATTCTTCGCGGCTGATAGGCCCAGCACAATTTCATCAAGCTTTTTCCTCTTCTTTTCTTTCCCAACTATTTGTTCTGGAGCAGGCTGAAATTAAATTACCTTTGTTAAACATACAATAGTGATACATGTCTGACGTTGGTAAAATCGACTCTTAGTCACATAGCATCCACTATATCAAAATCGTGTACTGTAATTTTAAAATGTTCTTTTTATAAAAATGACCACCCCGCCAAATTGACGCACTTGTCGGATTATACATAATGATCATGTAAAAACAAGCGAAAACTACATTATGAATATGGAAAAACAAGTGAACCTGTGAAAACAAAAGTGAACTTGCGTGAAAACGATATAGGCCAGGATATTTTTTCCGAAAATGATGTACAAGTTTTGAGATGTTTAATAGAAAAAATAAGGGAAGAGGGGTTAATTTGTTTAGAGTGCGAGTATTAAGTAAGTGCACCTTAATTAATTAATGGGTTAATTTGATGTGCAATTAGTATATTCGATGTGGAAATCACATTTTTGTACATCAAACAACTTTTTAGCAGCAAATTTAAAAAAAAATATAGCGATATACATTTTCGAATTGTTTATAGTACTAGTGTTGTGAAGTAATTGCTGTAAAATAGTATAATTGATGAACACAAATTGATAGGTGATCATTTTTTATGGTGTGCATTTAAATATATCCCAAAAAATATATCATCAAACACTCACCGCGTTCTTTCTCTTCATCAGCCTGGACAGCGTGTCGTCAAGTCGGCTTCTAGGCGCCGCGGCGGTCGCAGCGGAAGCGGTAGCTTCGGCGTGGGGCGTGCGCCGTCCGACGGAGAAGTCGTGCGCCTCGCTGAGGTCGAGCGGCGCCGACAGGTCGACGGGCGCAGAGTGCGCGTGCGGCGGCTCGGGCTCGGGCGCCGAGCACATAGCCTATACACACGAAATGTCATTACAGTCTGAATAATCTAACGTGTTCAATATGACAGTTCAGTGTTATCACAGATCGTATCGATTCCATGGACAACACATAAAACAATAAAAATAAAATGCTATTTATTTTAAAATAGGTAAAGACAGCTAAAACCGACTTAAAAGTATGTAATGCGGCACATTTTAGTTTATATTAAAATTTATCGAAATTCTTTACTGCTGACAGAAGACTTCAAACAGCCATGTATTCTGTTTTCCGCTTAATTTTAATGTTGTCACCTTTTTACTCGTTACAGAGGCACAGATTTATCGATTCATCGGTTGGTATTGAACAAACAACATTTTCAGTAGGTATACAATTTTGAGTTTGAAGACTTAATTTTATTTGTGATTCATAAAAAGTAATACAAAACATACTTATTAACTCTTTCAGGTTTGGTGGTTAGTTTTCTAACCACTTATTCTCGGTTGTTTAAAATATATTTTTAGGCCATCTATTGACGATGTGCTAGACTATTATGCTTTATTAAGTCATTGTTGATCGTGTGTTGCAAAACTTTGGCGGTTGGTCGCGACGGTTGTGTTTATTTAAAAATTGGAAAAAGTAGTGCTGTGGAATTTTTGCAACGGAGCATTTTGAAATTCGATAAATAAAGGTAAGAGTGTTTACTATTTATGATTTTGGTATTTTTCTGTTAATTAGTATTACTCCAATTGATTTATGGCTAAAAATAAACATTATCTTATTTTTTTTTTTGTAAATTACCGAAATAATATGGTGGTTAATTTACTAACCACTGTGGCTATAGTAGGTATTGTTTTATTCGCATGTAGATGAAGTAGATAGATGTAATTATGTGTTATTTTTCAGAATGCTGCGTGTGCTGAATGAACTTGAAATTCAAGAAGTTCTTCTAGAAGACATTCCTTCTGATGGTGAGAGTGTGTGTAGTCTGGAACCAGATAAAGAGTACAATAATGGACCGCAGACTGAGATGGTGCTCGGCGACCATTCAGATCCGACAAAAACGGGCGATGTAAACTCGTAAAGAACGCTATGGAGACATGTATAAAGTAGCTTGTCCTGAAATATTACGCACGGAAAGCAATATGCATCAACCAGAGCGATCTACTTCACGAAGATGCGCAAAGTGCAGCACTAAAAAAGTTCAGCACGTACTGTATGGCGATAAAGCACCTGTAAAATCCCTCTCTGTATCCGTAATGTGAAACATATTTTATCGATTTTCACGGGAAATAAGTAATTCATTTAATTAGGCTGTAAATAAAATTGTATTTCTCATTCCAACCGCCACGGTGGTTAGTAAACTAACCTTATTCCGCAAAAGCCTTAAGTGGTATTATCGTAAAAAAAAAAAAAAACTTAATAATTAAACCCTAATTAAACAAAATATTCACTTGTTGTATTTATTAAGTCATCCTATAAAAACTGTGGCTGAAAGAGTTAAATAAATAGTCACTAAAACGCAAAATATTTTCTAACAATGTTTTGAATCGATCGTAAATCGATTTGATGTCTAAATTGATCATTCTCATTCTACCTTCGATTCGTAAATACCGACCTTATATGTCAACTCTTAAAATGAACCTATTAAATTATTGAGACTATAACCATTACGTATCATGTTTCCAGACACAAAGTAATCAATTATGGGATCGCGGGCGATGATTATGATCGTCCAGGGGTTAATGGGAACTAAAACGGCGCGGCGCACGATGACAGTGATATGTATGGAAAGAGGTCACATAAAGGAACAAAAAAATTCAAGTAGTATGAAACCCTAGTGTCACTATACCGAAATATTTGAAGGCAAAACTCGGCATAACAAGTAATTTATTAGCGTTGTACTCATTTACATACAATTCATAATATTGATAAAAAATATACACTTGACACTTTTCGTATCAGGACCCGTACTATCACTAAATAATTGTCCTTTGAATTAAGGAAACTATCCTGATTTAGAAATTGCATTGTTTGTGATGGTAAGGGTCCTGTACCAATCGCTAATGAGCAGAGATCGGAGTAGGTAGATTGATTTGGGGTCAATGACCGCAAACGTTGATATTAATATGGACATGCCTCCGGTATTCCGGAATCTCAAAGTACTAAGCCTCAAATGGTATTCTAGTCGTAAAAATAAACAGAATAACGTTATGTAAAGTGCCAAACAAAGTTAATTTAGGTGACATAAAATGAGTAAGATATTATGATATAAACCGGTTTTTTTTTTAAAAAAAAGGCATAATATCCTTAATAATCGTAAAATAAATCCCGAAGTAATCCGCAAAATTGTGTTTCAATCGCACTGTCAAAGTAGGTGTCAATCTGCCTACCCCGATCTCTGCTGATAAGTATGTCACTTACTTCGCCTCTATATGTGGCGTGGTCGACGGGCTCGTGCGGCGGCGGCGCGGGGGAGGCGGGCACGCGCTGGTGCGCGGGCGGCGGCGCGGGTGTCGAGCGCCGCGAGCCCGAGTCGCTCGACGCGTCGTCGCGCACCCCGCCCGCGCCCGCACCCGCACCCGCCCCGTGAGCCGCGCCCGGCGACGACAGCAGCGCGTGAAGCTTCGCCCGGTCCGTCTCCACGTCGATCGCTATGTGCTTCTTCTGACTGTGCTTCCGATCGTCCGACTCCGGGTGACCGCGCGTCGCGTCCTTAGATAACGTCGGCCACTCTCGATTCTGCACCGCGTGCGCGATGTGATGCAGACGCGTTTCGAGCGCTCTCTCCGAAAACCAGTACTCGGCACACAGAGACCCCTCGATCCTGCCGAGTTTCGCTAGCGTCTCCAATTCGGAGAGCGCGTCCGTGTCGTCCTCGTCGCGGTCGCACGCGTTCGACGAGCGTTTGCTGCGTCTCAACGTTCTGTTCTCGTTCGCGGATTCTTCGGAGTTGTTTTTCTCGTCCTCGTCGGAAGACATTTTTTGCGTATCCGTTTTCGAAGTCTTGTGACTGGTATACCATTTAGTGGCACAATCGGCGAAGGGTAACTTTGGATCGCAAAATATTTTGTTATATGTGTCACCCAGACCGTGCCTGAAAAAATAAACATTAAAACGTCGTTAATAGAGGTGGTTCATTTGTGAAGTATATTTTTAAGAAGTTGTAGGTCTATTTAAGAGCCGCGAGGAAAACAATAGGAAAACCTTAACAGAATATTTGACATACAAACTGCTAGGTAAACCCAACAGGATTTCTAAATAATCAAAAACGAACTTCAGTAATAATGTCGGCAAGATTGGACCTTAGATTTATATACGAAGTTTATTTTTTAAATACCGATACGCGCCATAAATGAGGAATAAACTTCAAAACAGAAGACTTACTTGCACACACCCAAAACTAATAATTTATCGTGGCGTGCAGGCTGCCACCAGGGTGGCGTGTCAGGAGATCGTTCACATAACGCTAGCCTCGTATCTAAAGCTGGATGTGGAGCTACTTCTTCACGCAGTACGCGCAAAAGATCAATTCTGTAAAAAGTAAGTAAGTTTATTTTTCTATTCGCTTCGTTATTTAAGTATTACTTAAATGACAGAAAAGAGCAGCCATTACTTTAGAGGAATAGTTCTGAAGCCTTTAAGGTACTTTGTTAATCTGGACTCACCTTTCAAGAGTAGCTATGGCTCTCTCTTCTCCTATTGGTTCAGCTTTTAAATCTGCTCTGGTAGGCAATTCCGCTTCACCCACGGAAAGTCCACATTGCCGCTTACACATAGCCATAAAAGCTTTTAGATAATCAGTAAGTGCATCATCGCTTTTTGAATCCAGTCTGGCTAGTGATCTAAATCGGCTCCATCGTAGACTCTTGGTAGATGGATCAAATTCAACACCGTATGACGCAACAGTTCGCCTAAAGGCTTCTTCATCCGCACGCGTCCACCTCCATTGCGCCATTTCGTCTCTGGCAAGTTGATCCATTCGCTCACGGCGCTCCATCTGGTACAATCATGTTTATTAAATTCCGTAAAACGGAATAGCTTCTATTTTAAGAATAAAAAGGTGCACTTGGGTAAGCATGTTTATAGTAACATAGATTAAAATAACGTTGGTCATGGTATATTGAAAAGCTGATGGATTTCATTTACACACTGCCAACCGACAATACTGACCTTTGCCCTTTGTTGCATTTTTAGCTCTTCACGCTTATAATTTCGCTGGTATGCAGTAATGAGGCGACGTAACCTTGTGTTCAAGTCCTGCATAGAGGGCCACAAGTGCCCTCCAGAGCTTCCCTGAGTACTATCATCATCGGGCCTAGGAGACGCGGCAGGAGATGTTGCGCCGGCTCCACTGGATACGTCATCTGTACAATCTTCATCCCCAACCACGCTGCCTCTAACCTTCCGTTCTTCACTCCTAAATAAATCAAAATAATGGTTTAATTCATTGATTGGCTCTGAATGAACAAACTAAAAATAGAAGCAACCCAAAATATACGCCTTCGCTAATGCGCACCTTTATAGGGTGTATTTTTTATCGTGAAGAAACCTAAAACCACGTATTCTCCTAGTCCATATGGTTACGGTTATCATAATATAAAGCCCTAATTTTTTACTGACATTTTTTGCAAAAACGGTTATTATAAAATATTTTTATAAATAATAGTACTCACTTAATATCTGTACACTCGGCATCATCTGGTGGACCCAATTTATCAACAAAGCAAAGTTGAGGATCAGAACGCATAGCTAGGTAGTTTTCATATCCATGTATGTAGGTTCCAACTAATAAGGACACATCACATTCTGTATCCCACCATAGACGAGGAGGCGTGCTGTCCACGCCACGAGGAACACGCATTCCCAAAGAGCTGCAAGTCAAAATAGTAGATTGTTATACAAGGGGGGAGAAAGCGACCCATTTCACTCGAGAAGTTGCTATAGCTCGAGAGTGAATTAAGTGCTTTCACCCGAGTTAAACATACTATTTTTCATTTAGACTGTGAGGAAAGAAATAATGCATATTTTTGTGGTGCCATCGAAGGTGCGTTCCATTTGATATCCACGAAGCGCCCAACGGCACGTTATGGCATTTCACTTGGTCCGCGAGCGGCGCCAAAGTGGGCTTGCGGTCGTCGCTGACGGCAAGTGCAACGCACCTCGACAACTTTTTTTTGCGAGTGTTGGTTTTACGGCTTTGGGCAATAGTGGGTCCACGCTTACGTGAAAAAAAAACTAAAACTAAACTATTTTTCACCCGGCTATCTACCCACGAAAGTTCAAATTTCCGAAAAGGAAAGATGAAAAATCATTTATTCAATTTAGGACAGGAAATGTCACTTGTGGACAATCAATATTGGCCCAAATGGTGTCAAGGACATGTCTTCTTATTTTTGAGCCCTACTAGTGCTTCGAAACCAAGACACAGAAAATCTGGGAAATGCTGAAGTTTGCAAGTAACAAAAAAAAAACTAAGACATGCTTAACTTTATAATAATATCCTGTTATAGTGACTAGTCTCTTATTCCCGCCAAGGGATTAAAAATGGAATAAATTTTATCTTTTCATAGCTATACCAAAATAAACTTAACATATTAAGTATTCACAAAAATAAGCATGTACTGTTGGGCGAAAAATCGCTGACATCGATTAACATACAGCTATACTAGACTTAACTAGAACTAGCAGTTCCCTGCGACTTCACCCGCGCCAAAAGTCGGATTTTCCATACAAATTTTCATTCTCCATTTCACCCCGATGATTTTATATCGCGACAAAAAGTAGCCTATGTCCTTCCCAGTGTCTCAAACTATAGATAGATAGATAGATAACTCTTTATTGCACACCATAACAGAAAATACAGTAAGTACAGCGATTTACACAGAAAAATGTACAATCTCTGTGCCAAATTTCATTTGATTCGGTCAAGTAGTTTCGGAGCCTATTCGATGCAAATAAACAAACAAATCTTTCATCTTTATAATATTATAGTATAGATATGATGAACGGCAGCTAGAACTGTCATGGGAGGAAGAAGGGAGGTCACTAGATTGTCCCGCGCATATTTCTTTACTATCGTTTTGTGTAATAATTTATGAAAAAGGAGAGTATTATTCAAATTAGCCTTATATTGTTTATTAGTACCTATCAGTCAGCTAAGCTAGTTTCACGTACCTGGCATGCAATCCATTTTCTATTTGAGTGGCGTAGTCACCAATGACTTCATGCTTTATGTAATACATCATCCGAACTCTTAGCAACACCCTAAAAAAGTGAATAATAAATATCCAAATATAATGAAGTTCAATTAAGAAATAAGTCTATAAACAATACCTTTTAAGTGATACTTACTTATTAGCATGTCTAAATAAATGCTTTTTATAACTGTTTTCCAAATAGATCTCACAGTCGTATTTATCGATAGAGCTCCAATGATTAGGATCTTCCCATTTTTGGGTATCATTAGGTTTAGGTAAGTCTTTTGGTTTATTTTTCTTTTTAGCATTCCTTCCCCGAGGAACTGGATTGTGCAATCCACTGTGATTTCTGGAAATTGTCACTTCCCCATTTTCACAGGGCTCTATCAAATCCCATATAAAGTTCCTAATTTTTTCGTCTCCTTTGTAATGTCTTAAACAATATAAAACCTGGAATTGGAAAACAATGACTTACTGTACAAATTACGAAACAAGTTCGGCTAATACACAGCAATAGGTGGATATCAGAATATTTGTAAGCTTAACTCAGCGAAAGTCTATAACTTTCTCGGTATTAGCATGGCAAATCATCATATTAAATACATTAATTCGTCTAACAGTAAATGTACTCGCGTTTTTACAAAAACCCGAAGTTTTCAGACATTGAAATCGATCCGATTTAGTAGTGATGAAATTAAATGGATGGTGGCACTAGCTAGTGACCCTTCATTCTTTACCCATCGCCTGAAGAGTCTTTGTTAGTGATATGATTCTTCTGGATTTGTATTGTTTGGTAATCTATATTGAGGTGTACAAAGAGAAAGGGGGTCGGAACAAACTGTAAAAATGCATCGCAGGACTTACAATAATTCTTGCACAATCTTCAATAACTGGCAAAGTCCATCCTTTACGAAATTGATTTTTGTCGATTATTTCTTCCCATCGCGCCCAGCTAAAACAAATACGGTCATCAATGAAAATAATTATTTATTAAATTATCCATACGTATTGACCGCAGTGTTTTGGAACACTTTAAGTCAAGGGCCATTTGCCATAGCGAAGGTAAAAGGCAGGTACAGACCGACAAAATCGTGTGAACGTCCTGCGGAACAAAAGACATGCGGTGCAGGGGGCAAGTAAGTGCCAAACACATGCGACTGTCATAGTCAATCCCCTTCCCGCAACACCGCTCGCCCCGCTGTCATTAAGACTCGTGCCGTGTATTTCGCTCCGCAGAAATGTCACGCACGTCGCAATAGATCACAATTTTACAAATAGCCAAGTGCAAATCGGGGAAGATCGTGACGTGAAAAGAGCATATACCTGGGACGACCAAGTGGAAAACGCCCAGTCGAACGTCCTAGATATCGCTGGACGGATGAAGTACAGAAAGACCTGTGTGAGCTCCAAATAGTGAAATTAAAGATCTAAATCTACGTCGAACAATTTTGAAAACAACCCATGAAAACTTGAAAACACGCGTTTTCCTAAACATAAGACTAATCTTGATCGATTTTTCAACTCTAGAGGACGGCGTAAAAGCAAAAAATGATAGAAAACCGCAAATCGATATAGAGGATTGAAATTTGGTACATAGGTACTTTAGGTCAATACAATCATTTTGATAGGTAGTTCCCAAAAATATTCCCATGAGGGGGGCAGTAAAGACGTCATCCATTTTTTGTATGGGAATTGAATTTTTTTTGTTCAGAAACCTGTCGTGGGGTATCAAATGAAAGGGCTTTATAAGCCAGTTTTAAAAATATTACGTTTAGGCCACATTTTTACTTAAAATAAAAAAAAAATATTCACAGCATACCAAGTTTGGGCTCCTCCAGGCAGAAGACGGCTTAACATTATGTTGTAAAACATACGCCAAATGTTTTTAGTATACTCATATCTAAACCTAAAAAGGCGATTTTAAAAATTTCAATAATTACAATTTTTTTTCTTTATCATAAAGTTTGTGATTCAGAATTATCGAAAAAATATATCAAACTGTACTGTACTGGACTATATTGTGTTACATGGTATTATCTTATGCTAAATTGATGCCCACCGACTTCTTATCCCCAAAACATCCCCCCATGTTTTACAAAATAATATTAAGCCGTTTTCTACCTGGAGGAGCCCAAACTTGGTATGTTTTGAAAATATTTCTTTGATTTTAAGAAAAAATAGTAACGTAATAGTGCAGTATATTTTTGGAACCGGCTTATAAATACCTTTCATTTGATACCCCACACCAGGCCTGTGTAACTCCCCGCGTAGGTAGCAAAAACGTACCTACGCGCGGCGACCCCTTGGAAGGTGTTAATCAAGTTGCGTGTCGCGAGCGAGCAACGAGACGCCCGCGCGTCTTATTCACCGGCGGCGCACGGCACTATGTGTGAGATTACGTTGCTGGCTGGACGAGCATGAATAAAGTGCTAGATAGGTGCGCTAGATGGCGTAAGTAGCTTCTTGTAGCAGTCAACCCTATCGCGTCGTATGATAGTACGTCACTGAATAGGTTTAGTGTATTATAGTTCATATTCCAGAGTTATAAGAATGAAATTATCTTGCAATGGATTTCTGTAGGTGTCTAAACGAGAGTGTGCTTGACTCTGAGGCGAACTAAATTACACCATATCGTTGACGACATTGAGTAAATATTTCTTTAAATTTAATTGCGAAGTCATACTTCTGTACGGAGTACTAGTACTTATTCTGTGCCCACACGACAAGTTTCTAAACAAAAAAATTTCAAATCCCATACAAAAAATTTCTGACGTCATTACTGCCCGCGGGAATGGGAATATTTTTGAGAACTACCGGTCAAAATTATTGTATTGGCCTAAAGTACTGTGTACCAAATTTCAATCCTGTACATCGATTTGCGGTTTTTTTACGTAGCTCTACCACGGGATAACCCCCCCCAAATATTAGCGAGATCTTTAGAGCCGTTTCCTAGATCACAAATATATATGTATAAAAAATATATAATGTAAATAAAACAAGAATTGCTCGTATCAAGTTATAAGATAAGCAACTAACAGCTATTTTGTTTGAAATTATCTAAATCTTGTCATCTGTGCCTTAGCGATTCTTTAGCAGAAACAAAGACAATGACCTTAGAACTAGTATAAGATAATGCTGTTAGGCACGTTAATTCTATAATTATAGACCTTTTAAAATTGATTGAATTCAATCAATTTAAAAAGGTCTAATACAAAGAAAAACACTTACCCGAACGTTAATAAACCTCTTTCTATTTTAAAGCATTCAGACCGCGTCCAAGATCCATAAACGACCTCCTCGTCCACAGGAATACCCTCGTGGCGTGGTATATAATCATCACTTGCGTATCTACGCCCTTTTCGTCCAAACTTATCCTTTTTTCTTTTGCTTCGCAAACTTATACCTAAAAGGAACACGCAAGTTAATACAACGTTCGTGTACGTACTATGGTAGACAAATACTTTTACATTATTTACGTTGGCAACATCCTCCAGTAAAAGCTTTTTATTGGAGGATTAATTTTTCAAAACGTGTTCAGTAGTTTCAATAACAATTTCCTACAGACAAACTCACAATTTTTTTTATATATCTTTAATTATTAAAAGAAAGGTTAAGTTGCAGCCCTCATTAAGCAAGCACAATCTATCTTACTAGGGACTATTATTATTGATTTTTGGGCAATATGAAAGCCAACTCGACCAACGATTGATCTATTGTATTGTAGTGTATTTACAGATTACTATCATTAGATGTGAAAAATGACAAGTTGACTTTTATTATTAGGTAGCAAAATAAAGAATATACATAATTAGTTACCTTCTTCATCCTCTTCAGAGTCGGGCGTCACTTCCATATCGGACATTTCCATAGGACCATCATCATGACCATACCGCTTGATAACAGTGCGTTTTCGAGGTTCAGTTACTATCAAATCTTCATCTTCTTTCTTTTCCGTCGTGTCAATCTCTGCTTTCTTAGCCCATTTGTTCCAAAAATCTGGGTCCCTGATATCAATATCTGAACGCTGATCATTCGCAGCAAAGCTTGCTTTTGAAAATGTTGAACCTTTTTCAGACTCCATTTGAATAATTTGTGTACGGCGAGCCAATATCATTTCTATATCTTCCTCACAAAATTTATCTCCTGCGTTGTCTTCATCCATAACTGCTCCATAAGCTCCTTTCTTTAATAAGTCTTCAATTTCTTTCTTAGACAGTTGCTTTAATCCCGTTTCTTTTCCTTGAGAAGTATTCATGCTTTGTAATATGGCTTTGTCTAATCCCAGCTTTAAAGACGCTTTATCAAACATTTCTCTTTCATATGTATTTCGACATATTAATCGATAAATTTTTACCATTTTCTGTTGACCAATGCGATGGCAACGTGCTTGAGCCTGTAAATCATTTTGAGGATTCCAATCACTGTCATATATAATGACAGTATCTGCAGCTGTTAGATTAATACCCAAGCCCCCAGCTTTTGTGCAAAGCAGAAAAACAAATCTGTCAGAATCTGGTTTAGAAAATCGATCTATTGCCTCTTGTCTTAGGTTCCCTCTGATGCGGCCATCAATTCTTTCGAAAGGATACTTTCTATACAGTAAATAGTCTTCTAATATATCCAGACATCGTACCATCTGACTAAATATGAGGACTCTATGACCACCAGCTTTTAGTTTTGGTAATAGTTTATCAACTAAGACCATTTTTCCTGAAGACTGAATCAATGCTTTATAATATGCTTCTTTGTCTTCTCCGTTAGCTTGTTTGTAATCAAATTGAATTTGATCCTCAGCCCCATTCAATAAATAGGGATGAATACAACATTTCCTTAGTTCCATCATAGTGTTCATGAGGTTTGGAATGTTAGCAGCCGATGCTATTCCCTTTTGTAAGAAACTGAAATTTCTTTCTAATATAGCTCTATAATATTTTTTTTGTATATTAGTCAATTCAACTTCGATAATAGTCTCTTCTTTGGGCGCTAGAGTTTTTTCGACATCTTCTTTTAGTCTTCGCAACATCATAGGTTTTAACAGGGCTTGCAATTTTAACACTTCAGATTCGGACTTCAATTGACCAAATTCATTCAAAAATGCATCACTACTAGCAAACTGTGAGGGTTCCAAGAAATTCAGTAATGAAAATAATTCATTGACATTGTTTTGTAAAGGAGTGCCAGATAATAGTACTCTATGTTCCAGATGAAGTTGCCGCAGTCCTTCTAACAGCTTACAGTTGCGATTTTTTAACCTATGGGCCTCATCGATAACACATATACGCCAATTAAAAGATTTTAACTCTTGAAAATCTGTCACAATTATTTCAAATGTGGTTATCAACACATTAAACTTTGTAATTTCTTTGATAGTTTCCCCGTCATCATTTTTATAATAGAATTCGTATTCTTGTAACATACTTTTACTTTGCTGTGAACCATGATATACTACCACATTCATTTCTGTCCAAGCTTCAAATTCTCTTTGCCAGTTAGGAATTGTTGATAAGGGGGCAATAATAAGAAATGGTCCTCTTATACCATATTCCCACACAGAATTCACAAATGTCAAGCTTTGAATAGTTTTCCCGAGACCCATTTCGTCAGCTAAAATACAGTTGCGATTATTGTGCCATGAAAACAATAACCAATTTAGGCCTTCCAGTTGATAAGGTCTCAAAGTGTTACCTCCTTTGTAAAGAGGAGACTCTTTTAGCTGAACCCAGTGATCGGCAGAAGGGCGCTTTTTAAATTTCCATTTTTCTCGTGGGGGAATTTCATTAAAAATTCTATACTGTTTGATTTTATCAACATCAATATCTTCTTCCAATTCCCATGTACTATCTTCGTATTGCAAACTCTTCCATTTAACCAAATAATGTTTAACTACTGTGTTATTACCAGGATCTTGATTTTCGGACATATCTAATATACGTTCAACTTCTATGTAATCCGGATTAAAAGGCTCATCGTCTAAGAGCTCGAATATATTCATCTGTTGAGCTTGTTTTTGCTTAAAACGTTTTATTTTAGAAAATATACGTTTGTCGCCTTTGTATAGTTCTTCTTCAGTTTTCCATTCACAATGAAGATACGAAAAATTTCTATATTTAACAAAGTACTCTTCAACATCAACCATTACTGGTTTTTTATTTTTCGTTTCACTTTCTTTAGTTTGTGAGTCAATTATTGGTTTAACAGCTTCTTGATTTTCGATATCACAAGCTATGACTAAAGTAGGGTCTTTTTGATCAACCTCACCTACGTTACATTCGGGATTCTTATCTGAGTTTTCATTTATGGACTTATTGTCTTCAGGATTATCAACATTAGCAATAGTTTCTTCTTTCTCTGTTTTAATAATGATGTCAGGTGATAATTCAGGCTTCATTTCTCTTTTCCCCATACGTGACGCCAGCACATGTTGTACTATCATAGCATCTTCTTCAGTCGTATTAACATACATATAATTAGGTTTAGGAGTACCTTCGGGGCGAACTACGTCTTTGGCTTCTATATTAAGATCTTCGGCTCTATTAACTTTTTCAACTTTAGGTGTACTTAAATTAAATTCTTCATCGGACAGTCTTAGCATGACATCATCTGTGTATTTCTTACGCTGAGTATTTCTAGCAGATCTACGTTTTAAACTATCATCGCCCTCAGGCGGGGGTGACGGTGGAGGTGTTGACATTAAATCATCGGGTTCCCCGTCAGAATCAGGTATAAGACCACCGCGTTTTTTTCTTCTCCCTCCAGGAGTCTTTTTTATCACCATTTTTTTCGAACTACTTCCACCGGAATTTCTTTTTTTAGAGGATCGTTTCTTTTGACATAAAGAGTCAGTATCATCTTCTTTATCAGCTTGATCTCTTTTTGCTTCTGCTTCTTCAAGTAGATCTTTTATTGCAATTTTTGAAACTGGAATATCATCAAAATCGGTTACATTTGACTCGTCTAAGGAAGGCGAGTCTGTAGTATTAGCTGTGCTATTCATAACATCGGCATTCGTGATACTTTTTTTAATAACGGCATCACAAGGCAATTTGTCTATTTTTTCTAACGACTCATAACTTGTTGTCGTATCTGCTTGAATCTCAGGTGCATCTTTTTTAACATTTCTCTTTCTTTTAGGAGCATTTGGATCTTTAGGTTCACGTTTTTTACGTTCTTTGACCGGCTTTTCACCAAGCTGTTTCATTATTTTAGGTTCTTTAGGCGTTCGCGGTTTCCTTTCTTTACCTTTTCGGGGACCTCTCTGTTTTTTACCTTTCATAACATTAAGCTCATCAATTGATAAAGCGCTACTATCCAAAGCTGTCATATCATCATGTAATTCTAAATCAAGTTCTGAAGTACTTTGTAATCCTGTACCGGCAGTTACACAATCTTCTGATACAGGAAGCTGATCG
The DNA here is from genome assembly GCA_949316185.1 of Pyrausta nigrata. Classification (NCBI taxonomy): domain Eukaryota; kingdom Metazoa; phylum Arthropoda; class Insecta; order Lepidoptera; family Crambidae; genus Pyrausta; species Pyrausta nigrata. The sequence goes on from OX438938.1 coordinate 11,839,280, forward strand.
AGAGATGCGGAAACATTTACTTTTTCTTTTTTCGCCCTTGGTTTTCTAGGTTTTGCAGGCCCTTTCCCTCTGCCGCGACCAGTCGTACTTGTTACTTGTGGACTTTCTACCATTTTCGAGCCGTACAATGTATTTTGCAACAAACAATTAGGACCGCCATTACATTTGTCATTCGTTTCATGTTGTTGAAGAAGAGCTAGTCTTTCTTGCAAACATCTTACTTTTTCTTGATTTTCATTAGATGGAGGAAGACAGTATATCTCCTGTATTTGTTGTTGCAACGAAATTCTCTCCTGATGGTGCGAAGCAGGGTACATATTAGATAAATTGGGGTGTGGCAGGGTGTTCGCTCCCATCATAATAATATTTGAGTTTATGTTATGTGGCAAATTTGACATCATGTTTGATGGAACGTTTTGAATGCTTGATCCCATACCAGTATGTATATTTTGGACATTCATAGACGGTATAGCCAATTGTGGATTAGGAATACTGTTTGGAGGAACATTGTTTGTAGGAATAGACATAGTACTAGACACATTGACCATAGCTGCAGATGGCATATTTCCCTGATTAGGTAAATTTGGCGGCAGGCATGTTAAGTTGTTTTGAGGATTTTGAACTGATATTTGGCCTGGATTGGTGTGTTGCAAGGAATGATTAGGTTGTCCAATAGGTACTGTTTGAGAATTAGGCGCATTTGATTGAAATGTCGCTGGTATATTGATATTCGTATTTGGTAGGTTTGATGCTACAACCTCAGGTATATTACTGGAAAGACCTTGAGTGATAGCATTAGGAACATTACCAGTTATATTCTGATACTGTTGATTTCTGCCACTTGGACTCAAATTCTCATATTGATTAATTGTGCTATTATTGTTTGCACTAAGAGGAAGTGGAGTTAGAGGAACATGAATTTGTTGCGGAACATTAAGTGGGGTATGTTCACTCATGGTTGGGGGAGAAATATTTTTTAGAGTCTGTGGTAAACCTTGATCAACGTTTATAGAACTTTGTTTAACATCTAATTTCGGTTCATTCAGTATCGTATTACTGATGTTGGTGTCTTTATTTTCTTCATCTTTTATTACGGAATTTTCCACTTTAGCTTCATTGACAAGATTTTTGTCTTGCGTCTTGTCAACTATTTCTTCCGTAGAAATAACAGCTGAATTCATATTGCTTGGTGTATTTGTCGAACCATTTGAAGTGTGCTCTTTTTGTATATTCACAATACCTGGAGTGGTGAAATTATGTTGATTTTCAGAGGATTTATCAGTTTCTTCAGATTTATCTCCAACTTTCGAATCCAAATTTGTAACAGTCTTAACTACTTCCGACTTTAATGACGTATCTACAGCCTTTACTTCAGTATTATCCATCTGGGAAGGGTTTGGAATTGGTGCCGCTAACTTGTTTTGATTCCATTGCGATGGTGAAGAACTAACATGCCCAACGATTGGTGACGCCGGATTACGTTGATATGGATACTCTGCACCACCGGGTAAGACCATTTGTTCTAGAGCTTGAAGAGTGTTTTGAGATGTAAAAGAACCAGAAGATGGTGAAGGTCCAGTAGAAACGGGGGACTGGACCAAAGTGCGTGATGTGTGGGGTGAAGCACTAGGCCCTTTCACTGGTGACATGACTGGCCTCGGTGATAGTTGAGGTTGCTGTTGCTGTCGTGGCGATATTTGAGCTCTGGGTGACATCTGAGGAGATAATTGCGGAAAAGGTGGGCGATATTGAGGGCTTCCGGTTTCAATACCAGCATTTTTAACAGCATTATACTGATTTGAAACATTTACGTCCAGAGGATGTTGCACTTGATGTGATTGATAGTTCATTGGTACTGAATGATGCGGTGATGCGTACGGCATCTGGGCTGGACCAGGATGTGATGGTGCAACTGACGAAGGTGGTCCTTGATTTTGTCGAGGTACATGATGAAGTGGTGGAGCTCCTGGATGATGAAGGTGGACATTTGGATGGCTTTGAATTCCCGGAGTAAGACCGCCAGCATGAGTAGACATATTCTGATGTGGTTGGTGTTGAGGTATACCCGGGTGACCTGGCTGCGCATGTGTTAGTCCATACTGATGAGAATTTACTTCCATTTGCTGATGGTAAGTTGGATGTTGACTAATCCTTGATGCCGCTGGAGGATGCATTTGTGTATAATTGGGATAATTCTGAAAGTGAAATAGAACACTATACCTTCACTATATAATATAATATAATAGAACACTGTACCCAGCATGGACAATAAGACACACACACAATGGGCAGGCTCGGCAATTGTGAAGTTGGAATAAGAAAAACTGCAATCTTCTTGAGTGGATTTACTCTTACTTAGTATAGGTAACAATAGTTAGAAAAATATTGTCGGACGCGTGATGTGGACGCACGGTCGGAGGGGCAGTCGAATGTGTGAAGGCACCGGTGGGCTCGCGGGCAAGAGAGGGGCGACGCGCCGCGCTCGGGCTGCTCGGCGTTAACACATAAATATGGCATATTCGCCATTTTAGACTTGCTTAATTTTTTTGTCAGCAACAGTTTAGAGCATAGCAGTTAAAGGAAAAAGCTGTTGTCGTAAAGTTAGTTGTTGACGGTGCTGGCAGAATCCAGAAAGTTGTGATAAGTGATCTACTGACAATAGCAAAGCTGTAAGTTCGAATGAATTAATGTAATGTCCTCCTAGCCCAATTTCGACTACGGCGGCCTATCTCAACAGAGATTAGCCAACTGCGCGGGACATAGTATAGTGCACAAGTGTGTGCGGAATACACAGGTAAACTCTCTATTCCTTCACTCTCATAATTCGGTAAGACGGCAGTCCGACATGACCGTAGAAAGATCAGGCGCAGGACCAACGGCTTACCGTGTTTACCGATGCACGGGGGTGTTAACACCACCAACTTCCTGACTTCGAAGCTGTGTCTATGTGTAATCAATCAACCTTTAAGAGTTTATAGATTGTGTCGGTTATGCTTATTGGATGTTTTCTGAATGTTAATCGTATATCTGCTAAATATAATGGCACACAAAAATTATGCATTTTTAGTCATGCCTATTAAAATTATGCAGATTTCAGCCATTTGATGTTAAGCGTTATGAAGTTATGCTATAAAGTCGCTGAAGACTTTATTACTATTGTGGTCTAAATTATTTAAACTAAATTACTATTGTGATCATTTTAATTATGCATTGTCAGTTTATGACGAAAAACGTTATGCGTTTTAATAGGTAACTCATAAATTAGATCATACACTTGACGTTTCTTATTTAACCCATTTGCAGACGCTGTACTTATGCGACAGTGTTGAAAATCATATTTTTTTGTATATTTCTTGATAAACGTTGCTTGATTATCTCGTAATTTGGTTTAAATGTGAATATCAAGAGCTAAATAAAGAGTAATTACTGTTTTCTACCCTACGATTGCCAGAATTTTAATAAAATACTGATTAGTATAAAAATATAGTATTTCATAAAAACATCTTTTTGTTTTATAATTAAGCTCTCTCTCTTCATTTTAAGTTCGAGTCTCAGTGCATTGTTATTAGTTTCGCGTTGACTGTTAATGGGTTAAGGTAACATACCCAAAGGGTTAAAACGAAACCCTATTACTTAGTAGTTATTCATAACAGAATAAATTAAACTTTGATGACTACGCTTTTGCTTTTCAATAGTTTTTAATATTTTTTAACACTTAAGTGTTCTTCATATAAGTTTAAATAAGAAACAAAAAATTTGAACCCACGACCTTTAGCTAACCGGGCTAATGCTCTTACCAACTGAGCTACCGTGCAGTCCATTCACCCGTGCGAAATTCTTAGTCTCATTTGAATTCGTCATTGCGTGACGTCAGCGACATCTACCTGAGCCGAGAGATTTGGAAAAGGCACGAACAATTTTTTTTTAAATGTACAAAAGCCCTGGTAGCTACTTACCTGTTGTTGTCCATAAATTTGTTGTGACGTTGGCTGGGAAAAATGAGGTTGTCTAGGCAAGTATGCTCCACCTTGCGGCTGTAAACCTCCAAGACTGCTTGCCTAAAAAAAATGAACAATATTGTAAAATCTTGGTCAAAGCTTTTTAGTAATGTTCACTACGAATAAGCGAAAAAGCTTGAGGCTCACTTGAAAACATTACATTTCCTATATCATTTATTATATTTAATATCAATTTTCCAAATAGGTAAATATATAATTCACAATTACCTGTGGAGGCGCATACTGGTGTATTTTTTGTTGATGTTCATAAGAGTGTCTATAGCCAGGTGTTATAGGCGAGTATCTATTAGCGCCAGAAGCGCCTGACCACACACCCATGTCCCCAATTCCTAAATGAATCAAAAAGTACAAGTTCTTAAAGATTTTATTTACAATAATGAAAGAGTATTAGTAAAAAAGGTTTTCACAACTTTACGGCGAATATAACTTCGAGTAGGTGTTGCAAGAACGAACGGTTTTAAAGAACCTTTTTCGTTCCGCGACGGAAGAAACGTTTAAGTCTCGGACAAACTCGTCCTCGTATTTTTAGATGCGAACTTGTACACTAACGACTAAGTAAATACAGTCGAAAATGCAATTATTTAGTGGTGGGTCGTTATCAATTTATTTGACAACGAAACACAACCGTTGTTTCTGCAACGAAAACAAGTCCTGGAAACGGTTCTAGTTCGCAACTAGTTTGATAAGACGGACTACGAACAACTAAACAAACCTCGTTGACGTTCATTTTGTCGACTAAAATGGTTGCGCTTAGTGAATAATATAATATATAAAATATAACCATTTCACTATTTATTCTTTCGTTTTTATATACATCATTATTTTTACCTGACTAGAATATTTCTTTATGAAATGAACTTTCCTTGTAGATACTTTACACACTTAATAATACATTTATTCCTCAGTTAGAACTAGGGAATCCAATCCCGCAAACGCGGGATCCCGCAAATGCGGGATTTAAAAAATATATATATTTAAGGAAAATGGGCTCAAGCGACTATCTAATTATTAATAAGACACCTCAGCACAGCTCATTAATAAGTGATTTAACAACTTTTACATAGAACTCGTGACTTTTATATAGAACTAGCAGTTACCCGCGACCGACGCGCCAGAAGTGGGATTTTGCATACAAATTTTAATCCCCCATTTTACCCCCCTTATAATTTTATATCGCGACAAAAAGTAGCCTATGTCCTTCCCAGTGTCACAAACTATCCCTGTGCCAAATTTCATTTGATTCGGTCCAGTAGTTTCGGAGCCTATTCGATGCAAATAAACAAACAAAGAAACAATTCTTTCCTCTTTAAAATATTATAGTATAGATTACATAACCATAGATCTAAAATTAATATTATCTAATAATAAAAATACAATGTCAATAATAAAAAAAAAGAAATACATTAATAAATCAACACAATGTCAACCCTGGAGGGAAAGTGCCCATGACACTCACTGCGTTACCCCGCTGAATGGCCAAAGCTATTTTCTGAATTAGGTATGACCCTGAGCGAGGATCATTGGTTTTCACCCTCAAACGACGGCCTACCTCCGCAACAAAACTCTTTGCTTCAGACCCCCAACAGCCTGTCGTCTCGACAGCAAAGGGGACAAAATGGTAGTTGGTCTCTAAGGCACTGTACTTTGAGTGTTTTTTAAGCGCTTGTGTGTATAGATTTGTATGGAAAATAATTTTGATTCAGTTAAGTAATTTTGACTTAGACAGAACTAAATAAGTTTTGAATTTCTATTTTGTGTCGCATGAATCCTGTATCGGAACGGAACGTAATCAATGTCAGTTCAGTTCAAAGAATTAGTAATAACTTTGCTTCATAATATTGATAATAATAATAAAAAATACTTGTCTTTATTTCTTTCATTTAACTACACAAAAAAAAGCAATCCCGCAAATCCCGCGTGATTGATGACCTTGATCCCGCATGCTTGCGGGATTGCGATTTTTATGCGGGATTGGATTTCCTAGTTAGAACTTAGACTGTTGTTTAATAGATCCCATTAAATTGAAATAAGGTAATACATATAAAACAGATATGCAGAAATTATTTATCAGTTACTTAGATATTCCAATAAGACATTAAACCGTATCAAACAAATCAGTTTCAATGTCAATTATTTGCTCAGCCTCCCGCGTTTACTAAAATTATGACTATGATTAATCTGACAAGTATATATCAGATTTATCAGTAAGTTATAAATTTTTCAGATTATATTTATCAGTAAATTTTTATTAATACTCATATTGCTATGGTAAGGAAAAAATCAATCCCCCTCCCCCTTTTATTACCATTTGCGGGCGCAATTTTTAAAATTTATATAGGCTATGTCACTCTAACAATTTTGACAAATTCAACTACACCTCATATGTTAAAAACTGTCCAGCCGTTAGGGCTGTATGGCGTGCCAAACAATTATAGATACATACTCTAGAAAAACATAACTCTCCTTCCGCAGACGGGTGAAAATTGGCCAGTTTCACAATGCAGTTAAAAACGCCTTGATTAAAATTATATTGTTTAAAAATTTACCTGTTAGTACACGTGAATCTAAAGCATGCTAAACATAAACATTATAATAACATAATAAATGATAAAGCCAACCTTTTTCTAAAATTAAAATCTACCTGACTTAGGTTGTTCACCGCCATCTAGCAGATTTTTAAGTACTCATTTTAGACACTAGGAAAATCCCTCATTGAAGGAAGATACCTAGCCCGATAAAAAGGGGAGTGATAACTTGCAATTATAATATTTTACATAAACAATACTCTCAATTTCAACAGTTAAAGTTCTAGGCAAATAATTCATTAAGTAGGGTTTTAAATTCTATGCACATGACTTGACTCACACTGAGTCAAAGTGCACATATGAAAATGGGGGATACTATATGAACTTTTATCGACGGAAAAATTAAAAAAAAACCACCAATATAAATACAGATTTTTAGAGGCCTAGTTCAGGCCCCAGTTTTCTCACAATCAAACCAGTGAACCTAGTATAGGTGTTTCTATAAACCTCTGTTAAATTGATTGTGGAAGGAAAATAAAGATTATTATTATTACTTGTTGCCGTTTTCTGGGCATTTTATGTATTTTCTTATTATTATCTGCTATTTACCCTTATTACTGTTTTTATTCCAGAAGTATATATCTCTTAGATAAAAAGTTATAACGTAACAGAAGGTAATTAAACTTTATAAAATCTATAAATTAAAAATAAAAAAGACTCAGATTTTTTTAAATATTTTGCCTTCGATAAAAGTAGGTCTAGTTTCACGTATTTTCATTACGTGCACTTTATGAAGACTCACACTGAATTCGTCTATAACGTAGACATATATATATATATTTTATTACCTAGCAATTATTCAGTAACAATAAAGTAAATTTATGAACAAACTAAGCAATAGAATTATTAGTTATATTTGCGATTTTACAGCTATTATAGTTAAGGTTTTTTTTATGTAAGTAGTGTTTTCTACAAACCTGGTTGTTCGGGCATTGTATACATTGGATCCGGTCCAGGATGATGATACCCTGGGTAAGAGTGTGAAGGATGCACATGATGCGTAGGGTGTAGAGGAGCATGTGGCGGCTGTGGCAGGCGTGGCCGAGGGGGGTAGTTTCCGTAGTCATGATACTCAGGCGCTGGTGGTCCTCCACTAGGTGGCGGCACTGTTTGTGGGTTACTGGTAATGCCACCAGTAGCCCCGCTTCCAAAAGATGCCAGCTTTTGAATTGAACCTTCTTGGGCTACACTAGCTGGATTATAAGGTTGTCTGTAACTGAAGTAATGTGAATTCATTATAATATTTTTAAGTAACTATCTTTTGCATGTAGGCCTAAAAGAAGCACTTAAACAAGGGATTTAGCAATCATCAACGAACGAGGGTTCAATTCCTACTTCAGGCGGCCATTTTGAAGTGCATTATCTAATAAAACTAACCGTTAAAAACAGTTGAAGGAACTGAAACAGTCTTAATATTTAAGGGCGAAAATATACCATAATTATGGAAAAATGCCAAAAAAATAAAATGGGGCTATAAGTTCGTGTTACTGATGATATGTGCATACCTAGTAAAACAAAAAAAAAACACAAAATTCCTTACTAATTGGTAGATCAAACATAATTAAAATTATTAACTTGAAACTTGTTTGATTTATAACTTTAAACTAAATTTTGTGATAAAGAAACCCAACACACGTTAGTTACGGGGATCCACAATGGGGATCGCAAAGCACAATCCACACGCAAAGCTTGATGCAGATGGCGCTAGCATAAATACGGCTATGTCAAACATTTTGCTATTGTTTATGTCGGGCTTTTTCGTATCTAATTTACAGTTTTTCGTGACTATCTAATGTTATTTCATCATAATGTATTCGTCAATGAAGTTATCTGAACTAAAAGACACTTCGGAAATGAAGGTCAAAAGTATCTGTTAAAAAAGCCGATCTTATTGCTAGGTAAACATTTGGGTGTTAATCCAGTTTTATTACTGTAAATGTTACATTAAATAGTTGTTGAAATTGTTTTTGTTGTATTTGTGTTACAAATTAACTACATAACAAGGTTTTTAATAAATATAACTAAAATAATAAAACATGTACACGTTTGTTTTTTAGGTTAGAATTCTACGATCGGAACCGCGATGATACCGGGAATTTGGTGTCGTAGCTTCAATTAAGTTATATGATGAATGATCCAGAAGCTTATCATGATGTAAATAGTTCTAGTAAACTACCTAAAATTAATTAATTTTCTTCTTATAGCTCTTTCCCACTTCTTTTTAAAACTGGGTCTTTTGGAAATAAATGAACACCATTATTGTAACAACCTGGCACAGCATTATGCTTTCGTTTTTTTTTTGAAAACACAAAAAAAAAATACTCAAAAAAACACAACTTCTGTACTGGAATGACAGATAGCTTTGGCCGCATCAACAATGCGCCACCTACAGGAAGAATTTGGCAGTAAGGACGGGGACGAGGGAGGATTGGGACGTCAACAAAAAAATGCAAAATTATTATTACATTATTTTAAACAAATTTTTAGGTTTCTTAAATGTGATATTTAGTGAATATGTAAAACAAATTATTGTCTTTCTAATGGCATGAGTCGTAAATCAAAAAGAGTGAGTTATTTTTCAAATGTTACCCTATATAAGGATGTTATTACAAAAAACAATAGTATAGTCGTCAGTTAGTTTTTATTAAAATGTATCCTAAAATGCTCAGATTACAGAATAAAGACAGATAAAACGTTTGGAATCGTTTTTCTGCAAATACAAACTCGAGACAGTTCAAAAAACATATCAAAGATCTTTACCAAAACTCTATAGAAACTCGGCCTACTTTGCGTTAGCATGCGTCTTTACAAAATATTCGGATAAAATATATAAATATTTGAAAGAATACAAACAAAAAATATTTTTGAAAAATAATCAGGGGTTTACGGGGAATTCAATGGCAGATCAGCCATTTTGAGGTTATGTTTAGTGATTGCAGAATTTATTAGGTAATTATAAAAAAAATTGTGAATAAGTGTTACTTTTAAACCCCTATTCGTTAAGATTATTTCAAAAATACCAGTGCAATTATCAAAACAAGATTTTTGAAATATAAACTACAAAGACGCAATCTGGGCCCGACTTTGGTCAATATCCTTTTGGGAAAAATCAATAAAGTATAAAAATTTACAGATCTCCCAAACCATGAAACTTTAGTTTGGGAAAGTAGTGTTAGCCAACGACCTCCTCTATATGTGCTTTTGCTATAGCGGGTTCAGTCCAGTCACCCTGTATACTGGACCCCGCCATATTGCGAACAGGAACTAATTTCATTAACTGGCAACAGAAACCACAAATCGTCATTGTCATTATGATTAGTGTCCAAGAGCAAGTGTAATCAAATTTTCGTGTGATAAAATTTTCGAGTATGTGATATATATACCTATATTGTGTATAAAACGCCGAAAACTTTTCGCTGTTGTAAAATAAAAGTAGTTTGTGTTTTAGTTATTTTCGACTAGCAAATCTGTGTAATCAACATACAAAGTTGATTTAAATAAATTACCGATGACTTACCAAAAATTTGGTAAGTCATCTAGTGAGAATGGGCTATTGATGGTAAAGGAGAATATTTTAATGACGATTTTGAAAAATAACAATTATATATTATGTACCTACTTGTTTACATAGTTTTTTTTTCTTTATTTCAACTCTGCTTAGATATTTTACTGAAATTGTTCGTAGAAGTTTCAAATATTTCATAAACAATAACTGTAATAATCTGTTAATATAATAAATATTATCATTTACGAGAATAACAAGTAATTTTACTTCTACCCGACTGTGGTTTGGCAAACATAATTCCAATTTACCAATTACAAATATGTATTCAAATAAATATATTTTCAATATTACAAAGAGCTACTGAATTTAATAACTACTTAATTTGCATGTGTTCTGTCTTCTTCTTGTATCGAAGAATCTGTTATTAGACTGAGATATGTAACATAAATGTAAACATATAAAATGAATATTTTTATATGTTCAGTTGCCAATCTACGCCGGTATGATCATATCGGAAGTGTTGTCATATTAAGAGGATCCGTAGCGCCCTTAATTCAGGTCCCATATATTTCTGGCCAGGCTATAACTATTTCGATATATTTTTCCGATTCATTATATAAGAGCTTATTGTGGTCCGTGAATTATTTGCAATACACCTACCGCAAACTATTACACGTAAAAGCAGACAAGACAATTATTGGATTCCATCAAACTTTTTCATTATCTGTGCACTGAATTTTAAAGAAGAAGACGTTTATTTTACCGAAAAAGCACCGCAGACAGAGCATTGGGGATCAATGTGCTAGGCTACCAAACATGCCTTCTGAAGCACAAAGTAGGTTGATTTAAAACTGCCATTCAATAATCAAATAAATAAGAAAACAGTGCGACTGTATTTTCACTATCCTGGCAACCTTATTCGCACACTAGGATATAATGTTCCTACAGTGTGTCACCACGCACTCGTAGCCAGATTCGTGCCGTACGTGTTTGCTTCAATACGGCCATCTGCCTATATTCTGTAATCTGAGCTAAAATGGTAAAGAATGATGTACTTTTTTAAACCTGTACAGTGTATGTGATTTTTTTACATAATTTTGCCAATGCCTAAAGGCATTTGCACGTGGGAGCCAGAGAGCACGATAAACTTCATAATAATACGTCCATAAATTTATCGACGTTTTGGGATAAACACAAACCTCAATAACGTTGCAAATAGCAGGCAGTAACGGTTGTACAATAAAGCCTCTTAATTTTTTGGCATGATTATAAATATGGTGTATAGCTGTCGTGGCTATGTCATAGATTTGCTCACTTTATAAAATGCTCGAGAATTTTATGAAATTGTCACATTTTATTACTTTAGTAGTTTGTGTCAGAATAATAATAATAATTTAGTGAGCAAATCTACGATATGGCCACAACATAGCCCTCAGTACTTATTATGTCCGCAAACTGGCTAAGCATTAAACAAGTAATATGAAAGAGAATAGCGCCGCCGTGGGCTACATAATTGCATATTTTAGTTTACGCACGCTTATATAAAATTATATTGCGTAGTCGTTTGCTATTCCTAATTTATAAAAAGACGAAGACACAGATATAATAAGTTACCTGTTATCTGATGGTTCCTTGGCATCGCCTGCTACTCCCGAAGTCGAACTACCAGCAAAGCTGTCTGTTCCACCAAGATCCGTAAGTCCTTCCAACATACCGCTTCCATCATCACCAAATAAATTATATGAGTCCATCACTCTTAAGAGTGAACTAAAATAATTTTATATTGAAATATCCAGTGATGACTTGGTATATCCATTTTATCCTAAAATGAAAAATAAAGTATGAAGTACAAAAGTTGTTCTGACTTTGCTTAGACCAATAGTTGAGCTTTGATATAACGTAAAAGACGTCTTTCGATCTAGCGGGCTCCCGGTTGCTAGAGCGGTCAGAGTTATGCGAAAGGCTAGCTTTTGCAACGTACCAAGCGAATGCGAATATACTTTCGTAAAACACAAATAGCTTAAATTATAAAAACAACATTATTTTCAAAATGCAGGCGTAACGTTCAAAACTTTATTTAAATAAAATTGTCTCTAGACTTCTTCAGCTTTACACTATTTTTGGGACATCCTGTATCTTGTATAAAGTAATGACCTCTTATAAAATGTCATAAAATCAATACAAAAAAAACCGGGCAAGAGCGAGTCGGACTCGGACACGAAGGGTTCCATAACCATTATCTATACACATAAGACACTATATTATGACTTAAAAAACACGTTTATTTTTAGTCGGTACGGAAGCCCCTCACTTTTAAAAAAAATAATTTAATTATTTATTTTTGATGTGAATACACAACTTAATATTCTGTAAATATTTCCAGCCCCATAAAGTAAAAAAAACTGAGAAAAAATCACGTCTATTGGATGGGAACCCACTTTAAATAGGTTTAATATTTTAATTTTATGATTTATTTTTAAAGTTTATATAAATCAGACTAATATAAATAAAGGTCATGTTTAAAGATTTTGCTTAATTTTCCAGAAAACAAAGAGAGCACGTTGTAGAGCAAAAAACGCTTAAATATTAACTTTACTCTGTTTTTAGTATTTGTTGTTATAACGGCAACAGAAATACATCATCTGTGAAAATTTTAACTATGTAACTATCACGGTTCGTGAGATAGACAGACAGCGAAGGCATAGTAATAGGGTCCCGTTTTTACCCTTTTGGTACGGAACCCTAAAAATATATTATAGGGTACAGCGTTGTGAATTGGTGAATAATCTTGTTTCTAGGTAAAGCACATAGACATAGTCTTTAGTCCGGCAAGTTCGTGAGCGACCTCCGGGGGTCTCTTAGAAGGGGATGTCTTAACTTTCATAAAAGTTGCGTGTAATTAGAGATTCGTTGCTCCCCGCACGTCTGGCGGGGCTCAAGAAGGGTCGCGCACGAACTTGTCGGATATTTTTTTCGTCTTGTGTATAAATCTGATATTTCAAAGTGTGCACAAAATTATACTACATAAGTCTAAACAAAAGTTAATCTAAATCGAATATTGAACTTATTGAAAATAACTTTTGTACAGATAGTAAATATAGTAAGAAGAAGTACTAAGGAGTAAAGTGAAAAGTAGTGTCTTCATTCATGCACACTGCACAGCTTAAATCATCTGTCAAAGACGCAGGCTGATAATGACGATGCTCCTTTATTTTGAATTTCTCAATTGTGTAGGTAGATCGATAAAGGTATTTGCTGTAGGCTATCTCAGACAAATGTGGTTCTTGATACTGGCACCTCTTTTGTTCATATTGGTCGATATTGCTGATGTGACCAAGGGGAAAAGCTATACGCTTATGATTGTGAAAAAGACATAAAGCGATACAGCTTCTCCCGTCAGGTTGCACAGCAATGCTCTTCAGTGAATGTCCTCTCGAGTTCAGTAGTCCAGCATTTGAATATGCTTCTGAAAGTCTGAAATACGGTAGGTACACAAAAATGCTCCGAAATATGATAAAATTATAACTAAAAGGATATCATCCATTTAGGTACATCATAAGATTAATTGGGTCAATCAACTTTTTCTTGCTCGACGTACCCTCGGCCGGTCCCATAAAGCTAAGGTCAGGGCTACACTCGACGGAAACTCCGTCGCGGATCTTCCACCACGACGGAACGCCAACACATATTATTGCATATAAATCGGAACAATCGATCTTTCGCAAAGTCTAGAGCACACTTTATTTATTTATTAATAATTTATATGTAATAACATGTATTAGTATTCCGTCGCCCTGCCCTAAAAGCTATCCAACGCAAAGTGCTTATGTGATTTGTATTCGTAAAGACATTTAACATGTTAATTACATATTTATTTTTTACAAAAAAGCTGATTTTTCAATAGCTGTATAAGAAATATTCGTAGAAAAACAATACAGCTGGACTGATTTTATAATGTCATGATCTAATCTATGGCACCTCTTAATGAATAACGTTTTAAATAGATAAGATCACTTTAAAAATTAAATATTGCCCCTCAATCATTTCCAATGTTTGTCTGAAAGACTTTTTTTTTAACAATAGTCCCCAAACAACAGTTTATCACAAATCTTTCTATTACAAAAAATAGCACTATGAAGGCTTTCAAAGCAATTATACAAGATCATTTTTGTGTTTGTTTACTGTCAAGTTAAAGTAGTATATGTATAATATAGATTATTTTTAGGGTTCCGTACCTCAATAGGGTTTCATAAAATATACTAAACTAATACTTTTTGTTGGTCACCTTTGTAGTAAAAATCTAAGAAATATTTTTAACATACCAAGTTTGGGCTTCTCCAGGGTCCTGTTTCATAAAGCATGACAAATCAACAATTTGTCAAAAATCATGATATCGGATTGTCACGACAATTGCCGTTATTACCCATTGGCATTTACATGATACTGTGATCCCACACCCATGCCATGAATTTTTGTTAAAATCTAATAATTCTACCGCCACTTAACTTACTTACGAACGAAAAATTTATTATTTCCCTTAATTCTCTCCTTTACCAATTTTTTTTTGACTTGTAATACCAATTGCTTCGACCTTCAGGCATACACAAACAATACCTCTTTCTATAATCCAATAGCACAGATTACTACGTAATGCCAGTCAGGATGTGCCGAACATTTAATGAAGTGGTAAAAGATCACAGTTCCCTTGATATTTACCATCTCAGCATTATATAATATAGATTTTAAGAGGCATGTACTTGATATTGTGTAATTTATAATGTTCTTGATTTTATTTTTGATTGACTTTTGTTTTAATTTATAGTATTGTATTTTTATTTTATTTCATTTTATTAATTTTGATTTAAATTGTTTTTATTTAATTAGTTTTTATTCTGAATTGATTTTAATTGTCACAGTTATTTTAATTTTAATGTTTTATTAATTAATAATTAGTATTGTCCTTTTGGTCCATGTAAATTATAATTTTCCACTACTTGTTTAATTCTTTAATAAGACTACCTATAATAATAATCCATTTGTGTACACATGTTTTGAATTATAATCCTGCGTTTAAATAATAGTTAGTAGCATGGTTTTATTATGACATGATTTGATTTGTGTACCATATAAATAAATATATAGATCCCACTGCTGGGCAAAGGCCTCACCTCAACTATGAGGAGGTACGAGCCATACTCCAACGCGCGGGTTCAGTGCGGATAAATAAACAGTAAAACATTAATTAATATGTCTTACTAAGTATTTGTGATAAGATCGTATTGACCGACACTGATTTGGGACATGCTAACAGACATCTATTCCCATCTAATACCAAGAAATAGATCAACTTATTAATACCAATGGGACTTGTTTATTGTCATAGTTAAATTTTATTCCAAACAAATACCAAAATTTAACTTTTAGTACAGATAAGGATATAATTTATAGATAAGGATGTTTATGTATTTTGTGACCCTGGGCCCTGTAACACAAAGTTTGAGTTGTTGTCAAATTGTCACGACAATTGCTGTTTTATAATACTTGAAAAAACATTTATAATATACTAGAAAATAGTAGTAAATTGTCACTTATAGGCCCTGTTTCATAAAACCATTGTGACAAGTCTTGTAAAACATCTGTCGTACTAGTCACTCATAAATCGATTACGGAATACTGGAGGCATGTCCATATTAATATCTATGTTTGCCATCATTGACCCCAAATTGTTCTGTCTACTTCGATCTCTGCCCATTACAAATATGTCGGACAAACTGTTTTATGAAATATAAAATTGTTGAATTGTCAGCTCGTCACCAATCACCAATCACGCTGACAATTGTAATTTTTATGAAACAGTACAGTTGAAAGACCATTACCCCAAAAGTCAAGGAAGTCTGTCTATATGCCAATTTTAAATAAAAAGCATCAAAATATATTAAATCTAACTTTTATAGGATTATTTATTCAGCAGCAAATAAACACATACAAAATGACAATGTTGTGAGAATAAGAGAGCCCTGAGATAAAATGTAGGCTTTATTCTACATAATACATTTTTATACTTGACAATGTATGACACTGACTGACACTATAATTTGAAATGTTTCTTTAATAACCGGCCAGGATTACCAGTTCACCACATTCTCCCCTGCCTACGTTGTGTAATCTTCCAGGTAAGCAGGAGTTCTTCTTACACGAGCTGATCTCCGAGGCAGAGGAACAAGGGGAATTGAATCTTGTTCTGGTGAAACAACCGAAGGTATAGGCTGTTCTGGTCTCAAGGTACTTGGCTCACCAGCTGGAGCTAAATGGCGATTTGATATTGTTTCTTCTCTTCCGTCAGGTAAACGGACAAGGCTATACATAGGATTAGGCTCAATAAGATCAACCTCTTCTACTAAAGGGTCATATTTGCTAACCCGTAGTAAAACGTCGCTTCTAAACCTTGTTACCAGGACGCAACCAAGTGGGCATTGATTGGCCATTAGATGATCGTCTTGGATGGTTGAACATTTTCTCATGTGGGGTTTCGCCTGTCGCAGTACAAAAGAGAGATCTAATGCTATGTAAAGCTTGCAAAAGAACAAACTCCCATTCGGAAATTGGTTGATTCTTGCATCTTAATGCAAGTTTTATAGTCTGCCACAATGTGCCGTTCAACCTCTCTACTTGACCATTCCCTCTTGGATTATAAGGAGCTGAATGACTTATGGCAATACCCTTGTTGTTCAAAAATTCTCGTAATCTGAAGACATGAAAGACGCTCCCTGATCTGAGTGAATGTATGAAGGCATTCCAAAGATTGAAAATAAATCTGTGAGACAATTTATTACAGTTTGAGTACTCATATCTTTGTATGCATATGCGAATGGAAATCGCGAGTATTCATCTATGATTGTGAGTATATATCTATTACTAGTCTTCGAGGGAAGCGGGCCTTTGAAATCCATTGCTAATCTTTTGAATGGCGACGTGGCTTTAATGATTTGGCCAGTGTATTTTAAAAACTTTGGCTTGATTTCTGCACAGTCTGGGCAGGTGGATACAGTTCTCTTTACATCATCTATTGAATATGGTAAATTTTTCGAACGTACGTTTGACGACCTCCGTGGTCGAGTGGTGTACACACCGGTTTTCATGATGTCGCCAGCTCTGAGGTCCCGGGTTCGATTCCCGGTCGGGTCAATGTAGAAAAATATTTTTCTATATTGTCTTGGGTCTGGGTGTTTGTGGTACCTTCGTTGTTTCAGATTCCCATAACACAAGTGCTTTAGCTACTTACTTTGGGAAATCTATGAGTCTACAAATGTAGTTTTCTGATCAACACTGAGGGGGAATGATTCTACAGTGATGATAGGACGTTCTTCTGCGAAAAATTCGGTACCCATTTGGAATAATGCGCAAAAAGACCTATAGCTCGTTTTAGAGCGGCAGAATCTTGAGGTTCTAGCAATTCAATCAGCGCTTTAAGTCGATCTGGATCTGGTCTGACGGTACCATTACTAAAATTATAGCCAAGGATATTAAGGTCTGTTTTTGAAAATTCACTCTTATCTTTGTTGATAGTAAGATTATATTTATCAGCTACATTTAAAAAATTCTTAAGTTTGGCATCGTGATCTTCTTTGTTTAAACCGCATATGGTAATGACATCCAAATATGGATAAACCCCTTCAAGATTGGACTCGTTTATTATTTTATCAATAGTTCTCTGGAAACATGCTACTCCATTTGTCACTCCAAAAGGAATACGACAAAATTGGTTAAGTTTGCCGCATGCTTCAAAGGCAGTAAGTGGTTTGTTTGAATCTTTTATGGGAATTTGATGATATGCAGATTTTAAATCGATTTTAGAGAATACTCTATATTTGGAGACTCTTGACACAATTTCTTCTATATGAGGAAGAGGATAGGCATCAAGTTGAGTGAACTTATTAATAGTTTGCGAATAATCTATGCACATTCTCTTTTTAGTATGTGTTCCAGATGTAACCAGAACCTGAGCCCGCCATGGAGAACTGCTTTCTTGTACTATACCCTCTGATAGTAGTTTCTCAATTTCTGATTGGATAAATATTTGATCATTGGGTGTATAGCTTCTGGATTTAACAGCAACTGGTCTACAATCATTACTGAGATGCATGAACAAATCAACAGGTTCAATATTTGCAACGTTTAGAGATGCAATACATAGAGCAGGTTTAGGCCCATCAAATTTTATTTCTAGAGATGAACATTGCTTTAAAATATCGTGGCCAAGTATGACATCTGAGCATAGGTTTTTCATAACTCTTAGCGAAGTTGAAAATTGTTCACCATTGATATTGATAGTAGCGGGACAAATGGATTTTATCTCAACTTGATGTTCAGAAGATGCCATAGTTACAGATTGGTTCCATGGTTTTGTATATAGATTGTTCCTTTGTACATCATTTTCCTCAATACTTGACAACGTATGACACTGACTGACACTATAATTTGAAATGTTAACCGGCCAGGATTACCAGTTCACCACAAATGTAAAACCCAATGACTCTATATTATAAAAAAGAGGTAGACATGTCATCACTTAGCACACATTTCACTCAAACCCCTTGAGGATCATAAGACCGCCGGCAGTCACATAACAATAGATTATCTATTGTCTGGAAACTTGATCTCTGAATGGTTTAGGAAAGCAATTTCCGCGTGCTTATAGCACATCTACCTCTTTTTAAATGCCCTATAATTGGTAAGCAGACTATATTTGTTTATAAATTTTCAATAAATATATACCGATCAATGACCGGCATGGTCTTCAACACATTGACCTTACCATTAATTTAAGTAAAAAAACTACAAAAATATAATTTAAGATCTGGGAAGAATTGTTTGTTTGATTGTGATGTAAGAATCATAAAAAAAATAACATTTGTAAAACTAATACCATCTAGTAAATTTTCTTCTGTACAAATTTATCTTCTCAGAGCACTATGAGTACACATAGATAAATGAAATTAAATTTTAAATAGAGCAGGCACACACAACAAAGCTATACCTACATACATAGGACGTCGTGAAGATTAGAAAAACATATTTCACGTATCGATTTTACGTATTCATCTATCTTTGAAGAATTAGACAGACCACAGCACTTAGCAGTAGATTTCACCACAACATAAGACAAAAAGTTATTGAACTGTACTCACGGAAAACGCCACACAATAAGGTAGATCACAAGATGGATACCATACTCGAAACTAGCTCCTGACAACCGATTTCAGACTAACTTTATTCACTCAATTAATACAAAGCTATCGGCAATTTATGAACGATATATGTCTGTCCTTAATACGTTTTATCAAGTTTCCACAAGTAAAACAACAAATACTTCCACACCGATTAAAAATCACTAGAACGCCAATGCACTTCGTCCATTTTGTTCATTTCATTTTCTTCTAGTGATGTGCCGGCCCGGCCGGGCCAACTAGCTGTGGTGGTTGTCGCTGGACTCGAGTCAGACAGAAATATCAATTTATTTATAGCATCGAGTACACCGGGCTCGATTCCAGTACTCGAGTTAGGTTTGTTTGTATTCTCGATTGACTCGATTCTATTTTGCGACTGTGGTAGTTATTCAGTAGTAGTAGGTATTCAGACAGTCTTACTAAGACTCAGCGTAGCTTAATAAGAGTTAGCCTGTAAGTCTGTCTGCCTGCCCCATCTCGCTCTTTCATACAGTTAAAGAGCGAGCACTTTCATACTTTAAAAGAGCGAGATGGGAGATCGACAGTCTCAGTAAGACTGTCTGTTCGGGTTTCGACTAGCGATAATTTAAGGACATTTTATTTATCTTTTAAAGACATAATCCAATTGAATTATTTTTGACTAAAAAAATATTACTCTCAAAAC
Organism: Pyrausta nigrata; assembly: GCA_949316185.1. NCBI lineage: Eukaryota > Metazoa > Arthropoda > Insecta > Lepidoptera > Crambidae > Pyrausta > Pyrausta nigrata. Next base: position 11,859,280 of record OX438938.1, read on the forward strand.
TTTTAGGACCTCCAGATGCAAGTAAATAGCTTTTAAAAAAATATTAAAATGGCTGCCATTTCAAGTGGGGCAGTTAGACCCCCAACATGGGGGTTTTTTGTCGATAACATTTGTTGATCTAATAGTTCATAAATTATCGCCAGTCGAAACCTGGACACACTGTATAGTCGCATATGCTAGGGAACGTGATGTCATTTCTGATAATGATTGATTTATGTTATTATAATAATAATTAAAAATTACCTTTACATACCGAAACTCCTTATTTTGTTAATTTTATTTATATTATTGTATATGTTTGGTTATAATACGTCCCTCCTCTAACAACAGTGCTAACAATTTCCATTGTTTTTTTCGTATTAGCTGGTATTGTATCTAACTACTCTACTACTACTAAGTATCGTATAGCGTAACAAGCACTGGACCACCACTGGACCTCCATAGTACAAGTACGCTGGACTAAACATTCTCTAAGAAATGACAGATAATTTTTGTGCCGAATCAAAACGCCCCTACCGACTGTAAAGGGAACTAAAATAGAGTAAATTCCATATGTTTATGTCAATTCTCATTAGTTCCATGGATGGTCACCTCGCCACACGCTCACTACCTATAGCCGTCAACACCAAAATGGCGATAATCAAATGGCTTCATTATTAGCTTGACAGTATGCAGTCCAGCGTGGTAGCAAGTGTCAAGTAAAATTCCATTGTTTGCTATCCTTTGCTTTGCTACTCTTTTCCAGTTACAGCCCACTGCAGGGTCCTGACAGCTTAGTTTACATTTTCTGAATTTCTGATGAGTAGGTACGGACGACCATGGTAAATATGGTGGCATCTTTTGCAGTTGTGATAGGGATGATTATTCCCGCCTATGATAATAATTTTTTCAAATTCAAAATCTAATCTTTAGGGATGATTTTACATCTAAAATGTACAGTCTGATGTGCTGGCCACTGCACTTACCAGAACCAATACAATATTATCAAGACAAATATGGTTTTGGTATAAATATGTGTATCCTATCGCTCAAAGCTCAAACAAAATAACGAAAGATGTATGTAGGTTAAGTAAAACCACCGAAAATGGGAAGTAACAAGTACGAGTGCATCCTGTGCATGCCAGTTTTTTGTAACTTAAATGCCTTATGATAAATGCCGCATCTAAAATTTTGTTGTCTTTAATTTTATTAAATTTTGTTTAAAACTTAATAAATGTTTACTGTTTCAGCTACAAATGAGCATAATTGTTGAAAATTTCAAGATGACGAGGATGATGTTGATGAAACGATGTTAGTGATTAGATGGGCAATCAATGACGATGCAACAATGGCTAAAAATTGCGTTTAAAAAATGAATAATCTACAAGAAGGTATCCTACCCGTCTGCGCAAAAAATCGATAACTATAGGATCACTAGTGTATCGAGCACGCCCTACGTAGCTTTGAATAAATTGACAACATTTCAAAAAATTTACATGCACTTTTTTTCCACCAAGTACATAAAAAAGAAGACATACGTATTTTTTCTTTTTCATATCTTTTCATTTTTCTGCTTGAATCAAATTATTTTAAAACTCTCCATTCTAAAAGAGCGTATGTACAAGACTAAGGATGTGCGACACAACGCCTTTGCCATATAAAAATAAAAAAATAACTGACGTCTATAGGGTTGTAATTGGTAGCAGTAAGATATCGATAGTAAGCACGTATTTCAAAATACACAAGTCTAAGAAGTAGACGAATAATCTTAGTATTTTTGTCCAAACACAATCTTGTTAACAAAAGATTAAGTTGCAATTTTCCTTACTTAATTTTTATGGATTCTAAAACCATGACATCAAAACCAAGAACATCAATAATGTAATTAAAGGAACTTTTATGATTTTGTCACCAAATCAGATAATGCATGTATTTTTTAACAATCCTAAAATTACTGAACTGAAACTATCGATAACTAGATGGACTTCCTATCGAACTAATGCTTCCAAAGAACAACACTACCATTATCTCTCCTCTCACTTACTCATCATAGTGTCAGTGTCAAATGTCAATGTCATAATGACAGTTTGCTTGAATGTATAGTGGAATGTATGGTAAAATATTTTTTTACGTAAGGCCAGACACCCAGGCAGAGGCATGTACCCTTATAATGCCAGTATCATAGTACTTTTCATATCTCTAAAATTATAGCGTTAAAAATATTGAAATATTATTAACGTATTAAACATCGCCAAATCTCGAAATGGTTTTCGAATTTTAGTACCTTTATGAAAATGAAATGTTGTCAATTGTACAAGGCCGAAAAATCATTATTAAAAAATTAAAATACGTAATAAATTGACAATGTCAAATGAAGTAGGCGACTACAGCGCCAAAACAAAAAATTTGGAACTATCCGAAAAGTCGATGTCGCATCTGTACTTTAATACAAATAGCTAATCTGTGGTCCCCTGTTAATTTGAGATCATCCTCGCAGCGTTTATATTGTCGACCTCTATTTCGTTTTCCGTTTCTGGGGTACCACTCTGTCACATTTTACTCCACTTTTCCTGAGGGCTCCGTAGCATATGACCCGTCCACAATTCTGGTCCTTAAAATCTTAAAATCTGGTCCTTAAAATTTAATTTCTTCGGCGTCGGTTTATCGGATCGTTTCCATGTCATCGATTGTTGTTTTGTTTCAGGATCAAAATTGTGGATCAAGGTTTCGTCCATGGTCACTTTATCCTTGTCTGCCTGGAACTTTTCGAGATTTGCTCTTGACATGTCGACTCGTTTCTTCTTTTGCTCGTCGTTTAACATTTTCGGTACCCAACGCGCGGAGACCTTTCTCATATGCAATTCGTTCGCAAGGATTCTTTGAATGCTGCCATATGAGATCCCTGTGATCTCAGCTACATGCCTGATAGTCACTCTTCGATCTTCCAATACAACTTCTACAACTTTTTTTTCACATTTTCTTCAGTGAGGGACGTCGATGGGCGTCCTTCGCGGTGTTCGTCTTGCGTCGATGTTCTTCCCAGCTTAAACTCCTTAGCCCAGCGTGCAACTGTGGAATATGGAGGAGAAGAGTCCCCTAATGTTTCCACCAAGTCGCTGTGTATGTCTTTGGTACACATTTTTTTCAAGCAGAGGTATTTAATGATAATGACAGCTCTGATTTCGTGTTTTTCCATTTTAATGTTCACTCTTTGACAGTTCGTATTCAAATGAATGTAGCTCCCGGGAATAGTGGCCTAATTATATGATTTTTTTTTCCTGAACTAGTGGGTAACTGAGCAATTGGCTGATATTTTTATTTTATTTTTGTGTGCACTAGAAATAACTGATAAACGTTACTTTTGGATCACCCCTCGTACTGTGTGTCGAGTCCGAATTGATGGCGCATGTAAGTTTAAGAACAGCGACGTTAGGTCAATGGAGTCTATCGAACCGCAACATACATCGTACAAAAAAGACGTATCCAAAACAGTGCGTCTGATTTCAAGAGGCACCATCCGGTGATAATTACACGAATCCTTATAATCATTAAATATTGTAAATGTTCTATAATTTAAATGTGTAAATTTCCTTTGTATTATTTCGATCTTTTTCCTGTACACTAGATAATGAGGATTCCAAATTACACTGCAGTATTCTAGGATACTTCGCACGTATGCATAATATACAAATAAGTTTTTTCGCACATATGTATACAAATAAGTTTTTATTCCATAGTAATTAGGTCTCAAATCGAATGCAGATGTATACATATTGATACTCGTGACTGTACATCCTGCAACTGCATAATAATCACTGGAGCTGTCTCGGAGATTAATTATCAATTTCTCTATACCAGTGTAAAGAGTTCCAACTCTCGTGTTCATTTCTTATGTTCTGAACGTGCCTACAAAACTTTTCAGCAGTTCTTTATATAGTCTGCGATGCTTGCTAGGCGACAACCTGAAATGATTAGAATTGTCACTTTTGTTAAAAGTTTTGCAACTGAAGAAAATATTCGTGTAAGATCAAACAGGTGCAGTCGCTGTATAATTTAAAAAACAAATTATATAAACCCATTATAAACATCAAAATACGTATTGTAATGTAATAGAATAATTTAATGCTAAGTCACATTAATGATCAGATGAAGTTGGGACAAAATTTTTCCTCCCTCTTTTTTGTCAAATATCGCAAGAAAACTCGCACCTTTCTAGCACTACTGTCTTATTCATTGTGCTATCATAAAACAATCGAATTTGTATTCAATAATCTTTTCAAGCTAATAAACTGCAACCGACATTTACGACAAAGACTACTATTTAATACTGGAAATTTACGAATGACACGATACCTACTACTACCCATTGATTCCCGTTCTAGCTAAATAGTGTTGCTATGATGTTAAATTGTTTAGTTTCACCTGTCATCGGTACAAACTCTTTTTTGCTAAGCTGTACCCCACCCGCCACGCAGAAAATCGATAAGTATATGACCCATCACTAGAGTTTCGATATCTCTTTTTCGGCTCTCGAAGCCCTACATAGCTTAGAATAATCCGTAAAATCACTAATAAAAATATTGTCAAAATCATACGAAATAGGTGACTACAACGCCAAAACGCATAATTTAGAACTATCTGAAAAGAATGTGATCGCGAGGTAATGGGGAAGCAAACTGTCAAATTAGTTCCTTATAGAGGGCGCCAAATGTTTGTTACTTAGGAACTGTCAAAACCCATACAAATATTTGTTGTTTTGTTGTTATTAGTTAGTATTTTTTAAAATGGGGCGCTGTGCAGCTATTGGGTGTGGTGAAATAGGTTCCTACAAATTCCCCAGTAATCCACAGCAAAGGATAAAAATGGGAAAGGCATTGAGAAGAGGAAACTTTAAATCAAGTGACTTTTCAAGGTTTTGTGGCAAACATTTCGAAGAAACTGATTTTGAGACTACTTCTAAGACTACAGGTAGGTAAACAATGAAAGCTAAAGATACATACTATTATAACAAATACATTATGCTAGGCTTATATTTATGCTTTTAGAGGTTATGTGGAGTTTACAATTTTTTAACCTTTACAAATAATAAAACTGGTATTTTTGTACAAGAAGCTTTTAGTTTAGACTTTATTTTAACAAATTTAATCCTAGATTTGCTATGAAAACGTGTAAAAGTATAAAAAAACACTGTTATCTTACCTGTCGACTAGGTCAGCTTTTTTTCCTTTTAACGAAGCTCCACGTTTTCTCAATTCTTCCTTTAGCCTATCCACACGCCATCAGAAGGAATACATTGTAGTAAGTCCCCCAAAAAAGGGTTTAGAGTCAAAAAAGTTCACAAATCCACAAAAGCAAAAAGTATTCAGAGTAACAATATTTGACATGTAACAAACACACAGCGCCCTCTACCAAAAAGTTTTGCGTAATCTTCCCCTAAACTTAAACTTTGAGATCCTGCTTTAGTACAAATAGCTAATCTGTGGCTGGGGTCGCGAGTCGAGGACTCGCGGCTTAGATAAATCATAGATAAATTGATCTGAGGATAGTATTGCCGCAAAATGTAAAAAAAAAACTTGTTTATGCACGAAAACATCGAAGACATTGTAAAAATAAATATGGGAATAGGGTTTCATAATCATTTTACTATTTTTTGGTGTAATGTACAAGAGATGACCAAAGTTCCATAGAAACCGGGACCGTCTCCTTTTAAAAAGTTTTTTTTTTAAATCATTTATTTTTTACATCCCTAGTCGAGGATGGCTGGGTGTGTTCATGTGTTGTGTTCAGTGTTGTTTAGGCATACTCTTTATAATTTGTGGTGTTGTTGACTGTGGTGTGGTGTGGATCAAATAATTTAAGCCTTAAATCAAACAAAATCAACAATACCACATTGATTACAATAGATTTATTAAAAACTTGTGCAACAACGCAAATCTGAATTGTATAAAACTTTACCATTGGTCCTAAACGGATCCCTTTCATGAAGATATTGACAGACTACTCCATCGGCGTTTTACACAAATCATGATGAAGCTAGTTGATCAAGTTGTTAGAAGTTTTAAGGTGGCAAAGGTGTTTCGGGAAAATACAGACAAAATCAATAGTATAGATTTCTCGCCCAATGGAGAAACTCTAATATCATGTAGTGAAGATGATCAAATTGTGATCTATGATTGTGAAAAAGGGACTCAAATGATTACAGTGAACAGTAAGAAATATGGTGTTGATCTTATTCACTTTACTCATGCTAAAAACACGGCAATTCACAGTTCGACTAAAGTCGATGATACAATAAGATATTTGTCTCTTCATGATAACAAATACATAAGATACTTTCCTGGACACACTAAAAAAGTTGTGACACTTTGTTTATCTCCGATTGAGGATACTTTTTTATCTGGATCACTGGACAAGACATTGCGCCTCTGGGACTTGCGTTCACCAAACTGTCAAGGATTAATGCATTTGTCAGGCAGACCAGTTGCAGCTTATGATCCTGAAGGTCTTATATTTGCAGCAGGAGTAAATTCAGAAAGTATTAAACTATATGATTTACGGTCATTTGACAAGGGCCCATTTGTGACTTTCAAATTAAATCAAGAAAAAGAGTGTGATTGGACAGGATTAAAATTTTCACGTGACGGCAAGACTATGTTGATCAGTACAAATGGCTCCATAATACGTCTAGTTGATGCATACCATGGAACTCCTCTTCAAACCTTTACTGGACACCTAAATAATAAGGGAATTCCAATTGAAGCATCATTTAGTCCAGACTCTCAGTACATATTCAGTGGTTCTACAGATGGAAGGGTTCATGTTTGGAATGCTGACACTGGTTACAAAGTGTGTGTCCTAAATGGTGACCACCCTGCCCCAATACAATGTGTGCAGTTTAATCCAAAATTCATGATGTTAGCATCTGCATGTACAAACATGGCATTTTGGTTGCCTACAGTTGATGATGTGTAAATGAACCCTGAGTATTTAGGTTCCTAATTCAACAACATAAGCAGTACTTGTGGTGCATCATTGTCCTGTAAAATAAGAGTCTTCAAAAAAGAGAAGAGACTATTAGCAGTAATTATACTCTTAAACATAAACATCATTTTATAAGAATGAACACCCCTTTAAGGTCATGTTTATTGATGTATTTTTTCTGTATCAGTAATTTAAACATGTTCTCATTTCATTGACAAGGCAAAATTTACAAGACAAGTGTTTAATGTGCCGTGTAATGTGTTTATGTATGGAGTTTTCGACACGCGATGAAAAACAGCTCTGATAATGTACTAATAGAGGAACTCTCAAGGTCTAAGTGGGGTAGTCTGACATGCGGCCATGTATGCATTTAAGATACTTATAAATAACTTAATATCCTTAAAGATACAACCTGTCTTGGATCTGTTTAAAACTGCAGGCCCTTTGGCAGGCCTACCTTACCTTACATGATTCCTTTTGGCTCACTTGTGCACATCCAGATTAGCTGATCTGGATTTGTTCAAGACCTATTATCTGAGTTGAAGGACCACTTGTGCCAGTCCGGATTAGCTAATCCGTACTGTCGCAAGTGGACCTTCAAGTAGCTTTTCCAGACTTGTGCAAGTGGCCTTTCAACTCAGAAAATAGGACTTAAAATAGTCTGGTTAAAAAAGGGCCTTAAAATTGTAATAGATTTAGATTTCAAACAGACATTCCTGAAATGCAATGATAGCTTTTAAAAATCAGAAAATGTATTGACGTTTTGAAAGTTACATTAAATTGACATGTCCTATTATTTTTAAAGCTATCCTTGCCTTGCCTTTTCTTTAATTGGTTTGATAGCTTTGACGTGAATGATTCCAATTGCATAATTACTATTACTACCAGTTCTTCAGTTCAGTTCAAGTTGGCCGCTATCTTCCGTCCCGCTTTCTCATACCCCGATCCGCGAGTTCGGTTAGCAAATTTAACGGTCTGAAGGGCCTATAAATCTATTACGTGTTTGTGACATAAAACTCGATTTTATTTTTATACTCAAAATTTTTATTAAAAGAGGATTTTTACTTGGGATTTATATACGTAACCCGTATATAAATCCGTCATCATGATTCATCCGTATTCGACTTTTGAAATCCGTATAGATACAGATTAATCCGTATTTATGAATAGCAACGCTGCTTAAGCTAACTGTACCGTACAGAGCGGGTCTGCATTAAGGTGCGGTATGGGGAAGTAGAAAGGGTAGTAACGGCAAACTTCAGATGAATGGCTAGAATGAATTGTATTTATTAAACTATTTTGAAAGCTGTCACTGCTTTCGTGGTGTTAGTATAAATGCTATAAATATTGTATTTTGAAATTAGTTGTGTTTGGTAGGCCTGCTGGTCTAAGATCGGCATATAATAATAATATACACTGTCATCTGTAACTGTAAGGTATTTGGTTAAGATTATAGTACTTAGGTATGTAGATAATATTCTAAGTGATAAATCACATTTATTGTGAGTCCAATTTGGTGTGAACTGTCAAATTAAATATACATAAGTGAGTACCTACTTACTTGTACTAAATGGTATTTCTCTCTAATAACCTATTTTTTACATTTATTAATTGAATCATTCAATCATAATCTTTAAAGTTTGGGCTACCGCCCAACCGCCACCATCTTTAGACGTAATTCTTTTGATGGCTGAAAAAAGTAATACGTAAACATGCGAGTAACTCCCCGCGTAGGTAGCAAAAACGTACCTACCACCGTGTGGTGGGCTAATCAACTTGGGTGTCGCGAGCAAGCAGAGACACGCTCGCGCGTTTTATTCACCGGCGACGCGCGGCACTACGTTGCTGGCTGGACGAGCATGAATGGGCAAAACAGGGACCGAAAGGGTATCTCAACAAGCGGTTTTAAACGGATTTTTCCGAAAATTTTAGCGGTTACCCAAAAAATTTACCGGTTACGATGTGTCCTGTGCACGTTGTCATCATTTGTTCTGTCATGTCACGAAGACCGTCGCTGACGCTCTTATATTTTTGCAATAAAGTTGATACTCGCCTAATTCATCGGTCTTCGTGAAGTTCTTTCTCTCTAACGTAGGTAATTAGAAAGAGTTATTCGTTGTCTCTTTGCACTACGTGTCAAGGCCGAAGAAAGGCTTGTGCCGACCTGTTTGTTATTTATTTATTTTTATTTATTTATTTAAGAAACCAACAGCTACAATCAATTATGCTATTTTATAAGTACTGCTTATTTAGTAGGCCAATACTAGGTTTCCTTAACATAACATTTTGTATCAGGTTGTGAGGTTAAACGTTAACAGCATACAATAAGTACAGTCGGAAGCACGTTGCATTTGTTTACTATTATTGTGTTTAGGGATGTGCCGTTCCCAGTAACATTCCCAAGGCGGGGAATATTCCCAGTAGCGATACCGGTACCGTTCCCTTAACTGGGAACTTTGAGCAACGTTAAATTAGTTTTTCTTGTAATCTAAACTTATTAAAGTTAAAGTATGATATAAAATAAATCGCCCGTTTCTAAGCTTTTAAACATTTTAATATACAGGGTGTGGCGTAAATAGTGGTCCAAAGCAAAGGTGTGGATACACTGTACACTGAAGCACCACATACCAGTATCTAAAAAAAAATTATGTACAGGGTTTTCAAAAAAAAAAATTTTTTTAATTTTTTTAGAAATCGTTACCTTGCCTTACAAATTTGGTTATAATTTCCAAAAAATGACGGTTTTTTTTATCCATTTTTTTTATTATTATTGCTGATCACTTGTACTTAGTACTCCATTGGTTTTTTTTTTTACAAACTGAATTTAATAAAAAAAACCCTGAAAACCCTGAAAACCCTGTACATAATTTTTTTTTAAATACTGGTATGTGGTGCTTCAGTGTACAGTGTATCCACACCTTTGCTTTGGACCACACAGAAAAAAATTACAACCCTTGTAAACCCTTGAACTTCAAATAAATTGTTTTTCTGAATTGGGCTCCTTTTTGTTTCGAAAAGCAATAACTTTTTTCCTGTAAGTCGTAACACTTATTGTTGCACCATTTTAGAATCTGCAAAAGATGGGCATTTTTTTTAAACAATGGGCACTGACAGTGTGGTACATTTTTTTTGCACCAAAAGCATTGAAAGTCAAACGATTTGCTAGCAGTGAGTATTGAATTTTGAAAGAAACTTATTTTTTTTTATTAAATTCAGTTTGTAAAAAAAAAAACGAATGGAGTACTAAGTACAAGTGATCAGCAATAATAATAAAAAAATGGATAAAAAAAAACCGTCATTTTTGGAAATTATAACCAAATTTGTAAGGCAAGGTAACGATTTCTAAAAAAATTAAAAAAATTTTTTTTTTGAAAACCCTGTACATAATTTTTTTTTAAATACTGGTATGTGGTGCTTCAGTGTACAGTGTATCCACACCTTTGCTTTGGACCACTATTTACGCCACACCCTGTATATAATAATGCAAATCTATTTATTTTATTACATACAAGGCGATATTATTGACACTTACATTGCGTTTAGCCAGAAAATATAGAATTCAGTTGTTTTAGCAAGAAATAAAAACTATGACCAAACGGAAAATAAGGAAAAACATTCCACAGCGGCTGCACGTCCTCCCACTAAAAGTGCACCTCACAAATATAAGAGGTTTGCACTCCAATCTCCTGTCAGTCCACCACCACCTCGAGACTGAAAAACCGCAGCTGCTGTTCCTCACAGAGACGCAAATTCAATGTCCAATTGACACAGCGTACCTCAGCTACCCTGGGTACACTCTTGAGCACAGGTTTAAACTCTATACCGGAGTCTGTGTGTACGCCTGTGATGACTTCTGTGGAAGACGTCTCAAAACCTAGAGAAATCCAATCTCTGTGTTCTGTGGCTCCTGGTTGTCACAGGTCTTCAACTAATAATATATGCCTGTGTCTACCGTTCGCATAGTGGAGATCAGGAGAAAACCTATCTCTACGAGCATCTCAGCCAAGCAGCAGATACAGCAGGGGAGTGTTACCCTTCAGCACAGTTAGTTATCCTGGGGAACCTTAATGCCCACCACCAGGAGTGGCTATTCCTGTTCCAGAAAACCAACCATGCTGGAAGAGAAGCACGCAAATTCGCCTTACCGCAAGATCTCACTCAGCTAGTGAACTGTGATACGAGGGTACCGGATATCGACTCCCATACAGCTAACTGCTTGGACCTTCTGCTGACGACTGACCCGGACAGATACTCAGTGTCGGTAACCGTGCCATTGGGTACCTCTGACCACTATCTGGTGAAATCTGTATCAGTATATTCCCCACCCAAACAGAAACCATGTCGTCTAAGACGGGTGTGGCGATACAGGTCAGCAGGCTGGGACGAAATGCGGCACTTTTTGCATCCTTTCCCTGGCGGCGAGTATGCTTCTTTTCAGGAGATCCGTCGTAATGTGCTAAAGCTGTATCCGCGGTTATACGTCAAGGGATGGAATATTTTATTCCCTTCTCGGACGTTGCGATGAACAGCAAAGCTCGTCCATGGTTTGACGCCGACTGCTCTCGATCTGAAGCTCTTAAACAGTCTGCTTTCGCTGCCTGGGCTGAAGCTCGAGCTTCTAAGTCACCGGAAACTCGAAAACTGAAGATAACCTTCAACCTCGCCGCCAAAGAGTGCAAGAAAACTTTATACAGGGCTAGATTAAGCTGGATTGGATCAAAACTAGCGTCATACCCTGCTGGGAGCAAAGCATTTTGGTCCTTGGCAAATGCGGTTGAATCCAACTTCGCCAATCCCTCCCACCTCTGCTAAAACTGGATGGTACACTGGCCTATGCTGCAGAACAAAAGGCGAACCTTTTCGATTCTCTGTTCGCAGCTAATTCACGCTTGGACACTGCAGGAAAAGTCCCACCGATCTTATCCCCGCACTATGACTGTTTGATGCCTGAAGTGCGCGTTCATCAGAAAGAAATACTTAAAATCCTGCAGAATCTGGATGTGTACAAAGCCAGTGGACCAGACGACATCTCAGCATTAGTCCTTCATAACTGTGCACCTGAGTTGTGTTCTCGCCTAACACGCCTATACACTTTCACTTAAGACTGGTGTTGTGCCAAATCGTGGAAGCTTGCCAAAAAACAACCAGTGCCCAAAAAGGGTAGCCGTGCTGACCCTACCAACTATCGTCCCATTTCGAACACCTCCATATTATAAACAGTCAACTGGGGACCTTCTTTTATATGCCACACATTACTGGAGTGAGGCCATCGAGAGACATGGCGAAGCTATGGCTGTGTCTCTAGATATCTCCAAGGCCTTTGACAGGGTTTGGCAAGCAAGCCTCGTAAGCAAGCTTCCCTCTTATGGCATTCCTGCTGGCCTCTGCGCATGGTGTCGCGGGTTTCCGCATCGACTTGGGGCGTCAAGTTCCCGGCCCTTAAGATCCTGTACTCAGGGACTTATGTGGCGTCATTAACATACGCTGCGGCCGTATGGTACCGACGCTCGTCGTTATTTATCGTCAGAAGAGCGTTGCTTAGCATGCAGAGGTCGGCGCTTATTTTACTAACGAAAGCTTACAGAACGTGCAGTTCCGCGGCACTTCCGGTGCTTGCGGGAGCTCTCCCTGCCGATCTGGAGGTTGTTCATGCGGGACGAGTTGAGGAAGAGGGAATCCAGCTGGCCCCCAGGGAGCGCCGGACATTGAAACGCCGCATCAGAGAGGAGGTCGTCGCTACTTGGCAGGAGAGGTGGTCTTCGAGCGAGGACGGACGCGAGTTGTTTAGTTTCTTTCCCGATGTTTGCGTGAGGTTGTCTTTTGACTGGGTCGAACCTAATTATGTTGTTTCGCAGATTCTCACAGGTCACGGTTGCTTCAGACAGCGCCTGCACAGGCTGGCGCTGTGCGAGTCCGCGCTGTGTCCCTGTGGTAAAGAAGAAGTTGAAGAAAACCGCGATCACGCACTTTGGGACTGTAACCTATACGCGGAGGCCAGGAACAAGATGTTAGACTCGATACAAACGGCTCTACCTGGTCCGATCTATCACCAGGACCTCATCTGCAGCCGCAACAACTGGGAGGCATTGCGCGAGTTCGCGCACTCTTGGCACAAGATTAGACGTACATTCGAAGAGTGAGTTTCAGGTAACACAGCAAGAAGAGCAGCCCGACGCGAAGTCACGTTTACTGTGGTGTCACGCCCCAGAAGGGGGAGAGGTGATATTGTAGTGGGACGGATATAGAATTTGTAGGGAGCATCAAGAAGCGCGACCCGGGAAAGAGCCCTGAGCAAGTACCGGGCGCGTCTCCCGAGATTCGGTCTGTATGCCGCAAGGCGGTTAAGACCATGAGGAGGTGGTGGGATTGGCCTCTGCGCATGGATTTCTGACTTCCTGAGCGACCGATCAATGCAAGTAGTCCTAGAAGGATACTCGTCGGATATTCAGGACATTGATGCCGGGTATCCTCAGGGGTCAGTGCTATCGGTAACCCTCTTCTTGTTGCATATCAATGATCTGCTTGTGCCTAATATCGTTGGGTATGCAGACGATAGTACATCATAGTCATAGTCATGTAGAAAGTAAAATTAGGTACATTGTTACAATCACAAAAATACCTTATAGGGCATATACCTTAGTTTAGTCAGTGGAGTGCAAAAAAAATTAACTTTGAATTTTTGCACCTTTGCATTTAAGCTACCTATAGACACAAATTTGTTTTGATGCTATCTTTTGGACTTGTTTTATCATGTTCAGATTGTAGTATGAGCATAGCACAATCTAAACTTTGTTTTGTCTCAAAAGAATAAGTACCTCATACTGAAAACACATGTCCCTTACCAGTTTTAGGGCCAACATCGTTTTAAAATCACACCGTGTAATTTAAACCAAATAGCCATTCTAGCGACAAAAATAACAATTTAATCTCGCTCGCAGCTAATAAAGGTAAAGTGGGACCTTTTTAAGTTCATGAATGAAGTTTATTTAATTAAAAAAAACTAAGTTACGGAGGACGTTGGCCAGTTGACAAATTTTCGAACGTGCTTGCTGCGCCAGTAAGTGAAATTATCATCATCCTAGTGCTATCCCGGTTCGTTCGGCGTTATTACTCGCACGCGAGAGGCTAGGATCCGCTTTGGAACGTGATCCAGGACATGGCAGATAAGGTAATTATAGTGGAGTGACTGCCATCTGACCTCCATGACTCTGTTAACAAGGGAACCAGACCAGCTTGGATCACGGTTACACATTCACTCGCCTAAATGTGCAGGTGTCCTCACGATGTTTTCCCTCACCGTAAAAGCATGGATGGGTGTGTTCAAACAAGACGTGTTCTATTGTACTGCATCTGAGACAAATCATTTTTCTTCTGTGCGTTACGACAAAATTTCAAGTATTGTTTTTTTTGTAAAATGTAAGAATATAGTTATCACTAAATTACATGGAAACCTAAATCAAATCACCCCTGCATCAAGCGCAAGACAAACATACTCAACTAACACACTTTCGAGTACGAAATACCGCTAAATACTTACTAATGCAGTGGACAGTGTTGCCGATAAGGCTCCTCAAACCACCAGAAAACCACTAACAAAAATATTTCACCCTCTGAAAACCGCTAAAATTTCCACTAAGATATATAATCTCTGTAGTGACTTCTTTATATTGTTCCACAAAACTTGCATTTTGCTACTTGGCCAGTGGTACTTTCAACTGCTTGAAGCCATTCTTTTAAATCGGGATCTTAAAGCCAAGAATCCCTTAATTTTTGGGAATATTGAGTTTTCGGCATAGCGTCGTATGAATAATATTTACATTTAAAAATTTGTAATCGCGAAACGAAACAACAACGCACTGAATCAGAGTGACCGAGTTCAAAAACATTGGTGGACTAATTATTGTAAAAAAATACTGTCAAATAGAATAGAAAGCGGAAATATATCCCTCTCAACTATTTAGTAATCCGTAGAGCAAGATACAGATAGATCTTGCCCTTGCATTCTATCACTTTTTATTAGTCGCCTTATACTAAATATACTTAACGGAATCCTCGTGAATGTTTTCCAATGTCTATGGAAATGAATTGGTGTTGTCTGCATAGTAAAATAAATCCTCCTAAAATATATAGGTTTTTATTTTGAAAGTATAAAATATGGCTTATTAGTCGTTTCTTATAATTTATGATAATCCTCCTAATCCGCTAAAAAAACCACTAGCCGCTAAAAGCAAATATTTGCCACTAAAAGGGGATTCCAAACCACCAGACTTAGTGGAAAATCCACTAAGGTGGCAACACTGGCAGTGAATGTTTGAAATAGGCACGAATAATACCCAATTGTATACATAAGAATAGGTATATACTTAGTTAGAGTCCGTATCTACTTGAACACTTTCTCTACTGGGACTGATAGGGAACTGATATTGTGCGTCCAAAAAATATTTGGTATGTTCATCAAATCATTTTCACCCCTTATAATTTTTTGACCATAGCATATTACTTCAATGGAAAAAGTTATTTCATCGAAGCAGAAGAAGAAATGCCTTAATTTTCAGATGATTAAAAGGAACATCTTATAAAAAATATTTCGATAGGCTACACACACATACACAAACTTTTTAATAAACATTATAAATTCTCTTACCGATTGGTTTGGCACTAGCAATGGAAAATTCTTGGGTTTCCAAGTTTGTCTCATCCGAATCAAATAAAGTACTAGATCTTTTCTTTGCAGGAAAATATTATTTAAAAATTACACAGGGAAGTAAACAAAACAAAGTAATAATTAAAATAATTAACAAAAACAAAATACTGTCTCGCAACTTGACTTTATGAGGAATCATTAAAATAATTATATTGTTATATTTTAATTTCGACGAAAACTGAAAAGGCATAACAAAAACAACAGTGTTTTACTCAGTGAGGACTAAATCCAACTAAATAGAGTTTTTTGTGAATATTTCATGCATGTATCTAACGACGTTGCCGCTCTTATTAAAATCTCAAGAATACTGTTCAGATACCAGCTTTTGTTTAAGGTACCTAAATTTTGCGGTATCTATATTTTTGGGTTTTCGGTTTTCGGTTGAGACACGCTTTTCTGATACCCATATTACGCAGTATAGTAATTTCAGGTATCCTAAAAATATAGGTTTTTCGGTCCCTGGGGCAAAAGGTGCGCTTTAATGGCGTGCTTCTTTTAGCAGTCAACCCTAACCCTATCGCATCGCATGATTTTACGTCACTGAATAGGTGATAATTTTCTTAGTGTCAAAAATCAGTACTAAAAATCCGATAGATGGCGTTAAACTACCTAAGTCAGGTAGATTTTTATTTTAGAAAAAGTCTGGTTGTACCGTTAATTATGTTATATTTAGCATATGTTAGCTTTATGTTTAGCATATTTAGATTCACGCGTACTAACAGGTATTTTGTTAACAATTTAGTGATCATCAAGACGTTTTTTCTACAAAGTTTTATTTTTAAATGCATTTTGAAACTCGCTAATTTTGTACGTAAGTGCTTACACTACAAGTCTGTACTTAGAATATTACATTAATTTGTTTTCGTTTTATGCTCAATAATTTCGACGCAATATATATAACGTAAACGAATAGCCTCCTCCATTTTAGTTTATTTTATGTTGATAGATGATATCAACCTATGAACATAAAATAAAATGGAGGATCCATTTCAAAAGTACAGGGCTAATGAAATTTTCAAAGGGCTAATGTAAAACATACAGCAATCCAACAAACCCTTACGTGTGAAATAAAACAGTTGATAACATTGAGTAGTAATAATAAATAACCATAAACTTAATATTCCTAACGGAATAGAGGAACAAACACGAGCTTTCAAACGAAACCGAAATAGGACGACATTGTGTGTGTAAAATTGTTCATGAATGTGTGATGTTTGTCATGTCATGTCTCTTGTTACATTAGTATCTATATCGATAAAATTAATTAGTAACATTAATAGAACTAAAGTAGGATGGGATGGGATTTTTAATGGCTGAAACTATGCTTCTGGGGTGAAGTAAAAACATACGAAAAACTCAGAAGATACGGTTGTTTCAAAAATGAAAAATATATGAAAAATGTTGTTGTTTAAATCGTTTATTTGAAAAAAAAACTAACAGAGATGCAACTTAGTGCATTTAGATTTTTCTCGGCGTCAAATCTAGTTGGAGAGAGGTCGATGGTGCGGACTGTTGCCATAGCGGCGGTGTACAATATCTCTGTAAACATAGGACGAAACTGTGCGTCTAGGCTTTATCTTGACCTGTGAAAAAGAAACATAGAACTTATGATCTAGTCCCAAACCAAGCAAACCATATAATATGTAGACAAAACCATAAGTACTACTTATTAAGTAGATATTGCTATCCAATGAAACATCAACAGAAGAATAGTATTATTTTTAATTGTCTTGAAATATTTTTGTTCGAAGTGCTTACTGAAAATACTTAAATTTTTGTTTGGAACCCAGTTTGGACGATTTATTCATTTTAGCCGAGAATTTTTTAAACCAAGTTGTTCGGAAATCTGAAAGATACATTTATTACTAATGCTAGTAACTATTCTAACAGTTAAAAACAGCATGGATCGGCTAAGTATCTTAAATAGTAATTACATTCCCAGCTGATTTATATCTAAACGTCGCATAGGTGCTTAAACAACAGTAATACATATAGTGATGGGCAGTGGATAAATACTCAAAGAGTAAATCCTCGGATATTTATCCAAAATGGATAAATACTCGTTTTTATCGGATATTTACTCGTAAAGGCGGATAAAAATAACTAATTAGGCCTGGGCCCTACTTTACCAAGCGCGACAGGTGCAATACCTGTCATTTAGGTTTTTAACCGATTTTAAAAAGGAAGGAAGTTCTATGTTCCACCGTATGGATTTTTTTTTCGTTTTGTTTTTATCAACGTTCACAGATTTCTTCGTTTGTTGTGGATTGATTTTCATAATTGTTTTTATTATATTGAAAGAGCTTTCATTTTGAGATGGTCCCACTGTCACGAAGTCAAGATCTGATGACGTAAGCGCTTGCTATGATCGCTGCCTGGTAATTTAGTCTTCAGCACGCTGGCTTATATCCAAGAGGTCCCGGGTTCGAATCCCGGTTCAAGCCGATTTCTGGGTTTTTCTGTCTTAAAATAACTCAGAAACAGCTCGAAGTCGGGAAATCGGTAATCCATCACATCTTATCGAACTATGGGAGTAAAGGAACAGATAACTGCACTTATGAATTGTGCAAACACTTGTACATTATAATACATCCTGCGCAGTTGGCTTATCTCTGTTGATTGGTTACCGTAGTTGAAATTGGGCTATAAAACAGAATATAATTATTATTTTTAGTGTACTGAAAGGTTTGAAATGTAGTTCCTTAGTCAGAATTATCGTAAATCAATGTTATTATCACTATTTAGACGGAAGTGTAGCATCGGCAAAGGCAGAGGTTTTCAGGAAGATCGAAAAGTTCTATGGGCACACCTCAGTGCTGTACACCTCAGTTGCCAAACCTGTTGATAGCTCGGACAGAGATCTAAGTGCTACACTGACTCGACACTACACCGAAGACATCCCGGACATCGGCATCTACGAAATTAGGATGGCCCTGCAACAGCTCAAAAACAACAAAGCACCGAATTCTTTGATTCCGTGCTGCAAGAGGTCATCACGCCTGATGCATGGAAAAGGATTATGGTGGTGTTTTTCTTCAAAAAAGGAGACAAAACCTTATTAAAAAACTATAGATCTATATCACTCCTGAACCACGAACTGTTTTCAAGGGTCATCGCGTATTGTCTCGTACATAGTTTTGATGCCTTTAAACCGGAACAAGTTGGCTTTTGAAAAGGCTACAGTACAATAGACCATATCCATACGCTAAGGAAAATTATACTGAAGTCCGAGAAGTCAAATATGCCTCTATGCATAGCGTTTAATGGATTCGATCGAAACGTGGGCGGTGCTACAGTCTCTTCAGCGGGGGTGCCACATAGACTATAGGTATTTAGAGGAGTTAGTGTCTGTACAACAATGTCACCATGTCGGTCTGTATACAGCTCGAAGGCTATACCACTGGGGAGAGGTGAGATACAGAGAGACGTTATATCTCCAAAACTGTTTACGGCGACATTAGAAGACAAGCTTCCGGAATGGAAAAATTTCGGCATCAACGTCAATTGCGAGTACAATGGCGGGCACTATGCTAGAAGATCTCAACCGAATCCCCCAACAAGTGGGTCTTAAAGTGAACATGGACAAGACGAAAATAATGTCTAGCTCCCGAGTGGTACCCACTTCAGTATCTGTTGGGAACTCAACTCTCAAAGTTGTTGACAAGTACGTCTACCTGAGACAAGTAGTTACTTGGATTGGTACCTAGTGGTCCAACTAGGTACTAGATAGACCTCTAGGTCGGTCCAACTTCGAGAAAAGAGGTCTGTCGACGAATCAAATTTGGCTGGGCAGCGTTTGGGAAACTACGCTACGCTACTACTCTATTATCTCAGTTCCTTAAGACAAACGTCATCCATGAATGTGTGCTACCAGTGATGACATACAGATCTAAAACATGGTGTCTACCATGGGCCTCATAAAAAAGCTTAAGTTGATGCAATGGTGAGGGCTATGATCGGTGTTTCTCTACGAGGTCAAATCAGAAATGAGGAAATACGTAGAAGAACTAAGGTAATGGACATACAAGTAGCCCTGCGAATCAGTAAGCTCAAGTGGCAATGGACAGGGAACATAGCTATAATATAAATAACTAATGGCCGTTGGGGCAGAAAAGTTAAGAACCCATCACTAAATACATATTATTCGTTTATTACTATGGGCGGCAGGAAAATACCCATTGGGAAAATACCGGGTAAATACCCATTTTGGGTAAATATAGGGTTTTTACCCGGGAAAATACCCAAAGCATGGGTAAAAACGATTATTTGTTTATATGGGGTGATGACAGACCGGGATTTGGTATTTCTAGTTAGTTTAGATAGAATCTAAAGGTTATATTGTGATGAAGACATAAAATTTAAGTTTACGTAATGTCTTAAATCATACTTGACCGCTGTTGATAAACCACAGTAGATATCAATAAGTGGCATGTAAAAATATCATCAAAAGCTGCCGCTTGCTATTGTTTAAGCGCACTGACAAAAGAGATAGATAAGACAGTCTCAGTTTGCGGATTTCTTGGAAAAGAAATTAAAAAGATTGAAGGGGCGCGTAAACAATCTCTTACCCAGAAAATAACTATGTGATGAAAAAACAAAGGTCTTATTAAACATATCTAAGAGAAAAGGTACGGTTTTTAATGGTACAATTTATAATAGTTTTTCAAATTCATGTATTATGTTGATCATGAATACAATGATGATGTCCTCCTAGCCGATTTCGACTACGGCGGCCTATCTCAACAGAGATTAGCCATGAATACAATAAGTATGTAAAATATCATCAAAGTCCGTGGGCGTAGCAGTAGTAATAGTCGTCAGTCATAAGGGTATCACGATTAAATCACAAAGCACTGGAAGTCCATAAGATAAATATACAGGTTGTCAAAAGTGTTGGCAGAATTAGCACGTGCGCACAGTACGGAGACAAAACTTCATATGACAGATAATAATCGCGTAGTGGTCGATTCAAAGCAAATACCACAGATCATATAATAGTTACTACGTAACAGAGGAACTACGTAGGAGGTGCTTGTGGCGCAGTGGCGGCAGCGCTTTGGTAGTAATACAAAAGTTGAGCAATCCACGGCGCGGTCGTGATTGGATGGGTGACCATTACAACCATTTAAGTGACGTCCATGACAAGCATCTCCGTGCTTCGGAAGGCATGTTAAGCAGTTGGGTCCCGGCTAATATCTGTGGTATTAGTCGTTAAGCCTAGTCAGAAGCCCTAGGGCGGCTTGATAACTTCTGACAGTAAGGTTTGTCACTTGCCTTACATACACCCCTCAACCAATCCGTACTGAGCCCGCGTGGTGGAGTATGGCTCGTACCTCCTCATAGTTGAGATGAGGCCTTTTCCCAGCAGTGGGATCTGATAGGCTGACTTTACGTAACAGATAAATCACTCATACAAAAAAGTACATACCAAACTTTTATAATAGCCTACAGTTTTATGTCGCAGACCGCTACATACGATGTACCTTGAATTTCAAACATTACGTTATTATTCCTCTGCGGCCACGCGACCTTGGAGTGAAACTAATAAAGTCAGGGTTGTATCTTTAAATACAAGGTTTTTATTGGTAGCCCTCGGTTTGAAAGACAAGAATTCCAGCCGAAATTAGTAGTTATTAAACACTTTCTTAGTCTTTATTTTAGCTACAGTTATTTTTATAGAGGCGGTGTAATGTTTTAAAAATATGTACTTCGTTTCATTGCGAAGATATCTAGTAGGTTAATCAGGTAACCTAGTTATGTACAGTCGAAAGTATGTCAAGGTATAGCTACATTTGAACTACAGAAACACCTTTAATTACGTACGAAATAGAAGCGGTCTCAACAGGTAACAGATAAATCACTCAAACGAAAAAGTACGTACGAAACTTTTATGATAGCCTACAGTTTTCTGTCGCAGACCGCTACACACGAAAATGTACCTTAAGGTCCACTTGCAGAAAACGCTAAATCTCGATTTAACGTCATGCTGTCTTTGTCACATGTTTGGCGATAACAGGGACAGCATGACGTTAAATCGAGTTTAAGCGTTTGCTGCAAGTGGACCTAAATTTCGAATATTACGTTATCATTCCTCTGCTGCCACGCGACCTTGGAGTAAAATAATAAAGTCAGGGTTGCCTCTTTAAATACATGGTTTTTATTGGTAGCCCTCGGTGTGAAAGACAAGAATTCCAGCCGAAATTAGTAGTTATTCAACACTTTCTTAAGTCTTTATTTTAGCTACAGTTATTTTTATAGAGGAAGTGTCATGTTTTGAAAATACTTCGTTTTATTGCGAAGATATCTAGTAGGTTAATCAGGTAACCTAGTTATGTACAGTTGGAAGTATGTCAAGGTTTAGCTACATTTGAACTACAAAAACACCTTTAATTACGTAGGAAATAGAAGCGGTCTAAAGGTCAACACGTGTAGTCTAACTTGCGGTGTGTAAGTACATAAGGCCGCACGTCAGACTACCTCACTTTGACATTGAGACCGCCTCTATTTCTACGTAATAAAAGCTTTTGTCGTAGTTTACAAGGGTAACTTGACGTGCGGCCGACTGTAAAGAAACTAAAAACCGTTTTTTAGCCTAATTCGTTTTACATAACTATTACATTGGATTTTACCGAATACCGCGATATGCCAATTAAACACTAAGAAAGTGAAATACAACTTAAAAAATGTTATATTTACATACCCATTTCATAAAACTATTTTGTCGAAAGGTAACATCCTACTCAACTTTCTTCATTGACAGGTAAGTAGTAAGAAAAAAAGTAGATTTCTTGTGGCATACTGACTTCTTATTTTTTATGATTTACAACCATTAACTGCACATAAATTACTAGGTACATCTTTCTTGACTCTAAACCAGGTTCGCGCGTGCGCGCGTCTTTGCCGGCAACCTAACTGAATTTCTACCGTGGACGGTACTGCGGCGTGTAGGTGAATAGCGCGCGCAAGTACATGGAGTGCAAGAGGCCTATAAATTCTCAAAACGGGTATCTATTAACCCTGATGTCGTTGTTTACAACAACCTTTTGTTTATTTAACAATAATGTTAATTTAAC
The DNA here is from genome assembly GCA_949316185.1 of Pyrausta nigrata. Classification (NCBI taxonomy): domain Eukaryota; kingdom Metazoa; phylum Arthropoda; class Insecta; order Lepidoptera; family Crambidae; genus Pyrausta; species Pyrausta nigrata. Next base: position 11,882,017 of record OX438938.1, read on the forward strand.
ATTTATTGTGTGAAAAACTGCATATAATGTATGTAATTCATTTTTGTTGTAAGTTCGGCCCTAATACAATTGCGTAATAGTTATTGACTTGGTTGTAGACTGGAAAATATTGAATTAATGGCAAAATTTATATTTACCCTTCATTTTGGTATTTACCGGGTATTTTCCCGCGTTTTTACCCATTTTGGGTAAATACCGGGTAGAATCCCATCACATAACGTGATAGACAGTGGAAACAAAAATCGATAACTTGATACAGCCCTAGTGTAAAACGAAAATAATTTCTTTACACAAAATATTCGTAAATTCTGCATTATATGTATTGGACATTGATTGATTGCATCGTTGCTTCTTACATTATTAATGTTTAATGAATAGAATTATCACACTAAGCGTTTAAAATTCGAAACCCAGTGGCAAAAATTAACCTAAGTTAGGTGGTGTCCATTTGGAATAATTTAAAGTCTGACCAGGAATATATGGGACCTCGCCATATTGCGAAAAACAACTAGAACTAATTTATTTTACTGGCAACAGAAACCTCAAATCGTCACTGACATGTCATCAATTGTCATAATGATTAGTGTCAAAGTGGACGCGTAATCTAATGTTCGACCAAGTGCAATTTTATGTGATAAAAATACCAAGTATTCCAACTATTCGTTTTCATAAAAGAAAAGTGGTTTAACATGTGTTGTAGTATTTTTCGACTAGAAAGTCTATGTGATCACCACGGTCTCTTTAAATTTATTAATGATATAGTTGTCATCATGAATTTTTGGTACGTCATATAGTGCGTATAATGAAAATTGGCTACTGATGGCTACGGAGAATCTTTTAATAACGATTTTGAAAAATGATTACAATAAATACTTGGTTTGAGCTTTATTTTCTTTATTTCAACCCTACTTGGATATAACAACTAAAATAGTTCGTAGAGTTTTTCAAAGATTTCCTATAAATTATATAAAATTATGATAACATTATAAATAATATCATTTAGAAAAACAATGGATCAATGTTTCTGTTACCCATTAGTGGTTTTGCAAAAATAATAGTGTTTATGCCCAAAATTCAAGACCAATATTACAAAGAGTTACTGAATTTAATAAGTACTCAATTTGCGAGTGTTCTGTCGTGTTATTTTATCGTAGAATCTGTTATCATTAGACATATAAAAATGAACATAAAAAATATGTTTTTATGTTCAGTTGCCAATCTGCGCTGGTATGACTATACCGAGTATTGTCATATAAAGTGCATTCGAAGCGCCCTTAATTCAGGTCCCATATATTTCTGGTCAGGCTATACCTCTGAAATGATTATTGTTCGGGGTTATTTCGCTGTGTCTTACAACAATCAATTACTGAACAAGTCACCATGTTTGACCAAGAAATATTTCAAAAAAATATCCACGATTTTATGTAATATTTTGAAAAATTAAAATAGCTGAAATTCTCAGCGTGCCGATAAGTGCCGACAAACTGTTTGACAGTTTTAAAAACGGTTCTGTTATTTATTTATTTATTTAGGAACAGCAACAGAACACAAATTAAAACTTACATACTAATTACACAATTTAACAAACACTGTGGTAAATTTGCATTCCGGTTACAGTTGAACACGACATTTGCTTCAAATAAGTTACGTGTTTGAGAACTTAAGCAGAAATTATATATATATAATTTATAGAATTATAGAATACAGCATTAAAACAGTGGCTCACTATAATTTGTCTTTGCATGACTTTATGTATGACGAGTGAGACAAAGAAAACAAGTCTAACTCTCTGCTAATACTATTGTACAGTCGACACATACGGAACAAGGGGTTGTTGTATGTAACATTATTTTTGCACGCTGGCAGATCAAACAGTTGTTGCCTTCTACCACTGGCTCTTGTTTTGAATGAAAGATGGCTCAACAAATCCTCTGCGTCCCACACAGAGTTTACGATCTTGTAAAGCGTCGACAACCCGGCTATGTCTCGCCTCGATTGAAGGGTGTCCATTTTAAAATATTCGAGTCTATTCTCATACAATTCCAGTTTACGCCTTAGACCAAATTTGACGCTTATATATCGGAGAAAACGTCGTTGAATGGCTTCTATGCGGTCTATATGGGTGCTGTAAAAGGGGGACCATACTACTGAACAATATTCCAATATACTTCTGACGAGAGAGGCAAACAATGTAAGAATACTGGCTGACTGGCGAAAAGGCTTTATTGTTCGGAGCACAAATCCCATGATTCTGTTAGCTTTCGAAATCATATAGTCATAGTGGTCTGTAAATGATAGTTTGGTGTCGAGCATTACTCCGAGATCTTTAACTACATCCTGTCGAGTCAGTGCGATGTCATTGATGGTATAAATGGTATTTATTGGGTGTACGTTTTTTGTGAATGTGATTACGTGACATTTTGGTATGTTAAGAGACATGTTGTTTTTAAGGCACCATTGGTACAGTTTGTTAATGTCGTTTTGCAATGCAACACAATCACTGAAACATTTGATTTCAGTGTAAATTTTCAAGTCGTCGGCGTATGCGAGGCAATTACATGAGAGTGTGTCAACCAAATCGTTTATGAATAAAATGAACAAGAGAGGACCCAGGTTCGAGCCCTGGGGCACACCAGATCTAGGTATAAAAGATGCAGACTCGTATCCGTACACCTTTACGATTTGGGTGCGGTTTGACAAATAGGAATCAAGCCAACGCAGCAAAGATCCGTGAATACCGAGATGATGCGCCTTGCGAATCAGGATGCCATGATCCACCCTGTCGAACGCCTTGGCGAAATCTGTATAAAGTGAGTCTACTTGTATGCGTTTATCAAGAGCGGAAGTCAGATAATTCATGTAGCACAACAGGTTCGAAGACGTTGAACAGCCCTTAACAAAGCCGTGTTGCCGGTTACTTATTTTATGTTTTAATTGAAAATAAATGTGTTTATAGATTAAGCTTTCAAAAATTTTTGAGAAGCAGCATAAAATGCTAATTGGCCTGTAATTTGTCACATCAGATTTAAATTCAGATTTATGTATGGGAACTATGGTAGCCGTCCCCCACGATGCCGGAAAATATCCAGTGCTAAGGCTTTTATTAAAAAGTATATAAAGTGGTTTTATTAAGGCTGGGGCGCACGCCCTCACAAAGCTGGGAGGAATACCATCAGGGCCAGGTCCCTTTGATGCATCTAGTGTCTTCAAGGCAGACTTAATATCTTCTTCTGAGATCGGTATTGATGAGATGGTGGAACATGACTCAGGAAAATCGGGAATATACGAGTTATTTGAAGGTGTACTAAATGTAGAGGCGAAGTATTTTGCGAAAAGATTAGCTATGTCGATGCCATTTGTAGCATGGTCGCGACCATAGAACATTTGGTTGGGTAAGTTGTTTGAGCTTCTTTTAGACTTAGCATAGTTCCAAAACATTCTAATGTCGTTCTTCAAGCCATCCTCGATCCTAGTGATATAGTTTTTAAAGTTTTTTTCAAGAGTGGTTTTTGCTCTAGATCTTAACATCGAGTAAGTGTCAAAGTCTCGTGGGTTTCCGAATTTTTTATATTTTTTTGGTACTTATCCTTCTCCTTCATCATTTTAAGCAAAGAGTGTGTAAACCATGCTGGGTAAGATTTTTTTGTTTTGGCTTTGGGAGTATGTTTTTCTATGCATTCCTGTAAGTGGGCAGAAAGAACCTGTAAGAATTCATCGCAATTTAGATGTGTATAGGTTCCAGTCTATTATGGAGAGATCTCTGATACATTCCGGGTAGTCCGTTTTATCAAATCTGTATTTAATCACGTCTTTTATCTTCAGTGTTGGGGTTCTATTAGTTTTTACATTTATATCTAAGGGGGGGTGAGGCCGATCTTGACGACTTAAACTGTGCGGCTTAGTGACTTCACAGAATATGTCAGGCGGACTCAAGACAAGATCCAAGATCCTGTTCCTTTAATTTTTTACAAGGTTGTGCTGAGTGATGCGTGTTCTTTGGAGAAACTCGTGTAGTGCGAGAGACTTTGTGCTTGAGGTTCAAAGGGCAGCAAAGACCAATCAATGTCAGGGAAGTTAAAGTCACCAACAATTAAAGTTTCGACAGGGGATGTCAAGACTATGTTTTCACAGGTATCGAGGAATTCAAGAAAGTCGCTATTAGTAAGATAAAAGGGGATGTAGACAGTGCAGAGATTAAGCGTAAAGTTTTTAAAGCGTATACTAACCCATATGTTCTCAATAAATGTTTGCCACTGGACCCTTTCGAAGCTCGAGTAGCAGTTTTTTACAGCGATAAGCACACCCCCACCGTGAGATTTGTTGTATTTACTCATTAAGTCGCGTGGCCTATCTCGACGATAGATAGTATATCTTTGATCAAATAACTCCTATGAGGCCACAGAGTCGTCGAGCCATGTTTCGCAAAGACATATTATATCGTAGCTGTTAATCGACACAGAATTAAATAGATCAAGCGTTTTTGTTTTTAACCCGCGTACATTTTGATAATAAATAGACAGCCAATCCATGTGAGTATGTTTTTAAAGTACATAATACTGAATAAAAAGAAGACTAAAAAAAAACAGGGAACGTGAAATATACAGTTCTAAAGAGTTAACCTAGACCCTGTAGAACGTTCTCATTTCTGACATGGATGAAGGGGGAAGTTTCGTTCTTGCGCATGTAGATTCGGCCGCCTCGCACCCACACGAACTTGTAGGATAAATCTCTGGCTTTAGCTCGGACAGCGGCGTGGAGAGCTTTGTTGGCCGGAGAGAGATGTTCGGACACGTAGACTGGAGCAAGGTCGCCAGCTATTCCCAGGAGAGAGGTGCAGAGTTTGTTTTTGGGGTGAGATTTGTTGTAACGCGCTACTGCTGAGATAAAATCATCGCGGCAGCGCGTGCTTCTCAATTTTACCACAATGGCTCTTGGTCGGTTGGATTTTTTATTGACGCTCGCAACTCTCGTACAGTTTAATATATCTGTGTCATTAATTGGAAGAGACACTACTTCTGCGATCTTCTTGACAATTTCTACTACGTTTTCCGTTCTGTGTTGGGTTGCTCCTTGGATTTCAGTGTTAGTGTCACGTTGCTGCTGCTCCATGATGTTCAGTCGATCTGACATTGTGGCGACGGTAGTCTGCAGGATGGCGCATTCGGATTGCAGGCTCTTATAGTCGTTTACTAAGGAGTTTGTAGTTTTTATTATGTCGTCTTACTGCTTGCTCACGTAGTCCACGCTGTCTTGCAGAGCGCTTAACTGATTTCGGATAGGTGCTAGTTCGGAGCGTATTATACCTTGAATAAGGCGCTGTAGGCTGGTATCACCCTCAGTCAACGATCCAGTGTTTGAAGAGGAAGGCCTTTGTTTGGCGCGAAGTGTAACGTTCTCGTGAGTGCAATCAAGTGAGTCATCTTGAGGTTGGTCACGGCGAACGGGTGTGGTTGAGTTGTCGCCCTTTGGCAGCTTAGTGCGACATCCAGGGCAAGTCCAGGCTGTCTTTTCCACGGACGTTGCGCTATAAAAGCTGTAGTATCTCTTTTCTGAAACACCAGCACATTCCAGGTCATACGTGTTGTTGCATTTGTGGCATTTTAAAAATTCCTTGCCCTTGATAAGAGTCAAACATCCTGAGCATGTGATTTTCGGTGCCATTTTGGACGACAAAAATTATTGTGATATAAACAAAAATCAAAAAAGAATTCAACACAATGCCACTCTTGTGGCTCGAACTCGGGATCCCGACTATATAAGTCCGCCCGCTTTGCCTTTGCGCTATCTGTCGTTGACTGCAAATCTTGAAAAAAGTGATTGGGTTGTTTGTAATTGTACGTGTAGTAGAGGCACCTATCTTATGCCAACGTTTTGAGGGTCACACAGACGATTTGCAGTATTTGTGTAGCCGGTAGAATGTGATTTCCTTTAAAAATAGTTCACTTAAACGAAATTTGTGCAGTTTATTTGCTTTGTAAACACTAGAAATCCCACTGTTTTTCACAAAAAAATGTTAAACACATTTGCACTGCCCATTGAGGGATAGGTTTTGAACGAACAAGATAACATGCGAATAGTTTAAATGTTTTTGCCGTATTAAAATGTGCAGCACGTATACTTTCGATTTAAATTTAAAAATTAAATCACCCAAACAGTATGTCGCATCCCACATCTCTTTTTATCATACAGTAGCTACTAGAGACATCTCGCTCGCTCAGCCCTTTGTTGCTCTATTCCGTTAGGTATAATAACTTTATGTATAGTAGATTGTTATACAAGGGACGAAAGTGACCATTCCTCTCGAGAAGTTTCTAGCGCTCGAACAAAGTGAAAGCGCCAATAGCTCGAGAGTGGAATGGGTGCTTTCAACCGAGTTAAACATACTATTTTTCATTTCGACTGTGAGGAAAGTATCGATAGACTATCGATAGTTGAGGCAAAATCAATAGTATCGATAGTTGAGGCAACAATAATAGTATCGATAAAATATCGATAGTAGAGGCAAAAGCAATACCAAAATCACTATCGATAGCTGATACAGTTGCAATAACTATCGATACTCTCGATAGTGGCCTTTTATTCAATAGTAGGAGATAAAGTAGGACGGAAAAGCTATTTCCCACCCGGCTATCTACACAAAAAAGTTCAACTTTCCGAACAGGTGAGATGAAAAATAACTTACCATTCAACGAGGGAACACAAGTCTGCAGTAGTTCATTTCGCGCAACTAGCACTGTCACTACTTCAGTTGTTGTCACTGACAGTCAGAACGCGTCTCCATGTTGACAAAAGCATTTACATGAAGACTATAACACTACCTCTGATTTGTAATTGAAACCCATTGATTTAATATTATAATAAATCAATCTTGAAACCTCATGAAATAAAACGCAAAGAGTAGTGGCGGCAAATTCTATGTTTTGGCACAGAATAAGTACTACTAGTACAGCGGCAGCACGTTAGGTTTCCCATGTGAACTACGAAAACAACTTATTGCGTAGGGAATAGAGACGGTCTCAAGGTCAAAGTGGGTAGTCTGACGCGCGGCCGTGTGTACTCCGTACAGAAATTTGACTTAGTAATAAATTCAAAGAAATGTCTACTCAATGTTGTCAACGATATGGTGTAATTCAGTGCGCCTCAGACTCAACCATAGTTTTGTGTAGACACCTACGGAAATACATTGCGCGATAATATAGGCCTGGTTTTGGTCTTTATTTACGGTATCGAAGAAAGTAATATATAGACTGACCAGAAATATATGGGACCTGAATTAAGGGCGCCTCGAATCCTCTTCATATGACAACACTTAAATTGCAATTGCCTATTTTTGCTAAACCACAGTCGGGTAAAAGTAAAATTACCTATAGTTTTTGTAAATAATATTACTTATTTATTACACCCAAAGTATTTTCTATACCAAAAGGTTGTCTGGAAGAGATCACTCTTAGCGATAAGACCGCCTAATTTGTACATTTGCAAATTATATTGTTATTACTTTTATAGTGTGCAATAAATAGTTACCTGACCTATGATGCTAGCATTCATACTATTAATTATTTAATATTAAGAAATATTTAAAACATTCAAGTACTATTTTAGTAAAAATATTTAAGTAGGATTGAAGAAATAAACAAAATAATACTCTAACTAGTGTTTAATATTGTCATTTTGCAAAATCGTTATTAAAATATATTTTTTCGTAGCCATCAGTGGCCAATTTTCACTGTTCGCACTTTATGACTTACCAACAATTTGCGATGACAACTAAATCGGTAATTAATTTAAAGAAATAGTGGTGGTAACATAGACTTTCTTGTCGAAAAATACTACAACACCATGTAAAATCACTTTGCTTTTACGACAGCGAATAGTTCTTGGCATTTTTAACACATAAAATTATCACTTATTCGAAAATTAGATCACGCTTCCACTTTGACACCAATCATTATGACAAATTGATGACATGTCAATTGATGTCAATGACGATTCGAGGTTTCAGTTGCCAGTAAAAGAAATTAGTTCCAGTTGTTTTCCGCAATATGGCGAGGTCCCATATTTTTGGTCAGGCTATAAAATATACTGAAGACGTGGTTGTATAGAGTTGGTCCTTTGCCTACCCAGAAATAGGCGAATTGAACAAAAAAAAAATCTACTCGTGAGACAGCGCTATACTGTTTGACACATGTGAAAGGGAAGCCGAATGCAATGCACCTGTGCTGTCACTGTCATAATTTTCGAGTCCGAGTTTGATGTTGTTGACTTTGATGACACGTCGTGGAGTGATAAGACTGATAACGTAGGTAGGTATAATTTTATGATAAATAATATCCCAGTTAGTTCCCAATTGGTTTGGTTTTTGGTTGGTTGTTCGATTGGTCAGTGCCTGCCTGGATTAGTTTACTCTTTGTTGCCACTCTTTGGATTTGTTGTGATCAGTGATGATCACAGAGCCTTAAGGCATAACTTTATAATTTGTGTTACAGAGTAGGTGAGCGAGTGTGCAAAGTACATACTTTGTACCACGTAGCACCCCAGATCGTAGCACATAATATTCTAACAACAACAAGACATCGATCAGCTTGTTACCTACTTGGTACTTGGCTTAATTAATATTTGGTTATATTGGACGGCAACTGCCAGCCAATCAATTCATAGCTGTCTATACTTAGAATCAAGAAGGTTATGTCTTTAGGTGCAGTGCAGAAGTCCAATTCACCTGAAGTAAGTGAACAATTTCTTTTAGTTACCAGTCATTAAAAGTAGAGTAGAGTGGTGCACAATGAATTTGTATTTTTTCTGTAGGTTCTACTATATTCAATATTAGAGCTAGCTATTACCATTAACTTCAAAAGTGTGACACAGGATATAGCCTTTCAAAAAACTATTAAATTAACCAGTACAACAATAACTACAGTAGTTTCCTATTTATTCATAATTTCTAAAAAATATGGAAAATTATCCAGTTTAGGGTACTAATATCACTGGGGCACAGAAATATAACCCCTATTAACTATGGGAAGACAGATTTTATAACATAGTTAAAAAGTCAAAGTGGGGTAACCTGACATGTGGCCATGTGTACATTGCTTATTTGTGCAACTTTTCTTTTGTCCTTCATATAAGTATTAATATTTTTAATCAAATTGATGCCTTCTTCAATCTTCTCCTCTGAATGTATGTCAATGTCCAACTTTCTCTTTTGATTGTGCACTATTTTTGTTTTATCAGAATCAATAAAAGAGAAAGGTAAGTTTATAGTGAACCTTGTGAATTTAGTTCACTCTGCCCCACAAGGTCAAATTAAAAAATAAATGTGAAATGTCTGTACACCATAATTTAAGTATGAGACAATAACTTTAGTATCAACAACAAGCTGAGATAAGAGAAAAAAATTAAAAAAATTGTGACCAAAAAAAAATGTGTCCTTATGTTTCGAGAAACGGCCGCACTGCGATTTCTAGCAGTGAGAGTATGGCTGTGACTGGCAGAAGGGATGGGTATTGTATGGATCACTTGGTCATCCGAAGTGAATGTTTGAGTTTCATAGCGGGCGAAATATGAATGGTTAACCACTGTGCCTCTTGATTTACGGAGCCCCTGTTCCCCTACCTATGTTCTGTTAAAGAATAAGGATACACTTTGACCCGTGAGTCTGCGTCCGACGCAAATGTCTATTGCATATTTTTTAGTTAATCGCAGCTCCGCTGCGAGACATAAATGATTTTTTTTGACACGTTTATAAGTCAAAACTGTTATTAAGTTCATGTTTCTATATTTGAGATAAACAGGGCTATTCAAACGATTTTTTTAAAAACATAATCTCGTAGTTAAATTGTTAGAATCGATTTCGTAAAAAAAATCAAGTTTTTATATTTTTACGCTATACTCGTTATTTTTCTATGAACAAGTGAAAACGTTGTTCAAGTAATGAATTTCTCGTCCTTGAATTATACGGAAATGATACTAAACACGTCATATTTGCTAAACTTTTGGAGATATGGACGTGAGAGTGCATCAAGGTAGATGGGCTACTCCCCCTCTCCCCTCTCCTACCTGCAGGGAGGTACCACGTGGGTACCGGGCTTAATCAGCTCAGATGACCATCAGGTACGTCTGTGCCAAGTGGCTTCCTTTGTTGAATATCTGCAAGGTTGACGTCACTAAATACTCTACTAATTTGCGTATTGAGGGAGGGAGGGCGGTGCATTCTGCATTTGCCTGAACTGGTACTCAACGCGGTTGCGGTTGGTGTGGTTTTGGTGCCTGCGCTAGCGTCTCTTAGCGGAAATTTAAAGCAAAATTTTTTTTTGTACTATGATCTGTGATGGGTCGAAATAAAGAGATTTTAATTTTTTTTTCCCATGTACCGAATTGTGTAGTTGCAGCGGATAAAAATCATTCGATATTGTAACAAAATTTGATATTGTTGTACGGGCACAGTACCTACTTTACGACTCAGTGCGACAATACTTTGAAAGGTAGACACTGCAGTATCTGTTATAATATTGTAATATGTTATGTTATACTTATACTATAGTATGCTGTTATAATATGGGCGGTTTAGTAATAAAAATTTTGGTAGGTAAATTGGTGTGTTTGCTGAGTATGTTTGTTAGTACAATTTATTATTTTTAGTAGGGTACTTTGTTACCTACTTTCTTTTGATGATATATTATGTGAATACTACGAGTAACTACCAATTTGTACTAAATAAAATCATCAAAATAAAATAATACAAAATTATAGTTGTCAGTGATTAATATAACATTTGTTCGAATATTACTAAACAAGTATTTGCCCAGACTCAATAGCTAAACAATAAAAAAAGTTTCATTCAAATCCGTTCAGTAGTTCCGGAGATTAGCGTGTACAAACAGACAAACAGACAAACAAACAAAAAAATTAAAAGTTGTAGATTCCTATTCTGTTACTATTTTAACATCGCCCTCAATTAGTTTTTGGTAAAAATACTCAATGTACAGACGCATCGGTTTTACAGATTTATTATATGTATAGATATGTATACTATTCTGTGATATTATGTACAAATTATTACTAGATAATCCTTTAATAATACCTTCTTGAGGTATAAAATCACTTTTATTAATCAATTAGTGTCATAATTAAACAATATGAGACAATTCCTATCAAAGTCTTTTCCCGGCGCTCGCAGCTCCGCCGCGCGGCGTAAATGTTTTTTTTTGACACGCTTATAAGTCAAAACTGTAAATAAAGTTTATGTTTATATATTCTAGATAAACAGGGCTATTGAAACGTATTTTTTTATAAAACATAATCTCGTAGTTAAATTGTGAGAATCGATTTGGTAAAAAAATTGTTTTCAAGTTTTTTTTTATTTTCGCGCTATACTCGTTATTTTTCTATGAACGAGTGCAACTGTTGTTCAAGAAATGAATTCCTCGTCCTTGAATTATACGGAAATGATACTAAACACGACCTATTTGCTAAACTTTTGGAGATATGGACGTGAGAGTGCAGCAAGGTAGATGGGTTTTTCCCCCCCTCCCCCCAGCTACCTGCAGGGAGGTGCCACGTGGGTACCGGGCTAAATCAGCTCAGATGACCACCAGGTACGTCTGTTCCAAGCGGCTTCCTTTGTTGAAGATCTGCAAGGTTCTCCATACAAACCATGTCACTAAATACTCTACTACTTAGAGTTTTGGTCAGTCAGTCAGTGAGTGACAACTACCGGTTAAAATTGAATGAAATTTGAAATGTACCGAGTTTATAATATGCCTGCTTGGTTACTGAATATTCAGGCTTCTAGGTTTTTCCACAACAAAGTTATAGGGGGTCTAAAATAGCCTTAACTGCTTCGAGAGGATGGTAGGTACTGCCCGTGCCGCGAGATGTCTCAGGTATGACATTGCCCCCAGGTACATCTTGCGGCACGGGCATCTCTAGGGCAAGGGCAACTCTAGGGCAACATGTAATGCACCCGTATGAGAGAGATAACAAAACTCACTCCCCAAAAATTCTGGCGATTCCTGGATTCATCGGGCATAAATCCAGTATTGTAAGTATTGAGCTATAATCGAAAGGGCTGACCCAGTAGATCAATCCAATCATCGAGATAGCTATCCTAAGGCCTAAAACAAATACATACCTACTTAATAGGTAATACCTTCTTTCATTCATATTATTCTTTTCTTTGTTTTCAGGATTTCAATATGTTGCGAACGGGATATAAATTGGTGAGTAATGAATAAAATAATAAACCTTGTGTACTTAACTCTACTGACAGACGATCAGCGCTTCAGCGTAACGACAACGGTGCACAAAATTTATAGGTAGAGATATTGTTTGTGTGGCGGCTTTGCTACTTACACGATTTGAAGGTTTAATATAAGTTTATTAGACATTTATTTAGTAAAATAAATATGAATTCCGGCGGTTTCAATTCCTCTTTCAACATATTGCACTAAAGGTATCATAATGTTATCGGAGGGTGTAAAAGACCAGAAAACCATTACGGTTAAACCCATCCTATTTCTGTAGCATCCTAATTAGAAACATAGCAAGGAATCTAAGTAGTGTTCATAGGATCCTACGTATGATTACCTACATCTTATTTCCTAAGTGGGATCCTTGTTAGGGGTTTCACAAATGGCCACAAGCACTGACCTGTGTAATACAGGTCAGTGGTCACAAGGAATAGCCGGCCCCCTCTCAATCTCTGAATTGGTGTGATGTAAAAAAACTGGCCAAGTGCGAGTCGGACTTATGCATGAAGGGTTCCGTATTACCCAGCCTTATCACTTAGATCGCTTTCACATTTTGGCGACTTTAGCAGCGCAACTAAAGCGATACAGTCGCGATGCCAAAGCTTCTTAAAAGTGCCACCAAAATATTGTTATCGTCCTATAATGATACAACACTAGCTCGGCGCCTTGACTGAATGCAGTAAGCGCATGCGAATTCGCCCAGCTGCTACCGTATGTGAGTATGAAATTGTCAGCAGCTCGTCAGACGCGCTGCTAGTCGCCTAAATGTGAAAGCGCTCTAAGTGAACGACACCGCAATACAAATTATAATATGGCAAAACAACGTTTGCCGGGTCAGCTAGTAGAAGTATAAATAAAAAAACATACATCTCGAAAACATCATGAGTAACGTGGCCGGTGCCAAGGATCTATCCCAGATACCCACGCACGACCAAACCGACGATCTTAGCCGCTGGGCCAATCGTGCTTAACGTTACCCAACGAAAAGTAATAACAAGAGGGTACTTCGCAAATATCGCAGCCGCAAGTTAAAAAACAACAACTCCATGTAGTGACGATTGAAAGAACTAATTCTGTGCGCCCAGTTGCACGAGAATTTTATTAAATTATTGGTGAATTAGAAAATGTTTGTGTAAAACCATATCAATATTTAATAGGAATTAAGATGACTTAAGAAACATAATTATAGCAAAGTTTAATACGCAAAGTAGACATGGGGCGGGTAGTGGTTTTGCCGGGTACCCGGCAGCGCTTACATGTCGTGTGACGTGCGTCTCGCTGGTCGGCACGCGCGTTGCGTATTCCGCGGGGTACGCTTAAATGCTGATCGTGCTGAAAAGTTGGCGTTTTTGCATCATAATTTACCAATATTGAAATATCAGTACTAAAAAATATCATTTTTTCGTAAAAAAAAATGTCCATTACAGCCTTTTATTACTTATTTATAAGATTACTATTTGTATTACAATAAATGATTATTATAATACTTTTTTTTTCAATTACCCGGGTACCCAGCCCCATTACCCGGTATCCGGCCGGATCCTCAAAAAAGTGCCGGATCCGCCGGGTACCGGATCCATGCCGGGTACCCGCCCCATGTCTAACGTCATCTACTGAACATTTTTTAAACCAGAAATTTGTCCTTAGCGATGACGATCGCAAAAAGCTCTTTTTTTGTATTTGATTTAACAACAATTTAATGATTTTCGGACTTTTTCCTTAACTTATGCTGTAAGATCTTCTTGCCAAATTTCATAGTTCTATGTCTATGGGACGTACCCTATAGGTTTTGATTCCCCGGATAAATGTTAGAAAATAGAACTAAATCGGCCGTATCTTTTGTTTGCGTTAACTTAAAAGCTTGATTTTTTCACATCATTAAGGGACCAGATACTATTTGAGAGTATTTGATGTTATTTTTAAATTTATACCTCCACGCGTTTCTGAGTAAAAGGGTCTTGACAGACAGACGGACAACAAAGTGGTTCTATTATAATAGAACTAATAGAACCCTATAGGGTTCCTATTATCCTTTTGAGGTACGGAACCCTACAAAATAACAAGCATGGCCACTATTTTTGATACGTACCTATATACCTACATTAATGACTTTTTCATTTCAGTGTGGACCCAAGAGCATTTTCTTAAAACCCTATGCTTGTTCTTTTGAACTGTCTTGTCACTACTCATCAACAAATCCTGCGGCGAATGTGCAAAATCTACCTAGATTACCAGTTCCAAAGCTTAGTGACACTATAAGCAAATATTTAAAAACTGTGAGACCACATCTGAACGATGAGGAATATTTACAAACTTCGAAACTGGCAAAAAACTTTGAAAATGGAGAAGGGCGAAAATTACAGGTGAGTAGAGTTAAACTTAATGAAAAAACTTTACAACAACACCCGAAATACAAAAGTGCGTTGATTTTAGGTACCTAATATCAAGGACAAGTGCGCCTTACCAGTCTTAGGGTCAATATCGTTTATTTATTTATAAAGGTTCACCAATAGCAAATCACATTTACACGTCGCATCGTAGTTTTCTAAAAACAAATAAAACCAAATAGCAGTTCTAGAGACACTACACGTAATAATAAAATTCGCACTCGCGCGCAGTTACATAGACATTTTGGTCAAATGTAAGAAACTATTATCGGTCTCTGAACTCATTGATGCCTTTCTTGCTTAAGCGGAGGAGATTGCATCGAGACAGTCAACATTTTCTCTCAAGAAAAAAAAACAATCAATTTTTGTATTCAACAAAAGTACTTATCCTACTTTAACTATCAAAAATGCCCCTCCTAACCATGTACCTACCTACGTACCTGCAGGTTGGACACCCGCAAGATATCATCAAGCTGCTCATAGCCACAACTGCAAATACGCATTTCTATATTTATGTAATAAAAGTGATAGGTACACAATATCAATAAAACCCTATCAAATTGATTGATTGATATAAGGGGTCGATTCTACCTAATGCTTTTTGTATGGCACGATTTTACGTCTCACTTCAGTTTAGGTAACATACAAAATTGTGCCAGTTGGTCTATCATTTAGTATGAGGAAATAATAGAATATGCTGGGACACTTGGTACGACACGATGAACTAATTAGAGTTATTATAGAGGGAAAAGTAGAAGGGAAAAGGAAAAGAGGAAGACCAAGAAGGTCCTACATAGACCAAATCAATGAAAAGTTAGGGGTCGTGTCGTACCAGGAAGTCAAGGAAATGACACTGAATAGAGAGGAATGGAGAAGACTCCACCGACAAGAGCGTAGCTCTTAAATTGTAGATAGATAGATAGAGGAAATATTTTACTTTTTCTAATTTCGATGGTAATTTAAAAAACTATTCTAAATTAGTTATTGTATTTGAGCACCACAATCACCCTATTTTATATCGGTCATTTTTTGTTTACTCATAAACACATATAATAACTCATGCCCACTCTTTTACGAGTATGTGATTTGTCCGATACATTATATCTTACTTGTTTTATTGCAGAGCTTATTAGAAAGCCGGGCTGAAAAACATCTCAATTGGCTCGAAGACTGGTGGTTAAATACAGCATATCTAGAATATCGTGACCCTGTAGTGGTCTATTCTAGCCCTGGCTTAGTCTTCCCGTTTCGTAAATTTAATCATCAAATTGAGCAACTTCAATATGCAGCAAAAACATTACACGCTGTGCTTGAATATAAATCTCTAATTGACAGGTAAGCTTTCTGTTCGATATGCCCAACGGTATGACTGGTAGAGAATGCCACTAGGCATTAAGTCCGCCTTTTGTACAAAGCTTTAGTTGTGCAATAAAGCTTAAATAAATACGAGGGATGCGGTTATCTCAGTCGTTATACTTATGTGTGGTTGGTTATCTCTGTCGTTTGTCTAACTAAAACTTCCCGAGCGCCGCACACCGCCGACGTTGTCGAAACTGACACTTAAAGCTAAGCGTCCACAGGCCTACATCGGACGCATCGCACGTATCGGATTTTGGTATGCCTTGTATAGAAACTCATCAAAACAGCGTCCACTGATACGCACCATACGGATCGCTCATCGGCAATGCTGACACCAATGCTCCGAGAGGCAACTTTTGCAATGCGTCCCGATAACTTCAAACAGAATGCTGATCAGTGGACGCTCCCTGCGTGCTCGCTCCGCGTCGTCGGCCATATATACATGTGATATGCATCATTATTCTCTATGATAGCAGAAGAACAAGAACATAAAAAAAGGGAAACATATTTTTTGGATCTACAGCATATTATTCAAGAAGAGATCTTTATGTTAAAATTCTTTCCTTAATTTTTTTCATCTTCTGCTAGCTAACAAACCAACAATTACGACAAATTGTTCTTCATCGCTTTCCTTCATACACATTCCGCACGTACGATTACTACAAAAAGCCGAATGAAGCAGTATCATCAGTAACCCTATTGCTAGTACTTGCGTCGACAAATCCGATCGCTGCCGATACAGTGGTGGACGTATTACGTGAAAAATTAATCCACTTGATGCGATCCGTCCTCTGCGTGCGATGCGGGCCTGTGGACACTTGGCTTAAGTCAATTTTCTTTTTCAGAAATGAGATACCAACTGAAATGATGGGAAAGAATCCACTAGATATGTCACAATACAAAAAAATATTTGGTACGTGCAGAATACCTGGAGAAAAACGAGACAAACTATCCTACAATGATAGCAAGTATGTGACGGTTATCCATAACAACCACGTAAGAATATGTTTTAGATATTACCTAATACCACAGAATAAATATTAGCTGATATGTACATACCTACTACTCAAATATCGAAATTCTGAAAATCCTTAATTTTTAGGGTTCCGTGTCTCAAAAGGAAAAAAGGAACCTTTATAGAATCACTATAGTCTATCTGTCAACTCAAGACTTGAGGGAAAAATTGTGCTTTAAATATTTTTGCAGATTTTTCATCTAGATTTATGGGGTGAAGATGATGTCATATTAAGTGAAGAACAAATAGAAAATCAACTCAAGAAGGTTATTGAATTATCCAAAACACGGTCCGATAGAGGAATTGGTATATTAACATCAGAAAACCGTGATAATTGGGCCAAAGCTTATAATCTTCTGAGCAAAGGTTAGTGTGAATAATATTTAATTATGTATAGTGGACCTCGCATATCAACCTTCCTAAATCTGTCAAAATATCTCAAATGATATGGAACTCTATGTGATCGACATAGGAATATGGTTGCGGAAATTTGACAGATCAGGGTAGGTTGATTTGGGGTAATTGTAGGGCCCACTATACCTACATTACCTGTGGTACCTACCTTGTTTTTAATAATTTGGAGTCAAAAGCTAAATTCTTGGTATTTTTGTACCATACCTCATAAATGAATATAATATTTAAAAAACTATTGTTTTTGGTTGAGTATTAAGGGTCAGAGGGAGCATAGATAATAATCCATCTACTTTGTGTACTTTTGCTCCTCTATGGCATTCGCTAAGAACAGGTAGGGCCTACATTGCATTGTGTTCCGATTATTTTTTTCAAATCAACCTTTATTCTTTACATATAGATGATTTAAATAGAAAATCACTAGCGGATATAGAAAAGAGTTTAGCAGTACTGTGCTTAGATGCACCGGTAGATTTGTGGAAGTGCCCAGACAAGAATGCACAGCAGAACCTAGCGGCTGCTCAAACGATACATGGCGGTGGCTCAGACAGTAATGGATGCAACCGTTGGTTTGATAAAACAGTACAGGTTCGTATCCTATACCTACCTAATTAATATAGATGTGAAATGACATCAATCACCATTAAATAGAGATAAAACTCTAAAGAACGTTTATTTAAGCCTGCATGTTAACATTACAATTACATTAGAAGCGGGCGGCTAGCGGGTTGCCTCTCATGCGGGAGGTACCGGTTCGATCCCACGTGCCGCCATGTACTAATGACTTTTTTGAGTTATGTACATTAGTTGTTCACTAACCGATGCTCTTACGGTGAAGGAAAACATCGTGAGGAAACCTGCAATGTGCAGGCGACTGAATGTGTAACCATAATTCAAACTGGTCCGGTTCCCCTGTTACCAGGGTCACAGAGGTCAGATGGCAGTCGTTCCACTGTAATTACCTGATCTGACCAAAGCGAAACCTGGGCTCTCGCGTGCGAGTGCGCGATAACGCTAGGATGATGTTGTTAACATTATAAAACTAAAAGTGATTAAAAAAACTGATTTGAGCGGCTTGACAGTTTTAACTATTATTTTCAGTTTATTGTCGGTGCTGATGGAGTAACAGGCTTAACTTACGAACATTCTCCAGCTGAAGGTCAACCAATAGCTGTCCTGACAGATTATATTATTCAATACATGTATGTAAATTGTTTTTCCTTTTTACTAAAATAATACATAAAGGGTGGTAGCTATGCTAACTTCCTTAATAAAATGTAAGTACACGAACACGTTTTAAACCTAGCGCCATCTCTTGACTCTTGCTAACAAAGCCTTGACAATACCTTCAGGAAAACTGCTCATAATAAAAAATATTCTCTCCGATCACTGACCTCTATAATACCAGTACGCTGGACTGCATATTGTCAACCTAAAAATGAAGCCATTTGATTATCGCCGTCTTGGCGCTAACGGCTATATAGAGTGTGTGGTGACTGTCCTCGAAACTAATGAGAATTGCCAAAAACATATGCAAGTTACTGTAATTTAGTTCCCTGGACACTCGGTGGGGGCGGTTTGATTCGGCACAAAAATTATCTGTCATTTTTTAGAGAATGTTTAGTCTAGCGTACTTGTATTATAGAGGTCAGTGTCTCCGATACACATAACGCGCGCACGCACAACAATACTATAATCAATCATAATGTAAGTAACAATAAGTGAAGTTAGGTACTTACTTTATGATTACTAAACTAAACAGCTACCCGTTGCTAAGGAAATTAGAGAACCCATAGACAATTTAGTAGGGATGTCATTCGATGACGACTAAAGTTAGACGAAAACACGCAAAAACTTGTAATAATACGTTAAAAATAGCATCACTTAATTTGACGTATTACGAATTTAAATTATTGTAGTCTGTCTCTTTTCGTTTGTTTGATAGAGAAAGAGAGAGACTGAACCTAAATTTAATCTTAGACAGGGCACATTGGAATTGAGCCCACAAGGTAGTTTTTTCAATACAAGTGTCTTATTTGATTGACTTGGTTTATGGTAACAAACTTTATCAAAGATTTATCGAATCGAAATATTTTTATTTTTTTAAATAAGTAAATTATGTTTTGTTTTGTGTGTGTGATTCTGAAAATCGAATACATTTTCAGTGAACAAGGTAAAAGAACATCGAGTCAATCTGGAAGGCCGAAGGACCCAGTTCTCTTAAAATTTAATTTAAACAATGAAGTTTCGGAAATGATAACAACTGCTAAAACCAGCTTGAACAGGTTAGTTTTCTAAGGAAAACGCTTTTTTGTGTTCCAGACTCAAATCACCCTAGTCGCTAATGAAAGAACAATATAGATTTTATAACTTTGGGGAGGTTGCGCCATGTCTAAAAAACAGTCAATAAAATAATTGTAAAAAAAACTCATAAGAAATGATTCCTATATCAAAAAATAGGTTGCACAATGGCTAGTAATAGCTTGGACGATAGGTACTCTACTATTAGTGAGACAAGTTCGTCCTGCGGTCGTCTCGAGGTGCGGGGGCGAAGCATGCTTGATGGCAGCGGGGACCAGTGGTGTTGCGCGGAAGGGGATGTCCCATGACATGACAGTTGGGTTCGATTGGCGCTACCTCGCGTCTTGCGGGGCGTCGGAGTGTCGCGCATGAACTTTTCGCACTATGACTTACGCATGCAACCTTCAAGAAGTTGCGACTGTACAGATTCTACAGTAGACATATTTTTTTTTACTACACAATTTAGGGGTCTTATTGCTCAATCCATTTAATTTTTTCATTATTTTATGTTTCAGACTGGCAGACAATTTGGAACTAAATTGCTTCACATATGAAAAATATGGTAAAAATTTTATTAAAACCCAAAAGATGAGCCCTGACAGTTATTTACAAATGGCAATGCAATATGCTTTTTACAGGTTAGTGTCATTTATTATGATTAAAATCGTTAGGTATGTATAAGTGTCCAATAGGTAGTAACCTAGTCAGGATCACACAATTCGGTATGTAAAGTGGTTTTAAGGGTATTTATTTTATATTTTTTCCTGAAAGTTTAGCCTGTTTTAAGAAACGCAATTGAATAAAATTGTTTTACATGCAGTATTTATTTTTGTATGATTTTTTTAACCTCTACCATTTTTTATTACTGTGACATACAATACAACTAACTTGCACGCACACATTTTTGACAGCCAATCACGTTAGACATTCCGGAGATTTGACAAGTCATATTTACACACCGGAAACACATACATGGGTAGTTTAGTGGCGGATCTCCAAATGGTTTTGGAATTAGCATAGGTTATATTTTACTTTACATACCGAATTATTTATTGGTTAATTGTTCTGAAATTAGGCTTTACTCTTAGTTGCTTGCTTATGATATACACTAGAAAAAAATAAGTTGGTCATTTTTATCCTTATTAGAAATTGCGGTTTCCCGGAACATTGCCCGCGCACAAATGTCGAATTTCACATACAAACTTCTACACCTCTACAAAAAACAAAAATATCCTATAGGATACATAGATATTCTTTCTTGTGACTCAAAACTATCTCTATACAACATTTGATCTAAATCGGTTTAGGCGTTCAGTTCGTTTTTGTGTAAAGAGATAACAGACTCATGCTAGCAATTGTAATATTAGCACTCTTTTTTAGACTTCACCAAACCCCTGGCGCTCATTACGAATCAGCAGCAACTAGAATGTATGTCGGAGGTCGCACGGAGACGATACGATCATGCTCGATTGAATCGATTGAATTTGCAAAAACCATGTTAAGTGCGCAAAGCAGCCCAAAAGAAAAAGTGCAAGCCATGAAGAATGCTATAAATGCCCACAAAAACTACACAGTACAGGTAAAAAAACAGCTGTAATATTTTATGCATTTTATTTTACACATTTGCGCTTACTCATGTTTCGTCTCTACTTCTGGAAAATAACTTATTACACCGCAGTCGAAGTCTCAGATAACCGGTTGAGTTATTTTTTTATCTATGCATTCTTTGCGTTTTCGTCAGAATATACCATAAATATTATTTTATTCAAGGCTCTTCAAGGATATGGTGTGGATAGACATCTGCTGGGATTGAAACTCATTGCTCTAGAAAATGGCATCGAAGTTCCAAAGTTATATTCAGACCTTGGATACACCAGAAGTGCCCATATGAGAATTTCGACGAGCCAGGTACGTAGACAAAGGCATCCAAGATATTCCCAGTTGCTTTGCCACCAGACGTCGACCAGTATTTGTATTTAATTATGAGGTGAGGAGGAACACACTAGGTGACTATATTATTGCAAAGTGAATGCTTATCAGTTGTAGAGTTTTCAATAAAACTGTGGGTGGTAGCTTGAGTAATGCCCTATCTCTAAAAACATGAAAAAAGCGCATATGGCCATCAAGAAAATATTTGGGAAAAAGGGGAATAAGAATTTATAAGAGCAACCCCTATGCGGTACATCTTCGATATACTATTTTTTATATGTATTTCTATAGTGTTTATATTTATTGATTAATTCATCTAAGGGTCGCCTTCGCCTATATAAGAGAGTTGACGGACGCCTAAAGTCTCGAGAAGATCTCATAACGAAGCCATATAATCTAAGCGCTTATATACTCGTACATGCAGTGATTAAATGGAATAGAAATATGCAAATCGTATTATTTATTATGTTAGTATCGAGAATTGTTTTTGTTTTCAGGTGGCCTGTAAATGTGACGGATTTATGTGTTACGGACCTTTAGTCTCCAATGGATATGCCACGTGCTACAACCCACGCGACAATGACGTCAATTTTGCTACATCTTCATTTGCATCGAACACCGAAACTGACTGCGCGAAATACAGGATGGCTTTGGAACAGTCCTTACAAGATATGCACGATGTTTTGCTTAAAACTACACAGTCAAAACTGTAATCGACCGGACTTTTGATCGATCCTAATAACTTGCCACTTAGGACTGTGTTCACTTTTTGGTATACTTTATTTACAATTGGTGTTGGTTTAAGCTATATATTTACCTGTATAAGTATTAAAAAGGTAAGGTAAATGTATTATACATATAATATTTGCAATACTATACGAGTATGTATGTATATATTAACAATGTGAAAAAATCCTCTTTCATGTTGTTGTTTAGGTGGTCAGCCCTGCAGGCATGTCTGCGATACAATTCGATTTTAATACCTAATGCCGTCTTCAAAATGTTGTGATTAATTTTGCCTTAAAAGCAATAATAATCAAAAAGGGTACTTTAGGCTAGATCACCGCTACAGTTCACTAGCGAGGTGACTTGGCAAAGTCAGACATAACCTGTCTAGCTAGGCTACACGTTCACTCACTACAACTAGTCAAAGGACAGATTGCAAAACTATTGTGATTATTATGTTACAAGTATCCACATATTAGGTAACAAGTCGACCGAAAGACATTTACCACTACAGGGTCCAATTTAAACTGTGATAAAATTAAGGCTTCCAATTTTGTAATAATTACCCATGTTAATGGGTTCAATAAAATTATTGAAGTACCTATTTAAAATAAATAAATAAATATAATTAAAGCTTAATTATTATGCAAGTGATGAAATGAATTCTTCCGTTTATAAAATATTATATTTTAATCCCGATCAATTATAATATAGTGGTTCGTTCGTAATGATGACTCAAGGGCTGACCAATCACAATAGAATTCATTTTGAATGAAATTATCTAAGAGGGATTCTGTTTTTTTCTTTTGAGGTGCGGAACTATAAAAAAGACAACTATATAACCACGGTGTTGGCTGTATAACAAGTCCATATAACAAACCATCAGGCGCCACTTTTACTATACCTACTACTTGCATAATAATAGGCAATCAATGGGAAAAGTTCATAAATCCCCATTCCCCCCATCCCCACCAGCAGCAGCCTACTACGTTTACTTATTTGTAGCGATGGGCGATTGTTCAAAAAAAAAATCGAATGAATCGACAATCGACCATTCGAACTATCGAATGTCGATTTAGTAATTCGGAAAAAAATATCGAATAATAATCAACAATCGAATTATAATCTATACTCGGCCCTTCGATGCATTCATTGAATTGCCGCGACTGTGCGCACAGGACAGGCAGCGAACGAATGATTAATAGACGCGACGAATGACGATTCATTCGTTAGTAGTACGGCCTACGCACCGCGCGCTTCGGTATTGCTCGCCGCATCATCGAAGGACAATCGAATAACTGCGGTAGCTTATCGAATACATTCGATTACAGAGACCATTTGAATAATTCGATTAATTTAGTAATAATCGCCCATCGCTTCTTATTTGATCTATGTAGTAGGATCGCTACAAATTAGGTAGGTGTTGCATACAAGGGCCAAGTCACGGCGCATTGCTTGGTGCCAAGCCAACTAATGACCGCGCCATGTAGACCGCCATTAACGGTATGTACCTACATATAAAATAAAAATACTCATGCTTTATGTATATCACTCACTAGTAATAAAAGAGGAGGTTATAACATTTATGTATAGAGTAAACTATTATTATTGTTAATTGATATAAATACATTTTTTAAACAAAAATGAATTTTAGTTTGGTTACCTTGTTACCAGTTACTTGCATAACAATGGATAACTCTTTGCGACACTGGTGCAGCGCAGACGAAGAACCTTTTTAATAGTATGCATTAACGCACACGACGCGCAAAAAGTCCGGCGTACAAAAAATCCGTGGTATTCGGGCAGATGTACGGTAACAATTAAACGTTTGCTTCAACACGCTACCGCAGACTGCGCACACTTTAGTCTACAATCTGCATTCGTTAGGGGTGGACGGAACGTACGTGAAGATGATGAACGGAACGTACGAAGATGTGCGTCGTGGACTCGTGTACGTTGAGTCTGAAAAATCCGCGACCGACTTTGCGCGCCTTGCCGACTTTTTGTGCCCCGCAGATTCGTCGTCTGCGCTGCACCTAAAGCGCAATTTAACTTGCGGCAGCGCTAAGCGCCGCCCCTAGTCGCTGCCTGCATCTCTTTCCATCGCGTAACCTTTGCTCTTCTAACTGCGATAGGGTTGACATTGTTTTAAGGTTAGTATCGGTTTACTAGCTATACCTCGAAAACTAAGAAAAATCGGGCAACATGGGTAATAGAGCCGATAGGGATTTAAACTAATTTAATAGAGGAGTATGTTCGTTTTTAAGAAATTCATACCTCTAAATGCAAATCAAGTTACTGCTTCTTATTCCTACACTGTGTCGTTCTGGTGGGGCGCAAGGTCATGCGAGTTTACAGCCGGTTTTTCGCGCGAAGTAATTCGCCCGCGATCGGGATTACACTAAATGCCTACTTTTGCAGGAATATACCGGGCCTTAAAACTGGAGCGGTTTTAGTGTTTTAACAGGTTTCATGCCACTGTGCGTGATTTTCTCTGTCCCGAGTTTGGAAGCGAATCGGTTAAACTAACTTCACATAAACTTAATATGTACGTATGTGCTATATCAGTGGTAGTCAAAAGGCTATCTTGCTGTATTAAGATCAGAATAAATAAAACAAAATATGCCATAATTTCCCAATGTAATTAATCAGGCAAAAAAATAAACGATTTACAAAACAATAGGTACCTAGATAATACGATTATTTGATTAGTATATTTTACCAAACATTAATTAAAGAGACAACAAATCCAGTGCAGTGATGTACTATATTATGCAAAAAAAATAATTGAGATTTAATTAAAGTTCAGACTAATAAAAAATACATACTTTGTTATGAAGCTTGTATTTCTACGGCTCTTTAAATTTGCGTTAGTGGTTCGTGTTAATTAATGGGTACTACCAAAAATTTTTAGCAAAAGCCATTTCATTCTGTTTTGCCAGGAGAGATAAGTATAAAATTGCGAAGTGCGGGATGGGTACTACAGGGTGTAGATTTCAATCTAAGCAGTACTACCAGAGGTGATTCTATTTCTTGTACTGATCACGAATTACGTAAAAATTTCAAAAAATAAATACTAAAAGAATATATTTTTGAAGTCATTTTTTTCGTGATTCGTGATCAGTACAAAGGTATCTATAGAAACACATCTGTAAGAATGCTCAGATTGTAATCTACATCTTGTATAGTCCGTCAATTTCTCGTGCGAC
Source organism: Pyrausta nigrata (assembly GCA_949316185.1). Lineage (NCBI taxonomy): Eukaryota > Metazoa > Arthropoda > Insecta > Lepidoptera > Crambidae > Pyrausta > Pyrausta nigrata. The sequence continues at coordinate 11,907,602 of OX438938.1, forward strand.
CCTCCTTGCACCCTCGAAGTCGTGCGGCGGCGACAAAGTGCCAATCACGTGCGATTGTCAAAGCAAATCCATTCCCCGCAACATCACCCGTCATCCGTTAACGTCTAGCGTGCTTCGCCCCCTGCACCTTTGGCGACTGCAGGTAGGTCGCGCACGAAATGGTCGGACTATAGTATTCCATCAATAGGAGAGACGTCATAATATAGTTGTCTAATTGGTGCCATTTATTGCCATGTTCATGAAGAGGCGGCGCGCGTCGTGGCACCCCGCATTTAGTGTATGTTCTGCAGCCTGCCGAAGCAAGTACTACCCTGCATTTGACGTGTTAAAACAAATGGTAACTATAGTCCGCCTGCGAGGTACGATTCTGAAATTCTAAATTAGCATTATTTTCTGAATTCGAATCACTCAATGAAATAACAGGCGCCCGCACCGCTTATGGTCCCCGTTCTCGTCTAGCCCCGCACCCCTGTACCCCGCAGGCGAGGACTCTGTTAGGCGGTCGGGCTATAGTGGTGTCATTTATGACGGAGCGGTACGGAATAGCAGTTTGCGCTGCGGCTACCACTCCCCCGCACACACCACCGCTCCGCACCTCTCCATCCCGTTCCTTACCGCGTTCTTCGCGGCGTCAGCTGCTACTTCTCCCTCTAAATTCGAACAAACGCACATAAAACGCCCTCTCCGTAACGGCTCTATACATGGCTAGGCCTGTCTAACTCCCTACGTAAGTAGCAAAAACGTACATACGCGCGGCGCGGCGACACATCTTGGTGGGCTAGTCAAGTTAGGAAGCGCAAGCGAGCGCAGTGACACGCGCGCATTTTATTCACCGGCGGCGCGCGGCACTACGTTGCTGGCTAGACGAGCATGAATAAAGTGATATAAATATAGTATAGGCGATAGTAGCTTCTTATAGCAGTCACCCCTAGCGCTCCGCATGATGTGACGTCACTGAATAGGTTTAGCGTATTGTGAATCGTCCAAAATTATAAGAATGGAATTCGCTTGCAATGGATTATGGTCGGTGTCTCAATAAAAAAAAATTACTGGACTCTGAGGCGAGCTAAATAACACCATACTAAGACCTCGCGACGTCCACCCGCGCCACGGAATAAATGTTAGTACAAAGAAAATATAATATTGGTGTAATTAATTTAAATTAATAAAAAATCGCAAGCTAATTTCATTCTTGTAACTATGTATAACGATTCATAATAATGTCCTCCTAGCCGAATTTCGACTACGGCGGCCTATCTCAATAGAGATTAGCCAACTGCGCGGGACATATTATAGTGCACAAGTGTGTGCGCAATACACAGGTGCACTCTCTATTCCTTCACTCTCATAATTCGGTGAGACGGCATTTCGACATGACCGTAGAGAGATCAGGCACAGGACCAACGGCTTAACGTGCTTTCCGAGGCACGGGGGTGTTAGTTAACACCACCAACTTCCTGACTCCGGAGCTGTGTCTGAGTAATTTCAAGGCAGAAAAACCCGAACACTCGTGGCCCGACCCGGGACCTCGTGGATCGTACCCAGCTTGCTGACCACTAGACCAACGAGGCAGCCACGATTCATAATACACTTAACCAGTCCTGTGTATCTTCCCGCGTTGGTAGCAAAAACGTACCTACGCGCGGCGACCCCTTGGTAAGGGACTAAACAAGTTGAGTGTCGCTAGCCGGGCAGCGACACGCTCGCGCGTTTTATTCACCGGCGGTGCGCGGAACTAGGTTGCTGGTTGAACGAGCATGCATAAAGTCCTAGAAAGATGCGCTAGATGGCGTAAGTAGCTTCTTGTGGCAGTCAACCCTATCGCGTTGCGTGATAGTACGTCACTGAATAGGTTTAGTGTATTATGAATCATATTCCAGAGTTATAAGAATGAAATTATCTTGCAATGTATTTCTGTAGGTGTCTACACGAAAATGTACTTTAGTCTGAGGCAAACTGAATTAAACCATATAGTTGACAGCATTGAGTAGATATTTCTTTGAATTTCATTGCAAAGTCATACTTCTGTACGAAGTACTAGTACTTATTCTGTGACTTAACCTATTCAAGCCAAACATGCGGCGCGATAGGGTTGACAGCTACAAGAAGCTACAATCGCCATCGAGCGCACAAAGCCAGCCAAAAGCGCGCGTGTCACTGCACGCTTACGAGTCCCTACTGGATTATACTGCCGCTGCAGTAGCCGCGCGTAAGTACGTTTTTGATACAAACACGGGGAGTGAGACAGGCCTGCCCGCGCCTGATGTGGTAGCGGGACCCCTACAGTCGCAGTCGTCGACCAGCACATTATATACATTTATGTTGACCTTAACGTGCTGTCGTCCGTAAACAAATGTATATAGGTCACAAACAACGGCACGGCACATACTTGACTAAATCAAACGTACATGTATTACTAGATTTTTATGTTCTTTCTTGTATATTGTGTTGAGGCTCGCGAAACGAAAGTTAAAATTACTCTAGGCCCTTGATTCCAAAAAGTTTGAAGACCGCTGACTTAGAAGCCTAATTTTTTCAGCTTCAAAAGACCACAGACGTAAACATTTGATGTTACAACTTGATATCTCCACGCGTTCCTGAGAGAAAGAGCCTTGACAGACAGACGTACAACAAAATGATCCTATAAGGGTTCCTTTTTTACCTTTTTCGAGGTAAGAAACCCTAAAAAATCATTCCTCCCATACTTAATGTAACATTAACCGTTACTTTTTTTTTGAGAATTCGATGCTAATCCCGTTCCATATAGGTCAAAAAGTAGGTATTTGAGCCCAATCATCCTTTAAAGATCACAAACATTAATACCTCTTTCGTTTCTTTTAACTCCAAAGTAATTTAAAGAGCGGCCGTAGAAACTCAAGCCCATCGGTCGGTCCCTCACATCATAGAAAAAAGATATATGAAATGGGGGCATGACTCGCCCGAACGCGATATGGGCAAAAAGAACTATCGATATACGAGGCGGATGTGACATTTTACAGTGGTTTATGTGCGTGCTCTGCACTCATTTACCAGCGCTTTGGATTGCATTCCATATGCGCACTAGTTTTACAGTAGTCTCATTATATTTTTGCACTTGAAAAAATGACCACCAGAGGCGGGAATCGAACCCGCGTTCCTCGCATACCGGGCGATTGCCTAACCTCTCGGCCACCCTGGCGTTAGAGCCTGTAGAAATTTTTAAGTGCTTCTTAACGCTGTAATGCCGCGTTGCTTTCATCAATGTTATTGGGATTACACCCTCAACACTCGAAAGAAATACTTTTGCAAGTATTTAACAATCGAAAGATGAAGCTTGCAAATACGATTAATTTTTATTTTTAAGTGATAAGCAATCACTAAGCAATCTAAATATATTTTTGCACTTGAATAAATGACTTTCATTGAAAAATGTCATTTGCAAGTTTCATCTTTCGATTGTTAAATACTTGCAAAAGTATTTCTTTCGAGTGTTGAGGGTGTAATCCCAATAACATTGATGAAAGCAACGCGGCATTACAGCGTTAAGAAGCACTTGAAAATTTCAACAGGCTCTGCTAACGCCAGGGTGGCCGAGAGGTTAGGCAATCGCCCGGTATGCGAATAACGCGGGTTCGATTCCCGCCTCTGGTGGTCATTTTTTCAAGTGCAAAAATATATTTAGATTGCTTAGTGATTGCTTATCACTTAAAAATAAAAATTTGTTGTACAGTAGACATAAATAAATTTGGCGACACAGGTTTGCAAAGAATTCCCGAGTCATATGTCTTCTTTCTATGATCTGAGGTTGGTCCAGTCTCCAATGCACCGTGGAATGTTTAACATTAAATAAAATAGTAAGTGTTAACTGAATAGATAATAATTGCAATTATTACTAACAATAATATCTTAATATTTAAATATGATTCACTATAAAGTTAAGGCCCTTCTCACACAGAGCTACTTAAAAATGACACATATAATCGGTAATTACAAACGAATTATACTGTACCTTGCATAAAACACTACTCAAATTGCAAGGTTTCAGTCACTTTCGTTCACAAACACAAAATAGTAAACCACCAGGTATCTGGTAACCAGTATACAGCCACAGATTATATAATATTTACTACGTAACAGATAAATCACTCCATACAAAATCGTCCATACCTACTTTTATAATAGCCTAATTTTTTATTGTAGCAGACCGCTGCGCACAAAAATGTACCATAAGCATCGAACATTACGTTATTATTGCTCTGCAGCTGCGCGCGGTGGGCGCGGCGCGTCGTTAATATTAATTAAGTCAGGGTTACCTCTATAGATACTTTTTAATTTGTAGTTTGGGTTGAAATGTGATATAAATAGTATTTTACAAAAATTTTACCTGTGCGAATTCCCGGTTGTCCTGATAAAAAATCGGAATCGTTGCGCTCGAGAGTAGGCTATTATCAAGCGCAAGTACATCAGTAACAGACTCCTAACCTAACGCATTAATAACCGGTCAGTGACTATAGCCTGACCACCTAACTTAGTCCTCGTCTACAGGTGTGCGGGGGTAGACAAGAACGGGTAACATAAGCGGTGTGGGCAACGGGCGCTTGTGATTAATAGGGCGATTTGAATTTGGAAATTCGAAATTCGCATTTTTGTTTTCAAAATTCAAACCACCCAATCTAATCGAAGCACCCGTCTCTCGCACCGCTCACTGTCACCGTTCTCATCTACTCTCGCACCAGTGTACCCCGCAGCCGGGGTCCCAATGAGAATCCGTTTAATTTTCGCATGTGAACGGTCATCATACGCGAGTGGTTACAACCCGTGTGCTCACCGGCTTGCCGCTTGCGCGCAGCGACTTGGCAACGTCGCGTGACATGCACAGACACAGCGTGTCAGCCTCAGCACTGACTAAATATTGTCGCCGACAATTTTTGACGTTCCGTGCACGGTACGCGACGGTGTCGGTGGATAACGAAACGATCTGGTAGGAAGAGTGTCGTACTTTTTGATACAAATAATATTTTTTGCCCGACACGTTCCTAGCACGGTTAAGGTATAGTGCGGTGTAGTGGGCAGAGACATCAAGCAGTCGTTCGGATAAACCGACGCTCCGTAGTTCTTTTCGAGTAGCTCCGTGCGAGAAGGACTTAAGAGTAACGCGTAGTACGTGTAGTTAGCAAGTGCAGTTGTCGCGCGCGGCGGGCGGCGCGGCGAGCGGCCGGCCGGGCGAGGCGGGCTTGTGCTGCACGCCCGACTCCGCCGCGTTCAGGTCCAGCCGCCCGTCCTGGATGCTTTGATATATCTTCTTCGCGGTTTCGAGGAACGCTTCCTCGACATTTTGGCCTCTGAAAATTTACGGACGATATGTGAATGCGTATGTGTCGTGTGCAACGCGGCTCTCAAGTAAGCGACGCCTTTTTGTTTTATAATACACTACGTTTTATATACCTACTAGTGCGTGTAGCTATAAATGACAAGCTATAATTGAAAAAAAAAATACGACTGCCGCCGGTAAAAAGAAATTGAACTAAAAACGTTTAACGTTTGAGATGTAAACCCGCCTATTTGCTACTATTTTATAGATGGTCACATTAAAACCTTTCAAATGTTTTTTTTCTTTTTGACATAAATAATTAACAATAAACTATTATTGTTATTTAAAATTTTACAGTTTAGGCACTTATCCTATATAACCCGGGATTGTAAAAGGATTCTAAGGATAATGCACACATCTAAATCGGCTCGGTCGTTTAGAAGTTATGGTGGAATAAAGAATGGATATATATAATAAGTCCAGTAGTGGACTGCAATAGGCTAATATAAATACATACATGAACCCTAAAACATTACATGAACCCTAAAACATTACACTCCCGTTTTCTTGGGCAGTCATGTAAAGCAAAGTAGATAAGTATAATGTATATAAAATTACTAAATATAAATCGGAAACATGTATTTTATTACCAAAGTGGATCATTATTATCTAAATGAATAAATATTATTATAAATGTAACGTAATAATACTCGGTACAATGTGGTAAAAAAAAGCATGACGAAAGAAACTTAAGAAAACACATTGTGCGTATATATGAGGCACAATCGAGTTATACTTACAAGGTGTTAAAAAATACTAAGTGTATTCAGTGTTACAAATTTAACAAACTGAGTTTATTTTAATAAGATTTAAAAGATGTAGAAAAAACGGACTTGTGCAATTTTATTATTGTGCCATCATCAGCCTATTCCAGTCCACTGCTGGACATAGGCGTCTCCAAGACGGCTATTATTGTGTACTAAAATGTAATTTAAGTAAGGCCTCCGGTACCGACTATAAGTTCTTAGGTACAGTTTTCGTGGGATTCTTTTTCGAGCCTGAGAAATGCTTCATATTCACGCATATGCGTTTACTGGTCTTATCACATAAAATTTTGACCGTATGTTGACAAATCTTATCCATTTTTCCATTGGAAAATGACCTTCTCGTCAACGGTTTGTAGCAAACGTACCGAATAGTAGTAACACTTTTGAGCCGATTTAGTAGAAATGCTGACATAATTTTTAGAAATCAACGAGGCAGTCAGTATGGTAAATTTTAGTACATAGTCAATATATTATCCAAATATTGTTCTGAAAAAACTTACGTCTTGGCACTAGCTTCAACAAACATCAAACCATTTTCATCTGCAAATTGTTTAGCTTCCTCATAAGTAACATCTCTCTGGCCATCTAAATCTGATTTGTTTCCAATTAAGAATATCACTGTACTGGGATTAGTCAAATTGCGTGTGTCCGTAAGCCAGCTACTTAAATGATTGTAAGTAGACCTGTAAATTAATATTTTATTTATAGAAACCAATATATTGGATATATTGGCTAATCAAGCCACACAGGTGGCGCAAGAATAATATTTTTCACACCTGAAGTGATGAAAAGGGTTTGGAACTCTTGGCTCCTTAGCAACAAACTGGCCATTAATGAAACACGAAATAATACCCAGGCAAATATGAATCGTATAAAGCGTATCTATTAATCTATTTTTTCACAAGTTTTTTAAAAGTCATAAATATATTGTTTACAATGTTTGCCAAGCAAAGAAAAACGAACTTTATCAGCATTATTCCTGGATGTATTCTCAATAGGCATGGAAGATTTCATAAATAGCAGATGAAAAATCATATGAAATGAATTTCATTGTTCACACCTGCTATTTTTTTTCATATAGACTGCTACAAATCGCACTCTGCGAAATCATAGATCATGCTCATTTCATTTCATTCATTGATGACTGCTTGTAGCAGAGCGAGTCGCGAGCGAGCGAGTAGGAATGATTTGCCCTAGGTGCGTGTTAGAAAAAGACAAACACACTTGTTATGCGATCATAGGTGACGATCGATACTGGGTGGGCATTTCAAGAACTTATAACTTATGAACAAAAAGTTTAGATTCGTTTGCCATGATTTTTTATGACAACCTAAATATTATTATATTATTTTTTATGAAAACATTTCATATTATTAGCAAATTAGCAACCGTTCACAATAATTCATATTTTATTATAAATAGCAAATAGCAAAAAGTGTTACATTATGACACTGCGAAATAAAATCATTGCCAATGAAATTTCACATGTGATTTCATATGAAAAAAAATCATCATTTCATGAAATGATAATGAATTAAAAGTAGCAATCATTTCCATGCCTAATTCTCAAGGAGTTGCTTGTCAGTAATCGTCAAGAGGTGGCGTTAGGAGTTTTCGGGAATATTTACAATCGGCAGCAAGTCAGGCTACCCATGTGAACTACGAAAACCACATTTGTTAGATACGGAATAAAGGCGGTCTCAGTTCAAAACACTGCTGCAAGTCAAGAATTACATGTTGACCTTGAGCCGTACGTAATAGAAGCTATTTTCGTAGTTCAAATGTATACATTGACGTGTAGTCGACTGTAATTTAGCGATGATAATGAGGCAACAGAATTTTAATAATACAGAGACTGTCAAATCAAATATTAAGCCTGATTTTGTCTGAAAATGAATTTACATAAAAGTAAAAATTTGCTACATGATACCTGCTTTATTAAATATAGTTTTATAGAAATATTACATTTTTTGACATTGATTGTATGAATAAAATTCCTTTGCCTCATTAATTATTTAACAGAAAGGCTAGTTTTTGGGAACTTTACCACATAACATTAAATTTATTTTGGTTAGAAATATTGACAAATAAAAAAACACTTTTGGACAACTCTGACAGTCGGTCCTCGGTCGATCGTGCGGATTCGATCCGCTTGCAACCGTGTCCGATGGTGGCGAACTAAATCAAAACAGACTTGAAGCTTGAGACTTGAGACTATCCACAAATAATTCCGAAACCCTATTAGATACATGGAAAGAGAGTGTTTTGACAGTACAAAATTAATTATGAAAAGTAGAGTATTCACTAGGAAAATAAAAAGTGTACTGGGCTCAATTCCAATGCGCCCTGTCTAAGATTAAATTTAGGTTCAGTCTCTCTATTTCTCTATCAAACAAACGGAAAGAGACAGACTACAATAATTTAGAAACGTCAAAATACGTGATGCGCTTTCTAACGTATAGCCTGACCAGGAATATATGGGACCTCGCCATATTGCGGAAAACAACTGGAACTAATTTCTTTTACTGGCAACAAAAACCTCAAATCGTCACTAACATGTCATCAATTGTCATAATGATTAGTGTCAAAGTGGACGCGTAATCAAATTTTCGACCAAGTGCAATTTTATATGTGATAAAAATACCAAGAACTATTCGTTTTCGTAGAAGAAAAGTGGTTTAACATGTGTTAATAGTATTTTTCGACTAGAAAGTCTATGTGATCAATTTCTTTAAATTTATTACTGATATAGTTGTCATCATGAATTTTTGGTACGTCATATAGTGCGTATAGTGATAATTGGCTACAGATGGCTACGAAGAATCTTTTAATAACGATTTTGAAAAACGATTATAATAAATACTTGGTTTGAGCTTTATTTTCTTTATTTCAACCCTACTTGGATATAACAACTAAAATAGTTCGTAGAGATTTTAAGATTTCCTATAAATTATATAAAATTATGATAACATTATAAATAATATCATATAGAAAAACAATGGATTAATGTTTCTGTTACCCATTAGTAGTTTTGCAAAAATAATAAATGTTTTTGACCAATATTACAAAATGTTACTGAATTTAATAAGTACTCAATTTGCGAGTGTTCTGTCGTGTTATTTTATCGTAGAATCTGTTATCATTAGGTAGCGGGCTTAAACATTAACATGGATGTAAACATTTAAAAAATATGTTTCCATGTTCAGTTGCCAATATGCGCTGGTATGAGTATACCGAGTGTTGTCATATAAAGTGCATTCGAAGCGCCCTTAATTCAGGTCCCATATATTTCTAGTCAGGCTATATTTGTACAAGTTTTTGTGTGTTTTCGTCTAACTTTAGTTGTCATCAAATGACATCCCTACTAACTTGTCTATGGGTTCTCTAATTTCCTTAGCAACGTACTGCTGTTTAGTCTGACGTTTCTAAATTAATATAGTCTGTCTGTTTTTGTTTGCTTGGCAGAGAAAGAGAAAGACTGAACCTAAATTTAATCTTAGACAGGGCGCATTGGAATTACGCCCATTGTCTAGTCTTACTCAAGCTTGAATCTGTTGGTGCACTGAGGATTACAGTTTTTAATTCCTTATACATACTTGTACTCCAGAAACTATTTAGGTAATTCATATGAAGCCCATGTCGCAAGACACAACTTTATTCCCGTTGTCAATAATCAACTAACATACATGATATATAATGTAATGAACATTCATTACGTTACATAAGGTTACTTTTTTGCTAAGGATAATATTTTAACAGGGCCTCTAAATCGATCATAGAAATAGGTTCCAATAAGTATTGTTTTTTAAATTCAGCTAGTTTTCATTTTTATTTTTCCTATAACAATTTTTTTAAGAGCAGCCTGTACAGTCTTAAACATCCCTACGTCATCAACACTGTCTCTTTCACTCCAATCGTGCTCTACTCTTCCCTCATTTCATTCAAGTGTCAGCGCGGCGCTGTGCGCGGGGTAAGGCGGCCGCGGCCGCAACACTCAACAACTCACTACAAGGGCCAAAGAGTAAGGAGTCTTATCTACTTACTTATCTGTCATAATTACAAGTGACGGCTACGCAATGCTATGTTAATACCTACCTACTTTGCTGTGAGACAGAAAAACTACTTACCTAATGTGTTAATTAAGTGTATTTTAGTTTGTTGTTCGGGGTAAACATTTTAAAAACAAATTAACTGTATTTTAAACCTCTTTGATACAGTGTATATGGTATTAATAAATAAAATACAGTTTCCGCTTAAGTTTAGTTTAATTGGTACAAAAACACAACGCAGCGCATTTTAACATCAAACATAAAATCTTTCTTCGTATTAAATATATTATTGCACTTGAAAAAAAAAAATGATTCTTCGTATTTACAAAAAATGAGGATGTGACGCCCTTGTTTACGCACACACTGTCTTGTACGATCGACGAAATACCTTCGGAGTCCTCCGGACCGCACTGAATACTTCTGATTCACTACACATAACGATTCGCGCACGTAACACGTGTCGTTCCCATACATTCACTAGGTTTTTAGTCCTACTCCACACATAAAAGCCCATCCGCTCCTTACGCGTAAACTTAGGTACATTCGTTCGTCCACAGCACGTAGTAGGCGCGGTTCCGCAGCCACCAGCCACCAGCAGAACTCGATTCTCAGCGCGTAGTCCCAGGGCCGGGAAGAAAGGAAATGGATCCAGCGGCCCCACGTAACGCCAAAACACACAGGCAAGGTCCGTGTCAGTGCTGCAAGACACTGGGTGCCGGTGAAGAAATCCAGCACGTTCTCCTCGAGCCGGACTGGGTTTCGTTTCCGACGAGTCTACCTTGTTTCGCAGAATTTTTATTGTCATAATTTTATTTGGCATATCATCAAATAGCATAAACTTCCTTTCGCAGAACACAATTAGCATTCACTCATTTATCAGACGTTCAAAACGCATAATCGTGTAAGCTAGAATCATCATTAGGCAGAAATTGAATATCCATAATAGTCTTAAAGCAGAATCATCCTAACGCAGAAAGTTCACAGATAGAATCGTCTTGTGGCATACAATTCGTATATATAGTCATTAATAGGCAGAATCATCCTATCGCAGAAAGTTCACAGTCCGAATCGTCTTTTGGCATTTCATATTTAAAATCATTACAAGGCAGAACTATCATATCACAGAAATTTTACATTTATAATCATCTTTTGGCATACATTTCATATCCATAGTAATTGAAAACGTTAGTTAAGGATATTCGTAGTAAATAATTAATTCAGCATGCAAGCAAGTATGCAGCATGCAAGCAAGCAAAGCATGCAGCAAGCAAGCAAGCATGCAGCAAGCAAGCAAGCAAGCATGCAGCAAGCAAGCAAGCAAGCATGCAGCATGCAAGCAAGTATGCAGCATGCAAGCAAGCAAGCAAAGCATGCAGCAAGCAAGCAAGCATGCAGCATGCATGGTTTCTGTCACGGCACCGGCGCTGCGGGGCTCCGGCAGACCCACGCGAGCTTATCGTCGCAGATGGTTTTCGCTCACCACCGCAGCTTCGGCTTTGCCGGCCAGCCTCAGCCGCGGAGGCGAGCTTTTAAACCACCTGCACCTCAGCTCGCGGGCTGCCTCGCCCCTCCGCGCCTACGCGATTTTGAATTACACTCTAGGGGTAGGGCAAACAAGACTGCGTGGAGTCGGTTTTGCACCGATTCGTTTCTGTCACTAACTTTTGTACCACAACTTAATGACTTTTTAATTCAATTTTAGGGTAAAATACTATTTAAAAAAAAAAATAGCAATATGCGTAGTGAAATTATTCTAAACGAATTTCTGCTTTCTTCATAGTCAAATTATGCCAAATAAACATCGTACTTAATAAACATTATGCTTAGCGAAAGTATGCAAAGTAAAATTTTGCCAAAGGTAATGCCTTATAAATTTCTGCTATCTTAAAAGTATGCCATTATAAATTCGGGCATATAAATATTCGACCAAACAATAATTATGCTAACAGAAAATTCTGCCCGAATAATATTCGATCAAAGAAAATTATGCCAAGTGTGTTATGCCAAGTGACTTTCGGAGCAAAAAGTTTCTGCCAGATAGAGGGAACCCGTTTACGACACAGGAGGTCGAAGCTTGGGTGGCTAGAAGCTGCCACTCTCCCGGTAACACTGCGTAGCTCCAAGTATTGTGCGGGCATGTACAATGTAGCGTCGTTCTTATGGCCACACTAAAATTTTCCCGTTTCACGGTAGCACATGATGATTTTCATTAGGTATTTCTGGGGCGTTATTATAACGATACGGCATCATGCAAAATTTCGCACGGCGTGCGCGCGCACAAACTACGATTTTTTTTGGTGAACTGAACTCTCGCGCCGGTCCGGTTCGCGCGTTGTGGCGGGGCGGGGTGGGCGCGGGGTTGCGCGCGCAGTGAGACTCGACAACTAGGCAGGCACGTGTACAATACAATACAGCGGACGCGGCGCATGTATCAGTGTGTTTGTGTAGGGCATGGCGGCAATCCGTTTGTCGGCGTGTTTGACTACTGCCGACAGAGCGAGATGAAATGCGACCGCGTCTCGTGTGGGAGTGCGAGAGGGCATAGTGGCATCCTTATCGGATTCATTGATACACGGAACCTGTGTACCGAACGTACGCAAGCGAGTATTCACTACAGTACGGGGCGTTTTATTTTAATTTGAAATCAAAATGGTTTTTTTCGAAAACTAGCGATTAAGAGTAATATTTTTTTTTTATAAATATAATTCATTTATCTTGTTGAAGTTAGTATGTGTTACCATTTAAGTTTCATCCGTAGCAAAAAAGGACCCATATAAAATTTTAAATTTAAAAGAAATACCTTCTTGTTATGTCATACACCATTAAAGCCCCAGCTGCTCCTCTATAGTATGATCGCGTGACGGCTCTAAACCTTTCCTGTCCTGCTGTATCCCAAATTTGCAATTTTATTTTCTGACCGGCGACTTCAATTATGCGAGTCCCGAATTCAACACCAATAGTGTGCGGACAGTCAGCCATAACTATAAAATAAAACATACAAATAAATCATAACAATAAACTATTGAAGAAAATTCTTAGTGCATAAGTCGTAAGCCAGGTTTTCAGAGGAGATGACTATTTGTGTGTCAATTTCCGAAAGCCAAAAGAGCCCAACTAGATCACTAATAACTTAATTAGCCTTAAGTCTTATTATTAACAGGTCACCATGTGTTTGTTAGAGATGCCTGATGGATGGATAATCAGTGTGAAACACTTTATTCTTTAATTTAAAATCTCAAAAACCAATTGCCAGATACTTCAAAGTTGAAAATAACTTTGCAAAACATTTGATTTCACAAGTCTGCTCTTGAGTTAGTATTTAATCAAGCAACTATAATCATTCATTAGTTAAAAGACAATGATCAGCTGTCAAGATCACTTTGGATCTACAAGACCATATTATAATAACATTACAAAATAGATTTTGAGCAAAGTGATTTAGCATAGAAAACATGTAATGTCTATTTCTTTGATTGGCAAACATTGTTAACAATCTTGACATTGCTTTTTAGCAATAACAACATACTATGGTAATTTATCATAATATATACAACTTTTTAAATCGAATACTATATTTTTTTACCCGTGCTATTATGTTTGAAATAAAATAATACAAAAGTAACAGATATCCTTTTACATATCAACCAACTTAAATCGAGATAGACTGGGCATATGCTCCGTTGTAAATACAAAAAATGGAGCAAACAGGGGACAGTCTGATATTCTTATTATAGTTGATAGAAAGCAATGGAAAGATTTGGAGGAGGCCTGTGTCAAAAGACACACTTCACTAAGGGACATATTACAATATAGTAAAATGTTCTTTTTGTTAGTCAAACTGTAAAAATTTCAGAACTAAGAGCTTTATTATTATGTTTAAAAGTTGTAAAAACATTGTTGACAATGTTTGCAGAACAAAGAAAAACAAGACTTTACATAGAACTTACATTTTTTATCCGTGAATTGGTGTAAAAGACAAGACTTTCCAACACCCATATCTCCAATAATGATGTACTTAAAAATATAAGAATAATTGTATGGTCCGGAAGTCATGATCCTGCAAAAATTTTCATGTAAAATTATTTAAATGAATTTATTCTTCTTATCTTCCATAAACAAAGACTTTCACTTGATAAATAATTGACATTTATGTACTTTAAACTAAAAGTATTATTCATTAATTTCTAAATGCCTATAAACTTAAGTAGTTAATTCTGATAGTTATAAAAATTTTACACTTTAGCTGTGATTAAATAACAGTAACAAGAGAAAAATAAAGTTATATTTTATAGGCTAAAAATACTACAATCCAAAAAAAACCTAAGTTTTAGTACCTATTATGTATTATGTCGTAGTCTTGTTATGTTTCTTTGCCATTTCGGATTCTATAAAAACCGTGGTAATCGTCTGTCGACGCACATACAATCGATTGAAAGTGTAATAAGTACAGAGTAACATTCAAGTCGTACGTACGTAAACGTAACCATACATAGCCTATTCACTAGACAATCAATGCACTGTTCAATGCAGTATTTACAAAATCACAAAGTTTAAGCTTACAATAAAATGCAGCAGGATAATCACGACCTAATTAGAAATACATACTTACGTAGCTTATTATATTGTTTCTATTGCGTAGAACACAACAAAAGATGGTATGGTATCTCTTTATAAAATAAGCGACACTAAGCCAGCATAAAGAGGACGGTGTAAATCTTATATCAAGATATAATAAATTACTGTTAAATTAAGATGTTTCCAGTTTTATATCTTGGATATTATTTATGTTAAATCACGGATTTTCTTTCTTCTACGCTCTGTGCCACAAAGAAAATGTCATCATCAATAAAATCAAACGCCCTGCCATCAAAAAATACTGTCACTGTCAATCAGGTTGTTGTTTTTTCACTTAACCATAGGCAAAGGATTCCGTTATACCTACCTCCCTACACCTTCTTTAATCATTGGACCTGCAGCCTTACCATAAGAAACAATGCAATCGCTAAACCAGTTGGGCTAAGATGTACAACATCGTTAAATTGTCGTTAGACATAAAAAAAAATGTCATCGTGTCTTATTTTATCATTTTTCCTAACATGGCAACCACTTACGATAGAAATACTTCCCACGAGAAGCCTTTATCCACACGACCACAGATTATATACAACATTTCGATGATATTCAATCATTCGTTCAATTTTACTACCGATTTGGCTTAAACACTTAATCCCAAGCACGACTATCGATTTAAAACTAAATTACTTACATCTGTTTTTAACATGACATTGACAGTTTTGACAGCCGAGTTCCTACTCTAGTTGACGATGTCCGATAGCCATCTCGCTCGGTAGCGATGTCATTCTGGCGTGAGTGACAGGGACGGCTAAAGTCGACAATACGGACAACGTCAATCGGAGTAGGGCCTCTATTTTATAAATCAAAGTCAAAGGCGTACCCATTAATATTTTCCAACAAATTGTGTTATTAACTAACAAATGGAAAATAAACAAATATGATCATTTACTTTTAAAACTGTGATGTAATATAGGTACAGATTACTTATCATACATGAAAGCGCACCTGGGTTTTGCTACCTTCCTGACTCCTCAAGGAGCTGCTAAGGTGGAGCAACCAGTAGGATTACCTTAGGCCTATATAGGTTGGACGAACTGGGTCCATATCGCTCAGTAGAGCAGTGAAAAACAGTAAGTATTGAAGCATTTAAGCAGACATGCAACATTTTGTCATAGAGTGTTTTCTTTGGTATTTGAAAATTTGGTAGTAACTAAACCAACTATACCTTCATACTTAGACGTTTAAGTATGCACAAAAAGAAAATACATATTAGTTTATTAAATAATAATATGTGTTAACATTGTATTTCAGGATTTAATTTTGGAAGGTATGCTGGAACAGAACAAAATTGGATTCAAATGTAAGGAAAAGTTTATTTCACAGAATACTTGTAGTAGTACCAACATGCATCACTTTGATAGTAATTGTGAATAATTTTTGATCCCTTCAAGCTTGTGATATGTTAGTAAATATGCAGGTTCTATTGACATGTTCATTTGATTGTTCATAATTATTATGATTTAATTGCTTTCAAAATTTTCCACCTTTAATAGATACCTTGAGTCACCTGTAACAAAATCAAAAGATATCATGAAAAACATAGTATTAAAGAGTATGTATTATTTTTCAGAAAATGTCATCGCAGTCAACGTTGACTTGTAAGAAGCAGTGGAGACTATGGTGATAAGACTTATCGTATTAAAATTTTAAGAAAAGGTTTATCGTTTGTAATATCTTATTATTATTGTATAAAATTACATATTATTGTTTATTTGACTAATGATTTTTCTACTTCAATTAATTTTACTTTTATCCACCTTTATATATAATAAGGTATATAAGTATATGGTACATAGGTAAAAGTAGGCTCCCCATAAGTTATTCAAAAGCAAGTTAGGCGCAGATATTGACTGGAATACTTTTTAGTGCACAAAGCTACATTAAGGAAGTTTACATATCTAAGATATTTTAGTGTGCAAGTTTTTACAATTTATTTCACCGATTTACATACACTTAATATATGCTTCCTACTACTGGTCCTAGACTGTAGACACTGCTTACAGTAGTTTGGGCTTAGCACAGAGAGTGGTGTTGTCCAATTTGCTGTTGTTTTCATGGGTCAAAAGGAGGCAACATAGGTAGACCCTAAGAAACAAAAATAATGATTACCTAACCTATCCTACCTATGTAAAATAACATACATTATAAAAGGTTAGGTTCTGTTTTCAATACAGTATTTTGTAAGTTTATAAAACACAACAATAACAGCTATTCTTTGCTTTTGTGTAGGTGAAAGAGCTCTTTGTGATTAATGATTTCCGTAAGTGTTCCTATAACCCATACCATGACCTCGAAAATTAGCAGACCCGCAACGAGGCACTTCGTTTATCCTGTCACTTTTGTTTTTTGTATACAATTTCATATTATGACACTCCATCTGAAAACAATCTAGTGTCAGTTTGCCCGCCTAAATTATGACTTTTAAGTCAGATAAGCTATCATAAAAAAGTTACCCATCAAGTAGCTTTTTCAAAATTATTATGACTACATCTTGTTTAAGAATTTAATCTTAGGATCTATTTACGAAATGTGTAATGTTAACAATACAATGAATTAACTAATGTGAGATTTTCGGATGCAAAATTGAAGAAATATCTACGAGATGTAAACATTAATCTAATGCAGTCCGATTTCTTGGTTTCTCCGTAGAAGCCTGATGACTGTTTTAAAATACTTTTGATAGTGTCTTCATTGTGTAATAACAGGTAAATTTATGACTCAGGTACGTAAATTGCAATAAAACTATCATATAGGCTACACCTGCATGCAGCATGGGGTTCTAAGATGTGAATATTCATTTTCCCAGGCAGTATTGTACATTAACGTGTATTATGTTCTAAAGTAATTTTATTAAATCACATAAAAATAATCAGTTAACTAAATATGTACACTTAAAAAAAACTTAAAATCTACTTATTCAAAAATGTTACCGTGTCCATGAGGCAAGGAAGCGAGAATGCTGGCACCGTTTCCGCGTTGGATAGCCACACTTAGCCTCTGAGCGAGAAACGAGCCAGCTTTTTTGTTTTCCAGAATTGTATTTAATTTAGGGGCTATTTTCCTAAAAAGTAATTTGGCGTTAGGTCCCCACGGTCCAAAAGTTTCAACGCCAAACGGTGCAAACACATAATCACCTGCAAGAGACTCGTATTTGCGCCGCTTGGCGTTTTCTGTCGACTCAGCGGCAGACCCAGCTTTAAAAGCTGATTCCCTGAGATGAGAAGGGGCCAAGGTATCAACACAAGTTGCGTCCCATACCAAGGCCCGTCCCCGCTCCCAGGGAATGAGCGTGAGGCCATCAGGTCTCCTGCCATCATCACGGACCAACCCACGAGGTTCTAATGTGGAAGGAACGTTAATGCTGGCAAGAGCTCTTCTGATGGCATCATTAAGTGCTGCGTGGCGGGCGAGACGCCTCGCACTTTGCTGGCAACAAAGACTATGAAGACCTAATTTGTCGACCTCTTTGCCGCAGGGACACGTAAATGGTTCACAAACCGGGACCCCGATTCGCAAACCCACACACACCCGGAATGTCTCGCTGTCAAAAAGTGTACCTATATTTTTAGATGGGAGGGCGTGAAGCCAGTGGCCTGATTCCTTACAGGAAACTGCCAAGAGCCTTGCACGATGACAATCACTGACTGAATTTTGAAGCAGGGTATTGAAAGTCTCTCTTGCTAGAGGGGCATCCCAGAGTTTTTGGGTGTGTGTTTCCTTTGGGATGTCTTCTCTAGTACAGAGACTTTGCCAACATTCCTCCGCCTCTCTCAACTCAGTTAGCTGGCGAGGGTGTTTAAAGATTTTGTCTACAAGACCAGCAGTGCTATGAAGAGAGGAGAGAAAAGCGGGGAGGGCAATACTAGAAATTTTGCGAACGCCGATACCACCAAACCGAATAGGAAGCGTTGCTTGTAACCAAGAGTCGTGTTTTAGCTGCAAATTCAGAATTTTTTCAAGATATGTTCTAAGAGTGGTATCAATAAATTCTACAAGATGTAGTTTTTTCCGATTGGACTTGCGCGAAGGTAATATGTAAATTTTGGAACGAAAAGGCAGGATTTTAGAATGGTGTAGGCAATATGAGAGTTTAGATGTTCCAATCTGGGGCTAACAGGGTGAAATGATTCAATTTTTTGTCGAGAAAAGGTTGGATGCTGGCATCTAGAAGAGGAGCTCCTAAAAGGCAAAGTGATTCAGAATTTAGAATTTTGATGTTAGGAGCAAGGACGTTGAATCTTTCAATTATATTTTGACGGGATTCCGCAGAAACATGGTCATTAATATAAAGTTCGCACTTTGAAAGATTGAGCTCCAAACCTATTTTTTTAAATTCTTGAATTATCCGAACGAGGTCTTGATACACAATATCAGCTTTACCTCCGAGAGACCCATCATCAAGATACCAGACGTTAAATTTTGAATTTAAAGACGAAATGATGGGGTGAATGCCTAAACTAAAAAGTGCAGGACCTAATGGGTCACCTTGCTGAACGCCGACGGCAGAATCAATGCAATGGTCAAGATATAATAATTTGGATGGGCAATTGTAGCATTGGAACACAAAAGGATAAATTTGGGAGGTATGGGTATGAGCTTCATTCAGCAAGGCAGATCTATCAATAGAGTTAAAAGCATTCCTCACGTCAACTTTCAGAAATACCTCCGATTCGTTACAGGCGAGAAAATATCGGGCTGCATGAACTGCAGCTTCGCAGCCTCCTCTACTGCCAAAGCCAAGTTGTATGGGCTGAAAAATGTCCTTGAGCGGAGAAAAAATATTACGGCAACCTAATTTCGCCGCTAGGCGTCGAAACGTAGAGCCAATTGCGATTGGGCGTACACCGCCATCTTTTTTTACAAAAGCACAAAGTCTTGCGCCATATAATAGTGGAAGAGAGCTATCAAGGACTTTACCTGACAGGAGGAGGTTGCAAAGCTTCGTGATGTTGGAAAGTAAGGTTCTGCCGGCGTCAGCGGCGGATGCACTAACCAAATCCTTAAGATGTTGAGGAGTGATGCCGTCGATGCCCCCGGCAGAACCAGACGGGAAAGACATAATCGCAGCAAGCGTATCGCTGTCATCAAAAACCTGTAACGGATGAATGTTGTGAGGTGGTGGAATAGGAAAGGTAGGAAAGTCTGGACGTGAGGGATGCTTATTTTGAAGGCTGTCGAGAGTTTCCTGATTACGAGGAGCGAGTGTATCATCAGAGAAAAGGATACGAGCCGCATTCTTCAGATCACCGTCCATCACTTTATTTTCTACTGTGCGGAATAAGTTGTAGGATTTGTTATTATAACGAGGATTAAAAGTGGGAGGGGTTGAATTTTGAATAGTGTTGTCGATAAGAGCGCGAGTTAGAGACTTAGATGAAGTACTGACATGAAGGTAGGTATAGGAAAAAGTAAAAAGATTTTGCCAATTTGATTCAGTGTTCAGAAGACATTTTTCGATGGACGATGAAAGAGATTTAGCAATAGATATTCTCGCTCCCCTAGGAATTCTTTTGACCACTGGAGTTGATTGGTGGAGGTGAGAGATATGCGATTCGAAAGAAGGGTTGGATGTAGATGGAGAATTTGGAAGAGAGGGTAGAGGAAGAGATGTCTGTAACCTGGGATTGCTGTGACATCTTGATATATGGATATTTAGGCCCCTTTTACCTTTAAAGGTTCTGTTTGAGTTACAGATGTGACAGCGATAAAACTCCGGCTGTGAGTGGGAACCGGAAGTTATAAAAACACTCATAAAATTAAATTTAAACCTAGGTAAACAAACAATGAAATTTTGTAGACTAAAAACTTGCCAAAACAACCAATAAAAATTATATGCAAATAGGGAGCGTGTGAATTACTCGTTCCTTACGTTATTTACAATCTTATCTACTAACCTAATTTCGTTTCTAATAAACCAAAACACACAAAATGACAAAAAAAATTTCAGACAGACGATTTCATGTTGCGCTGACACACGCAAGACAGTCCATTTTCATTCCGATAGAAGTTATTCCAATGGTGAAAGAAGTTTTGTATAAAGCGCATATTGGACAAATTGAAGTAACTCCTACTACATATTTAGGTTTTTATGCGAGAACTTTATCCTAACCAGCAGAAATTATTACTGATCAAACTTTCAATCTATCCACAAATTCAATAGTTTATTTATTGCATCTGTACAAATATCTAGTCTTAGGTCTTAGCTAACCTACCAACTTACACATATTTTATCTATGTACTTCATAATGATTTTCTGTATTTAATTTTTCTTGCGACTTTAATGTAGGATTTTATCTACCTAATATACCAAGTTAATAAATTCTTTTTTCCTTTCTTTCTAATGCTGTAGAACTATTTAGGCCTGAAACTGCGTTAAGCGGGGACCCGCGCAGCTTCATATAAAAGTGACACATCGCGGGAAGTCGCGCGGGGAGGCGGGCCCTGCGCCCGCGCGACAGAGCCAGTCTCCCCGCGCATGTCCCCGCGCGGGGGCACGCGCGGGGTTTGCTGACAGGAGCTCAAGCGGGCTAGTTTAGTTCATGGCGCTATGTGTTACGGGCGCGGGCCGTACGCGCTCACAAAATGACTGTCGTTTTGCTAGGTAATAATATATTAAGTTATCCATTGCCACGACAGTACAAGCACACAGTTTAAATTGTACTAGCGACACTGCGTAAGTCGGGTCTCCGCGACGGGGACCGCGGCGTGTCCACACGCGTACTCACGCGACGTGCACCCGCGCGGGCACCCGTTTAACACAGTTTCAGGCCTTAGTCATTATTGAGAATTACTTACATTTAATTTGCCAAGAAAGTTTGAATAGGAGAAAGGCTAAAAAATTTACAATGAAACGCCCACCTAGTTTTTGCTAGGTAATCAGTCGGTAGATAAAGTAACAAAGTATCTCACAAATTGTTGTTTATTTTTTTAGGATAAGAAAAACATTTATGGCACTAAAGAAAAGACATATAACACAACTATAGATTTTCCAGTGACATACAGAAACGTGATTAGATCTTGGGTTTCGCCTGTGAGAGCTCCGGTAGATTCTATAATAATGTCTATTTTCATAATTAATTAAATATAGCTTAATGTTAAACATTCAGTCACTCTTTTTTTATTTTTCCCTCTCAAAATTACTACTATATACGTTCCACATGCGATAGATATACGTTCTTCTCCCTCCTAAACAATTTTTTTATTTTATTTACCTATTCTGGGTCGGCAAAGAAATCAAGACTAAACAGCCACGTCTAATTTAGTTTTACTTGTACAATAGCTCTAGTAAAAACCAGCTAAGTGCGAGTCGGACTCGCGCACGAAGGATGCCGTACGCCGTACCATTATCTTCTTCATCTTATTCACTTTAGAGAATTTATTTTAAGAAATTTGTATTTGATACAAAATTATCCAACACCCAAGTTCTACCAATATTACTGCTAAATTAATAAAGTTATCTTGACCGCTATAGTTTTCCTTTATAGTTTATGAAAAGCACTATCATCATGTTTTTTTTAAATATATTTTTAGCAGCAGTTAAGCTTTTAGAGGGAGGTGGGGACGCGCTACTGGCCCAAAAGCTTGCACTTTAAAGTTTAGTATTTCGTATATGGAGCAATAAATAAAAAAAATGTCGTAGAAACCCCTAAAAAATTTAAAAAGACACACTCACCCCACACGATAGGGTAGATGAAGAAAAAAATCGTTGCCTATTTTTATAACTTATTTATTTTTATGTGCAAAAAAAGTATCTTTTTAGACCTCCTTACTCCACACCCCTTACTTACCTACATCTCATAAATAATTATTATCTGTATCTCTACGTATGACATCTCAACAATAGACATATTTGAATGTATAGCTCCATCTCGCTCTTTCATCCTGTCACCGTGAGGCCTTTTCTTAAAAGCTCATGGTACGAGTTTTAGCCATCCTAAAGCAGGGTGTTTTTCGGATTGTTAGCAGTTTGAAGGATAGTTATTTTGCTGATAGTACGGGCCCTGAAACAAATACTATTGCCACAGACTATACAGGGTGTGGCGTAAATAGTGGTCCAAAGCAAAGGTGTGGATACACTGTACACTGAAGCACCACATACCAGTATTTAAAAAAAAATTATGTACAGGGTTTTCAAAAAAAAAAAATTTTTTTAATTTTTTTAGAAATCGTTACCTTGCCTTACAAATTTGGTTATAATTTCCAAAAATGACGGTTTTTTTCTATCCATTTTTTTTATTATTATTGCTGATCACTTGTACTTAGTACTCCATTCGTTTTTTTTTTTACAAACTGAATTTAATAAAAAAAATTAAGTTTCTTTCAAAATTCAATACATACTGCTAGCAAATCGTTTGACTTTCAATGCTTTTGGTGCAAAAAAATGTACCACACTGTCAGTGCCCATTGTTTAAAAAAAATGCCTATCTTTTGCAGATTCTAAAATGGTGCAACAATAAGTGTTACGACTTACAGGAAAAAAGTTATTGCTTTTCGAAACAAAAAGGAGCCCAATTCAGAAAAACAATTTATTTGAAGTTCAAGGGTTTACAAGGGTTGTAATTTTTTTCTGTGTGGTCCAAAGCAAAGGTGTGGATACACTGTACACTGAAGCACCACATACCAGTATTTAAAAAAAAAATATGTACAGGGTTTTCAGGGTTTTTTTTATTAAATTCAGTTTGTAAAAAAAAAAACCAATGGAGTACTAAGTACAAGTGATCAGCAATACTAATAAAAAAATGGATAAAAAAAACCGTCATTTTTGGAAATTATAACCAAATTTGTAAGGCAAGGTAACGATTTCTAAAAAAATTAAAAAATTTTTTTTTTTTAAAACCCTGTACATAATTATGTACAGGGTTTTCAAAAATTTTTTTTTGAAAACCCTGTACATAATTTTTTTTAAAATACTGGTATGTGGTGCTTCAGTGTACAGTGTATCCACACCTTTGCTTTGGACCACTATTTACGCCACACCCTGTATATTGCGAAACCAAAAGAACAAGAAAAACGATAAAGATATACATGGGACCAAGATGGAAGTGGCGCATTGTCGATGCGCCCAAAGCTATCTGTCATTCCAGTACAGAAGTTGTGTTTTTTTGAGTATTTTTTTTTGTGTTTTCAATCTACGAAAGCATAATGCCGTTATGTGCTGTGCCAGGTTGTTACAATAATGGTATTCATTTATTTCCAAAAGAGCGAGTTTTGAAAAAGAAGTGCGACACAGCTATAAGAAGAAAATTAATTAATTTTAGGTAGTTTACTAGAACTATTTACATTATGATAAGCTTCTGGATCGGGAACATTCATCGTATAACTAGATTGTGAAGCTACGACACCAAAATTCCTGGTATCATCGCAGTTCCGATCGTAAAATTCTAACCTAAAAACAAACATGTACGTGTTTTATTATTTTAGTTATATTTATTAAAAACCTTGTTAAGTAGTTAATTTGTAACACAAATACAACAAAAACAATTTCAACAAGCATTAAATGTAACATTTACAGTAATAAAACTGTATAAACACCCAAATGTTTACCTCGCAATAAGATCGGCTTTTTTACCAGATACTTTCATCCTCGTTTCCGAAGATCGTCTTTTAGTTCAGATAACTTCATTGACAAATACATTGTGATGAAATAACATTAGATAGTCACGAAAAACTGTAAATTAGATACGAAAAAGCCCGACATAAACAATAGCAAAATATTTGACATAGGCGTATCTATGCTAGCGCCATCTGCATCAAGCTTTGCGTGTGGATCCCCATTGACAACATTTCAAAAAAATTACCTGCACTTTCGTTTTTTTTAAACATAACATAAAAAAGAAGACACACGAATTTTTTCTTTTTCATTTCTTTTCATTAGTTCCTCTTTATAGCCTGACCAGGAATATATGGGACCTCGCCATATTGCGGAAAACAACTGGTACTAATTTCTTTTACTGGCAACAGAAACTTCAAATCGTCATTGACATGTCATCAATTGTCATAATGATTAGTGTCAAAGTGGACGCGTAATCTAATTTTCGACCAAGTGCAATTTTTATGTGATAAAAATACCAAGAACTATTCGTTTTCGTAAAAGAAATGTGGTTTAACATGTGTTGTAGTATTTTTCGACTAGAAAGTCTATGTGATCACCACGCTTTCTTTAAATTTATTAATGATATAGTTGTCATCATGAATTTTTGGTACGTCATATTGTGCGTATAGTGATAATTGGCTACTGATGGCTACGGAGAATATTTAATTAACGATTTTTAAAAATGTTTATAATAAACACTTGTTTAAAGTTTTATTTTCTTTAATTCAACCCTACTTGGATGTTTCAAATAAAATAGTTCGTAGAGTTTTTCATGATTCCTTTACATTATTAAAAATTATATATAAATATAATATCACATAAATAATATCATTTCCAAAAACAAGCGATTAATGTTTCCATTACCCGTTAGTGGATTTGCAAAAATAATTGAGTTTTGGTCCATAATTCAAGGCCAATATAACAAAGAGTGACGGAATTTCATAGGTAAAATCAATTTGCGTGTTCTTTTATCGTAGAATCTGTTATCTAATGATAATTAGGCAGCAGGCTTAAAAAATTTACATAAATGTAAACATATAAAAATATATATTTTTATGTTCAGTTGCCAATCTACACTGGTATGATTATACAGAGGGTTGTCATATAAAGTGGATTCAAGGCGCCCTTAATTAAGCAGGCTGATTACCTAACTCTGCTGCTAACAATTCTTGATTGAAATCGTTTGAAATTAATGAAATTTTTCTTTTTGCGTTTATGGATGCACCATTTGACAGTTTCAGTTGCTACCATTGTGACATTACAATTGAAACCGAAATTTGACGTATCGATAGAAATTACTTGTATGAAACACCGATTACGTAAGTTTGTTGCAATCAAACTGACAACATAGATTTGCAACAATTCCTATTGCAATTGAAACAATGCAGACTCTGTTTCTTATCATTGTGCGTTTTTTTTAACTAATCATTCACGTCACGAAGATTATGGTAACTTGTTTTTACATACTTTCAGATTATGGTGCCACAACAAGAGGAGCCGCATTGACTCACGTAAAACAGACAAACCCAATAAAACAGGAGGCTCGAAGGCCAAGGAGGTATTGTTGGAATGCCTGGAGGTGAAGCTAGAGAGTTGTAAGTATTTTTAAGCACTCACTATCTAACGTGCCCTTCACTTTTGTATCAGGGGTTAAAATACAATATGTTATCATCAAGCGTGATCCTTTTAGGGGTAGGCAAAAAGTATAGGGCGTATAATACAAGCCTTTAAATTAAACAACCAATTAGGGTATGGTTCATGGTTTGAACGTGTATATAATATACGATAAATAGGTTGAAAATAATATTTAATTTTCAGCGATCTCCGAGCAGCTGACGAGCCGCCACCTTCTGCTGCTTTAGGTAGTACATATAACTATAATTCCGCTGAAGCTATATATTTTTTTTAGATCGCGATGAAACCTTGCCGGGCTGGGCCTAAGAGCGGCTAATCTCAGTCGAGGGGCGGTTATTGGATGAAATTGCTGACTTGGATGCGGCAAATATGGCCATAGCGTGGTAGGGTGCTGTTGCAAAGTCATCTAAGTACCAGCAGAACGGCCTAAGTGGTGCAGTGGTAATTTTTTAATGATAATAAATTTATTTTAATGTTCACTTCTGTTTTATTTAAAACCTTGATTATGTATGATTGATTACACAAAAGCAAATGATGTTTAATGAGATAATTTCAATCATCGAAACGTAAATAATAAAACAGTGTTTTTGCATTGTAGTTTTTTGTACGCCACCACGATAATTACGATTACCACCGACAAGAGCCTAGCTCTTAAATTTGATGATGACCACGATTATATCGACCTAGTGGTTGACTGGTAGAAAATGCCTTAAGGTGAACGCGCATTGATCCGCGCCGCGTACTACCCGCCGGAATCGCCGAAGTTGCAGGAGCAGCACGCGCTGCACTCGCCTTACGCGCCGCAGTCATCGCATTAAAATCCTTATATGTATCTTATAAAGATGTATAAAATGCGATGACTTCGGCGTGTACGGCGAGTGCGGCGCGGATAAATGCGCGTTCACCTTAAATTGGCCATTTGGACCACTTGTTTGTGCAATATAGAATAAATAAGTTCCAAAGTTAGTACATTTTATGATTTCGTTAAAAAAGAAGAAAAGAACAAATAAATTAGCCTAAAACTACATGTTTCAATGATAAGAAACAGAGTCTGCATTGTTTCAATTGCAATAGGAATTGTTGCAAATCTATGTTGTCAGTTTGATTGCAACAAACTTACATAATCGGTGTTTCATACAAGTAATTTCTATCGATACGTCAATTTTCGGTTTCAATTGCAATGTCACAATGGTAGTAACTGAAACTATCAAATGGTGCATCCATAATCGCAAAAAGAAAAATTTCATTAATTTCAAACGATTTCAATCAAGAATTGTTAGTAACAGAGTTAGGTAATCAGCCTGCTGCAGGCTGATTATGTAACTCTGAATAAAATTCTTTCAATCAATGTTTGATTGCTAACAGAGACAAATTTCTATCGACCAAATGCGATTACGTAAAAATGATTTAGTGAGTTTTGTTCTATTGCTATCGATAAAACACTAGCATGAAGTTGCGCCGAAATGCCGATAATACGATTTATTTCAGAAGTAAGTGTTGCGGTGCAGTGCCATGTAATAAGGAACGTTTTTAATTTACCAATGCTTTACTTTCATTTGATGTTTTGATAGTGTAGTCGTCAGTCCGACAATACAATAAAATACAACAAATTCAAGATTTAAAATCTTGTAAAAAGTGTTAAGTATTGTATATTTGTGCGTTTTTTCAACTAATCATTCACGTCTCGAAGAGTATGGTAACTTGTTTTTACATACTTTGAGATTATGGTGCCGCAACAAGTGGAGCCGCATTGACTCACGTAAAACAGGCAAACCCAATAAAACAGGAGGCCCGGAGGCCCAGGAGGTATTGTTGGAATGCCTGGAGGTGAAGCTAAAGAGTTGTAAGTACTTTTAAGCACTCACTATCTAACGTGCCCTTCACTTTTATATCAGGGGTTAAAATACAATATGTTATCATCAAGCGTGATCCTTTTAGGGGTAGGCAAAAAGTATAGGGCGTATAATACAAGCCTTATAAGTAAACAACCAATTGGGGTATGGTTCATGGTTTGTACGTGTATATATTATACGATAAATAGGTTGAAAATAATATTTAATTTTCAGCGATCTCCGAGCAGCTGACGAGCCGCCACCTTCTGCTACTTTAGGTAGTATAACTATAATTCCGCATTTAAGACCTCGATTATGTAATTTTAATCATCGAAACGTAAATAATAAAACAGTGTTTTTGCATTGTTGTCCTTTGTACGCCACCACGATTATATCGACCTAGTGGTTGACTGGTAGAAAATGCCTTAAGGTAAACGCGCATTGATCCGCGCCGCGTACTACCCGCCGGAATCGCCGATGTCGCAGGAGCCGCACGCGCTGCACTCGCCTTACGCGCCGCAGTCGTCGCATTAAAATCCTTATATGAAATTGTATCTTATAAAGATGTATAAAATGCGATGACTTCGGCTCGTACGGCGAGTGCGGCGCGGATAAATGCGCATTGACCTTAAATTGGCCATTTGGACCACTTGTTTGTGCAATATAGAATAAATAAGTTCCAATAGGTAGTACATTTTAAGATTTCGTTATAAAAGAAGAAAAGAACAAATAAATTAGCCAAAAACTACACGTTTCAATGATAAGAAACAGAGTCTGCATTGTTTCAATTGCAATAGGAATTGTTGCAAATCTATGTTGTCAGTTTGATTGCAACAAACTTACGTAATAGGTGTTTCATACAAGTAATTTCTATCGATACGTCAAATTTCGGTTTCAATTGCAATGTCACAATGGTAGCAACTGAAACTGTCAAATAGTGCATCCATAATCGCAAAAAGAAAAATTTCATCAATTTCAAACGATCAAAATTGTTAGCAACAGAGTTAGGTAATCAGCCTGAAATTATTTTAAAACTCTCCATTCCAAAAGAGCGTTCGTACAAGAGCAAGGAAGTGCAACTTCACGACTTTGCACTTTTTTACAAATAAAAAAAATAACTGACGTCTATTATTTTATTTTATTAATTTTAATTAACGTCTTTGAGTATGGTGGTTAGTATTTTTATCCAAACACGACCTAAGTAACTAAAGCTTATGTTGCGATTTTCCTTGCTTAAATTTTTATGGTTTTTAAAATCAAATTAAATATCAATAAAATGAATAAAGGAACTTTTATGATTTCGTCACCATACTAGATAAACATTTAAATGCACGTAAATATTTAGCAATCCTAAATCTATACTAATATAATAAAGAGGAAAGATTTGTTTGTTTGTTTATTTGCATCAAATAGGCTTCGAAACTACCCGGAACGAATCAAATGAAATTTGGCACAGGGATAGTTTGAGACACTGGGAAGGACATAGGCTACTTTTGGTGGCGATATAAAATCATCAGGGGGGTGAAATGGAGGATGAAAATTTGTATGATTTGTATGGGAAATCCGACTATTGGCGCGGGCGAAGTCGCGGGGAACTGCTAGTATACTATATAAAACTATCGATAAATAGATGGACTTCACTTCTATAGAACAACACTACCATTATCTCACTAATCTCATTATCTCTTGTCTCACTCACTCATCTTAGTGTCAATGTCAAATATCAACGTCAAAATGACAGCTAGCTTTTGTGGATGTTAAAATACTTTTTTAAGTCAGACCAGATAACCAAGCAAAGGCATGTCCGTTTATAATGCCTGTATGATAGTACCTTTCAGTTTATTTCAAATATCTCTGAATTCATAGCGTAATTTTTTTTAAAGTAATTTAAACGTGACAAGAATCGCCAATTCTCGAAATGGTTTTTGACTTTAGTACCATTATATAAATGAGATGTTGTCAATTGCTTAACCAGGATTACATCTTAGAAGACAATATTTATCGGATAAATTTTTTATTCCGTAAAATTCAATTTTCCAACCACCCACTTATTGGCAAACTCATTTGACTCGATTAATAATGTTGACTCATTGAATACTGCAGAAAAACTATTACAATATGTAATATCGTTCGCACACTTTGTAATTTTTGCTTAACTTTTTAATTAAGCCCAAAATTGCAGAGAAAGATTTTCATAAAAGATTTTCACAAATGCGCGACGGCACTTTTTTGAGCTCCTGGATTGAGCTACTGTTCTAAACTAATTAAGTAGAAGAAGGTAGAATGTTATCTCTTATATAGTCGTTTAGGAACAAGTGGTCTTAGAAATTTGAAATAATGTTGATTAAATATAGAAAATCAATCCTATATTAAACCAAAAACTTCGAAAATTGCCTTAAGTTAACTGTGGATTTCTGCTATCTACGATAATATTATTAAACAAAATGTATACCAGAATAATTATTGTCACTTAATGAGGAATAAAGGTGTTATAATTTTTAAGCATGACTTTGTTGTCATACTTCAATATAAGCATTAAACATAACTGCAAAATTACCACAAAATGTAGATGCACCGCGATGCGATGGCAACATCTGAACTGCAAAGCCCTTAAATCTAGTATTAGAAAATTGATCTTCGTTTTTAAAAGTCTTAGCCATGTCGCTAACGGTCCTCTTCTTAAAAGTGTTTATCTTACGCTATGCCAGTCAGTTCTTACTTTATAACGTCAAGGGGTGGCACACACAAAACCACACTACTCAGTTTGTAAATAGCTCAAAAAGCTTTTGTGAAAGTGAGCACATTCCTACCAACCCGCTTCCCCACAATAGAGCTCCTTACTCAATGTGATGTCCTCTCAGTAACGTCAGCTGTTCATTTTACTAACCATTACTAAAAAGCACTCACTAACTACCTTTAACCCTGACCTCATAGCAGAGAAAAGACGCGCAGACATCGTGTGTCCTTCTGAACTATTCAATATTCTGAAATATTCAATACACACCCAAAATTCTTTTGTTTTATCGGAAGTTTCCTGTACAAAAGAATAAATAAGTATCTTTGTATTTATCCCCTGAACAAAAATACGTGCAAGCAAACATTGCAAGAAAACCTGTTAAAAGTAATTACCTAATCATACGTCACTACGAGGGTCAAACTGAAAGTTCTTAGAAAATCAAAAACTGATTACATTAGCCAGTTATTAGTTTTATTATATCTTTTCAAAATATTGTCCATTGACGTCAATACACCGCTGCATGCGATGGAACCACTGGGAAAAGCACTTTGCCCACTCGTCCTTAGGGGTCTCTTCAATGGCATCGCGATACGCAGCCACCGCTTCTTCAGCATTCATAAACCGCTTTCCTTTAAGTTTTTCTTTAATTTTTGGAAATAAATAAAAATCACAAGGCGCGAGGTCGGGGCTATACGGCGGGTGACCCAGTAATTCAACGTTTGATGTCGCCAAATAGTCGATCGTTCGCTTGGCGGTGTGCGACGAGGCGTTGTCGTGGTGAAGGAGGATCCTACTGCGAGGTCGTTTCTCTCGAACTTTTTCCAAGACAAGTGGCAAACAATTGGTAGTGTACCATTCTGCAGAAACTGTTTTTTGATCCTCTAACACAATTGTTGCGAAATGACCTATCCTTCCAAAGAACGAGGCCACCATTTTTTTTCCCGCACTTCGATCTCTCTTCACTTTAGTTGGCAACTCCTCCAAAGGAAACACCCACTGAGCAGATTGTCTTTTGGTTTCAGGATCATAACAGTAAATCCAGCTTTCGTCACCTGTTAGTATGTCGAACACAGCATTTGAGTCACCTCCGTTAAATCTTTCAATCATTTTACGGCACCAATCCACACGATGGAGTTTTTGAGCCTTAGTCAAATTATGAGGTATCCACCGGGCGCAAAGCTTCCTGACCGCTAAATGTTCGTGGAGGATTTTGTGCACTTGACTCATACCGATGCCTAAGCTTGTCCGAATCTGCTGATAGGTCACTCTTTTGTCAGTCTCTATCATACGCCGCACAACACAGATGTTATTTTCAGTCGTCGCCGTAGAAGGCCGTCCCTCACGTACATCATCAGTGAGATTAGTGCGACCACGTTTAAACTCATTAAACCAGTTGTAAACAGTCGCACGAGATGGGGCTTCATCGTGAAAGGCCAATCGTAGTCTATCATAACTTTCTTGTTGACTTAAATGACATCGAAAGTCATAAAAAATCATTGCACGAAAATTTTCTCGTGTTAAATTCATTTTGACGTGACACAGACAATTTTCAATTTGCCGCCAAGTCGTAAAACAAATGACAAATGAATGAAATATATACTTAGTAATATTGGCAAAGAGTTCTATTTTCAAATTTTAGAATATTTTTTTTATTATATTGTTTATAAGTGGCCAGTTCTAAGAACTTTCAGTTTGACCCTCGTAGAAATAAGCAGATCAGCAAATTGTTTTAATGTAATAAAACTATTAAACTTTAACTTATTTTTAGCAATTTTTATCGAAAGAAATGAATTTTTAATCAAAAATAAAGGCCAAATAATTAAAATTTAATATGGTAAATTTCGTAATTTATTATTTTCATGTATACATGATGTTGTTTTTGAAGATGTTGCAATCGAAGGACTACTTAGATTTTTTGTGTAAAGAACTGCTAAAAAGTATCTTCTTAACATTGTAACCCAATGTTAAGAAGATACTTTTTAGCAGTGTCAGCAAAACTTTGGCGGTACATTTACAGAAAAAGTTAAACTAGAAAATATCAGTCTAATAATTTACACATAATGAGCCTATAGCGCAATATACCAAAGGACTTGTCCATTAATGGTTTTCTGTAATATACCTATTGAAACAACTAAACAACTTAATTCATGTCCTCTACATGCAAAATCACACTGGAATCTAGTGTTGACAGGTGTAACTGCTCATTTGATTTTATTCATATTGATCCTATTATGGTAGTTAAAACTTTTAAAGAACTAAAACAGAAAAAAACTGAGGATATATGGGGCATATCAACTGACACAATAAAACCCATCATACCTCTCGTAGCACATATATTTAATGAATATATTGATCAAGATGAATTTCCCACTTTAATGAAATATAGTAAGATTATACCTTTATTTAAGTCAGGAGAGAAAAGTGACCCGAGTAACTTTAGGCCGATTTCCATACTACCTGCATTTAGCAAATTTTTGAAAAACTCATATTTAACCAACTGCTCTCCCATTTTAAACTTAACAATTTACTGCACAAGAGACAGAGCCCGTACTATCAGCAAAATAACTATCCTTCGAATTGCTAACAACCCGATAAACATCCTGCTTTAGGATGGCTACAACTCGTACCATGAGCTTTTAAGAAAAGGCCTCACGGTGACAGGATGAAAGATAGAGATGGAGCTATACATTGATATATGTCTACAATATTTTTTCTATTTATTGCTCTATTTACGAAATATTAAACTTTAAAGTGCGCGTCCCCCCCCCCCCCTCCTCCCGCTAAAAGCTTAACTGCTGGCCTAAAAAATAAAATGAAAAATCATGATGATAGTGCATTTCATAAACTTTAAAGGAAAACTATAGCGGTTAAGATAACTCTATTAGTTTAGCAGTAATATTGGTAGAACTTGGGTGCTGAATAATGTTTTACCAATTACAAAATTCTTACAAATTCTTTAAAGTCACTAAGATGAAGTAGATAATGGTACGGAACTCTTCGTGCGCGAGTCCGACTCGCACTTGGCCGGTTTTTACTAGAGCTATTGAACAAAAAGAAGAAAAGTAGAACTAAATTAGTCGTGGCTGTTTATTCTTGATTTCTTTGCCGACCTAGAAGGTGGATGAAAAAAATATATTTAGGAGGGAGAAGAACGTATCTATCTCATGTGAAACGTATAGTAGTAATTTTGACAGGAAAAATTAAAAAACGGTAATTTAAAAAACTAAAAAACCCGACTGCGTTTCTGTGTAATTGGAAATTAAAACAAGAAAGAGAAAACCCTAAAACAAGAAAGAGGTCATACCCGGGTTAAATTGGTACCCATATTAAACATTGTAGCAGTCAGGACCCATTCTAGAAATGGACCTACCTCTATATTACATTGCAGATTACTCCAATCTTCTGACGCGACGGCTGACTTTCTAACATGGGTCCCGACTGCTACAATTTTTAATATGCGTACCAATTTAACACAGAAACGCAGTCGGCCAAAATTATTATATTTTTAAAACGGTCTCTTTACTAGCTTTCATTTGATACCCATATTGCTATGCTAAGGAAAAAAACAATCCCCCCTCCCCCCTTCCATTTGCAGGCGCCATTTAAAAAATGTATATAGCCTATGTCATTTTCACAATTTTGACAAATTCAACGACACCGCATGTGTCAAAAATTGTCCAGCGGTTTGGGCTGTAGGGCGTGCCAAACAATTATACATACATACATACTTACATACATACATACATACTCTCGAAAAACATAACCCTCCTTCCGCAGTCGGGTAAAAAGGCTGACTGAATGTTTAAGCTATATTTAATTATGAAAATAAAAATAGACAATATCACAGAATCTTCCGAACTCTCACAGGCGAAACTCAAGATCTTCACACGTTTCTGTATCTCAATGGAAATCTTTAGTTGTGTTATATGTGTTTTCTTCAGTGCAATATAAGTTTTCTTATCCTGAAAAAATATACAACAATTTGGTAGATGCTTTGTTAATTTACCTACCTACTGATTACCTTGCAAAAACTAGGTAGGTGTGTTTCTTGTTAATTTTTTAGCCTTCCTCTAATAAAAACTTTCTTGACATATTTAATGTAGGTAAATAATTTTCAATAGTGCAACCAATACATACAATACATTCTACTTGGAAACAGTATATACTTTGCTGGTTTTTCATGCAATAAAATAGTTCTAAAGCATTAGGAAGAAAGGAAAAAAGATTTATTAACTTGGTACATACATTAGGTAGATAAAATCCTACACTAAAGTCGTAAGAAGAATTAAATACATAAAATTATTATGAAGTATCTAAATATGTGTAGGTAGGTAGGTTAGCAAAGACTAGATATGTGTACTGCAATAACTTATTGCAATAAATACCTAAACTATTGAATTTGTGGATAGATTGAAAGTTTGATCAGTAATAATCTCTGCTCGTTGGGACAAAGTTCTTGCATAAAGAAAATAGGTACCTAGTTACTGCCTAGAAAAATGAATATTCACATCTTAAAACCTAAGGCTGCAGGTGTAGCCTATATGATGGTTTTATTGCAATTTACGTACAGATCTGCGTTATAATTTTACCTGTAATTACACAGTGAAGTCACTTTATCAAAAATAATTTTAAAATAGCCGAGCTTCAGGCTTCTACGGAGAAATCAAGAAATCGGACTTCACTAGATTAATGTTCACATCTCGTAGATATTTCTTCAATGCATTCAAAAATCTCACATTAGTTAATTCGTTGTATTGTTAACATTTCACATTTCGTAAATGAATCCTAAAATTACTTAACTTATGAAACAAGATTTAATCATAACAATTTTGAAAAAACTACTCGATGGGTAACTTTTTTATGATAGCTTATCTGACATTTAAGGCGGGCAAACAGACACTAGATTGATTTTAGATGGAGTGTCATAGTAGGAAATTGCATACAAAAAAAAAGGTGACAGGATAAACGAACTTCCTCGCTGCGGGCCTGCTAATTTTCGGGGTCAAGGTACGAATTATAGGAACTATCCTGGTTTAGCGATTGCATTGTTTCTGATGGTAAGGTTCGAGTTTGGTTTCTCTAAAGGTAGGTACAACTGATTCTGGGGTGGCACTTGTCAAACACATTTTAGATGCTTATGAAGATAAACATGATGCGATAGGTGTATTCTGTGATTTATCGAAGGCGTTTGATTGTGTTGACCACAAAACACTAATTATTAAGCTAGAGCATTACGGTGTGTCAAATAATGCATTAAAATTGTTAAAATCTTACCTCTCAGGCAGATTGCAAACAGTTAATGTTAATGGTACTAACTCCTCTGGTGCCCCTCTTCAAATGGGAGTGCCCCAGGGCTCAATTTTGGGACCGTTGCTATTTCTGATCTATATTAATGACCTTCCTTTCTATTCCAAAGACTCCTGTGAGATTGTTCTGTTTGCTGATTATACTTCTTTAATCTTCAAATCAAAAAGAGGCGAAGAAATATTTGACGATGTAAACAGGGCTCTCTCTAAGGTGTTCAATTGGTTTACAAGCAACAGCTTGCTTCTCAATACAAGAAAAATCAAATGTGTTAAATTCACCATGCCCAACGTGAAGCAAGGTAGCACAGAAATT
Organism: Pyrausta nigrata; assembly: GCA_949316185.1. Classification (NCBI taxonomy): domain Eukaryota; kingdom Metazoa; phylum Arthropoda; class Insecta; order Lepidoptera; family Crambidae; genus Pyrausta; species Pyrausta nigrata. The sequence goes on from OX438938.1 coordinate 11,943,818, forward strand.
TTACTAAATGGTGAGAAACTAGATCTATTTAACTCTACTGTGTTTCTGGGCATTACATTGGATTCGAGGTTGCAATGGGGACCACATGTTTGACACTCTGGCTGGGAGACTTGCTTCAGCTACCTTTGCGGTTAGAAAATAAGACATCTTACTGACGTTGAAACGGCAAGGCTTGTTTATTTTAGTAACTTTCACAGTATTATGTCTTATGGTCTTCTCTTGTGGGGTTCTGCTGCGGACATCAATACCATCTTTATCTTACAGAAAAGAGCCATTTGTGCCATTTACAAACTGAGTCCGCGCGAATCCCTGAGCGAACTCTTTAAGGAAATTAATATACTTACTGTGGCCTCTAAATACATTTTTGATAATATCATGTAGGTACGTACGCAAAAATTTAGATCTTTTCACGAAAAAGTGATTTTCATTCTTTATTTTTGTTTCTTGTAGAAACAAAAACAAACTTGTCGTTCCAGACTTAAGATTGGCCAAAACAATTAATTCATTTTTGGGAAATTGTATTACATTTTTTAACAATATACCACACAATATTGTCGAACTACCTATTAATAGGTTTAAGTCGCATGTCAAAACTACCCTCATGTCTAAAGGGTATGATAAAATTCAAGACTATCTTGATGACGAGAATGTATGGACAGTCCAGCCTGCACCAAACTGATGTACCTACCTTTTTATTGTATGTAGGCTCCACTCCCATACTATCGCATCATCACATTCGTTCGTCACCAGCACGCCTCCTTCATAGTCACACACATCCATACTCTTCAGTTGACAGCGCTGTCACTCGGGAAAAATCAATGATTCGGACAAGACTTTCGGTGCCGGTAGCTTTGTAATTTCTGCCAAATATTTTTGCTTCGGTTATTCTGTGCGCGTGTGTAAAAATTGTGTACCTACTTGACTTTATCTCTGTTCTTTGTTTTCCACTGATTCTTCTATTGCTCCTTCTTTAAATCGGCGTGTATATACTGGACGTTTGTAGATATTACTGTACAGTCGACCAAATTGAATCATGACCCACCTTATGGTCATTTTTCTACTGTCATTCTATACAAGTAAGTTGAAATTCGCTTGAACATACATTTCCTAGAAACGAACGTGTCATCATTTTATTAGACACTGACAGTCACTGACAAGGCAATGGTCGCTATCTGTACGAATAAGTTTGTATGAAAATCGGCGAGAACTTCATTTCATGTGGGTAAGGGTTGCAATGCAACACACAAGTAGGTAGGTAGATATTCGGGATTCGGCACGGCCGGGCGCCAAGTCTGTATTGGAAACCAGTTTCTTTTATAAAAGTTCCACTGGAACTTGTGTTTGCCATGATGAAATAAAACAGTATACTTAGTTAAAGAAAATAATATTTATTTTAAGTATATATTTAACAAGTGGCATTAAATTGGTAAAGTGAAAAGTAACCCGATTAGACGACAAATGTCACTTCCCCAATCCAAACACCACAAATTTTCATCTGGGGACCTAGACGGCCATGGAATAAGAGTGAATGCATCTTCATGCTGGGTAAACCAATTCGAGACAATTCTGGCAGTATGCACTGGACAGTTATCATGAACGAAGGAGACTACTGGCACTTCTTCACGCAAGTAAACTGTTCGCAAAGTCGGTAACATTGATTCTTCCATTAAATTGACATAGTTTATAGCGTTATGACGAGGAGAAATTTGAACAAGTTTTCCGACACTTCCGGCATCCATCCAGGCACACGGCATGTTAGCTGAAATTCAGCTGGATAATTGGTTGGGCACAACGTGATCCTCTGTCCTATCGCGTGTTATCGTAACGCCACGAAGTTAAGCGACCATGTTGAGACGAGCGAAATGATTTCTCGTCTGTAAATATGTTATCCGTAATAGTGTTGCATTTCCGTTCTCTTCCGTTCCGTTCTTGATTCGACGAACGCCATGATTATGTCGTCGTCTGTCTTCGAGGGTACCCTCTTTAGCATGCCGGCTGATCCAGGTTCTGACTGTGTTCCGACTTATTCTCTGTTTGTTTTGCCAAATTGGCCATTATAAGATTTGTTTGTAGATATTGACTTAGGTTTTTATAAAATTTCTGACTTACTAGTAGGTATACTTGACATTTGACACACGACGTTTTTTACTTTTTAAATTATAATACATTTTTCTTCGTAGTGAAAAGAGTTTGGATTATGGACTTATTTTAAATTCATATTAAGACTGGTTTATCTAAAACATGTCTAGTGCAGCTATAATAAAGGTTAAAGTTGCATAAATCCCTGACCCGTTATGACGCATTTTTATTCATATTTAAAACGTACTATGTGCAACATGCATGACAGCGAAGAAAACCTTACTACATTTATAAATGCAAAGGAATAATCGGCAAAGTGGGTCAAGATTCAATTTGCTCGACTGTACATAAATTCTGTACAAACTAAAGAAGACTTTTCCTTATTCTCTACATCACCACCTCCTTTACCGCCAAACTGGCGACCCCTTTGCCAAATTGGTGACCTCCTCCGAGCACACCTAAGGAAGATCATGGAAATTATATCGAACAGCATACAGGGTGTCATGGCATCACAACCGCAACCAACGGCTACGCCAATGCATGTTGTTCCGGCGGCACCTCACGTCTCTTCGGCGAGCACACCTGTCAGCACTATTGAGGACGTGATGGCTGAACAAAGCGCTGAACTCACGCGGCTGATACACCAACTCACGAAAGACACAGAGAGGAACTCTCGCACTCCACAGCGCTACGACAACGACACCCGCAGTCGCTCCAGAAGCCGTTCGCAGTCGAGCTTCCGGAAGCATCCTACCTGCTGGTATCACGGCAAGTTCGGCGAGCATGCGAAGCATTGCATCAAGCCCTGCGACTACCGGCCGGGAAATGCATCCGGCAGTCAGTGAACGCGACCAACAATGATTGCCCATCTACCGCAACTGGTCGCCTCTTCGTGACGGACCGCAAGTCGAAGGTGCAGTTTTTGGTCGACACTGGCAGCGACCTCTGTGTCTTCCCTCGGTCGGCGCTCCGGGATCGGCGTAGTTGCACGGACTACAAGCTAACTGCTGCTAACGGTACCGAAATATCTACCTACGGTTTTGTTCACTTGAATTTAGATTTTGGTTTACGTCGCGACTTCACATGGCGTTTTGTTGTACGTAACCAAGGCTATCATTGGCGTTGACTTTTTGAATTTTTACCATCTCATGGTCGACTGTCGTAACAAACGACTAATCGATCATTCCACTTCACTGTCAACCATTGCCATGCCTGTAGTAGTAGACAGTAGCATTTCATCGGTCCGAGTTCCAGCTGGCGTTGGTCGTTTTCACCGCGTTTTGGATGAATTTCCTGAAATTACTCGACCAGCTGGTACTCACCGTAGCATCCCTCATAACACCGTCCATCACATCCGCAATACCCCAGGCCCTCCAGTTGTCGCAGCACCCCGTCATCTCGCACCCGACAAACTCAAAATCGCTGAGCAGGAGTTCCGGTCTATGCTGGCTGATGGAACTGCTCGACCCTCGGAAAGCCACTGGTCCTCGCCACTTCATTTAGCTCTGGCTGATGGAACTGCTCGACCCTCGGAAAGCCACTGGTCCTCGCCACTTCATTTAGCTCCGAAGAAGGACAACGGTTGGCGTCCGTGTGGCGATTATCGCATGCTGAATGCCCGCACAGTGCCTGACAGGTATCCGATTCGGCACATTCACGACTTTGCCCACAGCCTAGCTGGCTGCAAGGTCTTCAGCACCCTAGACCTTGTCAAAGCATACAATCAGATACCTGTCAGCCCTGAGGACATTCCGAAAACTGCGATCACCACACCGTTCGGAATGTTCGAGTTTCCATACATGACCTTCGGACTACGGAATGCAGGCTAGACTTTCCAAAGGTTTGTGGATGAATTGACTCGTGGTCTCGACTTTGTCTATACGTACTTGGATGATTTTCTGGTATTTTCACGTGATGAGGTCCAGCACGAAGACCACCTGCGCCAAATCTTTACCAGGCTCAAGGAGTACGGCATGTTGCTGAACACAGCCAAGTGCGTTCTCGGGGCTAAGCTAGGTAACTTTCTTAGGTTACACCATCTCCGAGAGTGGAAACCGACCACTCGACTCCAGAGTGCAGACCATTAAGGAGTTCCCGACCCCAACAAACGTGGGTCATCTGAGAGCGTTCTTGGGCATGCTCAACTTTTATAGGAGATTTCTCCTTAACGCTGCCCAAATTCAGGCTCCCTTACACGCACTGCTGACTGGTGTGGTCAAGAAAAATCAACCCATTTCTCTAGCTGGGGACACTTTAGCTGCATTTGTGGCTTGTAAGGAGAGCTTGTGCAACGCAGCCTTACTAGCGCATCCGGACTGCTCAGCAACGCTCGCCTTAGTAACCGACGCTTCAGATACGGTAATCGGCGCTGTACTACAGCAACTGAAGGACGGTGCATGGCAACCTTTAGGGTTCTTCTCACGCAAGCTAAGTCCTTCCCAGGTTAAGTACTCGCCTTATGATAGGGAACTACTCGCCATTTACGAGGCGATAAAATATTTTCGGCACATGGTGGAAGCCCGTCATTTTATTATTTACACTGACCACAAGCCGATCAGTTTTGCATTCCATGAACGGAAGAAAAACTGTTCGCCCAGGCAGTTTCGACACTTGGACTTTATTGCCCAGTTTACCACTGACATTCGGCATATCTCTGGCAAGAACAACGTTGTGGCCGATGCGTTATCCCGCATCGAAGAGCTGCAAGCGCCGGTAAGCCTCACCGAATTAGCCGAACTTTTACAACTTCTCGAGGATGGTTCTTCATTGCGCCTTGAAAAACTTCTAATTCCTGGAAGTCGGGTTCACCTGTACTGCGACGTCAGTAAACCGACCTCCATGCCTTTTGTACCCAAAATCTGTCGCAAACAGGTATTCGACAGTTTGCATTCACTTAGCCATCCTGGCCCGAATGCCTCTGCCAAGTTAGTTGCCGAACGCTTTGTTTGGCCTGGCATCAGGAAAGATTGCAGGGAATGGGCACGCGATTGTATTGCTTGTCAGCGAGCTAAGGTCACTCGACATGTCTCAGCTCCACTACAGTCGTTTAACTTGCCCAGGTCTCGATTCCAGCAGATCCATATCGATCTTATTGGTCCCCTGCCTGTTTCACAAGGCTATCGGTACTGCCTTACTGCAGTAGACCGGTTCACTCGGTGGCCTGAAGCCGTACCGATAGCGGATATCACAGCTGAAACAGTAGCAAAAGCCCTGCTGTCGACATGGATTGCTCGATTCGGCTGTCCTTCGGTCATTACAACCGACCGCGGCCGACAGTTCGAGTCTGCTCTTTTTCAGTGGCTGACGAAACTAGCCGGTTTCGAGCATAAGCGCACAACGGCATACCATCCGGACTGCAACGGGTTAGTGGAGCGTTTTCACCGCCAGCTCTAGGCCGCGATCGTCTGTCACGCCAATGACAGGTGGAGCGAATCGTTGCCTTGGGTCTTGCTTGGCATTTGATCTTCCTTCAAGGACGACCTCTAAGCAGCTTCTGCCGAGTTGGTCTATGGTGAGCCCCTAAGACTACCGGGGAGTTCTTCCAAGACACTTCGGACGGCTCTACTACCGATCCGACAGAATTTTCTGCCCGGCTAAGAAGTTTCGCCAGCAGACTTCGACCTACTCCAGCTTCGCACCACGATAAGCCCAAAGTTTTTATCTTTAAGGATTTGGCCACGTGTGATCACGTCTTCCTCCGTGTCGACGCATTACGTGGTTCCCTCCAAGCTGCGTATACTGGGCCTCACAAGGTGATCGAGCGTGGTGAAAAGGTTTTTAAAATCATCGTTAACGTTAAAGAAGTCACGGTATCGACAGACCGACTTAAACCAGCCTACATACTGTCTGACTGCGCCGGAAAACCTAGTGATCCAGAACCCAGGAATGAATACGTCACTTGTTCTGGGCGTCGGGTGAGGTTCTTATCGCCCTGGCGGTCTCTGGAGGGGGGTGGTGTAGGCTCCACTCCCATACTATCGCATCATCACATTCGTTCGTCACCTGCACGCCTCCTTCATAGTCACACACATCCATACTCTTCAGTTTCGCTACGCACCTTATTGCACATTAACCATAAAACCAAATTAAAACATTCAAAACGTTATGTGAAGTGACAGTGCGGTCATTCGGGAAAAATCAATGATTCGGACAAGACTTTCGGTGCCGGTAGCTTTGTAATTTCTGCTAAATATTTTTGCTTCGGTTATTCTGTGCGCGTGTGTAAAAATTGTGTACCTACTTGACTCTATCTCTGTTTTTTGTTTTCCACTGATTCTTCTATTGCTCCTTCTTTAAATCGGCGTGTATATACTGGACGTTTGTAGATATTACTGTACATAAATTCTGTACAAACTAAAGAAGACTTTTCCTTATTCTCTACATTACCACCACCTTTACCGCCAAACTGACGACCCCTTCGCCAAATGTATTTATTTTCACTTTTTTATGGCAGCTAGTGGTGACTGAGTTTGTTCCGGTGCTTCTGTTCAGCACTTGCCTGATTGTCTGTGTTTTGTCTCGAAGCACTAGTAGGGCCGAAAAGATAAGGAGACATGTTTGGGCTCCCTAAGGGCCAATATTATACTGATTTTAAAATTTTTGACGTTCATAAGTGGCATTTTCTGTCCTAAATTGAATAAATTATATTTGACTTTGACTTTGACTTCTATTAAGCGTCAATATTTCTAACCAGAATAAACTAAATATAATATGAAAGAGTTCACAAAAACTAGCCATTCTGCATAATTAGTATATTTTTAAGGCCTCCGATTTAGAGAAAAAAATATTTTTTTTTCTCTTTGACTGTACATAAACCGCACCTTCGCCTATACCAATTAACGCATGTAAAAAAAATTGACAGCAAAATTGACATTCCATTGACAGTGTACCTATTATACAGGATGCCCCAGAAACAATGGATAAACCTTAACTGTCGATAGGTTTCGTCAAGATCTCTCTAATCTTAAATTTTGACTTTTGTAAAAATATCTCGGTTTTCAAAATGAGATAAGTTTTTTTTTTAAAATGCTACTTTCGGTTGGTTTTTAATGTGCCATTTTTACAAATCCTGACTTTTTCTAATTTAGTTTTATTTAATTTATAAAAGAATAGATCAGCTATCAATAACAATGGCTAAAATTGAGCTAGCTTATCACAAAGTGCTTAAAAAAACAAATGTTCCAAAAAAAGTCATAAAGAGATAAAGAAAACATAAGCTTAATATTCCTTTTCGGAAACTAGAATAACTAAGCATTTTTTTAAGATAATGGGCACGATGAGCGCCATACATTTTATTTACATGGTAGTTGACCAAACATGAAGAAAAATAATTTCATGTTTTTTTTTTGGAACAATTGTTTTTGAAGCACTTCGTGATAAGCTAGCTCAATTTTAGCCATTGTTATTGATAGCTGATCTATTCTTTTAGAAATTAAATAAAACTGAATTAGAAAAAGTCAGGATTTGTAAAAATGGCACAATAAAAACCAACCGAAAGTGGCGTTTTTAAAAAAAAAACTATCAATTATCTTGAAAACCGAGATATTTTTACAAAAGTCAAAATTTGAGATTAGAGAGACGAAACCTATCGACAGAAAGGTTTATCCATTGTTTCTGGGACACCCTTTATAATCTGTGGTAGTACCTACCTAGTAGTATTTATCCACCAGTGGAAAGGCAATGGTTAATAGCCATACAGCCAGGAAATACAAGTAAGTGATCAATGGATGATGCCTCATTCATTACAAAACATATTTTTTCACAAAAATGGAGGCGTTTAAAATTCTGATTTCTATGGTTACGTGTTTAATATTTTTGTAGCTTACAAATAAATATAGGTTATTGGTGGTGGTTTGTGATATCTTGGAATAAAAAATCAGCCTCCATACAAAAAGAGGACAAGTCCTTTCATTCGATTCGGTGTAATAGTTTTTATAACAGAGAGGTTTTGCGTCAAAAACATTTAAATTTCGGTTTTTTTTAAAATGTCAAACATTCTAAACCATAACTTTTCGCTTAACTAAAGTATATTTTAAACGATAACTTATGATGCTCTCAAGCTGAAAAAAATCTTTGGACCACTGTAAACGGGCCAACCTGTATATGATAAATCAATGGTTTTTCCTTTTAATATTCCCGTTTCCTTTTTTTACATGAAAATAGCATTGCACAAGCCGTGTAAGCCAAAAATCCAACAAAAAAAAACAATACTGTCATTCATCATTTATTTTTGACAGTATTCAGAAAGAAGTAAAGAAGAAGAAAATTTTTATGTAATCTCGAGTTAATTCTTTCTTGAATTCAAAAACATGAGTCTTTTTTCTGTTAGGTGTATGCAATCTAAAGTGCTTTTAAATACGTACAAATTTGCACCACCTTGCATAAATCGCTGTGTTTCAAGCAAAATAGAAGATATTTCCACTCACACAGGCCAAGTAAAATCAATTTATTTTGAGACTCGCTGACGGATTCATAGTTTTTTTTAAATATTTCGTATAATAGCTCCACACTTAATAATATATTTTTTTTATATCATTGCAAAATAATTGATTTATCTTATTCTTTCAGAAATGGGATTCAAATGATTACAGATTGGTTAGGTTTACTAATGCTCCCAAGCAAGTTAATCAAAATTGGGCAATAAACTTGATAGCTGAAGTTCCTCCTAGAGAAGTAACAGAACGGATTGTTTGGTGCGATGGCGGTAGTGGACCAGAAGGGCATCCAAGAGTCTACATAAATCTGGTGAGTGTTCATTCTACACAATATTTCTAGGTAGCGCAAGTTTCTTTTCATGTAAATTTTTCAATATCATAGCATTGGAAACTTTGCTTTGGGTACAGTTTTACACTATCTTAGAGTTTGGCTTGTGTTTGGTATTGTTTGAGGGATAATTTTTGGGAAACTTTCTACATCCTTTCCATGTCTCATACTGTCTTTTTACCTTTCATCTAAGCATACATCCGGCTGTCTGAGCCAGAGTCCTAGAGAGATCTTGCATATCTAGGCTGATAACAAATCGTAGGTGATGGCAATATACCAAGGTTTCATAGTTTGTGTTACTTTAGTTTCTTTGAAAATTGAAAATAATCCTGGCGCAGACATCCAGAAATTCACCTTTGTAGACACTTGGGATCTCAACTTCCAGAGGGTTCAAGAGCCTCGTCTATATAATAAGTATAGTGACACATTATGTAATGATTTTCGAGATATCTTGAAAAACGGTTGTCTGAACCACCTTGTTTTTCTCAACATTTCACGAAATATCACATTTTGGACTAATCTTTATGAATTATACTAATGTGATGCATTATATGATGGCTCTCAACCAGATTTAAACCACGAAACCCATGCATTTAGGAGCTATTCTAAAAAGATTGATGGTTCAGATGGCCGGATGCTGGCTGTTTGAGCCAGACAATTCTACTACTTCTAGGTGTTCTACATAGCTGGAATATCATTTAATCCTTAGTGACGGCGATGGTGAATACAAATTTCGTTATGTGACGGCTCTATGTGCCAGCAAGCAAAAGTTATGAGCGTTTCAATTATTTTCCATACAATGATTCATTAGGGTAACCACACTTTGCTCTTTTTATAGGAATACAAATACCAATATAGTGAAAAATGCCTCGGTTTCACAAAAGCTGATTGCCTTGTTATTTATGAGACGAAACTGAAGGTAGAGGCCTCAGAGTCTACCATCTCCGACCTGCGTTCCAAATTATTATCTTTAAAACAGTGATTCGGTAAGTAGGTCACCCATGGCCTCTGACGTCAACGCGCATAGTCGAGGTGCGCAAAACGCATCGGTCAACATTACAGAGTCGTCGGCAGCTGTTGCTGACCGCGATGCGCCGCCGCTCCCTGTCGCCCGCCCTGCGCCCACAGGGCCGATGAAAAGCGCTGACACGAGCGCCCTGACTGCTGCCTACGCAGCCGCCGCTGCCATGCCACCTCGGCAGCCTAATACATCAGGGAACATAAGAAGTTGACACCAACTCCGTGTCAACCGAAGGACCGGTGCGACGAGCAAGGCTTCACGAAAGTGGAAAGAAAGAAGAGGAAGCCCGCCAGCCATAACCACCATGGCACCGCATCGACTGGACCCGAACACCCGCTGCGTCCCGAAATACGCTCGACGCAGCTGTATGTCCCGATGTCACTGGTCGACGAAGGTAGAGGAGGTCGTCGACTATGTTCGAAGAAAGTCCAACTTCACCCTGAGGGTCGAACGGTTGGAATCTAGCCACAAAGTGAATTTTAGTTCGTTCGTGGTGACACTACCAACCCATCATGTGGCGACCTTCATGAAGAAGGACTTCTGACAGCAGGGAGTCGTGTTTTGGAGATTCCGGGGACCACTGCCAGCCGACACCGCGCGCGTCTTATCTAGTCGCTTGTGTAGTTAGTTAAATAGTGTTTTATTAGTTTTTATATTTCATATGTAGGTTAGTCTGTAAGGTATTTATCCTATGGGCCTGTATTACTTTGTAGTCTGTAGCCTGAAATAAATAAATATTATTATTATTATTAAATACGTATTTACGTAGGTAACTAGTTCACCGAAAAAGGAAAATGTATGAATTATTACTTTTTTGGTTTAGTATGACTGTTTGGAAATAACCGCTAATTTCAGTTAGATACTAGACTAGAGTATAATCTTACTCAGATTAATTGTACAACTCGTCCTACATGCCTCCGTCCCATTTGGGACAAGATGCAGAAAATTTATATCTTTATTCGACTAGTCGTCCCTCATTTCATTTTGGATGGAAAATTTGAATAATTCATCAACACGTCCCACATGCCTACGGCTGACTTGACGAGATGCAGGAAATGATGAAATCTTACATTTTCCGCTACTCGTCCTCTGTTTCTTTTTGCATAGTACACACAAGTAGAACAGCTTTTATTACGTATGGAATAAAGGCGGTCACAAGGCAGACCTCTTTCACCCCATGTATTTGAGCGCGCTATTCACCTACGCGCCACTGTATTGGCCACGACAGAAATTCAGTAGGTTGCCCGCAGCAAAGCGAGCGCGCGAACGGGTTTTCCCAGCCAAGAAAGATGTCCCGTATTCATGTGCAGTAGATGGTTGTAAAACATCAAAATCTGAGAAGTAAGTAAAGAAATCTCCTTTTTTCTCACTACAGTTAATGAAGAATTTTTTTTTAACTTCGACATTTGCTTTAAGTGACAAAATACTTAGTTGAAAATAGTTTTTATGAAAGAGCTATTTAGGTATTAAGTAAGTGTCAAATTTTTATGTTGTAGTATCACAGAATAAATACTAGTAGGTAGGTACTCTATGTACAGAAGCATGACTTCGCAATAGTATTTACAGTAATGTCTACTGAATGACCAGCTCCAGCACCTTTTCGTTAGACACCTACCAAGATCCATTGCAAGCGAATTTAATTTTTATTTTCTGGATAACGATTTACAATACACTTAACATATTTAGGGACGTCATATCATGCGGCGCGCTAGGGTTGACTGCCAAAAAGAAGATTCTCGGTCTTGTCACAAGGTCTTGTCAAACGTGTTTAGTCGTTGAGAAAATGGAATTGACTCGAGAAAATTTAAGAGCGATGATTTATTATGACTTTCGAAGTGGTCTAATTCAAAAACAGTGAGTTGACCGGATGATTTCTGCATTTGGTAATGAAGCCCCATCCGAAACCACAATTTATCGCTGGTTTGCTGAATTTCAACGTGGACTTGTCAAGCTCAGTGATGATTCAAGGTCGTCGAAAAACTGCAGTCACCCAAGAAAACGTTGATGCTGTGCGTAAGCTGATTGAGGAAGATCGACATGTGACATACCGCGAAATTCAGGCAACTTTAGACATTGGCATGAGTCAAATACAAATATTCTTACATGAACAATTAGGTTAAAAAATTTGTTTTCCCGATGGATACCGCATTCGCTCTGTGAGCAAAAAGCTGTTAGCGTTACTTGGTGCGTCAGAACTCTCGGAAGATTCCACGCAGGATCCTCAAATGCTACAACATCGTATCAGGTGACGAATCTTGGATATACGCGTACGAACCCGAAACAAAAAAACAGTCACGAGTTTGGGTGTTTGAAAATGAGTTAAAGCCAACAAAAATTGTTCATTCACGGAGTGTTGCAAAAAAAATGGTGGCCACGTTTATCTTCAAAACCGGCCATGTTGCGACTATTTCTCTTCAGGGACAAAGAACGGTTATTGCAGAATGGTATACTAGCATTCGTTTGCCACAGGTCTTTCTGAACTCCGTAAAGAGAACTGCAACCGCCGCATCATCCTCCATCACGACAATGCCAGTTCTCACACCGCGCACAAAACAAAAGTGTTTTTAGAGCAAGAAAACATAGAATTATTAGACCATCCGCCGTACAGCCCCGACCTAAGCCGTAATGATTTCTATACTTTCCCCAAAATAAAGAATAAATTGCGTGGTCAGAGATTTTCATCACCTGAAGAAGCTGTGGACGCCTACAAAACGGCCATTTTGGAGACCCAAACTTCCAAATGGAATGGTTGCTTTAATGATTGGTTCCGTCGTGGGGGAAAATTTGTCAAATTTCGCGGAGAATACTTTGAAAAGCAATAAAAACATTTTTAAATAGTAATGTCGTGTCACTTCCTTGATTCCCGAAATTTTCAGTGCCGCCCTCGTATAACGAATTAGGCTAAAAACGGTTTTTAGTTTCTGTACACTCGGAAGCTAGTGAACTACGAAAACAGCCTTTATTACATAGGAAACAGAGGCGGTCTTAAGGTCAAAGTAGGGAAGTCTGACGTGTCATGTGGTGTACTTACTTGTACACCGCATGTCAGACTATTCCTGTTGACCTTGAGGCCGCTTCTATACCCTACGTTATAAAAGCTACTTTTGAAGTTTAAATGTCTAATGTACTGTCTTAAAAACCTTAACGTGCTTACGACTGTACTTAACTAGGTTATCTTATTAACTTTATTTTGTAATTTTAGACAACTGTGTAGTAGGTTAAAACCTACTGGCTACCTTGGCTAAGAAAGCGTTAAATAACTAGTAATTTTGGTTGGAACCCTTGTTCTTTAAACCACCAATAAAGAACTTAATACGTGAGACACTCAGAAAGTTGTGCGACACAAAAAAAAATAGTTTTACAGGTACATATATTTTTATTAAATCTTTTCAAAGTACTCTCCACCAGCCTATATACAAAGATTCATGCGTCTGAACCAGTTTTCAAAACACTTTTTTCAGTCTGCCGCAGACACCTCGTTTACAGCCTGCTCGAACGCAGCCAGCGCATCTTCCGGCGACGAAAATTGTATCCCCTTGAGCAGATTTTTTTATTTTTGCAAATAAAAAGAAGTCACACGATGCTAGATCAGGGCTTTAAGGAGGGCGATCCAAGAGTTTGACTGGCGTGCTGTCTAGGAAGTCCCTCGTTTTGAGCGCGGTGTGTGCAGGCGCATTGTCGTGGTGGAGCAGTAGTCCGCGTAGCCCAGTGTTTGGTCGCTTGTTGCTCACAACAGAGAAAACATCTGGTAAACATTTGGTAGTATACCCAGAAGCGTAGCGTGCTTTGGCGGGGCCTTGTATAAACATTTGTTTGGGGGCCCTTAGGAAAAGAAAAAAAAATGTTTGCATAAAATTGAAAGAAATATTTATTCATTATTGTCACTTTTTCTAAAATTTTTACTAGCAATTAAAATTAAATATACACTCTCCTTGCCTTTTTTTCGGCAAACTGATTTATTAAATCATTTATAGCTGATGATAATTTTTGCTTACGCACGTTGGAGGCCCCCATGGCGCGGGGGGCCCGTATAATTGATACGGCAGATACGGCGGTAGCTACGCCCCTGAGTATACCATTCGGCGTTGATGCTTCTTTGATCTCGTATGGGAATTGAAACCAAATGGCCATTCAAATTAAAAAAGCTGGCGATCAAAATCTTCCCCCCGCTCCGAGATCGCTTCACTTTGGTAGGCGTTGGTTCATTTTGAAACACCCAAACTGTCGTAATGCGCTTGGTTTCTGGATCGTATTGATAAATCCAGGGCTCATCACCTATAACGATGTCGTAAACACCCCGAGACGAGTCTGCTTCAAACTTGTTCAGCGTATCACGGCACCATTCCACTCGGACCTGCTTCTGAGCGTCGGTGAGGTAGTGCGGCACCCAGCGGCATTTGCGGTCACCTCCGAAGCGGAAGTAGTGCCGGCTATGGCGATATCCATAGCATCACTTGCCTGTCGCTGACCAGCATGAGGGTTGGCGCCATCACACCCCCTTTGCACTAAGTCTTCCGATCGGGGTTCGGAGAGACATCTCCCAGCAGGATAGGTCAACCCCTGCTGAGGCAAAGCGGCACTATGAGTCTTGAACGGCTCCATAGTGCCTCACCCCTGCTTCCTCCAGGTAGTTTGTATTAATGCGGGGTTTTAGCAAGCCTTACGAGGGTGGACTCCTTCCCGCATTACAAATTACCTATCATTGGAAGAATCTGTAGCAAATATACTACACACACGTAAAGTTTGGTGAAATTCTGGATTTTCCGAAAATATTAATAAATTCATATCTCCGAAAGTCCGCAAGATTTGCAATCGATTTTTTTTGTGTTAGTAGTCCATATCGATACCTCTGGGCTCAAAGGTCGTAAAAGACAAAAGGCTACTTTACAGGAGAAGCAAAAAACCATTTTTTTAAACTTCAATTGAGTATAACTTTTTTGTTTCTTGAGCTATGTTTTCGATACCAAGGTACAAAGTTCTTAGAATTTCATGTATTTTTCGAATGTGTGTACCACAATTGACCTACTGCTATAGTTAAGGAGATAAATTTCCTTTACGCCCTTGAAATTAACATAAAATGTCCTTTACACCCCTTGAATTTTCGTTATTTTTTTAAAGTAAGAGTGTAAGTCTATTTTCACATACATATCTGTATAAAATTAGGGCATTGAAGGACAAGCTTTACATACTTTTAGGTGGTAAATAATAAATATAGTATGAAATAAATAATAAATTTTGATATTTTTAGTGGATTATTCAGCTTTACTTGTGACTTCTGTATATTATTTAATAAATAATGTGCTACGATTTTATTTCCAAGAAATTACAGGCAAAAAAAACCTTTATAACAAACAGGTTCTTTTAGACCTGTTTGTTATGTAAACCAAAAGTTAAAAATAAAAGTGATGAATCTAAAGTTAAATTATGATATACGAGTAATTAGCTATAAACATGTGCTTCATTTTTTTCTTACGAACATAACTTTTAGATTTGGTTAGTTTAGGAGATAATGTTCATTTTATATTTTTACCAACTACAGTCTACAGAAGACTGCGCTGCGTCTTACGTACAGCTGATCTTTTTGGACATCTCTGGTGACTTTGACAACGCGTGGTGGCCAATAATCTTGTTAAAGGCCAAACAGGCGGGAGTCCCGACTAACATCTACAGAATCTTGGCCAGTGTTTCCGCGTCGACTTGGGGCGTTAAGTTCACGGCCCTTAAGATCCTGTATTCAGGGACTTATGTAGCGTCTTTAATATGCGCCGTATGGTACCGACGCTCGTCGTTATTTATCGTCAGAATAGCGTTGCTTAGCAGGCAGAGGTCGGCGCTTATTTTGCTTACAAAAGCTTACAGAACGTGCAGTTCCGCGGCACTTCCGGTGCTCGCAGGAACTCTATGCCGATCTGGATGTTGCTCGTGCAGTACAAGTTGAGAAAGAGAGAATCCAGCTGGCCCCCAGGGAGCGCTGGAATTGAAACTCCGCATCAGAGAGGAGGTGGCCGCCACTTGAGTGAACCACTTGAGTCAACCGCCACAGAGTTGTTAAGTTTCTTTTTTTCGATGTTTCTATTTTTATTTCTGATATATAAATTCTAGAAAAATCTTTAAATTGCATTTTTGCAAAAACTATAATAGCTAGCCTTGCGGGAGTTTTTGTCTGGCATTTGTAACGTGTTTCTTCATACGATAAGCTAATAAAAATAAGCTGTCACAAAATGAGGTCAAAAAATATACTGTGCATCGCCGTCACTAAGGATTAAATGATATTCCAGCTACGTAGAACACTTGGAAGTAGTAGAACTGGCTGGCTCAGACAGCCAGCATCAGGCCGTCTGAACCATCTATCTTTTTAGAATAGCTCCTAAACGCGTGGGTTTTGGTGGTTTAAATCTGGTTGAGTGCCGTCACATACCTAACGCGTTACATTAGTATAATCCATGAGGATTAGTCCAAAATGTGATATTTCGTGAAATATTGAGAAAAACAAGTTGGTTCAGACGACCGGATATCAGGCTGTCTGACCACACGTTTTTCAAGATATCTCGAAAACTGTTGCACCAAAATGGATGAAACTACTTTAGATGTCGTCACATAATGCGTACCTATACTTTTTATAAAAAACGGGGCTCTGAAACTCTCTGGAAGTTAAGATCCAGAGTGTCCAAAAAGGTGAATTTCTGGCTGAGCCAGGTTTTTTTCAATTTTCAAAGAAACTATTGCGTCACAAATGATGAAACCTTGGTATATTGCCGTCACCTACGATTCGTTATCAGCCTAGATATGCAAGATCTCTGTAGGACTCTGGCTCAGACGGCCGTATGTACACTCATCTAACACATTTATTATGATTTTAGTTGGTACATAAGAATTCTACATGTATAAGTATTATTGATTTTATTGCAGGACAAACCTGGCGACCACTCTTGTGGATATTGTGGACTCCGTTTTGTCAAAAAAGATGGTCATTAAATTAGAACTGTTGTCAGCAGTCCCCAAGATTGCAGTTAATGTAGATTCCTACTTGAGTAAAATATAGAAGATGTAAAGTGTTATTTTTTACCCTGTCCTATGAAATTGGGTCCTCAAAATGTTTTTATCATCTGGCTCTATGACATCCAACTCTGGGATTCTGCCTGTGAATCCAACATTAACATAGTGCAAAGAGCCCAAAATGGTATCCTCAAGCAACTGACAAACGCTGCCTGGTTTATAAGGAATACGGTTACATGACCTCTTAGATGTTAAAACGGTCAAGGAGGAAATTAAAATCAATTCCGCCAAGTACAAAAAGCGACTATCCATTCATCCCAATAAATTGGCAACCAAACTCATAACGGACTATTGCGAGAGCAGACTAAAAAGGCGCATTATCCTGAATCTCGACAGCCTCCAATAAACAGAGGCATTGCATGGCTGGAGAGCTGCTTCCACATATTGGGGATCTGCCTCGACATACGAATGGACTTCATCACATCTGCTCATAGTCGCCTGACTGGTCTCATGATAATAAAACCCAAAAAAAAACGTGCGCTGTGCCATTTTTTTTTTTGAATTGTATAAAACAAACAGTTAATTTTTTTTTAAACACGTGTTCATTATTTTTTTTTGTTTATTTTAGTTCAAAGTATCATTACAAACTAATTTAACCTAAAATAAAGTGCATTTAAAAAAACCTATATAGGTGACTGGCGCGCGGAAACTGCTTTGCTCATATTAAGATAATTTTCTAATTTCATCTAGCGACATATTAAGTTACCTAAGGCAGCTGTTGTTGTCGTGCGTCAAGTAACAAATATCATAATGCCCGGTTGTGTGCTATAACCGTTAAAATGGACAAAAAAGTAACTTATCACGCGTAAGTAACATCAATAACGTACCTACGTTATTTTTAAATTATTACCAAATAACACAAAACCTTTAGTAGTGAACATGTCATAAATCATAGATCAATCATGTGCAGAAGCGAATTCAGCGCGTCAAGTAATGGAGACTAACAGCTGTTGGTGTCGTGCGTCAAGTAAAAATATATCAAAATGCCCGGTTGTGTGCATAAAAAGTTAAAATGGACAAAGAAGTAACTTATCACGCGTAAGTAACATCAGTAACGTACCTATGTTATTTTTAAATTATCTATACATATAATAAAACAGTAAAACCAATGCGTCTGTAGATTGAGTATTTTTACCAAAAACTAATTTAGGGTGATTTTAAAATAGTAACAGTTTGGCGAAGGGGTCGGCCCCTACAATATTACATAAAAAATATCACTGTCTTTTACGCCCCAACAATATTACAGTCAGGCGCATCAATAGGTATACTTCATTCGATTTAAGACCTTATTAGGATGGAATAAAAACTTATTTGTATACATTTCATTGCTTGTGACTGCATAAAATAAGATCACTGTCCTTTGACAGAAGATAGTTTTGAAGTAAATAGTTTTCATACAGTTTTAATACAAAAAAGTTCCATTGTAACTGACATAGGTACATCCTTGTTTCCACTTGACCTTTATTTAAGTTACCTCGGTTGAAAAGATCATTAAATGATATTTCGTAGGTAAGAAGAAGCACTTTTTTCTGTTGAAAAAACAACAGAAAAAAGTGCTTCTTCTTACCTACCACCCACCGACCACTTGGCATTTACTAATAATAATAATAATAAAATCTTTATTCAAGTGAGATTGTCTGTGTCTTGTCTCGAAGCGCTAGTAGGGCCCAAAAGATAAGGAGACATGTTCTGCCCCATATGGGCCATAATTGATTGATATTTTGACGTTCATAAGTGGCATTTTGTGTCCTAAATTGAATAAAGAATTTTTGACTTTTGACTTTTGACTTTTGAGTGACCAAGACTCAATTTGTTAGTAACAATAATTAAACTTAAACAACTAAGGTTAGTAAGTAAGATATCTATACATATAATAAAACTGTAAAACCGATGCGTCTGTACATTGAGTATTTTTACCAAAAACTAATTGAGGGTGATGTTAAAATAGTAACAGAATAGGAATCTACAACTTTTAATTTTTTTGTCTGTTTGTCTGTATGTCTGTTTGTACACGCTAATCTCCGGAACTACTTAACGGATTTGAATTAAACTTTTTTCATTGTGTAGCTATTGAGTCTGGGGAAATACTAGGCTATAACTTATTTTAAAGATCGAAGTATATGACGTGGAACCTTAGCAGTACACAAACTAAGAAAGATATGAAAGCAGCGCCTTAAGAAAAGTTATTCAGCGTGATGAGCATTTTCTATTGACGTACACAAATTGAAGGTCTGGAGCAACTGATATGGAACTCCAGCAGCTCGGCTCAACTGAGATATAAATAGAGCGCCTTAGGGAACATTGTTCAGCGTGATGAGCATTTTCTATTGACGCATACAAATAGCAGGTCTGGAGCAACTGATATGCTTAATTACTTAAGACTGATTTTCAAACTCCTAAGGTAATCCTACTGTCTCGAAGTTACGATCTGGTGACGCAAACCTGGAGAAATCGAGAGAATCCTTCAGATTTTATAGGCATAAATACCATATATGCTACAGCATTCATTTAGGTATTTAAGCGTTTACATTCAGGAGTCAAAATTTGATGGTGCTGACCTCAACGCTAAGTAGTTCGTGGATACTTTCACCACAGATAGTTTGTCGAAATTTTGTTGAATTACTGTATTCTTATTAAATTGGCACTATTTTTTATACTACTTATCACTAACTAACGGAAATTGAACTACGAGTAGGTATAAGAATAGTCTTACTTACTTTACGTTATAGGATAAAGGTTAGGAAGGCCTTTGCCCTGCAGTGGGACACGACAGGCTCCTAATAATAATAATAACTATACGATAGTAGTAACTTACAAACCGACCTTTGAGTAGGCTAGGGACACAATAAATAAATTGCATTCATCTATTACGGTAGGGAGGTTTGAGTCTTGACTTTTTTCTGAACACTAAAACTAACGTTACCTATATTTTTTTACAAACGAATAAAACTGCTTTCAATAAAGTAAACTAAAAAGTAAAAACAAATAGACTTTTACTAAGAAAAATACGACAAAATTTAGTTTCGGAGTAGGTGTCACTGCCATGCGAAATTTTCTTACCAGAAGATGATGCGAGGTGATAGTAACCTATCTAAAAAAGAGTGCCTATTGACCTTGATTTTCCATACTCTCTTCTCCTTACGACATGGTAGAGAGATCTTGATAGCTGGATGGCGACAGAAGTATAAAATATTTTGTATTGTTAGCAATCGCGGTGTCAGCCAGCAGAGGTGCCGAGGCGCGGGCGGAACCGTCTGTGCCGGGCAGAGCTGGCTGAGACTCCTTATGTGGAAGACGTGTGTGTGATACCTATGTAAATCGTGCTATTGGTGGATCAATTACACAAAGTATGGACGAATTCTAGTTTCATTTATCATCGATATCCATTATCGATAACACAGCGGTGGGATATTTCCCAAAATAGACTCAAATCAAGTACCTACCAAAGTGAACTTAAGTGGCAGTGATACTCGCATGACAACGGATGGACTAAAAAAACACTAGTGACAATGTTGGGCTCGTGATAAATCTGTGAAGCGAAAGTGCTCGAATTGGAGTTGGTGGTCGCGTCGTGTTCATTTTAAGATCACGGAAGAAGTGCAGCGCAGGTTGTGCTGGTTGATTCAGAAAGCCAAGAATACGATAACCAACTGGATGAAAATAAGTGAACCTACACCGCCACACATCATTATGTGCGGCGCTTTATTTGTCGCGAATACAGTGTTGGTCGGCGAGGAATTGTGGATAAAAGTTCACGGTGGTCGCAGTAGCTTGTTTCTTCACGAATCGGTATTATGAATTACGCTCCTGGTATTGACGCTGGTTTTGTTCCAAGTAAGGTAGGTTGTTACGTAACGGAGTGGATAAAGCGGCTTCTTGTATTGTGAGCAAAAGAAGGAAGCTGTATCGAACAACGCAAACCATAGAGTGAATGGCGGATCTATGCAAAGATCAAACGTCTAGGCGTCAAGTTGGCCGAGCGGCAGCAAATAGATTTCATGCTGGATAACGTAGCTGAAAAAAATATCAGTATTGGAAGGTTGTGCAAGCATACTTGAAACAATGACGCAAATTTTGCACAGGTTGATGGGTTCGACGCGTAATCGTGCGTGCCCGGATGGATAACGCCATACCGCAAGCGTTAGAGTAACGATAACAAATCTGGCAACGGGAATAAAACAAAGACGGCTTGTTACAAGTACGACAAATGCGGCTAGAAGATTTGAATGTAAGATGACGCCAAATACTACTACGCGTCAGGTTATCGCGAATTTGAGCTCCGCTAATGAAAACAAAGAACCAGCATGAAAACATTGCCATGGGTTTGGGCACACTATTGACGAATGCTATAAGAAGCTAAAAACTGTCAACTTGTGCGCAAATAAGGTTACTTGTTAGTGGGGCGAGATATATAATGAATCCTCGAATACTAAAAGTAGCTAACAAAGAAAGGGTTTAAATAAGTTAGGAATAACCTGGTGAGATTAAATACGTTAACGCAGCGGATACAACAACTAGTTGTGTGACATCAAAGCTGGTGCTATGTCTAAAGGTGGACTTACAGATTTTGAGGATCTGTTATCTCAATCCCATATTGGCATCGTGTATCTACTTCACTAAATGACATTGGTTGCTCACACGAACAACAACTTTTGAGGAAACTTTTAAAGGATGATCCAGTTATTTATGAGCCCTCACTGATGACCTCATATTGAACGAGAGATTGTGTTATTGTTAAAATGATTACTGAGTGCATGGAAGCTGGTGTACTTTGAAGTGAATTAGTAAAATGAGGTCAGTTGTATTTGAAGCGAGAAGAAAGTATCGTGTGATGCAGGCTTTGGCTAGAGGTTTAAGTAATAATAATCCGGTTCAATCTTAGATTTAACGAAAAGGTGACTCCGAAAACGATTATAGAAAGATGTGGGTACTAAAGTCGTACCCAAGGATGGCAGACATGCATTGAGTTTTATGAGTAACGGCAGAGAAGATATTAGACTCGTATGCGGAAAAAAATCGAATGGAAATTCGATTTGGTGTGAAGTCAAGTAAACGTCAGCAATAAAGAACATCTGGTGACATGGTGGTATTGGAAATAGCATCCTAGTTATACTGAAATGCAAGGCAGCGAAATATTACAAGACAGAAATACAAACAATTGTCACGAAAACTAAATAATAACACTCGGTAGTTGTTCCGGACTTGACGGTGCGTTATACGAAGCATTGGCATAGTTACAAGTTCAAGTTCACTCGTCACATACTGGCGGCGGAGAAACAAAGAGCCCTTGTTATTAGGTGCGGCGAGGCTGGAAAGAAGATTTAATTGTAAGTTGAAACTTAGTTGGCTGGACACGTCACATGACTACTAGGCATAAGGAGATCGGGGCCCCTAACATAAACAATGGGTCGGTTCTATGAAAACATTACCATCGCTACGGTGGCTGACATACCGGTGAATGTTTGAAGACAAAGAAAAGCTCTCAATAAAGTTTAAATAAAACTGAAGACGATTATAATCGTGTTTTGGCAATTGCAATTATTATGACGGTGCAATGCAACTGTAAAGGAATGTCTGGCTTGGATGCTGGTGGATCGTTAATAATATTACGATTACGATTATGATATCGGTTGAGTACTTACTTGTGGATGCTGGTTGGTGTACATTGAGACCATTTTGATAACGACATCGGCTGATAAAATACAAACAAGCAAATCTTGGAAAGGTGCCGGCGGATAAACTGAAAACTGATCAACCTGGCCAAGCATGGCGTAATATTGATCATGTGTGATGAAAACTGGCGCTATGTTATCAGCAGAATTCAATCTGTGTGGAAATCAGAGTGAGTTTTTCCGGTTGAAAAACGATGCTACTATCGTGGAAGAGCGGAACTTACTAACAGAAAGTCGGTATTGTTTTACTGCTAGAGCGGTGGCTGAAAGATTCCATGATTATCCGAAAAGCCAAAGAGCATTTTTGCTAATAGGCAGGCAGAGCGTCTCAATGGGAGGTGAACGCTATTTTCGGGGAGAATCCAAATTGGATTAGTGAGATGTTCAAATTGACACAGCAGTTAAAAATGATATTATTCAGTCAATGAGCTATGGCAGAACTCAAAATGAGTTAATGTTTGGCTACAAGTCAACGATGCTGTGTGGTTGTGGAAAGTTATCTCACGTTTGATTAGTGACATCAGGCTGTTATTATTTTGATTGGTAGATCAGTCAGGCTGTTGGCAATTCCGATTGCACAATCAGGCTGTTATAATTTTGATTGTCTAGACCAGGTTGTTATGATTCTGATTTGTTAGATCAGGTTGTTGTTGGTTCTGATTGTCTAGATCAGGCTGTTCAGATTCTGATTGGTTAGATCAGCTAGTAATGATTCTGATTGATTAGAAAGTCCGACTAAGAAGGTCGGGTGGTTATGACAACTTGATTGGTCAGGTAGTTATGATTCTGACTTGATTGGTCAGGTTGTTATGATTCTGACTTGATTGGTCAGGTAGTTATGATTCTTGTTAGCGACGAGAAAACTTAGTTTTAAGTATTTGTTTCTTACGTTTACGCGAATTGTTGAACTCATTAAAACACAATTTTACGGATTACTTCGCGATTTATTTACATTTTATTTTAAACCTGACGTTTCGAACACTTTACAGCGATCGTGGTCACAGGGAGACTAAGGTATTATTTGTCATTACAAAGTTTTGAAAAATTTTAACTACCGTCACTCAATAATATTAATTTACGTTCCTATTTACGCAGAAAGAGCTAACCGTGTCTTGAGATCTTGCAGTGCTAGGTGTTGCTTTGGTTTTTGCTAGAATAGGATCCCATGCCGGTGGAACTTTCCAACCATCTTCTCTATTGAAATTTGGATGTTTTCTAATTTCAATGGCTTCACGTAGCATTAGAGGAATAAAACGCCGTTCTTTTGCAAGTATTTTAGGTTGGTCAAAACGAATGAAGTGGTTGGGTTTGTCTAAGGCATGTTCACACACTGCAGATTTCATGTTCCGTCTATTGACAACGTAAACTTTGTAATGACAAATAATACCTTAGTCTCCCTGTGACCACGATCGCTGTAAAGTGTTCGAAACGTCAGGTTTAAAATAAAATGTAAATAAATCGCGAAGTAATCCGTAAAATTGTGTTTTAATTTAGTTTTAAGTAGCTTTATAAAAAGAAAATTATGATTTGTTAACTTAGTTAGGAAGGCATCTATTTGATAATGTGAAATGATTAGGTTTAAAAAATGTTTCATGCTTTGTACATAGAACAAGTTTTCTAAGTCAGTTAGGAAAATATCGGGATAAAACATATCTTCTAGTCCATTTACACATATATAGCTATTTCCTTCACACATCTTCTTGAAAATGGTGGAAAATTCGAGATACGGATAGGGAGGGGATGAAAGTGCTGGAAATCCCAGAAAGAAAATTCTAGAACGTGAAAGGCTGATATTTTTTGTCCCTTTCCCGCACGAAAGGTCCCTTGCAAGCGGCAATACCGTAAAGAAAGCCGTTTCAGTTTTTTAGCTATAACTTCTAAACTAATTAGAATATTGTAATGATTTAAGTGCTATTAGATAGCTAAAATAATGACTCAACTTAGAAAAATAAGTTTCGGTAAGAATATTAACTGCCACCCAGGAAAACTAACGAAATACTGATTTCCTCGCATTAGAAGGAGATAGCATGATCCGAGGGAGGGAGAAAGAATCCCGGAACCATATAAATATGGAAAAGGTTTTTCCGGATGGCAAGTTTTAGTTCTAAAAAGCTCTCAGAATACTTCTGAAGAGAAGAAAGTGAACAGTGAATACCAGTGCAATAGTAGTGACAATAAGTGCCATAGTAGTAAATAACAGCTTTGTAAGTGCAATAGTGAGTGAATAAAGTCTGCAAGTACATGGTGCAATAGTGTTTCAATCAGGACCCTATAGTTAGTGCCCAGTACATCCAGTTAGGCAGCTTCAGACCGGCCAGCACACCACCTACCCAAATACAGTCCACTACCGGGGACCGCACTGGATTAACCGACCTGCCGCACCCCGACAACACGCCTACCATTTTCAATTCTGATTAGATAGGTTGACAGGTTCTTATTCTGACTAGGGAGGTCAGGTAGTTCTTCTGACTGGTTTGGTCAGGTAGTTCTGACTGGCTAGGTCAGATTGTTGATTGTTGCTCTGACTATGGGTGTGTCAGACAAATCTGAGTAGTGCCATCAGGCGCGTACATTTTTGACCAAAGAGGTCAGATTGACAGGTCTCTGGCTAATTAATATAGGCTGATATTTCTCTGGCTAAAAGTCAGGCAGGCTATGTTTGCAAAATCAGGCTACAGTATTTCTGACAATAAAGTCAGGCTGGTGTTAGAGGATGGTAATCCCCTCTATCACGGTTGTTTAGTTTCAGGTATTCAAAGCTTCGAGGACGAAGCTGGGGTCAGTATGGCCGTGTTAGCAATCGCGGTGTCAGCAGAGGTGCCGAGGCGCGGGCGGAACCGTCCTGTGCCGGGCAGAGCTGTCTGAGACTCCTTATGTGGAAGACGTGTATGTGATACCTATGTAAATCGTGCTATTGGTGGATCAATTACACAAAGTATGGACGAATTCTAGTTTCATTTATCATCGATATCCATTATCGATAACAGTATCATAGAGTCCACGCGTACGAAGTCGCGGGCAACAGCTAGTTTTAATAAAAGACTTGATAGTCACTGCCCCTGACTCTGTGCACTAGCGAAGCCCATTTTTTGCGCATTGTGGCAAAAAAACAGTTGGCATGTGCCTCTGCAAACATGCCTGAGGCACTGCAAAAGCGAGGCAGGCTCAACAGCACCCTGAACGCATTATGATAATTACCCCGGCTCTAGCATCGTCCTCACATTCCATGTGCCAACTTTACAAGGATTTCGCTGGATGACGACCGAATCAGCCTTGCTTCTGACCCTGCCGGACTCGGACCGCCACGGCATATTACATCGTGGAAGCCCGTTATCAAGAACTACTTTATCATTGTTGTCCATATTCATAAAAACTCTAAATTAGGGAAGATAGTGTGGTGGTTTCCCTCTTGCCTTCCACACCGCAGTTTAAGAACCGGTTTATCCCGCCTCTTAATATCCAGTCAAAAGCCCTCCGTGATACTTTATCTTCGGCCTTTTGCCAGTACTGATATTGCTGCTGCACAACACCAGGGGAACGCTTATTTGATGGCGGCGTTGACTCGCCATGGCACAGAATCGTCAATGAATATTGTAGCTTTTTGTAGAGAAGTTCACCCCACTGAACTCCCCACTACATTCTGGTATCCTGCCGCTGTGTGGTCGGGGACTGTTTATTCAACATATTCGCAGCTAACTAGCATATCTGGTGGCCGTTCACTATCCGCCTCCTGTGACCCCGTTAGTAGCCTACAGCTCAGCCCTAACTGCATACTGTCAACCCAAAAATGAAGCCATTTGATTATCGCAGTTTTGGCGCTGACAGCTGTAGCGAGCGTGTGGTGACCGTCCACGGAACTAATGAGAGTTGTAAAGTAAAGTCAGCCTATTAGATTCCACTGCTGGGAAAAGGCCTCACCTCAACTATGAGCAGGAACGAGCCACACTCCACCACGCGGGCTCAGTGCGGATTGGTGGAGGGGTGTCAAGGCAAGTGACAAACCTTTCTGTCAGATGTTATCTAGCCGCCCTAGGGCCTCTAACTAGGCTTAACGACTAATACCAACAGATATACCTAAGCTGGGACCAACTGCTTAACGTGCCTTCCGAAGCACGGAGATGCTTGTCATGCATGGTCGTCACTTTAATGGTCGGAATCCAATCACGACCGCGCCGTGGGTTGCTTAACTTTTGGTATCACTACCAAAGCGCTGCCGCCACTGCGCCACAAGCAAGTTGTAATATAAGCAAGTCACTCAATTTTAGTTCCCTAGACACTCAGTGGGGGCGCTTTGATTCGGCACAAAAATTATCTGTCATTTCTTAGAGAATGTTAAGTCCAGTCCAGCGTACTTGTATTATGGAGGTCAGTGCCGTACAGTCACTTGACTTTGTTAGCATAGACAACATTATTAAAGACCTAGGTATAACCCGTCCACGTAAAAAAGTCTCAATTGTGA
The DNA here is from genome assembly GCA_949316185.1 of Pyrausta nigrata. Taxonomy (NCBI): domain Eukaryota; kingdom Metazoa; phylum Arthropoda; class Insecta; order Lepidoptera; family Crambidae; genus Pyrausta; species Pyrausta nigrata. The sequence continues at coordinate 11,970,867 of OX438938.1, forward strand.
AAATAGGAACTACAAGTTTATGGTAGTTGCATAATAGACACTAGCGCCATGACTTGACAAGTGAAGAGCCCCACCGTTTTACACTGCGTTCTTATACCTACCACAGATTAAAGAGTTTGTTTGTACATATCGCAGCACGCACATCGAGCTACCTAAATCTGAATCCGAAGTCTGTAAACCAAATTTCACCTTATTATTGATGCACAAGAGTTCAATATCATATGGGATATTTTGACAGATTTGGGTAGGTCTATGTTTCACTTTCTTTATAGAAAGAAAGTCTATAGAACTTCTTTTTTGGTAAATTGTGCACGACGAACTTACTTTCCGATCTCAGCTGTAATTTATTATAAAGAAAGGCATTCAGAGAAAAAATATTATGGCTGGACAAGATGAAACGAAACATGACGAAGACGAAGTAGCGCCTGAAAATGATATCGATGTAACAGACCAAGATAATGACGAAAACATGAGTGAAGGTAATGTACGTTTTAACTTTATTATTTGTTTGATTACAAAAAAATAGGTATCAAAAAAGTACTTTGTGCTTGTTCGTTCCATCCAAGTTACAATTACCTACATCAAGTTAGAATCTTCCAACCAATAACATGCTCTTGTATCCAGGTCTAGCCACAAATTATCATAAAATGTTCGCCGTCTGGCATTTATTTTGTGCATGGTTTCTTAAATTTACATAATACTGCAGCTGGCCATCGATTTGATAGACACAACAGAGGGTTCTTTTTTAGGGATCTGTACCCAAAGGTTAAAAACGAGACCCTATTACTAAGCCTCCACTGTCTGTCTGTCACCAGGCTGTATCTCATGATGCTGATCTTTTGCCGCTATAACATCAAATACTATACCCGGCCCGGCGAACCTTGATCCCTATGACAGTTCATGTTAGTGATGGGTCGTGTTGATGTAACTTAACTTTTTTATAACTTAAATGATTATAATAAAATAATAAATAAATTGTTCCAACAAACACACCAATTACCTAGCCTCATACTAAGCTGATTGTGCTATGGTGACTAGGATAACGGATAGACATACTTAAATACTTTTATAAACATCCATGACTTAGGTACAAATGCTCGTGCTCATCACACAAACATTTGCCCCTTGCGGGATTCGAACCGGCAACCGCCTGTCCATGGCGCGAACCACTACACCAAGACGTTCGTCAACGGTCGACTATAAACAGAGGTCGGAATTAGGTAGAGTTATTCATGTACTTACATTGATTTCATACAGCAAAAGAATAAAGTAGATATGCCTCAAATCCCGAGATTAATTTTATAGAGCAGAAACATTCCGGGAATTTTTAAATAAAAAGTTATTTACTTTTACACAATTTAAACTACTGCACGCGCGACTTAGCCAAACTTACATCAATGACATCGGATGTCCGAAGTTGCAAAATTCCAATACGCGCGAAGTTGCCACAGTTGTAGTTCGCACAACATAGCTTGTAAGAACAAAAGAATACAATAGCGGAAATGCAGAGCACTCACGAACTTAACGAAATGTACTAGATTTTGTCTCTTTCTACCGCATTCAAACTATCTATTAGAAATAAATCGGTTTACTCATTCACATAGCTCATTTGCTTACCTCGGTTCGTCGAATGCGCTCACTTGTTTCCTATTGTCTATGTGTGAGGTTCTTATTATAATTTATTTGTAATATTGTTGGCCACACGGAATTGTCCATTAGAAATCCCGGGAAGGTCCACATTAATATCAACATTTTGATGCAAGTACATAAATAACTCTACCTAATTCCGACCTCTGATTATAAATCATGTACACTCGTTTTCATTATCGACATTTGTTTATCGATATTTTCGACTAGTGCGGACTAGTCGATATCTTCCAAACGAAGTAACTTTTGCAGGACGTAAACGTAAAGTCTGATTGAGATAATTTCTTGTAAATGTTAAGAATTGTTATAATTCCGACGGTATATCATTGCAATAACATGTATCTACTACCGAAATTAAATTAATGTCATTTTTAGAAGCCTCAAATTCGATTCTAATGTACCGGTGATGCCACTACAATGTTGTGTCGTAGGAATAACTGTCAATGCCATAGGGATCAAGATTCGCCGGGCCGAGTATAAAAACAACAAAAAAATATAAATATTCCCATACGGGTGTTTCTACGCATTATCTCTTCTTAGTATGTTATTTTTGGTTTCCATTTTTCTTTTCTGTTTCTAAAACTTCATATTGGTTTGCATGACGTCCACTTATTATATACGAATTTGTCAAAATTATAGTAGTGAGTGACATAGGCTATATACATTTCAAAAATGGCACTCGCAAATGGAAACAAAGGGTAGGGGGGAGTTGATTTTTCCTTATCATAGCAATATGCGTATCGAATGAAAGCCAGTGAAGATATTTCAAAAATGTAATATTTTTGCAGACGGGTGTTTTGTTTTTTCAATAATTATGTTTTCTTGTTTTTTGTTTATTTCGTATTTCTTTCGTTCTTTATCTTTTTGCTAGTTGTATTAAATGCGTTGATAGCGCAATTTTTCAGCTTCACGCTTTCTTTCTTAACGTTCTTCATGAGACAATATTTTTCGAACAGCCATGATCTATGACAAAAATATAAAATAATATGGCAAAACTGCAAATACATCCATGTAATTGGCTTGCCATCTTTTTTGATCGTTCAAAAACAAGCTTAAAAGAAAACAAAGTATCAAAAACTTATAATAGGTATATACTTACGGTCATTACAGGCACAAAAACAGTATTAACCTTGTAATTGATTGAAAAATATATGGCTGTAATCTAACACAGTAGTTTAAAAATGTATAGGTACACTATCTCATTATGGTGCTAGCTGTTGAAGACAACTACATATTTCTTAGCTCACAAATTGTATCTCCCCTGTACCCTTTGTATCTACCCTGGCATCTTCCGAGGCAGGGGAAATATGGCAGGGGAGAGACTTTTTCAACGTAATGTGGAGTATAACTCTTACAATAAGTAATTGTCGTTTACATATCACACGCAAACATGTAAATTTAGGTATATATTTACAGTTAACTAGCGATGAAATAGTTTATTTAAATAATAAAACACAAAAATAAGCCAACCAGGGTAGAGACGGCGTTTACTGTTCTCATCCGCACAAAACTTTGTGGTCAAAATTGGCACCAATAACCGCGCGGACTGGTTGTTGCACACTTAGGTACTCCTAACTACACTCCAGTCACTGAAGATTCTCAGATTTGAGTTTACCAGCTACAAATTTTTATTTCCTAATAATGAAGGAATAAAAAAAAGAAGGGGAGGAGACTTAAAATGCGCGGGACAAAATGTCTTGAATTTTTTTTAATAAAAAGTTTAGGTATTCTATTTCTAAAACTATGGGTTAACAATAATTAGTTAAGTGTATACGAGGGCGGCACTGAAAATTTCGGGAATCTAGGAAGTGACACATTACTATTTAAAAATATATTTATTGCTTTTCAAAGTATTCTCCGCGAAATTTGACACATTTTTCATACGAACCAATCATTGAAGCAACCATTCCATTCGGAAGTTTGAGTCTCCAAAATGGCCGTTTTGTAGGCGTCTAAAAAATCTCTGACCACGCAATTTATTCTTTATTTTAGGGAAAGTATAGAAATCATTAGGGCTTAGGTCGGGGCTGTACGGCGGATGGTCTAATAATTCTATGTTTTCTTGCTCCAAAAACTCTTTTGTTCTGTGCGCGGTGTGAGAACTCGCATTGTCGTGACGTGATGGAGGATGATGCGGCGGTTGCATTTCTCTTTACGGAGTTCAGAAACGACCTATGGCGAACAAATGCTAGCATACCATTCTGCATTAACCGTTCTTTGCCCTCAAGGGCAATAGTCGCAGCATGGCCGGTTTTGGAGACAAACGTGGCCAACATTTTTTTTGCAACACTCCGTGAACGAACAATTTTTGTTGGCTTTAACTCATTTTCAAACACCCAAACTCATGACTGGTTTTTTGTTTCGGGTTCGTACGCGTATATCCAGGATTCGTCACCTGATACGATGTTGTATACAGCATTTGATGATCCTGCGTGGAATCTTCCGAGAGTTCTGACGCACCAAGTAACGCGAGCCGCTTTTTGCTCTTCACAGAGCGAATGCTGTGTCCATCGGAAAAACAACTTTTTTACACCTACGAGGGGCGTTCAATGTATTCTCGGTATGGGCATGAAAGAAAACTCAGAAAATTTGGAAAAAAACCTATTTTTCAATGTAATCCCCTAGAACCTCAATACACTTATTAGAACGATAAATAAGTTTCTCTAAACCTTCTAAAAAATATTCTTCTGACTTCTCCTCAAAATGGGCATTAATTGCTGTCTTCAGTTCCTCATCGTCGGAAAATCGCTTTCCACGAAGGTCTTTTTTCAAATTTGGGAATAGGTGATAATCACTGGGGGCCAAGTCTGGACTGTACGGAGGATGATTAATTTCTTCGAAGCCGCAGTCTCGCGCAGCAGCCTTCGCCACGCGGGCCGTGTGAACCGGCGCGTTGTCGTGAAGCAACAACACCCCCGCTGTGAGTTTTCCTCGCCTTTTTTCTTTGATTGCTCCTTTTAAATTACGCAGTGTGATTGCGTATGATGCTGCTGTGATGCTTACTACACCCTTTTTAGTGTATTCTATCAATAAAATACCTTTGGAATCCCAAAAAACCGTAGCCATTATTTTTCCGGCGGATGGGGTGACTTTAAACTTCTTTGGGGGCTCTGCACCCTTTTTTACCCACTGCATGGACTCCTGTTTACTCTCAGGGTCATAGTGATGAACCCACGTCTCATCTCCAGTAACAAGTCGGTCGAAAATACTCGTTGAATCTTCTCCACAGAGCTCTAAAAATTCCTTGCAGCACTCGACACGAACTTGTTTCTGAGGTGCGGTCAGCATTCGCGGCACCCATCTTGCACTGACCTTTGAGAGGTTAAGATGGTCATGCAGGATAGCATGTATGGTACCCACGGATAGGTTTGTTATCTCTGCTAACATCTTGATTTTTATTCTAGCATCTTCAAGTACAAGTTTTTCCACTTTTTTCACATTTTCTTCAGTGGTGACGCTCACGGGCCCGCCCGAGCGAGGGTCGTCTTCAATGCTTTCTCTGCCTCTTTTGAATTCACTTGACCACTTTTGAACGGTTGATAACGACGGGGCAGAGTCTTGGTAAACAGCGACCATCTCTTCGTGAATGATTTTTTGGCTTTTTCCCTGCTTAGTGAGGAATTTTATAACAGCGCGATGCTCAATTTTCTTTATCATTGTGACGTCAGACATTCTGGTCGTCTTTCACTGACAATAAATAGAAAAATAATGATCGTAATTAAATGATTTTTTTTATTTATACCCTCAGATAGTGTCATTAACAAATAAGATAATTAGATTACCCACGTTATTAGCAAATTACCCCGATACCGAGAATACATTAAACGCCCCTCGTAATTGTTCATGAAGATTATTTGCCTGAATTTATGTCACATGTCGATCTTCCTCAATCAGCTTACGCACAGCATCAACGTTTTCTTGGGTGACTGCAGTTTTTGGACGACCTTGACGGAGATCATCACTGAGCTTGACACGTCCACGTTTAAATTCAGCAAACCAGCGATAAATTGTGGTTTTGGATGGGGCTTCATTACCAAATGCAGAAATCATCCGGTCAACACACTGTTTTTGTGTTAAACCACTTCGAAAGTCATAATAAATCATCGCTCTTGAATTTTCTCAAGTCAATTCCATTTTCTAAACGACTAAACAAGTTTGACGATTGTGACAAGATCGAGAATCTTTTTTTAAATAAATGAATGGTATTTGATTTTTAAAACCAAGGAGTTTGCAATTAAAAAGATTTTAATATGACAGCAACAGTGGAAATATTCCATTCCCGATATTTTTAGTGCAGCCCTCGTAGATTCATAATATTATTATATTTTATTTTATTGAGAAGTCACTGATTCACTGTTGATACCGTAAAGGGACAGACCAGAGAAAAGACATTTTTAGGTTTCAGGGCAATTGTAGCAAAACTAAGAAAATTAAAATGATGGAATTTAGTGCTATAAAAGGAGACAATAAGTGATAATGAAATATGTTTTTCATCTCACCTGTTCGGAAAATTGAACTTTCATGTGTAGATAGCCGGGTGGGAAATAGCTTTTCCCTCCCTACTTTATACTCCTACTATTGAATAAAAGGCCACTATCGAGACTATCGATACTTATTGCAATAGCCAGAGCTGTATCAGCTATCGATAGTGATGTTAATATTGAACTTTGAACTATGTGTCGATAGTATTTATATTAACGGAGCTATCGATACTATCATTACTATCGGTAGACTATCGATACTATAGATATTTTATCGATACTATTGCTTTTGCCTAGACTATCGATAGTCTATAGATACTATCGATATTTTGTGGATAGTATTGCTTTTATATGAATTGTTTAATATATTTTATATGGAAAATGTGTCAATTTAGTTTTTAAGTAAGCTACTCAGAACTTATTTAGAGGTGGTGAAATAGGCCCTGAGTAAGGTAAAAGTATAAAAAAAAATTTAAGCATTTTTAATCAATATATTTATTAATTTTCTTTCATCATTAACTTATATTTTTAATTTTTACTATTTGTTACATTAACTGACTATTAATTAATTTTAGTTGAGGTCGTAATTCATTACTGGCAAATTCTTATTCAGAAAACACAACATTTTTAAGTTTTTTCCCTTAAATCGGTTTCTCTCATCACTGTATCAGTCCTGCTGTGGAGAATAGTCTTTCAGATGGCACCGTTGCAGGTTTAAGGGATAAAATTTTGAAATAAATTATCGTAAAAATATGGTATCGTAATATTTACGATAGCGAATGATCGTAAAGGTTACGATAATCGCCGATATACGATTATCGTATCGGTATCGTTGCATCCCTAATAATATTGCTTTTATCTCAACTATCGATAGTCTATCGATATTTTATCCATACTATTGTCTTTGCCTCAACTATCGATAGTCTATCGATACTATCGATATTTTATCGATACTATTGTTTTTTTCTCAACTATCGATATTTTATCGATACTATTGCTTTTGCCTCAACTATCGATAGTCTATCGATACCCTCGATTTCCTCACAGTCGAAATGAAAAATATCATGTTTAACTGGTTTACATTTTTTGAAATATATTTGCTTTTTTCATGTAATACGTCGATGAGAACTCTTAACGTAGAAACACCCATAAAACAACAAACGTGATTTGTTAGCGTTTTTTGCTTGCTATTTATAAATATTCGCATATACGAGTAGAAGCCGACATATAAAAACTCGCACCGAGCCCTCTCAGTTGAATATAAAACTGCGCGTGGTTACTAATGCAACTACATGCGCTTGCTGCGGGCGGTGAAAACCGTCTGAATATCAGCCTCAGGCAAGATATCTTCACTGGATACCGCTCGATCTGAATGCCTTATGCACATCCCAACCAGGCGACTTTCGATATGACTTGTTATGGACATACATTAAGTCTACATATCAACAAGGTTTTTACCAATACATAGTGCATTCAGAAGTGATAACAATTGTTTATAATAATGTTTGTATTATATTTTTACAGAGTACTATTTACTGGACACAAAACTTGATGAACTGAACTCGGCTTTGGACTTTCTGGAAAGAAGAACTGATGACATTCATGAAAAGCTGAAAGAACTTTTACAGTCCAATATCAACATAAGAGAAGAGCTAAGGAATGAAAATTTAAAATCAGTTGAAAAGTAGGTAGGTACTAGGTAGTGACAAAATGTGTTACAACTTACAAGAGTCCATATTTTTTGGTGTTCCTTTCTTTAACTTCAATTCAGTATTATTACCAACTTTGTTTATTAAATTATTGATGAGTACTATTTCATATTTTGTTTGTTAAATGTTTTCATGTAATTGATGAATAATAAATCACTTGAACACTGTTCTGTTCTGTTATGCTCATTATCATTAGCCTTGGTGCTATTATAGTATGTGACGGATATTAGGCTCCGCGCAGATAGGCCACCAACCACAGCCACTGGTGGCTAGTAGTGACTGACAAGCTGTTTACATTATTTTTTAATACGTCGCCGCACACGCGAAGCAAGTGGTGGCCACTCGCCATTTTCGGATCCGTCATCCGTCAAAGGATCTAGATCTAAAGGCCCTAAGGATGAAATACCTTAAATCCTTTAATTATTACACTATCTATTTGTGTAGCATCCTAATAAAGGTATAAGTTCGTAGCCGACTACATGTCGCAGCGCCGGACTACGTGTCGACGCGACATGTCGCAACTACACGTAGCGAAGTCGTGTCGCTTCAGTCATGAATGATTACGAGCCCGACTGCAGCAAATTGATAGACCGCAGCGCCACTCACTCCACAGAGTATGCCACTTACGCAATGAGCTCGATATAGAAGTACTCGAATTATCAATTACTTTATCGACTACCTACTTAAGAACGCGATACCATATAATAATGTCACATAATGATTGCGGTTGCTCACAGCGCCACCCTATTGGACATATTGGAAAAACCCTTTAAATGAGCCTCTTTTAGATTTAAATATTATATTAGAACTAGCGGTTTCCCGCGACTTCCTAGGTGAGACCCCTACCTAGGTGAGATCCTAGGAAGGAAAAAGGCAAATCCAAAATAAATTGCCACCAATCAGAAAACTACCCATCTTTAAGATAGCTATAACTCTTACTATGAGCGTACACAAGGTGATAGGTTTAAAAGATAAGGAGGAGATGGGGCTATACATCCACATATATCTATTACTTTTTTTCGATTGGTGACAGGTTAACAATCTGCCCCACTTCGGGCTAATCAATGATCATGGTACGAATACTGGAACATGGCTTGATTTAGAAACTGCATTGTTTCTGATAGTAAAGGGTTCGGTATTATTTTTTCTTTGGCTGACATTAATCGGTTGTCATGATGGCTACATTCCTTGTTTGACGCTTAGAATAATAACACCTAGAAGGATAGTTCCCTAAATTGATCGCTGTCAAACGCGTGCACATTTCAAAACTATTAAGGAAATAATATTGCCAGCAAATCTTTTTTCTACTAAATGGTAGAAAATTTAAAATTTTAAGAACCAAGTTAAACTCGAATAATGTTTAAATAGTATGGATTCAGCTAGTTACCTATCTTTACTTTTTGTTTTTAACAGTCAGTCGGTAAACCGACCTCGAATTTTGGGGTTGGAACTAAAAAAACAAATACATATTTATTCAGCGTTATTTACCTGTATGCAAACCTATGCTAAATGCAAACTAAAATACTAAATATGTAGTTTAACTTACTTACAATATAAGTTTAAAGTCAGAATTAAATAAAAGGGAATGATAATGACTGATCATCATCATCAAATTTAAGAGCTAGGCTCTTGTCGGTGGAGTTTTTTCCATTCCTCTCTGCTTTCCGCCCTTCTCTTAACCTCCTGATACGACCTGACATTTATCTTTTCTTTTATTTGCTGCATGTAGCTTATTCTTGGTCTTCATAGCTTCCTTTTTCCTTCTATTCTTCCTTCTATTATCGTTTTAATAAAATTGTCGTGTCGAATCAGGTGGCCTAACATTCGTCCCCTCCTACACTCTATTGTTTCCATCAATCTCCTTTTTTCCCTAACCATAGACAAAACTTCTTCATTTGTTTTCTTCTCCGTCCAACTTATACGCTCCATTCTCCTCCAGCACCACATCTCGAAGGCTTCCAGTCTCTCTCTGTCCCTCTTTGTCAATGTCCACGCTTCACATCCATACAGTGCTATACTCCAAATGTACACTTTAACAAGTTTTTTGCGAACTTTGCTTGATATTCTGGCCTTGAGCAGGTGCTTTTTTGCATTATAAGCTTGTCTCGCCATCGCTATCCTTGCTTTTATATCTGGTGTACATCTGGAGTCACTAGTTATCAAGCTACCAAGATATTTGAAGGTTTTAACCTGTTCTATTTTTGTGTTATTTATTGAGATAGGGCTATATTTTTCCTTTTTAGAAGCAATTAGTGTTTTTGTTTTATTTATGTTAATTTTGAGACCAAATTCTTTAAAAATAGTGTCCATTTCTGTAACCAGATCTTCCAATTCCAATCTGTTTTCTGCAATGGCTGCAATATCGTCGGCAAAACGAATGAATTTAAATACGTCCCCATTAATTTTGACGCCCCCCTTTTGATTCCGTTATTCTGCGTATCGCACATTCTATGAATAAATTAAAAATTAGCGGTGGAAGTGGACATCCCTGCCTAACTCCCTGTCTTATTTTTGCCTTTCCGTTTTCCTCTCCTACTTCTATTACCGTTTCTTGGTTTTTATATAATTCATAAATAATCCTTCTGTCTCTATAATCCAATCCAGCTTCTTTGAGTACTTCCATCATTATTTTCCAATTGACCTTATCGAACGCCTTTTCTAAGTAAAACTACTAAAAAGAAAACACAAACTTTACTAAAAAGAAAACACAAACCAAAGAACTTGGATCTCAATAAACTTAAGAATATAAATAGTAATAGTAAAGTGCAATATAGTAATAAAGTAGGTCATAAGTTAGAGCAATTTATTGATAGATGTAAGAATAACATTCAAAATATTAATATTGAAGAAAGGTGGAATGAAATCAAAAACATAATGGTCAAAAGCGCAGAAGAGACCATAAAGAAAGAGAAGCTGATTCCGAGGAAAAACTGGCTTAGCCCAGAAATTATAGCGCTAATGCTTGAGAGAAGAGAATTAAGAAACAAGACGGATGATGTCAAGGCAAAGGAGTACAGAATATTAACAAACAAAATAACACGACTGTGCAGGGAAGCGAAAGAAAAACATACGGAAGAGAAATGCAATAAAATAGAGTTTATGATGAAACGGGGAAAAATGGAAAAAGCCTACAATATAATTAAACAAATAGACAAGAAACATAAGAGACGAAGTACAGCTATATTAGATAAAGAAGGGAAAATACTAATGGACTCTAAAAAAATTGTTAAAAGATGGATAGAGTATATAGAAGAGCTTTATTCAGGAGAAGGGATGTCAGAAAGCTATATGGAAAAAGAAGAAGATGTAGATACTTTAGAACTGGGACCTCTGATATTGAAAGAAGAATTCGAAATAGCTTTGAAATGTATTCAAAACGGCAAAACAGCAAGAGTTGATAATATTTATATTGAGATGGTTAAATATGCAGCTTGCAATCAGTTGAAAGAGGATTTTTTTTATTTAATTCAAGAAATGTATAAAACAGGCTATAAAACAGACTGTGACACTACCGAAAAAAGCAAACACACTCAAATGCGAAGAACATAGAACACTAAGTATTATTTCACAGGCAAGTAAAATTTTAATAAAAATAATTCAGAACAGAATAAGACCGTTAACAGAGTGCTTTTTGGGACCGGATCAATATGGGTTTCGGCAAGAGAAGGGAACCAGAGAAGCGATACTAGCTTTGAGATTGGTAATAGACAGGAGACTGGATTTTGACATGGACACACATATAGCTTTTATCGACTTAGAAAAGGCGTTCGATAAGGTCAATTGGAAAATGACTGATATACAGTTTTAATTCTTTATTATTTATTTATAAGTGTTCCTTGTTGACTGTCAAACCAACAAGAAGTTTCTAAAATCCTTGTATTTGCAACTGCTTTCTAAAAAGTTGTCGTTTTAATTCATAGAAACACCGAATATTTAAATAGTCGCGCCAAGTTTGTAACGTGCTCCCTATAAATTTTGACATTATTTTAACGCCAGGTCTTTTTCGGGGTTAATTCTTTTATGTTCTTTAAAATTAATTCCAACCAAACGCTCCGCTACACTGCAGATAGAGTACACAACTTTTCGCTAATCTACTATTATTGCGCATACAAACTGATATATGAAACCATTTTCTTTCCGTTGCAATAAGGTTAGGTACTACCCTTATGAGCTCAATTCCAATGCGCCCTGTCTAAGATTAAATTTAGGTTCAGTCTCTCTCTTTCTCTATTAAACAAATGAAAAGAGACAGACTACAATAACTTAGAAACGTCAAAGTAAGTGATGCTATTTCTTACGTTTTTGTACAAGTTTTTGCGTGTTTCTGTCTATCTTTAGTCGTCATCGAATGACATCCCTAGTAAATTGTCTGTGGGTTCTCTCATTGCCTTAGTAACGGACAGCTGTTTAGTCTGACGTTTCTAAATTAATATAGTCTGTCTCTTTTCGTTTGTTTGGCAGGGAAAGAGAGAGACTGAACCTAAATTTAATCTTAGACAGGGCAATATTATTACAATAGGACAATATTATTAATAACCATCAGTCACCAACGGTTTAACTTTTTAATTTTTTAACTTTAACTTTTTGTTTGCGTTTACGTAACGATCGCGTTAGCGTTAAATAGGTAGTTTATTATTTTCTTCTTTACTGGCAACATAAAAAAAAAAATTACACCTTACGAAAAATTAAAAAATTACACCTACTTTATCAGGCCATTATTATAAGTCTAAACGCAGTCAACAGAATATGTCAGGATAGTAGATATTGGTTCTAAAGTTGACTCCATATAATGCTCTCCCTACAATCGCTTGCAAAGTACCTACGGTTTCGCAGAGCGTTTAATTGAAGACAATAAAATTAACATCTCTTGGACCACCGACATCTCCATCAGTCGAGAAGCACCAACAAGAGGAAATCTACTTACCAGACACCATCGTTTTGCTGCTCGCACTTGGCCACCCCCGCACCTTTGTTGGCTGAGCGATTTGTTTAGACCGGCACGAATAAAGATTGCCTCGCCCGCATTGCCAGCAAGCTTCATAACGCTGCTCGGCAAGTTCCCCACTCTAACTAAGCGTTTCCGTCATATCCACATAAACGTCATCAGCCCACTTTCTCGCAGCAAGGTTTCCAAAATTGTCTTTTAAGTGGTCGATAGATTCTCTAATCGCTCTTTTCGGTGGCCCATCTCTCGTTACGAGAGTTACCAATCGAGTTCATGACTCACTCCCATCTTTGCTACACAGCTGCGTAAACACATGGCCTGATTAAGGCCAACGACCGCCACCTCACAACTGCCACTAACCGACTTTGACTTGTTCAAGAACTTAAATCGATCCTGCAAAAACAGGCATGGAAACGGGCTAGGCAAAAAGATGCTTAGGCCGACTCGCTCCGATGCACATACCTTAGAGCGAGGCGGTGGCGCTATAAGCGACTCCTGCCTCCTAGTAGACCTAGAATCGATAGGCTGGGAATCTTGACAGTCGCATGGGCGAAAGGAATGCTTCATTGGGTGCGAGGCATCCTCCCAAGTGCTGTGCCCGCATTATTAGGTGCGGTTAACCGCTGAGACGGCGAAGTGGATGCGGACAGCGATTTTTCGTCTTTTAGCACCCTTATTCACAAACTTTTGAAGAGTTTCCTTGTCGGCTCCTTTCCGAATTTGAATGTCAAATCGTATCGGATCCCACCGACAGCGTCTGTAAATAGGGTTTTCGAATCCGTTTGAAAGAACGTTTTAACATTCGAATATGGTAACGATCCGACACGGAAACTTTCCGAGTGCTTGTGAATAAGGATGCTGATCTCCCTTCAGCAGCCTGAGTGAGAGAGACTCCGCAGAGGTTTTAATGGTACTTGGACACTGACCAAGATCCTACCTAACCTGTTTCCATTCATAGGGCCTATAATAAGGCAACAAGTGTGTTTAATACATTTCTTCTGCGGAAAATACTACGTTCTCCAGCTGTCCAACATTTGCCGTATTCAAATAGCGCGACGTAAATGATTTTTTTTGACACGTATAAAAGTCAAAACTGTTAATAAAGTTTATGTTTATATGTTTTACAGAAACAGGGCTATTCAAACGATTTTTTTTTATAAAACCTAATGTCGAAGTTAAATTGTAAGAATCGATTTTGTAAAATTATTTTTTTTAAATTTTTATATTTTCACGCTATACTCGTTATTTTTATGTTAACGAGTGAAAATGTTGTTCCAGAAATAAATTCTTCGTCCTTGAATTATAAGGAAATGATACTAAACACGACCTATTTGCTAAACTTTTGGAGATATGGACGTGAGAGTGCAGCAAGGTAGATGGGCTTTTCCCCCCCCTCCCCCCACCTACCTGCAGGGAGGTACCACGTGGGTACCGTGCTAAATCAGCTCAGATGACCACCAGGTACGTCTGTGCCAAGCGGCTTCTTTTGTTGAAGATCTGCAAGGTTGACGTCACTAAATACTCTACTATAGTCCGTGCCATTTAAACTTGCACAAAAGGTTATTGACCCCACCTGTACCAAAAAAATGCCCAAACTTAACGACACGTGTCGCTCATCGTATAAAATAGCGATAATCCCGACCTATCGATGATTTCATAATACCACGGCCCGTCCGAGAACGGGACAACTCTAAAACATCAAAATTTAAGTAATAGTTTCGCAATTTTGTAAATAAAATACAGATTTAGTTATTAAAATAAATTTTCTTTTAATTTACGTATTGAAAGTCTTTAAGCAGTTACTTGATTTTAGTTTAAAAACTCGGTTAATTGACATTACTTTTACCACAAATATAAACACAATAATTAGAGATTACATTTTTTCCATAAAGAATTAACAGTAGTTGACCATTTATAGATATTTATCATTATATAATTTTGTCTCCGAAAATGATTAATAATTACCTTTACAATATGTTTTGCTATCATCGTAATTCCATTTGAACACAATTTGAACGATGTTTTTAAGTATAAAGTGATTGTTAGAGCTCTTACACACGAACAACAGTTTGCTGTCGACGTATGTAACTGCAGCCGACGTTAGAAGTCGGCGGCTAATTGTCGACATGCCGTCGACGTGCTGTCGACGCATTGGCGGCTGCCGCCGGCAGATGTTGACAGCTAGCCGCGTCTGTCATTTGACCGTCGAATGCAGTTTAGGAACTAGAACGTGCACAAAATGAGCCTAATAGAAGAAATTGATTCTGAATTGCTTATTAGTGCTTTCAGAAAAGCGAGTCGTTGCTCCGCTGAAATACTTTTTCGCATGATGGTATCTCGGCGAGATAGTGAGTTTTTTTAAAATGGTCGTCAGCTCATCAAAGACGTCTTAGACGACTTACACAGCTAAACCTGTATGCAAAATTTCAGCTCAATCGGTTTAAGATATCTGCTTTAAAATTAAGCTGCAATAAGTATTTGTGACATAACTTATAACCCGACTGGGTACAACACCTTGTCTAGGGTGTTAGGAGGAATGCGCCGCGTAAGGCAAAAGTTAGCTTCAAGCTAATTACTGTAACTTCAAGCTAAGCCTTACGCAGCGTAAACGCAATTCCAGTTTGATTTGAAGTTATCCTTCTCCTAGACAGGCAAACCAATGCTGTTGAGCATATCTCATCAAAATTTAACTCGTCAAAGTTTACCTATCGATGCTTCAGACTCAAAACATTCAACCTCAATAATTATAATCGAGGACTCCAAGAAAACCCCTTTTCTTCACAGTCGTATACTTCATGACTGAGGGTCGTAATCATTATGTGGAATGAAACACACACAACGACTTTCTTGGCAATATTTATTGGAATGGTTTGCCATTGCCTTCTCCATCTCACACAAAAGCCACTAGTGTGTAGGTTTTTCCTCACGGTGTTTTCCTTCACCGTTTTCACCGCTCGGCTGTCACGCCTTTTTTCACGCAAAGACAACCCAATACACCAAGTTTCTAAATGGATCGGAGCAACGGAGTTAAGCTCGCATGCTTATTCTCTGCAAGTCCTTTCGTTTGCTTCCCATATTGCAGGAAAGCTAAAAAAACTTAGTCCGCCATCTTTAGGAGTCCGCCATATTGGATTTGGTATGACGTCACCTTATTTATTGAGTTATTCTCCGCAAGCCTTTTCAATTGATACCCACATTGTAAGAAAGCAAAAAAACTTAGTCCGCCATCTTTAGAAGTCCACCATATTGGATTTGGTATTACGTCACTTTATTTATCGAGTTACTCTTAGCAAGCCCTTTCATTTGATACCAATATTGTAGGAGTACATTAAGAAGTCGGCCATATTGTTTTTTAGTTACGTCACTTTATTTTTTAAGTTACTCTCAGCAAGCCCTGTCATTTCATTCTCATATTGTAGAAATGCATTGAATTAAGTTGAATGTTGAATTAAGAATGACGTTACACATCTTACCATGCATTGTCATCCAAACTAAACGTGTATGCAAAATTTCAGCTCAATCGGTTTGAGGTAACTGCTTCAAAATTGAGTTTACAAGATTCCACCCGAACAAACATAGTTAATTAGTTAGTTACATTGCAAGCTAAATAAAAGCTTGTAAAAATAAAAAGAATTATTTCAATATGTGTGTTTTATTTCTACAACTAATTAGATCGATCTCAGTTTATCCACGTATGCAACATGAGCCATGTACAGCTTTCTGAATTAATCCTTATTCTACAATTTTACCAATAAAAAATTGAATTTTTGAATAATACCTACCAACTGCTCCCGCGATAATAACGCTAGATATAGAAAAATATTTTTTTTTAATAATGAATGATGCAACTATTTTTATTTTTATGTCCAGTTACATAAAATGTCGGCTGTCCCTCAGCATATTGCTTGTAAATTTGTAATGCAGTAGCCAAATGTTTGTATTACATGTCAATTTTTCGGGTCAAGGTCGCCTCGTACCAATAAACGTTTGTTTACATAGATCGATTCTATCGCTACGCCTTGTGTTTTGGTTCGCCGCGATCCCGTATCGGCGTGCAGTGGTACAGGGGTGGCAATGACCTTTTGTGCAAGTTTAAATGGCACGGACTATAAGATGGGCTACTATTGATATGCTTCAGTTTACGCGCGCGGACTAGGCTTCTAGGTCTTATTATTCTAAGGTTTGACGAACAAAGGCAGACAAAGTCAAAACCACTGAACCGATTTAGAGGAAAGAAGAATGGCAAAGTTCTTTAATGCACAGCCCCGAATGCTCGCAAGTTTTAGTCTTTGGTGAAAAGCCTAAAATTGTATTAAGGGAAAAATAAAATAACTTGCATTGAACTACATTTTATTTGGTGCATTAGGTCGGACTGACATTTAAACAATGTATGATCCGGTAAACATTGACGTTTGATATAAACAAACATAGCCTGATCAGGAATATATGGGACCTCGCCATATTGCGGAAATCAACTTTAACTAATTTCTTTTACTGGCAACAGAAACGTCAAATCGTCATTGACATGTCATCAATTGTCATAATGATTAGTGTCAATGTGGACGCGTAATATAATTTTCGACCAAGTGCAATTTTTATGTGATAAAAATACCGATAACTATTCGTTTTCGTAAAAGAGTAGGTATATAAAGAGTGTAGTATTATTCTACTGGGAAGTCTATGTGATCATCACGGTTTCTTTCAATTAATTACTGATATAGTTGTCATCACGATATTTTGGTACGTCATATAGTGCGAATAGTGAAAATTGGTTACTGGTGGCTACGGAGAATATTTTATTTACGATTTTGAAAAATTATTATAATAAATACTTGTTTTGAGTTTTATTTTCTTTATTTCAACCCTACTTGAATATTACAACAAAAATAATTCGTAGAGTTGTCCATGATTTTCTATACATTATATAAAATTATGATAACATTATAAATAATATCATTGAGAGAAACAATGGATTAATGTTTCTTTTACCTGTTAGTGGTTTTGCAAAAATAATTGTGTTTTGGTTCAAAATTCATGGCCAATATTACAAAGAGTTACTGAATTTAATAAGTACTCAATTTGCGAGTGTTCTGTCATGTTATTTTATCGTAGAATTATTCATTCATTATCATCATTAAGCAGCAGGCTTAAAAAAATACAGGAATGTAAACATATAAAAAATAAGTTTTTATGTTCAGTTGCCAATCTACGCTGGTATGATTATACCGAGTGTTGTCATATAAAGTGGAATCGAAGCGCCCTTAATTCAGGTCCCGCATATTCCTGGTCAGGCTATACATAAACGATAAACATGTATGACTGACACGTCAACGTTAACGTCGTTCGTTTTTTTTGCATCCTTGAAGACGTTTAGTTGTTATTTAGTACATTCTCAAAATATTTTTAATTTTAATTCCCTGCTTTTCAATTACCATAAAATCATATAAAAGCCCGCTAATAAAGTGATATTTATATTTCATGTGTCTCACTTAGTACGGTGCCTCTATCTATTGAGTCAATTTATGCCAATCTTCTTTGATATAGAGATAATTAGATAGAGGTATAGACAAAAAGTTGCCTTTTTATTCCTAGGATCTCACCTAGGAAGGGGTCTCACCTAGGAAGTCGCGGGAAACCGCTAGTTCTAATATAATATTTAAATCAAAAAGAGGCCCATTTAAAGGGGTTTTCCAGTATGTCCGATAGGGTGGCGCTGTGAGCGACCGCAATCATTATATGGTATCGAGTACTTAAGTCGTCGATAAAGTAATTGATAATTCGAGTATTTTTATATCGAGCTCATTGCGTTGCGTAAATGTGTAGGTGGCCGACTTTGTGGAGTGAGTGGCGCTGCGGTCTGTCATTTGTTGCACTCAGGCTCGTAATCATGACTGAAGCGACACGACGTCGCTACGTATAGTTGCGACATATCGCGTCGACACATGGTCCGGCGCTGCGACATGTGGTTGGCTACGAACTTAGGTATACCTTTAGAAAGAATATGAGTACTGATCTGCGGTCGAGCGCCAGTGTCGTCTACCACTTGACGACGTGTCGCTAGCTTCATGTCGCGAGCTACGAATGGTATTTCATAGAAATACATAGAAACCAGTAGTGTCGCGTCGACACGTGGTTTGACGCTGCGACGTGTGGCTACGAACTTATACCCTAAAGAAATGGGACGATGTAAGCGCAGTTCAATCCTTACTTAGGTTTTAGCTTCCTAGTTAGGAAGCTCGCGTCTTAACTAGAAAGGTGACTGGGGCCTAACTCTGTAGGACGATATCCGTGGTTACGGCTGTAGCCGTCCCTGTTAGTACGGTTTCTGCTCCTAACAAAATTCGATTATACGGTCCCATCCGGAAGAAAGCATGAAACTTGCCACGATTGTAGCTTTCGTATGTGTAACTTTATTTCCGATATGGAACCACCCCTCTTTTATTTCGTTCGTTCCGGTTTTCTTCAATTCCTGCATAAATGGTAGGACCTATGGACCGTATTACATGCTAAGGACCCGTACTATGTCACTAATGCCAGCACGTACGCGATGCAAAGGCACAAATTACCGAGAGTACAGTCAGCATCAGAAGTGGATAAGCAACTCTGCTGTTCACATAGTGCTACACATTCAAAGTGACCATAATCATCTATACAGCAAACGTTTTCAGATTGATGAGAGCATCCAGTGTTTCAAATAAAAGTGAGCACACAAGTTGTCAAATATTACGTAGCAAACTGAAAGTCATAGGTATATAAACAAACATACTGTCAATGGTATCTAAGCAATCTAGGTGTTCGTAATGAAATGAATTATCAAACAAGTAGGATAATGTCAGTTGGCAAAATTTTAAGAACATTGAAGATTTTGTTCACAGTTCCGTAAGGGTGCGTTTACACGAACTTGTTTGTCTTATGGCGATGTGGCCGCCTGGAATTTACTTGTGTCTCTTATAATTAAACTTTCCTTAAGAAGAGGTTAAGGAAGTTTTAATTAAGAGCATTACCTATTTAGTAACCTTTTTTTTTTGTTTTCACATCGCATACGCCCAGTTACTAAAACGTCACCGCGCACTCTTAGTTTAACTATCGATATAATATTTTCAAAATATGCTTTTTATAATTAGCATGACATCCAGTCTTACATTTAGCTACAGACTGCGACGTAAAAAACATGTTAGTGAACGAGCCTTAACACTCGTTTAATTTCTTTGACGTAAATAATCAGTTGCCTAGTTACGAATTACGATGCACCGTAGTCATAGCAACAAACATGCGCCAGGGATCAGTTTTTGCCCTACGATATTCGCCTTTAGGTGGGTTGCATATTAAATTCCTTGCTGTGCAAGGAGTTTCTGATATTACTTTAAACCCGTCTTCAAACGATTCCCCACTCTTTATGTAATAACTAATGTACAAATTACAAACGCTACTTTCTATTCACCATTAAATACAGAGTGACTGATACTGAACCCGCTTTAGCAAATTCGCATATACAGGAGGTCATTTGCCAATAATTTAACCTAACTTTCTCTAGCTAAAGTTTTATAGTTTGGGAGGTATGTCTATTTTTAGGGTTCCGTACCCAAAGGGTAACGGGACCCTATTACTACGACACAGTGTCCGTCTGTCTGTCACCACCAGGCTATATATCTCATGAACCGTGATAGCTAAGACAGTAAAAATTTTCACAGATGATGTAAGGATTTCTGTTGCCACTAAGCAGTCCAAGCTGGCTTCTGAATCTTGCGACCATACCAACCCAACCTCTT
This sequence comes from Pyrausta nigrata, assembly GCA_949316185.1. NCBI lineage: Eukaryota > Metazoa > Arthropoda > Insecta > Lepidoptera > Crambidae > Pyrausta > Pyrausta nigrata. Next base: position 11,991,418 of record OX438938.1, read on the forward strand.
AAGTATCTGATTTTGCATAAGGTTACCGAAAAGCGTGTTCATGCAAAAACCGCAGTCATTGCAGATAAACGTTTTCTTGGTCAGGTTTTTTATAACAACAAATACTTAGAATAAAATAAATATTTAAGTAGGGCTTCCATATAAAAAAAGTGATTTATTTGTCGTTTTTGCTCGATTTTAATAATGGCAATAGGCAGACGATTGAAATATTCACAGAATATCGACTTGTAGATTCACTTTAAAATAAATAATTAAATTAAAATATTTAAAACATAAGGCGAACGGAAAAAAATCACATTTGTAAGGGAGCCCAAATGTGATTTATTGCCGTTTTTAAAACTAAAAAAATGATCATAAATAGAATCGAATGTTGTATAGATAATGGTACGGAACCCTTTGTGCGCGCGTTCTTCTCGCACTTGGCCGGTTTTTATATATTTAAGATGAGATTTTTTCGAAATTCGTCATAAATTTCGTATCTAAATTTTATTTTTGTTATTTGTTGGTAGTCATAAGCATTTGGGATCTGAATACATCGGAACTACCCTCAAACTATGGTACAAAATCTACTATAAAATAAGGCTTTGCGATCAAATTCAACCTAAAATAAATAAAAAGCTGCGGTGTTTCAATAATGTATGCTACTCAAGTTCATTCTCTAATTCGTCACCTTTCCGATCCTTAAGAAAATCCAAAAAATAGTTTAAATCGCTAGATATCGGTAGGATTTTATTGTCAACCAAAGTAATTCTGGTAGATAATAGTGAATGTGCCAACGAAAGGTTGAAGCGAATTTCGCAAAGTATAAAGGTATTTTAAAAGAAATTAGGTAAGTGGTTATAGACCGAAAAATTCATGCGCGACCCTCCTGCGGTCGCCAGAGGTGCGGGAGGCGAGGTATGCTAGATGCCAAATGTAGGTTCAATTACAACTAAAAATAACCTACTATATGTGCAAATCCGCCACGACTCAGTACCAGTCACCCTGTATACCCTGTATACCAGTCACCCTACCTGCCTACCTACATGTCCATTTTTTGTTACAAGTTTGGTATTATTTTAAGTTTAAATGAAACAACCTACTATGAACTATACATAGTCAACTTTGTTATTTGATTTGACTAAGACGCCTAAAAGTTTTTACTTTGCCCCAGATAAAATAAAAAATCATATTCATTAAAGTTATTGTTGACGTGTTTTTGAACACTTTGGTTGCTTAGTTACATTTGATTACCTCAGTTGTCAAGATAATTTAGAAGTTTGAAAGAAGAGTGTTTAGATGATATTGACGCGTAGGATGCTTACAATAATTTGGATACTATTGTTGTGTAGATGTTTTTGGTTGTTTAAGTTGTGTAGTATTTTTTGAATAGATGGCATGCTCCTATTTATCTGATGGTGACTGTACCTACAGATGACAATCTACATACAAAGCGCGCTCGAGCAACGCACACATAGACACCGCTCACGGACACGATATCACAATCGAGCAGATTTGTTTTCTTACAGTAGCTAGTTTATCTTGGCCGTATTTTTGAAATTAGAACCTACGGATGGGCGGAGCGCTAGGGTTGGTATCTACACAAAAAGTAAAAAATGTCTAGATTTTTATTCTAAATATATTTGTATTGTTTTAGGTTTAGGAATGAGTCATATTTTTATTAAAGATTATTTATCATATCAAATATAATAATAAGTTTATTGTCTATTAACAGCACAGTATGTCAGACTACCCCACTCTGACCTTAAGACAACCTCTATATCCTACGTAATATAAGCTGTTTTCATAGTTCAAATATGTAATGTGAAATCTGTCTAGCTATTGTCGGTCCTGAGATACAGCCTGGTGACAGACAGACGGACAGTGGAGTCTTAGTAAAACGGGCCCGTTTTTACACTGTCAGTTCGATGAGACGAGTTACAAATTACGATTACGTTTGCGCGTACACATCATTGAGCCTTAAAAAATATATTTAAATCCTATGTGTATGAAAAAAATCCAGAGACCCTGCAGTTCCCGCAATCTTCGGAGGAATTGGTAATGAATTTAAGAAACAAATCTTGAATTTTTATTTTTTAAACATGACAGCTGTCATCCGAAATGAAGATCTTTTCGTCTTTCTTATGGCGAGCGAACTTAAGCTTCACCCAGTTCTGGGCTCACTGTTCCGCCAAGAAATGAAGATCTCGTCGAACCCTACGATTCGTCCTTACACATCAGTAGTCCTGAGTGGACAGTTTCAGAGATATTGCCTTTTCAATTTTGACAGCTGTCATCCGAAATTAAGATCTCGTCGAGTTCTAAAATTTGTCCCTACACACCAATAGTCTGAGGTAGGTAGTTTCCGAGATATGACCGTTTTAATTTTAACAGCTTTCATCCAAAATGAAGATCTCGTCGAGCCCTAGGATTTGTCCCTACACACCAGTAGTCTTGGGTGGATAGTTACCGATCTAAGGCCGTTTCAATTTTGATAGCTGTTATCCGAAATAAAGATGATTTTATACATGGTTCATAACATAATTAACCTACTTTGTTTGTTCAATGATATCTATCTGCATTTTGAAAGTCTGTCTTTGACAGCGAACCGGCTCGCGGCGCACAGTGTCACCCTGTGCGCCGCGAGCCGTTCGTGGGTTTGTTTGCCCAAGTTTGCCCAGAGCGGCCGTGTAGGTAGGTAAATGACTTGTTGTATGTGGACGTGTGTCGATTCAGGCGCTCTAGTATGAAGTCAAAGTACTGTACATCTATATATAGCTTGACAAGGAATATATGGGACCTCGCCATATTGCGGAAAACAACTGGAACTAATTTCTTTTACTGGCAACAGAAACCTCAAACCGTTTTTGACGTGTCATAAAAATATGTTTTTTATGCCAGTTAAATTATGCAGTTGCCAATCTACGCTGGTATGATTATACAGTGTTGTCATATAAAGTAGATTCGAAGCGCCCTTAATTCAGGTTCCATATATTCATGGTCAGGCTATACCGTGACACTCGTTGACTGTGACGATATCGCGGAACGGTTGGGACGCATCTGTCAACTTTTTTAACTGGATTGATTTATTTTACATAATATTGTAAGATTATAAATTCATTGAATAGTTATAATATGTTTTAACACTCACACTTTTCCTTTATATTCATATAAGTTTAAATAAGAAACCAAAAAGCCAAAGGTCGTAGGTTCAAATCCTACCCGTGTGCGAATTTCTGGTTTCTTGTTTAAACTTAAAAATTAATTGTCCTAATGTTTCATTTTCCAAAATATCACTAGTGTTCTGTGCAATCCCGTCAAATTAGTCATAATATCAAATGTTGTGGCTTCGCCAAAAAAGCTGTAGGTAGGTACAGGTGTTAAAAAATTATTACCCTTTTAGGATATTTTACATTGAAGTTTTAATTTATTTGGTTAGCAGCTAAATCTTAATCTTGGCCTTAATTAAGAAATAAAGTAACAAAAGGAAGCAACAAACTACATGACCAACATTACTATCATTTTTCTGAAGCATAAAACATGATTGGATTTGGAAACAATTTGTGATTACAATATCTACATTCAATTGATGTTAGTATAATTTAAGCAAACTTTAAATCGTTAGCGTAGCCTACGTCACTTTCTAAAGATTTTTCTGATGATCCGTATACTTCACTACGTTGACTGCTCGCCACATTACTGAAAAAAAAAAACAATTATTTAGGTATACTAGAGGTCTCCGCAATTTGCACTGTGACGCGTTTTTAGCCGGATTGAAAGTTTTGGAAATATACTTCAAAGACATGGCAAATATATATTTTTTTACCTGTTGTGTATACGATCCATGTCCACTTCCCCCGAGAAACTATCTGAATCTTCGTTAAGCGATGTTTGCGAATCTGGCGAAAAGGCATAAGTTGTACAATATAATAAGGTAGACTGTAAAAGTACATATCAACAAAGTATCAACTAATTAATATACATTTGTAAGAAATCCAGACAAAATTAGAACCACCTTTTCCTTTTTGAAGTCGGTTAAAACATTAGAAAACAACTTAATCACATCGGACTAGTGCGAGTCGAACTCCCGCACTGAGGGTCCCGTACAAATTCGATCGATCATAATCGACCAGATCTAGCTCAAAACGACCGTATCTTTGGGTTGGGTCGACTTACAATCTTGATTTTTTCACAGCTTTCAGGGACCGTAGATGTACGATAACAAAGCTACATAATATATTCATTTTACTTATGATATTATTTAAGTCTAACTTAATAAAAAAAAACACCCATGTGTACTCACAGTTACTACGTCAAACGAGTTTTGTATCATTGAGTGGCGTGTTGATCGGTCGGAGGGCGCGCGCCGCTTATAATGAGCATGTATGTGTACAGTGAACAATACCGACCAACCTTAGATCTAAGTAATTATTAAGATTCGAGTGACTGACGTCGATCGGCAGTGTACAGTAAAACCAAAGATGGTTTTTCTTACACTGTCTTTGAATGTGTGTAGATTAAGCTTCTAATGTATGGTTTCATATAAATAAAATAAGTAAAAAAAACATACATTTAAAATTGAAATAAAAAGTAAAAAAATATCATAACTTAACATAAGGCGATGATTAATAATAAGAGATTTTAGTAAATAAGTAAACCAAAAGGCACGGACCAAAGAGTCTGTGGATGTAGTTTTATTAAAAAAAAACCCCTAAAAATGTTATGCTACATACCTGAGGTAGTGAGGCGATGCGTGGTGAGGTACTCGGCGGAGAGGTAGGGGGGCAGGTCGTCGGCCGCGTCCCCCGCGCCCCCCTCGGCGCCCAGCGTCTCCACGACTGACAGCCACTGCCCGTTGTGGCACCGGAACCGCTCCACCTTGTACACGTTACTTTATTTAATACTATATTCATTATTGACGCTCCCTATAATATACACAGCGTAACAATTAGATAGATGGTTGGGTGTTTTGATACCACCGTTGTTTCCAATTTCCAAAACACAATGCTTAAGCTACTAATTTTGGGATCTGATCAATGTATGTGATGTTGGCCAAAAGTTATAAGTATTTATTTAAAAAAAGTTAGATAAAACTTATTGCACTACATCAAAGCAACAGCAAATCAGTTTACAGTAAGATGTACAAATTAGGCGGTCCTATAGCTAAGAGCGATCTCTTCCATGCAACCTTGGCTATAGGAAATACTTAATCACAGGAAGGTGGTATATGTACTTATCTATGTAGGGAGGTACAAATGTATAATAAAAGCAAATATTGCACACAAAAATGCATCGACCGTCATCAGGTGGGACTTGAACTCTTGACCCTTCATTATCCGGGTAAAATCTCTGCCAATTGAGCTACAAGTCACTCGATGAATTTTCGTAAGGCTTGCTAGGCCAGTGAGATTTTACTTTTGTAAAACTTGCAAAGAAATTGCCAAATTTTTTTAAATGATAAGTGTATTTTCAATGTTGATCGAAAATTTATTGATTAATTTACCTTTATTCGTGCTGCCCATTCGTTCTGCATTTGTGATATAATGTCCAAGCACGAATCACACATTTTTCTGATTTCAACATTTTTATCTTGCATCAAATCGATGAGGTAAGCTGGAGCCTCTGCAACAAAGAAAGTAGTTTAAACATTCATATTTTAAATTATTTTCTTATTTTAAAATACTCTATAATATACTTTTTGAGTATATGGTGGGTGTTTATGAATCAGACAATCAATTAACGATCGATACGAAACAATTCTAATTCAATGATTTGAAAATATTTTTAGCTTAGTGGCAATTCAGAACCTCTGAGTATGTTAAAGAAATTTCCAAGACTATAATGCTTGTTCTCAATACCAATAATTGATAAATCTGTACATCCGTAACGAGTAAATAGGTAGCAACAACACTTAAAACGGAACGAGACATTTCATAACTTGTTCGGGGAAGAAATTGATCCGGCAGGCGGCGGTGCGCGAGTAGGAAGGCGTGAACAGTCTGCAACACGTGCTCGTCGTCGGCCTGGCGAAGGTAGGAGTAGTTACCGGCACAGAATAAGTACTAGTGCTACGTACAGAAGCAAGACTTCGCAATGGTATATAAGAAAATATCGCCTCAGTCAGAGTCAAGGTCATTTTCGTTAAGACACCTACAGAAATCCATTGCTAGATTATTTCATTATTATACATTTGAAATATGATTCATAATACACATAACCTACCTATTCAGTGGCGTTCTATCATGCGGCACTAGGGTTGACTGCTACAAGAAGCTACTACTGCCATCTAGCGCACCTTTATAGCACTTTATTCATAATATCCAGCCAGCTACGGTGTGCCGCGCGCCTCTGGTGAATAAAAGGCGCGCGCGAGTCACTGCTCGCTCGCGAGTACACCAAGCTGAGTCGCTGCGCGTAGGTACGTTTTTCTACCGACGCGGAGAGTTAGACAGGCCTGATTACTGGCGCAGGCGCAGGCACAGGTCGGAGTAGTTACCGGTGCGCGTGATCAGATAGTCGGCGGTGCGCGTGTGCGCGAGTATCTGCCGGAAGGCGTGCACAGTCTGCAGCACGTGCTCGTCGTCGGCCTGGCGCAGGCGCAGACGCAGGTCGGAGTAGTTACCGGTGCGCGTGACCAGGTAGTCGGCGGTGCGCGGGTGCGCGAGTATCTGTCGGAAGGCGTGCACAGTCTGCAGCACGTGCTCGTCGTCGGCCTGGCGCAGGCGCAGACGCAGGTCGGAGTAGTTACCGGTGCGCGTGACCAGGTAGTCGGCGGTGCGCGGGTGCGCGAGTATCTGTCGGAAGGCGTGCACAGTCTGCAGCACGTGCTCGTCGTCGGCCTGGCGCAGGCGCAGACGCAGGTCGGAGTAGTTACCGGTGCGCGTGACCAGGTAGTCGGCGGTGCGCGGGTGCGCGAGTATCTGTCGGAAGGCGTGCACAGTCTGCAGCACGTGCTCGTCGTCGGCCTGGCGCAGGCGCAGACGCAGGTCGGAGTAGTTACCGGTGCGCGTGACCAGGTAGTCGGCGGTGCGCGGGTGCGCGAGTATCTGTCGGAAGGCGTGCACAGTCTGCAGCACGTGCTCGTCGTCGGCCTGGCGCAGGCGCAGACGCAGGTCGGAGTAGTTACCGGTGCGCGTGACCAGGTAGTCGGCGGTGCGCGGGTGCGCGAGTATCTGTCGGAAGGCGTGCACAGTCTGCAGCACGTGCTCGTCGTCGGCCTGGCGCAGGCGCAGACGCAGGTCGGAGTAGTTACCGGTGCGCGTGACCAGGTAGTCGGCGGTGCGCGGGTGCGCGAGTATCTGTCGGAAGGCGTGCACAGTCTGCAGCACGTGCTCGTCGTCGGCCTGGCGCAGGCGCAGACGCAGGTCGGAGTAGTTACCGGTGCGCGTGACCAGGTAGTCGGCGGTGCGCGGGTGCGCGAGTATCTGTCGGAAGGCGTGCACAGTCTGCAGCACGTGCTCGTCGTCGGCCTGGCGCAGGCGCAGACGCAGGTCGGAGTAGTTACCGGTGCGCGTGACCAGGTAGTCGGCGGTGCGCGGGTGCGCGAGTATCTGTCGGAAGGCGTGCACAGTCTGCAGCACGTGCTCGTCGTCGGCCTGGCGCAGGCGCAGACGCAGGTCGGAGTAGTTACCGGTGCGCGTGACCAGGTAGTCGGCGGTGCGCGGGTGCGCGAGTATCTGTCGGAAGGCGTGCACAGTCTGCAGCACGTGCTCGTCGTCGGCCTGGCGCAGGCGCAGACGCAGGTCGGAGTAGTTACCGGTGCGCGTGACCAGGTAGTCGGCGGTGCGCGGGTGCGCGAGTATCTGTCGGAAGGCGTGCACAGTCTGCAGCACGTGCTCGTCGTCGGCCTGGCGCAGGCGCAGACGCAGGTCGGAGTAGTTACCGGTGCGCGTGACCAGGTAGTCGGCGGTGCGCGGGTGCGCGAGTATCTGTCGGAAGGCGTGCACAGTCTGCAGCACGTGCTCGTCGTCGGCCTGGCGCAGGCGCAGACGCAGGTCGGAGTAGTTACCGGTGCGCGTGACCAGGTAGTCGGCGGTGCGCGGGTGCGCGAGTATCTGTCGGAAGGCGTGCACAGTCTGCAGCACGTGCTCGTCGTCGGCCTGGCGCAGGCGCAGACGCAGGTCGGAGTAGTTACCGGTGCGCGTGACCAGGTAGTCGGCGGTGCGCGGGTGCGCGAGTATCTGTCGGAAGGCGTGCACAGTCTGCAGCACGTGCTCGTCGTCGGCCTGGCGCAGGCGCAGACGCAGGTCGGAGTAGTTACCGGTGCGCGTGACCAGGTAGTCGGCGGTGCGCGGGTGCGCGAGTATCTGTCGGAAGGCGTGCACAGTCTGCAGCACGTGCTCGTCGTCGGCCTGGCGCAGGCGCAGACGCAGGTCGGAGTAGTTACCGGTGCGCGTGACCAGGTAGTCGGCGGTGCGCGGGTGCGCGAGTATCTGTCGGAAGGCGTGCACAGTCTGCAGCACGTGCTCGTCGTCGGCCTGGCGCAGGCGCAGCAGCGCGACGAGCGCGTCGGGCCCGCGCGCGCGCACGAAGGCGACGGCGGCGCGCTCGTCGGCCGCCAGCGCGCCGGCCGCCACCACGCCCTCCAGCACCAGCTCCGGGTCGCACGTGCTCTCTGCGACCGAGAACGAACGTTTATACAGGATGGAACTCTTACGTCCGTACTCAGAGACGTCTATTAAAGTTAATCCTTGATTAAGTCTCATGCAGTTCTTTTCTATTCCATTTACAAAGAAAGTGACAGAACGAGACTTATTTATAGATTAAATTTAAATGCTTATTACACTATCCTATTTGTGTAGTATCCTACTTAGGAAACAGGAAGATGTAATCGCAATAGACTACTTACCTTCCTAAGTAGGATCCGATTGCTTCCTCCTTACTAGAAATGGGACTTGAATCACAATTGAATCGAACAGTACTATCTCGATTCATATGAGTTTTAAATGTTGATTCAAATCATCGCTTGATTCGAATTCGTCAAACTGATAGATATATAGATAGATACTCTTTATTGCAACCAGAAAACACTTTACAAACATATGTTTGGTTGCAATAAAGGTATATTAAAAGAAAAACCATGTTGGTAGGTACAATTAGGCCGTCTTATCGCTGGGAGCGATCTCTTCCAGCCTTTCTCAAGCTTTGAGTAAAGGAGAACAGTAGTGATAACAGAAGGAGGGGTTACGGTGCAAGCTGACGTTAAAAATAATTAAATTAAATTTTAAAACAAGAAGCTTATTAATATATAAGGTCGCTTTTTAAAAAGTGGTGAAATTTAAAGGGCAATTACTAAAACATAAATGAAACATTTTCGTTTAAAAAACCGAATTTCTTTATACGCTAGTTTTCGAGAAAATCGCAAAAAACTATTTTGATTTAAACGTAAAATAAAACACCCCGTGCAGCTTGCGTAGTAGGTTCGGTGCGCAGGTTCGATGTATCAATGAATTCGATACGCCACGCCACTATGCTCTGTCGCACTCCCACCTTACACGTGCGACTGGCCGGCGGTTCGCCTCACTCGCGGTCTGTCGGCGTAGTCAAACGCGCCGACAAAGGGTGGCCGCCATGCCGACACACGGAAACACGCGCTGCGGCGAACACGTGCCGAGCCTCGCGCCCACCTCGGGCTAGGAAGTGTGTACAAGAACAAGGGCGTCACATCCAGCATTTAATGTAAATTTTACTGTCTAAATAGGAACTTGTAAATTATGTAGATTGTTAATATTTAACTGTGATGTGATTGTGTAAACAGGAACTTGTAAATATGACTGTAAATATCAATTAATTCTGCCTTTTAACACGCCAAGTTAATACAAAAATAATAGCGTCCTATTTTTGATACAATTAAATTTAATACAAGGTAGTACGATGATTTTAACGGTTTGTTGTATTAACTTGTCAGTCCAAAGCCTGAAAAAGTGTGATGGAAAGTCATGGTTCGTCATTGTACGTTTAAACAAAAAAAAATGTACCTAATAAACTGAACTTTAACGAAAACTGCCTTTTATTCAAAATACCAACACAAATCCCATATTAGGGAGCATCCATTGAATCGAAGCGAAGCAGTGTTAATTTGGTATAACATGTAATAACGTTAGGGTTTGTAAGGGTTAGAATGCAGTCGGGTTGTTTTGAAATTAAAATTGATATTTTTGAAATGTTTACTTTGATTTGAGCAAATCTGCTTTGATTCTATGGAAATATTATCCTAGCTATTGAACAAGCTAAATACGCTTAATTTATCTGCATTAGGTAGATTTTCTGTCTCAGCAGAGAAGGAACCTATGCAGGTAGCATGCGCAGCGTTCAGCGTAGGTAGATAAGACTCGGTTTTAATGCGCTACTAGTGAGTGAGTGGTGCGCAGCCGCGGTCCCTCCGCGCACCGCGCACCGCGCAACATGAATGTAATGAGGGAAGAGACGGGCACGATTGAAATAAGAGAGAGCGGCGATGACATGTAGGGATGTTTCAGAGTAGACAGGATGCTCTTAAAAATATTATTTTTTTTTGTTAGGAAAAATAAAAATGAAAACTAGCACGTTTTTAAAAATGAAAATCATAGAGCCCGGTTAATCTAAAATATTTAGAAGTTCTGTTAAAGTTTCACCACTTTATAAAAGGCGACCTTATATATAAAAAAAGAATTACATAAAAAAATTTAATTACATAAAATGCTTACATTTAATAAATAAATAACTGATTCGAATCTGGGATTGTAAAAATGTTTTACTTGTTAATTTGAGAGCTTCAAAGTAGCATTTTTTTTTTAATTTATATTTGCATAGTTGCATTTCTAGACTTCGATAATCGATAAAGTTAAATCATATTACCGATGTAAATCATTCGAATCAAGGGTAAACAATTCAAATTATGATTCGAATATTTATATTCGATTCAAGTCCCATCATTACTCTAGGGATGCTTAATTAGGATGCTAACTTTTTAGTTAGGAAGCTACAAATAGGATAGTGTAATAAGTGCTTTAACGAAACTGGTGATAAATCAATGAAACCCTGAGGTTCCAATGTAAAGCAGTCTAGGGCTATGTAAAAGAGCACGGATCAGCGAATGGCACGGAATATATCTATGATACAGTAACAGGTGATAGTGTATCATAGACTAGAGGAGCAAGTAGTGCTGTACAAATTAATTATTTCTAAGGGCCATAGATGGCCACAAATGTTGTTTTTAAAATAAATTTCGTAGTTTTATAAATAGTTAACTTGTACAGCAATACTGGATGGGGCTAGGTGTTAAGAATTTGTAACAAAATCCTAAAACCGCGTCTTCTGTACGCCTGCAAACAACTTGATTGGTTGTTCGCTAAATAAATAAAGTTAAGTGTAGCGCTGGCTTAGCGGCTGTCAAAAAGAACTAGATCCCCAGGCTGTAATTCCTAGTAAAGAAAAGAAAACTGTTGCCATCTTTTAAAACTGAACAAATATTTTAATGTGCTTGTGATTTATTTTTTTTACCACTAAAATATTTGATTACTATAAGTATTTTTCCTACAAACAGTAACATTTTCTCTATTTTTAGGATGGTCTAGCCAAGGATGGAACATCTTCTTTCGAATATTCCGTACATAATTTTATTCTCCTCACGTAACAGTTAAGCGGGAAACGCTATCCGAACATTTTTATATCAAAACAAATAAAATACCTACAATGATCCAGGTATTAGTATTATAAACAAATCTTAAAAATAGGGCCTCCGTGGCCCAAAGAGCTCATAAGGTTAAAAGGTCTGGCTCACTGCTGTCTCGCAGAGTGTTAAGGGAAAAGACCAGGCGCCATTTCTCCATACAAAAGTAGTCCCCTGTTTTCTCCCTGGATAATGGCTAAAGGCAAAATATTTTTTACCATAAATTCGACATTTACCACAACTATGGGAGCATACCTGTGGCACAAAAAATATAAGTAGTTTTAGTTTTTTCTCATATTCGAATTAACAAAGGAAATATGAGCCTTCAAAAACTAAATTTGAAGGCTCATATTTCCTTTGTTAATTCGAAAATTGCCTAATTTCAACCTAAACTTGCAGACGCTCGCCAAAAAGATCTACGCAAATAAACACTAAAGCTAAAACATAGGAGCATAGTCCTTTTGAGAAACTATTTTAAAAGAAAATATTATTATTTGTTAAATTTTGGACGAGGAAATAAGGGACTTCGAAATGCTGCTTAGGAAGGATTTATCGGTCTGAGCTCATTTGTCCCTTTCTTGCTTGGGCGGCTACCAGAGATCGCATCGAGTTAGCAACAATACCTATTCTTTAAATACCACGTGACCGCATTTCTTCTTAAGAGGTTTATGTTAACATACGAAAGACAGTACAGACAAACAAGTATGATAAATAAATAATATTATATTATCATCAAGTACGAACGTGATACACTGTGGTATATTATGCTCTTAAAACCGGGGCGAATTTGCAACAAAAATGTAGGTATACTCATATATGCTGTGACTGTACTTGCCTGGATCCAAAATTTTCATGATGCAAGGAATAAGGTTGTATCTCTCTACAACAGCATAAACATCGATGTTGTTGTTTGTGTTCAATATATTACTCAAAGTGCCAATGCATTCAATAATAAACTCTTCAGCGGCGTCACCACTAGTAACGGCACCGGCTATATCGCCGACGAATTCCTGTAATCATAAAAGGCAATTTGTAGGTAGGTATGTGCTCTAATGCAAAAAATGGGCGACACTCAAACACTTTACTGACACACTTGTAGTAAGTGGTTATATTAAGACTGGCGCAGGCCGTAGTGTCCTGGGTTCCTGTTAGTCTGATTCAGTCATAAGGGACCCGGGTTCTCAAACCCCGGAACTCCGGAAGGGGCCAAAAAGAGTTTCGAGATTCTGTCTTGAAATCAATGTTGAAGTTGATGTGCTCAGCAGCACGAAGTCGGGAATTCGCTTCACCACCATTTCTCGGAAAGCAAATAGTCATTGATCCTGTGCCTAGTTTTTTCTGTTTAAGTCGCTACCTTGTAGAGATTGGCATGTCAGTAGGAATGTCATTCATTCCAACTCTGTAATTTCCTTAGCAAATAATAGCTGTTTAGTTTGACGTTTCTAAATGTTAGTGTGTCTCTTTTCGTTTCCTCAGCAGAGAAAGAGACGGCATGAATTTAAAATTAATTTAGAGGGGGCTCTCGGGAATAAAGCAAACAAACGAAAAACTGAAGTTCGTTGCCTGGGATGGACCACAAGGAGGTAGTCAGACACTGCTCTCGCTGTTCACGTTCCGAAACAGCATATCGGAAAGAAATTAAACAAAAACTTACGACGAACAGCAGCTTGTTCTGCGGGTGATGCGAGAGGTTGCGCACTAGCTTCATCAGCATGGTGTTCCGGTGGCGGAATGCCCTCGCTAACAGCTCTCTCAGGCGACCCTCTGCCGCCATTTGCTGCGCGGCGCGTTCGCACCACGCCAGGTTGACGCACAGTGCCAGTAGCACGTCCGTCACCCCGGGCCCGCTGCCGGGACTGCTCTCGCTGTTCACGTTCAGCAACAGCATGTCGGTTAGCTGAAAGGAATAACGAGTTTGAGAACATCACACCATCTTATTTGTAGCATCCTACTTAGTAGATGGGAAGATATAACCGAAGTTAGAATCCTATTTACGCTACTTATGTTTCTACATTCCTAATTAGTATCCTACAAATAGGATGGTGTAATAAGTGCTTTAGGATGGGTCTGGCACTCGGCTTGTTTGCTGTTCCGCCGTATTTTTTTCTGCTTTTAAAGATTACTGACACCGCGAAAGGCGATCTCGTTCAGAGAAACTTTAGGTAAAGAAACATTAGTATAAGTTTAAATAAGAAACCAAAAATTCGCACACGGGCAGGATTTGAACCCACGACCTTTGGCTAACCGGACCAACGCTCTTACCAACTGAGCTACCGTGCAGTCCATCCAAAACCGTGCGAAACTCTTGGTGTCTTTTGAATAAGTCATTGCGAGACGTCAGCGACATCTACCCGAGCTGTATTGCAGCAGTTGTTTCTTAATTAAACTTATATAAATAAGAAAAAACACAGTGAGTGTTAAAAAAACATTAACATTTTTTTCTTTAGTATAGTATAGCAAGCACATCTTGGGACAAGAAAGTGACAATCTCAGGTGATTTTTATAGGAATTCCCCTTCCCCGCAACATCACTCGTCCTCGCTGACATCTGGCATGCCCTGCCCCCCGCACCTTTGGCGATCTATCGGAAATAAACCCATTCGCGTCTTTTCGAAAGAATCTTCCGGGCGACTACTTACGCTGGCCTGCAGCGGAGAAAGCGCTTGACAATAATTATTTAGAAAGTCTGCGTAGCCGAGCGGTTTTTTAAGAAAAATCGAACGGTATGCGAATGTCGCAATTTCAATCGCTCTCAAGCTGTTTCAAAGGCTTAAGGTATCTTAAGATTTTTTTATTGCTATTTAAACAGTATAAAAACTATGAAATAGAGATAAAATAAAAAGGTACATAATTACTCACGAGTTTAACACAATCAGATTGAGTGAACATTAGCTTAACTCTGTCATCCATGCTTAGATGGTACAAAATTTTCATAGCTAAATTAATGTGCTTGTCATCGCCTGTAAATAAATAACTTTAATATCGTTATAACTTTAACTTTAATATCTAGGTACAGGGCATTAAGGGAAACACTGCGATATCTTATGTATAGATTTTAAGATATTTTTTTAGATTTTGCAATTAAAATTTATAGTTTGATGTGCTGGCCACTATGCCTAATTACGATTATACAACCGAATAATTGGCAAGGCATGTGAGTAGAAGAGGTCTCAAGGGCCGGTATGGACTAGGAACCACAAGAGGACAGTCAGTAGACATACATAAAACGACCTTAACGACCAGTAGGTCGTTGGTTGGACTATTTTGTCGACCTCCTTGGTCGAGTGGCTCGCACACCGGTTTTCAATGTCCCCATCTCTGCAGGTTCCGGTAATACCACTATCATCATCATTATCAGCTGCAGGACGTCCACTGCGAAACATAGGCCTGTCCCATAGATTTCCAAAGTGATCTGTTAAAAGCGACTTGCATCCAGTGCGTTCGTGCGACCTTTATTAGGTCGTCTGTCCATCTTGCCGGTGGACGCCCTACGTTACGCTTTTGATCAAATGGCCTCCAATCAAGAACCTTTCTGCCCCAACGGCCATCAGTTCTTCGCGCAATGTGCCCTGCCCACTGCCACTTAAGCTTGCCGATCCGCAGGGCTATGTCCGTTACCTTAGTTCTCCTATGTATCTCCTCATTTCTGATTTGAACTCAAGAGTGCTTTAAATAATTGCTTAGAGATCAGAGCAATGTATGTGATGTTGTCCAATAATTATTTATTATAAAAAGCAAATTGTGACTATTGCACAACATTAAGGGAACCTAACAGACTTAGTGGGAAAGTTTTAACTAATATACAAAAAAATATGGCTTACTTGTGAACTGAATAAACTTTGGCAGCAAACCTAATTTTATCATTTTGTTGCGGAGCTTGGAGTCAAATGTTAAATTAAACAATAATTTTAATGAAACATTGACTAAGTCAGCATTGGGAGATTCTAGCAAAGGTGCTAATTTTTCAATTATTCCTCTTGAAGCCATGCTGTTTTTGTTTTCTACAAAAATAGATAATTTCTGAAGGAATGATACAATCAAAATAAGTAAATCAATATTTGAATGTCTTTCCATTGCTCCAATCAATAGACCAACTATATCTTTCTTGTGCATTTTTTCTTCAACTTTTACATTATCTGCAATATTGAGCAGCATATAAAAAGCAACTCTCAGTAATTGTTCCTGCCTTTTGGAGAGGGTCTTGAGTTTTCGTTTCATTTGTTCTTCATCGTTTTTAGAAAGACATTCATCAGAAGCATTACATAGGTCTTCATGGTAACTAGAAACAAGTGATCTAGATTTTTGCATATTCACATCAGCTACAGCCCATGTGCCGGATTTAGGTCGTCTTTTCGGTTCGGGGATTCTACTCTTGGGCAATTCACTCTGTAAAATTAATTGTTTAGTTTTAATATCAACTGCACGCAGAAAACTGACCCAAAATGGAACTCATTTTTCAATACCTTTACTACTAAATATTAGGTGAGGAAATTGTACTGTGGGTTAATAATGAATGTGTTAGCAATTTTAAATTTTAGTTGAGTTAGCTATAAAAGGAGAACGCGTATTTATCCGCACCACACTTACACCACCAGAATCGCCGGAGTCGCCGAAGCCGAAGTCATCGCATTTTATAACTCTTTATATGAAATTGTATGCAACGCGAACGTCGCGAACCGCGTGCGGCGCACGCATCAATTTTGAAGACATCACCCGCATATAACTGAAATGCGTTGAGTGCCGCGCGGATAGGAAAGAAAGAAAGAAGCATTTATTAATTTGGGACATCACAAACAAACACAGTATAAAATAACAAAAGATACAAAATAATAAGACAGCAAAGATAATATAACAACAAAATCAAAAACAACAGAAACAAAACAGTAACTGTCAACACTAGCCAGACAGTGCCCTTGTGTGTCTGTGATGTCCAAATCAAAGGGACCTTACTCAGTATAAGCCGAGCCCTCAGCAGGCACTGGCGCTGGTTTTCAGTGGATGGTTTCAGGTGCACGACATTCTATACAATTTCATTAAAGATTTATAAAATGCGATGACTTCGGCGCGTACGGCTATTCGGGCGGGTAGGCACCTTAAGGCACCACTAGGAAAGGAACAATACCAAATAATGACATGATTTCTTTAATACCCCATAACTTTTACTTCATATTCTATTTATTAAAGACAAATCAAGAGAGCACACAAAGTGTTTTTAAATGCACATTATATATGTATATGTTCGTATGCGTATTATATATGTATATGTTTCGTGAATTCCAGTATATGATTGTATTGACATTGATGAACAATGCAAAAAGAAAGTTTAAAAAGTTATATCTTAAATTATGTAGTTAAAAATTAAAACATTAATTTTTGCTTCAATATTATCATACAAAACTTACTTTATCAGGAGTTAATAATGGCTTTTTTCCTTCAACCTTTTCTTTCCACTGGTCATATCTTTTCAATTCATAATCTATGACATCCATACAAAGTGATCCAATTTTGTATTGGATAATGACAGGGTGAAACTCATTATATGTTGAAAAACAAAAAAATGTGTATACTATATTAGTACTCAGTTCTATACTTCTCTTCCATTCTTCCCTTAAAACTCTTGATAATGCACTTAGTAAAGCTTCTGTAAAAATAAATTAATAACTGGTTTAGTTTATTGTATGACAAAACATAGGAAAAAAGTTAAGGACAGGACAAAGAGATTGTTTTGCTAAACAAGTTTGCTGTAAAGTAAATTGAAAGAAAGAAAAAATATATTTATTGTACCAAAAAACTGCAAATTACAAGAACACTTACCATTTCTCGACAATTCTATTAAATTATCAGGATTTCTTGCTAACTGAAGTATAAGTGCAGAACCTTTAATTTTTTCTGGAATGTCATCATACAGTAACTCTACATAATCATCAATGCGGTTCAATACTGCCACTGGCACACTTTCCACAGGACTCATGATGATTCTTTAAACCATGTAACAAAATATATCAAAGTATTTATAAAAAGTTTACATCATGAACTATTAAACATACAAAAAAAGTACTTTAATACTTTGAAAAACAATAAATTAAAAAAAAAATGTAATCTAATTGCAATAAAACTTAAGTAGTGATGCACGATAAGATTTCTGAATAAAAAAGCTTTGCAGCTATCTGTACATATTAACACTTTCACAGACAGTAACCCAGACAAACACATAACTTTTATTGTTCTTACACTTATATGCATTCACTGTCACAGAAAATGTTAAAAATTCTAGCAATGAGATAACAAATAAAACTGTGATAAGATATTACAGGTGAAAAAACTTTGTTATTTTTTTTTATTTGAATGTAAGTAACTTGAGGTGCAGAGTTCAAAATAATTTACCCATTTATTTTTTTTCAACCAATATTACAAAGGAACAACCATGTTTTTAACAAAGCAGGTAATAAAGGTATGCACAGAATCCACTAAACACCACTTAATATTAGCATCATACAAAGGTGTAGGTGTAATAGACTTGGAACGAATCCTTGAGTTTTGTTTCTTTTGAGATGAGGCCTTACTTTTAGAATAGGTAGGTACATCAAATGGTTACAATCTATTTATTACAGGTGCTAACAAGGGAAGTAATTGTGTTAACAATGAAGTTAGTTAATGCTAAATAAATATTTAATTTTTAGTGAACTTGAGAGTCTTGCGACATAAGGACAGTTTCAATTTTCTTACCTTGTCCAACCCAGGTAATTTATATATATTATCAAATAATATTAAAACTTGAGGAAAGATATTTAAAAAATACCAGGTAAGTACACTAATAATGTAGATGGACGTATCGAAAGTAGACTAATAAAAAAACGAAATGAATGCTTCTATGTGAGTGAAAATCAATATTGATTTGATTTGACGTTTGACTTTGACAGAACCAAGTGGATTTTCTGTCAGTGTCACAACAAACATCAGACTGCAGTAGTTCTGGGTAGGCAAAAGATCGTGTCTGTACAGCCAAGTCTTTGGTTATACAGGGTGTCCAAAAATGAAGTAAAATCTTTAACCGCGAATAGGTCACAGTCACAGATCATGATCGACTATATACATGGTGACTGGTACTGAACCTGCCATAGCAAATGCACATTTTATAAATAAGGTCATTTGCTAAGTTGGACCTTACTTTCCCGAACTAAAGTTTTATAGTTTGGGAGATTAAACTTGATTTTTTTTTTAAATTTTACTTTTAAGCATTCATAACTTTTTTCTTTTGTTATTATGCATTGTTTTCTCATTATTTGTTGCTAAACATGTGTAATGAATGAGGGATTTTCTGATAGCTTTAGAGCTGTCAGAAAATCTTAATCTTAGTTTTATTTTATATTAATAGATGGCGCTGTTCATCTAAGTAATACAAATAATGCTTCGAAATCGTTGAGCACAAAACAATAATAAATTATTGTAATATTATGTGAACATGCATGTAGTTGAAGTACTTACGTTAAAAAGTGCGTTTCTAAATGCAGTTAAAAATAATTGAAAAAAGTCCTGATGATCAATAAATTAGTAAAAAAATACCTCTTAGTGCGCGTAAATCTGGAAAATGCTAAACGTAAACATTATAACAGAATAAATGCTAAAACCAGCCTTTTTCTTAAATTAAAATCTACCTGACTTTGGTTGTTCAGCGCTATCTAGCGGATTTTTAAGTACTGATTTTTGACACTAGGAAAATCCGTCATTAAAATACGTTGGAATCGTAGACAGTTGGAATTCACATCGAACCACAGATTTTATAACAATAACTACGTAACAGCAGGCCTATATTTAACTCCATGTACGGTAGGTATGTAACTTCTTGCGCGCGCTATTCACCTACACCACAGACTATATAATAGTTACTATCAAACTAGGGTAAAAAAACTTCGACAAAACCAGCCAAGTGCGAGTCGGACTCGCGCACGAAGGGATCCGTACCATTAACTTACAACATTAGACATTATAAGCAAAAAAAACACGTTTGTATGTAAGCCCATATTTACATTTATAGCCTGACCAGGAATATATGGGACCTGAATTTGGGGCGCTTTGAATCTACTTTATATGACAACACTCTGTATAATCATACCCGCTTAGATTGGCAATTGAACATAAAAATCATTTTTTATATTTTTACATTCATGTTATTTTTTAAAGCCTGCTGCAAAATGATAACAGATTATACGATAAAAGAACACGACAGAACACATGCAAATTAAGTACTTATTAAATTCAGTAACTCTTTGTGGTATTGTACTTGAATTTTGGACAAAACACAATAACTTTGCAAAACCACTAACGGGTAAAAGAAACATTATTTCATTGTTTTTCTAAATGTTATTATTTTTAATTTAATCATAAAATTTAAATAATGTATAGGAAACCATGAAAAACTCTTCGAACTATTTTAGTCAAAATATCCAAGTAGAGTTGAAATAAAGAAAATAAAACTCAAAACAAGTATTTATAACAAACATTTTTCAAAATCGTTATTAAAATATTCTCCGTATCCATCAGTAGCCAATTTTCACTATTTGAACTACATGACATACCAAAAATTCGTTATGACAACTATATCAGTAATTAATTTGAAGAAATTGTGATGATCATATAGACTTTCTTGTCGAAAAACACTACAACACCATGTTAAACCACTTTTCTTTACGAAAACGAATAGTTCTAGGTATTATTATCACATAAAAAATTGCACCCGGTCGAAAATTAGATTACGCGTCCACTTTGACACTAATCATTTTGACAATTGTTGACATGTCAATGACGATTTGAGGTTTCTGTTGCCAGTAAAAGAAATTAGTTCCAGTGGTTTTCCGCAATATGGCGAGGTCCCATATGTTCCTGGTCAAGCTATAATTTTGATCAAAACAAAAAATCTTTCAGCGCATTGAAATGTGTATCCTTAATTCCCAATCCTTGTTATTATAAACCAAACTATCCAATGTCCAAGGTCCAAGGCTGTAAAACTTAGATAAAAAAGTTTGTCAAAAAAAGAGCCATGTTTGTTGCTGATCTGTGAATGTTGGTGATTAATTTTCTGAATTATTGTTTTATTTACTACGCTAAAGTTTCGCAATTTTGGAATTAAACGGAAGTAGGGATATTTAATGTACTTGGATACAAAAGATTTCACGATAATGCCATGTAAGTATGCTTACGAAATTATGCACTCTATGATTAAAGTTCTTAGTAGTACATTACATATTTCTTGTCTTTCCCTTCCAGCAAGATAAGGCACTGCGATAATGAGATAATTTGTGCGAACCTTGCAGATTGAAATTTGGTTAAATTGGTAACAATGTCATAATGTAATCATGCCTACCTATTAATTAATCATAGAAACATTGATGCTCAAACTTAGTACGTTTTTTGTATTATAAGGTACCTACTAGTATATTACATTTTTGCCATTTCAAAATTTAACAATTCTAGTGATATGGTTTCCTTTTATGTACCTTAAAATTTCATGTACTTTGGGTTTTTCTTGGTCATTGCCATCACCAAAGTTCACTACAGGAAAAAATATTGATTATTTGTTTTTCGTGTTTTCCTACTGTTTTATTGGTACTGATTATCCATTAGTGTTATAGTTTTCATAATGTAAGACCCTTTGGACTTATTATTTTAAATTCTTATTTAATTTAAATATTTTTTATATATAATGCATACAGTTAACTTAAAAAAACATAATGTAATACAAACAAAACTATGTCAATATTGTAAAAATTTGAATTATAACAAGTTTATGGTTGGACACAATATTATTAACATCTACTTGTGGAGCTTAATTTGCTGCATGTCATGTAGAAGGTTTTTTAATATTATGTCCATGTTCTTAACCTGTCAACATTGAGCTCCACATGGGTGCCATAAAACCACACCCGTGTGGAGGTTGTTGTTGACAGGTTAATGTAAAAATTTATTCCTTTTATGACCAGAAAAATAAAGTACTTACTGAACCTAAGGACATTATGTCATGCTGCCACTTGCCATATGTATAGAAATAAAAAGTAATTAAATTATTTGTTTCAGGTCTATTCTCTTGTGATAAATAGCAGATATTCATGTTTTAATATGAAGTATTAGCTGTCACCATGACAGAAAGTATATCAACACTCACTGCTCCAATATCCTTGTCCACATATCACCAACTTAGCTTAACAGGTACATTGTTAAAGTATATGATTGTGTAGCTGGATTATAATATTAAATATGAAATTGCCAATAATATGATAATAATGCTTTATTTTAGTTGAAACAGCAAGCATCCGGAATTCAGGATTATTTAAACCAAATCCGTATTTACAAGTGACTGTTGATGACAAACTTTCAAGAAAAACTGAAGTTATAAAAAACACATTACATCCTAAATGGAACGAAAACTTTACAATATTAGTCACACCATTGTCACAATTGTTATTCCGGCTCGCAGATCATCATAGCTTTAGAAAAGATAATATCCTTGGTGAAAAAAAGTTAAATCTTTTAAAAGTGTTGCAATTCTTCAATGGAAAATGTGAAAATATTGAGTTGACTATAGGTATGTTTAATTCACATTAAATTTATTTAAACAACTTTTATAGCAATGACTAGTTTAGAAAATAAATTATGATTTAAATTATTAATCACTGGTATGTATATATACCAGGCATGGTACATAATTAAACTATATTTAACTTAGTTTTTCAGATAAAGTGTGTAGTGTGATTATTATAAAACTATAACTCAATTTAAATGGTTATTGTGCATGTGCATATACTTATTACTTTTGTTCTTATAGATATGATGAAAGCAACATCTCAAGAAAATGCATCTAACACAAATCCCGAAACTAAAACAGCAGAGCTCGTCATACTTTTGGATGGCCTAAGAATCGATCCAGCTATTTTACACCAGTCACATGAAGTTTTAGGAGAATCAAGTTCCTCAAGGAATCCATTGAATGAAGGAATCAGAGCTCGAATCAGACTACGCAATAATCCAGAGACTTTGAGATCCATGCTGAGGTCCCAAACATTGAGGGTATGAAATTTAGTTTTATTAATAAACAGACAATTGACCGCAATGTCACCTGATAATAAATGACAATGCGGCCGAGGATGGATCATGTCTGGCTAGTAATAGCCTAACACTCTGTTCATCCAAGTATCCAGATCATTGTGTTTAGGGAACAATTCACCCGGCATCAAATTCCACTCTCTAGCCATCCTCAAGAGTAATGTAGATTAAAAAATCTTTTTGCGTATTGGTGGCATGTCAAAGGCATAGAGTCCGCGTAGATGGGCCACCGACCACAATCACCGGTGGCTGTCGCACGCCACACCCTTCAGTCACGCGCAAAGGAAGGTGGTCGATAGACGCCACTAGAAGACGGTGACCGCCACCAGTGGGGCCCCCACTAGTAGTTGGTGGTGATTGTCTATTACCAATGTCACTTGGCAGACGTTTTGTCAAAATGGCTAGTGACGAGTGGTCGCCACCGTTAGCATGGCGCGGACACTTGAGTCGTGAGTGGCCGCTACCGGCCACTGGTGGCGTATCGCGGACACTGAGTCGCGAGTGAACGCCACTTGCTTGCTTCACGTGTGTGGCGACTCCATACAAAACGTATTATAATCGCTAGCCACCGGTGGCCCATCTGCGCGGAGCTATAAGGCTGAAGTGCTGCTTTTCTCGATGTCGCCGTCACGTTATCGTATTGTTTTCGTGTTCCATTCAATAGCCACCGCCCGGTCCCCCGCCGCTAAGCAACGGTAGCGTGCACGTGAGCGGCCCGACGAGCGCGGAGAGTGGCGCGGGACCCTCGCACCAGGACGCGGCGCCCGAGCCTCCGCCCGCCCCCGGCCCCGCCGCCCCCGCCTCGCCCGCACCGCCGGCCCTCGGCGCCGAGGAGCCCCTGCCTCCGGGCTGGGAGATGCGATACGACGTCTACGGACGGAGGTAAGTGGCGAGCCACTCGTGAACGTTGAAAGTAAAGGTGTCCGTTTAGTCGTTTTAATAATACAAGGGGCACAAAATCTATTGTAAACGAGAAAATGACATCAAAAATAAATACCCAAAAGTTTGAGTGTGAAACATTATGCACGTGTTAATGATCGTATACAGGAAAAAACTGCTTCGGCCGCCGCCCTCGGCGCCGAGGAGCCCCTGCCTCCGGGCTGGGAGATGCGATACGGTGTCTACGGACAGGGGTAACTGACGAGCCACTCGTGTTTAACCTTGGAAGTAAATAAGCCAATTGTTACAATTATTTAATTGTCTAAACGAGAAAATTATATCACAAGTAAATACCAAACCCAAAAGTTTGAGTGTTGTCAATGTTTTACGTTGTTCTACGTTTTATTGATGTTTCAATTGAATGAAAGTGCGAATGATCGAGCTTCAATCGACGCGTCAATTTCTCGACGGTATTTTGCTTCTGCCTACCAATGTTTATATCGAATTCTGCCCGGACGATTGTCAATTGCACAGCGAGATGGTCAGTGGCTGCGTTATTCGCGATTGTCAATGGTCTTCAATCACGTAGTTTCGGATGACAATCACTTAAGTGCCTAGGTAAACGAAAATTTTGCACATCAAAAAAAAATTCATCGCGATTTATGGTCTCGGGAGCGCTTTATGCACAGCTGTCAAGTGTCACTACAGTCAGGCATCTCTCACTCAATGTACTTGCGCGCGTTAATAGCCTACTCTCGAGCGCACCGACGGCGGTGCGTAAATCAGTAGGCTGCCAACAAAGAACCGACGGGCGCGCGCGTACGCACTGTAGAATTATTTGTGTTATGGTCTTTGTTTCTTATGCAAACTAATTACGTAATATGATTTATACATCTGGTATTTACTGTACAAATGCAACCAGAAGCATTATATGTCCTGAATTAGTCTCAGATTTAAATAAAATTCTTGACTTATCAGAGTCTCAAATGTTTGAACTTTTTAAATCTTTTAATAAGTCATCATAATTTTTACGGCAGACTAAAAGTTCCCACAGATGCTCTTTTTAGGGTTCCGTAGTCCGACAAGGAACCCTTATAAGATCGTTTAGTCCGTCCGTCCTAGTCTGTCACAGCAGAATATCTTTTACGTTTATGGACTGATTTGCATTTAACTTGGTTCGAAGATACTTCACATATAGATCACATTTTTAAAAATACAAAAAATTAAAAAAAAAACTTTTTAAGGGTACCTCCCCATATATGTAAAGGGGGGAGTGAATTATTTTTTTGAGTACTCCCTCTGGTGTGTAGTATCGTTAAAAAGGACTATGAAAATAAGGTAAGGTTTTCAAACAACTCTTATTTATTAGCTTTACCATTTGCGAGATATAGCCCGCCAACGTCCGTTTACACGGTGTCCCCCCCCCCCCGTAATTTCTAAAGTCTTGGACCTATAAACTTCAAATCACTCACGTAAAGAAACAGGCGCGGAAACTCTTATTTAAAATTGTTTCGGGTATCCTGTGATGAATACTTTTGAAATTATAAATAAAATAAAAATATAAACTATTTTCCAAAAGAACATTATAAACTATTAACCTGGTATTTAAGTAATTTAGACCTAATTTCTTTCCCCCTGTAAACAGGCAAAACAGCGCGGTGCCAAAAATGTCTACGGAACCCTACTTTATGCGTGGTCCGACACGCACTTGGCCGGTTTTTTATACCTATGTATGAATACATTTTTGAAAACAAAACAAACAAAACAACATCTTAGATCTTGTTTTCCCCATTACTACCTATTAAAACTGTTTGTACGAATCCGATTTGTTTTTCGGGACAACCGAAAATGTTGCACATGTAAACATTATATCATTATAAAACATTTCAAACCAAGCTACAAATAAAATAAGACTTGTATCGAAAGAGGCAACCCTGACATTATTAGTTTTACTCCAAGGTCGCGTAGCTGCAGAGGAATAATAACGTAATGTTCGAAACTTAAGGCACACTTTCGGGCGCAGTGGTCTGCGACAAAAAATTGTAGGCTATTATAAGAGTAGGTATGGACGATTATCCTTGGAGTGATTTATCTGTTACGTAGTAACTATTATATAATCTGTGCTACAGTGACTAATATTAATTATATCCTGCAAACATACTACAGTGATACAATTATTTTTCAGCAATTAGCGTCGGTGTTGCCTTTTGTTTATTATAGGTTTAGGTGTTGACTATAGAATGTCAAGGTAAACACTGTTTCAACTTATGCAGTTGTAATTTTGCGAAAAAAGTATAGTCTCTGATATACTGGTCACTGTACTTAGTTCATTTATTTATCTAAGGTTTATTCTTGGATGAATTAACCACCTGACGTTTCGAACATTTTACAGCGATCGTGGTCACAGGGAGACTGAGGGAGAGTCTCCCTGTGACCACGATCGCTGTAAAGTGTTCGAAACGTCAGGTTTAAAATAAAATGTAAATAAATCGCGAAGTAATCCGTAAAATTGTGTTTTAATGAGTTCAACAATTCGCGTAAACGTAAGAAACAAATATAATTCACATAAAATTTGAAACAGAGATCGTTTGAGACCTTAGGAAGGACGTTTGTCACAATATAAAGGCATCAGAGGGTTGAAATAGAGGATGAAAGTTTGTATGGTAAATCTGACTTCAGGCGCGGGCGATGTCGCGGGAAGAAGCTAGTGTATGAATAAAGAGACCTAACTGACCTAACGTTGTTCTGGAACTACTAGCTATGGTATGGGTGTCTATCTATGTAAAGAAAACAACCAAGAAGTCTGATCTTATGTGTTAGTGATCTATCTTTACTAAAAAAACGTTCGTACGTTAACTTACATTTGCTACTGGAAAAACACTGCTAACGCTATCTATTGGCGGATAGTGTTGGAAGGAATTCGAACAATGTACATAGGCCACTGCTAGTGCATTTGGAGGGGGGTAAATGGGTCATCTCGTACTGCGCGGCGATTCAAATTCGATGCTCTGAGCACACGTTCTTTTACGTGTCAAATGTCATATTTGAATGCAAAATTGTGCAGATTACACAAATTGAATATATCAATTTCCGCGTGCTGATAAGATGACCCATCTACCTCTTTGTGAATGCACTTTTTAAACTTCAAAGTACCTATGTCACTGATAAGTGACATAGGTACTTTGAAGTTTAACGTAAAATGGTAACAAAATTAGCTCCCAGATGGCATCACCTTCCATATAAAATTTTCTTCTCTTTGTTGGAAAACTTTATTAATAGATTTTCTGAATAAAAACTGTCCTATGTACTTTCTTAGATCTCAAACTATCTCCATACTAAATTTTATGTGAATTGATTAAGTGGTTTACGCGTCAAGACGTACCAGACCGACACTTAGTGTGATCGGAATCAACTTACAACTGTACAGGTTAATTATTGGTACTACTGGGTAATCTGTTCGCGTGAGTCGATCGACCATCAGCGCCATCTAGTTTGTAGTACTCGAAGTAGCGTAGTGCGAGTCCTTATTGCTAGAACTGTAAGGTAGTGCATGCTATAATTGAGTTGCTTATTGGATTTATGTTATGGTACACAGTTAAATATTCATATTATTATTTGTGTTGATTATTTAAATAACAACTGAAATGAATATCAAGAAATTCCGCCACGTTGCTATTATCAGAATAAGTGGAGTACCTATGTATTACTCAGTTAAAGTTTATTATGCTATTCACTTTCAACTCATATCGGCCCAAAATGACTCTTTAATTAAGAATTGTTTAAATCTGTTTGAAAACCCATTTAGTTGTAGGGATAAAATATAGTTCACACAAGGTATTTTTTAAGGTTCCGTAGTCAAGACGGATTTAAAATTTCTTCATATATATCAGTCCGTCTGTCTGCCTGTCCTGTTTTCCGCATTAATGGATAATTAATTTCATAACTTTTACTTTTATCGATGTCAAATATCGATATTTTCAAGCCCTATCAAAAATAATGAATGAACTGTGTAAACAAAATAAGTCGACCAAATTACATGTGCAATACCTTTGGTGCAAGACTAGAAACGGTTTACTACTTTTTTTAATGGCAGATTATGATTTATTGTGAAAACTTTTGTTATTTATTTTAAGAAAAACTAACAATATAAATATGATAATACATTACGTGCGAGGGAAAATATATTTTTTCTGGCTTTTCCAAATGGTTTTTTCAATACAAAACGGCACATATACCCGTTTTTGAATAGAATGTTTCTCATCGAGAGCTGACACCATACTGACAAGGCGTCACCATTAGGTGAGGCTAAAAGTCTCGGTTAGTTCCCAAGGGGGCAAGAGAAAATTTGCCGTCATTGCGGGTCCAGTGGTTGACTAGTCTAAGGGTTTATTGCACAACTAAAACTTTGACAAGAGGCGGACTTAATGGCGGTCAAGTGGCATGCTATACCAGTAAGCGGAAATAAATAGTGGGCTATAGTAGTCGACCAAATTGTTAGGAAGCCTACTGGTAGTCTAAGGGTAGAGCATGTATTATTCCATATATTTTAGTTAACTGCCTCGATACAATAAATATGTATTTTCAAAGACATAGAATCAAGCGGTCAATCACGATCGAAGTCTCAGTTTGCTACAAGGTCCGGGTTCCATAGTGAAGGTCATTAGCACATAAATATCAACTCGGAAACGGAACGTCACCGAAACACCGTTCACTAAACATGTCGATACTTTATCGTGTGTTGTCGAGGTGACTATGTTACGAATCCGATTAGTGTCCCTACGTTGCAGTAGTAGGGAGTTTCATACAAAAGATTATTGATCGGCTCCAGTTGATAGTGACGTTCCGTTTCTGAGTTAATGTATGCTAGCTACAACCTAGAAGGACATGGCCAAAAGCTCATAGACCAAAAACCCAGAATTGCCAGCAACTGCAGAAATGTATAAAAATAGGTTC
This sequence comes from Pyrausta nigrata, assembly GCA_949316185.1. Classification (NCBI taxonomy): domain Eukaryota; kingdom Metazoa; phylum Arthropoda; class Insecta; order Lepidoptera; family Crambidae; genus Pyrausta; species Pyrausta nigrata. Next base: position 12,019,975 of record OX438938.1, read on the forward strand.
ACTATAGTAAACCTTTCAAAAAAACTGCCTCCTTAACTGAATCATGTAGAATAAAGTGATTTTACTAAATTTAAAAAATAATTATTGTATAGGCCGGGAAGAAGTCCCGTCTGTAAGTCTATAAGGTCAGGAAGGAAACTGTCCCTTTACCCCAAGACACTAAGTCCCTAAAACCCTGGCCCCGCCTAACAATAGATACTTAGTTATAATAAGGAAGTTGTGGCAGGATAGCTGCACCCAGGTCGTCCAGGTTAGCAGCGTTAGGACGGTAGGTAGGTGGCGTGGACCCGCAGCCAGTCTGGCAGACTCACCAGACTGATCAAAGTGACGGCTAAGAGTGTCTTGGCCGCAGCGGAGGGAAATGAAAACCAACACGGACGGTTGATATCTGATTTATTGGTTGTTATTGACGTGTAAACATATGAAGATGTGTGCCGTCGGTGTAGAGTGCCGACGATGCTGCTTGAGGGTTCATCGGTTTCATCGGTCAGCCGCTAAATGTAGGTCGCTGACGCCGTGGTTGATGCAATGTACGATGCTAACTCGTACATATTGGCATCTCCAAAAGAGTAGAGGACGATGCCGCTCTAATCTCCAGCTTGGTGTGATAAGATCCAACGTACGAGTTTGCTCGTACACTTGTAATTGTTTCATTAATTAAAACATACTCAATACCACAAACTGCAAACTATACTGCGTAGACTCGCTGATATAAAACAACTCATACTCCCATCTTCGTCCAGTAGATGTGACCACGTGACTGGACTCACATAGTACATATTATGTTGTATGGTAAAAGGTGAAGCCTTGAACAGATGTCAACCTGTATCACAGGAAGTACATTATTTTTGAAGTTAATTATTATAAATTTTTGATGCCTATAAAAACAACACATGACATTTCTGGCGATTTTGACTTATCGCTTCGCCATTTCATTTACAATTATTAAGTTATGAACATCACTACAGATACTACGTGGACCACAACACGCGTTCGACATCGTGGGAGCGTCCGCAGCCGCTGCCTCCGGGTTGGGAGGTGCGTCGCGACGCGCGCGGCCGCGTGTACTACGTGGACCACAACACGCGCACGACCACGTGGCAGCGACCCGACACCGAGCGACTCGCGCGCTTCCAGCACTGGCGCGGCGAGCGGCGGCACGTAGTCGCCCAGGGCAACCAGCGGTTCCTCTACCCGCAGCCGCAACAGCCGACCCACCCGGACGCTGACAGCGACAGCGCAGCGATGGGTATGTGCTAACACTCGCCTGCCACACTACGTGGACCGCAACACGCGCACGACCACGTGACAGCGGCTCGTGCGCTTCCAGTGTGGCGCGGCGAGCGACGGCACGTGGTCGCCCAGGGCAACCAGTGGTTCCTCTACCCGCAGCCGCAACAGCCGACCCACCCCGACGCTGACAGCGACGGCGCAGCGATGGGTATGTGCTAACATTCGCTTGCCACACTACGTGGACCGCAACACACACACGACCACGTGGCAGCGGCCCGACACAGAATGAATAACTCACGCTTCCAGCATAGCAGCCGGACGCTGACAGCGACGTCGCAGCGATGGGTATGTGCTAACACCTCAGATTATAGAAGAGATATGTTTCACCCAAGCGATCGTGCCATGGTCAAAACGCAGCTAATTGGTTGGCACATTTGACAGTCATTTGTGTGCGTGCACTGCGCGCTAATGAGCGTTTTCGTGAAAGATTACCTTCTTTCTATGATCTGAGGATATATATCACTCACCTGTCACTGTAACTCATAAAAATTATTTATTACTTGTTTTTGGTTTCCGATTTCTTCATTCGAGGAAACGACAAATGAGATTTAAATGGATAAAGTGATCACTAGCCCGCCCGCGGAAAGACCTAGCGTACTTTATATCGACTAGTTGCCGGCTATTGAAAATGAGCCAAATAAATTATTGCCGAATTCGATAAAAGTTTTTAGCGACAAATGTAGCGACTTTTCATTTCAAATTGAAATGAAAAGTCGCTACATTTGTCGCTTTTTCTACAAAAACGCTTTCTGCTCTCTAAACTGCATCTACTACCTTACTTGGTCGTTTCATATAGTCTATAATAGAGAATAGACTAGTAAAAACGGCGCCCCGCGTGCGCGGCGTATGGTATGCGTCAATAATCTCAATTTGGAATGCGGGTCACAACAACCATAACCGTAACTAAACGCAATATTTCAGGTTGTTATTTGAAATCTATTCTTCGACTGACGACAGTTTTTTTTTTTAAGTAGGTATACTCGTAGTTACACGGTTTTTAACTGTTTCCAAATGTTGATCTTTATTATTACTACAGTTTTATACAGATACAAATCCTATGTATTTTGTAAGATTGGTAATTTAATTCGCTTATCGTAGAGAAAGTATTATTCATTGATAAATGATCCAATTATATCAATGGTATATAGTCCGCGATAAGCATATTTTTTCTAGATAAGCCAGGAAATCTCTCGTTATATGTATGTATAAAACTTTTTTTAAGTATCTTTATTTTTGTAGCAAATTGTTTGTTAACAATATTTCTTCTAATTATTTTTATAACCTTAGCAATTTGTTTGCAAGTATTTACGAAATTAAATTAAATTTTGCTCACAAAAATTGATCGACTGTGTCATCCGGCGGGACAATATAGCGCTTAACCTTATCGTGTCGTAATTTTTTAAAGCTTTTTTTCTTTTTTGCGTTCGAGGTTTGATTTTGTAATGAGCGATTTTCCTAGTGTCAAAAATAGGTACTTGAAAATCCGCTAGATTGCGTTAGACAACTTAAGTTAGGTATATTTTTATTTGAGAAAACACTGGTTTTAGCGTTGCTTTAGTTATAATGTTTATGTTTGACTGCCTCTTTGTTGGTCTAGTGGTCAGCACGCTGGGTACTATCCACGAGGTCCCGGGTTCGAATCCCGGGTCGGGCCGATCGTTTCGGTTTTTCTGTCTTGAAATAACTCAGACACAGCTCCGGAGTCAGGAAGTTGGTGGTGTTATACCCCCGTGCCTCAGAAAGCACGTTAAGCCGTTGGTCCTGCGCCTGATCTCTCTACGGTCATGTCGGATTGCCGTCTCACCGAATTATGAGAGTGAAGGAATAGAGAGTGCACCTGTGTATTGCGCACACACTTGTGCACTATAATTATATCCCGCGCAGTTGGCCAATCTCTGTTGAGATAGGCGGCCGCAGTCGAAATTCGGCTAGGAGGACATGTTTGAGATTCACACGTAATTTTTTTACAATATTGTGAGTTTTTTCCATTCAATTTTTTTTTTACTGATTTTGAAACTCGCAAATTTTTAGCGTAAGTACTTTCACTACATGTATGAAGGGACACATAACATTACAATATTTTGTTTTTGTTTTATGCTCAATGATTTCGACGCAATATTTAGTAACTTAGATGAATAGCGGCATCTATCAACATAAAATGAAACTAAAATTTTAAGCTATCAGAAAATCCCACATAAATAGACAGATAACTCTTTATTGCACACCATAAAGGTAACAACAGTACAATTTACAAAGAAAGATGTAAAAATTAGTCTCTTTCCAGACAACATTTGGATCACGCAGGATCATCACAGGACTCATTTGATTATAAAGACATAATCTTAAACACGAAACAGGCGGGGGTGTGCTCGCGGCGCCGGGTAGCGCGCCGGCCACTGGCACGGGCGCGACGGCGCTGGTGGCCCCGGCGGCGCCGAGCGGCGGCGTGGGCTCGGCGGTGGCGGCCGACGACCCGCTGGGCGCGCTGCCCGCCGGCTGGGAGCGGCGCGTGCAGCCCGACGGCCGCGTCTACTTCGTCAACCACAAGAACCGCACCACGCAGTGGGAGGACCCGCGCACGCAGGTCAGTTCAGGACCAGGACCAGTACTACCCGTTCGGCTCGAGTTGGCAGCTACCTCCCCTCCCACTTCCACATACCGCACCTCAACACAGACCCGCTCAATATGGTACGGGTAGCTTGAGCGGCGTTGACATACATAAATACGAGCTCTTACCAGACAGATGCGGTGTGGACACGTCTATATTTTTGTTTCCTCATTAAAAACTTTCAATAAAAATGTCGAAACTATCCTTTTGAGTATGATAAAAACTGTTGACATACGGCTTTATCGAAGACAAAAATTTCGAACATTATGATTATGACGCACTGCCCGATATCAGATAAATGGAGCGGTATTCGTCATTCCAGTATTTGCTCTAATGCAACATAGAATTTCAAAATTCAGATCACAAGCTCACTCACTGTCCCGTTCTCGTCTGAACTCGCGGCCCTGTACACCACGGGCGCAGACAGTTAGACGGTCGGACTATAGCATGAAGCATGGCAGCATTATAATACCGTCGGCTCAAATAAATTATACCGCTAATGAAACCGTTATCCTTCTGCAAAACGGCTTACCATTCCTTACACAAGTACAATTAATTTAAAGATATCAGATCTTAAAATAAATAAGGTGAACTCATTCAGTGTCGTTATCGTTACTCGTGAACCGTGATAGCTGAAATTTTCATAGATGATGTATTTTTGTTGCCGCTGTAACAAAAATACTAAAAACACTTACTTTGATGGTTCAGCGACACAAATTGTGTCTTGGCCTCCGATGTAAAACGTCCCCAGTCTTGTACAGTTCACTCCTGTCGCCGGCTACAAGCTCGCGAAGATCCGCGTCCACTACATCTTCCCACCGATACCGCGGACGGCCAACCGGCGGTCGACCCGTGGTTCGATCAAGATATGCCCTCTTGGCGCTGCGATCTGTAGCCAACCTCTCGACATGGCCTAGCCATCGGACCCTGTGCGCTTTAGTCTCTCTAATTGTATTGGGGTCGGCATTAGCTGTTCTATTTCAGCATTCTTTAGGATCCTCCAACTTCCATCCAGCTTTTGTTAGACCCAAAGATTAAGGTCGACTTCGGAGCAATGCGGCTTGCGGCTCCGGCTCGCCGCATATGGGCTATCATGGATTTATGTATGCAAAAAGCCTCATGCGGCCATGACGCATCGCTCGGAAAGGGTGTCATACACTCCCATAGTTCCATGTTAGCCGCTACTCAAAACAAAAAAAAATACTAAACCCGGCCAAGTGCGAGTCGGAATCGCGCACGTAGGGTTCCTTACCATTTTCTGTACAACATTAGATACTATATTATAATAACCTTTCCTTTAGTTAGCAATATAAAAGCACGTTTGTTGTATGGGAGCCCCCCTCAAATATTAATTTTATTCTGGTTTTAGTGTTTGTTGTTATAGCGGCAACAGAAATACATCATCTGTGAAAATTACAACTGTCTAGCTATCACGGTTCATGAGATACGGCCTGGTGGCAGAATGACAAACAGCAAAGTCTTAGTAATATGGTCCCATTTTTACCCTATGGGTATGGAACCCTAAAATCAGAATAAAATAAATGATGTATAGCCTGACCAAAAATATATGGGACCTCGCCATATTGCGGAAAACAACAGAAACTAATTTCTTTTACTGGCAACAGAAACCACAAATCGTCACTGTCATGACATTATTTGTCATAATGATTTGTGTCAAAGAGGAAGCGTGATCTAATTTTCGAATATGTGTTATTATTATGAGATAAAAACGCCAAAAACTATTCGCTGTTGTAAAAGAAAAGTGGTTTAACATGTGTTTTAATCATTTTCGACGAGGAAATCTGTGTAATCAACAAATTCTCTTCAAATGAATTACCGATTTAGTTGTCATACCACACTTTTTGGTATGTCATATATGCGAACTGTGAGAATTGGCTATTGATAGTAACGGATAATATTGTAATAACGATTTTGAGAAATAATAGTTTTTTTATACTTATGTCGAGAGTTTTATTTTCTTTATTTCAACTTTGCTTTGATATTTTACTGAAGTAATTCGTAGTAGGTAGTTTTAAAAAAACCATAAAATATATTTGCAATAGTGTAATAACTTAAATAGAATAATTTACAAAAACAACAGGTAATTTTACTTCTACCCTACTGAGGTTAAGCAAAAATAAATCCAATTTGGTCCATATTTCGAGGCTCATATTACAAAGAGCCACGGAACTTAATCATAACTTAATTTGCAAGTATTATGTCTTGTTCTTATATCGTAGAATCTGTTAATACACTTAAAAATGTAACATAATATGTATACATATCGAATGTTTTTTTTAAATGTTTGGTTGCCAATCTACGCTGGTATGATTATATCAAGTGTTGTCATATAAAGAGGATTCGTAGCGCCCTTAATTTAGGTCCCATATATTTCTGGTCAGGCTATATATGTGATTTACTGTCGTTTTTTAACTACTCTCACTTGGCCAGTTTCTACCGTTTGCGTTTCAGGGTCAAGAGGTGAGCGCGCCAGAAGAGGCTCTCCCCCCGGGCTGGGAGATCCGCTTCACGGAGGAGGGCACGCGGTACTTCGTGGACCACAACACGCGCACCACCACGTTCCAGGACCCACGGCCCGGGGCCCCCAAGGGTCCGCAGGGCGCGTACGGCGTGCCGCGAGCGTACGAACGCTCGTTCCGGTGGAAACTTAGTCAATTCAGATACTTATGCCAGAGCAACGCCCTACCCAGCCATATTAAAATCACGCTTTCGAGGCAGACGCTTTTCGAGGACTCGTACCATCAAGTAAGTAGCTCAGTACTTTTTTTATTTAACTTTATTAAGGAAATCAACGGCGATACAATATACAGGGTGTAAAAATCTATGGGCCCTGGAGGGGAAGGGAACGTAACTCCGTAAAAATACCTCCGAAACCAGATATTTCTCGATTTAGGAGATGACCGAGCAAAGAGACTGTTGAATTTGATTTTTTTTTTTGGTCAAGTACTTCAGTCTTTCCTCATTGACTTGCCTAGTATTTTCTTCCGAGCGCCATTTGTGGTATGCGTATAATTTCGCAATCCCTGGGTTATACGATGAAATGGCTTCTTAACAAGGTAATTCTGCGTGATACTAATTACACAAGTTGTCAACTTATTTAAATGTACAGATCGTCAAATGTATAGATTGTCAAAATATTACTCGAGAGACGTGTGTATCCTGTATTAATATCTATGTCATAATATTATTAGTAATTAAAGCACATTTACTCACAAATATTGTGATTGGTGTGAGTGAATCTACTGCTGAACCAATCACAGCCACAGTAAATGTTTAATGCTATTGTCTTACGATGTTGCCACAATGGCACGCTACTCTCGTATTATGTTTATGGTATACCTAATTATGTCTCCGTTTATTATTATTTTCAGATCATGAGGTTACCAGCCTATGAACTACGTAGACGATTGTATATAATATTTCGAGGAGAAGAAGGATTAGATTACGGCGGTGTCAGCAGGGAATGGTTTTTCCTACTTTCGCATGAAGTCCTAAACCCAATGTACTGCCTATTCGAGTATGCGAACAAGAACAATTACAGCCTGCAGATCAATCCCGCTAGTTACGTAAATCCTGATCATTTGCTGTATTTCAAATTTATAGGAAGGTTTATTGCCATGGCACTGTACCACGGCAGATTCATATACTCCGGTTTCACGATGCCCTTCTACAAGAGAATGTTGAATAAAAAGTTAACGATGAAAGACATCGAATCAATCGATCCCGAGTTTTATAACTCCCTAGTTTGGATCAAAGACAATAATATTGATGAATGTGGCCTTGAAATGTGGTTTAGCGTTGATTTCGAAGTTCTGGGCCAGGTTATTCATCATGAACTGAAACCTTCTGGAGACAAGGAACGCGTTACAGAAGTAAGTTTATTGTGTGTTATAATGGTCGCACATTCAGATGCGTAAGTTGTCGCAAAACTGACATCCCTAGGCTTTCCTCAGTGTGTCCGATTGCCCGCCTTGTCATTTGAATATGTGATCCTTAATTTATATGACCTCTTTTAAAAAAAAATATTAATACTAAAATAAATGAATAATTTTAGGCGCAACAAAAGACTGAAATAATAATCATTTGTTGAATTTCAGGTAAATAAGGAGCAATATCTTCAACTCGTTACGCAATGGCGAATGACTCGAGGCATCGAAGAGCAGACTTCTGCGTTCCTCGATGGATTTAATGAGGTACTTATCCCCAGAAAACCCAGACCTTCGTTATTTTATAAAAGCTGAAACTTTGTCAGCGCATGCGCTCCTAACATAGGTAGGTAAAACGATTACGATTTTTTAACATTTTTATATTAGTGTTTCTTTTTAAATGCCGCACAAAATCCTGCACCTCCTTTACGACACTCTAACCGTAGGACCTATATGGTATTGATCAGTATTCAATACTCAAGTCATACAAATTAATTGACACCCGAATGATCGAATCATTATAACCCGATCACCACACGAATGGGTCATGCTTGACCCGGGTCATGAGAAATGATCGATCGACACAGATCTATCAGGCCTGCTGCCTCATTCCCCGCGTAGGTAGCAAAAACGTACCCACGCGCGGCGACTAATTCAGTAGGCAGTCGCGAGCGAGTGGTGACACATGCGCGCGTTTTATTCACTGGCGCGTCACATCGTTGCTGACTGGAAGAGCGTGAGTAAAGTGCTAGTGAGGTGCGCTGGATGGCGATAGTAGCTTTTTGCAGCAGTCAACTCTAGAGCGCCGCATGATATGACATCACCGAATTAGTGTATTGTGGATCGTTATTATAAGAATGAAATTAGCTTGCAATAGATTTCTGTTGGTATCTTCACTATATTGTTGAAGACATTGTGTAGACATTTTTTTGGACACCATTGCAAAATGAAGCTTGTAGTACTAGTATTTATTCTGTGGTGTGGTGCGGCGCGTCTCTGTGGCAGCCGCCCGCCCACTAGGGCGGGCGGCTGCCACAGAGACGCGCCTACACCTACGGCTGCGGTGACTACACCGCGCATTCAGTGTGGCCGCACACGTGGTGCATGGTTGTAGCGCAGTGTGTGCGCAGGCCGGCCTTTGTAACTGCTCGCGTAAGTAGCTATACCCGGCCCGGCGAACCTTGATCCCTATGACAGTTCATGTTAGTGATGGATCGTGTCGATGTAACTTAATGTGATTTGGCTACCGCCCTACCACTGCCAATATAATGCTTTAAAACTTTGTTTTGATGATTGGGATCGAGACGTGCGATACGACAGCATTGTAGATGAGCCGTTTTTGATAAACGTAGGCGACAGCAGCTGCAGTTCAGATTACGAGTTCGTGACACAAACCCTAATGTAATTATCAGATTCAGATTAAATATAAATAAATGATCGCTGAACAGCTTTTGTTTGTTTTGTTATATGGTTTTGTCCTACAGTTAATTTAATTCTCTTGGGTATACAATCGTGAGGGCATGTATGCCGCGCTCCGTTCTATCCAATAGAGAATGTACTAATACTTAAGTATGAAAAAGTAATGACACTCATAATCTATCACTTAATTATACCACACATGAAAACTGATACTAATAAAAATCTAATCTTAAAAAAAACAAAACCTGGTGTCCCCAGAAATATTTTACAAATTTGAGTGAAATAAAAACAATTTCATGCAACTGTTTAACATTCAGCACCTATAACTTAAATGATTCTAAATCATGTACACTCGTTTCCATTATCGACATTTGTTTATCGATATTTTTCCGCACTAGTCGATATCTTCCGAACGAAGTATCTTTTGCAGGACGTAAACGTAAAGTCTGATTGAGATGATTTCTTGTAAATGTTAAGAATTGTTATAATTCCGACTGAATATCATTGTAATGGCATATATCTCGCGAAATTTAATAAATGGCATTTATAGAAGCCTCCAATTCGATTCTAATGTAACGGTGACGCCACTACAATGTTGTGTCGTAGGAATAACTGTCAATGTCATAGGGATCAAGGTTCGCCGGGCCGAGTATTAAACATACCGATGCGCAGCGATCCACTGCAATGGGCTAATCAACTTGGGTGTCGCTAGCAAGCAACGACACGCGCGCTCGTTTTATTCACCGCCGCCGCGCGGCACTACGTTGCTGGCTAGACGAGCATGACTAAAGTGCTAGATGGCGTTAGTACCTTCTTCTAACAGTCAACCCTATCAACCCTATCGCGTCGCATGATAGTACGCCACTGAATAGTTTAGTGTATTATTAATCATATTCCAGTTATTCTTATAACTAAGAATGAATTTCTGTAGGTGTCTAAACGAAAAAGTGCTTGACTCTTGAAAAGGTTGATATTATTGAAGACATTTTTTAGATGCCATTACAAAGTAAAGATTGTAGTATTTATTCTGTGGTGGGGTGCGGCGCATCTCTAGTCACCGCGCATTCAGTGTGGCCGCATACGACCCGTAGTGCATAGTTGTAGCGCAGTGTGTGCGCAGGTGGTGCCGCTGGAGTGGCTGAAGTATTTCGACGAGCGCGAGCTGGAGCTGATGCTGTGCGGCATGCAGGAGGTGGACGTGGACGACTGGCAGCGGAACACCATCTACCGCCACTACACGCGTACTAGCAAGCAGGTCGTCTGGTTCTGGCAGGTGAGTGATACTTTTTTTTTTCAAGTAGGATTTTACTGAAATTATTGAAACCTCGAACACTCTTTACTTTTTCTCGTCTTCCACTGCCCCGAGCCGATACACATTTCGTTTGTTATTGATTGTTTTTTTTTGTTAGTTGCCCTGTTTTTTCGTCGCGGCGTCGTAGTATTAGTTGCCGCGTTAAATACGTGTTGAAATAAAATACGAGAATAAGGCTTCAGAGTCAAAACAATAGATACTTTATCCATTTTTTTTTTTGTTAAATACGTTGGTTTTAATTCAATAGGTTAAACAAACATCAAGCTACTGCTGTGGCGTTAAACAAACTGTCTTAAAACTGCTTAAATGCTGTTTTCAGTTCGTACGACAGATGGATAACGAAAAGCGAGCGAGGCTACTTCAATTTGTTACGGGCACGTGCAGGGTGCCAGTTGGAGGTTTTGCTGAATTGATGGGATCAAATGGACCACAAAGATTCTGCATAGAAAAGGTTAGTAACATATTCATCCTAATTTGTGGATATAATGAGAAATATTTTAGACACATGCACCGCACCAACGAGGTGCTACCTGATAAATGTGCAGGAACCCATTATCATTATGTATCTACATTTATTTTCATGCAATACGTGATCCAACGGCTGATGAGGCGCGGGTGGAAATCACACCGTGTGTTCTTAGCCTCAGATTATGTTTTATACCAGAGTTGTGGGCGTGCGTCGCATTATCACAGCATAAGAACTGAAATGATTTCTGTGTTACTTGCAGGTCGGCAAAGATACTTGGCTGCCCCGTTCTCACACATGCTTCAACAGGCTAGATTTACCGCCCTATAAAAGTTATGAGCAACTATGTGAAAAACTTAATTATGCTATTGAAGAAACTGAAGGCTTTGGACAAGAATAAAAATGATACCTATATATATTAGTATAATAATGTAAATTATTAGCACATTAAATTGCACCACTTGAGTAACAGCAAGTTATTCACCAATAGAATTGGTGCTGTCACAAAAAGACCAACCAAAAACTGTATGAATATTTTATTTAAACTATAATTATTATGTAGATATGTTTAGTATACTATCACTTATATAAGAAAATATTTTGTTTGAACTATATTTAACAAAGTTCATCTATAAAGTTCAATAAATAATTTAAATTATCTTCGGTATTTCAATTGATCAACCCGCTGAGGGTATCCTATTAATATTATAAACGCGAGTTTGTGAGTATGGACGTTTGGGTGTTGTTACTATTTATGGGCAAACATTGGCATATGTAGTTTATAACCTGAATCAACACATAGGCGCAAGAGTTGTCCAATAATAGTTTTTTATTCGTCAATATTTCTAACCACAGTAAATTAAATATTATATGAAAGAGTTCACAAAAACCAGCCTTCCTGCATAAATAACATATGTTTAAGACCTCCGATTAAGAGAAAAATAAAATTAATTTTACTGTTTGTCTGTACATAACCGCACCTTCGGCTATAACAATTATGGCATGAAAAGAAAAAGAACTGTCAAAAAAACCTTTAAAAAAACGCTAGCGAATGAAGGTTTTTTGACAGTTTCAGCAATTTTTTGACAGTTCTTTTTTTTCATACCATAATTGTTATAGCCGAAGGAATGAATAATTAAGAAAAGAAACCAAAATATTTTTTAATCAATCACCCATTATAAAGACAAAAAATAAAATTATCGGCGAACTCGTCACCAATGTAAATACGTATTTAAATAAAAAGGCAATCGGTATTTGTGAAACAGAGGCATTTTTCACTATAATTTGGTATTTTTATTCCTATAACAAGAGCGAAGTGTGGTTACCCTAATGAATCAATGTATGGAAAATAATTGAAATGCTTATAACTTTTGTTTGCCGGCACATAGAGCCGTCACATAACGAAATTCGTATTCACCATCGCCGTCACTAAGGATTAAATGATAAAGTAACTGTCCACAGGTTCGTGATAGTACGGTCGGTTCGGTAGTTTCGTTTTGGAACGAAAAATAAGAAATATAAATAATATTCGTTTAAACTATACATTGGCAAAAAATCTCAATCCTATTAGCTGTCTAAGAAACAAAGTACCAACATTTTGAGCAGCATGCATGAGCATGGTAACTGAACTGAGAGCAATACGATGCTCGAAACTCTCAGTCAGCCAAAAGCCTCGATACGGCGTACGTTTGTTCCGTGGCGTAAGGTTGGCCGAAATTGTTAAGCTCACAGACATGGATGAAATTCTTACGTCGATGCTCAGAGAGAAGATAAGATTAGTTTAACTTTTAATAGCGCATTACAGTGTCCGTTAGCAATCGATTTAATAAATACAAGTTTTATGCAATTACAGGTTTTCTTTTATAATCCAATTAATCGACTCACGAAATAACGATTTTTCGTGTGTCCGCTATTTCGTGACACTGCCGAAACAGGGATATTCAGAGTACATTTTAGTTGCCTATGTATGTATTTATAAAATAATGAATTTTGTTTAATGTAAATAACAAAAACATATCATTTATTTAATAGTTTTGTGTGAGCTAAATTCGGTATATATTTTGCTCACTAGATTTTATACAATAAGACTTAGAAAGTGACCAGAAATATCATTTTTTAGCGAGATTCACATAGGTACGCGACGTACGACCAACATAATTTTGTTTCTTATTCGATTAAGTTTACTTGTTTTTGTATTATTAAATAAATACTGTACCTACATAAGACATTTTAAACTCAATAAACGTAATTTTAAATCTATACTAATATTATAAAGAGGAAAGATTTGTTTGTTTGTTTATTTGCAACGAATAGGCTCCGAAACTACTGAACCGATTTGAAAAACTCTTTCACCATTAGAATCCTGCATTATCTGCGATGGACATAGGCTATATTACATTATCAAAAAAGTTAGGGTTCCGTATGAAAACTTCGATTGTGTAACCAAAGGTGTAAAAGGAAAATCATTAAATTGCGAACGCTGCGAAAACTATTGACAATAGAACAAAGTAATGTTCTACAGTTTTGTAGAGGACATCATTATCTACAATAAAGTCCGCGATAACATATGTCTAAACAGTTAAGTCACAATAACTCCTTTTTTAGGTAAAAGTATAAAATTATTGCGGCGGCAAAAAGAAAGCCACAGTTTCAGTATGTCGGTATTAATCCTTATCCAAATAAATCACGTCATATTCAAGGCTATATCAGTACCTGTAAATTACTTTTTGAATTACATATTCAAATCGGACATACCATTGAAAAATTATGACGAGTAATATATAATATTGTATCGAAGTTAGGACGGCAGCAAAGTTGGCCTTTTGCTATATCGTCAATAGATTTATTGTTTTATTTAAAAACTTTATTGCACTTAGAACAGTGTACAGTGGACTCAATGCTAAAAGTATTCTCCCCCAGTCATACCTATACGTCATGCAGAAAAATTGTAATGGGTGCAGGATAATGTAGTCGAATAGAAATTAAAAGAGGCAACAAAATATTATAATGTAGATATAGATGGCGCTGTACGTATTTAACTCGCGGGTCAGCTTGAGTTTTTCCTAATAAGTTAATAAGTAAGCCGCCTGCCTTAACTACACTCACCTTTAGTCGCTTGCACACACAATACAACAAGACGCAATGCTCTTTCTTTGGCCATCCTGGTAAGGCGGTGGTGACCAGGATTGTACTTTAATATTGCTGATTTCTTTTTGACTTTTGTCTAATTGATTGTTTGAATGCACTTATCTCAAAACAGAATTACCTATTCATGGTCCGATTTTGAAAAAAACCTTTGTGTAAGGTACAACGTATCTAGCAAGGCTATAAGATAGGTAATTTAAAAAAATCACGTTATGTCTTTCAGGAATGGAGTAAAATCAATAGGTGCGCATGAAGTCCTCGGGGACTGCTATTTTTTCTATACTAATATTATAAAGAGGTTAGGGTCAGTTGCACCATATCTCACATTATTTGTATTTTGTTATTTAATTTTATATTTTGTTTCATTTAATTTTTTGTTGTGTAGTTTGTATTCACTATTATGTTATATATATTTTTTGTAAGCGCGTGTGTGTGTGTTTGTGATGTTCCAAATTAATAAAGCATTCTTCTTTCTTTCTTTCTATTTTTCCTACATTAAATTAGTTGCTCCGTATGTCATGTAGATATCCTAGGTACCTACACTGATTGGGTACCTATGTAATGTATAATAATAAAAAAAAACTTTTCTGTTCAAATACTTAATAGTGTTTGTTATGTCCAATTGTCAGCTTCTTCGCTCTTAAGTAACAAGTATGAGTGTGTGGGCTACATGACATCTTAATTTCGGATGACAGCTGTCACAATTGAAACCGCCATAGCTCGGAAACTAAGACTACTGGTGTGTAGAAACAACTTTTAGGGCATTACGAGATCTTCATTTCATATCCTCGTAAGTCCCTGCGTACTTGTATAAGTACAAACTTAGAATAGTAGTAAAAACCTGACATTTTAACTACATAGCAAGAGTAACTGCCTAATGTACTTACTGAAGTACAAATTTTTCATTACCCAATTACGGGGTACTTTTTTTACAATGGCAACATTCGCTCGACCATCTTCATTCATCATTCTACGGTCCATTCCGCCATGTTTGAGAATTGAGAGGTAACGTCAACTGTCAGAGTCTGTGTCACTTTTTCGCAAAATGGCTACGCGGTCGGGTCGCCGGCCGGCACGAGGTAAGTTAATCTATTTATATCAAAGAAATCTTTTGTGTCTTGTATTGTTTCATTTATGAATCAATAAATAATAAATGTAATCTTTGTAAATAAAACAGAATTTTCAAAAAATCTTTGTATTTTACGAGGTTTATGATCGATCAAAATAATTTGTACTTGACATGATACGTTAGGCTTTTGTTACATAAATAACTTTTTATAATTTGTACTTGTTACTGTACGTTCGGTGTTTATTACCATGTGTTTTTTTATTTTAATTCTAGCGTTCAACGAAGATCAAATCGCACAACTTCTTAATAACTCTGACATGGAGGATTCGGATGATGAAGATGTGTTTACACCTGAGCAGGATGAAGTATCCCGTAGCGACTCTTCCACGTCTTCGGAATCTGAAGATGAACAAATAGAAGAAATACGTGGATCTAGTCGCCGAGCACAAAGTGCACGTGGCCAGCGAGGTGGTCGTGGACGAGGCAGAAGCAGCAGTGGGAGAATGCGACGTGGGCAAAGTGCAAGAGGCAGGTCTGAGAGATCTAGTCCAGGGTTTGAGCATCCAAATCCAAGCCCCCAAGAAAGAAGATGGTATGATAATAACGAAATAAAGTTTATAAATTCATCACTGATGCAACCTGCTTACCTGCCGTTTTTTTCGCAAGAGCGCTATTATAATAAATTTGAATTTGTTGATAGTTTTATCTCTGAAGAAATTTTTATATTGATGACAAACAAGAGTAACCAAACATTTTTTAAAAAGACTGGGAAGAGCTTGAACTTGACCCTGAAAGAAACGAAAATATTTTGGGGAATAACAGTTCTAATGTCGTGCGTAAACTATCCCATTCAAAGGATGTATTGGGAAAAAAATTGGAGGATTGACTTAATAGCAAACGCCATGTCCCGTGATAGGTTCTTTCTTATTCGCAACTCAATGAAACTAGTGTACGATGACGACGTACCTCAGGAAGAACGCGAAAAAGACAAACTTTGGAAGGTGAGGCCAATATTCGATAGTGTTTTGGCTGGCTGTTTGAAGCAAGTTCCTGAGCAACAAGTTAGTCTTGATGAAATGATAATTCCATTTTCTGGGACATGCGGCATGAAACAATATTGCCCTAATAAGCCAAACCCTGTTGGCTTAAAAGCGTTTATTTTGGCAAATCCTAATGGCTTGGTCTTGAACATGGTAGTTTACCAGGGAAAAACCACCTTTCCGTCCTACACAGAGGCTGGTTTTGGATTGGGCGAAAGTGCTGTTTTAAAACTAACGGAAATTTTGGTACCGGGATCAATAATATATTTTGATAGATACTTTTCTACAGTCAAACTGGCAAAAGAACTTTCTACTAGAGGCCTTAAATGTGCAGGCACATTAATGAAAAATAGGATACCTGCAGAGGCGAGAAATGTACTAGAATCCGATTCAAGCATGAAAAGAAGAGGCAGAGGGAGCTACCATGTATTGACTAACACTGATAAGACTATTGCAATCACTAAATGGTTGGACAATAAACCTGTAATAATGCTTTCAACAGCTCATGCAGCAATTGAAACTGATATTTGTGCCCGTTGGTGCAAAAAAGATAGGCAGTATAAAGACATTGTAAGGCCAGATGTTGTCAAGCAATATGACTCTAAAATGGGTGGAGTGGACATGGCCGATCGAATGCTTTCAGTTTGCCCTGCAAGGAGTAGAACGAAAAAGTGGACAATGCGGTTTATTTCTCACATGATAGATCTGGCAATTTCTAATTCATGGCTCTTGTACAAAAAAACAGAAATAGAAAAAGGTGTTCCAGTCAAGAAAATACAGCAACTAAGGTCTTATAAAATGCAATTCGCAGAAAAGATTGTAGAAGAAAATCTGCTGCCTGAACTGAATGAATTAGAAGATGAGGATACAGTACGACCTGTTAAGCGGCCTGCAGGTAGACCGGGAAAAGTGCACATGCCATCAAAAATACGACGCTTCCACGGCAATATCCATTTACCAGAAAACCTGGACAAACAACAACGATGCCGTCTTTCTGGTTGTGACAAAAGAAGTTTGTTTAAATGTTCCTTTTGTAATATAGCTCTTTGCCTGAACCCGACAAGAAATTGTTTCAGGGCATTTCATCTTGAAGATAATGAATAATTTCATGAGTTCAGATGTTTAATTTTAAAATTGATTACTTGAAGATCTCCTTACTTGACTGTGATTGAAAAAAATTTAAATGTCAATTTACTAGTGTATAAGTTTAACGTTTTTTAAGACTTTTATATTTTAAAATGTACATTGATACCGTTACTCACGGGTTAATAAAAGTTAATTATTGTCTTAATGACTGAATTTTATAATTATTGTTTCACATAAGTGATGATAAGATAAAAAATAGAACTTCTTTTTAATACATGAATAAAACCATTTTTTTTCATTTTGATGTCGTTTTTGTTATCTACATCTATACTAAAATTATAAAGAGAAAAGATTTGATTGTTTGTTTTTGTTTGCATTGAATAGGCTGCGAAACTACTGAACCGATTTGAAAAATCTTTGCACTATTAGAATGCAAATTTTTTCTGAGTAACATAGGCTATATCAGCAGATTCGCCCGCGTGGAATTTGGTTATGTCGCGGTACCTTTATCTCTATGCGGGCGAAGCCGCTTGCTGAAAGCTAGTACTGTATAAAAGCCTAATGTACTTACAAAAGTACAAATTATTTTCAATAATTTCGTTTTTAAAGGGGTGCTACAGATGCTAAACTTACAGCAAAAAATACAAATAACAAGGTATAAGTCCTAAAACTATGTAAAACTGTTTTTTTTTTCTCGGTCTGAAGCACTATTTTTGGTTTGTACTTAGTAAAGTACATCCGGCAGACACAAATACTACTGCTAAAAAAACACAGGACTTACGAGGATATGACAGCTGTCAAAATTGAAATTTTTAATAAGTTAATGACAAAACAATATTTATTTTAAATAGCAAAACATAGAAAGAAATGCAAGTGTTGGAACTTTCAATATTAGTAATCTTAAACATAAAAGTAACCCATCGAGTTAGTTAAACTATTTTTATGTAGTTAATTAAATCAAAATAAATAATTTCATTAAATACCTTGGTTACACATATAAATATATTTTAAGACAGTTTAGATTTAGCAAATTGCTCTGCAATTTTCATAGCTTCTTTAAGATTTTGCGGATTATTACCAGATGCTTGAGCAGACTCCGCCTTTCCACCGCCCTTCCCTCCGATAACGTTAACGACAGACTGAACCCATTCTGATGCTAACAACCCTTTTCCATTTAAAACTTTAGGGACAGCAGCTAAGCAATAAATCTTACCAGCTTCATTATCAACTGAAAAAAATAAAGCTGCAGTGTTGGGGCATAGTTGTTTCACTTGTTTTAAAGCACTGTCTAGAGCCTTGGTGTTACCAAATGCCTGTAATTCGGAAACGATAATTTCAGTATCTTTTTCCTCCAGGCAGATTTGTTTAGCTTTTTCAGTAATAGTATTTATCACCATTGCCTTCGAGGCTCTTTCTTTATCATCCAATTGTTTCTTTATATTCTTTAACATTGTTCTTAATTCATCTTTTTTCCAATATGATATCTGTGCTTGAGAGATATCATTCGTAAGATCGACAATTTTTTTAAGTATCTCCTTTTGATTGATGCTGTCACCTTGATCTTTTATCAACGTAGCAACTCCATTCACTTCATTTTCTAAGATGCTTAGCTTGTTCAAAGCCTTAATAGCTTCGGGTCCAGTTAATGCCACAATTCTTCGGATACCTTTTGCAATACCTTCTTCACTAACAATTACATATTCTCCGATATGGCCAGTTTGATGTAAGTGTGAGCCTCCACAGAATTCAACAGATGTTTCCAAACCAGAAGGACCATCAGGGTTCTTCTCTAGCTCTTCTACAGGTATTCCGACAGATACAACACGAACCGGATCCGGGTATTGTTCGTCAAACATAGCTCTTAACCCTTTAATTTTTTTAGCACTACTTAAACTTGTATGTTTAGCAAAAACTGGTTTATTCTCATTGATAATAGTTTTTATTTGATCTTCTGTGTCTTTAATTTGCTTTGTAGTCATTGGGCCTTTGTTGGTAAAATCAAATCGAAGCCGATCTGGCATGACAAGAGATCCGCGTTGGTCGGAATCGCTGCCTAGCACTTTTCGCAAGACATTGTTAAGTATATGTGTACCAGTGTGATTATTCATAACAAGTCGCCTTCGCACTGTGTCAATATGCAATGAAACACTATCGCCTATTTTAAATACACCTTCTACCTTTCCTATATGTAAAACATAACCACCCTTAACCTGCACATTCTTTACAGTGAATTCAGAGCTTTCATCTTTTATTTTTACCATATATCCTTCATCAAATATTTGACCACCTTGTTCAGCATAAAAGTTCGTGCGGTCTAATATTAAACCACATTCATCTCCAGATGAAACTTCATCGACAAAGTGTTTGTCTTTTCGAATTGCAACTATTTTCCCAGTGCAATCGAAAAACTTGTAAACTGCTTCTTTGTCTTGTGCAGTTGCCTCATAATTATATTTTGGTGAATCATCTGTCACAAGTATACCATTTTCTTGTAAATAGCTGATAGCATGAATATCAAGTGCCAATAGATCTTCTTGACCTGAAGTTTTTCCTTGAGAAGCTAAAATAGACTCTTTTTTTGCTGTTTCGTACCTCTCCATATCAATTCTAAGACCTTTTTCTTCGCACATAAGTTGAGTTAGGTCGATAGGGAATCCGTATGTATCATAGAGGCGCCACGCTATGTCTCCTGGAACTATTTTAGAATCACCAAGCTTTTCTATCGTTCTATTGAGCAAATTTCTACCGCGTGTCAGAGTCTTCAGAAACTGAATTTCTTCTTCATTGATAATTTGAATGATTGAATCTGGATCTTTCTTAATTTCAGGGAAAACATCGCCCAATAATTCAACAACTGTATTAACTAGCGAAGCAAAAAAGCCTGGTTTTGCGTTCAGTTTTTCACAGGCATAACGAACAGCTCTCCTTAAGATACGGCGTAGCACGTACCCTCGTCCAGTATTGTCAGGGCAGCCGCCATCAGATAATGCGATAGTTAATGTTCTTGCATGATCGGCTAGTACACGATATGCCATATCGATTCCATCAACATCTTCAGCGCCTACCTTTCCTGAATAAGGTCTTGCTCCGGTACCATTTTCAATTGCTTTAAATAAAGGCATAAAAAAATCCGTGTCATAATTTGCCCGTTTGTTTTGAATGACTGACACCAATCTTTCAAGTCCTAAACCACAATCAATATGCTTTTTTGGCAGTAATTTTAAAGAACCATCTGATTCTCTATTAAATTGAATAAACACCAAATTCCAAATCTCTAATACATCCGGATCATCCATATTAACAAGATGAGCTGCTTCTCGACCGCCGATTCTATCAAAGTGTAATTCAGAACATGGACCACATGGTCCAGTTTCTCCCATTTCCCAGAAATTATCTTTCATACTGCCCGGCAAAATGTGTGACTCTGGTAAACCTAGGTTTAACCAAATGTTTTTACATTCTAAATCGGGTTCAAGACCTGATGACGTATCTCCTCCAAAATAAGTAACATACAATCTATCAGCAGGCAATTTATAGACTTGAGTTAACAGCTCCCAAGCCCATGTACATATTTCTTTTTTGAAGTAGTCCCCAAACGACCAGTTACCCATCATTTCGAAGAAAGTGTGATGGTACACATCTTTTCCAACATCATCTAGATCATTATGTTTTCCTCCAGCTCTTATACATTTCTGGGTGTTAACCACTCTTACATATTGGGCCATGTCAGAGTTGGGGTCAACTGACCCTAAAAAAATTGGTTTGAACTGATTCATGCCTGCATTAGCGAATAATAATGTCGGGTCGTCTAATGGTATTGTAGACGAAGAGTGGACATATTTATGGCCCTTTTCAATAAAAAAATCTATAAAGGTTTTACGTATTTGACTTCCTGTCATTGTCGTATCCATGATGCACCAGATCTGTAAAAGATAAAAATTTTAATTAATTATTATTATAGTGGGCCTCCGTCCAAAACTATGTGATACAAAAAAATATCTTTTTTTCTTAGCTGAAATCGGAAAGAGTGTGCAATATGAAAAAAAAAGAGTATTAAAGATTTGTTGTTGTGGTGCCCAAAGTATCACCACAAACTTTTATTAAAATACTTCCATAAATTATCTGTACTAATATTATAAGGAGGAAAGACTTGATTGTTTGTTTGTTTGTATTGAATACGCTCCGAAACTACTGGACCGCTTTGAATATTTCTTTTACCATTAGAAGCCAACATTATCCCTAATGAACATAGGCAACTTTTGCAGCGGGAAAATGATTCAGACTGGAAAACGGGTAATATGACAAGTAGTATAAATTATCCTTCCGTATTTATCTTTTTCAAATAACTTCTAAACGGTTGAATCAATTGGGTTGAAATTTTATATGGGTATTTCGATGGTTTCTTGGATGATTTTCATATGTACATTCGAAGCGAAGTTGTTTTTGCCACAATTTTGATTTAATCGTCTCCGGCGCCGCGGGAAGTGTAGCCTCTTCGCCCTTACCTAACAAATCACAGTCACCCACGCTTGCCTCCGCAGCTTCGGCATGGATGCGACCAGCCTCAGCCGCTTCGGCTCGCACGGGTGCCTGGGCTTTGATACAGTGGGCGGAGATGAATATTATTGATTTAAAAAAAAATTCTAAAAAACTAGACAAAGCCTACATGTGAAACTTTGGGATTTAATTAAAAAATAATCTTTCGTGGACGAATAATCTTTCGTGGACGCATAATCTAAATGTGAGCCCCTATTTCCAACCAGAGTTGTTTCAGCCTTAAGTTAATTTTCAGGTCACAAAAAAAAATTCAATTGCATTTGACAACTCTACAAGTGTGTTTAACGTACAAAATGGCGGACAATGAGGGATTTTCCTAGTGTCAAAAATCAGTACTTAAAAATCTGCTAGATGGCGTTGACCAAACTAAGTCAGGTAGATTTTTTTTAAGTAAATGCCTGGTTTTAGCGTTTACTATGCTATAATTATGTTTTTGTTTAGCATGTTTTTGATTCACGCGTACTAACAGGTCGTTTTTTACAATTTAATGATCATCAAGACGTTTTTTTCCATGAAATTTTATTTTTAATTACAATTCGAAACTTGATATTTTTTTACGTAAGTGCTTGTTTGTACCACTACATGTCTGTACACATATTTTATTTTTATTTTATGCCCAATGATTTGAACGCAATATTTATATAACTTTGATAAATACCGCCTATCATCAAAAACTTAAACTAAAATTTTGAGTTGTCAGAAAATCCCTCATTGATTTTACGGTTGTCTAACTTAATATCTGAACTATTATTAAAGTCCTAAAGCTTACTAACTGTAACCTTTAGGACTTGGCGCTGTACAAAACACTTCACAGGGTTAATCAGTGCACCAAGAGGTATTACAGTAAAAGTACCAATAGTCAAAGTAACTACCAGTAAAGGCGGGTTACTTTGACCCGAAATATGGCCATTTTATTTTCTGGATAAAAAAATCTGTCATGGAAGATAAAATAGAGTATGATTTAAATTTTTTTTTGTGACATAAATATATACCCTACAACTTACAATAAAGAAACTAACAAAAACCAAAGACAAGAATTTTATTTTTATATGGTATTAAAGTCTCAGAATAAGAACTAACACCTACTCATAGTAGCCATCACCAATAGCAATGTTTGATACGTTATGGTTGATTGGTAGAGAATTCTTTTAAGTCCGCCATTTGTACAATAAATTGTGTGGAAAAAGTTAAAATAAAATAAAAAATAAAATTAGTCGTTGGACAACAATTAGTAACCTAAATAAACGTTACTATGGGGCACCAAGTTTCGATCGTTAATCCGGCAATAGCTACACAGTACACCTACTAAAATCTCAGAATTAGAAATAGCAACCACTTACATACATACTTTTGGTACCCACTTCCAAGAGCAATGTACTAGTTCTTAGTAACCTGAACAAAAGTTACAATGGCATGCTAGACTAGGGCATGTCAGGGGCGATGGGTGGGTATTGCGGGGAAGGGGATTTTCTATCAAGTGGTACCTAGACTGAGCGTGACGTCCGAATAGAGGACGTTAGGGGTGACTTATCCATTAGGGCAACCATATCTCAAATGTTAGAGAACGAGGAGGGATGACAAGCATTTCTCTCCTTCTGGGAGACCGTTATCTCGCAGAAAAACCAAAAAAACTATGAGGGATTTATAGCTCCTGTTTTATGTCCTGCCCTAATTATGTGTTAGTAGATAATAAAGCTTATTTCATTTATTTAATTCATTGCTTAATAATTTTATTTCATTTTGTAATGTAACCTATAATATTAAGCTGCACCCGTCATGTATTTTTTCTAATTATTACTAAAAATTGTTATATTAATGAACAAGAGTAAACGTACTTACATTAATCGTATTTGATTTCATTTTGTTAATGGAAAATCCATATTACCTGACTTGTTGAACTTATTTTAAGCTGGTAATTAAATCGGACAATAAATCAAAAGAGGCGCCATACCAATTCTTGTTCTACAAGATAATACCTTTTCAATGATATATCACACATCATTATTGGAGCGGGTACCAGGTTTTATAGAAACCCTTGCGTCATCCTTTCGCGCAACTAGCACTGTCATTTGATTATGACTCTATGATTTGTAATTAAAACCTCATGGAATAAACTACTCTCAAAGGAGTGTGGCAGCAAATTCAATGTATTGTCCCAAAGTTGGTGTCCATTACCGGGACGGCATGTCTACCCGGATATAAAAAAATTGGAGCCCTATATCCCATGAATGTGCCCTAAAAAAATCAGTGCCCATTAAGGTCTCAGAGTAATTTGAGAAAATAAGATGCCGCTGGATAAACAAATGTCTGAAAACGTTACCCCAGCGGCATGTTTTTTTCCTATTGGTCTTAGCCAGATTTAAAGTAGCTTAAAAGGTAGCTTATACTATATGTGCCTTCTCTTGGCCGAACAACGGCATTTGTGCTACTTGTGGATTTTGTGTAATTGCAAATGCCGCTGGTGAAACATTTGGCGGATTTCCGTATCTGCGGAACGACTGGACGAACAGATATGATTTTTTGTGAGCTAGTGTCTTTTAATATGTGCCGAATGTGCACCAGAAATTATTCCAAATAAATACAAGGTGTATCAATAGGACAAACAGCTGTAAACCCCTATTTAAAAAATCAAATGTTCTTCCATTGCCTTGTATGTACATAAAAGAAATTTGTTTTTTCACTAAAACGAACCCCGATTTGTTTAAAAAATGTAGTGAAATTATACCTCGGCAAAATTTAAGAACTTTTTGTATAATTTTACCTGTCGCAAGGTGATATACAAGGATAATGTGGTTAACATGTGCATTTTAATATTTAACCACCTACCTGAAACTATAAAAGTGTTAGAGGGTCTTGCATTTAAAAGAAAACTAACCGAATGGCTAATGTTGCATTGTTTTTATAGTGTTAAAGAGTTCCTAGATTATAAGACTAATTAATTAATTATTTATCAATTATTTGTTAATATTTGCACGTCTGCTTGCAGGCTGAATACATTTACTTTGTTTGCATTTAAAACCTTATTTGATGTATGTATTCTTGCAAATAAACTTTCTGATTTCCGATTCTGATTTCTGACAAGATTGTCTGAAAATCGAAAATAGGCTCTAGCTCTTGAACTTTACAAAATAGTGCGCTATGATTTCAGTGCCCTATGCCTATTAGGCATACGTATCATCTGACAAAATTGTAAAACCCTATATCTAATTTTCGTCAAAATAAATCAATTTTTCTGTGAAAGTGGTTATGCTTATTTCAACCCTCTAATAAGAGCATTTAAACAACATAATTACTTTTCATAATTTGCCAAATAATAGAGCCCATATTCAAATATACGCACACTAAATTTCAGCTTACTACACCTTGTAATAAACCGTTAATAAATAAAACAATGTAACGAGAATTTTTTGACAATTATCCGACCAAATACGAAAGTTAGGTAAAACGCGGACGCTGGGAACATTCACCTTACCTACTTAATTTGTCTACTAGATTTTCATGTGTGTGTACAGTGGTGCGGAAAAGCTGTTTTGGTTAATTTATTATTATGTGCTACCATCAGTTAATAATTAATTTTTTACTATTGTTGAGCTGCACAAGGATGTTTATCGTCATGTCAATTTATATTATTTATAGGTTATGGATGTTACTGTAAAAGTCCGAACTACGTATAACTTAAGATATACCTGTATAAATTAAGATTTACCAACTCATCACAGTGGTAAAAGTTCGAATTATTCTGTAATTAATTATCGTTTATTTCGGACTTAAACGTAATAGGATTTACCTCGGAGACATGGTGAATGTTAAAAAAAAACTTGTGACGGACAAACAAAAAATTGAAATCCTCTGAGGTCTCTCCCCAAGTCAGCGTCGGCGGCGCGGGATACAGCGAGAGGTAGGAGCGGCTACTAATCTGTGACAAGCGGCGCTAATTGTCAGTCACGCGGTCACGATCGACTGAAGCAGTTATTAGACTACGCGGTATTCAGACAGGCTTACTGAGACTCAGCGTAGTGTAATAAGAGTTAGAGTAAGTCTGTCCGCCCTATCTCGCTCTTTCACAGATTGAAGGAGTGAGATGGGGCATAGACTATCTGAATACCGCGTAGTCTAATAACTGCCTGAGTAGCGGAAATTTCTATAGGAAAAAACGAGTTTGACAAACTTGCCGCTAGGGGCGCTGAACAAATTTCCATACGAATTTTCGTCACACGGGTGAAGGTGAGAGCATTAAAACCTCGCACTAGGCCTTCTGGTGGTTCCGAGTTTTCGACGCCCCCTTGGTAGGAACATATTGTTTAAGTAGATTAGTAGAATAAAACGATCATTCAACCATATACCTACGTTTCGAATGATATTATGAAAATAGATCGTTCGTTATTGAAAATATATATTATATATTTTCAATAACGAACGATCCATTTTCTGATCAATGGATTTATATCTATTTAAAAGTTGTTATGATCAATGGATTTTTTATCTATTTAAAAATGTTTTTCCTAAACTTTAATCACCGTATTAAAACAGTAATTGATATTTTAGATCTAATTCACATAAAATTACTTTATGAAAAACGGAACGGCTGAAACGAATCGTCGTTTTAAGAAAAAATATGATTAAAATAATCCTTAGTGCCCAGAAATACGGTCTATATTTACATGTCAATCGTTATACGTAAGCGAGACAGACTAGGAACAACTGTGTGGCTGTGTGTGTGCAGGGCACATACGGTGCGATTGGGCAAGGGCAAGGCTGGTTTTAATAGCTAAACTGTGGGCAAGGCACAACACGGGGATGAGGTAGCTGACTGTTTTACTAGATATGCCGGCCGGTTGTTGTTGCTTGTTTACAACAACGCGAACGCTACGCGTCGCTACCAATATCGAGACCAAGACCAAAATGTGTTCTGTGGCCAAGACAGAATGGAGGCCATGTTGTTTTACAGCACTGTGTTTAGTGATTAATTAATTTTTGAATAATTAAATGTTTTATTTGTTGGTGTGTGGGTGCATGTGTCTTTAATGTTCTTCTGTCTTTGCAAATTATGCCCCTCGGCTACAACACGTTTGAAACACAGCGTGGAAATATTTTTTACATGGTGAGTTACTTACCTATTTTCTCAATCTAAATACGTACACATTAACTAAAGATTGCACATTGGATTGGTAATTTCATCCTTCAATCCCCCAGAAGTGGTCAGTAGAATATGATGAAATGTTATATTTACCATTCAATTTATTGGTTTTTCTCGATACTACTTATGTTTTCAAGGTATGGTATTACTGATAGTATCAATCTTTATCCACGCGGTTGGCAAATGCAAAAAATAACTACAAATAATATTTATTGTTCAATTTCTATCCTACACTAAAACTTGTTTCAATGACTGTACCTGACATCAAAAATTACAAGTCTTAAAATTTAAACATACTGGCTCGAAGTACTGGATGGCCGCTTTTTAACTATCTTTCGTATTTGGTCGGATAATTTAAAAAAAAAACTCGTTACATTGTTTTAATTATTAACGGTTTATTATAAGGTGTAGAAAGCTGAAATTTAGTGTGCGTATATTTGAATATGGGCCCTATTTTTTGGCAAATTATTATAAGTTATTATGTTGTTTAAATGTTCTCATTTGAGGGTTGAAATAAGCATAACTTTCACAGAAAAATTGATTTATTTTGATGAAAATTAGATATAAGAGTTTTACAATTTTGTCAGATGATACATATACCTAATAGGCATAGGGCACTGACATGTTAGCGCTCTAGTTTGTATAGTTCAATGGCTAGAGCCTATTTTCGGTTTGCAGAAACTCTTGTCCTATTGATACACCTAGCATTTTTTTTGAAATAATTGCTGAGGCACATTCGGCACAAATTAAAACACACCAGCTAACAAAAAATCATATATGTTCGACCAGCTGTTACGCAGATACGGAAATCTGCCTAATGTTTCTCCAGCAGCATTTGCAATTACACAAAATCCATAAGGGGCACAAATGCCGCTGTTCGGCCTAGAGAGGGCACATATATACTAGTCAAAACCAAATAGGGGCCACCACGTTTTTTTAGTTTTCCAATAAATGTATTATATTTAGAGGTTGATAAATTATTCAACTTTATTTATTGATACATTTTTAATGTTTTAACATTAAAACTAACGAAGATAAATTTGGAAATTTTAAAATGTTAGGTCTTTGTGAAAAAATGGAATTTTGGCTTAAAATACACTACATAAAAAAAAAAATTTTAAAAAATCTATATTTTTTCTCATTTTTTCACTTTTTAGTACCGCGTATGCCCTCCTCTTTTGTGAATGCATTCTCGAAGCCTAGAGGGCATACTCTCTACCAAGTGGCGAACTGTTTCTTGTGCAATTTGTTCCCAGCTTGTTTTCAGCACATTAATGAGCTGTCTTTCGTTATGCACAGGTTGGTTTGTGTTCCGGACACTTCGTTTTAATAAATCCCACATGTGCTCGATTGGGTTAAGGTCCGGACTGTTGGCGGGCCACGGTAAAACCTGTATACCAGCTTCCTCTAGGGCTTCTCGGGTGGCTCTTGCTGTATGAGCGCGAGCATTGTCGTGCATTAATTTAAATCCTTCACCAATTCTTTGTGCAAATGGCACCACATGGGGTCTTATGACCTGTTCAATGTATCGTTGAGCCGTTACCGTACCTTCATTGAGAACTGCGAGCTCGGTTCGACCGGACATCGAGATTCCGCCCCACACCATTACATTGGGACCCCCAAATCTGTCACTTTCATGGATGCAGGCATCCGAAAATCGCTCATCCTCTCGTCTCCAAACTCTAATGCGACGATCGTCACTAAAAAAAAATACTTTGCACTCATCAGTGAACAATACTGTGCTCCAATCATTTGTGACCCAGTCCTGGTGTTGTCTTGCGAAAGATAAACGGTTCGCACGATGCGCACTTGTCAACGGAATTCGCACTACACGTCTCCTAGAGAATTGTTGGTCCTCGTGTAACCGATTCCTAATCGTTTGATCGCTAACACGAGTACCCATCGCCTGGAGCAAGCGATTTTGTATGTAGCGAGCGGTGACGAATCGCTCTCTGCGCGCAGTTAAGCGTATGTAGCGATCTTCTTGTTTTGTGGTTGCTCGAATTCTTCCAGATCCCCGTCTTCTGGTTACACTTCCAGTCTCTTGGAATCGATTCCAAGCATTCTGGATGGCCCTTCGTGAAAATCCCAGCTGCAGAGCTACAGAACGCTGCGAATGCCCTTCTTGTATCAATGTTATGGCTCTAGTTGCGGTTTGCATGTCCATATGTCTACGATTTCTCGGCATTGCTCTTTGAAAATGTTTATTCACACTCAAATTAGCAAAATTTAACTGCTCGCGCACGAATTCACAGTTGGAACGACCTAAAACTTCGTTTAAAAAGTTGGGTAAATCAGTTAGAAATTATTAAAATCGGTCCAGATGTCGAAATAAATAAGTGGCCCTTATTTTGTTTTGACTAGTATATAAGCTACCTTTTAAACTACTTTAAATCTGGCTTCAACCAATAGGAAAAAATTATAGTTTAAAAAACACTAAAAAACACGCTTTTTTAGGTGCACGTAAAAGTCAAAAATTATCTGGGCTGAAGTGTAAACTATGAGCTTTTAATTATAATATTTGATTGTAAAAGCGTGGGGCGCTGGAGCAGGAAAGACTTTCTTGTAAACAAATACACGAACAAGAACTCTACATTTTGCCACTGTTGACTGGTACTTTGAACAGACTGTTTAATGTAGAGCCTCCTACTAGTCGTGCTGCAACTCTAGTTAGAGCGCCGATATCTGTAACCTGTTTCCCGAAACATCGCTTAACTTGATTTCTCAGCAAGGTATACAAAAGCGTGTTTTTTAGTCTTTTTTAAACTATTAATTTATTTTATACTTTTTAGTCTTTGCTAATGGCATATTTTAAACATTTATTTTAAATAGACGAATGAGCCCGCATCATCTCCATCTCCGCCAGTGCGTCTGAATTGCATGGTGTTTTACCTGTCAGCTTAGAACAATCTAGCTCTTCAAACTGGAGACCACTAAGTGATTTTACTCGACTTAGCGCCACATATGCCTGTCCATCCGCAAAAGTACGGGACCCTAAGTACACCACGGCGTGGTCTACCGTACAGCGTTGCATCTTGTGCACGGTAGATGCCCAACTTAAAATCACTGAGAGCATGCGCCTTTCCACCGTACCGTAGCTGTACTTGGCCGGGAATCGGATGCCTATAGGCTGAATTAGGTGCTTGCCGTCGTTACCGAAATTAACTTTGATGGACGGGATGTCGGTTTCATACATTTGGTCGCGTCTAAAGTGTGGCCAGACGATGTCCGTGATAAAACAGATACTCTCATTCACGAGCCCCTTCTCTACGTTTATATTGGAACTAGAGATGGGCAAGGGAAAGAAAAAATTGGGATGAAAAAGAAAAATACGGGAAAGTATGGGAAAAAACGGAAAGATTGGGAAATATTCCAATTCGGCGGGAAAATAGGGAAAATACTCAAAAGTGGACTTAAAGTAATAAATGCGAGAATTTTGCTATTTTGACAATGGTTTTACGCCTGTAGCACACCCTTACATAAAACCACAACAGCGGGACCACGCTAGTTTTGCCTGTTTGTCAGTTTTATTACACCAAACGTAAACTGCATGTTCTAATGCTTAGATTTATCTGAGTCTTTTTTTCTTTGAGATTCGACGATCCTGTAGTATACTTCTGCGAATGGGTGCAGAAATGTAGACGTTTGAAAAGGATTGGAGAAATCTCGACGTAAAGAAACAGGATCATAGTAAAATCTCTACATTAGAAACGGCAGTTTGGCTTCTGTTAAGTTTGAATATTTAAGACAAGTGATAATAAAGTTAAATCTTCGTTATTAAAAACAAGAAATTCAGAAAACAAAACGGGTAGGTTTGTTTTCTTCGAGGTGTCTAGGTGAACATACTTAAAGTCCCAAGTGTGGTGGTAAGTGAGCTATCAACGGAATAGTGAAAGAAAGGCGCCTCTTTTGTTTATATTTTTTGCTTGTAAACTCGAAAACTGCATATTTTATTTTAAGACACATTCATTTAGATTTTTTTTCTATAGGTCCAAAAGTTAACAAGATATTACAAAGTATCTGATTTGATAACAAGTTCAAAAACTTAATTCCAACTGCGGACAAATCTCGCAATACTAATTTTTTGATAAAGAAAACACTTCCAAAGTGGTAAGATAAAACTTAAAAATGTAAAAAAAAAACTAAATTGCTAAATTCAGTATAGTTTTTAAATACACACATCAAAAAAAGTTTACGATAGCTGAAAAATCGAAATCTATTTTGTTACGGTAGATTATATTATGATTTCTTCTTCTTTTAAGTTTATTTATTTAAAAATATACAATTAGAATACAAAACAATAAATAAATAAATCTTTATTGAGCCATATTACAATCAGGTCAGCTTAGACTAATGTAGTTATTAGTAAAAAAATATTAGTAAAAAGCAGAAGTTCGGGCCGCCTCTGGTCTTGAAGTTAGCACTCAGACCATTCGGAATTGCTAGCACCAGACTGGATTACGAGCACGGAGGTCTTAGCGAGCGCCTCTGAATTCCCGGCAACGTCAACGACAGAGATTGGAGTGGGCTAGACTTCGGCAGAATGAAGAAGATGAAGAAGAAAACATTTGGCAAAACTGTCTCGTCGTTGACGAATCGCGAATCAGTACTCATCCAGATAAACGACGTGTCCGTGTCTGGAGAAGACCAGGAGACCGTGAAAGGCAAAGAACTGCCACAGGAGCAGTTCAGCAAGGCGGGAAATCGGTGTCCTTTTGAGGGTAGTATTATGATTGGAGCTAGAACACTTTTGATCCCGTATCGAGGTTTCATGACAGCAGACATGTATAAAGCAGTTGCTATTGATGGAATTGTCAGACCATTCTGAGTCAACCACGGGCATCAATTTGTACTGGTCGATGATAATGCGCCCGCACATCGAGCTCAACGAGTCAATGCTGCTCTCCGAGAATACATCACAAGGTTAGACTGGCCTACCGGCTCGCCTGACTTAAACAAAATAGAGCACGCGTGGGATGCTCTTAAGCAAGCTGTTTGGAACCGTCAGCCACGTCCCCAGACAGTGCCAGACCTCAGGGAAGCCGCTATTCAAGAATGGGACAGGTTACCCCAAGAAATGGTGGATAACTTGATTCTCAGCATGCCCAGGAGGATCTCCGCATGTGTTCGAGCCAGGGGAGGAGTATATTGAATTATACTGAATTTATATTGAATAAAAACATTTTATTTACAAATTGTCGTTAAGTTTGGTTAAACAGTATTTTCCTTATATCAAATTTCTCTTACAATTACATTATGGTTAATTACTCAATTTTTGTTATTAAAAAATTAAAATTAGTTTTTTTTTCTTAATTTCAAAGGGGTTTTCTGTTTAAAGAAAACACACAACAAAACTTTTTTCTTGATAAAGTTAAAATTAAAGAATTATACCAGTTTATGCTAGTGATCTCAAACTTTTTTTGATGTTATTCATACAAACACTAAAAAAAACTTACAATTCTCTTTAATTAAATCTATTACATGTGCAAAATCGCCTTTATTTGTTTTAAACATTAAATTAGTATTGCGCGATTTGTCCGCATATGGAATTAAGTTTTTGTACTTGATAACAAATCAGATACTTTGTAATATCTTGTTAACTTTTGGACCTATAGAACAATAATCTAAATGAATGTGTCTTAAATATATTTATTTATACAAGCAGTTTTCGAGTTTACAAGCAAAAAAGTATAAAAAAAGAGGCGCCATTCTTTTACTTTTCCGTTGATAGCTCACTTACCACACTTGGAACTTTAAGTATGTTCACCTAGACACCTCGAAGAAAACAAACCTACCTGTTTTGTTTTCTGAATTTCTTGTTTTTAATAACGAAGATTTAACTTTATTATCACTTGTCTCAAATATTCAAACTTAACAGAAGCCAAACTGCCGTTTCTAATTTTACTATGACCCTGTTTGTTCATGTCGAGATTTCTCCAATCCTTCTCAAACATCTACATTTCTGCACCAATTTGCGACATCGTGGACACAGTAGTAGGAAGTATACTACAAAATCGTCGAATCTGAAAGAAAGAGACTTAGATAAACCTAAGCATTAGAACATGCAGTTTAAGTTTGGGGTAATAAAACTGACAAACAGGCAAAACTAGCGTGGTCCCGCTGTTGTGGTTTTATGTAAGGGTGTGCTACAGGCGTAAAACCATTGTCAAAATAGCAAAATTCTCGCATTTATTACTTTAAGTGCACTTTTGAGTATTTTCCCTATTTTTCAGACGAATTGGAAATATTCCGCATACTTTCCCCGTATTTGGGAATAAATCCAACAGTTGGAAATATTCCAGGGAGTAAACCCAACACTAATTGGAATGCAACATGATTTTAGCTCCTCGAAAATTCTTAATATACTCGGTTGTTAAAAACTTACTTATTTTAGTAATTTTTTAACATTTATTTTAAATAGACGAATGAGCCCGCATCCTCTCCATCTCCGCCAGTGTGTCTGTATTGCATGGTGTCTCACCTTGGCTTGGGTAGGATCTTTAACAAGCTACTACCTCATTTACACGTCAATATACATCATATGCTAATATCCATCAGGATGTTCCAGTTCATATCTTCCGGCTCCATCATCAGATCAGCTCGACAGTACCATGTTATTGTATTGTCATCAACATCACATACAACTGCAAATTTTCATAACGCTACGATCTTTAGAAGATGGTTCAATAAGTTTTCTTAGATTTGATTACATAGTTACATACATACAGGTCGACCTAATAAAAGTGTGTTAAAAATCATGCTGCTGGGGCAACGTTTTCAGACATTTCTCCAGCGGCATCTTATTTTCTCAAATTCCTGAGACAAATTCCTAAAAAAATCACTGCCCAGGATTTTTTTAGGCACAAGGCCTAAAAAAATCCTGGGCAGTGTTTTTTTTAAGCACATTCATGGGATATAGGGCTTTAATTTTCTATATATTTTTATCTCGATCCGAGTCGACATGCCATCCCAGTAATGGACACCCAAAGTTGACCACTAGGGCTAAAGTAACCCGCCTTTACTGTATATAAAAGTCGAGCCAGGTACACAACAGTGACAGGTAATAACAATTAAAGCTATGCTGTTTTTGATTAAATCTTGTCTAACTTTTTATGCACATTGAGACAAGCTAATCTGGTTTTGAAGGCCTATGATCTGAGTTGAAGAAACTTTCGCCAGTCTGGATTAGCTAATCCGGACTGACGCAAGTGGACCTTCCGGATTAGCTAATCCAGACTTGTGCAAGTGGGCTTTCAACTCAGATGATAGGCTTTAAAAAGTCTCAAATAGCTAGTCCAGACGTGCGCAAGTAAGCCATGTACTATATACAATACAATCAGCCATATGCGACTGCCTGATGTAAATTCTTAGGCACACACCGTTACCATATGGATGTAACCAGTTTTGATTATGTGCGTTTCTACATGAACCAGTCACTTATTTCCGTCTAACATTGAAGGGACCATTATAAATATTAAATAAAACACTGAAAACTAAAGTATCGGCAAAATACTAACCTTTGATGAAATTCACAGAGACACGATGGTAACAAGGCCAGGCAAGTAGCAGCTGCTTCGAGAGAAGTCAATTAATCAAAGTCACTGCTGCACCGATTTAGGTAGGGAGCAGTAGAAAGTGGTAGGGTATGGTACCTAGGTATTTTTGATATGTAGAAAGGAAAGTCAAGCAGTCAGCCAGCCAGTAACCACACCATTTCACCAACCAACAAAGTTCTTTCTTGCAAAATTCTGTCAAAGTCATCCAACACAGCCATTTGCTGTCTTCTGCGTTGCCGTTGTCAAAAACTCAAAATGTCAATGTCATATTGTCATAAAGTTTTTTTTGTATCGGTTTTACGGCTTTGGACAAAGTCTATTCATCAGTGAGTTAAGTTTTTATAGCCTGACCAAGAATATATGGGACCTCGCCATATTGCGGAAAACAACAGGAACTAATTTCTTTTACTGGCAACAGAAACCACAAATCGTCATTGTCGTGTCATTTTTTGTCATAATGATTTGTGTCAAAGAGGAAGCGTGATCAAATTTTCGAGAATGTAATATTATTATGTGTTAAAAACGCCGAAAACTATTCGCTGTCGTAAAAGAAAAGTGGTTTAACATGTGTTGAAAAGTGGTTTGTCATATTCGACAAGGAAATCTATGTAATCAACATAATTTATTTATGTATTTATGTTATTCTACTTGCAGCTTTCCTGGACATAAAATCTGCGTATGATTCAGTGGACTTGTCTTTACTCAAAAATAAACTTTTTAAGTTACAGGTCCCACTGGTTTTAGTAAATTTCATCATAAACATTTTATCAGGACGTTCAATTACCGTCACAACTCAAGATCCAGGACTTTTGACTAGAATGCTATGGAGAGGACTCCCTCAAGGGTCAGTCTTGAGCCCCTTACTTTATAATGTATAAACTCATGACCTTGATTCAGTTCTCATACATAAAGTTAATGTCCTAAAATACGCTGACTACTTACTTCTGTACACTTCTGGATTCTCTGTAGACCAATTATGCCATTGCTTAACTTCTGCCTTAAGGTCTCTTAAAACCTGGTTAGACAATAATGGCTTAACACTGTCAGTCCCCAAAAGCTCTGTAGTTCTTTTTAGTACGATGCTAATGCCACCTCCAGTTTTTGTCTATTATAACAGTGTAAATATTCCTACGTGTAAAGAAGCAAAGTTTTTAGAAATTATTTTGGATAACAAACTATCTGGGCTTTCTCATTGTTACTATATTACAGCTAAATGCGAACGAATGTTAAAAATTCTTCGTTGCCTGTCAGGAGTCTGGTGGGGTGGTCATCCATCTCTGATACCTACTTCTTGGAACCGTGCAATTTAGTTGGCTTAAAAAAACTAGATAGTATCAAGTCAAAAGCACTTCGTATTATATCTGGAGCTATGAAATCGAGCCCTATCAATGCTCTACAGGTTGAATGCGTGGACCCTCCACTTGGACTTCGCCGTCAATATTTATGTGACAGATATCTGTTTCGAGCTTTACAGTTTAGAAATCACCCTCTCTTTTTAAATCTACGAAAGTTATTGGATCTCATAGAAAACTCTCCTTATTGGGCCCATAAAAGATTACCTTGTTTAATTTCGAGTTTCCGTAAATTCACTTCTCTTCATGCCCCTACTCACAGATCTCTAACTCTTCCTATTTTTTCTGCTTCCTTTGATTCTCTTATTCTTTCCCCGGACACCATATATGACTTAGACATTTCTAAAAAGTCTTCTTCTGGAAACAATAAATTTATTTCCATTATTGACAGTAATTGGTCTGATTGCCATCACATTTACTGTGATGCATCAAAACTTTCGAATGATGGTATAGTCGGGGTCGGTCTTTATCATCATCAATATGGAGTTGTTGAAAAAATTAAACTGCCGCCAGAAACATCGGTATTTACAGGGGAATGTTATGGAATATTTAAAGCTGTTGAGTATGTTTATATTATGAAACTCAAAAGAACTGTTATATTTGTAGATTCCAAAAGTGCTTTACAGGCTCTAGATAAATTCCCTTTTAAATATAACACTCAATATCCTGTAATAATTCATAATGTCCAGGGAAATGAGAAAGCTGACAGGTTGGCAAGAGAGGCTATAAAAGATGGTGATTTGCATCCATATAAAAACTTTTGTCATGATCTTGTTGGTCTTCCTCAGACTCATTTACGTACGTGATTCTTGGGAAAGAGACTGGGAGCGCAGTAGTCTAGTTAAAGGAAAATGGTATAAAGATATTCAACCAGCTATGCCCCTAAAACCATGGTTTACTAGAATGAAACTGGGAAAGATTTCTACCTCCAATTTAATTAGAATGAGAATTGGTCATGTTTGTATACCTAAACATCTTTTCAAAATAAATATTGTAAATTCAGGTCTGTGTGAATGTGGTACAGGTGTAGGAGATTTAAATCATATTTTTTTCAGTTGTCCTAATTATTATTGTTCCTCTTTTTATGAAAATTTGAGATTCCTCCGTATTCCTTTTCCTACTTCCATAGTTTGTCTTTTGTATTTAAATAGTATTGATGTTTACAATATTCTATCTATATTTATGACAGTTAATAATATAAAATTATAAGCCCATATCTATCAAATTTGTAATTATTAAATATATTAATTCCACATTATATTTCATCCTAAGCTTTCTGATCCAGATTCCAAAAATTGCTTCTTCCTCTCCTATTTCCTGATTCCTTACGATTCCCTACCTTTTGACATGGCTGACGCACTAGCCGTGCATGCCAAAAACAGGAAAAAATAATAATTGTATAACAAATGTCTGTCTATCTATAATGTAGCGCAATATTTAAGTTGAATAAAGCCTAGTTTTCCGTAGGCATTTCGTTCTCATTTGTATCAATTTATTCAACTTAAAGTATAATGAACGAAAATACAACTGTGTCGACTACAACCATGACCACGCGGGGGACCCGCTACTTGAACCCGGAAAAACTCAATGTCGATCCAGGTGAATGCGACTCCGAGCTACAGTGGAGCCATTGGTTCCACACGTTTGAAAACTTTATATCTGAAGGAATACCGGATGCATCTCCTGGTCTAAAAGTAAAGCTCCTCATTAATTATTTATCTCCTAAAGTATCAGCACTGATCAAAGGATATAGCACCTACGATCAAGCTATCCAAGCACTAAGCTCCTATCATCTAGATAGCAAAAAGCAGAAGATTCAATATCTGACTATGTCCGTGCCCTAAAATTACTAGCACAAGAATGTGATTTCCATGCTGTGACCGCTGAGCAAAATCAGAACGATTTCATTTGTAACGCATTCATATCGGGCATGAATTCGCAAAAAATCCGACAAAGATTGTTAGAAAACTTGACGTTGTCATTCGATGACGCATTAAATCAAGCTCTGACACTAGAAACCACTGAAAAAAGTTTACAATCATTTTCAGTATCGTCTAATCCGACCTCTATGCTCAATGCTGTTCCTATTCAAGCTTTTGAATAGGAGGTTGATACTAACTTAGCTGCTGTGGCGGAAATGTATATCAACGCATCAAGTGCCCTGAATTTAATTCTCAATTTCAATTATGCAGCAAGAAAGGCCATTTCGCTAATGTGTGCCGCAGCGGTGGTGGACCTACAAATGTGAATGCGGTCATTAAAGACACCCCTTTTTCTAAAACAGCATCGGTTATAGCGGCTGCTCCGGGAAGTCTAAGAAAAGCGACTATTCCTATAACTATAAATGATTTTACTGCTGATGCACTCATTGACACAGGAAGTTCTTTAAGCTTTATTGACAAAGGATTGGTTGAAACATTACGTCTGAGGAAAAAGCACTGCAACCAGTCTATTTCATTTGCGTCGCTAAGCAACACTTCCATCGTAGAAGGATCGTGTGTTGCAACTATCAAGATCTACAATCACACTTACCAGAAAAAGAACTTGCTCATTGTCAATAATCTATGTGCCGATGTGATAATTGGGCATGACATTCTTAAAACGCACTCGTCCGTCGTCTTGAACTTTGGTGGCAAGAAAGAGCCTCTTGATTTTTTTATTTTATTTTATTTGGGACAACAAACAGTTTACACAATTGAAATAAAGTATAAATAGAGATTATAAAATGAGATAGGTCATTGTGAAACCCACACCGTTATCCACGTGTTGTTATTCTGTGTTACTCAAACAAATTATTGGAACTAGGTATTAGTATATAAACATAGTTTGCATAACAAGTGAGCACAATTCCTGCGTTACGAAGTTTTTTTACAGGCAATTTTTTTTTTGAGCTGTGAAACAATGTACCTGAAAAATATTTAGGCACTTATATTTTTTTGTTTTTCAAAATTTCTGTGACAAGACGTTTAAATTTTTGAGGACTGCAAGAAAATATGTCTATATCGGGTAGTGTTTTGTTGAACACATCGAGCAAGCGAAGGGGCGCGCTCGCCGGCGCGTGAGCGGCACAGCGGGGTGTGGAACACCCGATGCGCGCGCATCTCGCGCCGGTGCACAGTTCGTGGGACCACGTAATATAAATTGTTGCTCAGCTCATTATTTTTTTACATTACAATATTGTACAAAGTCATGGCACCTAGAAGTACACGTCTATGTTCTAGAATAAGTAGATCATACTTGTCTAACAATTCCGCATATGACGCTCGGACACGGTATTTTTTATGAATAGTTGTGAATAGTTCTCAAAAATTTACGCTGCACTTTTTCTAGGGTATCTACATACTTCTGGTATAAGGGGTTCCAGATGGCGGTTGCGTACTCCAGTTGCGGCCTGATAATTGATTTATATAAGTAAAGAAACGTGGAGGGACGCTTAAAG
Source organism: Pyrausta nigrata (assembly GCA_949316185.1). NCBI lineage: Eukaryota > Metazoa > Arthropoda > Insecta > Lepidoptera > Crambidae > Pyrausta > Pyrausta nigrata. The sequence goes on from OX438938.1 coordinate 12,059,400, forward strand.
TCACTAGCTGCTCTTATAAGAAACCCATACATTCTGAAAGCCCTATCTTTAATTGTACTAATGTGGCGATCAAGATCTAGTTTAGAGTCAAGAAGTATACCAAGATCCTTAATGGTAGTGACAGTATTCAGGTCCTTATCAAGGAGCCTGTACTTACTTCTGATTACGTTTTTGTTTTTCGTAAAAGTTATAGTTTGGCATTTCGGAACACTAAGTTGCAGTTTATTTTCGAGGCAGTATTTAGCAAATCTATCTAAGTCTTGTTGTAAGTAAGTCTGTTATGTTTTTAATTGTGCTGTAAATTTTGAGGTCATCGGCGTACATTAGAAAGCGTGAGTTTTTAAAACAGTGTTTGATATCATTAACATATAAAATAAATAGTAATGGCCCCAGAATGGAGCCCTGGGGCACTCCTGATGATGTAGTTACTGTTTCAGATTTATAGCCATTGACTACGACTGTTTGTAGTCTTTCAGATATGTACGAAGAGAACCATCGCAGTAGATTTCCACGAATGCCATTGAATGATATTTTTTGTAAGATTAACTCATGATCTACCTTGTCGAAACATTTCTGGAAGTCAGTATACACTGCATCTATTTGCAGGCGTCGGTCCATATTCTCAAAGAGATAATTTGTGAAAATCATGAGGTTCGTGGTGGTAGACCTCCGCCTTACAAATCCATGCTGTTCCGGTATAATAATATTGTGTAGGCAGGGATAGAGAATGTCATGCACTAGACTTTCAAAAACTTTCGACAAAGTAGACAGTATTGAAATGGGTCTATAGTTTTCGACGTTATGTTTGTCGCCATTTTTATGTACGGGTGTAATGTTTGCTCGTTTCCAAATAGCGGGAAAGACGCCCTCCGTGAGACATTTATTGTAAAGAATATAAAGAGGGCGTGCCAATGTGTCAGCTGTCGACCTCAGGAAGCATACGGGTAGACCATCAGGTCCTGGCCCTTTGGTTGGATCTAGAGTTTTAAGCGCCTTTTCTATTGAGCTAAGTTCAATGTGTATGTCAGCTATGGAGGCCGAGCTTTCGACGCAGAGTGAACCAGGACTCCAGGTTGCTATATTTAGTGTAGACGATTCAAATACGGAAAGAAAGAAGGAAGAAAATAGGTCACAAATTTTAGTAGGGTTATTAGTTTCCGTATCTTTATAAAACATGGAAGCGGGGATACTGCATGAACTTTTACGTTTACTGATATAGGTCCAAAAGTATTTTATGTTAGAAGAAATGCTCTCTTCGACGCGTCTTATGCAGTGAAAATAACAATTATTGCATTCTGATTTAAATCTGGCATGGTACTTGGAGAATATTTCATAGTCAGCAATGTTGTTATACCTCTTCCACATTATCCAGGCTCGTTCTTTATTTTTAAATATGTGAACAAGAGCCGGAGAAAACATTGGGGATACTGAGCACTAGCACTACGTCGCGTCATAGGGATGTTAGTTTTTATAATGCCAAACAAAATATCATAAAATTTTAGCACCGCATCCTCGGCGCCTAGCTCATTCAGCGCCGACCATTCTATAGAATTTATTTCTTTGTTTACGATTTCGTAGTTTGCCAATTTATATTTAAACTGTGTAATTGGATTGCGCCGTAAAGACTTGAAGCGAGTATTAATAAGAGTAGTGATGGTAAAAGGCGGGTGATGCGGGACTAAGGGCAAACCAAGATTGTTGCAATGTTTTACCGTGTGGGGTAAAACATTGCAACAATCTTGGTTTGAAATGCATAAGTCAAGAATGCGCTGTTTTTGATTTCTTATGTAATTATATTGCGAAGAGTCTGTATCAGTAATAAAATCTAGTAAAAGTTTACCATTTGATATTTGCAATGTCATGGAAGCCTCCGTTCCTCCGGCTTCGATTTTCACTAATTTGTTTCCTTTTATAAAACCCATTGCTGTAAAATCCCGAAGATACAGTGAGGAAGACGTAGCTTTCATCAAGCAAGAAATCTCGAAGCTGCTCGAAGATGGCGTTATTCAACCAAGTGTTTCGTCATGGAGAGCACAAGTTCTTGTTGCGAGAGGCGACCATCGCCGAAAACGTCTTGTCATTGAATACTAAAAACGATCTATCGTCTGTCAGTTGTTGTTTCGTGGTAGCATGATGTCTACTACGAAAAACGAAATACGATGTTGCGGACGATACGACACACAGACGATACGCAAGCGATAGACTTACTATGAAACGGTTTCGGATTTTGTTCCTTCAATCGGATCCATAGACATTATTTCGGATTACTTTGAATGACGAATGATATGGATGTTATTTACGGGACTTTTCTCGGAAAACCTTAAATCATTATAAAATTAACAATAATTGTGTATTTTCTTGTTTTAATACTTAAAACCAGCGTTACATTTTTATGTTTAAGTGTAATGACAACTATTAATCAAACTAAATCATTATTTAAAAGAAAGCTTTTTCATTGAGAACGACTTTGATAGCTGAAAAACCTGTAGTCAAAACCTAAAATCAAAAATTTAAAAAATAAATTGGTGGTACACTATTGCCTGTCATCTGTCTGACAGTGATGTTTGCTTGTTGATTTAAAATCAAAGGAAAAACATATAGCCTGACCAGGAATATATGGGACCTCGCCATATTGCGGAAAACAACTGGAACTAATTTCTTTTACTGGCAACAGAAACCTCAAATTGTCATTGACATGTCAACAATTGTCAAATGATTAGTGTCAAAGTGGACGCGTAATCTAATTTTCGACCGAGTGCAATTTTTATGTGATATAAATACCGAGAACTATTCGTTTTCGTAAAGAAAAGTGGTTTAACGTGGTGTTGTAGTGTTTTTCGACAAGAAAGTCTATGTGATCATCACAGTTTCATCAAATTAATTACTGATATAGTTGTCATAACGAATTTTTGGTATGTCATATAGTGCGAATAGTGATAATTGGCTATTGATGGATACGGAGAATATTTTAATAACGATTTTGAAAAATGATTGTAATAAATACTTGTTTTGAGTTTTATTTTCTTTATTTCAGCCCTACTTGGATATTTTGACTAAAATAGTTTGAAGAGTTTTCCATGGTTTCCTATACATTATTTAAATTTTATAATAAAATTATAAATAATATCATTTAGAAAAATAATGGATTAATGTTTCTTTTACCCGTTAGTGGTTTTGCAAAGTTATTGTGTTTTGGTCCAAAATTCAAGTCCAATATTACAACGAGTTACTGAATTTAATAAGTACTCAATTTGCGAGTGTTCTGTCGTGTTCTTTTATCGTATAATCAGTTATCATTATGCAGCAGGCTTTAAAAATTAACATGAATGTAAACATCTATAAAATGTGTTTTTTATGTTCAGCTGCCAATCTACGCGGGTATGATTATACAGAGTGTTGTCATAATAAGTAGATTTGAAGCGCCCTTAATTCAGGTCCCATATACTCCTGGTCAGGCTATAATTATTAATATTAAACCTTACCATCGGAAACAATGCAATCGCTAAACCAGGATAGTTCCTATAATTCGTACCATGACCCCGAAAATTAGCAGGCCCGCAGCCAGGAAGTTAGTTTATCCTGTCTCCTTTTTTTTTGTATGCAATTTCGTACTATGACACTACATCTGAAATCATCTGTAGTGTCAGTTTGCCCGCCTTAAATGTCAGATAAGCTATCATAAAAAAGTTACCCATCGAGTAGCTTTTTCAAAATTGTTATGATTAAATCTTGTTAATTTTAGGATTAATTTACGAAATGTGAAATGTTAACAATACAACGAATTAACTAATGTGTAATTTTTGAATGCAAAATTAAAGAAATATCTACGAGATGTGAATATTAATTATTAATCTAATGAAGTCCGATTTCTTGATTTCTCCGTAGAAGACTATTTTAAAATTATTTTTGATAAAGTGATTTCATTGTGTAATTATGAGTAAAATTATAACGCAGGTACGTAAAATGCAATAAAACCATTATATGAGTAGGCTACACCTGCAGCCTTAGGTTCTAAGATGTGAATAGGTATTCATTTTCCTAGGCAGTAACTACCTATTTTCTTTATGCGAGAACTTTGCCCCAACGAGCAGAGATTATTACTGATCAAACTTTCAATCTATCCACAAATTCAATAATTTAGGTATTATTTGCATCAGTACACATATAATTTTACTAGCAGTTCCCCGCGACTTCTCCCGCGCCAAAAGTCGGATTTTCCATACAAATTTTCATCCCCCATTTCACCCCCCTGATGATTTTATATCGCGAAAAAAGGTGGCATATGTCCTTCCCAGTGTCTCAAACTTTCTTTGTGCCAAATTTCATTTGATTCGGTCCAGTAGTTTCGGAGCATATTCTATGCAAATAAACAAACAATCAAACAAACAAACAAATCTTTCCTCTTTATAATATTAGTATAGATGTATTTAATTCTTCTTACGACTTTAGTGTATATCTACCTAATGTATGTACCAAGTTAATAATTCTTTTTTCCTTTCTTCCTAATGCTATAGAACTATTTTATTCGCATGAAAAACCAGCAAAGTATATACCTACTGTTGCCAAGTAGAATGTATTGTATGTATTGGTTGCACTATTGAAAATTACTAACCGACATTAAATATGTCAAGAAAGTTTTTATTGGAGGAAGGCTAAAAAATTAACAAGAAGAAGAAGAAGGTAAGTGTACCTACCTAGTTTTTGCTAGGTAATCAGTAGGTAGGTAAATTAACAAAGCATCTACCAAATTGTTGTATATTTTTTCAGGATAAGAAAACATATATTGCACTAAAGAAAACACAACTAAAGATTTTCCAGAGAGATACAGAAACGTGTGAAGATCTTGATTTTCGTCTGTGAGAGTTCAGAAGATTCTGTGATATTGCCTATTTTTATTTTCATAATTAAATATAGCTTATTGTTGAACATTCAGTCAGCCTTTTTTTATTTTCCCTCTCAAAATTACTACTATACGTTTCACATGAGATAGAATACGTTCTTCTCCCTCCTAAATATATTTTTTTCATCCACCTTCTAGGTCGGCAAAGAAATCAAGAATAAACAGCCACGACTACTTTAGTTCTACTTTTCTTCTTTTTGTACAATAGCTTTTAAAAACCGGCCAAGTGCGAGTCAGACTCGCGCACGAAGGGTTCCGTACCATTATCTACTTCATCTTAGTGACTTTAAAGATTTTGTAAGAATTTTGTCATTGGTACAACATTATTCAACACCCAAGTTCTACCAATATTACTGCTAAACTAATAGAGTTATCTTAACCGCTATAGTTTTTCTTTTAAGTTTATAAAATGCACTATCATCTAGATTTTTTATTTTATTTTTTAGACCATCAGTTAAGCTTTTAGAGGAGGGGGGGAAGCGCATTTTAAAGTTTAATATTTCGTAAATAGAGCAATAAATAAAATAAAAATTGTAGAAACCTCTAAATCATTTTAAAAGACATATTCAACGATACCCCACACGATGGGGTAGATGACGAAAAAAAATCATTCCCTATTTTTATTACTTATTTATTCTTAAGTGTAAAAAATATATATTTTAGACCTCCTTACTTACATACATTTAATAAATAATTATTATCTGTGTCTATACGTTTGACATTTTAACAATTAAACGAAATAGATATATGTGAATGTATAGGCCCATCTCGCTCTTTCATCCTGTCACCGTGAGGCCTTTTCATGAGAGCTCATGGTACGAGTTTTAGCCATCCTAAAGCAGGATGTTTATCGAATTGTTAGCAATTCGAAGGATAGTTATTTTGCTGATAGTACGGGCCATTGCAAACAAATTAAGCTTAAACATTGCTTGGTACCTACCTAATTTGTTTACTGTGTCTAATAAAATAATTAATATTGGTAAACTAGGTAAATATTTGGTTTTTAGTGTTTCATACAACTATTGATATTTGTTTACTACAATATTTTGATTTGTTTGTGTACCCTATTGATACTACGCCGCGCACACTCACACGCATACTTGCCTTATTTTTATTTGTTTAAAACGTACCGTGAGAACCCCGAAGATCGAGTCGACATCGAGACGTTCCCTATGACACATGTACTAGACTGACCAGAGCGCTTTCGCCGCGTGTGTATCCTGTGAAGCTCCTTACAGACATTTCGAGTGATTGTGGCCTGTGAAGTGATACCTGAACCCTGACCGGCAAGTACCTAGCTATAAGTGCTCAGACCTGACTAATTTTCCACCTATCATTGTCACCCTCCACGTGTAATCCACTGCCTAGACTCTCAAACATTTTGGTAGAAGAGCGTAGTTTTTTATTAGGACCCCTTATTAGTAACGTAATTTGTTTAATTGAGAGTTATTTATTTGCTACTTTCCTTTGTAATTTGAACAAAACGTCTCGTCATATACCTAACCTATTTACAGTAAATTCCTTAATACCATTCGAGTACAACCCCTTTTACATAAGTGTCGAATAAATCGATTAGCGCGTTAATTACCTACCCTTTGAGTGCAAGTGAGGTGCGCGAGCGCTTTGTTTCCCTATTGATCACGCCATTACCGCGTGACCGCGTGCGAGTTGTTTACGAGTTACGTCTGCCATACCCGGTGCATCTGCGCCGTCCCTTACTATTTGTTCCTTTACGCATTCTATTGGAATCTTTTGTGAGTTTAATTTACCTACCTTGTTTCTTGCGATTTAAAGTAAATAAAATGTCGGATACCGAAACCGGCAACGAGACCGTAAGGGCCGTACTTTACACGTATACAGCTGAATACCGTGAAGCTATAGGTGAACTCCGTTATATTAGTGACTGGGTTTATGATTCCCACCGAGTTCTTGAGACCTTTTCCTCCAATCGTATGCGAGCGCGTCTTTCCGACCTGCCACTTATGTGCGATAAGTTTTCTGCCGCTTGTTCCAAGCTGTTAGGTAATCTCGATCCTGCGATTTATGAACAAGAATATGTACAAGTTAAGAACGAGATGCGCGTAGTAAGGGACAAAGTAGACGACTTAAAAATTAAGTTAGACGAAATACGACCTCACCAATTTGAGACGTCCCGTACTAGCACCCCCTTCAAGGAGAATAAATCCCTGGCTATTGATAGCCCGGCTAGTAAATTGCCTGACCTACCTATACCTAAGTTTGATGGCCGTCCCGATAATTGGATCAGTTTTATAGACCAGTTTGATAGCGTGGTGGACAACCAGCCTAGCCTTACCCCGACTTTGAAGCTACACTATTTAGTAGGAGCCTTATCGGATGAACCTCGTCGATTGATACAACACCTCAAGATTGAGACGGGCAATTACACCGTGGCCCGTGACCTCCTAAAACGTAGGTACCATAACCTTCGTGTTTTAGCGGATACCCACATAGCTCAAATATTGATGCTCCCTATTATAACGCCTAAACTTTCCGGGTTACGTGTGTCGTACCTGAACCCCCTGCTTTCGACTTATCGATGCTTAGAGAGATTGGAATTTCCTGTTAAGCATTGGTCATACCTATTAGTTCACTTATGCCTTGCTAAACTGCCTTCAGAGTTAAAATCGAGATATGAACGTCGTTATGGCGATAATCCTAATCACCTCCCTACTTTTGATCATCTTATTACCTTTCTTGAGGATGAATGTAGGCACCACGACAATGTAGGTAGTGCTTCTGTCGTTGACACTACTACCCCCCCTACTGTGAGCTCCTCTCGTTTGCCTAAACCTAACGCGCGTTCCCCACCTCCTGCGAGAGTCTTTGTTACTTTTGCGACGACATCTAAATGTCACCTTTGTAGACGTCGCGGCCTTAGCTTCTAACCAACCGCGGCAATCTCCACAAAGTCACTTAACGGACCGTATGTCACCCCCACGTACTGAATGGCACCGTGTTCGTACCCCACCACCTCGTGATTCCCGTAGAGTATCACCTCCCCGTTCGGGCGGGCGATCTCCCCTTGTACCAAGCGGTAACCGTACTTATAATGCCCCTCTAGGTCAAAGAACCCAGGATGAACGTGCATTTCATCATAAGTACAATGAGGCCCCACAATTCTGACTAGATAGCCCCCCTTCCATACCCGCTTTTACATCTTTACCTCGCAATTCTCTCGTTCTTTTACCTACGGCCTTGATTCATGTTAAAACCTCGTCTGGATATTATGTGGAAGCGCGTGCCTTATGTGACACTGGTGCTCAGGGCTGCCTTCTTACTACTGAGCTTGTTGTTGACCACATGAACTTACCTATCATTCCTTCTCCAGTTCCTGTTCGTGGAATAGGTAATGTTCAAGCAATTAATTCCGGGCCAGGCCTGTGTATCTCCCCGCGGAGGTAGCAAAAACGTACCTACGCGCGGCGCACCTACGTAGGTGCTAAAACAAGTTGTGTGTCGCTACCGGCCAGAGCCACGCTCGCGCTTTTTATTCACCGGCGGCCGCGCGGCTACGTTGCTGGCTAGACGAGAATGAATAAAGTACTAGAAAGAGGCGCTAGATAGCGTTAGAAGCTTCTCGTAGCAGTCAACCCTATCGCGTCGCGTGATATTACGTCACTGAATAGGTTTAGTGTATTATGAATCATATTTCAGAGCAATAAGTATGAAATTATCTTGCAATGGATTTTTGTAGGTGTCTACACGAAAATGTGCTTGACTCTGAGGCGAACTAAATTACGCCATATTGTTAACGACATTGAGTAGACATTTCTTTGAATACAATTGCTAAGTCATACTTCTGTACGAAGTACTAGTATTCTGTGCCCGGGCATTGTATCCTTTTCATTTAAGCCAGTTAATTCTGTCTGTCCAGAAATCTCTACCAGTGCAATACTTGTTGATGTGATTGCTGGTACCTTCCCAGAGGTTCCTCCTCCTTATCCCTACATGGGTTCTGTGATGCTTCTGAATTGGGATATGCTGCCGCTGTTTATTTACGTGCGGAACTTCTGTCTGGTGTTTGCTCCGTCCATCTTGTTATAGCCATAACTAAAGTTGTCCCTGTTCGGACCCGTTTAACAATTCCAAAGTTGCAATTGTTGGGAGCTATTCTCCTCTCTAAATTACTTCATCACGTCGCTCTTTGTCTGCAAAGGTCGTCTGTGTTGACTTCAATCCATAGTTGGACGGACAGTAAAATCGTGTTGTGTTGGTTAAAAACCACTCCTCACCTCCTTCAGACTTTTGAGGCTAATCGTGTCTCCCAGATTAATAATAGTCCTACATCTAGTGAATGGAGGCACGTCCCAGGCTACATAAACCCTAGTGACTGTGCATCGAGAGGTATGTCAGTCACCCGACTGATCGACCACTCCCTTTGGTTTTCACCTTTGTGGTTGACGCAGTCTCCTGACAACTGGCCCGGTATTTCGGAACCTAACCTAAGTAGTGATCTCCCTGGACTACGTTGTTTAGTAGTCTCTGCCGATGTTCCTACCCCGGATCCCTCATTCTTATTAGAGCGGTATAGTTCTGTCAGCAAGCTAATAAACGTGACTTGTTACCTAAGGCGGTTTTTATTTCCTAAATCTTACTCGTCCTACCTGAGCCCTGAGGAACGGAGAGATTCCCTTTTGTTTTTAGTGAAAATTGTTCAAGTTACCTCCTTTTCTGATGAACTTGATCGCTTACGGCGTGGCGATCCTATCACTAACTCCCTGAGAAAATTGAATTTATTTCTGGATAACGGTGACCTAATTCGAGTTGGAGGTCGATTACGAAACTCCGATCTATCCTTTGATGCGCGCCATCCCCTTCTTCTACCTAAGAATGGTAATTTCGTGAACATCCTTATTTTACATTACCATCGCGAGAATGCTCATGCAGGTGTTAATGCAGTTCTTGCCATGTTAAATGGAGAGTTTTGGATCTTGTCGGCACGCAGAGCTATTCAGCGTGTGATTTTTAAATGCCTTCCCTGTTATCGTTTCAAGGCGGCTGTATCTCAACCCTTCGTGGGTGACCTACCTAAAGACCGCGTCACGGCTGCTAGACCGTTTGACGGTGTAGGTACCGATTTTGCAGGACCCTTTTTTACCAAAGTCCAGGCCTATAGGAACAAAAGGTTAGTGAAAAGTTACCTGTGTGTATTTGTCTGCCTTTCCACTAAAGCCGTTCACCTTGAGGTTGTGTCAGACCTAACTCCTGAAGCCTTCATTGCGGCCTTTTCCCGATTCGTGTCGCGTCGTGGTGTACCTCGCCTAATCCGATCTGATTGCGGTCGAAATTACATCGGTGCTAACAATTACCTGAAAGAGTTAGAGTGTTTCCTGTCTCAAAACCAGGCGGCTATTGGTTCTGAGCTTTCAAAGCGGAACATATCCTGGGTTTTCGATCCTCATGTTTGCCCTCATTGGGGAGGTCTTTTTGAAGCTGCGGTTAAATCGGCGAAATCGCACCTAAAACGAGTAGTAGGCGATACCCCCCTTACGTTTGAAGAGCTGACCACTGTTTTTGCTAAAATTGAAGCAGTTTTAAATTCACGCCCATTGTGCCCACTTTCTCCGGACCCTAATGATGTCGAAGTGTTAACTCCCGGCCATTTCTTAATTGGACAACCCTTAACTGCACTTCCGGAGTACCCTTATAAAGACGTAAAATTGCACCGCCTTACACGGTTTCAGCTAATCCAACAAATTACCCAGCACTTTTGGTCTCGCTGGCATTTAGAATACTTAAATACATTACAAATTAGAAATAAATGGACCTCTCCTTGTGATCTTCCTAAAGTGGGTAAGCTAGTACTCATAAAAGATGACAACCTTCCCTCTTTGCAGTGGCGTCGTGGACGCATTATTAATTTATACCCTGGCCAAGACCAAGTTGTTCGTGTGGTAGATGTTAAAACTCCTACCGGTAGCCTAAAGAGATCTTTGACGAAATTAGTTCGTCTTCTTGTCCAGTGAACTTCCTTTCCCTTGGCTTCCTAACCTTCTCGTAAACACTTGACGTGTTTAGGGCGGGCGATATGTTTACTACAATATTTTGATTTGTTTGTGTACCCTATTGATACTACACCGCGCACACTCACACGCATACCTGCCTTATTTTTATTTGTTTAAAACGTACCGTGAGAACCCCGAAGATCGAGTCGACATCGAGACGTTCCCTATGACACATGTACTAGACTGACCAGAGCGCTTTCGCCGCGTGTGTATCCTGTGAAGCTCCTTACAGACATTTCGAGTGATTGTGGCCTGTGAAGTGATACCTGAACCCTGACCGGCAAGTACCTAGCTATAAGTGCTCAGACCTGACTAATTTTCCACCTATCATTGTCGCCCTCCACGTGTAATCCACTGCCTAGAATCTCAAACAATATTTTTAAAATATTTCGTCAAATGGAAAATGTTATTTATTGGATAAAAAGTAATAGTTTTTTATAAAAAATTTTGCTTCTTATTACAGGTTATCATGACCATAACCTTATTAACCATGGGCCATAATCAAATTGGGACGCCCTAAGTAAGTAAGTGTAAGTAAATATAAGGTTTATTCATTTGTAGATTGGTTTAAAATGTTTAAATATGAACTAGTGTTTTAACTAGGTTATTCTAAGGATCAAAGATCTTATCATTATTTTTATAACTTAAGCTATTTGTTTGTAAGTTTTTACGAAATCAAATATAATTTCGCTCACATACATAGAACATGTTGTTCTGTGATAAATATGTTTTTAGAAAATGAAGGTATACAGACATAGTTATAAAAAGCATCTGAGGGCACTTTCAGCCTGCCGTAAAATTATGATAACTAATTAAAAGATTTAAAAAGTGCATACATTCAAGATTAGAGTCTCTAAGTCCAGAATTTTATTTAAATCTGAGATTAATTCAGTACTTATATGCTTCTGATTGCATTTGTACAGTAAATGACCGGATATGTAAACCATATTACTTAATTAGTTCGCTTAAAACAAATTGACCGTATCACAAATAATTCAACAGTGCGTACGGGCGCGTCCGGCCGTTGTTGGCATCCAACTGATTTACGCACCGACGTCAATGCGCTCGAGAGTAGGTTATTATCGCGCGCAAGTACATCGAGTGAGAGATGCCTGACGTTAGCTCTTCTGGAGACCGTGTGATAAAATAAATAAATTATATGGATTTGTAATTATCATGTTTTTATATAAAATTTTCATCGTCTGGAATGTTTCGTATGAAATTCTGACGAAGGAGCTCCAGATATCTCCTTCTCTCCATAATTTCTTCTATATTTTCCCTTCAGTTAGAAAGAAATAGGCAACAAAAACCTAAAACGATACGTGGAGGGCTATCGTATAATTTGAGGTTAGTTTCCGAAACACTTTACGTCAAAAAACGATCTATCGTCTGTTAATTGTTGTTTCGTGGTAGCATTGTCGATACAAAACGTCAAACAACGAACTTCGTCTCCGATAACGGATGCGAAGCGTTTCGTAGTAAGCAAAACGAAAAACGATTATCGTTTTGTCGGATTTCGTTTTTCGTAGTAGACCTACATTTTCGATACAAAACGTCAAACAACGAACTTCGTCTCCGATAGCGGATGCGAAGCGTTTCGTAGTAAGTAAAACGAAAAACGATTATCGTTTTGTCGGATTTCGTTTTTCGTAGTAGACATCCTGGGGTCGGCTGCCATCTAGGCGGTGTAAGTGTCAATAATTTGAGTTATGCCGATGACATGGTGCTTCTCAGCCCATCGATCGGAGGACTAAGAAGGCTCCTTTCGGTATGTGAGCGTTATGTAAGAGGCTCATGGACTGAAATATAACGTCCTTAAGACAGAAATGCAGGTTTTTAGGGCTGGGAAGGGCCCGGAGTACGTTCCGGAAGTTTGGCTGGATGGCTCTGCGGTTCGGGTCGTAAAATCTTTTAAGTACTTGGGTCACGTCCTTACAGAAGATCTAAAGGATGAACTTGATATTGAGACGGAAAGAAGGGCACTCTCGATTCGGTGTAACATGCTTGCCCGCAGGTTCGCTTTTTTTAGGGCGTATTGTCAGTGCTTCTACACGTTGCAATTGTGGGTGAGGTACAAAAAATCCTCTTTTGGCACTTTGAGAGTGCAGTACAATGATGCTTACCGCATCCTCATGAAGTTGCCGAGATACTGTGTAGTGCCTCTGCGATGTTCGCCGAAGCGAGAGTGTCAGACTTTTTGCAGTAGTTAGGCAGGGAATAGCGTAATTTTGGGAGCGACTACGTAATTCTCCTAATGGTATACTCGCGGTAGTCAGTAAGGATACATACTAGTCAAAACAAAATAAGGGCCACTTATTTATTTCGACGTCTGGAGCGATTTTAATAATTTCTAACTGATGTTAAGCACCTACCTTTTTTGTGATGTTACCTTAAGTGTTAACGAACATCGTGAGAGTTTACAGCTTGCATATTTTTTTAAGTGGGTGACAGTTTGTAATTTTTTTTGTAACCACTTGAATTTACCCAACTTTTTAAACAAAGTTTTAGGTCATTCCAACTGTGAATTCGTACACGAGCAGTTAAATTTTGCTAAGTTTGAGTGTGAATAAACATTTTCAAAGAGCAATGCTGAGAAATCATAGACATATGGACGTGCAAGCCGCAACTAGAGACATAACATTGATACAAGAAGGGCATTCGCAGCGTTCTGTAGCTTTGCAGCTGAGATTTTCACGAAGAGCCATCCAGAATGCTTGGAATCGATTCTAAGAGACTGGAAGTGTAACCAGAAGACGGGGATCTGGAAGAATTCGAGCAACCACAACACAAGAAGATCGCTACATACGCTTAACTGCGCGTAGAGAGCGATTCGTCACCGCTCGCTCCATACAAAATTGCTTGCACCAGGCGACGGGCACTCGTGTCAGCGACCAAACGATTAGGAATCGGTTACACGAGGACCAACAATTCTCTAGGAGACGTGTAGTGCGAATTCCGTTGACAAGTGCGCATCGTGCGAACCGTTTATCTTTCGCAAGACAACACCAGGACTGGGTCACAAATGATTGGAGCACAGTATTGTTCACTGATGAGTGCAAAGTAATTTTTTTAGTGACGATCGTCGCATCAGAGTTTAGAGACGAGAGGGTGAGCGATTTTCGGATGCCTGCATCCATGAAAGTGACAGATTTGGGGGTCCCAATGTAATGGTGTGGGGCGGAATCTCGATGTCCGGTCGAACCGAGCTCGCAGTTCTCAATGAACGTACGGTAACGGCTCAACGATACATTGAACAGGTCATAAGACCCCATGTGGTGCCATTTGCACAAAGAATTGGTGCAGGATTTAAATTAATGCACGACAATGCTCGCGCTCATACAGCAAGAGCCACCCGAAAAGCCCTAGAGGAAGCTGGTATACAGGTTTTACCGTGGCCCACCAACAGTCCGCACCTTAACCCAATCGAGCACATGTGGGATTTATTAAAACGAAGTATCTGGAACATAAACCAACCTGTGCATAACGAAAGACAGCTCATTAATGTGCTGAAAACAGGCTGGGAACAAATTGCACAAGAAACAGTTCGCCACTTGGTAGAGAGTATGCCCTCTAGGCTTCGAGAATGCATTCACAAAAGAGGAGGGCATACACGGTACTGAAAAAGTGAAAAAATGAGAAAAAGAAATAGATTTTTTCAAATTTAATTTTTTTTATGTAGTGTATTTTTAGCCAATTTTTTTTTTAACAAAAAGCTAAGATTTGAAAATTTTCAAATTTACCTTTCTTAATTTTAAAGTTAAAACATTAAAAATTAATCAATAAATTAAATCGAATAATTTATTAACCCCTAAATATAATACATTTATTGGAAGACTAAAAAAGTAGTAGTAAAAGTAGACTGTGTCGCGGGTCTAAGACGTAGTCTCATTATACTTTAGCTTTAAATTTTATGTGTACACATCTGTATTACATTACTTTTAAAACTGCTTTATTTATTTTATTATTAATACTATTATTTTATTTTATTTATTACAATTTATATGTACAATGGGACTCTATGCACCTGAAATAAAGAATTTATTATTATTGTTTTTTGACTTTTTGTCTCTCTTATTTCTGAGGTATTTTCATTTACACGCGGGCATTATACCAAGCGAGAAAATGTGTTTAGACATTATGAAAGAATGTGTGTGTGTGTGTGCGTGCGCGTGTGTGTGTGTGTGTGTGTGTGTGTGTATGCGCTTTTATGAATCTTGAATGCATGGGTGCGCGTGTATCTGTGTGCGTTGGGTGTGTACGAAAAACGGTAAAAATTATAGATATATTTTAGTGCTAGTTAGATACGGGCTGAAGATAAAAATTTTCGGATAATGCGGCATGTTTTTAAAATAACGATTAAATTATTATTATTTTGACACATTCTCTCTTCATTCTAACTGCTCAATGGTAATGTGACATTATCCATTGATCACTCACTTATATTTCCTGGCTGTTTGGGCTCAATCCTTGGCCTACTCAGAATGAGTGAATTGATTAAAAAGTATTTTTGTGTTGGTTATTTTTTGATTTTTATGGATTTTTATTCAATCATTCATTCCTGAAATGTCAATTTTGTTGACAATGTTTTTTTCATATGTTAATTGTTATAGCCGAAGGTGCGGTTTATGTACAGACAAACAGTAAAACTAATTTCAATTTTTCTCCAAATCGGAGGCCTTAAATATATATTAGTTATGAAGAAAGGCTATTTTTTGTGAACTCTTTTACATAATATTTAATTTATTCTGGTTAGAAATATTGACGAATAAAAAAACAATTTTGGACAAGTCCTTTGATTGACGTCTCTGAGTGCGGTAGTAACTATATAAAAATACTGAAGACTTGGCTGCATAGACTTGATCTTTTGCCTACCCAGAAAGTTGACGCCAGTAGGCTGTATGGATTTCCGAAGCCGTAAAACCCCTACTTAAAAAAAAAAGTTGACGCCAGCGGCCAGTCAGTCAGTTGTTGTTTTACTGCAGTGGTAGCAGCAGAATTATTTTTATAACATGATGATATCGAGAATCTACAGTAAAACATTATGGTCTTGGACTAAAAACAGTGCGTGCAAAAGATATTTGTGTTTGTTATCAGCAAAATCTGAAACAAAGTTTGAACTGCATCGTCACAATCGTGAAGTGGAATTAGAAACCGCATCTGAAGACTTATCCAATTTAACTCCATACTACCCAAAAACGCACAATTTAGCCGCATATGTTAACAATTCAGAATTTTTACAGAACTTGCTACATCTTAACGTAGATTTGAGTAAACTTGAAAGGCAACCACATATTGTAGATAAAATTCTTAAGTTAAATTTTGATAATATAAAAAATCATATTTTATTTTTAAATGACTATGTTAATAATGAGAAATTGGGGCCATACCTAACTAAAAACCCATTAATTTTATGTGAGTTGCTTGATGATCTACAAGTCAGGGTACATTATTTACAGTCAAAACAATTTTCTAAAGACCAAATTAGTAGAATAATAGAACATAATCCATTTTGGCTCATGTACAGGTAGGTAATTATTAATTATTGATTATAATAACTTAAATTGTAATAAATATTATTTATTATTAAGAATTTTTACATTGGGCTGAATTCTAGAGTGCTATGTCTTAGACTTTTCAGTTCATTCCCCTTTTCTCTGGCAAAGAAATAAAAAGAGACAGTCTATAATAATTAAGAAAAGTTACATTAATGGTGCAATCCTTACTATAGGGTAAACATACCCCTTTTCGGCCACTTTGCACATTATTTTGAATAATAGGTAGGTTAATAGACAGCTCCTTTCTAATTTTGCGCCGTTCAACCTGGACAAGCTTTACGCTTCATAATCCTTAAGCATGACCTCGTCATTTGCGTGTGTGGATGCGTGGCAGATTTAACAAAAAAATTAGCTGATTGAAGAATTTTTAAAGTTAGGTTTTTAAGTGTTACTATTATTTTATTGGTGAATGTTTATGGTTTGTGTGTTAAATACATGTTAAAATTTAATATTCCAATGCCCAAACTCACCAAACATTTCATAATCTGTAATATTTTTAGTGGTTGGACAATAGGTTTCAATTTATGTCAAAAACCGCTTGCCGGCCGGGTGGTCGCAAACCGGTTTAATCACGTCATTTCTGTTTGCCTGCATTGCGAAAACCTTAAATTCACCAAAATTAATTTCATTATATTAGTGAACAGCTATAATTTTGTAAATTGACTACTAGATTCCGGCCGCCAGTATACCTCATAGATTCTGTGATATGACCTTCCAAAATACCGAAAGTTTAGCGGCCGATAGCCAGTAAAAACTAAACCTATTTGCGGTCGCTTAAAATAGTTAGAATTTTACGGTGTTTTTATTATATGATTGTTTTAGGCGATATTTAATCAATGAACATCCCACAACAGAATCGTATAAAAATTTAATTCAAACATAACATGAAGTGATAATTCTTTTAGACGGCCGGAAATAGGTTTTGTTTTTACTGGTTATCGGCCACTAACCTCTCACACGTCCGGACTCGCAAGATGAACTTCGCGGATAACGTCCACACTGCAAGTGACGGCGCGCGCTCTTCTGTAACCTCAATCCTTCGTCAATAAATGCTTCATAGTAGCTAAACCTTTGCAGCTGTAAGCACAAAAAAAATATCTACGGATAGGTTTGAGTATACAGAATAATAATTAATGTCTTAAAAAACCCATGAATTCGAATTTCATTAAAAATTTAAAGGGTAAATCATGCAGAAACGAAAAAAACACTATCACTTTTCAAGTTAACTTTAGTTTAGTATTTTCCATATAATCTGTGTTTTGAATAGTGTGTGGGAAAGGCCTATTCTTTAATTTTGTTTTCGCATATAACACTTATAGAATTAACTAATGAAATACTGTACTTACGACATAATTCCGAGTAACGACGAAACACAAAAAGTTTTGCACTAAAGTAAAAAAATATCTGTAACAAATTTTAAGCGTTAAGTACGCCATCTGTATTTTTTTAGTTTATCTAACATGTCAGCTTGCTTTAAACACTTTCAAAAGTTCGGAACAATCGGTATAGATGGCGATATTTAAACTTTTGTGCACGCACCCATGAAGCACTCTGTGTGGATACCAAACTGTCCACGGACGTAAGTTAGTACTTTTTTTTTGGAAACTAATCTATCCACGGACGTGTCAGAGGCTAAACTTTCGTCTAACGGCAAAAATAGCTATTTGTTTGACTCGAGATTTTAATGTGTTACCTAATTGTGTTTTAAGTCGCAGAAGAGAGTAAAACTATAGCACCCCTTTTAAAGTATTAATTGATTAACTGTCATACTATTTTAAACCTTATGAGCTATCAAATAAGACTCGTTTTTCTACCTTGAATCAGGTGGTCGATAACCAGTAAACTGGTGGACGATAACCGGTTAACGAGGCCGATAACCGGTATATTCCCTATTTTTACGAAAATCATATATTTTAAAATGATGTATCACTCCTACGCCTACAAACGTTAGGTTTTATGAAACTAGACTATTGTAGGGTCAAATTACTTATTTTTAAAAAGCCTTGAGGTTAACTGGCCGATAACCGGTATCTTTACCCTACATAATATTATTTCAAGTTTTTCAATGTTTTACTTTAGTAGTCATCAAACAACATCATTATCACCAAATAAAATTTGTCTGTGATGATTCTGCAACTGAGAGCTGTTTACTCTGGTGTTTCTTAATTAATGTACCCAGACTGTTTGGCTTATGTCTTAGACAGGGCAGCTTAGAATTCAGCCAGTTCATATTCATTTTATCATGATAAGTAGAATGCTGTTTAAGTAAAATTCTCCTAGAATGTTAGATAGAAGAAAAACAAACATCAAAAAAAACAGTCATGGTGCATAGGTACTATATTACTCCATATCTACGGCCATGGTGTAGATAGAAATGGGGCCCCTGTTTCACATGTTTGTAAGAGAAAAACAGTTTTATAAATTTTTGCATGAGGTGGATACATACATAGTCAGGTCATAAGTTCTGTCACACAATAAAAACTTTGGTATTTAGAATGCTGGCCACAAAAAAGTTGATTGAATTCGAATTTCGAATTTTTCATCATAATAAAAATGTGTACTTTTTAGAATTTACCTCATTTTCAAATATGGAGTGGACACTT
Organism: Pyrausta nigrata; assembly: GCA_949316185.1. NCBI lineage: Eukaryota > Metazoa > Arthropoda > Insecta > Lepidoptera > Crambidae > Pyrausta > Pyrausta nigrata. The sequence goes on from OX438938.1 coordinate 12,078,484, forward strand.
AAAGAAGACCGTGTCGCGGTTATTGCGTTGCATCGTTGCGGTTACGCGCCAATTTAGATTTTCGACTAACTGAATTTTTTTAATAAAACCAAAAGATTCGTTTAGCGTACCATAAAACGATACAATGAAGCTCTAGTGTAGATGACAGGAAGAAGAAGAAGTGAAGTCAAGAAGTGGTCGCCCTCGCTCTGTTAGGACTCCAGCAGTGATAAAAGCTGGGAAGGCGTGAATTCAAAGAAATCCCATACGTAAGCAGAAACTTTTGGCCCTTCAGATCTTAAGCAGGACCACGGTGAAAAGGGTGTTCAATGAAGACTCAGGGCTTGGGGCATATCGAAGAAAAACAGTACATCGTTTGGACTTTCCTTTAATGGACCTGAGACTGAAGAGATGCCGCGCTTTGTTGAAGCGGTACGCGGGAAAAAAGCATCGCGAAATTCTTTTTTCGAATGAAAAAAATTTCACCGTGGAAGAGAGCTACAACAAACCAAATGATAAGGTGTACGCACACAGCAGTGAAGAAGCGAGCAACCGTATTCCGCGTGTCTAGTGATGGGTTTTTATCCGGATAAATACTTAAAATGGATAAATATTCATAAATATCCATTTTTACTCGAGTATTTATCCAAAAAGACGGATAAATATTTTATTAACAAGTTTTTTGCTATAACACGCAAATTTATGATTATTATAATAGTAAGTTGGTAGTTTAAACCAAAACAAATGCTAAAGAGTTTTTGAATCTAAATAATATATAATAAATATAACTTAAAGGTGACTTACATAGTGATCTATCAACGCACAGCCCAGACCACTAAACGGATCGGGCTGAAATTTGGCATGCAGGTAGATGTTATGACGTAGGCATCCGCTGAGAAAGGATTTTGATTAATTCTGCCCCCACGGGGATAAAATAGTGTCCATTACCCGGACGGCATGTCAACTCGGATCGAGATGAAAATATATAGAAAAATTAGAGCCCTATATGCCATGAATGTGCCCTTAAAAAAACAGTGCCCATTAAGGTCTCAGGGTAATTTAAGAAAATAAGATGCCGCTGGAGTAATGTCTGAAAACGTTACCCCAACGGCATGACTTTTTCCTATTGGTCTTAGCCAGATTTAAAGTAGCTTAAAAGGTAGCTTAAATATGTGCCCTCTCTTAGCCGAACAGCGGCATTTGTGCCCCTTGTGGATTTTGTGTAATTGAAAATGCCGCTGGAGTAACGTTTGGCGGATTTCTGTATCTGCGGAACGGCTGAACGAACAGATATGATTTTTTGTGAGCTGGTGTGTTTTAATATGTGCCGAATGTGCCCCAGAAATTATTCCAAAAAAATGCAAGGTGTATCAAGAGGAAAAGATTTTCTGAAAATCGAAAATAGGCTCTAGCTCTTGAACTATACAAAATAGTGCGCTATGATTTCAGTGCCCTATGCCTATTAGGTATACGTATCATCTGACAAAATTGTAAAACTGTTGTCGAAATAAATCAATTTTTCTGTGAAAGTTGTTATGCTTATTTCAACCCTCAAATAAGAGCATTTAAACAACATAATAACTTGTAATAATTTGCCAAAAAATAGAGCCTATATTCAAATATAAGCTCACTAAATGTCAGCTTTCTACACCTTATAATAAACAGTTAATAAATAAAACAATGTAACGAGAATTTCTTGACAATTATCCGACCAAATACGAAAGGTAGTTAAAAAGCGGCCATTCAGTACTTCGAGCCAGCATATTTAAATTGGTAGCCTTGTAATTTTTGATGTCGGGTACAGTCACGGAAACAAGTTTTAGTGTGGGATAGAAATTTAACAATAAATATTATTTGTAGTTATTTTTTGCATTTGCCAACCTCGTCGATGTATTATAAAGATTGACGCGATACTATCAGTAATACCATACCTTGATAACATAAGTAGTATCGAGAAAAACCAATAAAAATAAATGTATTATATTTTTTTGAATACTATCGCCAAATTCTCACTTAATATACATGCTACCGATATCTTAGACATTTTATAATATATATAAATAGCTTTTCCCTCCTACTTTATACTCCTACTATTGAATAAAAGGCCACTATCGAGAGTATCGATAGTTATTGCAATAGTCAAAGCTGTATCAGCTGTCGATAGTGATTTGAATATTGAACTTTGACACTATCGATAGTCTATCAATACGGTGGACTATCGATACTATCGATATTTTATCGATACTTTTGCTTTTTCCTCAACTATTGATAGTCTTTCGATACTACCGTATCGCAATACTTTATCGATACTATTGCTTTTGCCTCAACTATCGATGGTCTATCGATACTATTGCTTTTGTCTCAACTATCGATTCAATCGACTTCTTGGTGTAGTGGTTCACGCCACGGACTTTTAAACCAGGCGGCAAGGGCAAATGTTTGTGTGATGAGCACGAGCATTTGTACCTAAGTCATGGATGTTTATAAATGTATACACGGTGTTACTTTGCATCCTTGCCATATTCACAGAGATAAAAGAAGGGAACAGTACCTATTACTTTAGATTAACAAGAGACTCCCATAAATAAAGCTCAATAAGTTTTAAGAAAATTTGCTTTTCCAGTACACATAGAAATAAATAATTTTTTTCTCGCACGTGCAAAAGTCGCAATAGGAATAAACCAAGTGGGCGTGGCCAAGTCGCCCGCGCCCGTTGCGTGTAAATGAATTGATTTCAGATTTTCCTTCCCAATTTTCGGGCTTAGGACCGTCAAAAATACCTTATAATAATAATGGTTTCAATTCATAACATCATAATTCATAACATTGTTCCACATTTTTAAAATTAAAAAAATAGTTATTTTTGGCGTAGTTAATAAGCTGAAATCATCTTATTTACAATTAATTAGTTATTTACAAGTTGCTACTTACAAAGTTTACGTACTGCGAAGCAAGTGTTCAAAGTGTCTTCCGTTCTGATGAACAGTCTAGCGCGGCGAAGCGCATTTCGCTTTAGTTTTCGCAACACAAACGCTTTGTCTCTCTGTTTCGAAAGCTAAAACAATCCTTTCGCGTAACACGTTTACACATCAATCTCCTCTGCGTACACCCGTCGTTTCACGTCACTCGAAAAATAACCAATTCGTTATTTGAATAAGCTTCGGTCATTTTAACACGGCACGCGATCACATGGAGCAAGCGAGAATAATCACGTACGTGTCCGCAAGCTATGCGAGTTCGACTGAAGCGAGCGGGATGACTGACGACAGCGGGCCTCGCGCGGGTCGGCTGGCGCGGGCGGCGGTTTGATGATAGAAAGAGAGCGCAATCGCCGCGGCTCTTTTGTGCCGATGAACAGCCAACAGTGATGTGTATGCGCTACGATAGTTAATGGTGTGCGTAACAGATTGTCGATAAAATTAAATAATCAAGATTATAAATCAAAATTTTAGGACAATTTTTTTAATGATTTGAGTTCAGTGTCCGTAATATAGTTACCTCTGTAAATATGACAAGGATGCAAAGTAACATCGTGTATAAGTACGTCTATCCGTTATCCTAGTCACCATTGCACAAGCTCACGCTTAGTTTGGGGCTAGGTAATTGGTGTTTGTTGAAACAATTTAATTATTTATTATTTATCGATAGTCTATCGATACTATCGATATTTTATCGATACTATCGATATTTTATCGATACTATTGTTTTATTGATACAAAAGCCAAAGTATCGATAGACTATCGATAGTTGAGGCAAAATCAATAGTATCGATAAAATATCGATAGTATCGATAGACTATCGATAGTTGAGGCAAAAACAATAGTATCGATAAAATATCGATAGCATCGATAGACAATCGATAAATAATAAATAAATAAATTGTTTCAACAAACACACCAATTACCTAGCTAGGTAATTAGCTGCCTAGGACTTTTCATTTCTCTCTTATCCTTACGACATGGTTAGATCTCATAGATCATGATAGCTAGATGGCGGCGGGAGTATAAAATATTTTGTATCATCGAGTCCACGCGTACGAAGTCGCGGGCAACAGCTAGTAATTAATATATGTAAATGTGGCATATCTCATATGTGAATAAAATCACGTCAAAAATTTTTGGTAGATGATTAATGTTCGTGAAAACAATTTGTGACAACCCTGACCAAAATTTTGAAAATTTGAATATCTTAGCTGTCCTGGGTTTAGGGGATTTGAAATTAATTAAACATTAAGAAAAATATTTGCCTTCATAATTACCTTAAATAATAATTCCCCAATTTTAAGACACTTTAGAAAAAAAAATAGGATAAATTTAAATATCACCAAAAGTATAAAGGTTAAAATTATTAAACAACATGTAAAATGTAGTACTTTTATCGCTAAATACATTTCATAACCACAAATAACATGTAACTTCACCTAGAAATTACTATGGGGTTTTCCGTTTTTTTATTTTTTATCTATTGTTTAGATTTCAGCAGAAAATCAAGATTTCCAATTTTTGGGCTCAAAAATCTACTGCGATCCATAACCTATAAATAATATAAATTAAATGTATTTTTCTTTTGTAATAGATTAACTTTCAGACTTGACGATAAACATCCTTACTAAGTGCAGCCTAACAATAGTAAAAAATGAAATATTAACTGATAATAGCACACATTAATAAATTTACTAAAATGTAATTTATTAACTGTTTATTATAAGGTGTAGAAAGCTTAAATTTAGTGAGCTTATATTTGAATATAGGCTCTATTTTTTGGCAAATTATAACAAGTTATTATGTTGTTTAAATGCTCTTATTTCAGGGTTGAAATAAGCATAACAACTTTCACAGAAAAATTGATTTATTTCGACGAAAATTAGACATAGGGTTTTACAATTTTGTCAGATGATACGTATACCTAATAGGCATAGGGCACTGAAATCATAGCGCACTATTTTGTATAGTTTAAGAGCTAGAGCCTATTTTCGATTTTCAGAAAATCTTTTCCTCTTGATACACCTTGCATTTTTTTGGAATAATTTCTGGGGCACATTCGGCACATATTAAAACACACCAGCTCACAAAAAATCATATCTGTTCGTCCAGCCGTTCCACAGATACAGAAATCCGCCAAACGTTACTCCAGCGGCATTTTCAATTACACAAAATCACAAGGGGCACAAATGCCGCTGTTCGGCTAAGAGAGGGCACATATTTAAGCTACCTTTTAAGCTACTTTAAATCTGGCTAAGACCCATAGGAAAAAGTCATGCCGTTGGGGTAACGTTTTCAGACATTACTCCAGCGGCATCTTATTTTCTTAAATTACTCTGAGACCTTAATGGGCACTGATTTTTTTTAAAGGGCACATTCATGGCATATAGGGCTCTTATTTTTCTATATATTTTCATCTCGATCCGAGTTGACTTGCCGTCCGGGTAATGGACACGATAAAATAGGGTATGAAAGATTGTATAAAACTTTGTCAATTTTAAACCGATCGGGCTGAGACTGATCTCACACACACAGGTTTGAACCCTGCTTCACTCTTTAGTATAGCGACGCTCAATTATTCAGCGACGATTCATGTCAAATTAAAAAAAACCACATGTCAATAGATTAGCTGATGTCAAAAAAAAGATTATGGATAACTTCAAAAAATTGTAAGTTGTCAAATACGTAGATAATAACAACACAATGAATGATTAAAAATAAATATCAAATAGGTGATGTCAAATGTCAAAAGATTACATCAAATAAATTTAAAAATTTTCAAATTACCTACCTAAGATTAAACTGATAAAATACAATATTTCAAAAATGAATGTCAAAAATAGAAGGGCTTTGTTGCATCAAGCTATCAAAAAATAAGTCGGTCTCGTAGTGCGAGCATATTGCCAATAAGGCGCACAGCGCGGGTAGTTGGCGCGTGCGCGCCGTACTGGGTGCGCGCCGGCGGCCACCACAGCAGGCACGGCCGCCGCCGCGGAGCCACCGTCCCCTCCACATCACAGCCCAGACCTAGGAGCCAATAATCACACTCTGCCTAAAATCGTAGGGCTGTCTATCCTATTACGGATGATTGCTAGGTATGATGTAATTAACTGCATAGCCCTTCTGGGTTTAAGAGTGTCTAACGGATGTCTAATCCCGGCCTACCAGCATTTGCGGGACACAATACATATTTCAAAATGAACTTTCTCCGTTCTGTGTATACAGCAAAAAATAATTAATACATTAATTTGTTTTCAGCACTCCAAGGATCGATAGAAGGTTGGGTTATTACCAAAAAAAATTTGATTTATGTGGCGATGAAGTAAGATTTCTAGCAGCAAAGCAACCACGTCTGATAACATACAACTTACAGCACGTAACAACTAACACGTTCGTAATCAAAGAAGAAATGGGCTTTGAGGATGTGGAGATTAAAAAACTGTTGTTGGATAAACCTAGGCTGTGGATGATAAGTAAGTTAAGACAACACACTATACGTTTTATCATAACTCTATTTATTGTGGTAAAGAATCATCCTAAAGGAATAAGGATAACCCTAAGGCCCTGTTCCCACTACGCCGGATCCGGCACTTTTACCGGACCGGGACAACTGACTGGGAGGTTAGTTTCAGTGGCTGAAACGAACGGACGGCAAACGGACATTATGAAACCAAATGAAAATTTAGTAAATCTAAATGAAATGATCAAAAAATTTTTAATTTAATTCATCATAGCACCCTATAAAGCGGTAAAATTTTTGCTAGATCCGGAAAATCTCTCGGATCCGGCATAGTGGGAACAGGGCCTTAAGGTATATATAATAATCTTGACATTATTAATTATGAGCTACCAGGGCCGTTTCACAAGCGTATCTACAAACTACAAGTCTTGTAATGCGAGTGTGTAACCATAGTAACGCCAATTGCTACTGTGGCTTACTATGTGTTACCATGGTGACAAATTTGTATTTACAAGACTTGTACCTTTTCTGAAACATGGCCCAGATATTAATATTTATGTAAAGGTCTGGGCCCTATTTTACTAAGCGTACAGGTCTTGTAATATGAGTGTGTAACCATAGTAACGCCAATTTCTACCATGGGTTAATAGTATATATTACCATGGTTATAAACTTGGATTGTAAAACTTGTACGCTTTTAGAAACATGGACCTGGCCTCCTTTTAAAAATAAATGCTATAATAGTCGTGCGCGTGCGTGTAAGTTCGTGCGCGACGCCTGGTGCCAGACGTGCGGGGGGCGAGGCATGCTAGATGTCACCGGGGACAGATAGTGTTGCGATTTAATAAGAGAGTTGCGTGCGATTGGCGCTTCCTCCCCCCCTGCACGACGGGCAGGTTGACGGAGAGTCGCACGAACAGTCTATTTTTTTTTGTAATAACACGGCTTGTTTTTGATTCAAAGAAAGAAAAGAAACCACAATACTTGGTCACACAACAATGATTGATATGTCCGTATCCCGGTGGCGCCTTCTGCTGAATCCGCAATACTATAACATCTATAGTTAAGATAGCTTTCACATTAGAGTGTCAGTATCGCGACAGTAGCGGATTCACATTATAAGACAGTCAAGCTACAGCCGCGCTACAAGTGGGTAGCTTGCTATTGCCCCGCGGTTTGGATTAGTGAGGCGCACTCTATCCACTTTTTCTAAGAATGGATGGATTCCGACGGGAAAACATTGTGCTTAGTATTAATCGACAAACGTTCTTGCTCCTTCTAACGTGTTTGGTACTCGTATTCAAGATCAACTATTCATTTAATAAGAAACGTATCTATAACGTAAAAAATTCATCGTTAACTCAACCTAACTCATCGTAGGGCGAGTTTTTTCGTGCTCTCACCTTCGTGTGACGAAAATGTGTATGGAAATTTGGTCAGCGCCCCTAGCGGCACGTTTGCGAAACCTGTTTTTTTCCATAGACATTGACACGCGGTCGCTCGTGGACGCGTTTGACTGATAAATGAAAACTCGCACTAAGCCCTCAGGAATCAAATCGATTTCGGCCATAAAAGTTTTGATGATTTTTATTTTTTCGAAAGTTATAAATTCCGATTAATCGCGCTGCTAAAGTCGCTATGTAAAAGCGCTATCGCTAATGTAAGTCGGCCACACTGCAGGCCTAGGAACGGCGGCCAATTATTATATTAAACATATGAAAATCGCCATAGTGGCGGAAGGCGTGACACTGAAGCATTTTATGCTTGACATAATATGTATGTCGCGCCTGCGCACTACGATTGTTTATAATTTTTAACGAAAGTTAACAATTAATATTTAATCTTACTTTTTCAGAATATGTAGGTACAGTCGAGCAAATTGAATCATGACCCACTTTGCCGATTATTCCTTTGCATTCATAAATGTAGTAAGGTTTTCTTCGCTGTCATGCATATTGCACATAGTACGTTTTAAATATGAATAAAAATGCGTCATAACGGGTCAGAGATCTATGCAAGTTTAACCTTTATTATCACTGCACTAGACATGTTTTAGATAAACCAGTCTTAATATGAATTTAAAATAAGTCCATAATCCAAACTCTTTTCACTACGAAGAAAAATGTATTATAATTTAAAACATAAAAAACGTCGTGTGTCAAATGTCAAGCATACCTAGTAAGTCTGAAATTGTATAAAAACCTAAGTCAATATCTACAAACAAATCGTATAATGGCCAATTTGGCAGAACAAACAGCTAAGAATAAGTCGGAATACAGTCAGAACCTGGATCAGCCGGCATGCTAAAGAGGGTACCCTCGAAGACAGACGACGACATATTCATGGCGTTCGTCGAATTAAGAACGGAACGGAAGAGAACGGAAATGCAACACTATTACGGATAAAATATTTACAGACAAGAAATCATTTCGCTCTTCTCAACATGGTCGTTTAACTTCGTGGCGTTACGATAACACGCGATACACAGAGGATCACGTTGTGCCCAACCAATTATCCAGCTGAATTTCAGCTAACATGTGTGCCTGGATGGATGCCGGAAGTGTCGGAAAACTTGTTCAAATTTCTCCTCGTCATACCTCTATAAACTATGACAATTTATTGGAAGAATCAATGTTACCGACTTTGCGAACAGTTTACTTGCGTGAAGAAGTGCCAGTATTCTCCTTTGTTCATGATAACTGTCCAGTGCATACCTGCCAGAATTGTCTCGAATTGGTTTACCCAGCATGAAGATGCATTCACTCTTATTCCATGGCCGTCTAGGTCCCCAGATGAAAATTTGTGGTGTTTGGGGGAGTGACATTTGTCATCTAATCGGGTTACTTTTCACTTTACCAATTTAATGCCACTTGTTAAATATTTACTTAAAATAAATATTATTTTCTTCAACTAAGTATACTGTTTTATTTCATCATGGCAAACACAAGTTCCAGTGGAACTTTTATAAAAGAAACTAGTTTCCAATACAGACTTGGCGCCCGGCTGTGCCGAATCCCGAATATCTACCTACCTACTTGTGTGTTGCATTGCAACCCTTACCCACATGAAATGAAGTTCTCGCCGATTTTTATACAAACTTATTCGTACAGATAGCGATCATAGCCTTGTCAGTGACTGTCAGTGTCTAATAAAATGATAACACGTTCGTTTCTAGGAAAAGTATGTTCAAGCGAATTTCAACTTACTTGTATAGAATGACAGTAGAAAAATGACCATAAGGTGGGTCATGATTCAATTTGGTCGACTGTACATATTTATATTACAGATTTTATTTTACAGATCAAAAAGCACTACTAGAAAGATTCAACTTCATACACAATATTATGAAGATTCCACATTCAACCTTTTTGCTGCATCCTGGAGTACTATTATGTCGGAGTTATAAAGTCAAACAACGATATTTGTTTTTAAATAAATTAGGTAGAGCACAATTTGACCCAACAAAACCAAATTATGTTCCGATCATAGCTTTAGCAGAAGGCACTGATATATATTTTTGTAAAATGTATGCTAAATGTAATGTAAGTGACTTCAATATATTTCTAAAAACATTGTGATTGTGAAATTGTTATCCAGTTTTTCCAAGTACCATTTTGTTTTGAAAAGCGTTTAGGGAATGATATAATAACGTGTCAAATATTCCAGCTACTGTAAATACTCCTCCTATGATGGCACATATATTGGTTGCGAAGTGCCCAATTGACCTGTAAAACAAGTTAATATAAGTTCAGTTTTCAAGATAAGTAGATAAAGCAGTTATTAACAGAATATTGTTTTCTTTTATTTCCCACCTTTCTTTTTCTGTGTATTTCACCATCAAAGGTGAAAGTTCGTAGCTAAAGAACGCACCAGGCATTCCCGATTCCATATTGGCATTTGAGACTGATTTTTGGTGTCGTGTTACAGAAAACTGATTAGTATAAAGTACTGTATCATCTAATTTCACATACATAGTTGGAACAATTTTTAGATAATATTGAAACATTACTGCACCTGTAAATAACAATCACATATCAGGTTTAAATTTGTAATACTGCATGTGCACGCAGCTATTTTATGATCTTTTTGATCGACTGCGGAAGGAGGGTTATGTTTTTCGATATGTATCTATGTATAATTGTTTGGCATGCCCGACAGTCCAAACGGCTGGACAGTTTTTTGACATGAGGTGTCGTTGAATTCGTCAAAATTGTGAGAGTAGGCTATAAACATTTTAAAAATGGGGCCCGCAAATGGTAATAAAGGGGGGAAGGGGGATTGATTTTTTCCTTACTGTAGCAATATGGGTATCAAATGAAAGTCATAAAAAAGACCATTTCAAAAATATAATGCAGTCGGGTGTTTTGTTTTTTCAATAATTATGTTTTAGTTTGATGGACGACATTACATTAAGTATATGAAAGAAAACCCTTCCAGTCCTCAAAACCTCAGTACCCTCTTCTAAGCTACGTCAGGGTTTACGAGCATTTCACAGAAAGCTGCCACAAACCATCATGGGTTCGGGTGTTGTTTCGGTGTATTATTCACAACTTATAATAAAAAAAAAACGGCCAAGTGCGAGTCGGACTAGCGCACGAAGGGTACCTAAACAAAATTAGATACTACGAGGGCCATTCAATAAATACTTAGCCTACAAAAGAAAAAAGAAAATTTTGAGAAAGTAGAGATTTATTTTTCAACATAGTCTCCTTTCAATTCAACACACTTGGCCCAGCGATACTCCAACTTTTTCAACCCGTCCAAAAAATACGATTTCCCGAGGTCTTTAAAATAGGCCTCTGCTGCGGCGATGACCTCATCATTCGACCCAAATCTTTTTCCGGCCAGTGACTTTTTCAGATTTGGGAACAAGAAGAAGACACAGGAAGCCAAATCTGGAGAATACGGTGGATGGGGCAGCAATTCGTAGTGCAATTCGACCAATTTGGCCATGACGACGGCGGAGGTGTGAGCCGGCGCGTTGTCGTGGTGGAACAGCACTTTTTTCTTTTCCAAATGGGGCCGTTTTTTTTCAATTCGTCATCGAATCGGCCCAATAAGTCAGAATAGTAGAGCCCCGTGATTGTTTTACCCTTCTCAAGGTAATCGATGTAGATCACACCTTGCGAGTCCCAAAAAACACTGGCCATCACCTTTCCGGCCGATTGAACAGTCTTCGCCTTCTTTGGAGCACGTTCGCTGGGTAAAGTCCACTGTTTCGACTGTTCCTTGGTCTCTGGTGTGTACCAGTGAACCCATGTTTCGTCGACGGTCACAAAATGACGCAAAAACTCTGCTGGATTGCGTTGAAACAGTGCCAAACATGTCGCCGATGTGGTCTCACGGTTGCGCTTGTTGTCTGGTGTGAGCAAACGCGGCACCCATCGCGCCGATAACTTTTTCATACCCAGTTCTTCGTGCAGAATATGATGCACTGGCCCTTCTGCGATGCCTACAGTCTCAGCTATCTCGCAAATCTTCAATCGCCGGTCTTTTTTACGTCAACCTCCGTAGTAGCCGTTTTTGGAGCACCTGGGCGTGGCTCATCAAAAACCGACATGCGGCCACGAGTATACGCGACGACGTTCGCGCTGGCATTTCGTTAAGACTTTGAGACAACACGCGCGCGTTGAATTTAAACTTATATAGCTAGACCAACGAGGCAATACTATCTATAGCCAGTCGATACTATTGCTTTTGCCTCAACTATCGATAGTCTTTAGAAAAACTCGAATCGAGTGGCAACTAGGGGTTGCAAATATTCGGTAGTTTTGTTTTTCGAATATTTTTTCAGGGATATTAGAATATTATTCGAATATTTTCAAAAAATAAAAACCACTTTAATAATCAGGTTTTATTGCTGTAGGAACTATATTTTTATTACTAATGTAGTTCAAAATTTAAAACAGTCATAAAATTCTTATACAAATAGAATAGTCTTATAGTTCGTCTATTATACAACAAAACTTAAATTTATTTATTAAACAAATGCGATGCATTCCTAATCATCATTTGGCCTTATCAATATAGCCTCATTGTTATACAAAAATAATAAAAAATCTAATTCTTAAACATATTAGGAAACGTATGTTCTTTTAAACATTTTAATCAAAACAATTATAAAATTCTCAAACAAATTAAAGTCTTAAACTCGTTAATAATAAAAACAAAAAGTATTAAAAAAATAAAGTTTCGTTATGATATTGCAGTTTAATTTTCATTATACGTACTAATAAAATCAGGTATCTAAAACCACCATAGGCATAAACACAGCACAATATAATAATATGAATTATTTACGTACTCTCTGGAAGTGAGATCTAAGGAAACTTAAGGCGTCTACGGAATCATCGTTTAATTTACATCTGAGATGACTACAGATATATTTCGTGGATGAAAATACCCTTTCGCATTCTATACTAGTTGGCGGAATGCACATTAACACATCATACGCCTGATTTAGATCTATTTGTCTGGGCGCTCCTGTATCATATAAAGTCATCTGCATTTTTATTGACGTTTCCAGATCATCTCCGCAAGTTGCTGTGGACGAAGAAGGCCTTGCACACATTTCATCATCTCTCTTCTTCTGCAGCTGTTCTTTTATTGACATATTTGAGATTCTAGACGCTTCTTCATTTTGACAATGCTGTAGGTCTGCTAGAAATATGTCATTTTCGTCATCAGAAGCGCCAGTATATGTTGTCGTTGAAGGTCTTTGGTTGAAATATTTTGAATGTCAGCTATGACTTTGGTGATAGCATCGTTTCCTACTTTAGGAAAGACAGTAGAAGATTGTTCCTGGTAGTATTCGTTAGGATTGTGCAAGTACTTTAGTGTGCATACTAGGTCTGCTTGTCGAAGTTGAGTAATTCTTAATTTTAAAGCCTGAAGGAGTCGACCACTAATAACCCCATTGTCCTCTTGTAGTTTAGTGACCATAAATTGGAGAGCTGTTTCCGCAGTTAGTAAATTGGCGTTTTCTTGGCAAATAGCTTCTACAGTTGTTTTTACGATAGTGAGTGTCGTAGATAAATCCTGCAATAGATCAATCTCATAGGTGCTTAACGTAGTATTGTCTTTTAAATCAATCAGTGCTTTTAATATTGCATCCTTTAATAGCAAAAATCTTGAAACCATGTCGGCCATGCTGCTCCATCGTGTTTGGCAATCTAAAACCAGGCCCGATCTTTTGTTTTCTTCAAAAACATGTTTATTTAAAACTTCTGTCCTAGTTGGAGAGTTCTTGAAAAATTTCACTACCTTTCGTACTTTAACAATCAAATCCTTGTATTCGGCATTGAGTGTAGATTCACTTCTGGTTTCTGCATTACTAACTACGAAACCGTCGTTTTCAGCTATTTCTTCGTCTTCTAATTCATCGGCCTCTGAATCTAATGTTGCAGTTGCCGTCTCCTCTGTGTTTACTCTTCTATCTTCTGAATTATCGACAGTTTCTACACTCTGACTATATAAGTTCTTATATGACATCAACCACTGCACACTGAATACCATGTGCAAGGCATAATTGGTGAAATGAAGGTATTTGACGACCCATGGCAGTCATAACGCTAGCACCGTCTGTCACCAGACCTACTACGTCATCTTCTATGGATAAATCGTAGGACTCTAATTTGGCCCGCAAAATATTACTACATCTTTTTGCTGTTCCTCTACCTGTAATTCTTGTTAATCCCAAGTTTCTAAAAGTTTTGTCAGTGAAATTAGGGCAATGAATATTAATATTCATATAACGCCGGTTGCTAGCTGATGTCCACTCATCAAGAGATACGCTAAACTTCTGTGGCAACGCTAATAATGAGTATAATTTTAAGATTAGATATAAGTACCTATATAATTTAAAAAATCCATGTAAGTAGGACATCCAAATATATTTCTATTTCTAAAAGCAAAGTGTAAGTCGCTACTCTTTGGCGAGCCATTTTACATTATATTTTAATTTTATTGTCATGTATTTGCTTTGTGCAATTGGCATAACATATTATTTGTGGCAAATAGCCACTTGCCCAATCCGTAAATGTTAAAATGATTGGCCGACACATATTTTTAGATAGCTAGATAGTCTCTCTCTCTACGACTCGGCATGGCCCACACTGGTTCAGTTTTTAAAAAAAGTGGACATAGGGGTCAATGTTCACCTATAAGCTTGAATTTTTTTCACGTATTCCTCTTTTTGATTCTAAATCACTTATGCTGATTGCAATTTTTCTCAAAAACTTGCCAATTTTAAGAAAAAAATGCTGAATATTTTTTTGTATGGAGAAAAAGTTATTAATGTTTGTAACTCCAAAATGCGCGCGTGTCACACAATGCCACCTAGTGGGCACTAAAGAACACATTATTTCTTAGCATAAATGTAAGTAACTTTTTTCTGTAAACTTGCAACTTTCAGAGTTACAGGCGATTAAACATCGGTAATAAATAGTATTATTTTATTTGAACTTTTTTGCAGATTAGATACAAAAATCCTTCAAATAACTTTCGGATCAGATTAACAATAGTTAATTAGGTACATTGTAGCACCCAACAACGATTGAAATCAGTGTTTCACATACTAATTATTATGTAACAAATTTAAAAAAAATATTTTTTATTGCCAAATATCATTTGTAGCCAACTATGGTCGTAAATTGGCTTGCGGCTTTGCGCACCTGTGTTGCACGTGCGCGCGCTTTTGTTTGGGCTACCTGGAATAGTTATCAGCTACATGTGGCTAAAATGAACCGTCTATTGTTCATAAGGGTCATTATGACTTGCATCGGTTCAATGATATTTTATATCCTTATGAAGACAACAATTACAATAATATAATTAATCTCACAGGACCCTGTTGCATCAGTAAACAAAGTAAATACTTACTTTGCCGAGATTGGTCAGCAACTATCACAGAAACATCTTGTTAGTAAGGTCATCTCTTTGGTACAGAAGTAGGACCACTTGCTTCTCCACCTAACTCTCTTGTCTTAATGCCGGTTGATGAAAAGGACATTGAGCGTATTATAAGAGGAATGAAAGATAGCTCTACAGTTGGAATTGACGGAATCTCTAGCAGGGTTGTCAAGAGATACATCCACCTATTGGCCACCCCTATTGCCTATGTACCTTGCAATATCCACCGGAGTATTCCCGACTATTTTTAAAATTGCACTCATGAAACCGGTGCACAAGAGTAGTGACAAGGATCGAGTCGAGAACTATCAACCAATCTCCATACTACCGACTCTTTCTAAATTTTAGAGCGGATAATGAACGATGGGTTAATAGAGTTTTTAAAGTCAAACAAGTTGCTTGCTTCGAGTCAGTATGGCTTCCGCCGTGGTAGATCAACGAGTGATACTGTCCTTGACCTCGTTAACTCTATCATTACAACTCTGGATCAAGGGAGTAAATGTGTGACTGTTTTCCTTGACGTGGCGAAGGCCTTCGATACGGTCTCTATACCACATCTCCTGGCCAAAATGGAAAACCTGGGAATGCGCGGACTGCCACTGGCGCTGTTCCATGACTATCTCACAGGTAGGACCCAAAGAGTCAAGATAGAAGACTGGGTTAGCGATGAGGCTAAGATCACAATCGGAGTTCCTCAGGGCAGCATAGTCGGTTCAACCTTATTCTTGGACTATATTAACGACCTTTGTCTCATGCGGCTGCGCGGTGGTAGGATCTACACTTTTGCTGATGACACTGCCCTCTTTTTCAGCGGATCCTCCTGGATTGAAACTTTCGCCTGTGCCCAGGAAGGTATGGACCAGGTTGTGGCCTGGCTGGAGAGTAACAAGCTCACTCTAAATGTGAGTAAAAAATATGCCCTTTGCTTTAAGGTCTAACACCCTACCACCTCCCAGCCTCCATATAACGGCTCATCACGGCCATTCTGCGCGGTAGCCGCTTCCTCCTCTTTGTGTAATTGCGCCCGTCTTGAACGCACACCCACGGTACCTTGGTATCATTGTGGACCAGTGTTTGACCTTTAAACCCCATGTGGAAACACTTGTTCCCAAGATACGAAAACTTATTTTCATTTTTAAGGCTCTTCGTAACGTGGCTGATCCCAAAATAGTCAGGATGGTCTATTTCGCTCTATATCAGCCACTAGTGGAATACTGTATATCTACATGGGGTGGAGCTGATAAGACTACCCTGTTGCAGTTGGAACGGGCACAAAGAGCAGTACTCAAATTCGCGGCTGGTTTTCCAATTCTGTATCCTACAGTTGATGTTTATAAAAAATGGAATGTACTTACAGTGCGCCAGTCCTTTATACTTAAGATAATTTTAATTAAACACTCATGCCTATTTTATGACCAGCTCCTAGCTGTAGCTAAACGACGACATGACCTTGTCAGCCACCTCAAAAAAAAAATACTGCTTCTTGGGAAGCTACCTCTATAACAAATTAAATAGGGAGTTAAACATCTACCGACTCATTAAAACCAGATGTAAGATTGTTGTCATGTCTTACCTCAAGAATCTCAACTATGATGCCACTGAACTACTGCTAGTAGTTCCACACTAAAAAAAAACTACAATTCTTATTACTCTATCTTTTCACAACAGATGCGCACATATGTACACACACATACACACATACACACACACACACACACCACACATGCACACAAGCCCACACCCACCACACTCAAACACACTCACACATACATACACACACACACACATTAGTTAGTTGACAGCAAATTTATATACTCTTAAGTCTATTCTTTCTTTTCCTTTTATGACAATGTTAAACTTAGTATTGTTTTTGTGATATCTACGGGTCTGGTGACCTGTAGAACCGGTTACCCTAACCTATATCAGGCACCAGCCTCGTGCACCTTAGGTACACCTATTATTTTATATGGATTTACTTAAAAATATGATGTGCCTACTGAGTTGAGGGAATAAATAAATAAATATATTATTATTATTATATTATTTACAATCACCATTATTCAGTCTCAGGTAGAGTGTGTTCGTGTGTAGACGTCCTCGCTAATCTGTGACTACGCTAGTTTCCGAGTTTTTGTTAATGTTTATTATTCTAATAAATTGAAATATGCTATCTCATTCTCTGTCTCGCTCTCTTCGTTCCCGGTCATTCCATAAACTAGACGTGTTTTGTGGTGCTCCATTTGTATTATAAATTGTGAAGTTATTACAATATTCCCAGTGTATTAAAGAAAGTAGATTCAACATTAAACATTAGTGTGGTCCTTCGTCGCCTTGAAAAACTGTGCTCGGAGCGTGAACAAGATCGCCATTTTGTTTTGTGCTTCAAGGAGATCGTCACGCGATATCGACCGTGCCACGGACAATCAGTTCATTCGTTCATCTTTCTTGTTCTTCACTCTGGCCGGGGCGGGAAGAAGCATCTACAAGTCGAACCTACACAGCGACATCTACATTGTGTGTGACTAACTACGAGACGTACTACATTATCGTCACCAACACCGCTTCGGGGCGCACACGCCAACAACAGTGACTGCTACCTACATCAACTACGCGGCGCATACGCCATCCTACCTACCATACTTTTCTGCTATCCTACTGGCATACATATTTCTCGGCGCACACGTCAATTTGCAACATTTATTACTTCGCGGCGCATACGCCATCTATCGACAACAGTGTGCAACTGTTTCATTAATTCCATACTGTTTTACCGACATTGACGCTTACGTCATTCATTCATACGTCATAAGACATTCGTTCAAAATCTTTTCTCTCTTGTGTAACATGGCGGAACACCGCATCCTTTCTACGCTCAAAATATAATGAAATCCTATTTAATCTCGGTGTACACACCAAAATTTCTAAGCTGCACACAGCAAATCCCGTAAACATAGTTGGATTAGTGAAATACACGAATATTTCATCGTTACTTCGAAGCTCCACCAGCGGACTTTTGCCACGATGCCTACGCCGGAAGAGGAACAGGCAGCGTCTTTGGATGCTCTGAAGACGCAAAGAAGCACAGTGAAGGGAAAACTAACACGCCTATTCAACTTCGTGCAAAACTACAATCCCCAAGTAAACAACGCCCATGAGCTAAAGGCGCGGCAAGCGGAGATAGAAAAAATCGTCTGCAAATTTGATGACTTACAAAACGCGATCGAACTGTTGGACGGTGATCCAGAACGAGCTTAAGCTCATGAGCAAGAACGTACTGTTTTCGAAGAAAAATACTTTTCTACCAAAGCGCAAATTGATGCTCTATTAGCGCCTGCGACTACATTGCGATCGTCATTCGGACACGATCCGTTGTGCTCGACAATGTGTAACGATACCTGCACTTCCAGGAAACCTCGCGTAAAATTACCACAGTTAGAACTCCCTAGATACGATGGGGACATTCGACAATGGCCTGCGTTTAAAAATATTTTTATGGCTTCTGTAGACGGCACTGATCTACCCGTTGTCAACAAACTACAGTACCTGAAGTCGGCCCTAACTGGAGAAGCAGCGGGGCTCATTTCTTCATTACTTATCACTGAGGAAAATTATGTGAAAGCTTTGGAAATCCTTACTAAAAGGTATGAGAACAAAACCATCATTGTAAACTTTCATTTGAAAGCTGTAACTAATTTTGTCACTATCAATAGGTACAATTTGAAAGACTTCTTAGTCACTTTGCAACAAAGTCTAGATTCACTTAAGGCTATCAACCTACCAGTTGACAGCTGGGATGTTCTATTAATGTTCATTATATCACAAAAATTGGACAACTCCTTAAGAGCTGCATGGGAGCTAAACAGAAAGGAAAATACTATTGCCACTATGTGTGAGTTGCTCGAATTCCTCAATGCACGTAGAACTGCCTTTGAAATGCTTAATGCGGATAAACCAAGTGATAAACCTAATGTAAAGTCTTCCCATGTCGCTTCTAATGAATCAATTGCACCTTGTATATTATGTCAAGGCAAACACGCTTTGCATAAGTGTCCAAGCTATCTTGAGCTATCTGTCAATGACCGTGTGAACTTAATAAAAGCTAAATCTTTATGTTACAATTGCTAACAGCATTATCAAGCCAACCACAAGTGCTCTAAATATAAGTGCCTAACATGCAATGGCAGACATCACACAAGTATACATATGGATAAAACTAAACAACAGGTTAGCTTTGCTTCTATCAATTCATTACCTACACCACCTACCATGCAAAGTGACATTGCTGACCCACAACTACTCACTACAAACTACGCTTCGGCTATGGGTACACCCATTGAAAATACCTCTCTAACGCAACCACATGCACCTACCCCTCCATTGCAACCACATGCATCACTCGCTCAAATGCAACCACATGCAACTACAGCTCAATCTCAAATACATGCACCTGATACTACTTTGCAACATGCATCTCAAACCTCACCTTCTACTGTACTAGTGTCTAACGCTAACAAGCAACAAATCTTATTATCCACAGCTATCGTCAGAATACTATCTGCATCAGGAAAGTGGGTAAACGCTCGAGCTCTTCTGGATGCGGGCAGCGAGGTCAACATTGTTACCCACAGACTGGCCTCCGTACTACAGCTAGAACTCAAGCAAGATCATAATAATATATCTGGTATTGGCAATACTCTAAAACATTCTTAAGTAAGTGTTCATACTAACATTTCATCTCGGTACAACAAGTACTCAGCCGATCTCACATTCATTGTCATGGACAACATTGCTGTACCCTTACCACATAACTACATACCTACTCACACGTGGCACATACCTACACAACAAGCAAACTCACTAGCTGACCCTACATTTTTCATACCTAGCTCAATTGATTTATTAATCGGGGCTGAACTTTTCTATTCCATTTTACAGACAGGTCGTTTGAAACTTGGCTCAAGTTTACCTTTCTTAATTGAAACTACCTTTGGATGGGTTGTATCAGGTTCTTTCGTTTCTGACTCTCATGAACACACATCTAACGACATATGTCACACACCGTCTCATGCTTATCATCGACACTACTAGAAGTGAGGATTGGTACTATGTTAATACTAAACAGAACCCAGCTGACTTGATCACGCGTGGCGTTATGCCTAATATTCTACCTACTTGTTTACTATGGTGGCAAGGCCCTTAGTGGATAAGGCAAGACCTCAAGCATTGGCCCATTACTTCAACTACTACAGACAAGACAGACATACAACAGGACACCAATTACTTACCTGACTCAAAAGTGGTTAATATCATTCAAGCTTTACTAACTTAACAAGAACAATGGCTTACTTGTTTAGATTCTTACATAACTTGAAAAACAAAAACAACAGACTTACTTCTTCCCTTAGTGTGACAGAACTAAAATACTCTCATGACTTCATCATACAAACTACACAATATAACACATATGCTAAAGAAATTCTAGAATTATCTAACATTCAACTAAACACTAACATACAAGCTCCTACAAAAAATTAAACCCATTCCTAGATCAAAATAACATCCTACGTGTTGGAGGTCGCATCCATCACTCAGACATTCCATACAATCAAGCACACCCTATCATACTACCAAGCAAAGATCACATAACTGCTCTTATTATTCGTCACTATCATTACAAACTACTACATTCTGGTCTTCACAATACATTATACAATATAAGACTTACCTACTGGCCTATACATGGTAGGTGTGAAGTTAAAAAATGTATTCATTCTTGTACCAGATGTATTAGGTATCGAGGAACGGTCTGTGGACAACAAATGTCTAGCCTACCAGCACCCCGGGTCACATTGACTCGAGCATTTACCCATGTAAGGATAGATTTCAGTGGTGCCATAGCCATTAGAAGTTCTATGACTAGAAACTAGGTACTCTAAAGGTTACATATGTTTATTTGTGTGTTTAGGTACTCGTGCACTTCATTTAGAGCTGGTCACTGACCTCTCTACTCAGGCTTTTATTTGTGCTCTCAAGAGATTTATCTCAAGACGTGGTATACCTACTTGTTTATATACTGATAATGCAACTAATTTTAAGGGTGCAAAATCTGAGCTTTATGATTTATATAAGATGTTCCTTAATGAAAGATGTTACAGTGAAATAAATGATTTTTGTGCCTCAAACTACATTGAGTTCAAGTTTTCTATTCCATTAGCAAGCCACATGGGTGGCATATATGAGGCTGGTATAAAGTCAGTTAAATCACTGCTTAAGAGATACTTATTTAATACTAAGTTAACATATGAGTTACTTTATACTGTCTTAGTTCAGATTGAAGGGATTCTCAACTCTAGGCCCTTACATCCTATTACTGATTTACCTAATGATTTAACATGTTTAACTCCTTCTCATTTTATTATAGGGACAACACTGACTGACTTACCAGAACCTAACCAGCTAGATATTAATGAATCTAGATTGAATGTTTACAAAAGAATAATTCAAATCAAGCAAAGATTTTGGAAACAATTCTATTTTAACTACCTGTCGGAACTACAAACCAGAAATAAATGGCTAGGAACTCAAAAAAACTTAAATATTGGAGATTTAGTTCTAATAAAAGATGAGGCTCCTCCTCCTACCTTTTGGCCCCTAGGCAGAGTTATCTCTACGAATTTAAACAAAACTGATGGCCTAATCAGGTCAGTACTGGTTCGTACTTCTAAAGGTAACTATACTAGACCTATACATAAGTTAATTTTATTACCAAATAAGTCTGATGATATGACATAAATACTTATCTACCTTTACCTTTGAATTATTTTGCTTACCTATTGCGGAAAGTCAACTGTAATAACAAACTTTCTATAGTCCTATTATGTAATGTAAAACCAGCTACTTACCTTAACTTACTTCTTAACACATTCATTTACCTATTTACTTTTTTAATTAGTAGAGCTATGTACTTAATACATACTCAACTATGTTGTTTGAATACTTACCTATTAGATTAGCTATTGGGATATAGGTTCTAATTAATTAAATAAAAACAGGACTCTTAAAGTCAAACCTTATTTTTATGTAAACTTAGATAGTAAGCTTTGCACTTTAAAAAGGGGCGAGAATGTTTATTATTCTAATAAATTGAAATATGCTATCTCATTCTCTGTCTCGCTCTCTTCGTTCCCGGTCATTCCATAAACTAGACGTGTTTTGTGGTGCTCCATTTGTATTATAAATTGTGAAGTTATTACAATATTCCCAGTGTATTAAAGAAAGTAGATTCAACATTAAACAGTTAAATTTCTTGTTAGTTGTTGTTAAGTTTGTTGTTTTTTTGGTTGCTTGTTTTTCGTTACTGTTAAATTTGTCTCATCTATTTTGTTGTTTTATTTTCGTTGTCAAAAACTCTGTTGATTGGTTCGAAAGGTTGGGCTGAAAATGGCTCAGTTTGTAACTAATTTGGACTTTTATGTATTGCAAGATTGTTTCAGATATAAAAAAGTGATAACTTAGTTAATTTGTTATCAAGTCGTTTGCCATCGGAAGTCACAGATGAAGACGTAAAAACTATCAAAAAAAATACCAATGATTTGTAACTATATTTCAAACAAAATAGAAAAAAATGACCCTTAAGAACAATAGACGGTTCATTTTAGCCACATGTAGCTGATAACTATTCCAGGTAGCCCAAACAGAAGCGCGCGCACGTGCAACACAGGTGTGCAAAGCCGCAAGCCAATTTAGAACCATAGTTGGCTACAAATGATATTTGGCAATAAAAAATATTTTTTTTAAATTTGTTACATAATAATTAGTATGTGAAACACTGATTTCAATCGTTGTTGGGTGCTACAATGTACCTAATTAACTATTGTTAATCTGATCCGAAAGTTATTTGAAGGATTTTTGTATCTAATCTGCAAAAAAGTTCAAATAAAATAATACTATTTATTACCGATGTTTAATCGCCTGTAACTCTGAAAGTTGCAAGTTTACAGAAAAAAGTTACTTACATTTATGCTAAGAATTAATGTGTTCTTTAGTGCCCACTAGGTGGCATTGTGTGACACGCGCGCATTTTGGAGTTACAAACATTAATAACTTTTTCTCCATACAAAAAAATATTCATCATTTTTTTTCTTAAAATTTGCAAGTTTTTGAGAAAAATTGCAATCAGTAAAAGTGATTTAGAATCAAAAGAGGAATACGTGAAAAAAAATTCAAGCTTATAGGTGAACATTGATCCCTATGTACGTATTCAAAAATACAAAACCTGTGAATCTACACTGCGTGCTTTTTCATTAAAGTCACACTTTTGCACTGCACGCAAAGAGGCTAAATATTTTTACCCGACTGCGACAGAAGGAGGGTAATGTTTTTCGAGCGTATGTAGGTATGCCCATTTCTTTGGCTCGCCCTACACAGCCCAAACAGCTGGGATTGTTGTAAACTCGTCACGGAGTAAATTCGTGAGTTCGTGACACAAAAAATATGTGTAAACTCGGCACACTTTTATTTTTCTGTTATGTAATATTTTTCATTTGCTTAGCCATTTTTTTCTTTATACCACACCACTGCCCGGTAGTTTTACGGAATGAATCTCTGGCTGCAAGATTACTGAAGTCTTTGCTTACCAAACGTTTGTCTGTCAACGTCAACCAACTGTCAGAAGGCAAGCTGTCAGCCGGCCAATGAGTAGGTTATTTGCAAGATTAAAATTTTTGGTCTTTGACCGCGTATTTTTCTCCCGATTATATTTATATCTCCAGTTCTATTATGCCTGTACCTGGCGGTATTTATCAAAGTCAAGGACCCACATGTTTTGATAAAATGAAAATGGGTTTCATGATCGGATTTTGCGTAGGAATGGCAAGTGGCGGTCTGTTCGGTGGCTTCACTGCTTTGAGGTTGTGTTTTTGAGAGGTAAATTGTATTACGAGATAAAATATTTTAGATTTCTAACTGAGACAATTTTTTTAATTCAGATACGGAGCTAGAGGGCGCGAGTTAGTTCATTCTGTTGGTAAAGTTATGCTTCAAGGTGGAGGAACATTTGGTACGTTTATGGCCATAGGAACTGGAATACGTTGTTAATATCAGACGTTTACATTGTATATAATAAACTTTAATTTAAATATTTAGCTGCTACAAAAAAGTTTTTTTATTTTTAAGTATCCTACTATACTACCAGACCAAGCCAACTAAATTATTAGACAAATGACAACGAAAAAAACGAAGGCAATTATAAAGCAATGTTGTTACAATATAAATGAAAAGTTTAATTTTATTTTAACAACATTGCTTTTTATCATCTGAGTTTCTGTTGTATTTGTTTTTGTCTAGTTCACTTAGAGTCGATTTTACTAACATCTGATAAGGAATATTTGTCGAATAGAAACGCCTTATTTGAAAACGTCACCTATTTGTCAGCAATCATTTGAGTAAATGTCATTTTGAAATTAGTCGTTATATACTTATTCCGTCAGGTAAGTATTATCTGACGTTGGTAAAATTTACTCTTAGTCTGGTAGTACCTACTTGTACTCAACATTCAGTTCTGTGCATGAACATTCACATAAAAATAAATCAATTCAGAAAGCTATTTTTCTGTACCAATAATTCTCTAAGTTCTCTACCTGTCTGTCTTCATGTGCTTATTATCTATAGACAGAATGATTTCTCAAGGAAGTTATTATAGGTGTAAAAGGTTTTTTCCACCCATAAGTCACTGGTTTATTGTAATGGGAGTTCATAATAGTGCATCGGACGCCTTAGCAAGCCTGCCATATATATAAACTAATTCATTCCCTTACTATTATATATAAATATATATATAGATAGTGGCAAAGTTATACAGGGTGTCCCTGGAAGTATAGATCAAATGGGATAGGTGCATAGTCGGGGTTATTTATCACTTTTTGGCACTACTAAAATAGGGTTGATTCTTGATGGATAAAAAGTTATTTGTTAGTAGTAAATTATTATATAATACACAATAATAGCAGAATTTTGAATCCATCAAAATAATTTTACTTACCCTCTTTAGCCAGGCCTATAATGCCATCCAATGGTGCAGTATTTCCACTTTTTATATCGCTACCAAATGAGAGATGTTTGATTATGTGAGTTGTATTAAAAACAGATGATGAAAAAGGCTGTACATCATGTACATGCACATGATTGATTGTGAAACTTTTTCCTGGGGCGATGTGAAAACTTCCTCCAACCTAAAAAGAGAAAGGATATTGAAGTCAGGACAATCTTGATTTTTTTTCCGCTGTGGATAATATTTATGACATTATGTTCAGAACCCAGATCTTATATAACCCAGATATGTTGTTGTACCTAAAAAGGTCAGGCCAAGTGCGAGTCGGACTCGTGCACGAAGGGTTCCGTTCCGTACCATTATCTAGGTAAACACACAAAACATTAGACACTACATAAAAACCTTTTTAAAAGCGGCAAATAAATTAAGATTGTTAACCTATGTTTAACCCTTATTTTTTTTAATATATTTTTTTATGTTTAAAGTGAATACACAACATAATATAATGTAAAACATATTAAATGTTAAAGATGTCTAAACCATATCCCTCTTATCCTCTTGTAGGCTGTAAAGACAGACAGAATGTAAAAAACTGCAATTATCATGATGATTAAAATAAAATACTGTAATAGAGCCCCTGAACCTTAATTCCCTGATAATTAATATAACCTCTACTCAACACTTTTTAGGCAGCTCATCTTACGATTGCAGGTTCCCGCAAATTCCGAAAAGTATCGATGGTAAATTAGTAATATTACTAAAACTAATAATAATAATTAAAAATATATATTACACCTTTAAACGAGAAATTCTTGTATATTTATATATATATATAACTAATTCATTCCCTTACTATTCCCTTACTTATATATATATAAAGATCACAAATATATATATATATATATTTGTGATCTCGGTAACGGCTGTACGATTTCGCTGAAATTTAATAGGTATGTGAGGGTTATCGGGGGTAAAAAATCGATCTAGATCAGTCTTATGTTTGGGAAAGCGCGTGTTCGAATCTATCTTGATGACGAAAAATTGTTTTTCCTTTTTTTTGTATATATTTTTTTGTTTTTTATCAAGACTTACCTACAAATTATAAATCTGCATTTATTTATAAATAGACAGAACAAGGCTCGGTCGCCTAGATACTATAAATGAAATATACATGTGATAAATAAATATACAAGAATTGCTAGTTTAAAGGTATAAGATAACACCTAGCCTATTGTTGCAAGAGCTTTGGTGACATATGAAAAAGGTGATAGTAAGGTCCTTTGGATAGTGATTAAAATGTCACCTGTATATTTCATAGTAAAAAATGAATTTTGTGTGCTTTGCTTTCCGTCCGTCGACTGCCTCGTTGGTCTAGTGGTCAGCACGCTGGGTACTATCCACGTGGTCCCGGGTTCGAGTCCTGGGTCGGGCCGAGAGTGTTTGGGGTTTTCTGTCTTGAAATTACTCAGACACAGCTCCGGAGTCAGGAAGTTGGTGGTGTTACCACCCCCGTGCTTCGGAAAGCACGTTAAGCCGTTGGTCCTGCGCCTGATTTCTCTACGGTCATGTCGGACTGCCGTCTCATCGAATTATGTGAGTGAAGGAACTATTGTGCACTATAATATCTCCCGCGCAGTTGGCTAATCTCTGTTGAGATTGGCCGATCTAGTCGAAATTAGGCTAGGAGGACACATTATTGATTTAGCGATTGGCTGTTGGAAGCCATTGTCACATGGTTTGTTTAAATTTTTTACATCAAATATTTTACCCGGTTCACTTCCATATAACCATAGAGCTGACATCCTTCTTTGAGTGCAAGATTAGTTTTTTCAATAGAGTCGTCGTCCTTACACTGTTCAATAGTTGATAAATCAGGAAGAGCCCATCGTCTTATTCTATAAGCTTCTTTCACATCTTCACAAGTATTGCAACATCTACAAAAAAAAAAACATTAAAGGAAGGTACATGTTATTGTAAATAAAATCGTTTACATGTGCATCACAGTTGTCCAAACGGCAACGATGAGCGAGAAGCGAGTAGACCTAGAAACTAGAAACGAGTTCGCGAGGTGTCCATTACCCGGACGGCATGTCAACTCGGATCCCGATGAAAGTATATAAAAAATTAGATCCCTATATGCTATGAATGTGCCCTTAAAAAAAAACAGTGCCCATTAAGGTCTCAGAGTAATTTAAGAAAATAAGATGCCGCTGGAGTAATGTCTGAAAACGTTACCCCAACGGCATGTTTTTTTCCTATTAGTCTTAGCCAGATTTAAAGTAGCTTAAAATGTAGCTTAAATATGTGCCCTCTTATAGCCGAACAGCGGCATTTGTGCCCCTTGTGGATTTTGTGTAATTGAAAATGCCGCTGGAGTAACGTTTGGCGGATTTCTGTGTCTGCGGAACGGCTGGACGAACAGATATGATTTTTTGTGAGCTGGTGTGTTTTATTATGTGCCGAATGTGCCCCAGAAATTATTCCAAAAAAATGCAAGGTGTATCAATAGGAAAAGATTTTCTGAAAATCGAAAATAGGCTCTAGCTCTTGAACTATACAAAATAGTGCGCTATGATTTCAGTGCCCTATGCCTTTTAGGTATACGTATCATCTGACAAATTTGTAAAACCCTATATCTGATTTTCGTCGAAATAAATCAATTTTTCTGTGAAAGTTGTTATGCTTATTTCAACCCTCAAAAAGAAGCATTTAAACAACATAATAACTTGTAATAATTTGCCAAAAAATAGAGCCCATATTCTAATATACGCACACTGAATTTCAGCTTTCTACACCTTATAATAAACCGTTAATAATTAAAACAATGAAACAAGTTTTTTTTCACAATTATTCGACCAAATACGAAAGGTAGGTAAAAAGCGGACGTTAGGAACATTTACCTTACCTACTTAATTTGTCTACCAGATTTTCATGTGTGTGTACAGTGGTGCGGAAAACCTGTTTTAGTAAATTTATTATTGTGTGCTATTATCAGTTAATATTTAATTTTTCACTATTGTTAGGCTGCACTTAGTAAGGATGTTTATCGTCATGTCTGAAAGTTTATCTATTACAAAAGAAAAATACATTTAATTTATATTATTTATAGGTTATAAATCGTAGTAGATTTTTGAGCCCGAAAATTGGAAATCTTGATTTTCTGCTGAAATCTACAACAATAGATAATATCTAAGTCACGACGTGTGACAAAAATGCCTAGATTTAAAAAAAAATTATCCTTTCGCCGGAAAATGAGCGGAAAATAAACGGAAAACCCCATAGTAATTTCTAGGTGAAGTTACATGTTATTTGTGTTAATGAAATGTATTTAGCGATAAAAGTACTACATTTTACATGTTGTTTCATAATTTTAACCTTTATATTTTTGGTGATATTTAAATTTATCCCAATTTCTTTGATATTATTTTTGATATGGCCGGCCGGTTGCTTGTTTACAACGCGAACGCTACAAGCTAGCTGTGTTTAGTAACATATAATTTATGAATAGTTAAATGTTTTCTGTGTTGTTTTGTGTCGGTGAATGTGTTCTTCTGTCTTTGCAATTTACAACATTAGACACAGACAGACAGCGGAGGCATAGTGATACGGTCTCGTTTTTACCCTTTAGGTACGGAACCCTTAAAAAGGTTTACGTAATCTTCCCCGTCCCCGTCACAGCGATCATTTCGCTAACCTTAGCTAACCTTGAAAATAGTCAATATGCAACAAGGTAGTCATATCAAGAATATCGACAGTGTAGCAGTTTTTAACAATAATTGTTATAAAATGTCTAAGATATCGGTAGCATGTATATTTAGTGAGAATTTGGCGATAGTATTGAAAGAAATATAATAAATTTATTTTTATTGGTTTTTCTCGATACTACTCTAGTTATCAAAGTATGGTATTACTGATAGTATCGCGTCAATCTTTATAATACATCGACGAGGTTGGCAAATGCAAAAAATAACTACAAATAATATTTATTGTTCAATTTCTATCCCACACTAAAACTTGTTTCCGTGACTGTACCCGACATCAAAAATTACAAGGCTACCAATTTAAATATGCTGGCTCGAAGTACTGAATGGCCGCTTTTTAACTACCAATTACACAAAATCCACAAGGGGCACAAATGCCGCTGTTCGGCCAAGAGAGGGCACGTATTTAAGCTACCTTTTAAGCTACTTTAAATCTGGCTAAGACCAATAAGAAAAAATCATGCCGTTGGGGTAACGTTTTCAGACATTACTCCAGCGGCATCTTATTTTCTTAAATTACTCTGAGACCTTAATGGGCACTGATTTTTTTAAGGGCACATTCATGGCATATAGGGCTCTAATTTTTCTATATATTTTCATCGGGATCCGAGCGTCCGGGTAATGGACACGTTAGCGAGTTGTAGCCAGGCTATAAGCGAGTGTTCCGAGACCTGTCTCACTCAACAGTTTAGGTGTCAAGATATTACACGTCGACAGAACACAATAGGAATACGAACAAGCGGATCCGAATTTCACGATTAGTGTTGTTGATGTCACGAAAAAAGACGATACGTACGTGTTATATTAGACGTATCCGTAATTTTTCACGATCTGTGCGTGAAGCCCAATTTTGACTACAAAAGATAGGTAAGTATACATATTTCTAATGAGACTTGCGGGAGGGTGAGCAAAAATAAAATAAAATTACTTACATATCTACATGCCTGTTCCTATAATCTCATAGATGCAGCAGTAGAATTAAAAAAACTATGTACCAACTTTTGGTTCTTGGTCTTCTTACCTTTAGAAAGGCTACCTATATACTTACTGAGATTCATTATATGCTGCCCCATAGCAGCTGCCACATGTTGTTTTGATCATTATACTGTTGTTTTGATGTTTCTGTAGCAAATAATATATTGATATTAGTAATGTGTCGTTCAATAAAATACTTATAGTATTAGAATTCATACCAAGGGTTCAATTTCTTAATCTGAAATATTGTACAAAATGGCATGCCATCCTTCTTGCCATTGAGGTAATTTAATTGAATATAACTTGTTAGAATATTTAAGATAGAGACCCAAAGGAGCTATTATTGATGCTATTGTGTTAGTGACATGCTGCATATTAAAAGAAAAAATTTGAAAGTTACAGTAGTAGAAGACAATGCTATTTCTTGTTTCTTAGGTTCTTCTATAGGATTCCCATCTAAATCCAATCGGCGTTTGTGAATATTATGGTCCATTTGCAGGTGCTGTTCTCCTGAAGAATCCATGGCATCTAACACTAAGTCTAGAAAAAAAAATGGATACAAATGGTATTATATGGATACAAATAGATAGATATTAAGTTAAATGAATGGATGTATAAAAAATATGCTACAAATGCATTGAGCTGTAATTTAATCCTACCAAGCAATCAACAGGATTTCTAGTGATGTTAGTTATTAATTGATAAGTTGGTGTGAACCGCCACTCCAATAACAGCATTGTCAGACACTTAATATTTTTAATGGTTTGCCATTAGTGTTTTGCTTTGGCAAAAAGTTTTAATAAGAAATTACTAAACAAAAATCTACAGACCCTTAATAGAAAGTTGGATATAATGTCAAAAAATATATCTAAAAAACCTACTATTTAGCCACTGTCACACAGCTGCTTCACATTTCAGCATAATATGAGAAATACTTACAATCACATGATATTCTGGGTACAACAATATCAAAATTGATTCTTAGCTTATGACCTCTTGACGTATCGACAAACAGCTCTTCAGATATATTAGGAGACATGTAGGTGTAAAGTTCTGATAAAAACAGCAAAATCATAACAATAGTACCAGTAACAGTAACTGAAAGAAAAAATAATTAGATAATTAATGCATTGTAGAAGTGTTTTTAATGGTCTTAGCATACTAACTAGACAAGGCATTGTAGGTGAGCAGATTAAACTATGGGTAAATCTTAAGAAAACTTACTTGCTGCACCAGTAGCAGTTTTAACCCGGAAATCTTCTAATGTTTTAGCATACGCGTCCAATTGTTTAAATTTATCAATTATAGGCGTAGACATTTTTATGGTTTTGGAATTATGCAGTCTATAAATTAATAGTTTGTTTGGTTTAGCCGGTCACATAAATTACCTTCGCCTTTAAAATCTTCTTTGATTATTAAATGCTGAAATTGAAAGCAGCAGACATAATAATTATCTTTCTAATTGTGTTGGTTAAAAGTGGTTGTTGATAATTTAATTTTAGTATCAATAATTCTACTCCACATCACAACATTCTTACTCCTCAATATGATCCACAGATATGATCAATCAACCAGTCGTCAAACTTCCTTTGAAGGCTGCGTTCCCTTTTGCGCCAACAGCGATAATATCACTGATATCGTGCTCACAAACCGTTCCGATTTGGTGTTATTTTTTTATAGCGAGCCAACGATAGCTGTAATGACGTCACAGATGACGTCACAACCGCGGCCATCTTGCGCTCACGGTGATATCGTTTTCCGGCGTTAGGACGCGCTGTCAAAGGAGATGT
The DNA here is from genome assembly GCA_949316185.1 of Pyrausta nigrata. Taxonomy (NCBI): domain Eukaryota; kingdom Metazoa; phylum Arthropoda; class Insecta; order Lepidoptera; family Crambidae; genus Pyrausta; species Pyrausta nigrata. The sequence continues at coordinate 12,110,388 of OX438938.1, forward strand.
AACAATGTTGGCCATCTCTTGTACAGGAAACAAAAAAATAAGAAAAATCACTTTATCTCCCTAAAATATTTGAAAATATATATCTTGCCGTTTTTTAATGTACAAAAACATTTTTCATTGTTATACATTCAAAAATGATGGCAATTTATATTGCTATATTTAAGAACGTTCAGAAATCAAAATGCAGTGTAATCTATCAATGATTCAAAAATTAACCTAGTTTTACTGTTTTACTATAACCATTAGAAAACTATGTTATCAATATTTAGTTCACTAAGAAAGAAATATGCCTCGAATGATGAAACTGTTATTTAATTTGAATTTACATGCAAAGCCAAATAAGTTTTGTTATGTTTTGTGTTTATTATTTATTATTATTATGAGATAGTACTCCCGTTAAATGAACATTAATCTTCTTTGTGCAAGAAAACAACAAAGAAATTGTAAATATAAATATGTAGGTAAGGTTTCATAGCCTTTTTCCTATTTTTTGGTATAATGTACAAGAGATGGCCAAAGTTCCATAGAAAACTGATACATCTACTTTGACGTTTAGTTCCCTTTTGCGTCAAAGGAGAAAGTTAAAATTTTACAGTGTGCAGAAAATTGAAAAGAAACTGAAAAACACAAAAAATATATTAGTGATTATTAGTGACAGACGAAACTACGGGCAGAGACATTTCACTTAATTTAAGTATGTTTTAAGGCTATCCTCTATGCAAAACAAATTGCTCCCTCGCGATGCGATAAATTACTGTACCAAAATGAAATCGCGTCAATAGCGTTGACAGCACGCTAATCAAAACGGAATGGCTTTTGTCGCTCACAGTGCCAACAATACTATTGGCTCAAAAGGGAACGCAGTCAAAGCCAAAGTGACACACGTCACGTCCGTCAGTCAGACAGTTTTTTTAAATACAGGTTTTACTGCCTCGGAATAGGGTCCATACAGCAGCCTACCTGTCTGTTTATTACCACTGGACTGGCTGTCCTATACAAATTACAGCTAATTTTGTGTGCCTATTTGAAACGCCATCTGCAAGTGTCGCGGCGCGCGCGATACGAGAACTATCTAATTTTGACGTATACAAAAATATACCTATCGTGAAACAGTTTTTGTGCCTAGGAAAAATTATTGCATGGCGCAGTACCACCAAATATAAATTTTGCCGTATTATCTGTCTTCAATGAGAGACAAGAACTTTTGACATTTAAGTTTAATTTGTTGATGGCGGTTTTATTTATACCCAGTCAGGTCATAAGTTCTGTCACATGTGTAATATGAAATAATTTAGACATGTTTATTATTTATATAGCATATAGCAAAATGAACTTAATAAAACATAGATTCATATGGTAATAAAGTTTATTCAAAATGACACCCGCGATTTTGAATACAGGCCTTCAATCTGCGCGGCCAGTCGTCTATCGCAGCACGAACGAGGTCCATGTCAATATCGGCGGCTGCCTTAATCAAGGATGCCTTGATTGAGTGACTCCAAATCAGGACGAGGCTTTGAGCAGGCCTTTTTCTCCAAGTGTTGCCATATCTTGTAATCTAACGGACCCAAATCTGGACTGGAGGAGGGCCAGTCTTCGTGCCGGATGTAGTCGATTTTACGCGCCGCCAGTCAGTCTTGTGCGCTTTTCGCTCTATGAGCTGGCGCAGAATCTTGTTGGAATACCCAGTGCCTGTTATTAAATATGGTATGAGAAACAGGTTCCACACTGTTCTTTAGGACTGTATTTTGATACACAACAACATTCGTTTTTAAGTTTTTCTTACAAAAATGTACATCAGTTAAGCCCCAATAAGAGACTCCCAACCAAACCATGAGCGAGGATAGAAAAGTTGCTCACTTCTTCACTGCTGTGTGCGTAAACCTTATCATTTTGTTTGTTGTAGCTCTCTTCCACCGTGAAATTTATTCATCCGAGAAAATAATTTCCCGATGCTTTTTTCCCGCGTACCGCTTCAACAAAGCGCGGCATCTCTTCAGTCTCAGGTCCATTAAACAAGCGTCCAAACGATGTCCTGATTTTCTCGATATGCCCTAGGCCCTAAGTCTTCATTTAACACCCTTTTCACCGTGGTCTTGCTTAACCCCATCTGAAGAGCCAACAGTTTCTGCTTACGTATGGGATTTCTTTGAATTCGCGCCTTCACAGCTTTTATTACTGCTGGAGTCCTAACAGTGCGAGGGCGACCACTTCTTGACCTATAATCCTACATTAGAGTTTTCATTGTATCGTTTTATGGTACGATAAACGAATCTTCTGGTTATATTCAAATTTTTCAGTAAGTCGAAAATCTGAATTGGCGCATAACCGCAACTATGCAACGCAATAACCGCGACACGGTCTTTTTTCTTTCTTTTATAAGTGTCTACTCCATATTTAAAAATGAGGAAAATTCTAAAAAGTACACATTTTTATTTTCATGAAAGATTCGAAATACGAATTCAATAAACTTTTTTGTGGGAAGCATTCTAAATTCAAAAGTTTTTATTGTGTGACAGAACTTAGGACCTGACTATATATGTATGTTAAAAAAATATCTTTAGGTTTTAATTTGAAACAAAAGTTAGACTACCCTACACAATAGCTAGATTTGGTTAATAGCACCTGTCTATTGTATCTCTACCCTACCAGACCTGTGTATCTTCCCGCGTAGTTAGCAAAAACGTACCTACGCGCGGCGACCCTTTGTAAGGGGCTAAAACAAGTTTCGTGTCGCTACCGTCCAGCGACACGCTCTCGCGTTTTATTCACCGGTGGCCGCGCGGCTACGTTGCTGGCTGACTGGACGAACATGAATAAAGTCCTAGAAAGAGGCGCTAGATGGCGCTAGTAGCTTCTTGTAGCAGTCAACCCTATCGCGTCGCGTGATACTACGTCACTGAATAGGATTAGTGTATTAAGAATCATATTCCAGAGTAATAAGAATGAAATTATCTTGCAGTGTATTTTTGTAGGTGTCTACACGAAAATGTGCTCGAGTCTAAGGCGAACTAAATTACACTATATCGTTGACAACATTGAGTAGACATTTCTTTGAATTTCATTGCAAAGTCAAACTTCTGTACGGAGTACAAGTACTTATTCTGTGACGCTACTCAAGGGTCGGCGTGTAATTAACTTAGAGTCAAGGCAGCCACCTAAGCCTAAGCCTCGCCTAAGTCACAGACTATCAGTAGGGTAGGGTACCTCACTAGGGTAAGTTTGAGCGCTCTCTGTGCGAATAGCTAACCTGTACGAATAATACACAGTGAATCATGAACCACTGTGTACTCGATTGATTTGAGCCACTGTGTACAAAACCTTTTTAGCTTTAACTCATATCATGTGGGATGTTTTTACGTAAATCGAATTGCAGTATACGCCAAAATGAACTCAATTAAGTTCATTTCCTAGCAAAAATATTATTTCATTAGTAAAACAAAAGGTTTTTGAAAAAATACAAAGTATTTCTTTCTCACTTTTCTTAAGACAAAACAAAAAACACTTACAACATGAGTTTGTCACATGGCTGACGAAAGGGAACTGGTTGTTACCTGTATCTATCGGGAGACCTTCCAAAGAGTGAGAAAGAAATACTTTTGAAAAAACGCCTAGTGCGCCACTGTTGTCGCTATAGCCACCGTTGCCGCCTTAACCCTACTATCTATCTATATTGTAAATATTCCAAGTAGTTCATTTCCGTTAATTTGTGATAGTCGCTAGGTCGCCCAGGTACTAATTTTTATAATACTCGAGATAATAATAATAATTCTAAATTATACAGTTTTATATAGGTACAGGTATATTCCTTGACATGAGCAAAGCATTTGATCTTGTATCTCATGAAATCCTTTTAAAAAAGTGCGAAACATATGGCTTAAGAGGCACTTGATTGGCTTAAATCTAACCTTCAAAACCGACGTCAATATGTACAAATTAAAAACCTAAATACTCTTAAAGAAGAAATAACCTTTAAATCCGTGGTTTCTGTAAATAATGTAGGTGTACCACAGGGAACTATTATGGGACCATTACTATTTATAATTATATTAATGACTTGCCATTAGTAACCAATCATCAATGTCATCTATTGGCCGATGACATATCACTAGTAATATCAAAAGAATCTGATAATTATAATGAAGATATTAACAATACTATAACAAGCATAGCAAACTGGTTAGACAAAAATAACTTATGCGTAAACATAGGCAAAACCAAATACGTGCGATTTTTTTAACAGAAAGCCTAAAGAAGATAATCTAGATATACAAATTAATGGTGAACAACTAGCCGAGTCAAGTACAGTTAACTTCTTAGGCTTTATTATAGACAATCAGTGCTCGTGGAAACAGCATGTAGAAAAAGTCTGCAAAAATATCAATCGATTTTCTTATGCTTTGGGCCTAGCCACACAGGTACACCGAAAAGCTGCTTTAATGGCATACCATGGATATGTAGCATCGAACCTCAAATACGGCTTAATACTTTGGGGCAACTGTGTAGATATGGAAACAGCGTTTATATCACAAAAGCGTTCGTGCGTTCGTGCCTTATGTAACGCCCCACCCCTAACATCGTGCAAGACACTGTTCCCCTCCCTGAACTTGCTCACTCTGCCATCGATGTACATAATGAAGTTTTGTTTTTGTCAAATCTCACCCACAATTGTTTTTGCACAAAGATGACTATTCAATTAAATCAATAAGACTCCGGGGAAAACTGTTGCTACCCACAATACAGACTCAAATTATAAAAGAAACTGTTACCCAAGTTGTGTTTCAATTTATAACAAGCTACCTTATTCACTGACTGAGCTTCCAATTAATGTATTTAAAAATAAATTATTTGACTGGCTAAATATTAAATGTTTCTACTCAGTCAATGAATACTTTAACCCTAAGATTGACATTTGATTAGTAATAATGACATTTAATTTGTATAATTACGGAAATTTATATTTATTGATGACCTTATACTATCTTTTTTGTTAAATATTTGCATGGTATTCTATATGGCTGAATATGTATGAGCTTTATGACATACCTAATAAAATATTTATGATCTGACATGTACCATATTCAAAGGGAAATAAATGATTATGATTATTATGTTCCTATAGAAAATGCGATAGTTCTAGGCAATGCTATAATAAAATGATAAAAACCAATTTTAATTTATTTATTGTCAATAGTAATAACCTATATTATACTTAATGAAACATCAAGTCTACCTATCTTTGCAGTAAAAATTGTAAAGGCAACATGTTGCTGTTATCGACATAAAAGTTCCAAACACCGACTCACCAAAACTATGATGGTTCAACGATGCACAGAAACATAGATATCATGTTAAAAATATTTACTAACGTCGATGCCGATTTTCCTAACTAGTATTCGGTCATATTTGTAATTATTATTAACATTTGAGTATTATTTACATGTGTTTACAGTCTTTTGATTTAACTTAAGAGATCACTTCTTAAAATTGAAGCCCTCGCCCGTTGGGTCTAGGATCCATGGGTAGTTGTTAGGGCACTCCATACAGGTGAACAAACGTAGTGTCTCTCCTGGCAGCTCCCTAGTAGTTAGTGGGCAGGCGTTTGGCAAAGAACAGTAAGGCTGCCCTTTTACGTCGCATTTGTCTTGTTTCCATTCCTGGAAGTCACGCAACGACGACAGTTCTGTAGGGTTTTGCATCCATTGAATAACTTGAAGCAGGGACACGAAGTACACATCATTTTTCTCCAACATTTCTTCGATAAACTTAATCAGTTCATCCCTGAATTCCTTCTTTGATTTGAGCCATGAAGCATGGAAGTGTAATCCGAGAGGAGCGCGGTTCGTAGAGTAGTGGCGGTTGAAATTGTGACGAAGGAGGCGAGCAAACTGGTCACCGGTCTGAATGTTAGAGCAAGAATCAACCACATGACAACCGGGCAGAGACTCATCGAACGTTGGGTCATCTCTTCTGTCCAATTCATTCATAACCATTTCCCAAACAGGGTGGCTTCTAGATGGGCAGTTGTGAGCATTACCATTACATTTGTGTGGCATACGGAAGTATAAAGTATAAGGCCAAATTGGTACACGACCTAGAGGAGCAGTGATAGAGGCATCGTACACGAAGTACTGGTCCGCCATCATTTCAAACTGTTTGTTTCCACCCACTCTAAGATAAGGAGCTCGAACACCGATGATCGAAGCGTCTGTCAAATTAGCGAAACGTTCCAGTATGAGACGACCGCCAGCCATTTCTGCTAACCAATCATCGTAACTACCACTGGACCAGTAATTTGGATCATCTTTGTGGGTTATCGAAAATACGGCAATTTCATGACCTTTACGGTGTAATTCCTGAACAGCAGCATAGTTGGTATATTTATGTGAAACGAAGAAGGTTCCTCGAACTTGGCATCCATTAGGGTTATGGCGATTTCCGTTGAAGATTTGATCATACAGATCAATGTTGTCCACATTAACTGCTCCATTGAAAGTGATGGTTATCATTTGCGGTACTTGGTTAGGCTCAATTCCGCCAGGAATACGAGTACCGTCAGCGGAGCAGAAGCAGTCAGGCAGGGCACACTGTTTGGGGTCACAGTCTGGAGCTCTGTTGGGATCTAAATCAACCGCTGTAATGAAAAAAAAGCCAAGTTATTTACACAAAATTAATACGTCTATCCACAGTGGTAGACCTACATACCTAATTAAGCATTACTACTAATATTATTATTAGTAGCAGAAATTACAACTATCAATGGCACAGTGTTGATAAAGATTAGCATGAAAATAAAACAAATGAATGAACCTTATTAATGATGTAAGATTATGGTGTTACTTACTGCACGCATTTTCATCGGATTCGTCTTTGCAATCGGGCTTTCCATTGCAAAACAGCTCCTTTTCTATACAGTCGCCGTTACCGCATGCTAATTTACCTTCTGGGCAAATAGGCTCATCGGTTTTCAGGATGGGTAAAATTTTTCTTGGTTCTGAAAATATAATAATACAATTATATAAGGTTGCTGATAATGCACTTCGTACTGTTTACATGTCGCAGGTGCCTAACTTTTATTTGATTTCAGTGCCTCGTCTGTGTGACTTTTTTCGTCGTAACTAGGTATTCAATGTTGTAAGTAATAGTGTTATGAGACCAATGAATTGAAAATGGGGCGAAGAAGACTCGGCAAAGCATGATAGAGGATGACAAAGTTAACGGTAATAAGTAAAAATTAAAAAAGAAAGGAAAGGTATTGGACAGAATATTGGCAAGAGGTCAATTAGACTTTAATTGAAATAAATTAGGTTTTAAAGATTGAGAATGAAATAGGTTTACTAACAATAGGTTTAATAATGTCATGGAGTAGTAATTTATTGGAAATCAGACTAATAAATATAGGTAATATGTAGGTATATATGTATAATTAGTCTTTTTACAAATAGCAACGGTATAACATATTAACAAACGTAAGTATTTGTAAAAAGATAGTATTGAAAAAACTGAATACACAGTTGAAATAAGTTTCGATGGAAGTTCTAAACTCTTTAGGTACTTTATCAAAACTTACAGCGACTGCAATGTGATAAGAAGAAATAAATTCATTATACTTAAATACAAAAGCTATAAGAACCATACCCCAAGCATTAAATTGTGTATTTACATAATATTATCTATCTAGTTACTTTAGCAAATTAGTAAGGTAGTTCTATTAGGTTGAAAAGGTGCAAGTAAACATTATTATTAGGTATTAACTAGTGAAGGTAGTATTAATAACGGCGTGAACGACGTTGCGAGGTAAGGTAAATAGTTTTATAGATTTAAAGCTCTAAGCATTAGATACATACTCGTGGGTTAGTAATAAGAAGACAGAATTGTGTCGTGTGTAGAGTAAGTGATTGATTAGGCATGTATATATTTACATTAAATAATACATTTACAATCCCTGCTGTGCTTTTTATAGAGTGAACTGGCAAAGTGTTACGAGAGACCCTTTTTAGCATTTTAGTGCTACGCTAGTCCAAAACTTTGGAAAATATTTTACCGGCATTAACATTACTCCATTAAGGAATTTTAAAAAAGTAGTCCACCTTTTGTAGTAGTAAGTAATATATTGAATAGATTGACGATACATAACTTTTCTAACTTAATCTCATTTGGTGATTTTTTATAAATTTTATTGATACATTCAAATTAATGTTGAAACAACAAATAAGTAGGTACATCAAATACCTAGCCCCAAGCGTAAGCTTGTGCGATGGCGACTAGGATAGGATAGAATGTTTATCAATTTTATTAACTGAATTGTTACTACGAGTATTGAAGTGCAGTAGCACTCGAATGTTTATATTTAGTTATAACAAAGTTATCTCGGTAGTTTGTCTTTGAAGAATGTTAATGCGTAACCAACGGGTCGGTCCAGCGCGGGCCGGCGCGGGCGCAGCGGCGCGCCGGGGCCTCATGCAAGACGCCTAGTCTACAGAGCGACGCGGCCCCTTCACCCAAGCCCAGTTGCTCGCTACACGCGAATAGCTTCTTTTTCGGCACTTACTCTCGAGCTTGTCACAGTTGTTCACTTTACCCTTCCAGTCGCAGGTTTGTTTATCGAGATCGAAAGCCAGTCCAGACGGGCAAGTGATCTGTTTAAGACCTGACCTAGTGCACCTGCGTTGACAAGAATATGTAATTAAAATATATGTTTAAAACTAGGAAGTGGACATCCGGAAGGCTAGCTCGTTACGGCTTTACTATATCTGGTTATTCGAACGCGGTTGTCGAGCCCTTCGTATGGCCACTTCCCGTGGTACACGGAACTTACTTTCTAATTTATCGCAATTCTTAACGTGTGTTTTCCAGTCACAGGTTTGGCGGTCGATATCAAAGGCGAGACCCCCGGGGCAGCGCACTGAGGCGAGCCTGGTGACTCCGTTTTCGCCGCCCTTGTCGCACCTGTACACAGCGGTTTTTTCAGCAAAAATCATATTAGCCAGCGAGCGCTCGTCAAAAGTACCTCTGCTGGCAGGTATCCAATAATATTTATCTAAATGATGCCGCCATATACAACTAATGAAGATGTAAAAAACTGATTAATTGAATATGCCGCCATAGGCGTTTGACATGCAATGCTTGATGGGACCGAACGAAGGCTTAACGTGTCTTCCCAAGCAATAACACAAACTAGTAATTTGTACCAAGCATTTCTTGCCTTCCCCTGGGGATCGAACCCAGAACCTCCTCTCGAGCCTGAGTCCTACACTCGACCCACTAGACCACGAAGGCGTAGGTACTATAGTTTCTAATAATAATATTAGTTACTCGGGTAGAAATAAATAACAGGTAGGTATTCATGACACGCCGCAAACCGGGTCGTTCACGGATATGAATGTCACCGCATACCGAGTGGGGCACATAAATAAACATGTACAATACCAAGTAGTACAATAATTTTAGACTACAGCCCCACCAAAGGCTTTTGCAAAAGTAGTGAAGACATCTTTTTACTCTTGTAAGTTCAGATTGCATTTTTCTTTCAATAAAAAGTTTTTTTCTACTCCAGTTTGATTAAACAGCTTCAAAATTCTGCCTGCTACCTGCAGCCTACATAATTATTTTCTCGTTTGTTTCGTTTGCGTCGAAACTGGAATCACAAGTTTCACTTTCTAGAGTGGAGTAAACTTTAGTATCTACTTACTTAGTTAGAATATTTTATTCTTGCTACGGGTACTATGTCATATCTACCCATACTTTGTAAAGCATTAGCTTTACAAAGTGCATAGGCACCTTTTCTACGTTAACTTTCTTGGTTGGTGATACTCAGCACAGTCCACTGCTTAAGTCGAAGAGTATATTTCTTAAAACTTGTGAAATAAGTCCTAGATGGGTCTACCTACATTACGTAAAATAAAGAAACCGGTCCACAGGCATTGGTGGCAGCTGGCAGGGTAGCGCTGGCGACGTTAGTCACTTAATACAGGGCGTAGTTACTGGTGTAAGTAGACCGTTAAATAAACTTTAACACCATGTTCTGCACGTGAATCAAAGCAAATTCTGCTTTTACGATTTATTCCCAAATTTGCTTTACTAGTGCTCTAAGACCTACTTTCTTGCTAAATTTCTTTCTAGGTCAATGGGCAGTGCCTTTATAGGTTTTGATTCCCCTGCGAAATGTTACGTTAAAATAAGACTCAAATGGCCGTACCTTTGGATTGCGTTGATAAAGAGGATTGAACCTTTTAAAGCTTTAAGGGACCTCAGGCATAGGTACATATTTAATTAATTTCAAATCCAAGCCAATTTTGCTTTATTTAAGCTTTCCTGAGAAATGGTCATGACCGACTGACGAACAAAGGGACTACAGAAGGAACCCGAAAAACCATGTGTATTTTCGTCTAGATTCGTGAAGATTTTGTGTCGAGAAATATTTTCTTTGTATAGATAAAGTTGTGTAAATGCACGGGTAGAACATGCTGTTTAAGTTTGTTCACTTCGAAACACCCTATGTATATATCACGTTTGTTGTAGTCATCAAGCACGTAACCTATAGAGGTGAAGTAAAGACGATTTTTCTCTTAAACTTATCGAACATCAACTTACCAAAAGTGGCAAGTTAAGCGTGTATTTCTTAATCGATATTATGAAACGAGATATTTCGGTTTTGATCGTAAATAACAATCGTCTAAACAGCACCTTTATTATAAAATAAGTCAGTAAAAATATGTACAGAAATAAGTGAATTTGTTTGACAAAATGTGTTGAAGAAAAAAATTCACTGCCAAAGGATTTGACGGATTTTTTTCTAAAACAAAATTAATGACATTTTGTCTATATATGTTATGTGCTCAGAGGTTGTAGTGATGTATAAGGTGATAGTTCGTAGTGCGGAACTGACCTGACGACGTCGCGGCAGTCGCCCTCGGTGGTAAGGCGGAAGTACTCGTCAGCGGGGCGGCCGTCGCACAGCTGCTCCGGAGTCGCGTCGTCGCTCCCACCATCATCATCTTGTCTCTTCACTCTTTCGCCGTGTACTGTGCAACAAAATAAACATTCAACTTCATGCAGAATTTCATTTTCACCTCACTTCATACTCGTTGATTTTGTCTCTTATTTGGGACTGCTTAAGTTAGTGCCATTCGAATACCATCAGGTGATCATCAATTTATGAACCAAGATTGACACCGTAATTTTTCAAAACACAAAGCTCGTACCTACAAAGTTTTTCGAAACGATTTTGGGAAAAGCTTCTACCTACAGAAAATATACCTACGTATGTAGTACCCACAGCTATCGCACCATTAAACTTTATGTAATCGAAAAAAAAAAATAAACAAATTTCGCTACAAACAAGGTAACGTTAACATATTTATTAGGTAACGCAACTTAGCGTAAGCAACGATTACAACACAGCAAGTGAAGGAATGTAGTACCGTTTCATTGCGATGCCGAATGCCGTGCGGCTCGAGTATGCTTGCCTCGTTTTAATTATATCCCTTGCTAAACTGAGGAAATTCACAAGGTTTACCTAAGTAATACCTACGTGGCAGTAATTTCGGCTTTATTAAAAACAATTTCTATAAATGGTTGTTTCACAATAACTAAGAAAATTACGCCAACTTTGTCACTTGCCTAAAACCGGCTTAGCATAATAGATATTCAAGTTAGAACTACATTCTATAAGTAACTTGACGTCGGCATTGAAAGTTGAAATGTTGAGAAGAAATCGAGGTCAGCTCAGTCAAGTAAACGAGCCACGTAGGAGCCGGCGCGGTTCGGTTATTGTAGCCTTTACTCGAAACCTGACATCATGACGTCTTGGGCTTTATTGAGTACCTACTCGTAGGCACTGCTCACGAAGCGACTCGAACTTTTGGAAACTTTTACACAGGCACAGGATATTTTTGATACATGCATGGAAAAAAATATGTTAGCCCATTTAATCGCAAATCTATGTACTTTACTATATTGTTCGTTAAATTTTTGACATATAAACATTATAATTTGCGCTACAAGACCATTAATAAAATCAAATTAAAGGAAATCCCTATCACAAATAAAATCTGACAAATTTGCAAATTAAATGTCGAATAAATGCTTAAAAAATAATAACATAAAACTTACATAAGAAAGACTGCAGTAATTATGTTAAATAAAAATAGATAATTTTATACTTGTCTACTAACAATTATTTTGGCAAAACTTTAACACACTTTGTCAATTAATTGTCATATCAAATACCTACGTATAGGCAAGGAAAGTACCTATTTTAATTTATTTACAAACATGAAATCTCCAAGTAATTTATTGTATGTTTATATAATAAGAAAGGTAATAAAAGTAGAGGGTGGGGTACTCACTGTAACAGGCGAACAGCAGCACACCAAGACACAAAAACGCGTGTCGAGCCATGGCGCTCGGCGTTGACTGGTCGTTGCGTCGCGCTCCGCCAAGAAAGTGCAAGAGGTCTCCGCTGCCCCTCTTCACCTATTTATATAAGCTGGCAGGGCGCGCCGTGTACCCAGCGCACTGACACCTTCCAGCCGTCCTATACCTACTGCGACTCCCGACGGTGTAAACCTACAAACCACCTCCCAGCTTATATTAAGCATTTGGTGTCAGGAAAACATCATATTTTAACGATTATTACCTTTTTAGTTAATGACTAGCGCAAAACTAGCCTAATGTCACTTATTAGCACCCCCGAATGCTTTATCGCAATCTTAATTCAGCTTTCTACTCATTTGAGGGATTAGTGTAGAAGTTTTGCTTAGATATTTTTGTTGCGTAACAACAATAACGGAGTGATATGAACGCCATAGGAATTATTCTCAGGTTGTGAAAAGTAGTCCCTTATAATACAATTACTATTACATACTCAGGTGAGTATTTACGAGTATCCAATAGTATTTTACTTACCTTTATAAGAATTGAATTAAAAATAACACTACTACAGGATCTTGAAACAAACTTAATAAAAATTTAAATAGGACTCATCCTCAGCTCAGGAAATATTTTAAACACAACCTTATTAATTAGATAGGAACCTACTAAATGTCTATATGATTAGGTGTACAAATAGGGATCATTTATTTATATAAAATTGCAGAAGATCACTCTACTTGACCTCGTCGTACTCGTATAAGTTAATTTATAATATTTTTGGTTATGTATTGCCATTTTTAACCTAGTTCCAATTTTGCTTTGATATCGTTACTTATTTGTGATGTTTGTTTTTTTTATTGTAATAACTCCTGTTACTAAGATCTTGTTTATATACAGATATCTCTTGATATATAGATAACATTGTACATATTTCGTGGAACCGTTATTTATAGGTAAGCCTACCGCAAACTACGCTTCCGTGTCTACATCAGAAATAGGAAGGCAGGCTTTTTGCTCACTGCAGCCAAACGTAAGGCCAAAAATATATTGAGTACCAACTATCTTTCGTTTTTACTCGACGGCCTAAAAACAGAGTGAATTGTTTTGTTACACGACTACCCAATATGAATTGTTTTCTGGATACATGCATGTATGTACGAGGGTCAAACTGAAAGTTCTTAGAAAATCAAAAACTGATTACATTAGCCAGTTATTAGTTTTATTATATCTTTTCAAAATATTGTCCATTGACGTCAATACACCGCTGCATGCGATGGAACCACTGGGAAAAGCACTTTGCCCACTCGTCCTTAGGGGTCTCTTCAATGGCATCGCGATACGCAGCCACCGCTTCTTCAGCATTCATAAACCGCTTTCCTTTAAGTTTTTCTTTAATTTTTGGAAATAAATAAAAATCACAAGGCGCGAGGTCGGGGCTATACGGCGGGTGACCCAGTAATTCAACGTTTGATGTCGCCAAATAGTCGATCGTTCGCTTGGCGGTGTGCGACGAGGCGTTGTCGTGGTGAAGGAGGATCCTACTGCGAGGTCGTTTCTCTCGAACTTTTTCCAAGACAAGTGGCAAACAATTGGTAGTGTACCATTCTGCAGAAACTGTTTTTTGATCCTCTAACACAATTGTTGCGAAATGACCTATCCTTTCAAAGAACGAGGCCACCATTTTTTTTCCCGCACTTCGATCTCTCTTCACTTTAGTTGGCAACTCCTCGAAAGGAAACACCCACTGAGCAGATTGTCTTTTGGTTTCAGGATCATAACAGTAAATCCAGCTTTCGTCACCTGTTAGTATGTCGAACACAGCATTTGAGTCACCTCCGTTAAATCTTTCAATCATTTTACGGCACCAATCCACACGATGGAGTTTTTGAGCCTTAGTCAAATTATGAGGTATCCACCGGGCGCAAAGCTTCCTGACCGCTAAATGTTCGTGGAGGATTTTGTGCACTTGACTCATACCGATGCCTAAGCTTGTCCGAATCTGCTGATAGGTCACTCTTTTGTCAGTCTCTATCATACGTCGCACAACACAGATGTTATTTTCAGTCGTCGCCGTAGAAGGCCGTCCCTCACGTACATCATCAGTGAGATTAGTGCGACCACGTTTAAACTCATTAAACCAGTTGTAAACAGTCGCACGAGATGGGGCTTCATCGTGAAAGGCCAATCGTAGTCTATCGTAACTTTCTTGTTGACTTAAATGACATCGAAAGTCATAAAAAATCATTGCACGAAAATTTTCTCGTGTTAAATTCATTTTGACGTGACACAGACAATTTTCAATTTGCCGCCAAGTCGTAAAACAAATGACAAATGAATGAAATATATACTCAGTAATATTGGCAAAGAGTTCTATTTTCAAATTTTAGAATATTTTTTTTATTATATTGTTTATAAGTGGCCAGTTCTAAGAACTTTCAGTTTGACCCTCGTATGTGAAGTTTCTTTTCACACTACCTACTCGGCAACGGTCAATTACACGTCATGCAAACCTGAGTTAATGTGAGTCATTGCATACCATGAGACGTAATGTTGTATGAAGTTTTATTGCGCCCCTAGGGAGCTAAAGTGATTTGAATTCCGAATAAGAGTTCGTATGATCACACCAGCCCGTCCCGCACCAAAAAGAACATATTTGAAATTTGAACATAAATGTCAAGAATTTTAGCATGAATGGAACAAAAAAAAGCGCGCGCTTCTAAAAAAATAAAATAAAGAAAACAAAACCTATGTATTATATGAAATTACAAACAATGTTTTCGTAAAACTGTCGAGTGACGAAATTTATTTGACACCGGAGTCTATTAGATGTTATTGTTAATAATAACAATTTACTGCCAGAAAAGTCAAAAGATATACCTATAGATAAAATACTTACGTTTTTTTGTAGTTTAATTTTTTTATTGCCTCGTAGGAAGTGTGAAAAGCAGAGTCATCTCCTCGGGGATAAAGATGTCTTAGTCTTGGGCGAGCTTAAATCCCTCGCTACACTCACGATTCTACTTTTAAAACTTCCTTGCTATGCTTGGGAGTACACAATTAACTCTCAAATCCTTCGTTACGCTCGAGATTCAAGATGACGCCCGTGAGGTAAGACATCACTTTACCTCCTTGGTGAATAATCGACTATTATTCCACCATAACATAAGCCCCCGAGCCAATTTAGATGAGTGTTGTATCGTTAGAATCCTTTTACCATCCCGGGTGACATAGGAATAGGATACCTAAACTATTAAAATTTACATTACAACAATTATTTACGTCAAAAAGGAAAAAAGTTATGTAATTATTACATAATATTAATTATATCACCCTTAGGCCCACTTACGCCGGTCCGGATTAGCTTATTCGGGCTTGCGCAAATAGTCTTTTCTCAGATCATAGGCATTGCGCTAGTCTGGATTAAGTAATCTAGACTGGCGCAAGTTGGCCTTCCGGATTTGCCAATCCAGAATTGCGCAAGTGGGTCCTAATATAGTAGGAAGTGCAATAAGCCGGTTTACCTGTAAAACGCGATAAATTTACTTTTTAGTTATTTTTAACGGCTGTCGTGTTTTTAAACAAGTGTAAAAGAGTGATTATTGTATTAATTAACTTGAAAGTAACGATAACAATATAACCAAGATGGAATAAGTAGGGTAGTAGGGAGCTTACCCTATATTATGTGTAGGTATTATAAAATGGCTCTTTAGTAAAAAATCTAAGTATATATAAACCTACGAGGAAAATGAAGACTTGTACGAACTACTTACTGTGTCACAAAATTTTGGCTATGAGACATTTTAAGTTAGATTTATTTTAGGACAGTAAAATACGTATTGACAGGAACTCTTAAATCGGAACATACTGCTTATTATTTTGTCCATAGGTTAGAACCGGAATTGGTTATTATTTCACAAAGTAACAAATCGGACTTTGTCAAGACTGTGTAATTGAACTAAAGTTGTCAAGACTGTGAAACAGATTAATTTTTGTTTCTCTCTTATCGGGGATTTCCCTTTGATACCTATCAGACTGCAACAAGTTCTCGTATCCTGGCAAGGGTAATCATAATATTTGAAATCATTATCATTAATTATGAAACTAGGACCTCAGGCTCTTCATTCTTTTAAGTTTTCTTTTAATTCTTTCAATTTAAGGGCTCTTTATTTACCTATTTCAGGTTTCTCTTATTTTAGTGCAACATCAGATTTCAAAAAGTAAAAAGCCTTCATTATGTGTATTGAAATGAAAAAAAAAACGGAAACGCTGATAAGGCTGCTGCGATGATTTTTGTGCCTGTGTTTGATGCTGGGGATCCTTTTTTGCATACTCGTCCAACATTTTGCTTTTCGTGAAACTGTTTTAATTAAATATATTAATTCAATGTTATATCAAGGTTAATGAATAGTACTACACACCTTAATTTTGGTTTGACACTTGAACTATTATCATGAGAGTTGGATTCACACATCTGAGTATTTATTAGTATGCACGACTTCGTGAACTTTCATCGAAACAACTACATACTTACTTAAAAATAAAATTAATAAGCTTAATATTAGAGTTGATCATATTGCTTAATTACTCTTTCTTCTTCCTGCTGCACTTATAGGCCTTGATGATTTGAACTTACGTGAATTTTTTTTTATTCAAAGTACCTAATGTTCGCAATTTAAAATCTTGAAGGTAGATACTCGAAACTTATCGACATTTGAATATATTATTCTGTTCTAAATCATTCGCTGAATGATTTTATGGAAAGGTTAACATATTCAGAGGTCTGTTATTTATTTACTACGTATAGAAACTCATATTTGCATAGTTGGAGTATTCACTATTGAGCCAAGAAAAGCCAAGGTTTCTTTTGGGAATAACTTTTTTAAATCAAATATGTAAAAAATCTATGGGCCCTGAACTACCTTAAATCTTTTACTAAGGTTAAGGTTATTTTACTGAAAGTAAAGATGTGAATTTGGTATTAAATGGTAAAAATATATTTTATTAAAGAAGAGTTGGATACGCGTTTCATTAGTAAATAGAAACTGGTCGCTAAGATTTAAACCGGCTTTTTGATTTAATGAGTAGCTACACACATGTGGTTAGGTGCATGCGAATTAGGTTGGTACCCATTTAACATGTGCATTTAATAGACAAACCTATGTAACTTTTTCATAAAAAATAAGATTGATTACCTAATCAATCTTCACTGTAGGTGAAGTAGACAGACAAGTTGCAAGTATTCTGTTGTGTACAGATATTTAAGGTTATGTAAGCCTGCAAGGAACGGGCACCGCTCCAAGGCGGGCGGGCGGGCGCGTGGGGCGGACACGCAGACGCAGAGAGGTCGGCTGAACCATTTAAGAACCTAGTATAAAATAAATAAAATAAAATATCTGAAAATCCAGCTCAGTGAATTAAGAATCAAATCTAAAAAAAATATCTGGCCAAGTGCGAGTCGGACACGCCCACGAAGGGTTCCGTACCATTCCGTAAACTTACAATATAAGACAGTATAGGCAACACGATTGTATAGGAGGGGCTTCTATACAATCGTGTTGCCTATACTTTAAATATATATTTTTTAATTTTAATTTAATTATTTATTTTTAAAGTGAAATACAACATATTATTCTGTGAATATTTTAAGCCTTTACTTGTTGCCATTATAAACATCAAGCAAAAAATGGCAAAAAAACATGTTTTTCGTATAGGAGCCCTCCTCAAAAATTATTATTAATTTAATTTGATTATTTATTTTCAAAGTAAAGATACAACTTTTTAATCTCTGAATATTTCAAGCGTCCACCTGTTGCCGTTAATAATAGAGATCAATAAACGCTAAAAAACACGTTTGTTGTATGGGACCACCCTTTAAATACTTATTTTAGTCTGTTTTTAGTATTTGTTGTTATAGCGGCAACAGAAGTACATCATCTGTAAAAGTTTCAACTGTCTAGCTATCACGGTTCATGAGATACAGCCTGTTGACAGACAGACAGCGGAGGATTAGTAATAGGGTCCCGTTTTTACCCTTCGGGTACGGATCCCTAAAAAACGTAAAACGTAACATCAATCATGTAACGGGCACCAGAAATTAAGATAGCAGCCAAGTTTTCAAATAAACCAAGAATAAAAGCAAATCCATCACATGTTAATACGCGGCATACTTGCAAAAATACACACATAAGCATATCATTTTAGTTAGAATTAGTTAAGGCTAAACATTTGCCACTTGGTCAGGCTGAAGAAAACAAAATTAGATTTGCGTAACAAAAATGTGTTGGTCGGGAGGTGGGTGGACACGTGTTTTCATTTCCCAGTAAGGCACATTGACCATTATAAAACCTATTATGTTCATGCACTTACTAGATTTCGAATGGTTTATGTTACTTACTGGTTTTGTAAAATGGTCAAATTGGGTTTGTGGTGTAGTTACTAGGTTTGGAGCCCCATGCCTTTTAGGTTTCTAGTTGTTTTATCGCAATTTCTGTCTTTGTATTTGGTAGGTACCTTAATATTATGTAGCTTTATGATAAAAACGAGAATCTGAAAACATGTCCCTTACTAGGTTTTTAAATGTTTCAGCCGAGGTGCGCGGGCGCGGGGTGCGCTTCCGCCCGCGCGATGCGACATGCACTCACCGAGGTCGACCTTTTGATCGCGCGCTGATTGAACCAACATCTTTAGTGAATTCTGCAAAACATAAATGCCAATTTTCGCATCGCAATTTATGCTGTCTGACTGACAGGAACCGGTATCGTATCGTTTTTAAAACCTGAACAGACGTTGTATAGGTAGTGTAGGTAAACGACTGTAAACTTACATAAACCTTCATAAACATTTCACGTGAGCTCTTGAAATATTTAGATTTACTTGTCATGTCTATTGATTACTTATGCAGGTTCTTACATTTTGCACTTTCACGAGATGCGTTATTTTGTTGCGCAAGATACTAAAGATTTAACATTTATGCTATCGATTGCTCACACATTGCGGTGGTTACGTGCGCATTTGACCTGAATGTAGACGTTTAGGTCTTTGAAATTTGGTAAATTAACATAATCTATACTTCCATACTAATGTTATACGTAAATTCGAAAGTAACACTGTCTGCAGGGATTTTACGCTTAAACCGCTGAACCGATTTAGATTAAATATATTATATGGATAGTTTCAAACATTGGAAATGACGAAAGAACAGGATTTCCCCTTGAAATCATCCCTTTAGGGTTGAAAAGGGGTAGTGTATTATACACATATCAGGAAAGCCTAACCGGTGGACGGATATGTAGAGATAGTTTCAGACCTTGGGAAGGACATAAAATAGTTTTCATCCTATAAAGTAGTGAAAAGGGAGGATAGCTAAGCCGATGGACTAAATAAGAGACAATTGTGTATGAAGATATTTTGAGACAAACAAACTATAGTTTTCATCTCTTAGGGGGAAAAGATAAGAAAGCTTAACCGCGGTAAGCCGTTTTGATAAAACTTGAGATGGAGATATTTTGAGAACTTAGGAAGGTATATTCTCGCCAACCCAAGAAGGATAATTTCCATTTCAAAGGGGGAGTAAATGTTCCTGTGGGGAAAGCTTAAATGGCAAATTCTAGAAAGTTACAGGGAACTAGTTTACTATTTGACGCTAGACCTATAATACGATGCAAGGTTCCTTTGTTTTTAAGAGTAGTACACTTTAAAAAAAAACAAAAAACCTTGCATCGTATAGACTTTAAAAACAAAGAAACCTTGCATCGTATCATAGGTCAAGTAACATTGAGTTTGCCACCCGCCCGGTGAATATATTTAAAGAATAATTTAAACATTTTAGGTGTCAATAATGTCATTTTAGTTGTAAATGATGTTAGCTATAATTTCAATTTTTTGTAGACGAACTTATAAACCGGCCAAGTGCGTGTCAGTCACACTTAAGTGAAGCTAACCGCAGTTAATGCCTATAGCAAAACAAAGTTGTTTATGAACATGGGTGTTAATCATACCTTATGTAGTTATACATATAGATTGTTTGCAAAAGTAGCCATTCGTTCTGGAAAAGGAGGGGTTGGGGGACTTGCTACTTAGCACCTACGACTTAATATTATGCAAAAAAAAAACTAAATCAAGGACCCATAACATTTTTAAAAACCTATAAAACGTTACCTCGACGATGGACAAAAAAGGTATTCCTCCGTATCTCTACCCTAAAAAAAGTATTTCAACATTTTATTCTTCTACGTTGTCCGCATTTTTAATACATTCATTTTTTTTTTCGGGCCTTCTAATCTCAGCAGGTTGCGGCGAGGTATTTATTTACATTAACCCTTCAAAGAGTCCTTTTATTAAAAATGTACTTCTTGTGACGTCAAAGAGCATCATAGCATGCCTACCGATGTCGCCGCAAGTAGGCGCGCACGAGTCAAGGATCCTACCAGATATTTCCTTTCACTTACGACAACGCATATACTTACCTATAGACAGTGCAGAAGGTACTAGACCTTTCGGTAGTCAGTGCCGCTATGTTGAGGTATAAACAAGTAAATAACGCCTATAGATGTGCTACGTCATAGATATGTGCTACTCCTACTCGTATAACATAAGAATAAATATGTATACTTACGTAAACTTCCAAGGTCGATTACCTGAATCTTAATAAAGATGCACATAGCTATATAGATATTGATGACCGCATGTGTACAACTGTATCTAGGAAATCATGCAGCTGCATTTTAAAAAAGAATTTAAGGTCAAATCAAGAAACATTATCGCAAAAAACGACGATATTATAGAACTACTACGATAGGTACGAGAACACAAATTTTACATTACCTACCAAATCGTACTTAGCTGCCCAAAGAGTTTTATTTTTACGGACTTTAATAAAAATCTAAACTCGAATGCCAACTTGTTGCTTAATGTGCATAATCAATAATCTATTTTCATTATCATTTGTTGTGCAACTTGTAAGGTGCCAATGCGTATACGGTGACGTATCCTCATAGTTCGCAGAAATAGTTACAAACAAGCACAGAAAGGAAAAAAAAGTACAATGGCTGTGTCCTTGACCAAACGAGTTGTATGTAACTTAAACTATACCTCTACAGGAAAAAGGCCTTATATCGTTCTTGTTTAAACACACTTTAAGATTATTTACATACGTATAACAGTCGCTCGGTAATTTTGGCGATCGGGATATGTAATAATTACCGATGTAAAACTTTACATGTTTATTTCTGTAAACCTTCAAAAGGGAGCTTTAGATATCACCTTAGTAAATAGTAGGTAATTTCCTGAAACTGTAGTGTCCAGTATATTAATTATGTTTTGGGCAACAGAACATTAACAATTTTTGTAGCATGGTATACTTTCTGGCATATATACTAGTACCTATGTCTAGCGCTTCTGGTGACACTACAAGATACCCTGAATTATGAACTTAGTACAAGTTCAAACGCCTTTGACTTATTCAGTGCATGCCATTATAATGCCATTGAAAGCAAGCGTTGAAATAGTAAATAATGCGATAACTGCTAAAATGGGTGTTAACTGACGCTGCCGCAAATACAATTGAATTGCGACATAATACTTTCACTGCTTTCACTGTCGATGTCTGCATAGATATTCTCCTCCACCTTAATATCAACAAACCAAGCTTCAAGCTCTCTATTTATTTAGATGCTGCTAACAATACAATTGGTTTTAATGTCCTTGTTCTTTGCTACGAAATGTTCATGTTGCGACACAAAAAGGAAAGTCTGTTGTGGCGCTGGCGATAATATGCAGATATTGGGTGATGATGTGCAACTGCCGCCCACCAGCGCTGCCTGCGCAGGCGCAGAGAGAATAGCGTGTTGGTGGCGCCCGCGCCCGCGCCCGAGCCCGCGTACCGCCCATGGGCCATTGTTTGTCAAGACAGAAGACGACTCATCGAAAGATCGACGCACGCAATACACGCTTCACTCTGACACCACTGTGCATGTATCTACCTTGACCCCATTAACATTTTATAATAAATAATCTCGCATAAATATATCATTGAAATATAATCAATAGCAAAGTTTTAAATCAATAGGTATTACGATAAACTCGACTTACGATTCTAAAGAAGATAAATTACAATGCGATAGTAAAGCCTCGCATAGTATTAGATGATAAGTTTTTGTTCAGATTGAAAAACATACCTATCCCTTCATCTTGTTCACCACAATGAGAGTAACGATTAGTTCAATGCTATTTAAGTACAGTAAACACCAACACAAATATAGGCACTGCTGTCATTCGTTTACATAAATCTCTTGGTCAATACCCTGGCGAACCCTCAACGATAATTTTATTTATTCTTTAAGCCAACCAATCGCTATACAGACGTTAGGTACGATTTAAGAACGACATCATGTTGGCATAAGCTTTTAGAAATACTTAAGTGTATGAACGCATTTGAGAGGCTAATGACTTCACACAACAAATAACGACACACAATCGATCAAGTAAACAAGTTTTGCATAAAGTGACTGAATTAATGTACGATTTTCATATTTACTTTAAAATTTTAAACATGACTTGGATTTATGACACGAATAGACTCTAGTATTCAAAAAACGATTTGACTTGAGTGGAGGATTGAATATTAATAATACCGTGCTACTTGAATAACAGATTATGGATTGGCAAATAACTAATACCTACTATAAGTATTATTAGTAATTTATTAGGTATGCCGATTTAGATCAAATAAAGGGTTCAATAGAAGAAGTACAGATAATTTTAAGCGAAAAAATACGATTATATTCATACTTTTAAGGTTTAATAGGTTACTGTTAATAAATATGAATATTGTTGGTAGAGCTACTTGGGAAAATAAATTCTAATTAATTGCGAAAGATTTAATAGGTACCTATTTCCTGTTAGCGACACATGATGCACGATGGCCACTTTTTACATTTCAAACATGAATGTTTCGTGATGCAGTAGTTCAAGGGTGGATATTAATGACTTTAGTAGTTCAAGGGTAAATCAGACGAATACATAAGTCGTCCGTTGTTATTTTTAGTCAATAGTACCAGTCTAATCAAATATACAATATAAGGATTATTACTTTTTATTATTTACTGAGGACCTGATGTGTAACACAGGGTATTTTTATACAGTCTTCTGTTTCCTCACTGGCATACTTTAATAAGATGTCTGCAGTACTCATTATTTGTTACTTTTTAAGTACCACTGCAATGGATAAATAAATTTGTGTCTTCCGGGTAGATGATTAGACACCTCCAAATTACCAGTCAGTCTTCCTGCATAGGTGTATTTAGTATTTGGTCGTTGTAAGTTATTAAGTGCCTAAGACTTATTTCTGAACCATGAATTACGATTAACTCCATCTACAATGTTGTTTGGGGTGTAGTTTCAGGGATATTACCGTCATCTAGATAATTTTGTTGGTTCTTCTATAACTTATAAAATAATGTAAATAGGTGAAATCTAGAAAATCATTAAAGTTCTATATCCTACAATATAACTTGTTAAATAACGTAAACTGTAAGATTTTTCTGATGCTATGTACCGTATACTTTGTTTTTTAAGCGGCCCCCAATATCATACCTCTACTCACAATCATCCAATTTTCTTCACCCTCCATGTTTGTCCATCTTTTGGGTTTTCTGCGACCCTCCCCCTCTGGATCGAACGCAACAAGGGGGCGCTATTACCCTTATTGAGAACCAAGGCTCTAGGTCTCTATACTTACAATAATGATTTGAGTCAGACTATTTAGTAGTCTATGATGCTCGGTATCGAGGCGAATAGGGTTTACTGACAAAGTTAAACAACAGCAATAATTTTATGTTTTGTATTTTTAAATTTTTCAAACAGACTTACATTAGAAAATCACATAAAGTATTAAACAGACCTATTAAATATTCATGTGAGTCTATATTACATACAGGTAGGTACTTAGACTACGGACGGGATTATGACCCGGTACACATGAAATTACAGGGAAACATATTCAGACTTTTTTAATTAACTACCTACCAATGTTTTGTAACTGATTTCTATACATATGTTTGCGGAACAAACCCCAAATATGTCACCCGTGCAATCTCCCAACCGCATTTGTTATCAACTAAAATTTTGAGCGCTAAAGGCGCGAGATCGTGGCGCTTCAATAATGACCGTCGCCCGTGGGGTCGTTGAGCCAGGGGTAGTTGACCGGGCACCTCAGGCACGTCTGCAGGTTGATGGTCTCTCCGGGAACCTCCTTGGACGTGAGCTTGCACGAGTGTGGTACCCAACAAGCTTGAACTCCTTCGACTGAGCACTTTTCCCTCCACGGC
Organism: Pyrausta nigrata; assembly: GCA_949316185.1. NCBI lineage: Eukaryota > Metazoa > Arthropoda > Insecta > Lepidoptera > Crambidae > Pyrausta > Pyrausta nigrata. The sequence continues at coordinate 12,135,089 of OX438938.1, forward strand.
TCAAAGTTCTTGGCTTCCGAGACAGTTCGCGGGTTCTGGATCCATTGGATCACTTGAGTCATGGTAACGAAATAGACATCATTATGGCTAGATAAGATCTCGTCGATCCAGTACAAGAAAGCTTCTAAGAATTCGGGGTTATTCTTCAACCAAGCAGCATGGAAGTACAAACCGAGAGGTGCACGGTTCTGTTCGTAATGGCGGTCGAAGTTATGGTTAAGGAAATTGTAGAATTGATCACCAGTCAAAATGTTAGAACAAGAGTCTACCATGGCGCACCCAGGAAGGTATTCATCGTTGTTAGGATCTTCACGACGGTCGAGCTCGTTCATGACCATTTCCCACACAGCGTGGCTTCTGGTCGGGCAGCTTTGCAAGTTTCCGTGACAGCGGTGGGGCATTCTAAAGTACATGGTGTATGGCCATAGAGGTGGGTTTGACAACGGCGCTGTGATAGTGCTGTCGTAGAGGAAAGCCTGTTCTTCCATCATAGTGAATTGGTTGTTGCCACCCACGCGGAGGTAAGGAGCCCGAACGCCAACTACGCTGTTGTCAGTTACGTTGGAGAATTTCTCAATAATGACTCTCATACCGGCCATTTCCTTACCCCAGTCGTCTACTGTTGCGTTGCTCCAGAAGCGTTCATCGTCATTGTGCCTGTTAAATAAAAAAAACATTGTATTTTTACAAAAGCTATCATTATAATGTGGAAATAAATTCGTTTTATTTATAAAAAAGGCTTACGTGATAGAGTGAACCGCGATTTCATGTCCCTTACGATGAGTTTCTTGGACCGCTGAGTAGTTGGTGTACTTGTGCGAAACGAAGAATGTGGCCTTGATATCGCAACCGTTGGGGTTTTTGCGTTTTCCGTTGAAGATCTCTTTGTACAGTTCAATGTTGTTGTTGTTGATGGCGTCGTCGAAAGTGATGGTGATCATTTGCGGGACGTCTCTGGCGGGAAGGTCGCCGGGGATCACGGTGCCGTCCTCCGAGCAGAAGCAGTCAGGCAGCACGCACTGCGATGGGTCACAAGGCGGCGCCCTGTTGGGGTCGTTGTCGATATCTATAACAAAATTACTTTTGTTAGTGTTACATTTGATAAACTGAATTAAACGGTATTGTAAAAATTAAAAATCATAAGGTATTGTAAATACCTAATCAAATTGACAAATGAGAATATTATGTATATTTTGATATAATGGGTGCCAGTACGGTAGTAGTCGAGTTTCAAGACGTGTACGTTGGGCGGGGCGAGAGTCGGAACCAGTATGGGTACTTTCGCCCGGTCAAACCGTTTGGCACAGCTGACACTCACTGATTTCACTTTTGATTCGGTACGATGCTGTAAAAGTTGATATATTTGCAGTATGTATGTATGAACGTGTTCGAACATTGGTGGGACCGGCGCGTTGCAAGACTAAGCAAGTTGCGTAATGTGAAAGACAAGTCGATAGTCGATACCTACAGTGAATTGAGGACTTGTAAGAATTTATCTAACGCGAGTTATTTGCTCCAAATGACATTTAACACATTTGGCTAGTATAGAACATTGTATATTTTATGATATAGGAATAAAATATTCAGTAAACAGTGTGGAATAAAAACGGCAATACTGGTACATGTTACTACATTAGTATGTTCTTTTATTCTTCCAAAGCAATTTTAATGAAATAAGAAGCCATGGCATATTCTAGAGTCTTCTATCGTAGTGAATGCATAAGTTTTCATAGCATTAATATTCTCATCATGTAGTACTCAATTACGATTCAACTAAGGCTTCACTTTAGTTTCAAGTCATAGTGCGGCAAAGAAAAGCGTATTGTGTCGACTCGAAGACGTGTTGTTGAACGCAATGGTAACAGAATTCCTATTAGTGTTCATACACACGTGCGGGCTGACCAGCGGGACTCATCAGTTTTACCGCTACATTTAAAGCAAAAAAATATTTTTGATTAATTTGATTTGTAAAACCATCAGTAGGCACTCGTATCAGAGAGTGAGCAAGGTTTAGTAATCTGCCATATGCCACTCCTAGATTTGAACATTATTCATGACCAAAATCTCGAGGTCTCTCTGCTTGTTAGGTCGCAGGATGGTTACGTCACCTGAGCCTGTTTATATTCAATTAAATGTAAATAAAATACGCACCCCATTTGCTTGGTGGGTTGCGACATAACATTGAGATGTTTTTTTAGGCCAAGTGATTGGCATTTCAGCAGGTCGTTCGTCACGCCTCACGAGCGAGATATTCGTGAAGTCCGTTCAAGTTCAATTATGTACCTAATTTTAACTTTTAGATTAGCGCTTAATAACTTTTTATACATTACTCATACAAAACGAGTATAAATGCAAATGACTCGATTTGTTCCTAATAAAAGAAGAAAATTCTTGTGACGAAGAAAGAAATCTATGAAGGACATTATTTACTAGTTATTTTTAGATCTAGTATCAATCTTAATGTTACTGTGTGTAAATTTTCTCCAGTAATAATCTGATAATTGATCGTCTGTATGTATGTATTTTCCATGAAAGAACACGGACATATTCTCAGACAGGTATTTATGTGTGCAATTACTATAAATACTCGGAGCACCATTTTGTTGACTTCCTGTATTTAATTGGTGATATGTATTACAGTCAGTATACTCATAGGTTCCTGACAAACGGGCTACTTTGTTTGTGTGAACCTTAATATCACTTACCACATGAGTTTTCGTCTGAGCCGTCAGCACAGTCCTTTTCTCCGTTACAGAACAGGCCGCGCTCTATGCAGGTGGAGTCGCCGCAAGCCAGGAAGCCATCTTGACAGAGAGGCTCCTCAGTGTACAGGAGAGGCTTCACTTTGCGCTCCTTGTTCTTGAGTTTGCAGTTCTTGACGGCATCCTTCCAGTCACAGGTCTGCTTCTCGATGTCGAAGTACAAACCGGCGGGGCAACGGATGGCTTGGATACCCTGCACAAGGAAAAAATAAAAGATATAGGCCCACTAAAATCTGATCTTCAAAACCAAATCCCCTTAAAAATCTTTTAAATATTTTAATGGAATGCAAAATAATGTGGGGTCGCATTATTTACTTTGATTTATGTACGTATGCGGGCTAAATTTAAAAGGGTATTATGTATTCTTTAAGTACAAAAGGCATTATATTATATGCTACAAACTGGATAAAACAGAAACGCAAGTTCTAAAAAAAGACGTGAATGGTTAAGTGACTGCAAGGACGCGGACAAAACTCAAGTGGGATTAGTGTTTTTCATTCGTAATATCAGATTTTTTTTCTACAGCAACAGAAACATAGATAAGAGGATAGTGCTTTTTGTAGTATAGAATATTTTCGAGTTGCACCCTAGCAATATCTCGTCAAACTTTATAACGTTTTATAAGGATAAACAATGACTGGTATGGCAGTGACATGGAACGATGAACAATGGCGATATGCCTACCTTATACGGTTGCGTTTGTCTATTCTTTCTATAGTTCATGGAAACTTTTATTCGTCAGATTCTAAGAATGCAAACATAAATAAAACGGAGTGAATAACAAGCAGTGAACTAGGAAACAAATGAACGCGAACTGTATCATGTAGTGATGTTAATAAGGTGATTGTATCATGCGGGTGCAGTGTGTTGTGTGTGCGATGTTTACCGAGGCGGTGCACTGGATGACGTCGCGACAGTTGTCGCCGTCGCCGGCCACCAACCGGAACCACTCTCCGGCGTCCTTGTCCTTGCACAGCTCTTGTTCCAGGCTGTCGTCTTTCTTCGGCGATTCGTCAGCTTGTCGCCGCCATCTGTGCCCCTCGGCAACCGCTGCACAAAAACACGAAACTTAAAATTAATACCTTACTTAAAATAAACTTAAATTAATTCAAATTATTTACACTTTGCGGTACAGCGGTATGGTGATGCTGGCATTAGAAAGGATAGTTATGACTCCGGAAATACATTCTGACCAAAGATTACACGTTTCTTAAAACTACATAATAAATATTCAACGAACGAGTATATTCGCATAAAATTTGACGTGAGACGCTTCCTGTTATTTATAGTTTTTTCTCATTACAACCAAAATGTCACTTGAAAATTATCTAAATGTCAAAGGTGGGGGTGAGCGCGCGTGACATTTGACTCGCATCGAAATGTCAGCTCTTGGGCAAGCGACAAGGACGACTCTTTCTAAGTTCTTCTGTCTATCTATACTAAATTGTACATTATGCATGGCATTTGATGCCTTTGTGTGCATGCGAGCTGTCGAAATGATTTTAATTCAAAAAGGTTATAGGAATAGTTGATTTCCTTGAATAGCAATTCAGGAAAATTTACGGTATGCCTATTAACAAATCAAATTACAGTTAAACTAGTTTTAAAATATGTATATTTACAATATCTAATCTATAGCCTTAGTTAGTCAATCGTCGGAAAGATGACAAAAAATAATGGCATGTATCGCGATTTTTGTGTAAGCGTTCTTAGGATAATCAAAATACAAAAGTATTGTTAAATAATTACTGCCTCATTAAAGTAGCTTAATTAACTAGTCCTTGCCTTATCTATCAAAGAGTAGCAAAGTCGATCGATATTATAGAAGGCGTAAGGACAGGTACAACGTTCTGTCTCACAATAGGAATGCTCCAAATTCACACTTATAGCCAATTAATTAACTGATTAAGAGTCGATTATACCAACGTCAGAATATAAGGAATATTCGTCGAATAGAATACAAAACGCCTACTTTGAAAACGTCGCCTATTTGTCAGCGATTATTTAAGGAAATGCCTTTTTAAAATCGGTCGTTTTATACTTATTCGTCGGATAAGTCTTTTCAGACGTTGGTAAAATCGACTCTAAGTAATATTTGCTAATAGATAATAAGAAATAGACCCCGGCCGTGTGTACTAGCACGTAACACGAGGAAACCAAGATGTTGCAACATTATCTAACCAATAAAGTGGTAGTGCGGCGCGTGCACTATGCACCGCGCCCGCGTAAACTCATGACATACATAGTCTAGCTCCACACGATACACATTCGCCTGCTCTTAACTAATCGTGCTACACTTTAACTCTTAACTATAAATCATAGTTGCAATCATAACACGACAGCAACAATTATTTATCACAGACGCAACAAATATATGAATTTAAATGCTAATTTTGAAATTAGAATCAAACATTGGTTGCACGGGTAATAAAATTCACTAATTTCAAAAGAGCGAACGCTTGCTGCAACATCAAGCTTAAATAACAAGAAAAACCTTCGAAGTGGGTTAGAAGCAGCAATCGGTCGCGCCCGATTAGCACACGCCGCGCTCACATGTCAACAATTGCATTGTTCTTGTATCCTCAACTTAAACTTGCAACACATTCCGCACATTACTATCAATTACAGGGTTATCTGTAACTTCAATGAAACGTATGATGTTATCTGAAGACAATAATTAATAAATGTATAAATATACAATAAACAATTAAGTGACATACTTAAATCTATCGGTGTTTGTAGTCAGAGCTATGGAACACATAATAGAATTCTAAATACACATTAAAAATGGAAGCTTAAGGCCCAAACGATCCTATTGCGTCGTGATTGCGCAGATTTCGCAAATGAAAATACGTTTCTGGTATGTAATTTCATGGACAAAAAACACAAAAAAAAATGTGCTCCCATAGTTTTCGTCTTTGTGTAATACGGAACAGAATAAAAGATGGCTCCGAAATTTAAGCACTAGGAAACATGTAAAACAATATTAATTAAGCATGTAAAAAGGGAAAACATAGACCAAACTTTAGGAAGATTTTCTATCGAACCAAATCCCTTTTGTCGTGTTTCGAGATCCATAATTATCTTAACGACGTGATGTTTTGAAGTTTCTGGTAATAATATAGATTAGGAACTCTCACGATCGAATTTCTATCATAAAAATTAACTTTTTAACGCGCTTCTTCCTGACTGAGCTTCTCATACATTTTGTAAGGCATCAGGCACATTTTATCTTAAGTTACGAATAATTTGTTTCTTATATACGTTGTTGTCACAGTTACATAGTATCCAATTAAACACATTTTATATAAACGAATTAATAACTTTAGTATGTGTCTTTAACCTTAAAAAAAGTTAAAAAGCGGTAAGTTATTGACCTAAAATGTTGCTAAAGTTAAGCATTAATACTTCTAACAACAACATTTTAATACCGCGTTACATTTTGTTATAAAGTAAACGTGATAGTCCTATCACCATCCGGAATCGTAAACAAGAACAGGTTCTCTTTGACCCGGATCTACCACGTGTGACTAGGATATTATGTTACGTTTGATCTCACATTTTAACCTTTCAACTTAAGTGAATGTAAATAATGCGGCCATTTATTATCTGAATGTTCGACATTGGATGCTACGAGCGGTTCGTAGCGTCCCTCGTAGTCGTAGCAAGAGCGCGTTGATGTCTTTTCTTCTAAAATTCAATTGACATGCAATTTCGTAACTACTGATAATATATTACAGCGAACTTACGTAAGATGTAAAATCTATTAAGTATGCGACATGTAAGCCGGTTAATTATACAATGATCGAGGCGACAGCACAAAGGGAACGAGCGCGTTCGCACGCCGCGCGCGGGCTTTTTGCAGATCGCGCCGAGTGCCGTGTGCGCATGAACGAGATCGTGTTCGCACAGCCTATCGAAGCTTTTTATCATGTTCATTGAACACATGCACTAACATATTATTTGATTATGTAAATTCAAGTAATTGTGTATGATAATCTTGTAAGTGGTATTACATTTTGTCTACAAGTTAAATTAATATGACTTCACTTTAATCACGATCAACCTATCCGGGTCTACGTTACGGCTGCTTTAGTTACATTTATACTTGACTACCTTTTAATCATCACGTGCACGACAAGAGAAAACATACGCGTTCTAATATAACCTGTAGCGGTTGATGTTTGATGTGTTTTAGATGGCATTTATCGACATTGAAAGTGAGTTTTCACGATCATCAGGTGATATCTCGAATGCAAATGATGGGTAAGGCGTGGCAGGGCATAGGTATGCGCGGCGTCGCGGGCGTCGACCGCGGCCGCGGCACCACCGCGCCGCCCGGCCCCGCGCATTCCGCCTGCAGGCGACCTTATGAATATTAATTTTAGCGTCACCTCTCGACTTTCCTTCTTTAGCAGCACTCCCTTCAACAACTAGCTGTAGTCAATAACGGAAAACTTCCGCATGCGGAAATCAAAACTTGATTCCTCGTAATCGCATTCCACCTATATACGTATAGATAAGCTGACATGCTACGAACTTTCAAGGGTAAAATATATACATTCAAAAAAATAAAATCTCATAGAAATAAAATCAGTCTTGTCAAACATTCAAGAAATAATAACGAGTAGGTAGTGTTATCCAAGATTGCTGTGAACCGCAATAACTGCAATTGATACCAACAACGCTACACCTTACAAATATAATAAGCATACAGATCTGCAAGAGCTTACCCCATTTTGCGGTCACATTAATACTTTACAAAAGGTTAGATACCTATGCGAGTTTATGAAGCACGTTTTGGCCTTATCACATTTAATCTTTGACGACGCAAGCGTTTTTAGAGGCTTGTGCTTAGCATCTATTGATCCTGAGGTCAAATCAAAATGCAAAACTTATTTATACCTACTTTGAATTTATTAATAAGGAATTTATGTTTTAACCAGGGGAAACTTCAGATGCTATAGGCACATATACAGTTTTTGCTACATCATTATTACGTATTTAAGCGTTTTCTATTGACTTATTACAATATTCTAAATTTTTTTAGTAAATTATAGTAAACGAGTGGTTCCCCGCGACTTCGTCTGCCAAAGTTGGATTTTCCATCCCCCATTTCACCCCCTTAATGTTTTTATATCGCGACAAAATGTTGCCTATGTCCTTTCCAGGCTTTTGAACTGTTTCCGTACCAAATTTCATATCAATTGGTTCAGTGGTTTAAGAGTCAAGAAGTACCAGATAGACAGACACACTTTCGCATTTATAATATTAGTATAAATATAAATGAAAATATCGGTCAACTGTTATTTATTAACTACAGATGCCTCCATGCCCTTTTAATTACTTAATAATATGCTACCTACTCACATGTTTGTTGATTACAAACCTACAGCATTTATAAAAGACCCATTTAGCGATGGGGTAAACGAAAAAATCTCCACTTTAACTGTAGCTGCTATAAAATATCCTAATGTGTTATTTTTTTGCAAGATTTGTACACAGTTCTCTTAGCTAAATTACAAACATTTTAGCTAGAGGATACGAGGGTCAAACTGAAAGTTCTTAGAACTGGCCACTTATAAACAATATAATAAAAAAAATATTCTAAAATTTGAAAATAGAACTCTTTGCCAATATTACTGAGTATATATTTCATTCATTTGTCATTTGTTTTACGACTTGGCGGCAAATTGAAAATTGTCTGTGTCACGTCAAAATGAATTTAACACGAGAAAATTTTCGTGCAATGATTTTTTATGACTTTCGATGTCATTTAAGTCAACAAGAAAGTTATGATAGACTACGATTGGCCTTTCACGATGAAGCCCCATCTCGTGCGACTGTTTACAACTGGTTTAATGAGTTTAAACGTGGTCGCACTAATCTCACTGATGATGTACGTGAGGGACGGCCTTCTACGGCGACGACTGAAAATAACATCTGTGTTGTGCGGCGTATGATAGAGACTGACAAAAGAGTGACCTATCAGCAGATTCGGACAAGCTTAGGCATCGGTATGAGTCAAGTGCACAAAATCCTCCACGAACATTTAGCGGTCAGGAAGCTTTGCGCCCGGTGGATACCTCATAATTTGACTAAGGCTCAAAAACTCCATCGTGTGGATTGGTGCCGTAAAATGATTGAAAGATTTAACGGAGGTGACTCAAATGCTGTGTTCGACATACTAACAGGTGACGAAAGCTGGATTTACTGTTATGATCCTGAAACCAAAAGACAATCTGCTCAGTGGGTGTTTCCTTTCGAGGAGTTGCCAACTAAAGTGAAGAGAGATCGAAGTGCGGGAAAAAAAATGGTGGCCTCGTTCTTTGGAAGGATAGGTCATTTCGCAACAATTGTGTTAGAGGATCAAAAAACAGTTTCTGCAGAATGGTACACTACCAATTGTTTGCCACTTGTCTTGGAAAAAGTTCGAGAGAAACGACCTCGCAGTAGGATCCTCCTTCACCACGACAACGCCTCGTCGCACACCGCCAAGCGAACGATCGACTATTTGGCGACATCAAACGTTGAATTACTGGGTCACCCGCCGTATAGCCCCGACCTCGCGCCTTGTGATTTTTATTTATTTCCAAAAATTAAAGAAAAACTTAAAGGAAAGCGGTTTATGAATGCTGAAGAAGCGGTGGCTGCGTATCGCGATGCCATTGAAGAGACCCCTAAGGACGAGTGGGCAAAGTGCTTTTCCCAGTGGTTCCATCGCATGCAGCGGTGTATTGACGTCAATGGACAATATTTTGAAAAGATATAATAAAACTAATAACTGGCTAATGTAATCAGTTTTTGATTTTCTAAGAACTTTCAGTTTGACCCTCGTAGATACATATACCTGGATTATCTGATAAACAAACACGGCAAAACTATAGGCTTCCTTGTTGACGACGGAACCCTAAAAAGCTGGTTTCTTTGGTTCGTTAATGGACATTACTACAATAAAAATGTGAAAGGTACTTTGAAATACTGAAAGGAATAAATGCCAAAAAGAAAAATGAAAAGTTACTATTCTTGTAAATTGGACAAGAACTCAGGATGCAAGTGGGGTTTCGAATTACAGAATTTCTTTAGGATAAAATTAAAAATTCCAAGAATAGCTTAGACGATGTCGTATCCACCCATTAATTGTAAGCCTAGCTTACTGTATAGTTACGTACATCTATGTAATACATAAAATATTTCCGTTTCTTTTTTATTGTTAATTTTAAGTAAGTTAAGTACGACAAGGTATGCTTATTTTGTAATTGCCTAAGTAGTATTGGCTCATTAAAATCTTTTATGTTATCATAAAAGTGATTTGAATATTAGGGTCAAGGTTATGAAAGGTCGGCTTTGCGAAAATTTGAACACGGCCATTTCGTTTATCTACGATTAAGTAAGAGCTCGGTCACACGAGGACGATTCGTGGTTTTTGACGATTCGTCTTTTTTCACGATTCGTTATTTTTTTTGACGGCGACAATGCTTTTTGAACGCCCATGTTCACACGGATCACGAATCGTGAAAATGAAGATTCGTCTTAAATCTAGTATCGTGCTTTTAAAAATCACGAATCGTTAAAACACACGGATCGTGAATTTATTGTGACGGATCCGCTGATGCCACCAATGTGGATGTTTTGACGATCGTGAAAAAACACGATTCAGTATGCAATGTGAACGTCCATCCGTCATGATGACGTATCGTGTAATTTGACAAATCGTCAATGATGGATCCCGAGTGAATGAGCCCTAATTTGCTTAACGTAATAAGTCATCTCAGACATATAGAAAAAAAATATGAACATAATGTTGCCTACGTCGAAATAATTATATCATGAAATGAAATCAGATTATTTATGTACCACACAAACGTTTCAGCAACTAATCAACAATGTACCTACTGGGTGCTGTGACATTCTGTTTTATTCGTGCATTAGTTACCTACTTGAGTTCTAAAGTTAATAATTCGTGACACGCTGTTGTCGGCGTTATTTGTTAATACTTTGACCTACAGGCGGCGCAACTTTCCAATTTATCGAGGAAAATTAAACGAAAATAACTCTCTAGTTTTGCATTATTTTCTAAACACATTAAGTATTAATTAAATCAATATTTTACCGCTAAAGTTCATTCATTCATAATTAAGTGCTGCGCTCCTGTCGGTGGAGCAATTTCTATGTTTTCGGGACTCTACCAGCACCTTCAACTCCCTATACGTCATGACATCAACTTTTTCTTTCAACTGCTGTGTGTATGTTCTTCTTGGTCTTCCACATCCTCTTTTTCCCTCTACTTTTCCGTCAGTATTGTTTTTATAAGTGTGTCATGACGTATAAGGTATCCCACCATCTTCCTTCGCTTGTTGAATTTATAATTCACAGCACATATTCAGAATTTGTTCTTGCAAAATATAATAGTAGCATAAAGGACATTTTCTCCTTTGGAAACAATGCTATCCGATACGTTTTATAAATATTGTACTACTGGTTACTGGTAACTTTCTCAATGAATACGGAATGCGGTGTACAAATTTTCTTTGTGGTTACGCAAAACTGGTACTATTCAGTTGACAAGTAAACTGAGTAATCATTTCAATGTGTAAAAAAACAATGAAACTATGGGTATATTACGGTCTTTTTTGTAGCTTTCCATTTTTGAAATTATCAAATGTAAAAAGTGCAACATTCGTTAAGTTACAAAATAGTTACCTAAAATACCAATCTACTTATGACAAATTTCTACTTTACTTATGTTTATTAGTGGGTACCAAAACTGATGCGTACTTGCGTTCGCATAACTATTAAGTAAATATGAGTTTACATAGTTACGAAATGGCGTGTAATGCATTATTATGTGCAATCTCGTTACTGTAACAAAGTTCCGAACTAACAAACTAGATTGAGGACTAATTACTTCCATTACCGATTACTCCTATTATTACTGGTATTATTTACTTGCATGTAATTTGGTTTTAATAGCGTTTAAAATTCCACAGTTACACAAATTAATAATGAAAATGATGAAATATCTAGTTAACAGTGACTATTTTATTAACATCCAAGGTTAATTAATCAGCTTGGCAGAAGTTTGTATACGAGTAATAAGTACATGCCTACCTAGGTAGTACGAGTATGTAGGTAGGTATGATAGCGAAATTAGAACACTTTATGAACGATGCAGCAGAATAAATTATCCTGTTCCTGGTGATAGTTAATGACAGTGCTGTTATATTGTCTCATGTACCTAATAATTAATGGATTGACAAATGTTTTTCTTTGAAATTATTTTGTATGATAAATGAATTTATCGAAGATAGGGCATATCACTATTTTAAATCACCTTGCAGTTCTCGTGTTAGACAATTGTCATTTATCTAACTCATGGTAAACAGAAGTAATTAATATTATAGCATTTATTATTAGTACCTAACAGAAACAAAGTTAAAACGGTTTAAGTAATATTATTTTTGGGTATTTTAACCCCTGACATTAGGATACAATATCTACTTATGCGATCTTCTATTTAAGATTTTTCATCATATTATAAAACCTATCTATTATGATTGAACCGCGTTGTTTTGTGTTAAACGTATAGCCTACATAAGGCCCACATAAACCAGCGTGGACTTAAGAAAACATGAAAAGAATGACCTAAAACTCTTTTAGAAAATTCAACCTTCAGAGCGTGGAATTTAAAATTTTTCATTTCAACTCACTCGATTAAGTAGGTTTCGTTTGTCGACATCCCTAAGTTTACAGTTTCTTTTTGCTGTGTTTGTAGTTTGAATCTAATTGAATAACATTGGTAATGTGGGACAACAGGTTATCAAGTTATTTTTAGGGCAAAATGCCGGGCCGAGTCTTGCGTCTGCAGCTCGGTGTGCACGGAGGCCGTGACGTCAGCCGGCGCGCTGCAACGCAGAGACGAATGTGAAAGTTCTCTTAAGACACTATGCGTAGTCACATCAACTGCTGCTAAGCAATATTTGTTTTGAGACTATTTGAATTAAACTTTTTTCGTACCTAAAGTTCGTTTCAGGATAATAATCTGACAGCAACAGTATCTAAATAGCAATCCAATGAAACCTGCTAAACAACTTCGGTTCGAATATAATATCTACGAATCAAGTGTAGGTATGTTATGAAATCTTTCTACGCCAGACATTAACGCAATTTCAATTTCACTACTATTGAAAATCGTGCCTATAACAAATGTGCTATGCCGTGTTGCAGAACTTGTATAGTTACAGTACCACAGATTTTATACGTGTTATTTTATAACGTCGATTCATTTTTTCTATTGGATTAGTCAGTCAAGAACTGTTAGATATTTACACTTCACAGGCACATATGTTCGAGGCACGATTCCTCCCCACTGTAGCGTCTGGTGGTATCCTTGAGACGTTCAAGCCGCGACACGCAGATATCCTTAGGCCGTTCGACGCAAGGCGATCGTGCTTGACTGCATTCATTTGTAAACTTTGCGGAGACACGGTCTATCTCGCGACTGTCGAGCTTCGGGCAACTTCACTGTTCACTTTGAGCTACACTCGGCATTGACGCAATCACTAAATATTTGCAGATGTACTTTTGACGTCGTGCCGCCCGTGACGTCGCGAGATGGACGGTCCCTGAAGGCGTAAATAAAGCTTAGGACTCACCGCAGGCGAACAAGAGACACGCGGCCAAAGTAGCGACACGGGCGTAGCGCGCCATGACGGGATCACAACAGGTCGTTGCGCGGCCGTCGTGCGGTTAAATAGTGGCCTCAATATGCGCCCCGCCCGCCCCGCTCGCCCACAGCGCTTACACCTCTGCCGACACCCTTCGCACTCATCAGCTGTGAATCACCTGCATCACCGGGAGCGCGGGCTGACTGCGCGGAAGCACGGCCGCGAGCCGGCAGTTGCGTCTCCCCACGCAACATCTCACTTGGACCCCATCGATGACAGAGATCGGTCAAAGCTTTTAGCTTACACCACGAGGCTTGATCATACAGATAAAACACGAATGCAGGACAATCTTTGAAATCAAAGTCCTTATGTATCTCGTCTCGACACTCGTGTTTACAATAAAACTGTAAATCTAAGTAGAAAAGTTGGGTTCTCTACGGGTTCTTTGTTTTAATTTAACTAGATGAGAGATATGAGAGTAGCTTAAGGCAAATAATGGTAGACAAACTATAAATAAAATATTTTAAATCTACAACATATTTCAAACAATACCTCCAGTAGCACTAAGTTAATAAATATTTATCTTTTCACAAAGCCTAACTGTATTATTGCGTCGTTACAGTTTTTTCTCATAAAAATCGGTTTTTGGCAAGTTCATAAATGAAAATTTAAACAAAACAAAGATAATTTGCCATAGTTTTCGTCTTTCTAAACTGACAGACAGAATAAAAGAAAAGGCTCCTAAATTTTAGCGCCAGCCAACAATTTAAACAATGTTTAACATACAAAAAGGGCAAAGTAAGATCGAGCCTCACAAGAATTTTGTATCAATCAAATTCCTCTATTGGCGTTTTGAGATGCATAATTAATTATCTTAACAATGTCCTAAAGTTTCTAGTCTTTTACCAAAAAGTTGAACTTGAAACTTTCACGATCGAATTCTTATCATAAAAAATAACTTTTACAACACTCTCCTTCCTGACTTAGCTTCTCATATATATTTTTTTATTTTACAGGCTTAAAATGATTAGAGTAAGAGGTAAAAATTATTAAATCTAGACTATAAAACTAAACATGCGTACACAGTATACAACAGATTGAGTGAAAAAGATACAAAAATAAATACAATGAAGACTAACTTATTCAAATCAACTAATTTTACAAATTAACATTGAAATCCTAAAAGAGAAAAAAACAGACTTATTGATAAATAAAATAAAACAAACAACAAACCAAATAGCAATAATTGTTAATGGGTTATGTGCTTGACTGACCAACCAAATTCAGAACTGCTTTTTTGAATTGACTTTGTGTCAAGTGGAAAATATCTATGTCCCTATCCTTATTACCTATAGCCTGTAGTTTGCAAGGCATCGAGTATATTTCGCCTTAAGGCCACTGAATAATTTTGCATTCCCACGGGGTTGACTGGTGGAGAATGCGTTAGTAATAATTTATTGATTTCAGGCAGCAAAGATCCAAATAGGGTTAGTAGTATTACAAAATGGCATACAAATGATGTTAGTACCCACTTAATCACTAATTTTGTGCACGTTTTTTGCTCATGTGCCACATAAAGGGACAAACATGTTATCAACCAGCAAAGACTTTCAGGATATCGTTGGAGCTGCTGCGCACTCTGAACATCAGGGACGCCTGTTTTTTCCTAATGATGGCCGCGAAATTGTTCGTATGCGTTTCTGTGAATATCAGAGACGCGCTGCAAAAGCGAGGCAGCCCCAGCAGTATCCTAAATGCATTGTCAAACTGGACTTGCAGGACTTCTGAGTATATCTGACCCACAGACTGCCAGTGCACGAAGAGTGCAGTGTGCTTTAAACAGCGTAATTTTGACTGCTCTAAGTACTCTTAGCAAATCTCCGAGCCAGCGTATTTGCTCTTATCGACAACGTTCTGCTCTCAGTTTAAGGCATAAAGTCCGCTAATTTAACTTTTTTCTTTAGCATTGCTTTTAGTATAATAAAGTTTACAAAAGTAATTAAATAAATCTATTTGTTACCTGACTTTTATATAAATTTATTCAATTTGAATATTCCTTAAATTAATTTTAAATTTATCCAGTGCCTAATTTGGCAAATACATGTTTACAAACAATTAAAAACAATGGCGTTAGGGCTTCTAATTTTATTCTGAAACCACAGCAGCACATGAAAATTAAAAAAAACCGACCAAGTGCAAGTACGACTCGCACACGAAGGGGAACCCTTCTTACCATTATCTACTTCATTGTAGTCACTATAAAGAATTTATTCTATGAAATGCACTATCATCATCATTAATTTTTCAAGCAGTTAAGCTTTTAAGGGGGGGAGGGAAGCCTAAAAACCATCTTCGTCCTTAGTATCAGTTAATAGTTTTTTACTACTTACTCACTTACTTACTAGAACACTACTGGATCTTTTGTAGGAAGGTCAAGAATTACACATTTCATGATTTTTGAAAATTTTACCTCTAAGGGAGAAAAGAGGTGGCAAATTTTATATCGGAAATTCGACAATTGCGTGTACGAAATAAGTAATTATAGGTAATTAGTACTCAATTTATATATGAGTAAAGTAGTAGTTCCTTCTTCTAGCAATACTTTCTAAGTATTGAAATTTTCCTAAAACGCTGTTCGAGGGGGTCGATTTTTACTACCAGGGAACATACATACATCTACTTAGTTCCGAGGTATTTTAGATCGACTATACCGTACCTTCAATTCGATGTAGCTTCCACGTTTTCCCTCGAAAGTGTACTCATTTTATTTATTTGTAAAAGTACACAAAGAGAATGCTGTCTTAACATGCTAATACTTAGATTTCTAAATTCAAAACTAAACGGCAGTCTAATAACAGTGTACATAACGTGCTTACATTTTCGAAGCGTAGTGCAGTACTCAAAAAATTTAAAGCATATCTGAGACAAAGTACTGCCTTTTTAGATAAAAAAACATAGGTAGGTAATATTATAAGAACGCGTTTGAGACTTAGTTGGTCTGATTGACCAAAATTGTTTTCGTGTTTGGGAAAATAATAGACTTTATTAAGATATTGCTTTTTTATTTAATAAATTATAGCCAAGACAGTTTCAACCTTTAGATTATTGAGCTAAAACATGTACAAAATTATTTAGTAGTCACAAATCACAGGAAGATATTTATCACTATAGTGAAAAATAAAATCATCTTTCTACTTATTAGACCTAAATCATGCTATAGATATAAGTAATATCACCACCGAAAATCTACATTATTACATAAATACAGTTGAAATAAGTTAAATTTCTTTGTTTGGTAATTCTTCTAATACAAAAGTACCTACACATCGTGATAAGTACCTAATTAAGCTAAAATTAAATATACTAGGCGACTTATGAAAGCATAGTTCCTCAAATGTTATGAGCCTACCCTAAACTAATCATTCAAAGTGTACAACCCTTCTAAGTAATTATTAATTAGACACATAATATCAATACACGCCACCTATTCCTGGACTAAGCGACATTGATGCTAATAACTCTAAACACTAATAATAATTATCACAATATAGCTACTTGTAATGAGATTTAAAAGGGTGCTTCCACTGAATGCCGAAGCTTAGTCGAGTCTCCTGTGCGTGCCTCGGTCAATGGATCAAGAGCATTCGTTTGCACATTTTGTCTGTCAGCATTCAGGAACACATCACACGTAGCGTGTAACGATGAAGCAACACTTTTGTAGAGTTATAGGTACGTACATGTATCTTAGTTGTAGCCTGAGTGTAGCTATCCAGTGCTCACTCAGTTTGTCTTAATACCTACGTGTAGTTCGTTTTTTCCACTATAAAATAAATGCAAATATTTTACCTTTATTATAACGCAAATATAAATAAGTGTATGTATAAATTTATAAGTATAAATTACTTATATTATATTATAAGTAATTTATTTATATATTATATTATACCAAAAAAATATATATTTGAAAATAGCGTACCATATTCTGATTTTGGGTCGAAAACTTAGTATTTTCGAAGCCAATACAATCGAAAAAGCATAAAAAGACATTAAGTAAGTAATTACTTGCAATCGCGATTTGTTGTAAAACATTTTCCAACTATCGACCCGTCACATGACACCATAGACCTACTCGCCCATTACTTAAATTACATACTAGATATGCAACCTGTGCAAGTACGCCAATGCAAATAGGTACATAAAATTGTAAAGATTACTATTGCATTGTACGAAGGAAGAGTCTGGATGTACAATAGAAATGCAGTATTATGGAATAGAAGATGACCTTATGAATCTAGCAAGAAGAATATCGTCACAGGCTTCAACCTATAGCAAGCAGGAATCTTATGCAACAATCATTAGCTAACTCTCACTTTCTCATTATTATCCGCAAGTTAATTCAAGGCAGTATGAATTAATAATTGCCCTGATAGACTCGTTTGCCATTTTTTCGAAATCAATTAATCTATTCCATTGTCCAATTTTTTGGTTTTAAGCTTTTAAAAGCACTTGAAGTAACCTATTTTTATGTAAGAAAAAAATTTATACTAAATCAAGATTCACATCTTATGTTAACATGAGATGGCCTGACTATGCCCCTTCTACTAGAACTGCATGCAAGTTTAAACATAGCACGTTAAATGTTATACATCAATATAAAATCACCTATGATAAACCTATATTATACGCTACGCTAAATTTTATATACTTTTAAAATATATATATAAATAATAGTGGTGTTTTTTATCTAATTACCTACTCGAGCTTACTTGATAAATTAAGGCATAACAACAAATATCGAGTTCCAAATTTTTCGATAAGCGTAATTGTTTCATAGAAAAGTTACATTTTATTTATTTTGATACGTACCATTTGTTTTGACACAGAAACAGGTAGTTTTAACACAGACTGAAGATGTAATGTACATAGTCATCGTAGAATCTTACGTGTGACTCGGTCATGGTCAACGGCCGCAAACAAAAGGTTAATCGTAGAACAAAAAAAGAAAAAAGCCGTTTTCATCCCCGTTAACGTAAAAAAATTGCCTATGAATTTAAGGGTTCAAATGACCGAAAATCTTATCAATAGGTATCTAAGTACTACAGCTTTACAAATGACATGACATTTTACGTTGACTCGGTTTTAAGACACAAAAAAAAATATTATTTTAAGCTCATAGCAGTCACTATGTAACTTCCTGATTACGGCTATTTGTAGTTTATTCACCCCCTAACGGCTAGCTTAGGTATTTTATTCGGAGTCTGAAACATTATTTCATTTCAATGTGCAGATGTTTTCCTGAACGTCCAACTCTTATCTAAATGTTGTGTTTCCCTTTATAAAGGTGTACACCTACTGTTATTAAGCAACAGCAGGTACAGAGCAGCGGTTGGCAAATTGTTGTCCATGGAATCCTGGGGTTCC
Organism: Pyrausta nigrata; assembly: GCA_949316185.1. NCBI lineage: Eukaryota > Metazoa > Arthropoda > Insecta > Lepidoptera > Crambidae > Pyrausta > Pyrausta nigrata. The sequence continues at coordinate 12,153,939 of OX438938.1, forward strand.
GTGGAAGGATCACAGAGGTTCCTTCCGAGAGTTAAATCAAAGGTAGTTGTGGTAGGTAGTTGTTCTTAAAATAGTCATAACCATGAAAATATTCAAATTACAAAGTACAATTACTTTTGATATCAAAATAGAGATCTGTCAATAAAAGTATATATGACCAATTTAAGGTTCCGTGGCCAAAATTAGGAACCTCTGGCCTAGAGAGTTAGAATTCCGATACCCATACCAGCAGCAGACTTTATATTTACTTAAAACACAAGTCCACATTTACTATCTTTGATCTATGATGGGTTTTAATGAGGATCTGTTAAGTAGCGTCTAAGTTTCCGACTGCAGGAGTGGTCGGTCGGCGTCGGAGGCGTCGTGGCGCGGCGTAGGGCGGGCGGGGGCGGGCGCGCCGCCGTTGGCTAGGAGAGAGTCGGCGGCGCTCGCGTCTTGGGCGGGATCGTCCACCTGAAATACTTGTTCGTTTTTTAACTGACATTTTTAGATATATATGCATTCGCGAATCAAAAAACTTATTATTATGACTAACGTAACGGTTGGGAGCACTAATAAACTTTTTAATAACCCTCTTATTTGCGTTAGGAAAAGGCCGGGCGATAACTCCCACGACAATTTTCATTACACTCTAACAACTGTGTCTTAAATTTTAGGGTTAACTTAATTTAACCTATTGCATGATAACACTACAAAACTCAGGATATAATATGCGAACGAGCTAAGATTAAGAGGCTACACATCCTACCATAAATACATATATTTACGTTACGTAACGAAACCACGTAAAATTAATATACCTTTGATATTGCCACAGGCCAAAGGCCGATAATGTTAACAAAACATTAGGTTAAGTAATGGATCAAATTAACTACATAGTAGGTATGTACTACATTCCGCAAATTAGCGAACCTCCATTTAACGCGTCGACTATTTGATACTGCCTTTTGATAACGTAAATTACTTAGCGACATTATCACGACCTAAAATTAATTTAACTAACAAAATAAATATTTTTATATTAACCTTATATCTGGGCCCGTAGACAAGATGCAATATATTCTGAAGTAAAGTTAGGTATCGCTAACAAAATGTACGAAACTGACATAAGCCATAGAAACATCACGGGACTTTTGCATACATATTTTGACATCTTGCTGGCGATAGCGAAGTTCGCTGTAGAAAGATTGCATCTGGTCTAAGGCCCTAGATAGATATATTTTGTTTACGTATCCTTATAAACGCTGAAATTTTAGTGGTTGTTTTCCAGCAGCAGAACGATTTACCTTTAGTAGTACTATCGAATCATGCGAGATATTTTTTTAAACTAAAAATATTTTTGTTCTCAAAGTAATCAAAAAAATTATCATCAACTCGAAAACGTGAGAAAGATAATTTATTTTACGAGAAATGACGTATTTGGGTACTGCTTGCCGCACGAAACCAATGTTTAAAGGAAAAGAAGCTCTACGCACTAAGCAATACAGCATAAACTGCACTAATTTTACTGCGGGAAAACAACCATTAAAATTGCACCGTGTATATCAAACATCTAGTAGGTAGGTACAAAGACCTACACTTAGTTCATATTCAGTTAGTTAGTAAGAATGACGTACCTAATATTCGACCCAAATTCATCATTTTTTAACTACCGGTTTTAAATTGACGGTTTATTTGACACCATTAGGTACTATACAAAACATGTAGGTCAAATAATATTACAACGATTATTAAAAAATTAAACATGTGTTGGTTAGCCCGATTACCATATCCATAAATGTGTCATGAGGTGTTATATAAGCTTACAATCAAGAATTATGTATAATCTAACCTTAACAAATCATAACAAAAGATTTTTCTTTTGTTTGAATTTGAAATAGCTAGTGGGCAAATCGGAGCGACGCGACGCAACAATAACTTACTTAACCTTTATAAATTAACTTGTTTGACATTTGCTGACATTGGTTAATGGTGGACAATAAAACTAAGCATTGAAAGGGTGATGTTGATGTTGTTCATTCGTTGGTAGTGAACGCAATCCGCGCGGCCTGACCGTGCAGGGCGACTCGGGAGGTCGGCCTGTCCGGGTAGACTGTGCGGAGTGAGCTACTTTGCTGAACTCCTGCCACTTCACGATTTCCTGCCTCTTCACGATTTCCGGCCTCTTAACCATCTCCTGCCTCTTCAAGACTTTTCATTGTCACTCGGCTTCCATCCTCTTCACGGGTTTGATTAGGATGCTTAAGACTACCCTAGTAACCGAAACAATTTCCAAGTCGCATTTCGTCTATCGTACAATTCGGTATGAAAAGTAAAAAACTTCGGAAGATGGGTTGTTTTTCGAGAGTATCTATGTATGTATGTATAATTGTTTGGTACGCCCCATAGCCCAAACGGCTGGACAGTTTTTGACATAATGAGGTGTCGTTGAATTCGTCAGAGTTGTAGTAGTGACATAGGCTATATACATTTTAAAAATGGCACCCGCAAATTGAAACCAATATTTTGAAAGGGTTTGATTTTTTCCTTATCATAGCAATATGGGTTTTAAATGAAAGCCAGTGAAAAAGACCATTTCAAAAATATAATAATTTTTGTAGTATGATGTTTTGTTTTTTCTATATTTTTTTTTTCTCATGTCAGTAGGTATTACACATTAGAAAGAGTACTATTCGAATTGCTTGCATTATGCAGAAACGATTGCGAATTGTTGCCTCGATGTCATTAGCGCTACTTATGAGGGTCACAAAAATCATGAATCATTAGATATTAATATTGAGTAATAAATGGGGAAAACAATAATAATATTGTTTAAATTTCAACAGACAAAACATTAAATTAATGACTTTTAATGTTATGTCTGTTGAAATTGCTTTTTTCGTGATGTAGATACTTTGTATTGTATGATATAAGAAAAATACATAAATTGTTTAGAGAAAACAAATTAGCTACCTAATAGTACTTTAGTTTTAATTTGGGCCTTTGAAACATGCTTCATAAGCACATTTACTAGAGAAAGCTATTTCCTAACAAAATATTTTAAAGTTCATTACTTATTACTCGTATTCATTTGATTAGTTATTCTGTAAATACTATGACACAACTACCTATTATATTATAACATCATTTAGTTTAGTGACGTGCATGTACTTAATAATGAAAACGTTGCGAAAACTTTCAAAATTGTACCGGAAATCTGCTAAACTTTTGTTACCATTTGTCCTAATTTTGGAGAAAAACTTATTAATTCACATTTCTTGCGATTCCACACAGAAACCTACTAATAAATAAACGCACCTACGCTTTCGAGTGTTCTTAATACTCACATAAGTACTCAAGAGAAATTGAAACTTATTTACTCGAAAACATATTTTAATAAGTAGTATTTCATTAAGCCTCTACTCACTGGCACTTTTTCCGTATGCACTACGGGAGAGTCGCGCTTCCCTTGGAGGTAGTAGGTCATGAGCTGCCCCTTCCCTTTAACCGCGACCAGTCCGCGTTGCTCGAAGTAGTAGCCAAAACTTTCCAAGATGTGACATGTCTCTTCTGTGACCTACGGAAAAAATATACTGAGTATAATACCTGGCAACAACGCTATAAGAAAACGTACAAAATGTTCCGCCTTGCTTATGAAACACATACTAAGAAGGTATATCGATGAAATGCCATACTTGCCACAGACCAACTTACTATATATCAATAGGTATCGTCTATCTTAAAGCAAACACTTAGAAAGATACAAGGATATAAGGATGCTCCCATACGACCCGAGTTTACCAATTTTCAAACAGGCGGTAAACCTGAACCGACGGTTAATTTTACACATTTCTCTCACAAAATATGTCAAACAATAATATTATAATGGCTGTTAAAAATGAAACATGTGTTGGTGAACTTATCCCTAAGATGTCCCAACACTTCAGTATTGTAACCTAGCGTCAATATCTCAAACAGACAAGCAAGGTTAGTCGAATTCAATCATCCCATCCCATGCAAGGTTCCAGCTGAAAATCGGTGTCGTAGTGGCATATTTTTGCTGCCACGAATTATTGGGGGCTATTTATTAAATGCCAATAAAATTTAACTGTTTTCTTTTTTTGTTTCTACACAGAGTTAATTGAAGAACATTATAACATTTTATGGGCTGATTCTGATGCTCAAACATAACTTCTTTTTTATGTTACCAACATCAAAAGCTCACAAAAAAAAATAGTTTTCCATACAACAGACATCGGTGTCACGATTTTTATGTTGGTCTCATAGAGAATAATAATAATAATGTCCTCCTAGCCGAACCCCGACCACGGCGGCCCATCTCAACCCAACAGAGATTAGCCAACTGCACGGGACATATTATAGTGCACAAGTGTGTGCGCAATACACAGGTGCACTCTCTATTCCTTCACTCTTATAATTCGGTGAGACGGCAGTCCGACATGACCATAGAGAGATCAGGCGCAGGACCAACGGCTTAACGTGCTTTCTTAGGCACAGGGGTATATAACACCACCGACTTCCTGATTCCGGAGCTGTGTCTGAGTTATTTCGAGACAGAAGAACCCAAACACTCTCGGCCCGACCCAGGATTCGAACCCGGGACCTCGTGGATAGTACCCAGCGTGCTGACCACTAGACCAACGAGGCAGTCACTCATAGAGAATATTGCCATATAGACGACCTGCCGAGTGGCTTGCCCGGGTTTGATCCCCGGTCGGGACGGGAAATTCACATTTTCTACATTGTCTCGGGTCTGGGTGTTGTGATACTTACTTTGGGATCTGTACAATGTATATGTTGTTGTCCATTTATACATTTTATTTTTGTATTTAAGCACCATAATCGTTAGTCAAAGGTTGTTAATGTTTTCTTGAATTGAATAGCCCTGTATATGTCGACAGGTTAACTATGATTTTAACCTGTATACAGCCAGCCTTCCCCGTGCTCTCCATCCTGGAAGCAACGTTGACAGTGTTGCCCCATATGTCGTAGTGCGGTTTCCTGGCGCCAATGACGCCCGCCGTGATGGGCCCGTGGTTGACGCCGAGCCGCAATACGAAGTGGTTGAACGACTGCTCGTTGATGGCGGCTAGCACGCGCTGCAGCTCCAGCGCGAACTCCACCAGGCAGGCTAGGTGCGCCCACCGTACCAGCACTCCATCTGAGGGCTTTTACGAAAAATATTGAGAGGTACGGTCGGCCAAGAGAGTGGTCTACCACCCTAAGGCTTAGGGTTGAAAATCAATCGCGCGTCATAGAACAACAGGGCTAATTTTCCCATACAAACATAATTGCTGACAGCTACTAATAATAATACGTTATGTGCATCTCTTTCATTATAAAAAAAAGCGGCCAAGTGCGAGTCGGACTCGCGCGCGTAGGGTTCCGTACCATTAACCTAAAACATAAGACAGCATAGGCAAAAAAAGTATATATTATTATTTTATTTATAATTTCAAAAGTATTCATCACAGGATACCCAAAATAATTTTAAATAAAAGTTTCCACGCCTGTTTCTTTACGTGAGTGATTTGAAGTTTATAGGTCCAAGACTTTAGAAATTACAGGGAGGGGGGGGACACCGTGTCAACGACTTTGGCGGGCTATATCTCGCAAATGGTAAAGCTGATAAAAAAGTGTTGTATGAAAACCCTACCTTATTTTCATAGTCCTTTTTTAACGATACCCCACACAAGGGGGTGCACTCAAAAAATTAATTCACCCCCCCTTTACATGGGAAGGTTTAAAAAGGGGTAATTTTAATTTTTTGTATTTTTAAAATTTAGATCTATATGTGAAGTATCCTCGAACCAAGTTACATGCAAATCCCACTAATCCCACTATAATATTATAAATGCGAAAGTTTGTGAGTGTGTGAGTGTGTATGTTTGTTACTTCTTCACGCAAAAACTACTGAACGGATATGAATGAAATTTATCACAGAGATAGATTATAGTCTGGAATAACATATAGGCTACTTTTTATCCCGAAAAAAAACCACAGTTCCTGTAGGATACAGAAATAGTAGTTTACGCGGGCGAAGTCGCGGGCAACAGCTAGTCAGTCCATAAACCTAGAAGATATTCTGCTGTGACAGACTAGGACGGACGGACTGAACGATCTTATAAGGGTTCCTTGTCGGACTACGGAACCCTAAAAAGGTAGTAAGTCTATGAGTGAGTTCAACCTTATCGCTATTTTACTTGACTTGACTTGACACATGACATTTTGACAAAACTGGTAGACCACCTTTCTTGGTCGACCGTACTAAACGAACATCGTATCCATTGAAATTCGAGTAAGTACATACAGCTGGAAAAACCTTGGAAAGTCAACGGCACGTCAACTGTATACCTATACAGAACTACGAAAACAGCTTTTACTATGTTGAAAATAGAGACGGTCTTGAAGTCAACATGTGTAGTCTGATTTGCGGCCGTATGTACCATAAAATACTCGGGTGATGAACTGATGAACATCTAACCTATGCAAAAGTACACAATTCAAAGTTAATTTCGCATAACAACTGATTGGCTATTGTGCCTAGAAACATGATACTTTAATCTCGTCTTAAACGCAGATTAAGGACATAGGCTTCTCGCTTGGTCTACCTACCAGCGAAAATTTAAATGGGTTAAGCCTGCGATCGAGCCTTTTATAGTGTCGTTATTTGAAGAAAGCTGATGATAGACGAAAACTTAAACCACGTGTATGTACCTAGTCAGATCATAAGTTCTGTCACATGTGTAATATGAAATAATTTAGACATGTTTATTATTTATGTAACCACTTATGTAGCAAAATGAACTTAATAAAACATAGATTCATATGATAATAAAATTATACAAAATGACCCCCTCGATTTTGAATACAGGCCTTCAATCTGCGCGGCCAGTCGTCTATCGCAGCACGAACGAGGTCCATGTCAATATCGGCGGCTGCCTTAATCAAGGATGCCTTGAGTGACTCCAAATCAGAATGAGGCTTTAAGCAGGCCTTTTCCTCCAAGTGTTGCCATATCTTGTAATCTAACGGACTCAAATCTGAACTGGAGGAGGGCCAGTCTTCGTGCCGGATGAAGTCGATTTAACGCGCCGCCAGCCAGTCTTGCGTGCTTTTCGCTCTATGAGCTGGCGCAGAATCTTGTTGGAATACCCAGTGCCTGTTATTAAACATGGTATGAGAAACAGGTTCCACAAAGATTCTTGAGGACTGTATTTTGATACACAACTGCATTCGTTTTTACGCCTTTCTCACAAAAATGTACCTCAGTTAAGCCCCAATAAGAGACTCCCAACTAAACCATGAGCGATGATGGAAAATGACCTTGTTGGACATCGCTTCTTCACTACTGTGTGCGTACACCTTATCATTTTATTGTATCAGCGAGGGCGACCACTTCTTGACCTGTCATCTACACTAGAGTCTTCATTGTATCGTTTTATAGTACGATAAACGAATCTTTTGGTTATATTCAAAATGTTCAGTAAGTCGAAAATCTGAATTAGCGCGTAACCGCAACGATGCAACGCAATAACCGCGACACGGTCTTCTTTAAGTGTCCACTTCATATTTAAAAATGAGGAAAATTCTAAAAAGTACACGTTTTTATTTTTATAAAAAAATTGAAATTCGAATTCAATAAACTTTTTTGTGGCCAGTATTCTAAATTCAAAAGTTTTTATTGTGTGACAGAACTTATGACCTGACTATGTATATGTATAAATATACACTTTTTAGACAAAGGTGCAACCGAAATAGTCACATTTTTAATAAATGTCTGTAGGACAAACCGAGCTGCTCCGAGGTCAAACTGCCTATTTAAATTTCAAAGTCACATCTCAAAGAAACAAAATCTGCCATCCCAAATGTTCCTACAATGCAGAATATTCAACATCTGCATACATAATAAAGTAAGTTGAATGAAATGATGGTAAAAAGTACCAATCCCCTTCTCGTAGGTAATTATCAACAGTGATAAATTATCAACGCATCTATTATAATAAATCAATCTTAAGTTCTGTACAAGCATGTCGCTGATTTTACCGGGTAAAAAATCCATAAGCTCTATACACTCACAACATAAGGCAAAGTTACATTGCATAATAATAATTTATTTACAACGCTCATTATGTCCTCATTATATTAAAGACTTCTCTGAATCATACGATTTCACTGAAGTCCTTGACAACTTTGTTTATGGATTTTATGGAGTATTCGGTGAAACATTGTTTGTATAATACAGTGTGTCCCGCCAATAAAGTGCAATCCCGTAAAGAGATGAAGGTAGTCCTAAAATTATCGACAAAATAAATAAAAAATCTTTTTTGGCTTCTATTAATCAATTAATATTTTTATTTTTTAATGTGGCTGCTATAAAAAAGTGAAAAGAATTCAATTCCTTTCGAAATTGAGGGTCTATTATGAAGAGGCCAAAAATATGTTATGCCATATGAATGACAATGAAGATAAACTACCAAATAGCTAACAAAAAAGTAGCTATCAAGACTTAAACTTAGCTTTTTGAAATAAAAATGCATTTTTGGATGGTGTTTTTTTCAATTATCTCTAAACTTCACAAAATTATACCAATAATACAGAAAAAAAAATTACTTGTTATTCTTTATCGTATACCCTTTAATGGAAAAAAACTTCAACGATCTAACGTAAGAAACACTCTGTCTACGACCTTTTTAAAGTTCCGCATTGCGATTATTTTTGTGAGTTTGTTAAGAGCTGTTGTCATTTCATAATGAGGGATTTTCTGACAGCTCAAAATTTAAGTTTTATTTTAGGATGGCGCTTACATGTAGTGGAATTACTTACGTCAAAAATTAGCGAGTTTTAAAATGCAGTTAAAAATAAAATTAAATGGACAAAAACTTAATGATGATCACTAAATTGTTAAAAAAGTACCCGTCAGTACGCGTGAATCTAAAACATGCTAAACATAAACATGATTTACGCAAAAACAAGCTTTTTCCTAAATAAAAATCTACCTGACTTATGTTGTTCAATGCCATGTAGCAGATTTTTAAGTAATAATTTTTGACAATAGGAAAATTGCTCATTAAAAGTAAAACAAATGTATTTATTTTTCAATATTTTTGTCAATAGTTTTAGGTCTGGTTTAACCTCATTTCCAGATTTCACTTTATCGCGGGACACACTGTATTATTTACCTACCTACATAATTCTCACATTCCGTCAATATAGGAATGACGTTGCCTGCAGAACTTACGTGACCTTCTCGTACGTATGCGTCTGCTACCGCTAATCGACCTCCCATCCGAAACCAACGGTCAACAAAGAAGTGTATAAGTCACCCAAAGTCCGCTGTGCTGCGCTGAAAGCTTGACGCAAAGAGGAGCCCGACACACCGAGGGCTTCATCACAGAGAAACGAAAGAAGTCCACCAGCCCGAACCAATGCGGAACTGGGAACTGCACTGTATGGACCTAACATTCTGGCGTTTTGCGAGTCCGACGACGCAACTCTAAGTATTTTTCTCGCCTACACTACTACACCACAAAAGCAGAGCATGTCATAGAGTACGCGCAGAAGAAGACCAACCTTACCTTGCGGGTCGTCAAGTTGGAGTCTAGTCACGACCTTCAAGAAGAGTTTTGGCCGAAGGGTGTGTCAATAATAGACTATAGGCCCATGTCCAAAATGGATGGGTCATATGAACTACCAGGTGACGTATATAGGACGATATAAGAGCATAAAATAAATCGCTAAATTTTGATTTTCTCAAAAAAAAAACCTGCTTTGTGGCGCACCATTTTTTTACGGCACTGCGAGCTTTCTCATTATTTTTCATGGATCTATCCATAGTAAAAATGCCGTACAAAAATATATGACCTAAATGTACTTACTCTTCTCCTGCACTTTTGAATTCTCACCAGCACTCAGTTGGACAGCTTACAAATGACAGCATAGTGCTGAAACTTATGATTTTATGCTCATATCGTCCTATATACGTCACCTGGTGGTTCATAAATGACCCATCCATTTTGGACATGGGCCTGTAGTCTATAATATTCTGTATGTATCTTAGTCTGTAAGGTATTTGTTTCTTAGAATAGTTATTTACGGGATTGCTACCATGTAACTTTTTATTTTCGAGTTATAAACGTTATTCCGTGATCATGGCGATTGCAACAACGCCGAACTCGAATATAAAAATGTACATGGTAGAAATACCGTAAATGAGTGATTCTCCGGAGAGCATTCTCCGAGTCACCTTCGTGGCGATTTTTAGTGTAAGTTTTTTTGAAAATAGAAAAATACTACACAAAAGAAGGCTTAAAATTATATTGAATTCTGTTGGAATCAAACAAATCGGTTTGTTATTCATTCCGATATTTAATTTTGAAATTTTGTTACCCACCAAATTACCAACCAGAAATTATCAACCAGAGTTACGAAATGTATTTTTCACAGCGAAGTTATATTTTATTACTAAAAATATTTAAAATAAAACCTAAATAATTAAAAGAGTATTCTTTTAATTATTTAGGTTTTATTTAAAAAAATCTATAAATTTCGTAAAAGCAAGTATTTGCTTTTACGAAATTTATAGATTTTTTTAACTAAAGAGCATGAAAAGCGTTAATAATAAAATCTCTTAACCTTTTTTATAGTAAAATGTTCCGCTTTGACCATGAAGTAAGGTTTATTTTTGTTAGCTTATGTACAAAATGCTTTTTCACACATGCATATCAACAACATAATCTGACGCAAGATGTCCACTGATAAACATATGCCTACCCCAAAGACTTTCAACGTGACCGGTTACAAGTGGCCTGTATCCCGTGCGATTATGCGACCTTTGCAGGGTCGTCTGTCAATCTTGCTGGTGGACGCCCTACGCTACGTTCTTGACCAAATGAAATCTAATCAAGAATCTTTCTGCACTGTGCCCTGCCTATTGCCACTTGAGCTTAGTGGTCTACAGGGCCATGTTTCTTACTGTGACCTTAGTTCTTCTACGTATCCCTTCAATGAATTGAAGGGATACGTAGAAGAACTAAGGTCACATCCAGTGGAGAAACACCGAACATAGCTCGTTGTTTATCTTTAAACTTTTTTAAAACGCCCATAGTAAGAGACCATGTTTCGGATTGGTTGTAGACGTTTGCTTTCAAGCACTGAAGTATTTGGGTCAAAAAGCCCTCGCGAGGAGCTCTGCCAACAACACCAGGGGCAGATCTGAATACATTCCTGGACCTTATATCACTATATATGCAGGTACAAAAGGAAGCCAAGCTTTGTATATACAGAATATGCACCCACACAAAAACCAGATGAACCTCTCTCACACTAACAAAACTTAAGGAATCAGTCCTTTAACACATACCCCTTAGCATGCCCAACGACGACATGCACACAGAATACAACTTCCATAAGACGTATTTAGTAAACATTCCTACAAGAGGCCCAAATGATCTTCAAAGAAGGAAGCCACGTCTGGTATACAGATGGATCCCTGAAAGGATCTGATGTGGGTGGGTGTGGGGTATACGGAGAGAGGCCCAAGCTCAAGGTTAGCGTTAACTTGGGCACGGAGTCACTACACTTCTTACTACCTTTTGTAAACAAGAGGCTATTGAGTTGTGGAAGTCCGCACCAGGACAAGAACACTCTACAGCGCTCATACAAGAGTATAATAACAAAGTATCTAAAGAACTGCTGAAGCTCAAAAGATACAAAACATGTGCTGAGGCCCTATTCCTGTTAACGATTTCCGTATTTTCGAATCTAGTCATCACGCTCGTTCGCGTTGTCATTCTGTCGTGAGTGAAAGGGACGGCTATATTCGAAAGTACGGACATCGTCAACCGGAGTAAGGCCTTTGTGACCAGAATACTGACGGGTCACTGCAAACTCAACAAACACATGATAACCATGAAATTGACCGAGGACGCAATGTGCGGTTTCTGCCACTCAGCAGAAGAAACGCCTATGGACATATTTTGCTCGTGCGGATCGCTTATGAACAAAAGAAATATCCATTTAGGGCAGCATATAATGCACCCGGAAATGATAACAGAACTCACTCCTCGAAAAATCTGGCAATTCATGGATTCAACGGGTAAAAGTAGTGAGCTATAATCAAAAGGGCTGCCACAATAGACCAATCACTGGTCGAGCTGGCTTATACTTGGCCCAAAATTTTAAATAATAAATGCCCTCGCGTAGTTAATCGGACTCTATCCAGCCAAGGTGAATCTATCTAAAAAATCACTTGTTCCACGTAAACGTACTCTTGTCGTCTAAAACTGTAGATCACAGTTTCCGTGTGATGTATTGGTTATGCCAAATTCTTTTTAATCCACATGTGCATACATTTAATCAAGGGCAATCAAGTTATCAAGTTATTCGTATATGAACTCTATGAAGAACTTTCCTTACTGGCGTCGATAAATTGATTTATTTAGTTAGTAGAACATAAGGGTTCAATCAATTAAACATATCAACCGTATTTGACTAAAATAGATAAATACAAGAAAAACTCACGCTTATACCTACTCAAACTATCGTTTGTTGATAATTTTGGGAGAAAACGTTAACATGGTTATTTAACAACATTTACAGACCGATAGAAAAGTAAATTAAGACTGCATAAATAGACCCTTGTAACCTTACGTGGAGTGAAAGATAACCTTCGTGGTCAAATGTCCACGAAAACCATGCCACGAAAGTTACGAGAGTTTTACATTTTCAAATATTTACTAGTTGTTTCTTGACAAATATAAATACTAAAAAGCGGACGCAAAAATTGAAAAAAGGATTTTATACTGAATATTCAACTCTTACATCTAAATCATTCTATTCTCTTTAAAATTTAACCACAAAGGGTTTCTTTAAAAGTTTGCCAGAAAAAAGTTGATGAATCTGTGTGCCTATATTTTCTGTATCATAGCGATAAGAAAAGCATTTGTCCTCGAATAATGCTGTAATGAAACTAAATGTTCCGTAGGGCCATTAAGCGTGTCTGAAAGTTGAGGCTCTTTGAAGCTATGGGCCTTTTTATGTCGCGTTCACGAATCTACCACAATCGTGTGACCGAGACAAAATATTTTCTAACTTTTTTTGATTAAACAATATCAATACAGTTTTTTGAATGATCAATCTTTACCTTTTTACAAAAAATTTGAAATATAGTGTGAGTACATAACACAACAAAACAATAAAGATATTAGTGGTTGAACTGAGCGCGAGGTCGTTGGGACGCGCGGAGAACACCGGTTTTGCTCCCGTTTTTGGCGGTAAAATGTTTTAAAAAAATATCTGTAAGCCCTATTTTATGTTTAAAACTATGTCTGTGTAGATAAATAAACAGAGAATGATTTAAAGTTAATTCCAAAGCTGGTCGTTGAATGGGTTAGGAATTATGGACGTGTGACCGCCAAAAACGGCCCTCGGAGAATCACTTAAATAACTTCTTATTCTAATGAGAGTGACCATGAAAGTTTAAAACAGTATAAGGTATTTGTTCTATGGGCCTGTGTTAGATACTCTGTAATCCGTAGCTTAAATCAAATAATAGTAGATTATTCACCATGGGGATAAAGTGATGTCTTACGTCACGGGCGTCATTTAAATCTCGAGCGTAACGAAGGAGTCGAGAGTTATCTCCCGAGCGCAGCGAGGGAGTTAAAAGAATATAATCCTGAGTGGAGCGAGGGATTTAAGCTAATACTCTGCTTTTCACACTTCCTATGAGGAAATAAAAAAATTGCTACAAAAACCTTATTTTATCTATATGTATATATCCTTTGACTTTTCTAGCAGTAAATTATTATTATTTACAATACCAGCAACTTTACATTTACTAATGGACTCCGGTGTCATAAACTTCGTCACTCGACAGTTTTACGAAAGGATTCTTTGTAATACATATTATTATGTATTTTTATTTATATATTTCTTTTTTTAGAAGCGCGCGCTTTTTTTTCATTCCGTTCTATTGAGTCGATAGAAACTCAATGTTCCGTTCGTGCTAAAATTCTTGGCTGCCAGGTTCAAATTTAAAATATGTTATCTTTGGTGCGAGACGGGCTAGTGTGATCATGCCTACGAACTCTTATTCGAAATTCAAATCACTTTGCCTCCCTAGCTAGGGGCGTAATAAAATTTCATACAACATTATGTCCCTAGGGATGCAATGACTCATTGTGAGTCAGGTTTACTTGATGTTTAATTGAACATTGCCTAGTAGGTAGTGTGAAAATATTATTATTATAAGTCTAAAAAGTTTGTAAAATGTTTATATCTCGTTTCGAGTTCCAATATTATTGTCATTTACCTGCATTTGTCGAGTCGGATTTAAGCCTGACGCAGCCATGTAGGTGGAACTTATTGTCTTTATTTTGATTATATCCTTGCTGAATTTAGCATCCTCTAATAGCTGAAATAAAAACAAAATGAACGTTATTCTAAAACACAAACAAAATTCAATGTTTTTTTCTTTCTAACTTCTTATCTTTGATATTAATTTCAAATGCGTCTCATGCACCGCAGTTCACGTAGCTAATTAACTACGGTATAAGAATAAACAACATTTAATGAAAGTAAAAATTTAAAATTACCAAATCGAAGTCTGATATAACCTCGTTGAGAAATCGCAAGCATTCCAGGCCTTGGTTGTTAACAGTTTCTTCCGAGTAGAACTCTGTAACGGTTCATAAAACACAAGAATTAGGTGTACGCTCAATGAAGTCGTATTTCAACATGAAAGATATTTATGTATTGTTAAATAAAAACAACACGTTGCCATCCATCGAGCACGTAACGTACTCGATGTTACCATCTATGAGTTGCCTTTTGTTTTTAGTATGTGACCTAAGCAAGTTTTGCTGAACATAATTTATGTCTATACCTTTTACAAAAGGCGTATCAAAACATGGACGAGCTTTCACAAGTTGCTTGAATTCGATAGGAAATAGCCCAGTTAAGCAATAAAACATGCTCAGCTTCGATGAGAATAAAAATTATGTGAGTCATCATCATTATCAATTGCAGTCCACTGCTGGACATAGGCCTCTCCAAGACTGCGCCAACTTATGTGAGTATTACCTACTTACCTAATATCTAAATACCTATATAAAATGTAAACTGATTGACTGACATATCTACGCACGGCCGAAACTACTACGATTACAAACTTGAACTAGGTAGCTTTCTTTTATAGAGCACTAAGAAAGGATTAAAGGGGGTAAAAATAGAGGGTTAA
Organism: Pyrausta nigrata; assembly: GCA_949316185.1. NCBI lineage: Eukaryota > Metazoa > Arthropoda > Insecta > Lepidoptera > Crambidae > Pyrausta > Pyrausta nigrata. The sequence goes on from OX438938.1 coordinate 12,169,180, forward strand.
GTTTATATGAAATATCATCAGTTCAGAAGCTAGGGGGAGACCGGGAAACTTGAACAGTTGATCCATTAAAACTCGATTTAAAAAATAAAGAAAATGGTAGTAATCTAAAGTCAACATCGATCATTAGTAGTATATAAAGGCTATTTACAAACACTTGAATTTAGAAGGATGAGTCCCATATGTTTCAGTCTCCCGGGCTCCCCCTACAACGATAAAAAATAGTAGTAGTATTTAGCAACGTATTTTGTAAAAAATTAAGAACGACGTATTTCAGGATCTTTGAAAATTGAACCGCTAAAGGTACAACTCCGAGCAATGCGGCTTGCGGCTCCGGCTCGCCGCATGCGGTCTACCTTTAGCAGGTGAAAAGGGGTGGCAAAGTTGGTATGGGAAATTTAACATTTATTTGGATTTTTGGACATTTGATATTTGGACGAAGTCGCAGGAAACGTGGCGTAGCGCGTACGTATTAGGGCCTTTTAAGATTGAGGACAAGGTGTTCGATGTAACCTAGTCTAATCTGTTGAGGTATTGTTAATGAGTTCAGGAGTTAGAATTTTGGGAAGAACACGTTGTGGTCCCGTAATAATTTACATTACAGAGAAAGACTTTCGGTTTTACCTGACACTACCAGCAGGTCCCGTCTACTTGTATTGAGGGTTAATGACGCCTTGTAAAGGCTGATTCAGCAACTTTATTGCAGATGATTAAACAGTGATACTATAATGATGATGCATCGAGATTTCAATAGCTAATTGCGAAGTACGTAAACACACTTTAGCTAAGAACTTAAGAATAAGACAAGCATTATTAATTAGGTATAACGTAGTTCAGGCAAAGACTAGTCCTCTTTGGGTTCAGGTATAAGCTATAAGGTTTTTTTTTTTACATTTGAAACTGGACGCCGTTGCTGAAGCCGAAATTCGGTAGGAGAATCGGTACAGTGCTGCCGACACGTAAGGTTACCCATGTGAATTACCAAAACGGCTTTTATTACGTAGGGAATAGAGGCGGTCTCAAAGTCAAAGTGGGGTTGTCTGACGTGCGGCTGTGTGTACATCATGGTAGCTTATATGGTACCTAAGAAGTTGGACATGACGCGAAGAGCACGCCGATCTGGCTAAATATGCACAATTATACCTACAGCTTCGGCAAGCCCCTTGTAGTGCCGAAGCTGTATAAATGGACTTAGTTATTATCACCTCACCTGAGAAGTTGGGCATGGATGCGAAGAGCACGCCGACCTCCGCGTAGCTCTGGCTGTAGAGGTCACGGTGGTGGTGGCGCGCGCCCATGAAGTGCCGCGCCACGTGCGGCGGCAGCACGTTGTGTACTAGGGCCTGGTTGCGCCGGCGCAGGTCCGCCGCTTGCTCGGCCTATGACCAGAATGACGACTAAAGTTATACAGGTATTTTGTTTGGTACACCAAGTACCAAATTAAATTTGATGCCAGCCAGATAGTCCTTTGCAATCGTTTTTCTCACTAAAATAGTCACATAGATGTGATCATAGATTTTTTAAAGAAATTCCTAAACAATATTGTGTTGTATGTCTCATCTAGTTCAGTAGGTACTAAGCTTTAGCTTGTATCTAACGTTGCTCAAACAAATATTTAAACATGGTGATTTTGATTTACTCTGAAATGTTGAGTTCTGTTTCTTCTCAAAACTTCCTAAAAACGTTTAATGGGTCTATAACAGTGCTAAACAACTAAATGTATCCCACGTACCTGTACACGCATGCGTTCCCCGCGGGAGTGCCGGGCGCGCTCCAGCGACTCGATCTAAGAAGTAAACACCACTTATAAATAGCGCCGTAAACTATCCGCGAGATTACCGGTCTATTCTATAACATTTGTTATGGAAATACACTGGCGAAATGTACTCACATATCTATTGAATATGAGCAGGGCGATCGTTATGAAAAACAGCATCACGATGTTTCTCGCTGTATGGATCTGGGCTCTGTAAACAAAACGTGGCAATCATAATAAGACAAAGATAAACAAAAAATTGGAAACCATTAAAATTAAAGTCTCAAAAACAATCATAGGCACTATAACAAAAGTTTTAACAGTACAGTACTTACGGCTACCTAAAGGTATACACGTAATGTCGAGCATCATGGAACACCTACCTACTACGAGTATTATTGAATAATAGGGTTGTCTCGAAAATATCACTTTTAGCGATAACGACCACTCTCTGCCTATTACTTTTGCGTAAATTGCTCTGTATGAATTTCTTATTTCATGTGAAATAAAGAGTAAGTTATCTATTCTATTATTTTTTAATTTACTTAAATAACTAGTAAATCCAGATTATTATGTTTAAAAGACCTTAAGATCTTTTTTCATTTTTTCTTTATTTTGCTGAGGGTATGATTTAAGCTGTCACCAATTATAGACGTTTTCTGTTTCCTTAATAATAGAGTTTGTCCCCGAAATAATAGATTTGTCACCAAAATCTAGTCACCAAACAATATAAAATCAGTTCCACAAAAAATCACCTAAAATCATGGAGATATAGGGTCTAGTATCAAATTAATGTTTTTGAATGTATTTTAATAGGTTTGTCCTAATAAGTATTGAAGCAAATTAATTTAAAGTGATCACAATAAATCATATTTTTGTCACTAGAAAATTTCAAAAAGTTTAAAAAAAATAGGAGTCATCATCATCGTTTCAACGAAAACAGTCTACCTACTACTTTACTGGACATATGCCTCCCCCAAGGATCTTAATTCCCACAGGTCAAAACAGTATTTAGATTAAATTTCTAGCAGTCTGATAAATAAAACACATAGTTTACGTGAAATAATAAACATAAATCATTTAATAAAACAAGTATTACTGAATAATTAGGGCTGGTTTGGACTTTGCAGGGCGCCCCCTTTTTCTTTTCTGGCCGATAAGCACATTTTTGGCTTCTAGTGGGGGGTTAGCCAGCTTCAAGCGTATTGCTAATCCGACAATTAAATTGACAATTGTTGTATTAAATAGGTAACAAACATTATTATTTTGATAACTCAATGAAATAAAATGTTACCACTGTATTGGTGACAGAATAACAAATTAAAGGGAATCGCAGTCTGGGATCGAAAATCGTTTTATTTGGTGACAGATCTACTATTTTGAGGACAAACCTATTATTTAAGTAACAAAACTAATATTATGAGAACGAAGTTTATATTCAATCAATGCACTAAATTTTTTTGGTTATCCATCTTTTATTTTTAACATATATTAACATTAATTCGGTGATTCATACCTGGGAACACATTTGTTTATCTGAGAATATTTCGTGGCGATAGATCTAATTATTTAGGGATACAACTTGATGACAAATATAAATTTTGGTGACAGAAAATATAGTTCCCTATTTTTTCTGTCTTGTGCCAAATAATTAACCTCAAGGAGTATTTTTTAACTTGCAAGATGACCTTGTATATAATCAGTAAGATAATGTAATAAGTTACTAATGCATGCGACATCTGAAGAATGTTAACAAAGGTTAGGCGGTTATTATGTATAGTCTAGAGGTTATATATCCAAAGCAACAGGTAACGTAATCGAGCTAGGTTTCAGTGAATGTCAACAGTTCATACAGTAATTTATTACGACTCTTCGACTTGCAGTGGGAGTTCACTATCCGACCCGGATATTCCACGAAATATGAGCAAATATCAATTCGTTATGGTTTTCAGTTAGTCTACGACTCTTAAAAGAAGTATTACTCTTTACCTTTAAGGAACAGGTTTTATATATGCTTCCTTAGTCTTCCTTAATCAGAACAAAATAATTTATTAACCAAAAGCATACATACATTATAAAAAAAATTGACAACGGCCCCCGTACTAGGTTTATTCCGTATCACGGGCGGCCTTATATGTTTGACAATTATTAAAATCTTATAATAAAACCACACTGTCTAAGCACCTAAATAATATATGCTACTCTTCCATATAGTAGCCCGGGCTCGTTTTTTAAATACGCTGTACACTTATGAAACCGACACCAAACAATCGTGGACACTAGTAACTTACAATATGATGCTCTGTGCAGAGCAGCGCTGTGAACACATACTCACAGGATCCTGAGCACATACTCACAGGATCCTGAACACATACTTACAGGATCATGAACAAATGCTCATAGTATCCTTAACACATATTATACTTACAGGATCCTGAACACGTTCTCGTCGTAGTCGGTGGTCGCGTTGTAGCTCTCCCGGAAGGGGTCGCGATCGAGGGAGGGGCGCGGGGAGAGCAGCGCGGGGTGCAGCGCGGTGGGCAGCGCGTACGCCGACGCCAGCAGTGCCAGCAGCGCCGTGCGCGCGCAACCACCGAGCGGCGCCACCCATAGCGCGCCGCAGAGAGCGCCCGCGCCCACCTGGTAAACAGCGTGTGATAAGTAAAAACCTACCTGTCCTACCCCCTAACACGATCGCTTTGAAATTGCAATAGTTTTCGCTTTCAAAAAAACAATAATATCTAGCTTTTAAAGCTATCAAATATTTTTAGTGCCTCGATGCGCACACTCTCCCAGCGGCGCCACCCTTAGCGCGCCACAGAGAGCGCCCGCGCCCACCTGGTAAACAACATGAGATAAGTACAGACCTGCTTGGCCTACCGCCTAACACAATCGCTATTAAATTGCAATAGTCATAGCTTGGTTGGGGTGGTGAAGGATCTACCTCCTAATGGTCCACTCCGGGCAAAGACATCACAAACTTCAGTTTGTGATGGTGGCTGAACAATCGTAAAAGCAGTAGTAGGCTGCGTTAGGTGCCACCTCGTAACTACCGTCCTCGCACCGGTGCCAGGCGCGCCAAGCAGCTTGCTGTGTTCCGTGACCGTCGGTGGATCGGAGTGTCAGAACCTTCTAAGTGGGCTCGCTCTAACAACGTCAGGAAAGCAACGATAGCTATCCAACTTTTTTTAGCGGCGAGTATACTCGTACAACGTCGTCTGATGAGTACAGACCTGCACACCTACAGCCTATAGGTCGTAGCACATATCACCGTGACACCGTTTCAACATGAGCCGTTCAGTATTCTTTGTATGAAACTCCCTACTGCAACGCACACTAGTAATCGGAATCGTACAACTCACGAATAAAGCCGAAACGTCGTTCCGTTTCCTTCTGGACCTTAACACGATTGTTTTTAAATTGCAATAGTTATAGCTTTCATAAAAGCAGTTACAGCTATCAAACTCTGATAAATGCAAGTTCATGTAATTTTTCAGGGTTACTAATTGCAATCGCTATAGCTTTTAATTTAGCAATTTGCACTTCCGCAGATGCAGAATGCGGAATGCGGCGTCTGTCAGGCGTAATTTTTTCTTCTTTTGATAACGATACTCTGTATTTCTGGATGACTAACAACTGCTTCTTTTCGTTTAAATCAAAGAATCATCGTAAAGCGAAATATCGTTGAGTAAGTTAATGACTTCAGGGTTCACAACTTTATCTACTTGAAATCTAATTTATAGGTGATTAGGTGAGGCAATTAAATAAGTCATTTAAGAACAAAAGATATTATTTAAAAAAAATATCTCCGTCAGCGTAAATTCCCATAAAGATTGACGCCCAACGTGGAGCTACATGCAGTAGAGGCGTAAACAAACTTAGTCAATTTGTATTTTGGAAACTGTAAACAAACAAACAAAGCATTTCGAATCAGCCTCAGACCGAAGCTAGGTATACCATTGCACAATCAGCATTTGTTGTGAAAGGTATGCTATACAAACTTTTGAGTCCAATTTTCACACGTGTTCGTTAATTTTGGATGAATAATGGATTGTCACTGGGTCGCATACATTGTCTGCTCTCCCCGCAGCGCACAATAGGATGTGAAAGTGCACTTACGTGGTAGTAGTAGGAAGGATGTAGGCAGCGACGTGCGCCGCTGTGCGCCGGCGCATCCTCGCGTAGGCCGTCCTGCAGCACGCTCTCGTAGCTGCCGCAAATGATCTGGGTAATTAAAAATGTTTCTTTATTAAAATTTAGCACCTAATAAATATGTTTTCTTATCATTTATGCAATTTCTTAGCAAGTTCTACGAAAGCAAACTTTTGCACACAATAATTGAAAGACCGTGTCATCCGATGCGACTTAAACCCACGACCCGTCGCTATACAGATTGCTCTTCCAACTGAGCTACAGAGGACGTTATTGGATCGACATGATTTTTTTAAGTGCTTGCTACGCTACTCGTACTACGTTGAATTTATCACTACTTTGGGAGGCCCTTCCGAACTTCCTTCTTCGCACAGTATCGGATGAAAATATTTTTGCAAATATTTAACCATAAGTTAGGAATGAAATTAGCTCAACTTATATTTGTGTTTACAATTTAACTAATTAGATCAGAAGATTACGTAATTGGATAAATCTCGTAGGTAGGTTAAGACACTCCGCAGACTACAGCTGTCGATACTTAAAAAAAAGAATAAAAAACTTTTTTTATCGGCCATTTGTAATGTGCGCACCCTGCATTTCCTACTTCAGACTGAAAGGAAGCCGACCAAACTATAGGCCAATAAGAAGTCTGCTGTCTGAGGTTGTCTAACAAATTACTTGAACCCTTAAAAATATTACTCAAAAAACGCAACACTTAATAAATCTACACTTATATTATAAAGAGGAAAGATTGTTTGTTTGTTCGTATTGAAGAGGCTCCGAAACAACTGGACCGATTCAAATGAAATTTGGTACAGAGATGGTTTGAGACCCTGGAAAGGACAGCTACTTTTTGTTGCGATATAAACCATACGGGGGTGAAATGGGGAAAGAAAGTTTGTATGGAAAATCCGACATTTGGCGCGGGCAAAGTCGCGGGAAACTGCTAGTCACCTATGAAACTAGGCCAAACTTTTGTTAGCATTAAGCTAGCATGAAAATAATTAGGTACCTGCTCAGTTATGGATCAAACATTCGCGTTGCTTACCAAGGGTGCGACGTTGGCTGCCACGAACATCGCTATGTTGAATGTGCCACATGTCAATTTCCAGTAAGGACTCACGGACTTTTTCTGAAATCGAAAATTATGGTTTAGCAAGATATATATATGGATACGGCTAGCCTAAGCGTAAAACCAACGGTGAAACTAAACCCACATCAGTTAACAGATTTGTTATTTGATAAGGTAACAATAATCTAAATCACAGTTCGCTTGTACGAGTAAGACTAGTAGATAAGATATTGCCTGATGTATATAGTATGATGAAAGGGCAGACCCACGAATCGCAGGTATTATTTTATTAAATGGAGGCTCCAGCCGACTGGTTTAGGGTATGAAAGAAAGCGAAATTATGTTTTATATTTTTATTTGTTTTATTACCTTATATTGCGCATATCGACAGCAAGCGTAGTATACGACATTAATCAGTCCCGTCTCTAGTATCAGCGCGAGGTAGACCGCGTGCAGCGACCAGGCGGGTGGCACCGCGAAGCTGGCCAGCGCGACCACGGCCGGCAGCAGCAGCAGCGGCGGCGCCGCCACTGTCAGCGGGTACGGGTCCTTGCGCCGCGCGAATGCCTCCTCCGTCTCCGAAGCCTTGAACGTGAGGCACAGCGTCGTGCCGTCCGCCAGTTCCCTGAGCGAAACCACAAAAACTACTGAAAACTCATTTGACGGTTTATTTGGCAGTATTCCTATACAAAATATGTCAAATATTACTAAACCGGCTGTTCAAAAATTTAACATGTATGTTGTTGTCCTCGTTCGGAGTTCTTTTTTTGTAATGCTGATTGTCATACTACGTATGACTATTGTTATACTATTGTATGATTAAAAAAATATGCTGTGGTTGAGTAGGTAGGCATTTGTCTAGAGCATCTCTAGAGCCTGCAGTGTAGCTTGAAAAGGCATGTTTAGACATACATTTTAATATCCATCGGATAAAGTAATTAAGAATGTCAGATAATCATCATTTTTGGACATAAACTTTAATATAAATCATAAAGTAATTCAGATAATCATCTTGAAAATCATGTTATATGGTGAGATAGTTAAGTGGAAAAGAGTTTAAGAAACATTTTGTATGGAAACTGGCATATCAATCTCGTTTTTTTTAGCAACGTCTTACGAGGGTCAAACTGAAAGTTCTTAGAAAATCAAAAACTGATTACATTAGCCAGTTATTAGTTTTATTATATCTTTTCAAAATATTGTCCATTGACGTCAATACACCGCTGCATGCGATGGAACCACTGGGAAAAGCACTTTGCCCACTCGTCCTTAGGGGTCTCTTCAATGGCATCGCGATACGCAGCCACCGCTTCTTCAGCATTCATAAACCGCTTTCCTTTAAGTTTTTCTTTAATTTTTGGAAATAAATAAAAATCACAAGGCGCGAGGTCGGGGCTATACGGCGGGTGACCCAGTAATTCAACGTTTGATGTCGCCAAATAGTCGATCGTTCGCTTGGCGGTGTGCGACGAGGCGTTGTCGTGGTGAAGGAGGATCCTACTGCGAGGTCGTTTCTCTCGAACTTTTTCCAAGACAAGTGGCAAACAATTGGTAGTGTACCATTCTGCAGAAACTGTTTTTTGATCCTCTAACACAATTGTTGCGAAATGACCTATCCTTCCAAAGAACGAGGCCACCATTTTTTTTCCCGCACTTCGATCTCTCTTCACTTTAGTTGGCAACTCCTCGAAAGGAAACACCCACTGAGCAGATTGTCTTTTGGTTTCAGGATCATAACAGTAAATCCAGCTTTCGTCACCTGTTAGTATGTCGAACACAGCATTTGAGTCACCTCCGTTAAATCTTTCAATCATTTTACGGCACCAATCCACACGATGGAGTTTTTGAGCCTTAGTCAAATTATGAGGTATCCACCGGGCGCAAAGCTTCCTGACCGCAAAATGTTCGTGGAGGATTTTGTGCACTTGACTCATACCGATGCCTAAGCTTGTCCGAATCTGCTGATAGGTCACTCTTTTGTCAGTCTCTATCATACGCCGCACAACACAGATGTTATTTTCAGTCGTCGCCGTAGAAGGCCGTCCCTCACGTACATCATCAGTGAGATTAGTGTGACCACGTTTAAACTCATTAAACCAGTTGTAAACAGTCGCACGAGATGGGGCTTCATCGTGAAAGGCCAATCGTAGTCTATCATAACTTTCTTGTTGACTTAAATGACATCGAAAGTCATAAAAAATCATTGCACGAAAATTTTCTCGTGTTAAATTCATTTTGACGTGACACAGACAATTTTCAATTTGCCGCCAAGTCGTAAAACAAATGACAAATGAATGAAATATATACTCAGTAATATTGGCAAAGAGTTCTATTTTCAAATTTTAGAATATTTTTTTTATTATATTGTTTATAAGTGGCCAGTTCTAAGAACTTTCAGTTTGACCCTCGTATATAAGTAATTGTGTGGAGTAGATAGAGCACACATTGTGAAACGAAAAATCTCAAGTAACGTGTTACCCTTCCCAAGGGTTATAGAACCCTATAGTAATGAAAAGCGTAAGTACCCATGTCACCCATGAATACCGTCAAATCGTCAGTAATTTCTGCTCTACGGCATTACCAAAGCTGATGACGTAAGCCGCAGGCTATTCAACATGCGACACATAAAAGGTTGTATGTAAACTGAAACCTTACCAAAATTCGCGAACAGCTAATTAACTTAATTGTCGTGACAAACAATGTTAACAATTAGTAGATAAGTATGTAATGAGAACTTACTTGTCGTCATCTCTATTCACGAGTTCTTCTTGCAACATAGTGAGTATTTTCTGTTCTTCGCTGTCCTTGCTCTCGTCTTGCGGTGATAGAACCTACGAATAATTTACGAAGCGTCGCTATGTATGTAATTTGAAAGCAAGAGATCGATATGGACGGTCAAGGCACAGTAGCATGGTTCAAGTCAGTGCTCGAATCTAATGAGCAATTCAAATCGGATGAAAGTTTCAAAGCTGTCTTACGTAGCTACACTAGAATGCTATGCAAGTGCATCGCGAGCCTAGTGCCCCAGTGTCCTAGATTAATTTAGGCTCGTGGACAGGAAGGGGGTCAGGGAGCGGGGTGGGCTTTAGTAGTGCACTCACCGAGTCCTCATCGTCGTCTTTGAGGTCGGAGAGCGTGTCGCCACCCTCCGTGTCGCCCTCCGGCGCGGCCCTCTCCTCGCCTCCCTGGTACTTGGGAAACAAATAAACATTAAATAGAACGTGAAGAAGATTGTACCGTGCAATATTGATTACTCGAATATCGTTTCGAAACAGGGTATAATCCTTAAGCTGTTGCAAGTACCTATCCACTAAATCACTCGTGGAAATTTGTCAGTCGCTTAGCTGAACACTTTCAAACTTTTAAATGAACTTGAAGTAGTTTTTGATATTTTTAACACTCAGTGTTCTTTCTTATTTATATAAGTTTAAATAAGAAACCAAAAATTCGCACACAGGTAGGATTTCAACCTACGACCTTTGGCCCGGTTAGCCAAAGGTCATAGGTTCAAATCCTACATGTGTGCGAATTTTTGGTTTCTTATTTAAACTTATATGAACTTGAAGTTTTAAAGTATTCACTCGGACTCGTAAACCTTGTCTACAGAAAAAGCTAAGCGCATAAACAACAGACTATGCACAATGGGATTTGAAATGATGTGAGGTGTACGAAGAATGTAATATCTGCCGCCCGTAATCCGTAATTTATAAGACGCGATTGACCTAGTTAGTAGTCGCGGTGCGACAGCACACAGTCTAGCCCGGAACTTATTTCCGTTTTGAGTCAACTCAGAAAATGAACTTTGAACTACCATTGCTTTACATATCATAAGAACAGCTAAGATAAGAACTATAAAGCTCACTCACTCACGACCTGCTTCAGTTTCACTATCTACACGTATATGCAATTGTGTTGTTCTATCTTCATACGACTCGTACAGTCTTCCTCTTTAATCTTTAAACTAGTGTAAAATAAAGTTTTATGCCTGCAATTCCCCTTTAGTGCCTACTTCAATAAGAAGGTAGGTACGAGTAACACGGGCTCAGGTTTGATTACGTAGTTTTACGATCACTGAAGAGAATATCTTGAGATAGGTTTTATGTAAATCCCTACAAAATAGACCAGTTTTATAAAGACAACGTAATAAAAAAAGTTATTTTTGAAAACTACTGAATAGATTGTAAGGCCACATGATTCTCGAAAACATTCAAAAACTGTAGCGTTCGTACTTCATATGAAGTGTCCCAACTCCAACAAAGAGTGTAATATTCACTTGATACTCTTTTTTGTAAGATAATTATTCACCAACTTCGATGTTTAGATCGTTAGTTTTTTGTTTGGGAGTAAAAAATATCTTATTACACAAGCAGAAGAACACCGCAATTTAAATGTCCTGTAATAATATTTTCCACCGAATTTCGGCTTTGGCATGGGCCGGCTTTGGTAACAAGATATCATAGATAGATGGACCGTTCTCGGGGCTGTTAACACCAAACTTCCTAACTCCAGAGCTATGTCTAAGTTATGTCCTGACAGAAAACCCAGAAATTTTCAGCCAGACCTGGGATACGAACCCAGGAACTAGTGAAGAGAAGCCAGCGTGCCGACCACATACAATATGATATTTAGATACGCAGACTACAGGCTTTTTTCCTATATTGGAAAACACAAGTAACACAACACATTACAACATGGCTGAATTTAAAACTATTATAAAGGTGTGCAACGTCTTTAATGAAACAGACTGAAATCATGATTATTACAGGTGCTACAAAACAATAACTTACAATTTAAATATAAATAGGTAATGATCTAGAATAGATAGATAGTCTTGAGGATGTCTTTAAAGACTGTCCTAAAACGAGTCAGGTTACAGTTGAAGATGTCAAGATCGAAAAAGCGAAGGCTATACTACTCATATAGTCGACATATTCTGGTCAGGGGCTGATTTTGAAACTTTATTTCGGCCTATTAGTTTTGTAACTATTATACAATCTGTGGTTTTGTCGGCAGTATGAAGTCACTTTTTTATCGGCCGATTGTGATGTGCTCATTAGCATAGAAGCTGACCAAACTAATCGACTGATTTAAAAACTGTAGTCTGCGAGTGACTATAGTACATACTGGTTTAAGCACGCGCACGATGAAGTAGGTCTTGATGCCGGCCTGGCGCAGCATGGCCTCGCGCCGCTCGCCGTGCGCCGGCTCCACCTCGAACTCGTCGTCGAGGAAGCTCAGCGTCACCTCCGATATGTGTACGCGACTGCGGTATAAACATATAGAGCTTAATTGCCATGTTCAAACATTTCACATTTTAAGGAATATTTCTAAAAGCCGAATTCAAGAAATATTTACTAAAAAACATATTTGGATGGCGTCAAGAAAAATCTGTTGCATTTGGACAACATGAAAATGTATCTAACATAGATCACCATTATAAAACAATCGTGTTATTTATTACGTTTTTTTATGAAATACTATTCACTGTATTCTTACAATAAAATTATTTAGTTTAATAGAACTGCAAAATATAAAACACTTTAAGTCAATCCCATCTGATGGCTTGTGAAGATAGAGCACGCTAACTAGGTAATTTGCGAGTTATGCAACGTAAGATGAAGATATCAACATTTGATGACTTGTACGGCTCCTCTCTCATCTTGTCGTTCAAGGAACCCACGGCTGCCTCGGATATGGGCACGCGACTGCGCTATAATAAGGCAATGCAGTCAAATTGCTCACGGAACCTCTCTTTATTTAGTAGAATAGTCAATTTTATAATACTGCCACTTCCAAATGGACTTAAGAGCACTGACTCTATGAGAAAATATTTTATAAATGACCTTTTGATATTTTCCTTTAAAAAACAAGGCTTCCTTTTTATTATATAAAATGAATTGTTTATTTCATGTGCCTGCAGATTTTTTGATACTGCATCTGCAATTGAAACTAGTAGGTAAATTAATATGTGATCATGTAACCTACGATATCATCATCATCCAATTTACGATCTGATCCTATAATATTTTCCATCATTCTCCGCTTTCCGCTCTTTTCTGCACCTCCTGATACAACTAGACTCCTGATACACACTCTATATTTTTGTTTAATTTTCTTCGCTTTCTTCTTTTTTTTCCGATATCATATTCGAACACAATTTGTGAAAAATTAATGCACCTGATTTCATTACTAATCAATTTCATACGGGGTATTGGTGTTAAGATTGCTTAAAAAAGAGGTTAAATATATACCGACCCGGCCATCCCACTGCTTTCCATCTTGTTGGCGAGCTCCACATCCCTGGAGTAGACGTCGAACTGCCACTGCCGCTGGCCTAGCACGCCGGCCAGCACCGCGCCCGTGTGGATGCCCACGCGCATGTCCACCGGCGAATTTGTCGTCTGCTGCACGTACCTACATCACACATCAGATTGAATGCTTTGGTAAAAAAACTTATCGCATTTGGGGCTAGTTTCCCAATCGGCAGACTAAGGACGGTTTTTCAATTGGAGAGATGTGCGGTGTTTTGTGCGATTTGATGATGATGAAGCCCCGACCAAAAACCCGCTTCAAGGGTTTAATGTATGAAAACACCCCACGTCTCTTTTTTTCTCCGCTTCGGTTCCGGGCCTTGGTGGGTGACCAACAGGGCGTGATACCCCAGCGCGCCCGCGTATCCACCCTTATAACATTTGCCTTAGTCTCTTGATGCTTAAATCATCTTGCCTTAGAAATTCCACTCACAAACGCGAACATCTACTCATATTACTTTCAACTAATTATGTGTGTTGGTACCTATAAATTACAAAACTGTTTTTGAGCTTTCTGAAAACCGAGGGCCGAAGACTCTGTTAGCAAGCAGTCTAGGAACGGTTCCGTACTAGGTCCGATCCGGTGTAGTTGTAGAAGTCGTAGAAACAGCTTCTGCACAACGTCCGTCATTCACGGTCCCGTTAAATCACACGACATATTTTGACGGATTCGGATCGAATTCGGATCGGAGTAGTGCGAAAAGAACTGCTCTAAGGGCGTTACTAAGTTTAGACGTCCACTCTCAACACATGCTTTTTAAATTCCTCGCGAAATTTAGACTTCTGTCGTGAAATGCATTTGAGTTAAAGAAGTTAAATAAACACTCATATTCATAAACATTTCATTGACCTCGACTCAACACTCGAGGACTAAAATTTTATGTTTGTTAAACGAAAATAGTGGTGTTAGGTAGTTTGAGCGTTCTATAAAAACATGGTTCCTTTGTAGTTTACCTTTTTATTGTGTAAGGAATTAATCTAGGTAATAATTTTATTTATTTTAATAAGTATAGGTGACAATAATTAAAACTTTCTCAGTAAGTAAATGATAATAAGATAGAGAGAGCAACATTTTTCAACAATTAAAAGACATGCTAGTTGGATCTAGCGATTTTATAACCAGCATAGTCAAGCTTGTGTGCTTAACGTTCCAAACTTCCAATCGATAGCTTGTTTACGTCAGTCACATAGTTTTTTGTTGTTTTTGACATATACTTTGAACACAAAGCCTAGCGTTACCAAGGTCGGCAAGTTAATAATTTATTAAGTAGGTATACGATAAACTTACCAGTGTAGCATCTAAGGGAGGTCTACCACAGATTAGAATAAAAGTAACAGAGGACTTAGTAACAAAATAGCGATTTTCGTGAAGATTACCTGCCGTCATCACGGGTGAATACTTAAGAGATTTGTGACTACAAGCATCTACGAGGTACCTACTTAATAATTTAAAAAAAATACCGCTTACTTTATAGCTTTGACCATAGACAATCCCATATGCACGCACAAGACCGCATGGTCCTTCCGCTCAACCGGTGCGCCGCTTATGCAGTAGTAACAGTCTCCGAGGATTTTTATGCGTAACTGCTGATATTTCTGCATAAACAAAATACTTTTTAAAGTAAATGCATATAGTCGGCTATAAAATTTACATTGAAACTATCTATTTACCTCAGCAAGCCTATCGAAACGCGCGAATAACTCATTGAGTATTGCTACGAGGTCTTGAGCCGAATAGGTGGATGAGATAGCTGTGAAACCTACGATGTCTGCGTACAGGATGCTGGGAAACAATCGGTTGGAATTAGCCACTGGTTATTTTTTTATTACAACTACTAAAATTATAAAGGTATCACAACCTACCTCACGTTTTCATGTCTTGACATATAAATCTTTTTGAACTGTGTGTCGATCAAACCCAAATCTTGGCGCATCTGAACTGCGACGTGCTCTGGAAGTACCGAGAGTAACAAACGCTCCTAAAACAAAAAATCGAATAACGCCCATTGTTCAGTCATCAACACATTTCAAGTACGGCACTTTACAAAGCACACACCTGTTCTTTACTTTGTTGTTCAATAGTGAGTTTATCTCGAAGGCTCCTCTTTGTCTCTTGAAACGAGGAACGTTGCAGTCTTTCGCCTACTATGTACGCTGTTCCTCCTAAGAATGTAGCTCCAAGTAGTAAAAATCCATTTGCTATTTGCTGTCAATAAAAATATAAAAGTTTACTAAGTGACATGGCCTAGCTAGAGAAAACTAATACGCGGAGAATCTATGCTAATAGCTTTTTCATCGTCACTGAATGGGTATGTAGGTAAATAAAATATATGAGCATGTTACTCATTTACTTGCTAATGTCTGTTTGCTAGTAAGAAGGTACTGTAGATCTTTCACTACTAAACTGTCGTAGTTGCCAGTTATTGTATTCTTTAAAAAAATGCATGAAATGTAAGTACCTGATATGGGAAATCCGCAGCAAGTCTGCTTTCTGCAGTTGAAGCGTTGTAGTATTGCACCAAGAGATAAGCGATGGGAGATAGAATGCTGTACACAATCAAAATCAAGTAATGAAACGGCAGCGTTGCGAGGGTGAAGTATTGGATAATGAATGCCCATCCTAGTAATTCATTGTACGAGTCTCCGAGGCGACGAGAGACGCTTATTAACAGTTGAGCCCAAACCACGAGCCAGGCGATATGCGTGAGTGCGGTCCGAGCTGGTCGGATGCAAGCGTATGCTGTAGCCAGAATCAGGTTGACCAGTAATGATATAACTACCGATGTGTAGGCGAAAAGTAAGTCTCTCTCTCCTGGCACGATAATCGCGAATATCTGTAGCAATGCGCCGACCGCCAGCAGCCGCAGTACAGCTCGCTGCCGCTGGCGCTGCGTGTACGCCGAGTACAGCTCCTCTTCCTCCAAGTCCTTGAATCCCCATGGCGGAACCAGGCAGGCGCAGCAGGTGTACAATTTGTTCAATACTCGCGCCTGTGCCGACTTTTCCATTGCTCTCAGTGCCTCACCATATTTAAACTGACACTCGACATCTTCGTTGATTTTTTATCGTAGTAATAGTCATAGCACTTTTGTTATGGATACGGTTATTTTTACACTACAAGGTAAAAGATGATCGATATTTAGCGGAACACAGTACAATTTTGGTAGAAAATACTTAACGCCTGCTACAAAACTGTGATAAGTAGTAGTCATTAAAAAAATAACACATTATGCATCCGCGCCGCGGTTTTAAAAACGAGCACCAAAAAATATATTATTGAAATGATAATGCAATAACACGGTTTGCTAAAATGTTACTATTATGTTCAACTTTTAGTATGCTGATCTGGGTTGCAAAAAGAAACGTGCACGATGCACCGGTAACGCGACAATTAATCTTGGATAGCGCGGACTGTCGCGAGGACGTCATAGTTCATCAGGCGGAGACTTTCCGCTAGTGACGGCCTGATCGAGGACGCCTGTGTAATGAATAAATTACACGCTGAAACATTGTTCCGATACTCATTCATTAACTGGGCCGTGTCTACGTTACTGGCTCGTTTTGTGTCCAGATACATTATACTAATTTCAATATTGACAATCGTTACGACGCACGTAACTAGTGTGACCGTGAAACTCAGTTCGCATAATGAGGATGACCAAGTATTTGTTTCACTTATTTTTACTCGTTGCCAGCCTCGTATGACTAAATCGCCAAATAAATTATGTAGGTAATCATTACAAAAATCGTTTAAATACAGTATATGCACTGTAGGTTTGAATAACTACTGTTCATGCAAGGTTCATCTCATAGGTATATCAAGAATAATAAATAATGTTACCTAATGGATAATTAATTTGATCATTATTTCACTAAGGATTATATTGTAAGCAAGCACATTAAACAGTAATAATATAACTTGAACAAAAATACTCGATCTTTTGCTTGAAAATTGAATTTGTTACGAACGTACAAAGAAAACTTTGAAAAATGTACCGGAAAAGTTGATAATTTGGATGGCTGATACACCGTCAACTGTACCTACCGAGTCGGTAGTTTAATACATTTGATAAAAATACCACAAAATAATAGTATCTTAGCTGGTAAGTAAACAATATAGGACGAGTAACAAAGCTGTACATTTTTCTAGAGCAGAAGTTCAGTTCAGATTTCAGTTTTATTTTTTCGTTTTCAACATTTTGGAAAACGAAGAGACTATAAATAAGTAATATTTTTATTCTTCAATTGCCACCAGAAAGGCCTTTCTAACAACAATACCTCCTAATCTCCCTAGAAGTTTGACTTTGTGGCTAATAAACATGTACCTATATTATTATATATTTTTTCGTTATTTGTAGGTAATTTAGGTACATAATTATCAGTTCTTATGCTTCTTCAATGTGGGCTACTTTATGTTTTTTGTAACTCGTCTTTAAAATGATATATTATTCCTTTAAACCGATACTTGTTCGTTATCAATTTGGACGCTACCCGTTTGTTCATTGACGAATGCACTAAAATCAATCGACATCTTTTTTTTGCACGCCGTCTAATCGAGTGTAACACTATAAGATCATCGATATGGGTAGCACTATGATTGTAATCGTCACTGTTCACCAATTAATAATTTCATAAAGCAATACATTTCCCGCCGAAATTACGATAACGATGATGTAAGCAATCTACATGAAAGACTTACTATTGACCCATAAATGCTTAAACCACTACCGAGACGGAATGTGGGTTTAGCTTTATGAGATGCGTAGTGCGATAATGGTTTTAATAAAGGGAGAATCTCGAACGTTGAATATTAGAGTGTAATGTCAGCGAATATTGAACGAGTGAGGTCGTAGGTCGCGGGAGGTGCTGCGGGCGGAGGCGCGAGGGCGGTGCGCGCACGTGCTCGCGCGCGACTGCCGCGGCCGCCGCCGCCCAGCGCGCCGCCGCGGCTCGCCCGCCCGAACTAACGCCGACCGCCCGCGCCCGAGCGCCCGAGCGTCGGCGCCCAACCGAGCAGCCCGACCCGACGCGCGACCCCCGCCCGCCAAACCAACTGCTTCAGTACATTGATTCTCCTCTCCTATGCCTACAACCCACATCTGTAAGCCCGCAGCCATCAAAATGAGACACTAAATCCGCCCTACACATGACGAGTAACAAGAATAAGTATAATTGTAACTGAACAAACACTTTCTTGGTGACAAACTATTTTGAAGCGTGACTTTTGTCTGTCTAAATCAACATTTGAAGAACATGAATAATTTCATAGGACTAACGACTACTAACCTTGTATGCTAGGTAACATAGCATAAGTATGACCTAGAATCCTAGATATGGACGAATGTACATGAAGATGAGGAGATAAAATGTGGTATGTAGAGTTCCATAGTCGTGAAGGTAATATAAAAATATTTGGAGTTTTAAGTAGGTAGGTAGATATCTGTTCATTTAGTGGCAATCTTACAGGTGACTTATTAATCGGTTGATCGGAAGAAATATGAAACCTGATGATAGGTAGGCTAGATAAGTTTTATCTTTATTATATTTGGAAATGTAAGTAGATACCTTAGTGTAAGTTCTGTATACGACCATAGTTTGGTAACTAGTCCTAGTGGTTTTACTAGGACTAGTTATATATATTATACAATGCCATAATCAGAAGCATTTCAGATTATGCCAGCTATTTTATGGAACCTCGCAGTGCGATGGCTTTAAACAAACTTTAATTATAGACCATACAGCAACAAATGAGATAACAAACAAAATATGAAAATATTTATCACATAAGAACTGTCTCCGTAATGATAAAGGCGGGTCGCAGCATTCCACCTGAAGCGCATTAATAGGGCTAGATTTCATAGCACCAGTAACTATTCTTAAGCTTTGGATTGGATGCATCCAATCCAAAGCTTAAGTTAGCTGTGTGGTCTATAATTGTAAAAATGACAAGTTTTAGTACAGAAGATGAACAATGAATAGATTTTTAGCTCCGCCAGAAATGCTGAATGCCGCACAATATGACGAAACGATAATACAACCCAATATCGTTTTAAAAATTGTACATTCACTAAGTGTTTTAATAATTAAACGATTTATGCAATACTTGTTTGTTTTTTCCTTGCAAGTGTGTTGAAAAAGTTCGTATGAAACTCGCAAGCAACTTGCTCAATAGACACTCGGCTGATTTACGCCCTCGCCTACGGCTCGGGCTGTAACTAATGAGCAACTTTACTCACTTGTTTCATAATGTACTATTATACGAGTAGACGTTCACCGATTTCTCCGTCAGTCATGGACCGATGTTCAAAATTATTTTTTGTTGTAATTAATAATACTCCTGAGGTGGTCCTGTTATCACCAAATTATATTATATAATATCTGATGATGGATCTTAAAGAAATCGAGGAAACTCTTCAGAGTTTATAGGCACGTATACCGTTTTTGCTACAGCATCTTTAGATATTCGAGCGATTACATCCGGGTATGGGAAGTTTGTGTGGGTATTTATCACCGATTTTTTTAAAATATAAATAATTTTTAACGAAAAATACAATTATTTGGGTACGGAACCCTAAAAACAATGACGGTTTCTATCATTGCCTACAAAGGAAAAGTGACTTAATAACTGACATTTCACCTTTTATGGTGTAGAATGGTGTAGGCACAAAACAAGTAGGTACTAGTACTCCGTGTAGGCACAATAGAAAGATTTGTTTTCAGAACTGTAGTGTAACTCAGCCGTATTTTTGAAATTGGAACCTACGGATGGGCGGAGCACTAGGGTTGGTACACAAAAAGTAAAAAATTACTAGATTTTTATTCTTCATATGTTTATTGTTTTAGGTTTAGGTTTGAGTCATATTTTTATTAAAGATTATTTATCATATCCACAGACAGTGGACTCCTAGTAAAACGGGCCCGTTTTTACATAGTCAGTTCGATGAGACCAGGTACAATTTACGAGTTTGCTCCTACAAATCATTGAGCCTTAAAAAATATATTTAAATCCTATGTGTATAAAAATATGCGCAGACCCTGCAGTTCCCGCAATCTTCGGAGGCATTGAAAATTTTGCGAAAATAATTTTTAATTTTTAATGGTAGTTGGTAGTTTCCGAGTTATGGCAGTTTCAATTTTGGCAGCTTTCATCCAAAATAAAGATCTCGTCGAGCCCTACGATTAGTCCCTACACACCCGTAGTCTTGGGTGGATAGTTTCCGAGATATTTCCGTTTCAATTTTGACAGCTGTCATCCAAAATGAAGAACTATATGAGCCCTAAAATTTGTCCCTACACACCAGTAGTCTGAGGTGGGTAGTTTCCAAAATATGGCCGTTTCAATTTTGACAGCTGTCATCCGAAATGAACATCTCGTCGAGCCCTAAAATTTCTTCCTACACACCAGTAGTCTTGGGTGGATAGTTTCCGAGATATTTCCGTTTCAATTTTGACAGCTGTCATCCGAAATTAAGCACTCTATGAGCACTAAAATTTGTCCCTACACACCAGTAGTCTGAGGTGGGTAGTTTCCGAGTTACATATGGCCGTTTCAATTTTGACAGCTGTCATCCGAAATGAAGATGATTACATATTTCATATATCCTACTTTGTTCAATGATATCTATCTGCATTTCGAAAGTCAGTCTTTGACAGCGAACCGGCTCGCGCCCCGCGTGTCAATTCGTGGGTTTATCTGCCCAAGTTTGCTCAACGGGCCGTGTAACTGACGTGTATGCATGTGTGTGTCGATACGGGTGCTCTAGTATGTAGATAAAATACTGTATATCTATGTACCGTGGTGTAGGTGAGCAATACGGAAGGTTTTTTTTAATTCAACCCCTAAGGGAGTAAAAAGGGGTGTGTTGATGGGAGGGGGTTAATAAGTCTGTATTAAACTTAGTTTGTATGAGAAATTAAGGATGACGTATTTCCGGATTTTTGAAAATTTTACCTTGGAAGGGGGTTAGAAATTTGTATGGGAAATTCGACATTTGCGCGGACTAAGTCGCGGGCGGTTCCCCGCGACTTCGCCCGCAAGAGTTGGATTTTCCATATACACTGTCTTCCCCTATTTCACACCCTTAATGTTTTTATATCGCGTCAAAATGTAGCCCTATGTCCTTTCCAGGGTCTTGAACTGTCTCCATACCAAATTTCATCTCAATCGGTTCAGTGGTTTAAGCGTCAAGAGGTAACAGACAGACAGACAGACACACTTTCGCATTTATAATATTAGTATAGATGATGATTATATATTATGATTACAAAAAAATATGATTTTTATACTATTCGCTAAGTACCTACCAAAAAAGAAAATTTTATTGGCGGACTTAATGCCTTAGAGCATTCTCTACTAGTCAACCACATGGGAATATGTACAATATAAACAAGCTTGAAAAAATATCCTTTAATATAGTATGTTCACTTACTAAACGTGGACGACAACGTCAACCATCGAGTGAACGCTGCATGGCTGAAATGGCGTACGCTCACGGGAGTACTGTTCGATCCCCGAAAGCCCGTCAAAACCATAGGCGGAGTGTACAAAGCCGCAGTCCGGCCTGCTATGCTATACGGATGCTGGACAGTTAAGAAGTTCCATAAACAGAAACTGCACGTAAACGTCAAATGAAAATGCTGAGATGGTCAGAAGGCGTAACACGGCCAGCAAGGTGCGAAATGAACAAGGTCGCGCCCATCACTGACTAACTAACTGAAACTCGCCTCCGATGGTATGGGCATGTCGTTCAAATCGCTCTGAACCTGCCTGAACAAAAAAAAGGCAGAGGCCGCCCACCTCTGACCTGGTGGTCTAAGATTCAGAGAGACCTCGAGGAGGCCCAAATGCCTGAGAAGACAACCGAGGATAGAATATCCTGGCACAGATGTGTGAGGAGACCCGACCCCAGATGATGGGAATAGGGAAGGAAGAAGAACAAGACCATTATTATTATAATACTATTTTAATATACATATTAATTACCATTGTTGCTTTTTTTAATATTCGGCCAAAAGGTACGTATAACGCGGTGGCTAAAATTACCTCAAGAGAAATTACCACTTTGTCCACTTATATATCCTAATTTGATAGAACGTTTAGAAACCCCCAAACATAATGTATTTTGCTTAAAATACATTTCTCCAACTTCTGGAAACCAACAGCTTTACAGCGCTTTCACATTGTGGCGACTTTAGCAGCGCGACTGTAACGCTGAAAACGTGCTACAGTCGAGCTACTAATAATTTCGTACTTTAAACTGTAGCGCGTCAGCCACGCAGAGGCGCGACTTTCGCGTGCGCTTAAAGTATAGGGCGCCGAATTAGTGCTGTAATATTACGAGAAAAATTGCATACACAATTTAAAGATGTTTCGGAAAACTGAAAATTATCTATAACTTTTTATGGCGTAAATCAATTCGATTTCTGATGAGAACGATTTTATTGAATTAATAGTCGATCTTAAATACAAATAACGTAAAAAGTAGCAAAAACGTTTCACTTGTAAACAAAAGAATTAGCTACAATGTTTCCCTATCGTTTAAAAAAATCCATTTTTTATACAAAGAGCGTGCAGTGTGTCTTACTAATCTAAGCCACTGAGATATTGTAATAATTTAATATGTTATAATAACTTAATATGATCGTTGTCACGGGCACGGGACAGGTAGCGCGGCTAATTTTATAATGAGAATGCATCTGTTACTGCTGCGCTTCGAACGCGCTCACGTAGAAGCGGTCTTGAAGTAAATTAAATTTATCTAAATCATCCGCCCAGCCGCCACTAACCACCGCCGATTTTGGTGTAAAGAACCACTAACAACAAAAAGCTTAGTTGTCTAAGAAAAAAACAAATTAATCCAAAAAAGGTGGGAATCTTTCCCACATTTTTTTGAAATAGAAAAGGGAAATATGAGTATTATGCCAAGCCAGTCTATATTTTTTGTCTGTCTGCTATTATTATTTAAGCTCATTTAACTTAAAGGAAACATTTCTTCCACCCTGCATGCATAACATAATAATACTTACTGCTCGTGTAGCTGTGTGTTATAAAGAAAAAAAAACCTGATGGCCTTCGTGCACCATGTTCCTTTGCCGACCAATAGGAGTTTCAAAAAATAGTAAACAAAACGTTTTAAAAAAAATACGCTGTCACTGACGTCACTGTCAGTGTCAACTCACCAACCTAACGGCAAAATAATAAAATGCCTGTCTTGTTGTCTATTGTGTGTGGTTTATTTGTGGTCTGTCTGTCGTTCGTAATATATATCCCTAAAATCGTGTAAAAATTGCTTTAAAACATGGTCCACTGTTATAAGTAATGTAAGGATAAACTGCAGTCAAATACTGCTGTTATAAGTAAAAGATTGGATAAGGAAATAACCTACAAAAATGGAAGGAACATTCATGAGACCAGTACAACCACACGTCTTCAAAGCTATAAAAGATCTCGACATCGAATCCCTAATGAAATGTTCTCCAGAGGAAATAAGACCAATCATACCGTGTCTCGTGCGAATGGCTCTTATATCTCCATTGGATACGACCAAATATTGTTCTGAAGCTAAGAAAGATATTCTAACTCTGTTATCTGGAATTGATCTGGTCAACTTTATCGTGTCGCTTCTATCTATTGAGTTTCATGCTTTAGAGGTTGACCTGAAGAAAGAGCAACAAATGAGGTACTTGTATCACCCTTTTATTTTCAGTATATTTAGAAAGTTTCTCACACTAATAAGCGTGTTTTGTTATTTCATTTCAGACAAAAAAATGGTTCTCAGTGCACTGAATCATTTTTGATTCAGAATGTGAACAATGGTATAGCAAGTGATTTTGAACAATCTGATTCAACAAGGCGTGTAAGGCTTGTCCTCTCTGAAATACTACAGATGCAAGCACAGCTATTTGAATATAACCAAAACAAAAGTTCTAATGCTGAAAGTGGCATGAAACCTTCAGAACTTTTTGATAATGAGGTCTACTTGGAAGAAATCACAGATGTAATTTGTATTAGTCTTGCTGAACTGCCAAATTTGCTAAATATTTGTGATGTTGTTGAAGTACTGCTTCATGTCAACAATGGTCCAACTATAATATCCTGGGTAGTGGCCAATATGCCTGATACTTTACAAGAAGGTAAATAAATTATAATACATACATTTCAGAATTAGCTACACAGTAACTTAATGCATTCATCATTATTTGTCATAAGATAATGTAATAACTTATAATATTTCTTAATATATTCTTCTTTAACAGTTGCAGAGTCTTTAGTACTGAACTCTGAAAGAGGTGAAGAAGGAGGAGTGAGAGCTAAAGCTCTGGTGGCCCTCTGTGAAGCCAGCCCACACACAGCTGCTTCTGTGCGGTCTAAGGCTGCTTTTGCATCCCGGTTGCCATCCCTGATCATCACTCTGACACTTATTCATCACCAGGATGATTTGGTAATTTTGTAATTTATGATTTTTCATATTTTGCTGTTATTTTTTTGTAAAATACTTTGTATAACTGTATTATGTTTGCAGGTGTCATTTATGTCTGGCCTATTGCTAGGTTCAGATCAAACAACTAGAGCATGGTTTGCAACTTTCCTGAGAAATTCACATAAAAGGGGAAAGGGGGATGGTCATTGTGCTCTAACAAAATTACGGCAAGAGCTATTGAACAGGCTGAGGAATGCCACTGCAGGGGTAGAGGCATCAGCCTTGTTGCGGCTTTATTGCGCTCTCAGAGGCATTGCGGGCATAAAATTCCAAGACGATGAAGTAGCAGGACTGTTGAGACTTGTGACACAGAAACCACCACCAACTCCAGCCGGTGTCCGCTTTGTATCATTGAGCCTGTGTATGCTTCTTGCGTGCCCTTCCCTAATGTGTATGTATTTCAATTTCAATTTAAAACACAAATTTCACTATAACTGAAGTTGATATATGTATACTTTAGTGCTTATAATTGTTACTTACAGCTGCTCCAGAACATGAGAAAAAAGCAATTGAATGGGTGCAGTGGTTGGTCAAAGAGGAAGCTTACTTCGAAAGGTGAATATTTTAAAACTAAATCAGTTTAGTCACTATACATTGGGCCTATAGAATAAAGGGAAGTGTTGCTTTTTGCTTCTAATATTTGAATTGAATGCTTCGAAATATTTTGATGAATATTCATTTAAATTATTGAAGATTTGATAAATACTTATTCGTTATCGAACCAGAAGCCTTACTTAAAATAATAAAATCAAATAGCAATGATTTTCTTCATTCAATTGAGTTTATGTCTGTTGCAGCAATTCTGAAGTGACAGCGTCATTCGGCGAGATGTTGCTGCTGATCGCCATCCACTTCCACTCGGGGCAGCTGCCGGCGGTGGGCGAGCTGGTCTGCGCGACGCTGGGCATGCGCGTGCCGGTTCGCCCCAACGGCCTGGCTCGGATCAAGCAGGCGTTCACGCAAGAAATATTCACTGAACAGGTATATATTCATACATACCAGGCGATCGAGTGCATAAATGCATGTATAATAAATAATCCTTCCTCATGAATCACACTATTACTGAAAAATCAGTTGCATAGTTTAGAAGATCTAATAGTACTGATAGCAGTAGCTACTTTGATTTATACTTCAGTACAGATGTCATTCATGTATAACTGTGGGTATTCCTTTTTTTTAATCATGGTTTATTGTTAAAGTAATAGTAGTATGATAGGGGAAATACGTAGGGCTCGAGATCGTTCCCTCACGAACTACATGATTGCTGCTACAGAAATTTTCCTTTATAATCTACTAGCTACTGTTGCCGGCGACTTCGTCTGCGTAGACTCGAAGATAACTTACGTAAACGTTATTTCAGGTGGTGACGGCTCACGCGGTCAAAGTTCCAGTTACGGCGAATCTCAACAGCAACATACCGGGATACCTTCCAGTGCATTGTATTCATCAGCTACTAAAGTCGCGGGCATTCTCCAAACACAAAGTGCCCATAAAAACATGGATTTACAGACAGATTTGCAACTGCATAGCTCCACTGCATCCAGTCATGCCAGCTCTTGTTGAAGTCTATGTTAACTCCATCCTCGTAATCAATAACAAAGGCACTAATGAATATGTGAATAAACCAATAACTGAAGAAGAAATTAGAAAAGTCTTCAGAAATTCCATATTTGGTGCCAATTTCGATGTTCAGAAAAAACCTTTTACTCCAATGGAAATTGACAGTGGTGAAACATCCATTGATATTGACATAGATAAACCCACTTTGGCTTCTCAACTGTTACTGATTTATTATCTTCTGTTGTATGAAGATGTGAGACTAGCCAACGCAGCAACACTTATTGCTAATGGAAGAAAAGTCAAAAGTTACTCTGCAGCATTCTTATCTGAACTTCCAATAAAATATCTATTACATCAGGCACAAAAAGATCAGATGAGTTATGGATGCCTTTTCAGCCCCCTGCTTCGTTTGTTAGCGACACATTTCCCCCAACTGTCGCTCGTCGATGATTGGATGGATGACCAGGTATTTGGGGATTCTTATCGTCACCAAGTTGACGTCAGTCTATCGGAAACCTCTATCAACGAAGCTTTCCAAAGCATCGACGAAAACCCTTACAAGACTGGTAAAATTTTGAGGGCTATGCTGTGTAAGAACCCAACTGACATTTGGCCATTTGCCGAAGTATTTGTAAGATATTTCAAAAGTGTGTTGGGAGACAAAGTCCCACGACATATTCAGGAATTGTATCGTGAAGTTTGGCTTCGCCTTAATACAGTTTTGCCCCGGTGTCTCTGGATAATGACTATAAATGCTTTATTGGACATTAACGGCACCACTCGAAACGTCACAGTTACTCAAGAGAATGTGCTAGTTGACCCATTGCAGGTTCTCCGATGTGACATACGAGTATTTAGGTGTGGCCCAATTCTTAAAATAATATTGAGGATCTTGGAGGCTAGCTTAGCTGCCTCGAGGAGCCAACTTAGTCGGCATCTTTTAGATAAACCTTTATTGGAAAAGAGTGGACAATTGACGTCGGATGCCGAAAGAGAAGAATTGAAGAATGCCCTTGTAGCCGCTCAAGAAAGCGCAGCTCTACAAATTTTATTAGAAGCCTGTTTAGAGACAGAAGAGGACAAATCAAAACCGGAATTAATGTGGTCTTTGCGAGAAGTTCGAAGCATAATTTGTTCTTTCCTCCATCAAATATTTATTTCTGAGCCATCATTGGCGAAATTGGTACATTTTCAAGGATATCCTCGGGAATTGTTGACGGTAACTGTACAGGGTATTCCCTCTATGCACATTTGTTTAGATTTCATACCAGAACTCCTAAGTCAAGCTTCTTTGGAGAAGCAGATTTTCGCTGTTGACCTTGTGTCTCACTTGTCTATTCAATATGCATTGCCGAAGGCCATGTCCATTGCCCGACTGTGTGTGAATACACTGTCGACCCTTTTATCAGTATTGCCTAGTGATCTACGGCTGGAATTATTTCAGCCGGTGCTAAAATCACTCGTAAGGATTTGCATCGCTTTCCCATCATTGTTAGAGGACATAATTTCGTTGTTGCTGCAGCTCGGAAGAATATGCGAATCGCAGGCATCTCTCGGCCACTGTTGGAACGACACTCTGATACTGGGAGAAGGGGCTTACGTATATGCGGAAGGTCAAAGTGAATCCAAGGTTTTAGTAGCAGAGGTTTTATGTAGAGACATAAAATTAACCATGTCGGAAATTATACAAAAAGCTCTTTTAAACGATAAGCTGTATTAGAATCTTCTTTCGTAAATAAATATTTAACCGACTTCTTTTGTTTTAATTAACCCATTGCTTGTTTAACGTTTTGACATGTAAAAAATTGAAACAACATGAATTAAGCATTTTATGAATGTATTTTATGAAGAAACATCCATATAACGTGGTGCTACAAATTTCATACAAACGTTATAAAAACTTTTGCAATAACTTGCTTAAGAAAATAAAAAGGGAGTATGAACGTACCCAATTTCTAAAACATAAAAATAATCCGAGGCAGCTTTGGAAAGTTATTAAAAATATTTCTAATTTGCGTCAGAGATCGTCATCCCCGGACGTACTCTTATCTGGACATAAAGACTCGCAATCCGCTGTAAATGCAGTAAACAATTTTTTCGCTAGTGTAGGTGAAAACTTGGCTTCAAATATTACTGCTAGTTCTCCTGATTCATCAAAGAATTCCATAATGGAAAAGGATGTCTCTGTGACGGACTCCATGGTTTTGCAGAACACCAATGAGGCAGAAATTGCGGGCATAATCCTGGGGCTTAAACGGGATAGTGCAGCTGGTTGCGATGGCATCCCTACTACGCTAATTAAGGAGGCCCGACATATACTGGTCCCAATTCTCACCCATATTATTAATCATTGTTTTTCCTTCCGTCTTCAAAAATGCACAGGTCCATCCAATCTATAAGGGTGGAGACAGACACAGTGTTACTAATTATAGACCTATTTCTGTCCTGACTGTTTTGTCTAAAATCATGGAAAAAATTGTAAATAAAAGATTAATTAACTACATAGAATTAAAAAAATCTTCTTTCGTCGAATCAATTCGGTTTTGGAGCTGGAAAATCAACTGAGGATGCAGTTCTAAGCCTCTCTAGTACCCTGGTAAGTAATATTAACCAAAATCTAAGTACGCTCTGTGTCTTCCTTGATCTTTCCAAAGCCTTTGACACTGTGTCTGTCTCTATTCTTCTGGATAAATTATATTGTATTGGTATAAGGGTTACAGTATTTGATCCGTTTCATAGTTACCTTAGTGATCGCAAGCAGTGCGTCACCTTTGGCGGTGTTACAAGCGATGTAGAAATGTTCTTATGGAGTTCCCCAAGGCAGTGTACTTGGCCCGACCTTATTTCTATTATATGTAAATGACTTCTGCAAATTGGAACTACCAAACTGCAACATTATCTCATATGCAGACGATACCGCAATTATTGTAAAGGGGAAAAATTGGGAGGAGGCACGCCTTTATGCTGAGTCTTCGTTAAAATCAGTTGTCATATGGCTGTCCCGAAATTTGCTTACCTTGAACCTAAATAAAACCAAATTCATAACATTTGCTCCTAGACTCGCATCGCAACCGGGTCGGGTTTCTTCCATTCGCGCACACAGATGTAATGCTGACCCCTATGAAATATGCGGCTGTGACAAAATTCTACGCACTCATAGCATTAAATATCTTGGTGTTATCGTCGATATTGTTTTGTCTTGGGATGAACATATTCAGTCTGTTTCTTCGCGTCTTAGGAAGCTTATTTTTGTCTTTAGTAGGTTAAGAGTCGGAGCCGATTCAGCTACTCTTAGGACTGCCTATTTTGCATTAGCCCAATCAATTGTTACATATTGTATTGCTGTCTGGGGTGCCTCGGGCAAAACAAATGTGCTAAAACTAGAAAGGGCTCAAAGGGCTGTTTTGAAGGTTATGGCCTTCGTACCAAATAGGTACCCAACTGAAGGTATATACAAATACTGGGAAGTGCTATCGGTTCGTAAATTATTTGTGTTAAATGTTATTCCACGTAAACATATACTTGTTCCTTACGTCCCAGCGCTGATGAAAAATAAACGTAGAAAACACATTGTGTGTCTAGTTCCTAGGTGGAGAATCGTAATAGTAAAATATCATTTTGATTTTATGGCACCCTTGTTTTATAATAACGTAAATAAAATACTAAACATTTACCCTCTCAGTAAGTCAAAATGTAAAATCGTTTTGATAAAATGGCTTCTTGGTCTGAATTAGGTATGATGAGGTTGAATCTCTTCTCAAATAAAAGTTGGTTGATCTATATAAAAAGTAGATGTGGATATGCACTACAGTACTGTATTTGTTTTGCAATTAAGCACACACACATAACACACACACACACACGGACACACATACACACACACTCTCACACACACACACACCAGTAAAACACATAAATGTAAAATTTCAAAAATGTCATTGTCATTATAAATTATAATTAATTAATTTATGTATTTCGAAGAAAAAAAAATGTTTATGAAATTCTAGAGGTGGGCGCTAGCAGCTGCGACACAGTCTTTTGACTACTGCGGTTGTTAACGCAAGAAAGTTTCTGTTATAATTTGTATAAATAAATTATGAAATTATTTTTATTTACAGATCTATACTTATTAATACATAATGAGCAGTGAGTTAGATGTTTCTACTGGGTTTTGTGTTTCTAGCTGTCTATACATCCAAGCGCACTGATTTCTCGCTGCGTGGTTGCCAATGTCGTTGTATAATTGCGCCTGTAAATAAATAATACCGCATTCTTGAACTCGAAATGAATGTAACAGGGCTAAGTGCAAGCAGGGCAGAACAGGGCTAAAGGCAAGTAACTATAAAATGTATATAGGCTTTGGGGCGGCACCGATCTTGAGTGGTGAGAGAAATTGGAGGGATGTTGTACATACTCGTATACAGCATGCACCATCAGTTCAAAGTTTCGCAACGTAGTTAAAGTTAACATATCTACCTCTTTTTAACCTACACTAATATTAAGAGATTTGATTGTTTGTTTCGAATAGGCTCCGAAACTACTGGACCGATTCAAATGAAATTCAGTACAGAGATAGTTTGAGACCCTGGTTAGGGCATAGGCTTTTTGTCGCAAATATAAGCGTAAGCTAAAATCATCAGGGGGGTGAAATGAGGGATGAAAGTTTGTATGGAAAATCAGACGTTTGGCACGGGCGAAGTCGCGGGGAACTGCTATTATAGTACACTACCTGTAAATACCACGTGTGCAATAGGCGGGAGTGCGCGCCGACCTTGGCGAAGTTCTTCTTGACGTCATCGAGCGCCTCGCAGCACGACTGCAGCAGCCGCGCGCGCGCCTCGCCCGCCGCCGGCGCAGACGCGATACGGCACTTCGTGTACAGTAGTAACCCTGCCAATTTATTCACAACTGTAATGAAAACCTATGGTTTAAACACGGAATAAGTCCTAGTACTACGTACAGAAGTTTGACTTTCAAATGAAATTCAAAGAAATATCTACTTATTTTATATACTTCATTTAGTTTGCCTCAGAGTCAAGCACATTTTCGTTACAGAAATACATTGCAAGATAATTTCATTCTTATAACTCCTATTTATTTTGTGTTGTGACGTACTATCATGCGACGCGATAGGGTTGACTGCTACTAGAAGCTGCTAACGCCATCTAGCACACCTTTCTAGCACTTTATACATTCTCATCCAGCCAGCAACGTAATGCCGTGTGCCGCCGGTAATCAAAACGCGCGCGCGTGTCGCTGCCCGCTCGCGACACCCAACTTGGTTAGCCCACCACGGTGAGCCGCCGCGCGTAAGTTATTAAACACTATACGCTTGTTTTAGTTTTAAAAAAGTTTTAAAAACGGCAAAAAATGCACATTTGTTGTATGAGAGCCCTACTTAAATATTTATTTTGTGCTGTTTTAGTATTTGTTGTTATAACGGCATTACAATCATCTGCAACTGTCTGTCTATCACGGTTCATGAGATGCAGCCGGTCAGTAGAGTATTTTTAACAGCATCTCGATTTTACTCTTTGAGCACGGAACCCTTAAAACTAAAAATCGTAGCACACTTATAAACTCGAAAACGGAAAGTCACCGTATCAATTCGAGCCGGTCATATTAACTTTTTTTACGAAAAAAGTTAATATGGTGAACTTCCGTTTTTACTTAGTTGATGTGTGAATGTGTGGCGCTATGACCTTAAAACCAGACTACAAAAAATAACGCTTCTTCGATATTTACGGATGAGAACACATCCGAGCTAAACACTGCGGCATGTTAAGCATTTAGCAACGGAATTGGGAAGTTTTGGCTAACTGTATTTCGTATATTCCTGAACACAAAATTTCTTTCCTTTTAAAATCGTATTAAATACAAAACTTTTTAAAGCCTCCACTTTATGAATGTCGGATACATCCGTCATAATGAATATGCTTGTATGAAACGTAGCATGCCTATGTTAATCCGGCCTATTATTTAATTTACTTACACCTCTTTTATCAAAAAGTTATTACTTACATAAATAATAAAAATAATCAATTAGTACCTCTAGCACAATCGTAGGCGCTCCCATGCGCCATTATTGACGGTAAGACTTTTCTGATCAGTTGCAAAGCATTTTTTGCGCAACCCATGTGTAGCTGAACATTGGCTATGTGCATTTCTGCCGTGGCCGCTAAGTAATGCAGATGATATTTCTTAGCTAACGACAAGGCCTCATTTAGGAGCATGATATTCGTAGACTGTATGCTGCTAAAGGAATGCTGCACTTGTGACATCAATATCATTGCCTTCAGTCTTAGTGAAACATAATGCAAGCTGTCATCTTCAGTTTTGCAAAAGTCTATGATATCATGAAGAGATTCTAACGCCTCCGTAGCGTCTCCCTTCAAAAAATACATTTCAGCCTTCAACAACTGGCTCTCCCATCTGTCGAATGACGCCAACTGTTGTATGCTTTGTTCGGCTTCTTCCCATTTTCCTGTGAAAACAGAAACAATACATTATAAAAAATCAAGTGAAAACTCATACATAAGGCATATCTGTTCTTATTTTCTCTCTTCTATGATACTTGTGTAATTAATGCTGTTTGTTTTCCAATAAATAAATCACACTGGTAAAAAAAAGAAAAAATATTTGTGTATGGTTAACTACACAACTAACTGCTCTTTATCTAAAAGAAAAAGTGTTTTAAATCAAAATAAACATGGTGCATATGAGAAAACTGTGCGTTTACTCGAACATTGGTTACACGCCTGACGCGCGTCCGCTGTCGATAACTCCGAATGCTAAGTTCGGAAATAGTCGGTGTTGGGTTCTCAGGAATGCTAGCGGGGAATTGCAAGCGACGGCCATACGCCTTAGCGCTTTAGTTTTAAGTGCGCC
The DNA here is from genome assembly GCA_949316185.1 of Pyrausta nigrata. Lineage (NCBI taxonomy): Eukaryota > Metazoa > Arthropoda > Insecta > Lepidoptera > Crambidae > Pyrausta > Pyrausta nigrata. The sequence goes on from OX438938.1 coordinate 12,202,396, forward strand.
ACTGCAATATATTTCATAGCGCAGCTCACACTACTAACTCACGACATCTCGGTGGTGTTACCTGTCAGGCGTTACCAATAAAATGTATAGAGCAGTACACAGGGTACCTCATTTTAAAAGCGCTGTTACACTCTCACCCGCCAGCAGCGCGGCGCCGGCGTGGTGTCGCGCGGCCACGCTGCGCAGGCGCGGCTACGGCTGGCGCGAGGCGAGCGCTGTTACACTCACTCACCCGCCAGCAGCGCGGCGCCGGCGTGGTGTCGCGCGGCCACGCTGCGCAGGCGCGGCTACGGCTGGCGCGAGGCGAGCGCTGTTACACTCACTCACCCGCCAGCAGCGCGGCGCCGGCGTGGTGTCGCGCGGCCACGCTGCGCAGGCGCGGCTCCGGCTGGCGCGAGGCGAGCGCTGTTACACTCACTCACCCGCCAGCAGCGCGGCGCCGGCGTGGTGTCACGCGGCCACGTTGCGCAGGCGCGGCTCCGGCTGGCGCGAGGCGAGCGCTGTTACACTCACTCACCCGCCAGCAGCGCGGCGCCGGCGTGGTGTCGCGCGGCCACGCTGCGCAGGCGCGGCTCCGGCTGGCGCGAGGCGAGCGCTGTTACACTCACTCACCCGCCAGCAGCGCGGCGCCGGCGTGGTGTCGCGCGGCCACGCTGCGCAGGCGCGGCTCCGGCTGGCGCGAGGCGAGCGCTGTTACACTCACTCACCCGCCAGCAGCGCGGCGCCGGCGTGGTGTCGCGCGGCCACGCTGCGCAGGCGCGGCTCCGGCTGGCGCGAGGCGAGCGCTGTTACACTCACTCACCCGCCAGCAGCGCGGCGCCGGCGTGGTGTCGCGCGGCCACGCTGCGCAGGCGCGGCTCCGGCTGGCGCGAGGCGAGCGCTGTTACACTCACTCACCCGCCAGCAGCGCGGCGCCGGCGTGGTGTCACGCGGCCACGTTGCGCAGGCGCGGCTCCGGCTGGCGCGAGGCGAGCGCTGTTACACTCACTCACCCGCCAGCAGCGCGGCGCCGGCGTGGTGTCGCGCGGCCACGCTGCGCAGGCGCGGCTCCGGCTGGCGCGAGGCGAGCGCTGTTACACTCACTCACCCACCAGCAGCGCGGCGCCGGCGTGGTGTTGCGCGGCCACGCTGCGCAGGCGCGGCTACGGCTGGCGCGAGGCGAGCGCTGTTACACTCACTCACCCGCCAGCAGCGCGGAACCGGCGTGGTGTCGCGCGGCCACGCTGCGCAGGCGCGGCTCCGGCTGGCGCGAGGCGAGCGCTGTTACACTCACTCACCCGCCAGCAGCGCGGCGCCGGCGTGGTGTCACGCGGCCACGTTGCGCAGGCGCGGCTCCGGCTGGCGCGAGGCGAGCGCTGTTACACTCACTCACCCGCCAGCAGCGCGGCGCCGGCGTGGTGTCGCGCGGCCACGCTGCGCAGGCGCGGCTCCGGCTGGCGCGAGGCGAGCGCTGTTACACTCACTCACCCGCCAGCAGCGCGGCGCCGGCGTGGTGTCGCGCGGCCACGCTGCGCAGGCGCGGCTCCGGCTGGCGCGAGGCGAGCGCTGTTACACTCACTCACCCACCAGCAGCGCGGCGCCGGCGTGGTGTTGCGCGGCCACGCTGCGCAGGCGCGGCTACGGCTGGCGCGAGGCGAGCGCTGTTACACTCACTCACCCGCCAGCAGCGCGGCGCCGGCGTGGTGTCGCGCGGCCACGCTGCGCAGGCGCGGCTCCGGCTGGCGCGAGGCGAGCGCTGTTACACTCACTCACCCGCCAGCAGCGCGGCGCCGGCGTGGTGTCGCGCGGCCACGCTGCGCAGGCGCGGCTCCGGCTGGCGCGAGGCGAGCGCTGTTACACTCACTCACCCGCCAGCAGCGCGGCGCCGGCGTGGTGTCGCGCGGCCACGCTGCGCAGGCGCGGCTCCGGCTGGCGCGAGGCGAGCGCTGTTACACTCACTCACCCGCCAGCAGCGCGGCGCCGGCGTGGTGTCGCGCGGCCACGCTGCGCAGGCGCGGCTCCGGCTGGCGCGAGGCGAGCGCTGTTACACTCACTCACCCGCCAGCAGCGCGGCGCCGGCGTGGTGTCGCGCGGCCACGCTGCGCAGGCGCGGCTCCGGCTGGCGCGAGGCGAGCGCTGTTACACTCACTCACCCGCCAGCAGCGCGGCGCCGGCGTGGTGTCGCGCGGCCACGCTGCGCAGGCGCGGCTCCGGCTGGCGCGAGGCGAGCGCTGTTACACTCACTCACCCGCCAGCAGCGCGGCGCCGGCGTGGTGTCGCGCGGCCACGCTGCGCAGGCGCGGCTCCGGCTGGCGCGAGGCGAGCGCTGTTACACTCACTCACCCGCCAGCAGCGCGGCGCCGGCGTGGTGTCGCGCGGCCACGCTGCGCAGGCGCGGCTCCGGCTGGCGCGAGGCGAGCGCTGTTACACTCACTCACCCGCCAGCAGCGCGGCGCCGGCGTGGTGTCGCGCGGCCACGCTGCGCAGGCGCGGCTCCGGCTGGCGCGAGGCGAGCGCGGCGGCGAGGGCGGGCTCCCCCCTCCACGCGGCCGCGCACGCCAGCCCCGCGCTCGCCGTGAAGCACGCCTCCGTCCAGTGCCACACGCTGCCGCTGCCGATGTTGCATTCTGGATTATAATAGGGTAGTATTTAAACACACACCAAAAATGCTCCTTTTTATATAAAAAAAAATCAATCTAAAATACTGATTGCATAGCAATAGTAGATTGTTATACAAGGGTCGAAAGTGACCATTCCACTCAAGAAGTTTCTGGCGCTCGAACGTAGTGAGAGTGCCAATAGCTCGAGAGTGGAATGGGTGCTTTTAACCGAATTAAACATACTATTTTTCATTTCGACTGTGTCATTTCGACATTTTTATGTGATGCAATCGAAGGTGCATTCCATTTCAAATCCGCGAAGCGCCTGACCGGTACATTTTGGCGTTTCACTTGGTCCGCGAGCGGCGTTAAAGTGGTTAGCGTGTCCGGTCGACAGTCCACTATCGATAGTTATCGATCGATAGTTGAGGCATAAGCAATAATATCGATAGTATCGATAGACTATCGATAGTTGAGGCAAAAGCAAAAGTATCGATAGAATATCGATAGTATTTATAGATTACCGATAGTTGAGGTAAAAGCAATAGTATCGATAAAATATCGATAGTATCGATAGTTGAGGCAAAAGCAAAAGTATCGATAGACTATCGATAGTTGAAGCAAAAGCAAAAGTATCGATAAATTATCGATAGTTGAGGCAGAAGCAATAATATCGATAAAATATTGATAGTATCGATAGACTATCGATAGTTAAGGCAAAAGCAATAGTATAGATAGAATATCGATAGTGTCGATAAACTATCGATAGTTAAGGCAAAAGCAATAGTATCGATATAAAATCGATAGCCTAGGAAAAAGCAATAGTATCGATAAATATCAATAGTATCGATAGTCTACCGATAGTAATCATAGTATAGATAGTAATGAAAGTATCGATAGTAATGATAGTATCGATAGCTCCGTTAATATAAATACTATCGACACATAGCAATACTATCGATAGTCTCAAAGTTAAATATTAAAATCACTTTCGATAGCTGATACAGCTCTGACTATTGCAATAACTATCGATACTCTCGTTAGTGGCCTTTTATTCAATACTAGGAGTATAAATAAAGTAGGAGGGAAAAGCTTTTTCCCACCCGGCTATCTACACATGAAAGTTCAACTTTCCGAACAGGTGAGATGAATTACCTTCAGATATTATTAATTTTACAACAATCTAAGTTCGTGATGCGGAGGATGCGTTGAAGAGGCCAAATATAAGAATACTAGAAACACAATGTAACAGAAAAGTTCGAATAAAAAGCTTATTATTCTGCTCGTGATGCATCGCTATTTATTTAAAAGTTAAGCTTTTTGAACGGACACATGACGAAACTAAACGGGTTCCTTGTCAGGAGTAAGGAACCCTAGAAAGCAATGATAAGTCCGACAAGACACTTCGTGGCACTAACACGCCGAATTAAAAATTTACTTCTTTCTCGTTTACGGCATTCACTATGGCGGATTAATTTGAGTTGAGCAAATATAATACTGCACACAAGGATGGCTTTTAACCCATTAACCGCCAACGCGAAACTAATAACAATGCACTGAGACTCGAACTTAAAATGAAGTAGTATTTTACTAAAATTCTGGCAATCGAAGGGTAGAAAACAGTAATTACCCTTTATTTAGCTCTTGATATTCACATTATTACCAAATTACAAGATAATCAACCTACATTTATTAAGAAATTTACAAAAAAATATGATTTTCAACACTGTACTCGCTTGGGTACAGCGGCTGCAAATGGGTTAAGCCCCGTAAGTACGTTTCATAAGATCAAAGTGCATAATTCCCTACAAATCGTGGTCAAATAGACTCACTCACTTGTGTTCAAGTTAAGCAGCAACTGACAGCTCACAGACGCCATCTCGGTCTTCCCGTACAGCGACCACAGCGCCGCCGTATTGGCGAGCCCCGCCATCGTCAGGTCGGTCATCGAGTGCAAGTAGTTCAACGAGTCCCCCTTAGTGATGATCTGCGAATTGTTAACAATAGACTAAATCCGGCAAATATCAGGCTAGTTCGTACAGAACTGAAGGGCAGTGCTGGGCGAATTCAAATTGATGACTCCGAACAGAATTGGAGATGAAATTCACCAAGTTTTTTTTCTGTTGAATGCATAAAAGAAGAATTTTAAGTATGAAAAGAGCTTTCGTTTATTGATAAAAATTCTCATTGCCCTAATACTTACGAAAATCTGTTTCCAATGCATGACCCACCGTTCCAATGCCTTTTGACGCTGATTGATGTGCTGTGAACCTGTTATTTTAAACGCATAACTACGAATTAAGCACACACACGTCCATTTTAGAAAATAACAACGTTACTTACTCAATGTGCCTACCCACGTAGCTACACCAAAATGAACATGCCCAGCCCTGCGGCAGGAGGAACCCCAACAACCTTAACTAACCTAAAACACTTCAGCGGGTCAGCCGCCACCTACGATCCTGGCACAGATTACAGCTTCGTCCATTTTAGAAAAAAAATAATCAATTAAGTTTCCTCAGACTAATATCACATTTCATTTAGAGCAAACCCTAAACCTACAAAAGATTACATCCTTTAGCCTGGAGTTCACAACACATGTATGGTTTATAATCAGCTGGCTTAGCATTTTTTGACATATTTTGTATGGAACAACTATCGTATAGTCTGTTTTTCTTTGCGTGTCAAACTTTGTAAACAATCTTTTTAAGACTTTTAAAACTAATACTGGTGAAAAAAATACTAATAGCTCTAAAAAGCTGCATATATTAAACTATAAACTAACCTGAAACACCTCCGCCAGCGCGCCCCACACCCCACGAGAGTTTATACTCCGGAGACGATGCATTACATTGGAAACATGACGTTTTACGAGATTTTGACAATTATTATTATGTTGGTCTGTTTCCTATCTCGGGACCATGGGGTCCCGGACCTTTGAAAGGCGTACATGGGGCCGAAGCCAACACGCAAAGGCCCGTTAGACAACATTGATCTAAAAGCATTTTGACACCAGCCGGCGACTATCCCTGTATGAACTATAAAAGTGTGTACTTTTATAGTTCATACAGGGATAGTCACCCAAGGACAGTCCCCGGCTCGTGTAGGACTATTGCAGGATATGGGATGGAAACAAATCTGGGTTATGGGTTTGGGTGCTAGGTGGACCGGATAATTGGGACTATGGAGGGAGAGACTACGGGTCACCTGCCTAGATCATAGCCTCATGCTGAATACATTGGCAGGCGGTGACTCGCCAGCAACTGAATGGGCCCCCCCTGGCGTCGTGGGTCGTAAAGACCGGACTGAGGGGCAACATTGGCATTGCCGTCTAAGGGTGGAGAGGTGGCCCTGGACTTTAAACTATTATTATTATTATTTTAGGCAAACAGGCAGTTGAAACAACTGATACAGTCTGCATCTCGCTATCATACTCGTAGCTTAGTCTTTCTTTCCTGTATATGTTTGTCAAGTCTGTTTTTAAATTGGTTCGTAGTATTCGCTGATACCAATTCTGCTGGCAATTTGTTCCATGCCTCGTTTACTCTGTTGCTGAAGAAGTGCTTGTGGGAGTTGGTGGCAGAAGCAGTCTTCGCTAGTTTAAAATGTTGTACCTGAAGGTTTATCCGCTTTTTAGTGTAGGTAAGTATTTGAAAAAAATACCATTGATGCGCACATGCTACCTACTAACCTGGCACGGACACCCATTTTAGAAAATTACAACTTGACCTATTCAATTTACCTACGCCCAGCACCGCGAGCGGAACTAACCTGAAACACTTCCGCAGGCCTCGCGCCGTTGACAGCCGCGTGCTGCGCCATAAGCTGGGCAGCAGCGGCAGCAACGCGTGGCGCCCGAGGTACCCGCGCCAGTAAGGCCGCTCGCCGCGCGCGCCCGCCCGCCAGCGCGCCCCACGCCGCCGCATGCGCGAGGCACGCGCCGTCGCCCGCCTCCTGCGCAGTCGCCAGCGCCTCCCGCACCCCCTCCATCGCCACCGACCTACAACCGACTCCCTATAGCACTTATTACACTATAAATAAAAAAATCTTTTATTTTTATAAGTCTCAATACAATGAATTGTCGAGTTTTCCCTTTGGGAATAACTCGCTACTTCCCTTACGGTTGACTAAGTAAGACTATAGTAAACTATTTTTTTATAATAAGTAAGAATACATGCAAAATAGATTTAGTATAGTAATCTATGCGGTATAAGTTGCAGTTTTAGTGATGAAATGTGATCATGAAATAGTTATTATGAGTGTGTACGTGTGTGTGTGCGTGTGTATGTGTGTGTAGTGTGTGTGCATATGAATTCGAGCGCATGTGTAAGTGTTTGTATATGTGTCGAGCACCTGTACACTATCTCATTTGTGTAGCATCTTACTTAGGAAATAGGAAGATGTAATCGCACTTCACTACTGAAGCACTTATTACACTATCCCATTTGTGTAGCATCCATCCTACTTAGGAAATAGGAAGGTATAATTGCAGTTCACTACTTAGGTTCCTACCTTCCTAGTTAGTTTCTAGTTAGCGAGTTTATGTGTCTTGGGCCCCACTCTGTAAGACGATATCCGTAGTTACGGCTGTAGCCGTCCCTGTCTAGTGACATGACGGCATTAGCATGCCGGCATGTCAGTGCGAGCGAGCGCGACGTCTAGACGTCAAAATACGGACGATGCGTTATCAGAATAGAGCACCTGCCTATCAATCGGACTTCCTAGTTAGGAGCTAACTAGGATGGTACCTTTTTTAGTTAGGTTCCTAGTTAGCAAGCTACAAATAGGTTGGTGTAATAAGTGTTTAGGGAACGCGTCGTCTGCGCCGTAGATGCCGAATTTTGCGTTTGTATAAATTCAAATACGCGTAAATAGCGATACAAACGTGCATGTAAGGCCACAGAATACTAGTACTTCGTACAGAAGTATGACTTAGCAATTGTATTCAAAGAAATGTCTACTCAATGTCGTCAACAATATGGCGTAATTTAGTTCGCCTCAGAGTCAAGCACATTTTCGTGTATACACCTACAAAAATCCATTGCAAGATAATTTTATACTTATTGCTCTGGAATATGATTCATAATACACTAAACCTACTCATTGCAAGATAATTTTATACTTATTGCTCTGGAATATGATTCATAATACACTAAACCTACTCATTGCAAGATAATTTTATACTTATTGCTCTGGAATATGATTCATAATACACTAAACCTATTCAGTGACGTAATATCACGCGACGCGATAGGGTTGACTGCTACGAGAAGCTTCTAACGCCATCTAGCACCTCCTTCTAGTACTTTATTCATTCTCGTCCAGCCAGCAACGTAGCCGCGCGGCCGCCGGTGAATAAAACGCGCGAGCGTGTCACTGACCGGTAGCGACACGCAACTTGTTTTAGCCCCTAAGCAGGGGCGCCGCGCGTAGGTACGTTTTTGCTACTTACGCGGGGAGATACACAGGCCTGGTAAGGCGCGCTCTAACCTCATTAGAAGTAAACTCGTAAATGGGTCTATACAATAGATTCGCTTAGGTATTGTACGTTTTTTTTTCTGCACGCAACTGTCATAGGAAATCCCTTCTCCGCAGAGATATAGCATGCCTCGCCCCCCGCACGTCTTTCGCTCGCTGGGCAAGAACGCACGAACTTGTCGAACTATAGGCCATAGGCTGCACCAGATGAGCGAGGATGTGTTTCTTAAGAACCAATAGAATCGCTTCATTTATGCGGGGACTAACGCGGGCGCGAGGGCGGGGGCAAATCATCAAACATATAAAAACGCCTTTGCGGCCAGTGGCGGAAGGTGCGACTTCATAAGCACGCAGTATGGCCGAGCACTCTTGAGTAGCTGTGGATGGAAGCAAAACTAGGTAAATGAAGCGATTCTTGTTGGCTCTTACAAACACACAAAGTATTTACAGTAAGTATAATTAGACCATTGTTGTTTCCGTTGATACTAACTTGTGTCCGAACTGCGTGTGCATGGCGGCACGATTCAGAGCAGCATAGCGAAAATTCTTGTTTCTGTCGTTGTAGACATTCCCACCGCCAAACACGCTCAACACCGAGCGATCAAAACAGTTGTATAGGGAATCTTGCGCGCCACAGAACTCCTTCATTCTAATGCAGTTTAAGAAACTAAGAAAGTGCTGAAACAGACAAGCAGTTAATGATGAGTTTACCCTGCAATACACTTGCCACTTGGTGGATTAAGTGAAGACTTACAATGTCCGGGTATTCTGGTATATCATTAATGATCTGAATGATCGTTTTTTGTAACTGTCGTGGTGGCATTGCTTTACGTTCATTTATTTGAAGCAGGTTAGCTTGTTGTGCTGTAAATAATTCGGCTTGCTTTCTGGACCACTGACACTCTTCAAAACTGCTGAAATAAATTCAATTTAATAAGAAATAAATATTGTTAAACATAACACACATTGCTCTGATCCCAAAGTAAGTAGCTAGCTAACACATTTGAAAATTACTCTTAATGAATTTATAACTTTTTTCACTTTATTTAACTATGACCTTATATCAAATGTGTATATCTTTCATCTTATCTCTTTGTTTAAAAGGGTACCTAACAAAGAAGAAAAAAAATTGTCATGCTGCAAAAGGTTTGGTTGGTATGCTAAACTTACTTGTCTTTGTCAATAATATTCATTTTGATAGATACTTCATGAGGTTTAGATTCTTCCGGCAGTGCTGGTGATGTTGAAGTGACTACTGTTTGAGGTTCCATGTTATTGAGTTTCTAAAAACATCATGAATAAATATGACTATAAAACCTTTAAACAAAATGTATGACATGTTTGAGAAAAAACATTGTTGGTATTACCTCTTTACTTAATGACCTCATCATCAAACCTGGCCGACCTCTCTGGTAGTACAAGCAAAATGACTTGTATAATGATACCACTTGCGTAAAAGTGAGTTTATCTAAATGCAACAATATTCTTCTGAGGTAAAATCCTGAAAGTAATTACTAGTTATATGTACCCACTAAAAATGTACCTAGACTTTTGTGAAAGTTCTAAACATAATCAGTTTCTAGAGGCACCATCATCAGTATTTCAACACATAGATTACTATTATGGAGTAGTGAATTTACCTAAAACACTGTATCTAGTAATAACACATGGATTAGTTTCATTCTGCTCAATCATCAATTTATCTACAGTAGACGTGACACAATCCATTAGAGCACTTATGCCATTCACATAGATATTTTGTAATCGAACACAAAAGTTTTGGAGATGTACACTTAGCAAATTGTACCTCCCATCTGTCAACAAACTTTCCAATTCTTTAAATTCCATGTCAGGGCACTGAAATATAATAATTAAATGTAGCATCATAAAGAGTGACTGAAAAATGCAAAATCTTGTTCAGAATTCAATTTGAATATTAATTAATTCCATTACTGATTTTTTTTATTATAATTAAATTTTTGTACTTGTAACCAGCCTATAGTTTTTGAACATAAGCTCAATGTTATGAAAGCGTTAATTTTAAATATAAATTTGATTTTGTAAAAGCTTACAAATTGCTTAAATTACTTGAGCAGTGCATGTTATTACAGTAACAAGAAAGCTAATAGAGCCAGGAATTCATAAAAACCTGTACATTAGGATATATTGAAATTTTGCATAATGCATCATATAAATAATGCCAAATTGTCAACTTACCTGAATTAACTTTAATGCCAAGATACAAAAGTCCTTTCTATATTTGGGAGCAACAATACAGTCAAGTTTTTGTTTTTCTGAAAGAAATCAAAACAAAATTGTCGAAAGCAAGTTATGGTGTAGGTAGGCAATGAGTAATCATTTATAATTCAATTATTTAAATCAGCCAGAGTCTAAAATGATTTTTCATAATGTTAGCGAATATAAATAATTGAGCTGCAATATGATGTGAATTCACACCACAATGGAGTATCTTTTGTTATGACAGTGTTACAGTACCCCGTAGGTCACCCATCGTTAAATAAGTAGTGTGGTGTCCTAACGGTGCACAAAGCAGTATATTTTTGCAAAAGCAACGAAGGCGCACCGCTTTCTCATGATAACAGCGAAACCGTCGTTTCTCGCCTCCGTAAACATGCCAACGTCCCTACCAACAACACCTAAAGGCGTTATTATATTGCACACGCATCGCTTCAACCACGCTGCGTTTAACTGACCCAATAGTACTGTTACTGTTTACCTTCCACTTTCAACAGTCCATACTCGCGAATAAATGCTACAACAGCTATTTTGTGTGGAGTAATATTTATATCATGTCCTTTTATAACAATTAACTTCACAGAATCTAAATTGTCGTTCCCTAAATCCATAATTATAAATTATTGTTAAGAAAACCGCCAATTGTAAAACAAAACCAATTAAAAACAAACAAACCACAAAATGCCACAATTTTTTTTATATATATATAAATGTTTAACGGCCTTGGACAGCGTCCATACAGCCAGTTCTTCATTTCAGTGTTTCTATATAAATCATGAAGTCCTCTAATCATGGGAATCTTCATCAAGGGCGTTCATATTTCTTCAAATGTAGAATTAATATATTCATAAATGTATGAGTAAGTGTCTTCGTTTTCAAGTAGTGATGGCAGGAGGCGGGGAATTTCCTTATCTTTTATAACTTCAGTAGGCCATCCACTAACAAAAGTCGCTGTATGTTATAGGCAGGACAGTGTAGTATCAGATGATCCAACGTAGCCACATTCGAGTCACATAATTCGCATATATCGGAGTTAGCTGAATAAGCTTTAGGTGAGCTGGGAATTTTCCGTGACCAAGCCTTAAGCGATTAATAGTTGTAATGAATTTTCGAGGTAAAGACTTCTTGGACTTGAAATACCACGGCTTGCTAGGAATATTTTTCTGAATTTGGGCGTACCATTTCCCCTTAATCATTTTGGTGTCTTCCCAATCTTGATTCCAGTTTTCTAGCATGCGTTGCCTTACTGTTGCATTATAATCCGTAATAGGGACTGACGGAGCAGGATATGATGAAATATCAATGTCGTGATGTTGTACTTTTATTAGTTTGTCGACAATTTCATTTCCAGTTATCCCAGAATGAGAGGGGACCCACATAAATTCATTTTCTTTGTCTTGAGTTTTTTTTTTAATAATATATGTCTGATTTTAGTTATGTAAAGGTTAGTTTTGTAAGATATATGCACATTTTAAGACAAGTGAGAACGCTCAAAGAATCCGTCACAATCAAGAAATTTCTGTCGCGTGTCATTGCCCTTATGTATTGCAGTGCGGTATACATAGCATAGGCCTCGGCTGTAAATATAGATGCATTCTGGTCCAATGTGAAACAACGTCCGAATTTTGCACATGAGTCATAGTAAGCTGCCTTGGTCTTCGATTCCGTTTTGGACCCATCTGTATAAATCTTCCTGTATCCTGGGTTTTCACTATTTACAAATTGAACAAACTCGTAGTTATTTGAAATCTTCTTTAGGTGGACATAAGGAGTCGTAGTCTGAATCTCTATTGTACATAAATCCCAGTTCTCTTTATGTTCTATGCATTTAGATATCTGCTTTAATTCTAATAAGTGTCCACTCTGTAAAAGACTATTATCACGGTGCAGCTCTATGAACATTTTATTACCTAAAATCTTAACATACAACTTCTCAGTCAGATATCTGAGCCTTACTTAAATTTGGGGAATTCCTGCCTCAATCTCTAATGAATTGATAGGAGTAGAGCACAATGCTCCTGTTATAAGTCTTAGACCTTTGTTTTGCAAAACTTCAAGCTTCCTGAACAAAAAGTTACTGATATAATTTCCGTAAATAATTAATCCATAATCATAGTGGCTTCTAACTATGGCTTTAAATAAAATATTCAATATTTTCGGGTCCATACCCCAAGAAATACTCGCTAAATGACGCATTAAATTAATAGACTTTTGCATCTTATCAACAACTTTTAGGACATGAGTATGGAAAGTTAAATTAGAATCAAAAATTAAACCTAAAAATTTATTTTCCTCTACTATAGGAATATTTACAGAATTATATACAATATTTACACAATCATAAGCATCAATCTTATTGCCAAATATAACGATAGAACTCTTGCTAGGATTAACATCTAATTTGAGCTTAAATTTATAATACAAATTAAGTTGATGTAAGGCTTCATTTAAAATTAATTCAGCTTGTAACACATTTCTACTAGTAGTGTACAACACAATATCATCCGCGTATTGCAGGACAGACAATTTTGGAACAGAAACGTAATTATGTAATTGAGAGGTGTACAAAAGATAAATCAAAGGAGATAAAGCTGCCCCTTGAGGGACACCTTTATAAGCAAATCTCGGACCATGTAAGGTTTTATTAAACTTAATGAAAACATTGCGAGCATAGAAGAGGTCATAAATCCATTTTGATACTTTCCCTGGAATATTATAATCGTGTAAAATCTTTACTAAAGTAGGCAAGTCAATACTATCAAATGCTCCACTGACATCTAAAAAAGTACAAACTAAATAAGAATAACTATTACGAGACTCCTGAATATCTCCAGTAAATTTTAAAAGACTATCAACAGTACCCCGGCCTTTGCGGAAACCAAACTGGTCGTTTGGAATAATTAGTCTAGATTCAGCGTATAACTCTAATCTTGTCTTAAGCATACTCTCAAAAATTTTTCCAACGCAAGAAGATAGCGAAATCGGTCTATAAGAATCTGCAGACTTAGGGTCTTTGTCTGGTTTTAAAATGGGAACAACAGCTATAGTTTTCCAAGTGGTGGGAATAGAACCAGTCGACCAAAGATCATTGAACGTTTTAAGTAGGACTAACTTAGCTGAAGAGTCTAGGCGCTTGATTAGAATATACGGGATGTTGTCAAGACCTGGAGAGGTATCTCTTTTACTATTTAAGGAAAAAATAAATTCTGCTGCAGAAAAGGGTAAGTTTAGATGTGTGTTCAGATTATTGAATCCAAAAAAGCAATCAAGATTTGTCCCATTTAAATCTGCCTGATCAGGAGCAATTTTATCTAGAAGCCCTGCTAAGAAATCATCATCACTAGATTTGGGAGCACTATTTTTCCTATTAAAAATTTTGACAAAATTCCAAATATTTTCAATGGGTGTGTTTCTATCAAAACTAGAACATAAGTTTTTCCAACTCAGAGACTTTTGTTGTTTAATAATAAATTTTTAGACGCTTCAAGCTTTTTATACAAAATGTAGTTTTCTGTGGTAGGATAACGCCTGTACATATGCAATGCTAATTTACATTCCTTAACTGCTTTGAACAATCTTCATTCCACCAGGGCATAGGCTTGTGAATGCGTTTATTATTACAACAAGCTTTATGAATAGGGATGAATTCTGTTCTGAGACTGTGAAGTAATTTACAAAATTCTTCATACGCGGATAATGGGTCGGAATTAGAACATAGTTGACTAAATATATTTCTAGACTTGATTGCATAACCTAACCAATCAGCTATATTGTATAAAAATTTACCAACAGGACATGAATTTTGATATACTTCACAATAATAATTAAAATGCACAACAGTAGGGAAATGATAACTTCCTAATGTGTCTTCGGTGTATACAGACCATTCGAATGATGATGCTAAGACAGCAGAAACAAATGCAATATCAATTGCTGACGCCGATTGATTGGGACGAGTTAGAGTAGTAAATTGACCGTCATTTAAAATATACATATTAATTTCATCCAGCATGTCATAAATTTGAATGCCTCTTGGCTTATTAGCAGAACCAAATGCTGTATGATGAGCATTAAAATCACCCATAACCAGGATAGGTTATGGCAAAGAAATATAACCGTTTTCGACCCCGAAGGGAGGAAAACGAGTATTTCAGGTCTTGCCTAGGCTTGACCTTCCGGAGATCACCCTATTGCATCTATTCATGTGCGCGTGTACTAACCGTGTAAGTGAGAGCGAGATAGCGAACGAGGGGTGGAGCCCCCCGCGCGCGGGTGCCGGCGAGGTGCGGCGCGGCGTGAGCGCCCGCGCTTCCTCAGTACCTATCCGGAACTGATCGAAGATCCCTAAGGACGGCAAGGGACTTGCTCCAGGTCAAGCCTAGGCAAGACCTGAAATACTCGTTTTCCTCCCTTCGGGGTCGAAAACGGTTATATTTCAGTTCTGTGCCGTCGGCTTGACCTTCCGGAGACTTGTTTAGGTATCTGCCAGCACTAGATATAGCGTACTGTGACTAAAAATTAAAAGCCAGAAAATTATTTATAATTAACAATGGTACATTAACGTAGATAACAAATTTAAAGCTTTAGCTTTTTTCTTCAGTATTAATTATCTAATTTAGGTACAGTAACGTTACCAAGAGTTGTACCGTAGATAATCTTATTACTCAAAAATGATTTAGAAACTAGACAAAAACAAACAAACAAAAAGGAAGAGAATGTTTCCTCCTCCATAAAAACAAAAGATAAGTCTTAGTTATACGCAATCATCCACAAATCATAATTAAACTTAACATTTGGGCATGACGCGAAGTTGCAGAAACAGACTTATAATGTTTTTAAAATAATTGTAGCACCTCGCCAGTTACTTACCCTTTTTAACAAATCGTCTAGAGGTAGATTATTCTTATAATCATAAGAAGCCACTGTTGTACTAATGGAGTCTGGTGTCATTTTCAACCCTAAACTATTAAATACCGATTTAAACCATCCAGCAATCACCACCTGGAGGCAGGTTTTGCCACTCCTCTTTGTAGTTATAAACAGACTCATCACATCTTTGTTTCCCGATTCACGTCTATTGAAAGATACTTCCAATAATTTCCTTACGAAACCCACGATATTTAAACTAGAGTTCGTGTTCTTCAAAATCATCCAACGTCCAACTCTATCCGTCTTCGTCTAACTGTAACGGTCTTCGTCTAACTCTATCCATTTTAAAACCAACTATTGGTCTAAAAGGTAACAGAATCTTCCGTTAACGCACAGTGCTTTTTATCGTTCTTAATAAAGTAAGATTATTCAAGCTTCTTCCCGACGCTAGAAGCAGTAACAATGCACAATGACGAGATTTCATTACCAACATTTACCAAAGTAAATGTTTGATTTGTCTTGTAGATTAGATTTACCTAAGCCAGTTCAAGTTAAGTAACAAGATCTAGAATATTCCATACTTGAGAACACAGAGCAATTTTTTTCCAGATTTAAAGCCGATAGCTTTTAATAAAGGATAGTTTCTTTTTATTCTTTGTTCTCCTCTCGGGATAGCGAATGTAGCCATAACGGACTTTCTGGTCAAAAACTGAATGAGAATAGTACTTAAAGGTTCCTTAACCCGAAACAAGTAACTTAAGTATCTGGCTACCTGGAGAGGCGAGGGATCGTTTGGGACCACTCGAAGGGATTTGCACCACCTCAACCAATCTTTCCATGCAGGTGCGTAGGATTTCATGAAAGGACATTAACAACTCCACATCTTCAGGGAGTAGGCCCTTTAATAACTTATTTCACCCTGTACTGTCTAGACTAGACCACCAAAACATTGATGTTACCTCTAGTGGTGGATAACTCGTGGGCAGATCTACAAGGTGTGGCATCAGATCCTTCAATACTATCGGAGCCGCCGTGGATCTCAAAGTTGTTCTCTAAAAAGCTGGTGTCCACCTGGGGACTACCATTAAATACGTGCCTTGAAGATACGTGGCTTGTTCAGATGGTGAAGATTCTTGGGTATCAAGGGTGGCGGTGATAACACCCATGCTAGGTCATAATTCCACTTTTTTGAAAATGTATGTACGTACTGCTCCTGCATATCCGTGAAATCTATCGTTACGTACTCGGGAACCACTTTGGACTGCGATGTGGCGAACAAATCTACCTGTGGCGTTTCCCATATTATGTGTTAGTGTCTCATCGGTTGGGGTTGTTTCGCGTGATAGACGGTCGGGTATTGTATTGAACCTTCCGGGTATATAATTCGGTACTATTTCTGTATTCAACGTCTTGGCAAATAATAGAACTTTCTTTGTTAAGATGAACAGCGGCTGTGGCTTCGTTCCCCCTTGGTTGCGTAGGTATGCAACAACCGTACGGTTGTCGGCCTAGATCATTACAACCTTGCTCGCTACTAAGCTTCGGGTTTTTTTTTTTTATTAGGGCTATCTATAAGGCGTACGGCTCTTTCATATTTATATGCCGTTTTCTTTGGGTTGAACTCCAAACATCTAACTGACGGATCTGTTCTAACTGAATACCCCAGCCGGCGTCGGATGCGTACGAAAAGGCTGGCTTCTTTTATGAATTATCAGTCTGGATTCTGCTAGGTGTTTCAACCGCCAAAGGTACTCTACCTTTGTAAGGAAACACGAGGACAGGAAATTTCTCTCCTTGGCTAGTCTTCTCTTAAAGTCCGACTTGCTCTTTGAAGCTGCCTGCAGAAAAGGACGACCCAGTGGCACTCACTAACTCTGCACCGAACTCAATTTTCCTCATAGTAGATATTTCTGGTATCCAGTTCTACCGTTAAGTGTGCGTAATGTTTTTAGGCAACATTTGAGATCTATTATTTTGTCATTGAGATGGTATTTTAGGTTTGTTTGTGAGTTGTAGATTATTCCTAAGAATTCCATCTCCGGCGTCGAAATTGGTACAGTCTTCTTGCAGTTTATTTTCCATAGTAATTCCAGTAGCAGGTCTATGGCCGGTTTGACCTATTTCTTTAAAATCTCGGAGCCCTGGTGCACCAATAAGAAATTGTCGAGATATACTATGACCCAAATTCCGTTTTTATCGAAAAGTGTTTGCAATCTAATTCGTTATTTTGGAAAAGACCAAGTACGCTTGATAGCTGCATCGGAAAACAGATAGTTTAATACAGTCCTCGATAATAAACCACATTGCTTAGCAATTAAGTCATCCAAGCGTTGTGCATCAAAAAGATGCGTTTCTAATGGAGGGGTTTCAGATAATTTTGTCGGTAGGAAATTATTGATAGGTTTAAATGCCTTACTTCTAAGACCACCTCTGCTCTACGGGCACAGGCATAGTAAAGTATGTCGCCCGATACTTCTTTAACTGGTGTATTAGCACTTTCTAACAACTCTCGAGCATCATCACCTCTGGATGCTTGGCTATTAGCTTTGCTGTTCTTTAGAAGCAAGGCTTTTAGTCTTTCTTTGCTTCAGCATCCCGTGGCAAATCATTCCTAAACTTGTGTCTAAACTCTACAGTAGACAAAATATTCTTAATAGAAATTTTGTCGTAGACATTCTCCCGTATTGGTTAATTATTTTTAAGCATCAAAGACTGGGGGTAACCCTTAACTTCTTACATCCTGTAACGGATTCTGTTCCAAGATGGCGAGCCAAGTTTTTTGGCAAGCCACCCCCTGAAGCCTCAAGTTTCGTTGGAGCTGGAATTAAGAGATCAACTTCTTTGACTAGTGGGCAAAACTTATTTCTTAGCTCAATTTAGCTTTCAACTGATTATATTCGAAACGAATTCAGGGTCTTGAAACTCACTGAAATTATCCATGTCTAAATCGTCGTTAGATGATAAGTTCTCGTCTTCTGATTGTGAATAAGATATAACAGATGAGCTAGTCGTTTGTTGGATAATCGAATCTGTGGTAGTGAGGTTCTTAAGTGATTCGATTTTTTTTTCCAACATTTCGAACTTATTTGTGTTCAAATTTCTCAAGTCAACAGCGCTTTGACGAAGTTTCGAATCCCTCCCGGCCTTCGTCCTCATCTGTCTGTGGACGTAATTGCCGATACACACACTTCCCTTCTTAAGAGAATTAGTTAACGAATGGCGGAGCATGAACATCTCGGCTTGGGTGGCAGAGCCTTATATTTTGTTAACTAAAGAGGGTTGGCTAATTATAAGCGCTCTACAAAAATCCCAATTCAATAAGGATATTTTTATACACCTAAACCACTTCTCTCTCACAAAATCAGTGTCAGGTAAAATCTGAATGCGATCCCAATCCAGCCATCCATCCATATCTAGATAGCAAATCTGATTTTATTCAAGATTTGGGGATCCAGGGAGTCTCCAAATAGTTTTTCCCAGCCATTTGGTAGGGATAGTCGAGTTATTTCCTTGACTTTGTTTAGCAACGCGCTTCAGCCGATTGCGACATCAACTCGCACGTAGTAACAAATGAGGACGGTTCCGCCATTTGTGTGCTAAAAAGCTTAGTACTGTCAAATGTATTGTTTCATAAAACAAAAACGCAGCCTTTAAGCTTGGGTAAGTACTTTGTTTTGGTGATATTTTTGACCAATTTCAAGCAAAATTAACAGAAGTACTCTGAAGAGGAATCGGAAGCATTAAAAAGGCGATAGCTCCTAAGCGGCTGAAAATCCTTCTGTAAGGATGCAGGCTAACGACCCACCTTTTGAAGTCTGTGGGCCGGGGAGCCTTTTACCGGCTACGGCCTTTTGACAGTTACGGGCCGAGGAGCCTTCCGACGGCTGTGGGCCATGGAGCCTTCCGACGGCTGTGGGCCGAAAAGCCTTCCGACGGCTGCGCACCGTCGAGCCGTTTGACGGCTGCGGCCGGTGACCCGTCGAAGGCTGCTGCCAGCGAGCCTTCGACGGCTAGGGCTTGCGAGCCCTACGACGGCTGCTATGAGCGAGCCGACGTGATCCAAAACGGCCAGCCTGAGAGGCTGTAGTAATGCCGAGTTTGCATCCGTCTGATATCAATTTGCATCTGTTTAATGGGTTCGCAAACTGACGGGTTTAGCGGACCAGTAAGTCGCGGCTAACCTCTAAAATAATGCTTACTTAAAGCTTTATCGTAACTGTAATAAATACACATTAACCGCATCTTCTTCGTAATCGATCATCATTATAATAAATGTACATGAATTAACCATGAAAACATAGTGTCACTATTTATAGGTTTTAAAGCGATCCAACGATAGCATCGTTTACAGGATCGTCATCCAAATCAACTTTATTTGTAAATTATATTTACTCTCACTTAACAAACGGTAAAAAAATAAATATATTATTGCACTTGAAAAAAAAAAACGACCACCAGAGGCGGGAATCGAACCCGCGTTCCTCGCATACCGGGCGATTGCCTAACCTCTCGGCCACCCTGGCGTTGGCAGAGCCTGTCGAAATTTTCAAGTGCTTCTTAACGCTGTAATGCCGCGTTGCTTTCATCAATGTTATTGGGATCACACCCTCAACACTCGAAAGAAATACTATTGCAAGTATTTAACAATCGGAAGATGAAGCTTGCAAATAGGATAATTATTGTTTTTTAAGTGATAAGCATTCACTATGCAATCTAAATATATTATTCCACTTGAAAAAAAAAAAAAAGACCACCAGAGGCGGGAATCGAACCCGCGTATAAAAATAAATCGAAACTTACCATTTTGTGTCTTTCAACCACAAACACTTGAGACATGCACAAGAAACGAAAAACAATAGCGTACTGAGGAAGCGCGGGCGCGCACGCCGCGCCGCGCCTTGCCGGCACCCGCGCGCGGGGGGGCTCCACCCCTCGTTTGCTATCTCGCTCTCACTTACACGGTTAGTACACGCGCACATGAATAGATACAATAGGGTGATCTCCGGTAGGTCAAGCCGACGGCACAGAATTGAAATAATAACATTTTTCAAAAATCTTACAGGAAAGCGCCCGGCTCGAGGTGGGCAATACACGCCTAAAATTGTAAATGAACTATTATGATTAAGTTTAATACATAAAGTTAATATTCCTAACGGAATAGAGGAACAAAGGGCTGAGCGAGCGAGATGTCTCTAGCAGCAACACTGTATGATAAAAAGAGATTTGTGATTCGATGTAACAGAACCGTTTTTGAAACTGTCAAACAGTTTGTCGGCACTTAGGGTCCTATCACACAGAGAGCGGTCACGCGGTCGAGCGGTCTGCGTTCGCGTTCCGCGTTCGAGCGTCCAATTGCTCACGAACCCCGCTGTTGAACGGTCGACGCGGTACCACTAGTATCACCATGATTTTTGACGATAGTTCATCGGAAGACGAATTATTGATTTTGTGGTCATTATCAGCATCAAGACGGAAAAGAAAATACTGGGTGCGCCCAGTAAATAAGGACAGAGAACATGATGGAGAATTTCATAGACTTTTTTCTAAATGGGTTGATGATGAAGAAATTTTTTATAATTCTTTTCGGATGACACTTGATTCCTTCAATGAACTGTATGACAAAATTAAACATGACTTAGATAAACAAGATACTAACTGGAGGAAAGCCATTTCAGCAAAAGAAAGATTGGTGGTATGTTTGAGGTAAGTTACTTTATTCCTTAAACAAATAATTGTATATTCTTAAGAATATTCATTATTATCATTATTAATTACTTCAGCAGCTTCTTCATAACACCGTCTAAGCTCAGAAAATTCAGATATATTTTGGTCTTGATTTACTTCATTTGACTGAACATGTTGTGTGTCATGTAATAATTCATCCATTTCGTGTGATGACAATTCAGGCAGATCTTGTAAGTTTTCAACATCTTGTACCATACTGTCTTCGGATAAATACATGTTAGTTGATGGTGAATTGACTGGAGTTATATTTATATTATCCTGGAGTTGCATTTCGTATTTTGCAAATAATGTTGCCATATCTAATTTGAGCATACTTTGCATGCGAGCTGGCATTTTTCTCATAGAAGTCGCATAACTTTGAAATAAATAATCAATATCATCAAGTTTTCTCTTGTTAAGTTTCTTCTCGTGTAAATATTTTAACAGTTGTTGTTGTGGATCTGAATCAGCTTTTTGTGTTACGTTTTTATTTTTGGCAGAATTTCTAGAGTAACTACTATTACTAGAACCGGGACGGGAGAGGTTTTCAGAGACAGAATTTCGCAAATCAACACTGTTACTTGGGCTTGATTGGTTGGTTGAGTCGACAGAATTTCGCAAATCAACACTGTTACTTGGGCTTGATTGGTTGGTTGAGTCAGAAACTTGTGAAGTGCTGTCTCTATTTCCACTGTTAATATTACTATCAGTTTCATTCAGAGCAATGGTGTCATCTAGAAAGCGAAGCTGATCTGCCCAAGGCCAATTTTTGTATTTTTTATATGCAGATCCAGAAGCAGTTTCTGTTGACTTTTTGAACTTCTTATAATTATCTCTTAAGCTTTTCCATTTAGTAGCCCATTGTTTACCTGTAAAAATATATGCACGATCAATTCGGATTTGCACATTTATAACAAACTTATTAATAATATTTCATAAAATATATTAATAATATTTTTTGTACTTGTTTCAGGTATCTTGCCACTGGAGATTACTCATCCACAATAGGCAATTCATATTGTATGGGAAAATCTACTGTTACAACAATAATCAAGGAAACATGTAGTGCAATTTGGAAAAATCTACAGCCAACATACATGCCATTCCCGTCTGAAGAAATGTGGAAGCAGTCTGTCATCGGATTTCATGAAAGATGGAGATTTCCAAATTGTCTAGGCAGTATAGATGGCAAACATGTAACAATAAAATGCCCATCCAACACGGGGTCTTTGCATTATTGTCATAAACAAAAATTCTCAACAGTATTGCTGGCAGTGGTTGACTCTGATTATAAATTTATTATGATTGACGTAGGCAGTTATGGCAAAGACAGTGACAGCACTATTTTTCAAAATTCTGTCTTTTACAAGAAGTTGATTGACAATGAGCTTAATATACCACCACCAAAGCCATTGCCAGGGATGGAAGTACCTGTGCCTCACATATTTCTTGGAGATGGTGGTTTCAAGTTAGAAAATTTTTTAATGAGACCATTTCCTACTGACATAGTAATTAGAGACCATAGAAAAGCAAATTACAATCGCAGACTTTGTGGTGCACGGCGTATAGTAGAGAGTGCATTCGGAATATTGGCTCAGAAATGGAGGGTTTTTATGAATGAAATTGAACTAAACACAGAAACAACAAACGAAGTAATAAAAGCTGCGTGTTGCTTACACAACTACCTCAGAATTAAGGGGGACAACAAAGTGGTAGATGAGGATATGATTCGTCGTTACTATATTAATGCCCGATCTTTTAATGATTTCGCACCAAATGCCCAGAGAAGTAATATGACAGCATATGAAGTTCGTGAACATTTTATTTCATATTTTAATTAACATTAATATAGTAAAGATCGGATATTCTAGTGCATATTTACGTAAACTTCGAGGAAGTGCGTAACATTGAGGGGCCATACCACTTTTTACCTAATATTCACATAAACAAATCCAATTTAGTTTTATATTACGTAACTAATACAAAACATTTTAATTTGACATAATTTTAGTACGGAACTCAAAAAAAATAAAATATTCTTCCAATAATATAATTTGTACCTAAGTTGAAGTTTAGGTAAGTATGCACTGGAATACCCGATCTCTGATAATAAGTGCCAAACTGCTTCATTATGTACCTACCCACAAATTGTAGGTATTTATGTATGTATCATAAATATGGTATTACAAGAAGTATAATATGCATTACAGTCTCTTCAGTGTTGGCAGCTATTTTTTTTCATTCATAACTTTAATAATCTGTGGACCGACTTTCATTGTTGACTGGAATAACGATGTAATAAAAATATATATTGTGACTGAGGTTTTATTTTTATTCTTCATAACCTAGCTAGTAAAAATACATTTCTATATTCCTTAAAAAATGTAGTTTCTGAACGAGTGGCAAAAAATACATGTTCCCCAAAACACTATTTTATGACTTACCATTTTCATTTCCCATTTCTCTGGCAATTTCCAACCATGCTTCGGCTACTATTCCTCGGTTTTTGTAATGGTTATCCTTCGCATCGTATAAAAAACGCTTTTCACGTACTAACATAATTAGCTTTTCGGTCTCCATCTTCTTTCCAATTTGGTCGCCGAAACAGCAGTGAACGCGCGAACGCGTGCGTTCCACTTGACCGACGCGGTCAGAATGCCTCCTGTGTGAGTATATCTATGTAACGTAATATAATACAAAGAACGCAAAACTGACCGCTTGAACGCTTGACCGCGTGACCGCTCTCTGTCTGATAAAACCCTTATCGGCACGCTGAGAATTTCAGCTATTTTAGTTTTTCAAATATTACATGAAATCGTGAATATTTTTTTGAAATATTTCTTGGTGAAACATGGTGACTTGTTCAGTAATTAATGGTTGTACGACACGGTGAAATAACCCCGAAAAATGATCATTTCACAGGTAAATAGTATCAAATGGACACCACCTATTTTAGGTTTATTTTTGCCAATGCGTTTCGAATTTTAAGTGCTTAGTGTGATAATTCTTTTCTTTAAACATTTATTAATGTAAGAAGCTAAGACCCAATATACATAATGCAGAATTTACGAATATTTTGTGTAAAGAAATAATTTTCGTTTTACACTAGGGCTGTATCAAATTATCGATATTTCGTTTCCACTGTCTATCACGCGCACGTAATTGACGAATAATATGTATTACTGTTGTTTAAGTACCTATATGCCGTATACTGTATATGTATTACTGTTGTTTAAGTACCTATATATAAGTATCTATATATCATATCTAATATGAATCAGCTGGGAATGTAATTACTATTTAAGATACTTAGCCGATACATGCAGTTTTTACCTGTTAGAATAGTTATTAACATTAATAATAAATGTATCATTCAGATTTCCGAATAACTTGGAAAAAAATATATATGCCTAAAATTTATAAATCGTCCAAACTGGGTTCCCAACAAAAATTCAATTATTAAAAATTCAAGTGCAGTAAGCACTTCGAACAAAAATATTTAAAGACGCGACGAGCAAAATAAAAATAATACTATTCTTCTGCTGATGTTTTATTGAATAACAGCGTCTACTTATGGTTATGTCTACGTATTATATGGTTTGCTTAGTTTAGGACTAGATCATATGTTCTATATTTCTTTTTCACAGGTCAAGATAAAACCTAGACGCACAGTTTCGTCCTATGTTTACAAAGATATATACCAGAGGCATTAACATGTGAATCATCGTCATCGCAGTCTAGATAGACATCGCCGCTATTGCAACAGTCCACACCATCGACCTCTTTCCAACTAGATTTGACGCCAAGGGAAAAGAAGCTTATGTCTAATCTAAATGCACTAAGTTGCATCTCTATAAGTTTGTTTTTTAAATAAATGATTGAAACAACAACATTTTTCATTTCACTTATTATTTTTGGAACAACCGTATCTTCTGAGTTTTTCTTAAATGTTTTACTTCACTCCAGAAGCATATTTTCAGCCATGAAAAATCCCATCCCATCGTATTTTTATTTTATTAATACCTTCTATTAATATTGCTTAATTTTATTGATATCGATACTAATGTAACAAGCGATATGACATACATCACTGACACACATTCATGAACAATTTTACACACACAAATGTCATTCTATTTCGGTTTCGTTTGACAGCTCGTGTTTGTTCCTCTATTCTGTTAGGAATATTAACTTTATGGTTTAATATTAATAAGAATGTCTGAATTCTATCTAATTAATTAATACTAATTAGATAGAATTCAGACATTCTTGTTGAGTACAAATACTTTTATTTACAACAGTATTTCGAAAATCATCGTTCTTTACTTTGAGGTTATTTCGACAAGTTAGCGATACATACGTTGAGTTTTTTCTTCATAGTAGGGAGGCTAGTAGCTTCATAGTGTGGGGACAACAACGGTAACAAACTTAGTTAGAAATTAATTAGTTAGCTTATCGCCACAATCTATACTAATATTATAAAGAGGAAAGATTTGTTTGTTTGTTTGTTTATTTGCAACGAATAGGCTCCGAAACTACTGAACCGATTTGAAAAATTCTTTGACCATTAGAATCCTGCATTATCTGTGATGGACATAGGCTATATTACATTATCAAAAAAGTTAGGGTTCCGTATGAAAACTTCGATTATGTAACCAAAGGTGTAAAAGAAAAATCATTAAATTGCGAACGCTGTTAAAACTATTGACAATAGAGCAAAGTAATGTTCTACAGTTTTGTAGAGGACATCATTATCTACAATAAAGTCCGCGATAACATACTATAACAGTCTTACTATAACAGTTAAGTCACAATAACTCCTTTTTTAGGTAAAAATATGAAATTTTTGCGGCGGCAAAAAGAAAGCCACAGTTTCAGTATGTCGGTATTAATCCTTATCCAAATAAATCACGTCATATTCAAGGCTATATCAGTACCTGTAAATTACTTTTTGAATTATTCAAATCGGACATATCATTAAAAAATTATCACGAGTAATATAATATTGTATCGAAGTTAGGACGGCAGAAAAGTTGACCTTTTGCTATATCGTCAATAGATTAATTTTTTTATCCGACTTTTGGCGCGGGCGAAGTCGCGGGGAACTGCTAGTTATATATAATAAAGTGTATGTTATCTAAATATTTAAACATACCTTAGACATGTAGGATGTAAAAGTAAGTTTAAAAAAAAAACCGATAGATCCCTTGAATGGTTTGTGGTCGAAAAATACTGGCTTTCTTCTCACACAAGTGTGTTTTATTCAGCATCAGCACACTTTGAGTCAAGATGCTTCAGAGAATGTTCGGACGGAAAAATAATTTTGTCCGTGCAGCAGCAGCAGTCGGCTGAACCATTTAAGAACCTAGTATGAGCAGCGTAGTAATTTTACAGGAGAGCGAAAAAACACATTTTCGTTTACCCTACTGGTATACTCAAACTATTGAAAACTTATTGATATATATTTTGAAGCTTAATAATTTAACTATATTTTTTACAATAAATAAATTAATAACCCTAAATAGCAAGTTTTATGGCCCTTACTAACACTCAAATGGTTTTCTTTTTTTTTCACTTCGTAAAAACCAGAATCCGAACCTAGTATGGGAGTACTTCCTAGGTTTTAAAATGGTTTTTTTGGGTTGATACACCTCGTGGACCCGGAATCAATTTAGGTTCATTAGATACGTTGATTTCTTGATTAGCTCAGTGAATTAAGAATCAAATCTGAAAAAAAACTGGCCAAGTGCGAGTCGGACACGCCCACGAAGGGTTATTTACAATATTAGCAAGCAAGGGCAACACTTACAATATTAGACAGTATAGGCAACACGTTTGTATAGGAGCCCCCTTTAAATATATTTTTTTAATTTTAATTTAATTATTTATTTTTGAAGTGAAATACAACATATTATTCTGTGAATATTTTAAGCCTCTACTTGTTGCCATTATAAATATCAAGCAAAAAATGGGAAAAAAATCATGTTTTTTGTATGGGAGCCCTCCTCAAAAATTATTATTATTTTAATTTAATTATTTATTTTCAAAGTAAAGATACAACTTTTTAATCTCTGAATATTTCAAGCGTCCACCTGTTGCCGTTAATAATAGAGATCAAAAACGCTAAAAAACACGTTCGTGGTATGGGAGCCACCCTTCAATTACTTATTTTAGTCTGTTTTTAGTATTTGTTGTTATAGCGGCAACATAAGTACATCATTTGTAAAAGTTTCAACTGTCTAGCTATCACGGTTCATGAGATACAGCCTGGTGACAGACAGACAGCGGAGGCTTAGTAATAGGGTCCCGTTTTTGCCCTTCGAGTACGGAACCCTAAAAAACGTAACGACAATCATGTAACGGGCAACAGAAATTAAGATAGCAACCAAATTTTCAAATATGAAATAAACCAGGAATAAAAGCAAATCCATCACATGTTAATACGCGGCGGCATACTTGTAAAAATACACACATAAGCATATCATTTTAGTTAGGATTAGTTTAGGCTAAACATTAGCCACTTGGTCAGGCTGAAGAAAACAAAATTAGATTTGCGAAACAAAAATATCGTGAAAAAAAAAAGAAAACCATTTGAGTGTTAGTAAGGTCCATAAAACTTGCTATTTAAAAGTTCATTAATTTATTTATTGTAAAAAATATAGTTAAATTATTAAGCTTCAAAATATATATCAATAAGTTTTCAAAAGTTTCAGTATACCAGTAGGGTAAACGAAAATGTGTTTTTTCGCTCTCCTGTAAAATTGACTACGCTGCTCATACTAGGTTCTTAAATGGTTCAGCCGATATGTTGGTCGGGAGGTGGGTGGACAAGGCACATTGACCATTATAAAACCTAGTATGTTCATGCACTTACTAGATTTCGAAATGGTTCTTCAAAATATATATCAATAAGTTTTCAAAAGTTTCAGTATACCAGTAGGGTAACCGAAAATGTGTTTTTTCGCTCTCCTGTAAAATTGACTACGCTGCTCATACTAGGTTCTTAAATGGTTCAGCCGATATGTTGGTCGGGAGGTGGGTGGACAAGGCACATTGACCATTATAAAACCTAGTATGTTCATGCACTTACTAGATTTCGAAATGGTTTTTGTTACTTACTGTTTTTTTTAAATGGTCAAATTGGGTTTGTGGTGTAGTTACTAGGTTTGGAGCCCCATGCCTTTTAGGCTTCTAGTTGTTTTATCGCAATTTCTGTCTTTGTATTTGGTAGGTACCTTAATATTATGTAGCTTTATGATAAAAAACGAAAATCTGAAAACATGGCCTTTACTAGGTTTTTAAATGGTTCAGCCGCAGTGCCTAGGTACTTTGGAACTTCTTAGCCGAGTGTGTAGTTTTTAGGGTTTGTTACGGGTAAAAACGGGACTTATTAAGACTCCGACGTCCGTTCTGTCTGTCACCAGGCTTTACCTCAAAAACCGTGATTGCTGGACTCGAGTTTTTTGCTCGATAATAAGAACAGCAACAGGTAGACGCTTAAAATACTTGCAGAACATTAAGTTGTATAATCACTTCAAAAATAGATTATGTCTTATATTCTTATATCTATATAATTATGTAAGTAAGTCTTGTTAGTTACATCACACCACGTATAACACAAGAACGGTTGAAACAATACTTATGATTTTTGCGTTTTTTAATTTGCCTTTGTCTGGAATAGGATAATAAGTATTAAAATATGATATTCATCAGAAAAATAAAGCCTCATACATAATAATAAGACTAATTTTTTCCGTAACATCACCATGATTATTCTCTTATATTCTGATTAGAGTTGTAAATTACACATCTTTAATATACTTTTCAATAAATAAGCAGTAGTATTGTGCTAAATACACACACAAACAACATTCTAGATACTTTTTTGACTAAGACTTGGTTGTATTATCGTAATAAAGAACATATAGGTAATTAAAGCTCTAAAAATCAACAAAGTTAAATAGTTTTAATATTTTGAACACTCATAGTGTTCTTCTTATTTACATAAGTTAATTAACAACAAAGTTAACTTAGTCTTTCTCTTTTTCCTTCAACCTTCTCATCTATTGTGTTGTTTAAAAAACTGCCAAGGTGTCCTATCATATTTCCCAGCTATTCTCGATCGTCTTCAAAATGTTTCGCTTATACAGCCATTTTAATTGTAGCATAGGATGAGTGCATTTAGTTAGTGAGCTAAGTTAGCCATGTCCCGTCCTTAGCAGAAAATGGAAGTGGCAAACAATGTCAAATTTTTTGTAGTGTGCTGTACGTGTGCTTCCTCGTCCCCCGCCAAAAGAAGCGAAATTTTCTGAACTGGGATTTTGACATCCATTCTATTTTCTCAATGAATAGAAGCGCCTAACTTCGTTTCTCACTTTTACTTCATTCTTTCTCCATTGTAGTACATTATTAAGATAACCTCACCACACAATCATAATAATCACCACAAGAACTAATTTAGAAAATTAAGAAATGAAGCCCAAATTCTTTTCGCTTCCCGCGCATAACCATAATACTGGATAGAAGTCAATATTGCTGTGAGGTGACAAATTTAGTTTCATTTACCCCATTCATAGGCAAAGAAGAAATAAATCCAAGTCTTGGCAAGGCAAAAAACACGCACGCATAACAAGTGACCCCGGAGCAAGCCCACAGCAGAGCAGCTCAATTTTGACTACGGAATGTATATTAAATCTCGGATATCGTTTACCATAGTTTCTTATTGAACAGAGGGCTTATTAGTGCGAGTTTTTATTTGATAACTTTGCGCTCACGGTCGGCCCAGTGCCAAAGAAAGACATCGCACCCAGAAGACTATTCTCGATTAAATGCTATGTGTACAACGCTATGCAACCAAGGAACCATGTCAGCTGGATGGCTGTAGCCAAGGCCGTAAAAAAAAATATTAAAAAAAGCGCAAATCTCCATTTTGTATTTTCTGTCAGTCAAATGCTTTTTTTTGTTTTTTATCATTCAGAGGACATAAGTCGTCTTTTTTATATTTTACACAAATTATTTTGTAAAAACTATGTAATTGCATATATTATTCTACGATCAAATCAGTAATAGGATGTAAATCTATAGTGGGACAGAACAGTTTCAGTTATTTTACACAGTATTGGTGTCTGATAAAAATAATGGGAAGAGTGTGGATATTGCTTTCGGAGGTGTTATGTTTATTTGCAGTTATTGAAACATCACGCGTTACTGTATATCAAGGAGATACTCTACCTCACCATGGTAGATGTGAACCAATTACAATACAGTTTTGTCAGCAATTACGATACAATGAAACGATATTTCCTAACATTCTCAATCATGCTAAGCAGGAAGACGCTGGTCCAGAAGTACACCAGTTCACACCACTAATCAAAATTAATTGCTCGCCAGACCTCAAATTCTTCCTGTGTTCGGTTTATGCACCAGTATGCACTATCTTGGACACTCCTATTCTCCCATGCCGTCATTTATGTGAATCTGCCAAACATAATTGTGATCAATTAATGAGTGATTATGGCTTTTCTTGGCCAGAGCATCTAGAATGCTCTAAGTTCCCAGTTGCAACAGATGAAAATGTTATATGTGTGGGTGATAACAATGTAACACACAAATCAAAAAAGCCTTCAGAAACTAAACTGCCCAAGGTAGATTTTAAATCCACTATTGAAAGAGATCCAACAAAACTGCATAGTGCAAAAGATTTTGGCTTTGTTTGTCCTGTGCATTTCAAGGTACCCAAAAATTTGGATTTAGAATATGCTTTGAAAGTTGGAGATAAAATTGAGCATGATTGCGGTGCACCTTGTAATGGAATGTTCTTCAGTCAAGATGAAAAGAATTTTTCCCGATTATGGATTGGTGTTTGGGCTACATTGTGCACTATTAGCTGTTTATTTACAGTTCTCACTTTTCTAATAGATACAGATAGATTTAGATATCCAGAAAGACCAATAATATTCCTATCTGTGTGCTATCTTATGGTAGCTGCAGCTTACATCATGGGTTGGAGTGCAGGAGATAGTGTTAGCTGCCAAGGGCCTTTTCCCTCAACAATAAGTGGAACAAGATTACCAAACATATCAGTCATTTCACAAGGCACAAAACATGAACCATGTACAATTCTTTTTATGGTGGTATATTTCTTCAGCATGGCATCAAGCATTTGGTGGGTTGTATTGACTCTTACTTGGTTCTTGGCAGCTGGACTTAAATGGGGCCATGAAGCTATAGAAGCAAATTCACAATATTTCCATTTGGCTGCATGGGCAGTGCCTGCCATCAAGACAATATCAATACTTGCTATGGGAAAAGTTGATGGTAAGAATTTACTCATTTATTATATTATAGCAAAGCAACCAAGTTCCAGAAGCTTTGTATGAATGAACTCACATTTTACCTCTTTATATTATTGATACAGAAGCACATTTTTCAATATTGGTTTATTCAATTTTGCCTGGTAACATGTACCGTGTACTTAGAAGTGTCCTCATTTTGTTTCAGGTGACATCCTTTCTGGTGTGTGTTATGTTGGTTTATGGGATGCAGAGGCATTACGTGGATTTGTATTAGCACCATTATGTGTATATCTTGTCTTGGGTACTATATTCTTATTAGCTGGATTTGTGTCATTGTTCCGTATCAGAACAGTGATGAAACATGATGGCACTAAAACAGATAAGTTAGAAAAATTAATGATTCGGATTGGAGTATTTGGTGTTTTGTATACAGTACCAGCGTTGATTGTAATTGCTTGCCTTTTTTATGAACAAGCACACTTTGATAACTGGATGGTGACGTGGCACAGAGATATGTGCTCTGACCCTCTTTACTCCATCCCCTGTCCCTTTACTCGGCAGGAGATGGATCGACCTAAGTTTGAAATGTTTATGATAAAATACCTTATGACTATGATAGTTGGTATCACTTCCAGTTTTTGGATCTGGTCAGGCAAAACATTAGTTTCCTGGCGCCAATTCTTTGATAGAATAAAAGGTAGAAGAGTTGAAGTGTATGTTTAGTTATCTTGCAGCTGTATTTTTTTTTGTACTTAACTACAAAAGGCTGATAATGTAAATAAATAGGAATCTCAGTATTTGATAAGTTTTTTACAATTATATTTTTAAATTAGGTTTATATATAATGCTAAGTATCAATCAATGTAATAATAACTATGTAATTAATAAATATTTTTTATTTTTTAAATTCCTTTTTATTTATAAACTAAAACGCATCTATTTAAACCTGGGTTTATTCCCTACCTAATGGTGCAGTATTCATTAAGTAATTGATAAAATTAAAAAGAACTAGAATATTAATGAACTTAATTTATTTCAGAATAACATTAATATTACATAATTTATTTAGCCTATACAAGTACAAAACATTCCATCATACTTTCGTTCATTCATTTGCACAAAATTGTTTAATAACTTAAAATTTATTATGCCCTAGTATATTTTCCCCAAATGTGAAGCATAAAAACTGAAGCGATAAACAGAAGTGACATCACTAATACTGGAACTGGGCCCCTGAAACAAAAATATTGCATAAAAAAATTGTATACTTTTGCCACTTTTTTATCAGGACTAGAAATAATATTATGTGATATACTTTTTTTTATATTTATTTAAATTGACAACCTCCTTAGCTGATTGGCTCGCACTCTGGTTTTCAAGGTGTCACTGTCACTGAGGTCCCAGGTTCAATCCCCAGACAGGTTAATAAATTCTGATTTCTTTAATGTCTCGGGTCTGGGAGTTGTGATCCATTGTTGCTTCAGATTTCCATAACACAAGTCCTTAAGCTACTTTGAGATCTGAGCAATTTGATATGGTCCAATATTTATCTTGACCTATTTTATCTCAAGGGTGTTAAATAAACTCATTTAAGGGGACCTCCATTAACTTTTAATACTATACTACTAATACATAGCGAAATCCACTCACTATGCCAGAGAGTAATACATGTAATGGGAAAGGCAAAAGAAGGGCACTCTTTTAACTTGGATTTTAATTCAATTTTATACAAAAAAAACTTACACTTTCACCCCTGGAGAATCATCAGTGTAGAAACGCCACATTCCACCAGAACCTGCCCCGGTGCTGCGATTTCTGGCTGCAGTAGTAGTGGTGGTAGTTTTGCGCTGACGGACTGTACTTCCACTAGCAGAACGAGGCGCAGCTGTTGCCTTGCTTGGTGAACGTCCACCAGATCCCACCGCAGTAGAACTAGGCGATGGTGGCTAGAATTAATAAAAAAATGAATAAATGACGGAAACTACAAAGAATCTTTTAAAACAATAAGACAATCACTCACCATTTTTAAATGTTTTTTATTGGCAAACTGAAACAAGTAAGCAACTCAACGACAACGTTGTTCGTTATTCTCTCAAATAATCTTGGGTAAATGACAAGACAGCGAGAGTGAAATCGAGGTGGCTTACAACGCGTACGATCAAATTGACACGTCGTCAGAAAATGTTGCTAGCTAAAAATAAAAAGGCATGAAAAACTGCTATCTACACAGTGGCCTAAGTTAAACCCTTAGGCTGTTATTAATTATTATTAAACTACGCGGTATTCAGACAGTCTAAAGCCGAGTCACAGAATAAGTACTAGTACTCCGTACAGAAGTATGACTTTGCAATGAATGAAATTCAAAGAAATATCTACTCATGTTGTCAACGATATGGTGTAATTCAGTTCGCCTCAGTCAGACTCGAGCACATTTTCGTGTAGACACCTACAGAAATACATTGCAAGATAATTTCATTCTTATAACTCTGGAATATGATTCATAATACATTAAACCTATTCAGTGACGTACTATCACGCAACGCGATAGGGTTGACTGCCACAAGAAGCTACTTACGCCGTCTAGCGCATCTTTCTAGGACTTTATTCATGCTCGTCCAACCAGCAACCTGTCGCGCACCGCCGGTGAATAAAACGCGCGAGCGTGTCGCTGCCGGCTAGTGATGGGCAGTGGATAAATACTCAAAGAGTAAATACTCGGAAATTTATCCAAAATGGATAAATACTCGTTTTTATCCATTTTTATCGGATGTTTACTCGAAATGGCGGATAAAAATAACTGATTGGGCCTGGGCCCTACTTTACCAAGCGCGACAAGTGCGATACCTGTCATTAAAGTTTTTAACCGATTTCAAAAAGGAAGGAAGTTCTATATGTAATTTTTTTTGTTTTGATTTATCTACGTTCACAGAGTTCTTCGTTTGTTGTGGACTTATTTTCATAATTTATTGTTTTTCTCATTTAAAGAGCATACTTTTGAGGTTATCTCAGTGTCGCCAAGTCAGGATCTAATGCTTAAACCCAGAGAAAATAAATGTTCGCGCTTGCTCCGTTTGCGCCTTTTTAAACATTCTAGTGTACTGAGACTGCCTGTTGATTTAGTTTTCAGCACGCTGGCTTCTATCCAAGAGGCCCCAGGTTCAAGCCCCGGTTCGAGCCGATTTCTGGGTTTTACTGTTTTAAAATCACTCAGACACAATCAGAGGTCAGGAAATTGGTTATCCGTCCCATCTCATCGAACTATGAGAGTGAAGGATCAGATAACTGCACTAATTAATTGTGCACACACTTGTACACTATAATATCTCCAGCGCAGTTGGCTAATCTCTGTTGATTGGTTACCGTATTTGAAATTTGGCTATATAGCAGAATATAATTACCTATTATTTTTAGTTTTAGTGTACTAACAGGTTTGAAAGGTAGTTCCTTTGAAGACAAAACCTTATTAAAAAAACTAGATCTATATCACTCCTGAGCTACCAACTTGTTTTCAGGGGTCATTACGTATTGTCTCGTACGTTTTGATGCCTTCTTACCTCCTGAACCAGTTGACTTTCGAAAAGGCTTCAGTACAATAGACCATATCCATACGCTAAGGAAAATTATACAGAAGTCCGAGAAGTACAATATGACTCTATGGTTAGCGTTTGGGGATTATTAGAAGGCCTTTGATTCGACCGAAAAGTGGGCGGTGCTACAGTCTCTTCCGAGGTGTCATATAGACTATAGGTATATAGAGGTGTTATTGCCACCACGTTGGTCCGTGAACAGAAGCAGAGCTCGAAGGCCATTCCACTGCGGAGAGATGTGAGACAGGGAGACGAATATCTTTGAAACTGTTTACAGCGACATTAGAAGACGCCTTCAAGCTTCCGGAATGGATTTGGATCAACGTCAACGGCGAATATATCACATACCTCCGGCTTGCCACGCTGGAGGAGCTTTGAACTATGCTCGAAGACCTCAACCGAATCTCCCAACAAGTGGGTCTTATAATGGACATGGACAAGACGAAAGTAATGTCTAGCTTCAGAGTGGTACCCACTCCAGTATCTGTTGAGAAGTCCACTCTCAAAGTTATTGACAAGTAGGTACGCCTACCTGAGACAAGTAGTTACTTGCATTGGTACGTTGTGGTCCAACTAGGTAGTAGTTGGTTTGTGGTCCAACAAGGTAGTAGTTGGACCATTAGGTAGGTCCAACTTCGAGAAAAGAGGTCTGTCGACGAATCCGATTTGGCTGGGCAGCGTTTGGGAAACTACGCAAGAGAACCTTCTCTTCTCAAGTACCTCAGTGCCTTAAGACGAAAGTCTTTAATTAATGTGTGCTGCCAGTGATCACATACGGATCTGAATCATGATCTTTACTATGGGCCTCATAAAAAAGCTTAAGTTCATGCAATGGCGAGGGCTATGCTCGGTGTTTCTCTACGAGATCTAATCAGAAATGAGGAAATATGTAGAAGAACTAAGGTAAAGCACATAGCCCTGCGCATCAGTAAGCTCAAGTGGCAATGGACAGTGCACATAGCGCGAAGACCTGATAGCCGTTGGGGCAGAAAAGTTTTAGATTGGTGATCCTTTGATCAAAGGCATGCAGGATCACACTTAACTGAATGCAGGCCGCTTGCAATCGGTCGTTGTGGAAAACCATGGGGTAGTCCTATGTTCAGCAGTGGACACCTTATGGCAGCATCAACATGATTCTCAATCGAAACCGGAACCGAGATCTTGGTCATTTAATAATTCGGATCGATTATTTTTGTTTATAGCTAATTGTATGGAACTAGCTGTTGCCCGCGACTTCGTCCGCGTGGACTCGATGATACAAAATATTTTATACTCCCGTCGCGCCATCCAGCTATCATGCTCTCTTAGTCTACCATGTCGTATGGAGAAGAGAGGAATGAAGAATCGAAGTCAATAGGCACTCTTTTTGGATAGATTAGGGCTCATTCACACGGGATCCGTCATTGACGATTCGTCAAAATACAGGATAACGTCATGACGGATGGACGTTCACATTGCATACGGAATCGTGTTTTTTCACGATTCGTCAAAATATCCGAATTGAATATAGGTATAGTATGTTCTATTAGATACGGCGGCCACTTATCATTGGGTATATGTAACTCAGTGAAAACACAACGATGGCGCGTTTTAAAATACTATTACCGCCATCTATTGTCAACATTTATATCTAAAAATTATTTTGTTCGTCTTAATTTATTCATCCCATTAAGTAAGTACTGATAGGTTCAAACTAATAAATTTACATACTCCATCATCCCTTATTATATCCCCATGGGGGTTGAATTTATCAAAATCCTTTTTAAGCGGACGTCTACATCAAAGTAGCTCCAATCTTTAATTTCAGTTCAATCAGTTGTACAATTCTTCTCTTAGATTTTCGACTGATTGAACTGAAATTAAAGATTGGAGCTACTTTGATGTAGAACTTTCATCCCCTATTTTATCCCCTTAGGGATGGAATTTATCAAAATCCTTTCTTAGAAGATGCCTACGTCATAGTAGCTTTATGCATGCAAAGTCTCAGCCCGATCAGTTTAAAATTGACAAAGTTTCTTACAAACTTTATTTTATCCCCTTGGGGGCAGAATTGATCAAAATCCTTTCTTAGCGGATGCCTACGTCATAACATCTACCTGCATGCCAAATTTTTGCCCGATCCGTCCAGTGCTTTGGGCTATTCGTTGATAGATCACTATGTAAGTCAGTCAGTCAGTCACCTTTGAGTTATATTTATTATATATTATTTAGATTCAAAAACTCTTTAGCACTTTTTTGGTTTAAACTACTAACTTACTATTATATTAATCAAAAATTTGCGTGTTATAGCAAAAAACATGTTAATAAAATATTTATCCGTCTTTTTGGATAAATACTCGAGTAAAAATGGATATTTATAAGTATTTATCCATTTTGAGTATTTATCCGGATAAAAACCCATCACTACTGCCGGCTAGCGACACCCAACTTGTTTAGCCCCTTACCAAGGGGTCGCCGCGCGTAGGTACGTTTTTGCATCCTACGCGGGAAGATACACAGGCCTGGCCGAGTCTCCTGCGACTGTTTTTTTAAAACACATTGCACAAAAACTTCGCAACATTGGGGCGTGGCTATACACATTTTTGTATTCATACATAATGTTTTTGTTTTCCGCGGCCGACGTAGAGAGGGGAAGGGTTTGTTTCATTTCT
Source organism: Pyrausta nigrata (assembly GCA_949316185.1). NCBI lineage: Eukaryota > Metazoa > Arthropoda > Insecta > Lepidoptera > Crambidae > Pyrausta > Pyrausta nigrata. The sequence goes on from OX438938.1 coordinate 12,239,835, forward strand.
TGACAAACTACCGAACGACGCGCACAACTGTTCTTTAACCTTTGGACTCTGGTCTGGTCCTAGACCATATTGTTCTTTAAGTCTGTGGTAGTAATTTTTTATCATATAAATTTTTCATTGCATGGAAGCTTGTAACCCATAATAATCTTATATACATAATAAAACAGTAACACCAATGCGTCTGTACATTAAGTATTATTACCACAAACTAATTGAGGGTGATGTTCAAATAGTAACAGAATAGGAATCTACAATTTTTGTAATGGGTACCAATATAACCCGGGTATGACCTCTTTCTTGTTTTAGGGTTTTTTAATTTCCAATTACACAGAAACGCAGTCTGGTTTTTAAGTTTTTTAAATTACCTTTTTTTATTTTATTATTTTTAGTTTTATTATAATATATAGACTGCAAAAAATATTATATTTTTGAAATGGTCTTTACTGGCATTCATTTGATATCCATATTGCTATGCTAAGGAAAAAATCAATCCCCCCTCCCCCCTTTATTTCCATTTGCGGGCGCCATTTTTGAAATTTATATAGCCCATGTCACTCTCACAATTTTGACAAATTCAACGACACCTCATATGTCAAAAACTGTCGAGCCGTTTGGGCTCTAGGGCGTGCCAAACAATTATGATTCCAGATGTATGGAAACAGCAAATAGTGATCCCCATTCCAAAACCTGGTAAAGATCCCCTTGATCATAATTCGTACCATCCCATCGCTCTCTCCTCTGTTCTCCTCAAAGTCATGGAACATATGATCAGAAATCGTCTTGAATGCATAGACTTATATGTATTTTATACTAGACACGCTGTTCAGAACAATTTTTGTATCACATTTTCTAAAATGACAGAATTATGAAGTGTTGCCATTATTATTATTTTATTTCTTTTATTTGATGCAAATTATTGCCGTGTTTCTTAGAAAAATCAATATTAAGCTGCTGTAGCAAAAAATATAATCCATCATAATTTGTTAAATCATTCTCAAGCATTAGAGAAAACTAATTACTGAAAAAACAAACACTTTTAAAAAAGAAAACTCATCCATTATTTTTTCCCATTCCTACCAAACAAGACAATCGCCATTAAACGGTAGCACTAAGCTGTCAAAGGTAGCAAAGAGTAATGGAACAGATATGACACGTTGCTGGTTTTTAGTTTTTGCCTATACTTTGATATTACTACTTACGTCTATTTTTTAATTTCGAGTTATGATGCTCATGAAAAAATATGATATTGTATCAACAAAAAAGTGTTATATGCCTACCAATATTATAACAACATAATTAGACAGTAACATAACCTATCTTACAATATTATTTAGTAACGTATTTTTGAACCTCATTTTGACTACTTCATGATAAAGTCCATTGAAATAAAACACATGATTCGCAATAACAATATAATAAAATTACAATAACTTTAAGTTTCATTTGGTTTAGAACTAAAAACTACGAAATATTTTGAGCTGTTTTTACAACCGTTGGCGTTTTTGAATAAATTACTTATACTTTCATATATACCTAGGCCTTTTTGATCTGAAAGAAAAAAAACATAATATAATTCCTTTTCTACCTATAAGACTTATGGCAAGTCGGTTTTGAATTTTCACATTAATCTTTGGTTTTCTATGCAAGTTGTGAGAAAACTAAAATTAATACTTTTACGCCTCAAATTAAACTTCGAATCACTTAGATTTACTTAATACAATTAACAAAAATATCACGTACAAACTATGTGAAAATATGGCTCAATAACGCATATTTAAGTAGTTTTTTAATTTCGTCTTTTGACGTAGGCGACGTTTTGACATAGTAGTTTCTGGCAACAGACTAAACGCGGATGCTCCATTTGGCCTCAACTCACTGTACCACAAAGTTTGTTCTGAACAGCCTGTCTAGTGTAACATAGAGGTCGTTGCTTGAATGGTTTGGTTGTTTTGTCAAAGACCCAGTTTGGTTTTCGGAAGGGTTTGAGTACAATGGACAGTTTAAGCATTTTAACTACGGACATTAGGCTGGCCTTCAAAAAAAAAAGAGTATCTTGTAGGTGTATTTTTAGATATAGCTTCAGCCTATGACAACGTCCTGCTTCCAGTGCTCAGACAAAAATTGTTAAATCTGAGTGTCTCGGAGAAGTTGGTACGTCTCATCTGCAACTCATTGATGTCTCGATCGATTTTGGTCAGATATCAAGATACTCTTCTTCCCCCTCCTTTAGTCTGGAAGGGCCTGCCTCAAGGTTCCGTGATTTCCCCTTTGCTGTACAGCATCTATACATATGACCTGGACCAAACAGTAGACTCGTTTTGTAACATCTTGCAGTACGCCGATGATATCGCCTTGTACGTGTCCTCCAATTCAATATTAGAAGCGACGTCCCGCTTAAACTCTGCAATCAAATATCTTGGTGAATGGTTATTAGAACACGGCCTCTCAATCTCCGTACCAAAGTGTAGTTGTGTGACATTTACTCATAAACGCGTAATACCCGAAGTTCGTATTATATCTGACAGAGCGCCAATTCCCTGTAATAATAAAGTAAAGTTTTTAGGTTTAATCTTGGACTCCAGGCTATCTGGCACTGCCCATTTTAATTATATTGTGGAAAAGGCGGAGAGGGGAGTCAACGTTCTTAGAGCGCTCTCTGGTGTTAAGTGGGGTGCTCACCCATACTCTCAAAAACTTCTGTACAACGCCATCATCCGAAGTCACTTTGATTATGCTTCGTTTCTTTTAGACCCGTGTAACAAATCTGCCCTTGAAAAATTAAATAAAATCCAATCCAAGTGCCTTCGGATTATATTGGGTGCTATGAGATCCTCTCCCATTAATGCCCTTCAAGTGGAGTGCGTTGACCCTCCTCTCTATCTTCGGAGGCAATACCTTAGTGACCGATTTTATTCTAAAGTAGCTCAATATTCAACACACCCCCTTCTGTTAAAACTGAACCTTCTCTGTTCATTAAGTAGCCCCTCTGATTCCTCCCATAAGATCCCTTGCATCCTCCTAAGTTATCGAAAATTCAACCGCCTGCCAACACCTATTGAAAAAGTCCCTATCAACCCCCTCTATTCTAACAGCTTTGAATCTCTAATCTTTCAACCCCCTATTACTCAACTTTGGTATATCCAAGGACTCTGTTTCCGCTCCCCAGGAATATCGTCGTATCTGGTTTGAACAATGGCAAGGATGGTTTCCGATTTACACAGATGCGTCTAAATTGTCTGATGACGGCTGTGTCGGTGTTGCGTTCTGGATACCAGCGTACAGAATTAGCTTAACCTATAAATGTCCCCCTGCATCATCAGTTTTCACAGGCGATTAGTTACAGTATTATACTTATGATCAGAGAAGCTCTTTTCGATTGCCAGAAAAATAATATCAATATAATTGTAACCTGGATTCCCAGCCATAGAGGGATACCTGGAAACGAATCGGCTGACTCGTGTGCTAAGCTAGCGGTTTCAACTGGTTCATTAGATCAGTTTAAATTATATTCATATGACGTCGCCTCTCTTTCTCGAGTTCATCTGTACAAATCCTGGGACATACATTGGGTTAATACCAATTGAACGGTCGGCAAGTATTATGCGGAAATTTAACAAAAAATTCCACCTCGACCATGGTTTTTCCGCCACACGCACATTTCCAAGAAGGTTGTGTCGACTATATGTCGACTACGGATAGGACACGCGTGTACCCCCGTTTATTTGGCGAAATTGCATATTAAGGACAGTTCTATCTGCGAGTGTGGCCTCGACGAGGGCACTACCAATCACCTTTTTTTAATTGTCCAAATATTGGTGCTTCCTTCTATGACTTCCTTCCCAAAAACTTCCCACGTCCTTGTAACATTAAATGTATTTTAAACTATTTAAACCCTCCGCTTTTAAAATGCCTTACTAAATTTATTAATTCAAAAAATATCAATCTTTAATGTAGGTAGTTCACGTCCGTTCGTGACAAACAAAAATGGATTCACAAACTTCATTTTTGTTTGTCATTCTCCAACTCCCTCCCTCTCTTTATCTCTCTCCTTAATCCAAAATATTGTTTTGTAAATACCTTCTTGTATAATATACTAATACATGTGTGTTGTGTTGTCTAATGTGTTGTCCTTTTGTTTTAGGAGGTTAAGTTTTCGATTAGTTTTTTACATACCTACTTTTCGTGTCAAATGCTGCACACGTGACATTGGCGGAACAGTGAGCCCAAGGTGGCAAACTTATGTTCGCTCGCCACCAATAATAAGAAGAAGAATTCAACGACACCTCATATGTCAAAAACTGTCGAGCCGTTTGGGCTCTAGGGCGTGCCAAACAATTATACATACATACATACATACTCTCGAAAAACATAACCCTCCTTCCGCAGTCGGGTAAACAGTCGCAGGAGACTTAGCTTTACTGAGACAGTCTATCTCCCTTCTCCTTTTCATACTGTGAAAGAGCGAGATGGGGCAGACAGACTTACTGGCTAACAGATAGGACGTTGTGCAATGAGATTTCATTGAAATAACCAATGGAAATAACCATTGATATATTATATACAATAAATCAATGGAAATAACTGATATTAAATTTAATAGTTAATCAGTGGCTAACTCTTATTACACTACGCTGAGTCTCAGTAAGCTTGTCTGAATACCGCGTAGTCTAATAACTGCCTTAAGAAGGACGCCCATTTCTGAGGGCCTAGTGCAAGTTTTCATTTGTCAGTCAGTCACTCACAACCTATCGCGCGACTACGCGGTATTCAGACAGTCTTACTAAAATGCCTCCTCTTCACAATGGCCCATGATCATTGAGTTGATAGAATCTATCTAAGATCTATCTACTCAATGCGCATGATGGGCAAGCATAGACATGCACGATTGTGTACGCCATCACCAATCATCCAATCACCATCCAGCAAGCGCGCGCGTTGTCACTGTCAAATGTGTCAACTTCATAGCGTCTTCACCGGCAAGAGTTATATTGCAACGCTGCATGTTTTATTCGACATAATATATGTTTTGTTGTAATGCAAAACATTGTTATTATGTCTTTCTAAAACATGCAGCGTTGTGTGAAGACGACGTGTTTGTTATCTGCTGGTGATCAATGCAAGCACAAACGCTATTTGAGTCTCTGAAATTTAATTTATTTAATTCTGATTATATCATTTTATTATCCTTATTAATAAGTAACATTAGTTTTTTCTGCTGCACATCAATATACCACATAGATGAGAACTATAGAGTTAGTCTCGAAATGACATAACTAAAGCTTAATTTATCAATAAATACCACAGAAATATAGTTTCTGTAATAAATACTAAAGGCTCTTAGCACAACAATACATTTTCTGTATCAATTTTTATGCTTTAAAGTTATTAAAACTGTCCTTGACAAATTAGGCATTGCTAAAATATTTAATAATTAATTGACAGCAAGAAAGGCATATCCATTTCAGGAAATTCTTAAGAGTTGGTAAATATTGTAAAAAATAAAATATTGAACTGAATTAACTTTTGGTTATATGTTATCAAAATAAAATAACGTTATGTAACGACTTGTACTAAGCGAATGCTGGTTAGTTAAAGTCACTTCAAGGTCAATCAACGCCAGCCTGTCCAGCTTATCCCAGACTGTTATGCTAATATTTTTTTTTTAGCTTCATGCTTATTTTTTTGTATAAAAAACTTTATTAAAAGTAAGTAAAAAAAGGTATAAGAGTTGCCTTTTTATAAGGGCAGCATCTTCTGCTAGAGATCACCCATAGGTTAGATAAGGCACTTAATATTGCGACACTTTTGTTTAAACTTTAAAGTTACTTTTGTTAAATATTAACAATTGCTCAGATTTTGTCCCTGATGCAAATATAAATAAGTCAGTCAGATTATTAGAAAAGGTTGTAGATTTAGCAACAACTATTAACTAGATTATTAAATGCAGGTACCTGCGCTTGGTTAGATTTAGATGGCTATCATACTCAATTTAACATATCCATCCATCTAGGAAAACATAGGTAAACCATAAGTTGCAATGTACGCTAACTGGTTAGGAATTAAACAAAAAGCTGCTTTTCTTAATAGCTTTTCGTTAATAGCTTACAGTAAGCAAGTTAAACTTATTTAACTTATTTATTATCTTTCTATTTAAAATAAGGTTAACTTATTTTCGTTGCTTTGCAATCTTTTATTTTAAATTGGTCTTTACTGCTTGTAACTTAAGGTTCTAATCATGTGAATCAAATGCTGTCAACTCAGTCAGTGGCCAGCGCTCATGCTTGTCTATGCAAACCACATGATCACATCATATTTTGACTATGAAACGTTGATGGCGTTACTTGTCGTTTCGCGTCATGAATCGACCACGCGAAAATGCATAAGTATTTTGACTATGTGATGTTAGATGGCACTACTCACTTAGACTTTTTTAAAGTGCTTTTCAGAAAATCACGTAAATGTTTATTGATTTTACTACGCAGCTTTTTAATCTACTTATCGTTAAAACGATCATCTCTATTTATACAGGTAAAAGTTGTCTTTTAACCTGGTTATCTGGAATAGAACGCTACATGATTATCCCCCCCCCCCCCCCCTTTCGAGTAAGAAAGGTTAGATATTTCTGTCTGTGTGGAGGTGGTACTGGCCAAAAGCTCTCAACCGTAGGCTCATTTAACAATGCAATAGATCTGAGTCTGCCACCAAATCTGGAAGTGGCTGCTCCAAAATGTGGGGAAATCTGCAAGTCATAAAAGGCTAAACGAACGGTCCTATTTTACGCCATACGACGATTATAACAACAAATATTATCTTTAGCCCTTGTAGAGGTGCTCTTCGAGTTGAGTCTAACCTCTCAAGACTAAAATTAATCTTTCATCCTGCCTAACCTCCCAGGTAGGTAAGAAGCCTACAAGGTTACAAGGTTATACTGTTGAACCTTTAGGCCAGGCAAAACTAGGGTTGTGTTTTAGGTTAAGGGTACATTAAACAGAAAAGCCTTTTCTTTTTTATGGCAAGTAAGACTTGTCTAAGTACTCTCCCAAGACAATATCTACTGCGTCTGTCTGTGGAGAAAAGGATTGTGCTATATATTCTGATCTTACAGATAAGACTTGTCTAGGTACTCTCCAAGACAGTATCTGCTGCGTCTGTCTGTGGTGAGAAAAGCATTGTCCTTTATGAGAATAATTGTACTATAATACTGTGACCTGACAGGTTAGATTCGTCCAGGTGCGCTCCCAAGACAGCATCCGCTGCGTCTGTGGTGAGACATTGATTGTGCTATAAGCTTTGATCTGACCGACTTTTTATTTAATGTTTTTAAGATAAAGTTTCTGGTATTGTGTAGTCTAGCTGTAGTGGAACAGTAGCCTTAAAAATACCGTAGGTCCATACTAGAGGAGAGTAGCTAGAGATAGAGAGCAAGGGACTTAGAGGAGTCCCCCCCCTTGTCTATAGGCACTATAAACTAAGGGACATATCTACTATGAGACAAGTAGCACTGTTATGTAAACTATCCAAAGCGCCATCTAGGTGCTTTCGTAGACAAAAATCAAGTCGTAAACTATTTCATTGTAAAGCGCCATTTTTTTTTTGCGTTTACTTAAACAACATTAACACTAGTTTTGAGTGGCAAGCGCATTGGCCAACATAGTATCATCTATTTTCACAATCATCGTATAGATGGCGCTCCTCGACATTGTTGTGTCGATAATGCATGTAGTAGTAAAATTTCAGTGTTTTATTTATCACTTAACACCGAATAACAACATAGTTCCAAATATATTGATATTTGATCTATTGTCATAGTCATGTCTGATGTGCTCCATTGTAGACCAAAGCAAATCTGTGTTGGTACCAGCGCTATACATTAGCATTCATGTGTCACCTCTCAGTTTTTCTCCGTTTTTACAACAAAGGAAAATTACAAGATCCTACTAGACCAATAAGTAGTTTTCTTGCTAAACTAGCACAAAAATTTCAACCCCAAAAGATCTCGTTCGCGACCTAGCTCGTTACAGCCACAAAAATATGAGGGGCAGGTGACATAAAATGGGATGGGCAAAAGCAACCCTAAAAAACATTCTTATAGGAGTTTACCGACATTGACATTACATAAAAGTTCAGATGATAGTAATATGCATCCTTACTAAACTGTTTTCACATTGGATGATTAGAAGTAATGCATCCTTACTGATATGCGAGTGCAGTTTTTCCGCAAAACACACTCCTTTCAGAATAATATTCAATAGACATATAACTCAATTTAGAATAAAAATATAATCCAAATTTATATTGACATTATATAAATATCTCAAAATGTGCAAGCTAATGAACAATAGCTTGTATGAATTTCCATCCTGCACAGCTAATTACTTAAGCTAAATAAAATAACATTAAATTTAAATTAGAATTTGAGTTTGAAATGAGTTAGCCCATTGTTAGATAGCCTTGTTGCTAGTACCTGCTCAGTAGCACAGTAGCAGCGAGGTTAAGTTTCCATGACAAAACTCCTCATTTCATATATGCAAAAATTACTGTCATTTGCATTATATTACTATGTTGCAATGACACTAAACTTTACATAGTAATAATGTAGGTCTGTACCTCTTTTTTAACAAACATTCACAATTTCATTGCAAAAATGTTATGTTGCATCTAACCTGAAAAAAGTTGATAAAAGGGACTATCCCTTTACACAATTACCTATGTAATTGTTGTAAAAATATCTCTTTACAGAGGTAAACATATTCACCTGAGCATTGCAGGTATCTAACATCCTCTGAGGAAGTAAATTCAGGATCTGTCTAAGCACCTTGATCTCCTGTTTGGAGGCAGTAAAAAGATGCCCAACCGCCGATCCAATGATATTTTATATAATTAAGACCCCTCGTGCAGTTTGAGGGGGCTCACGGCGGCACTTAATTAGTTTTTTACCAATTATCACATATAAAACTGAAAACTTACGACTGAAAATACGACCAGTTGGAAAAGTTTTTTTTTTCCCCTTTAATGGCAATCTGCGTGTTTCGCCTTGCCAGTGTCGAGTTAAAAACGGGGAAACGGGATAAGGAATAAAATTATATACAACGGAAAAATACGAGAGATAAGAAAAAGGATCAGGAAAGGATTTATTTATTTTATTAATAAAATAAATAAATCTTAAATAGTATTTACATATTTATACATATCATATATTTTTATATTATTGGTCATCAAATAGGAAACTATACATTTATATACATCAAGTCTGTTTGTATGTAGTAGGGATATTATTGACTTTGGGAAAGGAATTTGAAGGGTTATCAGGGCTGCAATAAACGAGTACGGTCGAAACGAGTCCTCACCACACTTACAAGTATCATCATCATAAATTTTAAGCTTAGCAAGATGAGCGCGTATGCAAGTATGCCCTATACGTATTCTTGAAATAATTGATGTTTCTGTCTTGCTAAACTTTGCTTTAAAAAACCAGGGTTTTATCGGTATTTTCGGCTGAATTTTGAAAAAGTATCTACCTTTAGTTTCACTTGAATCCTCCCATTCTTCTTGCCACTTTTGAATTTGGTGCGTTTTGGGAACTGTGGCCAAGTCATGGCAGTAATTCATATAAGGAAACATGTCTCCACAATGCACAGCCTCGTTTGCTAACCGATCAGCTACCTCATTGCCTTTAATGTTTCTGTGACTTGGAATCCACGCAAACTGTACTGTATATCCTCTCGAGATGCATACATGAACTGCATTTTTTATTTGGAATACAACTGGATATTGATGAGCTTTAAAGGCAAACCTTTCTAAGGCCTGTAAAGCGCTTTTTGAGTCACAAAAGATAACGGATTTTGTTAACCTCATTAAAATAATATATTCTACCGCTTTCAAAAGCCCTAAGCACTCGCCGGTAAAGACTGTTGCTTCGGGAGGGAGTTTAATTTTTTGCACAATCTTATATTGATAATGGAATATTCCTACTCCAGTACAGGTAGATTCACCGTGTTTGGAAGCGTCTGAATATATATGATGGAAGTTATCGAAGTCGGTATCTAGGATTAAATTAAATCTTGTTACTGCATTACAATCATCTTTATCAATGGGAAGGTACCGTATTGTGGGTTGGTATATTAGAGCTTCAAAGTTACATTTAAATAATGGTAAAGAAATTGAACGGTGAGTTGGGGAACTTAATGAAATAAATTTTCGAAAACTGATTATTAAACAGGGTAGAGACTTATTGGACCAATAACTTGAGTTCGGAATTATGTTTGATAAAGTTTGAAGTTTTTCAATGAGTGGATGGTTGGAAAATTGTAGTGCGCGATATAAAAATTTGTCCGATTGAAGTTGTCTGCGCAATTTGAAAGGTGAATTACAGCACTCTACTTGTAATGTATTTACAGGGCTAGATTTCATAGCACCTATAACTATACGTAGGGCTTTAGATTGGATACGATCCAATAATTTAAAACTTGTCACGTTACCGGGCTCTCAAAGAAAAGTCCAACACAGACCTTATGAGGGCATTGTAAATAAGTTTCATAGAGAAGGGGTGAGCACCCCACCACACACCGGACAGACATCTGAGCATATTCAATTGGCGTTCACACTTAGTTACAATATATTCACAATGCTTGTTACCAGAAAGCTTACTGTCTAGGACTACACCTAAAAATTTAAACTCGGTTTTAATGGGGATTGGAGTATCATTATATGTTAAAAGAATTGAAGGCGGGGATCTCATTCTGGTGAAAAGGACAGCGGCACTTTTTGATGCGGATACTTCTAAACCGTTCTGATTCATCCATAATTTTAAAGAAGCCAATGCAGTCGTTATATTACTGCAGGCAGTATTTACAGATTTATTAGAGGTATAAATTAAAAGATCGTCCGCATATTGCAAGATTTTTATGTCATTGTTCGAAAATAAATCTAAATCATAGGTATATATGTTATATAGCAAAGGGCTAAGAATCGAGCCTTGGGGAATACCTTTCCATACAGATCTTACAACAGTTTCCGAATCAGAAAGGTGAATGGTTCGAGTATGTAAAATAGTTAAGATAAAATTCATTAAATTTCGGGGAACTTCAAGTGCACAAAGTTTATTTTTAAGGATATCCAAAAGAACATTATCGTATGCGGCTGAGATGTCTAAGAAAGTTGCTAATACAGATTCGTTAACGGAAAAAGCTAATCGTATATCTGAAACAAGAATACTGACACTATCAAGAGTACATTTTCCCTTTCTAAACCCATATTGGCTGTCTGCTAATAGCCCGTTACTTTCTATATGCCATTCTAGGCGGTTTTTTATTAAATGCTCAGCAAGTTTGACTAAGACAGAAGATAAAGCTATTGGGCGGAAAGCTGACGCGTCAATAGGGGACTTATTGGGTTTTAAAACTGGCAACACCGTTTGGGTTTTCCAAACTGACGGAACTTTCCCTGTAAACATTATATTATTTACAAGGCCTAAATAATAAGATAATACATTATCGCTTAAGTTAGAAAAGAATGCGTAGGGTATTCCATCAGCACCTGGAGCTGAATTTTTAGTATTGGAAACAATTCCTTTTAGTTCATACAGAGAGAAGGGTGAATCTAATTTTGAGAGGTTATGTGTTGAATTGGTGGGTATAGGTAAAGCTTCAATTAAATTTAGAGGGACCCACGGTGGTGCCAGTTTATCTAGAAAATCTTCAGCAAGAGTTGACGGTATTGCTGGGCTAGAGACATCATTAAAAACAGATTTAAATCTCTTAATACTACGCCATACTATAGATGGTGGAGTATTAGGAGAAATGGATAGGCAGAAGTTTTTCCAGCTCTCTGATTTCTTTTTTTTAAGGAGTTTACTTGTATTTTTACCAACCAATATTACTAAGTCAAAGTTTGCCTGGGTCATGTTAAATTTATATTGACGTTCAACTTTATTTCTCTGTTTTACTGCTTCTGCACATTCTCCATCCCACCAAGGTGGAGAGGGTATTTTATTAGGTGGTCTATTTTTAATAGGAAATATCTCATTCGCAGCCTGAATAAGAATACCCGCAAGAGCATTAGCACATTCTATTTCATTACCCGATGATAAGTCCGGTAGTGAAGTAAATTTACTTTCTACACAATTTTTATATTTTTCTCATTCATCACTTGTACTATCTGGCAGCTTATGTTTTAATTTAGAAGTGTGTTTAAGAGCCACTGGCTTGCTAAATGAGAGTGAAATTAAAATTGGAAAATGATCACTTCTATGAGAATGTGGAAGTGTATCAAAAGACAGAAAAGCTGCCAAATTTGGTGAACAAATGGAGAGATCAACTGCACTTATAATTTGATCTGGTGATGTACGGCGAGTGGGAGCACCATTATTTAAAACGCAAAGGTTCTGATTTTCAATAATTTCAAGAAAAGCTTCCCCATAACTATTAGTTATAGAGCTGCCCCATGCCTGGTGATGAGCATTAAAATCACCTAATAACAAAAATGGTCTAGGTAAAGATGAGATAATTTGTTCTAGATTGTGAAAAATAGATAAAGAAGGATAAGGTATATAAACTGACACTATACAAATATTATTGTAATGTAGGCAACTATAGTAAAATCATCAATATTATGTACAGGTATATTTACAGGGTAGAAAGGTACAGTGTTCCTGATAAGTAAAGCGACTCCGCCATACCCATCAGGTCTGTCCTCCCTAAGGCAGTGGTAGTCTTTTATTTTAAAAACACTGCTTGGTTTGAGCCAGGTCTCTGACAAAGCAGAGACCATTGGCTCGTGACTATTGAGCAAGTTTATTAACTCACTCTTTTTACTAGCAACACTTCGACAGTTCCACTGGGGAACCTTTGCTTGGACTATCTTGAACAATTTGACTTACTATTGTATTTATTAAAGGGGCCACGTTGGACGGTGAACTATTATTAAATTGTGACAGTAAATTAATTAAGACAATAATTAAATCTGTAATTTGTTTAACATTAGGGTTGGTATTTTCCTCTGAGTTATTCCTTAAAGCACATCCATTACTAGGAGAGGGGATTGTGTATTCGTTAATAATATTTTGGTGAGCATGTTGATCATAGCCTTTGCTAGGTGGAGGAAGGGAACGTGGTTTTAAAAATACTGTCTTTTTATGTGAATTTGATGTAGGATGATGTGAGACTTTATTTACATAGGAATAATTTTCTTTTGTTTTGTTAACAGGACCTGAAGAAACCACATCAGCAAAGGACTTTGTTACTGGCGGGTGTAACTTGGATGCTTCTGCATATGCGACACAATTATTCGCCAATTAGTCCCTGGTGTTCGCTCTAAGTACCTGGGGAGTTAGGAGAGAACGGAGTCATAACATATTTTTTCGACCCAATTGTCAACCTCATCTGCACGCGCCGAAAGGCGGCGGAGACCAAATGGTTTCCGTGGTGCTCCCTGCTAGACAACGAACGAGGCTCTGGCGACCGAGCAGTGGCGGTATAACCATAAGCCAGGCCGGACAACCGGTTGGAAGAGGCCTAGCCAGCCTTGAGAATCAAATAACCTCAAAAATGCAGAAGGAAGAGAGAACAATTGCCCTGAGAAAAAACTATCCAAAATGAAAAGTCCAAATACAGAGCGAGTGCGGTCATACAATCCGGAAGACAACCGGCGTCAACGGGTTACCAGGACCCTTGATGTGAAATTTGCTACCATAGAAGAACTTCGAGAAGCCCTAATAGGAATAAAACTACACAAGAAGAAAGAAATCACAAGAACTGCCACTTGGAACGTTAGGAGCCTTATCAGAGCCGGTAAACTGGAAAATACGATACAAGAAATGAAACGGCTAAAACTGAATATCCTGGGATTGAGTGAAGTTAGATGGCGTGACATTGGAAAATGTGAGAAAGACGACGCAGTACTTTACTATTCGGGCAAACCAGAAAGCGATAAAGACAATTTTAATGGAGTGGGCATCTTAGTCTACAAAATCTTTAATCGATATGTATGCAATGTCATTCCATATTCTGATAGATGCATGATGATTTAGTTGAATACAGTACCATTCAAAATGAACATAATTCAAGTGTACGCACCTACTGCTTCTCTGAGCAATAGGTGCTGAGCATTTCACAGAAGGTGAAATAGAGAACTTTTATAGAGATGTGGAGCATGTTATGGAAGCGATCAAACCGCAAGACATCCATCTTGGCATTCAGGTCGCCTAGTACCACACTAGGCGACCTGAATGCCAAGATTGGTCAAGGAGCAGTGTGCAAAGTTGTTGGTCATTAACGTTTAGGATAGCGGAACGAACGTGGTGATAGCCTGTTGCAATTCTGCACGGAGAAAGATCTAGTTCTAACAAACACTTGGTTTGAACACCCTCCTCGGAGACTTTATACTTAGACATCACCGCAATACACATCTGATAAGATAGTTAGAAACCAAATTGATTACATAATAATTAACACCATGGTCACCGGTGACCCCACACAATATAATTCTATTGTGTCTAGGCAGTCAAAGGCTTAACAAAAAGATAAAAGAAGAAGGAATGGATAACTTACCACATTCTAGACCTAATGGATGAACGTAGAGCACACAAATACGTAAACCCACAAATATACAAAAAAACACAAAGATACCAGATACGTAATGAAATCAGGGAAATTAGAAACAGCTCGTTAGAACAACAATGTAATGAAATGGAACTTCTAGATAAAAGACAAGATGCGTTTAACTTACATAAAAAGATTAAAGACTTTACGAACACAAATAGGAAAAAAACACAGGGAATTTTGTTGAACAGTCAGAATAAAGTAAGACAGATGAAAGAGAACAATGTGGAATATGGCAGGAATACATACAAAAGCTCTTTGACGACACTAGATCAGCACCACAAATACAAGCCGCTAAAGAAGGCCCCCCAATCATAAAAGAAGAAGTGCGAAGGGCAATGAAATCTTTGAAAGATGGTAAAGCACTGGACTCGGATGAAGTACATGTAGAGATGATTAAACTGTTAGATGACAATTGCGTATATATTTTAGTTAAACTATTGAATAACAATTATGAGACCAGACAGATACCCTCAGACTGGTTAAAATCCACTTTTCTTCCTTTGCCAAAGAAAGTTAACGCTAAGACTTGCGGGGACCATCGGCTTATTAGCCTAATGAGCCATATACTAAAGATTCTTTTAAAAATTATTTACTTCCGAATTTACAATAAAATCGACCAACATTGAAGAGACCCAGTTCAGATTCTGGAATGGCCTTGGAACAAGAGAAGCCTTAGTATCAATACAGGTCTTGGTACAATACTGCTTGGAATTCCAAAAAGATGTCTGCATCTGCTTTATAGACTTCGAGAAGGCCTTTGATAACGTCAAACACGATGTAATAATGGAATGCCTAGAACGAACTGAAGTAGGCTCTAAAGATAAGATGTTCCTACAAAACCTGTATTGGAATCAAACGGCACACATCAAGGTCAAATAGACAGCATCAGAGGACATTGAGATCAAGAAGGGAGTAAGACAAGGCTGTATATTGTCGCCTCAGTTGTTCAATTTTTACTCCGAGTTTATATTCCACGAGGCATTCGAGGATGTCGAAGTGGGAATCAAAGTTAACGGCAGAGTCATAAACAACTTGCGGTATGCAGATGACACAGTGATCCTTGCTCACTCAATAGAAGATTTGTGCTATCTAATGATCACTCTTAATGACAAAGTTAAGAAATATGGCCTTAAGATGAACATTTCCAAAACGAAAGTGATGATCGTCAGTAAAAATAACAATGTCACGACACAAGATCTTATAGATGCAAAGCGAGTCGAAAAAATTGATAAGTACAAATACCTAGGGTGCTGGTTAATTCGAGATGGGACCCCGATCAAGAAATTAGAGTCAGAATAGAAATTGCTTGAAGTACCTTTATAAAAATGAAACGCCTGTTCATCAACAAAGATATTAACATCAAGCTGCACTGGAGACTTGTGAAATATTACATTCTATCAATCCTCATGTATGGAATGGAAGGATGGACGATGAATAAAGCCAAAAATACAGCAAAAACTAGAAGCTTTTGAGATGTAGCTATACAGAAAGATGCTTAAAATCTCCTGGAGAGATAAAGTCACCAACATAGAGGTACTTCAAAGAATGAAGAAAAGTAGGGAACTTCTATCATTAATCATAAGTAGCCTATATGGGGCACATATACAGAAATAACAAATAAAGACTTATAAAAACCATGATCGAGGGCAAGTTTGAAGGAAAGCGAGGCAGAGGTAGAAGAAGAACAAAGTGGATGGACAACCTAAAAACTTGGACAAACACAAAAGAAGCAGCTGTGCTCTGTAGAGCAGCTACAGATAGGACCGCATTCAGAAGAATAGTTGCCAACGCCCGCTAGGGATGGCACATGAAGAAGAAGTTCGCTCTAAAATACGGCGATTGGTGATCATGGCATTTCCTTTGGCTGGGTTGATCATTACTACTCAAATATGGCAGCCATCTCAATTTTTGACGTAGGATTTATATATAGGGGGTTATGACATCTTTATTTTTTTGTATGGAATTTGAAAAAAAAATTAAACCAGTCGTGTTGTAATGGGCTGATTCTAAAAAAAATATACTACCTAGATTGATTCTAAAATTATATTTCAGTCACCAGTTTTACTCAAAAAACAAAAAACATTTTTAAAACATACTAAATTTTGGCACCTGCAGGATGAAAACGACTGAATATTTTTTAATGAAAAATACCCCATTTAAATCCTCAAATGCTCATATTTTGTAATGAAAGCAATTTTGAAAATTTTAAATTTACTATTTTTTTGCATTTTTGTTTTCGTCCTAGTTCATATTGAGTTCCATGGTTTTTATTTTATCACAAATCGAGTGACTGTCATACAATGATGTAGTATATTTTTAGAATTATATATATTTGATACCCCAACGACTGGTTTTATAATATATATTTTTTTAATTCCATACAAAATAATGATAACATCATAACCCCCCACTGTCAAAAATCAAGATGACTCCACTTCTTAAAATGTTCTAAGGGTTCCTGAAGGTTCACCCTGCCAAAGGAAACCCTTCGTTCACCAAACGCCGTATATTGAATTTTTATGTCGTGAACACCACCGACTAAATACGGAACGCAGCCATGATCTCGTCTGTCACTTTCAGTAAGCTGTTAAGTGAGATGTTCGTTGGGTCACGTTGGGTGGGTGGTTTGTTGTACAAAGTTTTTTGGGTTATTATAACCTAAAAGCAGATATGCAAAGAGGCATAATACCTTAATTTTGTGATGCAGAGTGTGATCAACTAGTAGCGAATGTAATGCATAAACTAATTCATTTCACTCGTAGATTATATTCTGTAAATATTTCCAAAGCTAAAGTTATGAATTCAGAAAAGTGTTACTTCAGATATGTACAAAAGGATGAAACAGTCGATATAACGTTTCTCCTAAAAATTAAGGATTCTGTAAGACAATTTAATTTCAGTCGCAAACCCACTGAAAACTTACAAAATTTGTTTGCTCGTATCAGTACTAATGTACATAAGGCTATTAAAAAAGCTTATAAAAAGAAAGCTCAGGAAGATGCTTCTGAAATAAAAATTGAGTTGGTAAAATGCTATGATAATATTAATGAAAATTCTAGTTGCATTGACTTGTTTGATGTAAAGGAGCCTATATATCTAAAGGTCGGAGACCAGGTGTTCAGAGCTATTTTCAATTCACCCTGGGTGTTAAGCCTTAACTTGCCTCAAAGCATTCTAGCAGGGTTTCCTGTATACCCGGAACACTTTGTTGTACAATATGCAAAGAGAGAGAACTGCTCCTTCAATTGGTATATAGGGTCAGGCCAAAATGAAAAAGGGAATGAAATCAGTGAGTTTCACATAAAATGGGAATTAGTGGGTCACCACTTTAGCTATACCCCTTCAGTGCAAGATATTGGAATGAAATTGAAAATAGAATGTATTCCAGGTATTTTTTTTACATATTAGTTACATTATGGTACTACTATGAATATTTTGTACTAACTACATATTTTGTCCAAAAATGGCATGCCAAACTAAATCTTGAGATGCTTAGCTTAGCTAAAGACTCTAATAAAAGCCATGGTTTAGGAGATAAGTCTGGTTATTTTTATTTGAAAGGCTTATTTATCTTCAGTGTCAGTCTGGTATGTGCCATTTGGGACAACCTGTAGAAGAAGTCTCCCATAGAAAAACTACTTACCTATTACTGAATTGTGTGTGACTTAGGAAGTGTAACTTTATTGAATGTTTTTAAGGCAATGGAGATATACACGGTCCGGCTGTGGAAGCAATTTCAAAAAATGTGATTGAGGCTGGTCCTGGAAAATGTCCTTTTGAGACAAGGCACATGTTTACTGCCTCGAAGTTGAATGGTGACAGGTTAATTGGATTTTTTTATTTTAAAAGTTATACATAATATTTCCTACTAATTAAATTGTGATAGTAGGTAATCTAAACTTTAATAGTTTTTCAGTTTTCGTTGTGTGACATACAATATCCTAGCTGACTTGTACTGTGATTCAGATTACACCAGAACTGTTCTACATCCATACTGCCCAGCATATGCATTAAACATTGATTATAGAAAACAACTCATACTAAAGGAATTGACAGGTTGGTAAAGTTAATAGTAACCATTATTAGTTATATGACTAGAAGTATTGACTTTAAACTCAGTAATAGATTTATTAACAGTATTTTTTTGTTAACTAACAAATGTTTGATTTAAAGGATACAATGCTGACATCATTTGTCTACAAGAAGTAGATGCTAAAATATTTAATCATTATTTGCAGCCCTTCTTACTAGAAAATGGTTTGAAGGGCTTGTTTTATAAAAAAGGTAAAGAAGTAGCAGAAGGATTGGCTTTGTTCTACAGAGAGGACCGATTTGGGTATGTTTTTGGGATAATTATCTGCACTGTGTTTTAAAAAAAAAAGTTTATGACAAGCAAATACTTATCTTAAGTATAAATAATTATACTATTTCAGAATCTTAGGAGAGGAAAAAATTGTATTGTCCGAAGTGTTAACAACTAAAACTTATTTACAACCAATTTGGAATCATGTCAAAGAAAATGAAAAACTCAAAGAAAGATTGTTGGACAGGTCAACAGTAGCAAGTGCAACATTTTTACAGTCCATGAATAATTCAAATGAAATACTTGTAGTGGGTAACACCCACTTATATTTTCACCCAGATGCAGACCATATAAGAATCATACAGGGAGGTATTTTCATATATTGGTTAAACAATTTAAGAGATTCCTTAAAAGAAAAGGTAAGCACACAATAATTGAATTGAATATCTTCAAATAGATGCATACTCATAAATCATTTTCTGTTTAATTTTATGTTTAACTAATGGTACTATTGTAGTTTCCAGAAAAAAGGACCTCTATAATAGTATGTGGAGATTTCAATAGTGTTCCATCATGTGGGATATATCAATTATTTACCACAGGGTCATCCCCAAATTCCTTGCCAGATTGGAAATCCAGTAAGCCATTAGTATAGTAGTTAAACAATTATTTCAATCTACATAAAAGGAAGACTTTTTAAATCTGTTCCTTATTATAATTTCAGATATAGAAGAAGCAGTATATAACCTAAGTCTGAATCAGACAACAATCTTAGAAAGTGCTTGTGGCACTCCACAATTCACAAATTTTACTGCTGGCTTTGCAGATTGCTTGGACTACATTTTTTATGAAAAAACATGTTATCAAGTAGAACAGGTAATAGGCCCAATTCTAAATTGCCACTAGAGATGGGTAGTGATAGTGAGTTAAAAGCCAATCTACCCAACTGGGTGATATGGGTTTTATTTAACCCAGTTATTACCTGTTAGTTATCATCACCCATTTTGCTGGGTGAAAATGAATTAAGATGAAACTTTTAAAGAAAACGATATAATAGTAAAAATCTATTGTACTGCCATCATTGACGACCGTCTTGGTGTAGTGGTTCACGCCACGGACTTCTAAACCAGGCGGTTGCGGGTTCGAATCCCGCAAGAGGCAAAGGTTTGTGTGATGAGCACAAGCATTTGTACCTAAGTCATGGATGTTTATAAAAGTATTTAAGTATGTCTATCCGTTATCCTAGTCACCGTAGCACAAGCTCACGCTTAGTATGAGGCTAGGTAATTGGTGTGTTTATTGGAAGAATTTATTTATTTATTTATTGCCATCGCCAAGTGAGTTAAGGCGATATTACACGGATCAACCAAATTGACAGCAATTCCGTTGAAAAGCATTGAACATTGAACATTGCATGCATTTCCTATTTACACACAAAACATTCAACAAGACATTCAATGTTCATTTGCCTAGCGATGTCGCGTCAAATCGTACGTGCAGGTGTTTCACTAATTTGTGAGTATTTAATAAATGAGTTGAATAAAAATAAAAATAAAAAATCTCGGCGTTGGTGGGTACGTCCGTGGATTTCGCGAAGAATGACCATAGGAGCGTCAAACAGTTTATTGGTAGAATTGGCAGCAGAAGATCCTAATTCGTATTTGAACCATCTGAGAATGACGGAAACTCAATTTAATGAACTTCTTGAAATGGTTACTCCATTTATTCAAAGAGAAGATACTTTAATGAGATATGCCTTACCTGCAAAAGTAAAACTGCAAATTGTTCTGAGACATCTCGCTACTGGTGATTCCTTCGGATCATTAGAATTTTTGTACAGAGTACCTAGATGTACGATATCGACCTTTTTTCAAGAAGTTTGTGATGCTATTTGGATTGCTCTTGAAGATTTTATCAAAGTGAGTATACATTTTTGCTTGATTTTCTTTTTCAGAGCATTATAATTGAAGCCGTCAGCGCAAAAGTGGCCTATCTTTTTGCAGACATAATTGAAATCAATTGTGTCTGGAAAAGATAGGCTACTTTTGCGCTGACCGCCTCAATTGTAATGCTTATTTTAAGGAGCGATTCAACCAACTTCCAGATAAATAGTTTCTAGAATCTAAATACATACTTAAACTATTTTCATTTCTTGCTAAAGAGAGTGATAAAGTTACATTCTAGGAATTTATTTATCTAGAGTGCAGTTGAATCATCCCCAGGTAAAAATAAAACAAAGTTGATTGAAAACTGAATTGTCCTGTAATTGACAAGTCATGTACAAAAGAGTTTTGAACTGTTCATAAAATAAAAGAATTATTATTAGTTTGTTCTTATCTAATGGCATGTAATTACATGGAAGGTAATGGCATGTAACTTTAATTTACAATGCTTCTAATGGCTAACTGTAGAATGTCATCTGAATTCTCTTCTGTGGAAACCGTAGTTTGAGATTGATTGTTATCAAGCACAACAGAAGTATAATTTTCATACGAATGTAACACCTGTTCGTTTTCTGAAGTTGCAGACTCATTTAGTTGTTCTGAAAATGTTGATGGTAATTGTATTGCATCATAAGATGATTGTTCGCTTAGTTGAGAATCAGAAGCTGATGGCATCTCTGATGTACTTCGTTGAGAGTATGTATGTGCTACCTGCGGAGCATAAGGTTTCTGCTGATATGCTTGAGAATCCGGTGGTGACTGAATAAAATAGGAATGTTCAGTATAATTAGACATCTCCGAGCCACTTCGTTGAGAATTCGTAGATCGCGGTGAATAGATAACTTCCGAATTTGCTGGAGAATGTATGATCATCGACCGTAGCCGTTCTTGTACCATGACTGACTGCAGTCTCTCTTGGCATAATAGAGCTCGTTGTATAGGCATGGCTTTTAGTTGAACAGCTAAACTTCTACAAAATAAATCGGATTCGTTTTCTTTGTTATTTTCTTCACTTATTTCTTTTAATTGTTTTATCGCCCTATCAATTGGTAAATCACTAAGTCTTTTCTTGCCTCGCTTAATATGTCTTGGAGCTTGGGAGGCAGATTGTGTCAAATGCCCGGCAGCCGCTACTTGTGATGGTGGTCCATTAATATTGTCTGCGTTGATCTGTTCACTGACGCCTGAATTGTCGTTGTTTTGCTGCTGTTCTAGATTCTTTGAAGGTCCCTCAAGTGCAGGATGTGGTGTGTTGTTATTATCGTTAGCCAGATTTAATTGTTGATTAGGGTTGGGGCTTTTGTCCATTAGTGGACGTCTTTTTCCTGATATGGTAGGGTTAAGGCTTGAATTATTATTTTCACTTTCAGTATCCTGAAAAGAAAATATTAACTTTTAATAAATCGTGTTGGTTACAGGTTGCTCAGAGTGCAGACGACTGGCGAAAAATAATGGATGAATACTATAAAATTTGGAACTTTCCAAATTGTTGCGGAGCCATGGATGGGAAATTGGTCAATATAAGATGTCCTCCAAATAGTGGCTCTGACTTCTACGACTACAAAAAGAATTTTAGTATCATATTGCTTGCCATAGTGGATGCAAATTACAATTTTATATACATAGATATTGGCACTAACGGAAGAGCCAATGACGCTGCTGCATATGAAAAATGTACGTTTAATGATGCTTTATCTAGGGGTGTATTAGATGTACCAGATGAAGGAGTTCTTGTAGCTGACGATGCGTTTCCATTAACTACAAAAATTATGAAACCGTATAATAGACTGACAGAGTTTGGTGAGAGACAAAAAATATTCAATTACAGATTATCACGAGCGCGACGAGTTGTTGAAAACGCATTCGGCATAATGGTCTCAAAATTTCGTATTTATGAAAAACCAATTCCTTTGTCAGTTGAAAAGGCTGAGCATCTAGTAAAAGCCACGTGTGCACTTCATAACTGGCTTAGGAAAACTAATCGTAGCTATATATCTCAGCAATCCGTCGACAGAGAAGATTGGGAAACTGGGTGTATCATACCAGGAGAGTGGCGAACAGTAAAAGCTGATGCACTTAATGATTTGTCAGAAAATACTGCGAGATACAGTGATGTTGCCCGTAGGCTTCGAAATGTGTATGCGGAAAAGTTTTCTACAACTGATACTGTTCCATGGCAATGGAATATGATTTAACGAGTCTAGGCATTTATTACATATGTATTATGGTTTATATAAATACGCAATTTAATACTTTTCAAAATATATTTCATTTCTCAAATATTAAACCTAATCCTACTAATATTATAAAGGCGAAAGTTTGTAAGTTTGTAAGTATGTATGGATGGATGGATGTTTGTTACTCCTTTCACGCAAAAACTACTGAATGGATTTTAATGAAACTTTACAATAATATAGCTTATATATCAGAATAACACATAGGCTACAATTTATAAAGATATTGTGTGAATTGTCCAAAATATGACGATAAGTGTCAAAAAAGCCCTAATATTGCGCAGACGAAGTCGCGGGCACCAACTAATTTATTCTATTTAATAATCGTCAACATATAAATTTTATTATTAAAACTCATAACTTTATAATTCTTAGTTAATAACATCGATAAATTAAAAAACTGCCCGTTTCTAAAATATTAGCTATAACAAAAGGACAGTTTTTGAACGTACCCTAGTAACTTTGTTGAATAATTTACTTAACATAAAAATAAAAGTCTGATACAAAACAAAAACTCATCAACAATGGCGCCTTACGTTATTACGTTTTGACATTTATTTCCGTGAAAACACACTTCTGTAGTTAAGAAAACAGCTCATTATGTACCTATCAAACAAAGAAACATTCTGCGTGTAATAATAGCATAAACGTAAAACCACAGGTAAAACCGTTATTGTACTGGTGAATACTTCGTTAATACGAACAACTTTTTTTATGGGACTAGACTAATTTACCTACTCGAAACAAAATCGACTGTTTGATAAATTTTGATCGAGTAGGTATGTACCTAGTTACACATACCTTTTGTATGGAACACCTGATTTTTTTCGAGTAGACAAGTTTGTTGCATACTTACAAAAAGTTGTTCGTATTCACAAGTAGGTACCGTCACCACAATAAAAGTTTACCTGTATGTTTTTGCTATTACACCTATATATTATTGTAAATGGAAGTAAGTACTTTCGAGATTCGACGAGCTTTCCCTTGCGGTGCATACTGCATTCAAAAAAGTATCAGCTTGAGCAAACCAAAACAATTTCGGCACATAAATTTCATTCGTTGAACAACCACTCTTGGTAGATTTTTTTATCTTGTTTAATTCATGACTATATCTAGTGCGAATACTTTTTATCTTTAACTTTATATCTTCTTCGGTGACCCCATCAATATTTAAATCTTACTTTAGTGATCTTATAGCGTTATCACGCTTGTTTCTATCTTTGTAAGAGTCAGATTTTGTATTCCACAAACACTCATGTTTTTGAAAAAGTTCCAAAAAATGCGGAACATGACTATCCCGCCATTTAAAGACCATTTTTGAAAAAATAACTTGCGCGCACGCCAGATACGACACAACACAATGCGCCCGCTTCCTTCGCTGCCAATCGCGGACTGAGTCATCGTTCAATGTTTGTGTTTACATGTTTCAACCGTCAATTCAATTAATCAATATTGATTCCATTGCATTGAAAGTCAATTGTGAATCAAAACTTTCAATGATATTGAACAATCAAATTGAAATGTGTTTAGATGTGTCAATGCCATTGAAGCAATGGAATTGAAAGCAATATTGAACCAAAATTGATCCGTGTAATATCGCCTTTACGCACGATAGTCGCTGGGATTCTCGGAAATACTCATGCTCCAAAAAATCTACTTGAAATGGAAACCAACCTGGGGCCTAACTCCAGATGTAAGTTTTTTTTATTGTAGCAGTCTCTGTTACACATTGGAGCAGGGCCTGTCCATATGGCACACACTATCCAACTACTGTGCAGGTTTCCTTACGATATTATTCTTCTTTCTTCACCGTTATAGGCAGTGATATCTTTGAAAAAGACTGTACTTAAGTTTTTATACAAACTCGGTGGTACAGGCAGGGATCGAAATCACGATCTCACGGATGAGAAGTGAAATTTATCCACTCGGCTATAGCGCCAGTAGTCAGGTGCACTACTGCTACTTAAAGTGCCTCCGAGAACCGAGATACGACCGCTCACATTTTGTTAACTATACCTATTTCTTTCTACAGGTGGTTCCTTTACCGAGCATTGAAGAACTCCAGGCGCATACTGCTTTACCCAGCATTGTATTTCCATCAGATCACATAGCCCTAGTAGCAGATTTAAAATTTGTGTAAAATGTAAATAAACTTATAAACTTATGTACTTATTAAGTTTTTTTTCTTATCCTAGGTAGGTAGGTACGCATATGACATACAGGTGTCCCAAAAATGTAACACCAAACTGCCACTAGAGATAGCTTAGCCATCATAACCCTTTCAATAAATAACATGACTAATAAAAGTCCATAAAAACTTTAGAAGAATTTGGTTTCCTCGTCATTTTAAAAGACCTACTCAACGATAACCCACACGAATGGGATGGGAATGGGATAGATGGCGAAAAAAAAGCATCCCCACTTCACCAATGTGAAGAGCTAGCCTAAAAAGAAATATTTTCCCAAAATTTATTTTACCACTTTCTCGGGTATTACATACAATAATACAGCTTTCTAGTACTAACGGTCTCTTAGCAAAACCTCGGACAGACGGACATGACGAAACTGGGTTCCTTGTCAGGACAACGGAACCCCAAAAATCTATTTTTTATATTCAGTTGCCAATCTACTCTGGTATGATAAAAGTAATACCTAGTGTTTTCATCGCTGCTTCGGTGCAACAAAGTCACATCAACTTGTTCTATAATTTTACAGAAAATAACTTTTAAGATTTTTTAAAATTTCGTTTCCCTATAAAGGCATAACCCCCTTTGGTATGTTTAAAATTAAAATGAAATTTTAGTCTTTATTAACGGTGCTTCAACATGGAGTTCTATGACTTTATTTTTTTTATAAAAAATTAGTGAAAATTCAAGAAAAACAAAAAATGCCCTGAATTGTGACCTTGTTGCGTCAGAATTTGAAAAATATTGTAACTTACATGTGCATTATAATTTATAATTAAAAGGTTAGTTTTTAAAAATAAAAACAAGTTTTTTTGGGAAACATTTGTTTATCTTGCTACCACTGTTAAACCATACTCTAAAAATAAAGTTTTGAAAACAAAATCGAATATATTGGCATTATTTTACGGTTTAAGTATAAAATTATTTTATATTAGGTATAGGAAAATCAAACTTCTTTATACTGTGTTTATATTAGCTCTAACCATTTTATCAGTCTTTTAATAGAGAAATACTGAGTTTAATACCTTACAAACAATATGTAATATACTTTTTAACTTACAATTAAACATGTTTGGAAATATATTGATATTTTCCAACAAAATAACTATCAATAAAATGAATTATGTTATTGTACTCATTTTAGCAAATGCTAAAAAAGGTTATAAAGACTGAGTATAACTTAATTACTTAAGCCTTTTTTAGCAGTTTCTAAAATGAGTACAATAAATATAATATGTAAATTCAGTGATACTCAGTCTTTATAATCTTTTTTAGCATTTTCTAAAATGAGAACAATAACGTAATTGTTTTTATTGTTAAGTAAGTATTTTGTTGGAAATGACAATTTATTTTCAAACATATTTGATTGTAAGTTTAAAATAATATAACATACTGTTTCTAAGGTATAAAACACAGTATTTCTCTATTAAATTAATAATTTAATTAAGCATACGTATTTACCTATGCTTAATTAAGTTATACTTAGTCTTTGTAACCTTAATACGTTTCGTTTATTTTATATTTAAAAAATAATAACATTCTTTTAAACTTACACTTATAGCTAATCGAATAGTTGGAAAACAAAAAGGCATTTTTGCCATTTAAATAACTTTTAAGGCACTATCATTTGATACCAAAACGAGAATATTGGATCAACAAAAGCGCTTTTATAATCAATGCCGTTAGAGCTCCAATTTTTTTTTTGAATAGCTAAAAGCAATTGGAGACATGTAAGATGAGCCCTTGTCTCACCAAAAATTTGTAGTAAAATTGGTCATAAGTATCTTTAAGCGTATGTTGCTCCACAACACGAAAGCGGCGCGCGAGCGCGGGGGGCAATACTGATCAATCATCAGCCTTTGTTGACCCACGAGTCACAATAAAAAGCACTGTGGCCACAAAGGCACTAGCGCTATCTAGAAGAAACTTGCGGTACTTTGACGGTTGTCTTTGTTTCCCCGAATAGAGACATGGTTTTGGAACACTTTGGCATGTTCAACTCTATATTGAAATTTAAGGTACCTAGTTAGGACTTTGTTGCACCGAAGCAGCGATAAAGTGGACTCATACATAATAATACAGTTGTTGTGCATATAATTAAGAACGCATAATCTATTATTTGTTTGTGTAAATTTTAATATAATAGTATAATTTATTATAAATGCAATTTAATAGTCCTACCTACTCTTGACGTCAATTAAAGTTAATCCTTTAGCAAGTCTCATGCTGTCATTTTCTATATCATTGATAAAGAAAGTGACAGAACGAGACTTAATCGTAGATTAAATTTGATTGACGTCTCTGAGTGCGGCAGTTAAAGGGCTGTATTAGTTGTAGATGAAAATTAAAATGAACTAGTTGCTACGAAATACATATAATATACTTTTTATTTTTTACACAAAATATATACAACTTAAGAATAGATAAATATTAAAATATAAATAAACATAATTACTTATGCACAAAATTAAAAATTATAAAAAGGATCCTTATGGTAGGTTCCCAGGATGCTGGCAGCATTACCCCACAAGATAGCAATGCTTATACGCTGTGCAACTTGTGCAAGGTAGCTGCCAGCTCTTGAGTCACTCACCAGCACCACTGATGTCAATCAGCCTTTTGAAAAATATCTTTAAAAAAAGAGCACGGACCCAGTGTTTCGACTCCAAACGGTACAAAGTGGTTCCGAGAGTCGATCTGCCTGTACTTGTATTTTTTAAAGATTTTGGTATTTGTCGCAAAGCTACGAAATTAAATTAAATTTCGCTTACAAAAATTGATCGATTGTGTCATCATGTGGGATTCGAACCCACGTCCCTTCACTATTCGGGCGAATTAGCTCTTACTACGGAGCTAAGCTATGGAGGACGTTAATCAGTCGACGAGTTTTTGTAAGTGCTTGCTACGGCATGCAGTGAGCTGGCGTTCGATTTCATCAAGATACCACGTACCTACCTACTTGAAATACACCCACATGTATCCGATGGATTTTTTTTTTAAATATTTGACCTTCAATCAGTTAAGATGAAATTAGCTTAACTTATAATTATTTATATAATTTAAGCAATTTGTTTGCAAGTTTTTACGAAATTAAATTTTGCTTACAATAATTGATCGACCGTGCGTGTCATTCGATAAGGCTCGAGAACCCACGTCCCTCTACGCCCGTACGTAAATATGTTTTTGTTCCTAAGAATGGAATAACTTTATTTGAACGAGTAATTTTTGTGTGTAACTAATGGTTTTCATTTTCAGACAGACAGACAAACAGGCAGCGGAGGCTTAGTAATATTGTCCCGTTTTTACCCATCGGGTACGGAACCTTAAAAAGCGTAAATTATTAATTATCTTAATTGTCATGTAACGGGCAACCAACAGAAATTAAGATAGCAACCAAGTATTCAAATATAATCAAAAACCCAAAACAAAAGCAAATCCATCACATGTTAATACGCGGCATACTTGCAAAAATACTCACACAAGCATATCATTTTTGTTAGGATTAGTTTAGGCTAAACATTTGCCACTTGGTCAGGCTGAAGAAAATAAAATTAGATTTGCGTAACAAAAATGTGTTGGTCGGGAGGTGGGTGGACACGTATTTTCATTTCCCAGTAAGGCACATTGACCATTATAAAACCTAGTATGTTCATGCACTTACTAGATTTCGAAATGGTTTATGTTACTTACTGGTTTTTTAAAATGGTCAAATTGGGTTTGTGGTGTAGTTACTAGGTTTGTTTGCACTACTGGCCTGTGTATCTCCCCGCGTAGGTAGCAAAAACGTACCTACGCGCGGCGACCCTTACTAAGGGCCACCTGCAGGAGAATTTCCAGTTAAATTAATAACTCAGAGTTAACTGACTCAGGATTAATTTATTAAATATTTAACTCTCGGCTTACATTGCACCAGTAACAAATAACCTCGAGTTAACTAACCTGACATCATCAGAAAACAATAATTCACTCATGGTAGTAAAATTTGAAAACAAAATTCATTAAATAGCCTACAAATAAACAAACATAACCTCACAATATTGCTAACATGACATTTAACCTCGGGTTAGGAACTTAACCCTTCAAATTTGGTGAGTTAAATATTTATGGATTTAACCCTTGGGTTAGGCTTAACTCTGGGCGGTGCAAGAACAATTCGTTTTTTAACCCTGTGATATCAACTAACTCTGAGTATATTATTTTAACCCTGGAACGTGCAAGACACGCAACTTGTTTTAGCCCCTTGGGGCCACCTAAGGGGCTAAAACAAGTTGCGTGTCGCTACCGGCCAGCAACACGCTCGCGCGTTTTATTCACCGGCGGCCGCGCAGCTACGTTGCTGGCTGGACGAGAATGAATAAAGTACTAGAAAGAGGCGCTAGATAATAAATAATAATAATAATAATTTTTATTTCAATATAAGCATTTTACAAAGCCTTTGACAATGGAGTCACCCTTTAGGCATCGAAGGTGTATGCCTGTGTTAGGTGAAACCGCTCTTCCCTGACAAATTATTTAGGTACTATGCTATTAATATAATATTATGATTAAAACTATTACATAAAAATTAAAAAATGGAACAAATTGAATTACTCTACCGAGATGGTTAAGCTGACTTTTACGAATTGTAGTTTTATATGTATGTGTTTGTGTGTGTGAATTTGTAATATAGATTTGAATGAATGATGATGTATGTATGATGTGTGTGTAATGTGTAAAATGATCTAAAGTGTGTTTGTAATGAAAAATTCCGTCTCCTCATAACTTAAGTTTTCAAGCCTGTTCAAAATAAGTTTTTTGCACTGGTAGAACCGTTTGTCATTTATACATAAATTTTTATTAGCTTTATTATATAAGTTAGCGGATCTCACTGTGTACTGAGCCTTATAAAATTGCGTTTTTGCTGCGGAAACCTGAAACACTAAATGCTTTCTCCTTTTCTCGATAATAGAGGGGTCATATGGTACTTCTTTATGCTTTTTAAGAATTACATGTAGCAGATAAAGTTTCCTAACAGACAGGAGCCCGGTGATACGGTACAGATCAGTCGTCGCGAATCTCTTTTTTTTTAAATACATGACCTTCAGTAAGACACGCTGTGCGCGTTCAACATCCAAAAACCTTGTTTTTGCTGCACCTCCCCATAGTGGGATACAGTATGTCATGACAGACTGAACCAAAGAGTTCGTTTAATAAGGGTTTCGTTTTTTCTTTTTTTTTGCCCGGCACAACATGTCTCAGATGATAGATGGCGTTAGAAGCTTCTCGTAGGAGTCAACCCTATCGTGTCGCGTGATATTACGTCACTGAATAGGTTTAGTGTTTTATGAATCATATTCCAGAGCAATAAGTATGAAATTATCTTGCAATGGATTTTTGTAGGTGTCTACACGAAAATGTGCTTGACTCTGAGGCGAACTAAATTACGCCATATTTTTGACAACATTGAGTAGACATTTCTTTGAATACAATTGCTAAGTCATACTTCTGTACGAAGTACTTATTCTGTGGCACTACAGATTAATTAGCTACCTATTTGTGGCTGCGTTCCGATTTGCGCCAACAGCGATAATATGACTGATATCGCGCTCGCGTGTTATTTATTTAGCGAACCAACGATACCTGTAACGATGTCACGGATGACGTCTCTACCACGGCCATCTTGCACTCACGGTGATATCGCTCTCTGGCGTTAGCACTATGAGCGCGCTGTTAAATTTGACGTTTAGTTCCTTTTGCGTCAAAGCATTGTAAATTTTTGTGACATGTTTAAATAATATGACTGAATGTTTGTAAAATATGAATAGTTTAATAATTCCGCCTGTGGCAAAACATGAGGTCAAACATGAAATTTTGTTACCCATAATTTACCATGTTTTACGCAAATAAATTCTATTCTATTCTACAGACGAAGCTACGGGCAGAGACATTTCACTAAATTCAAGTATGTTTTTAGGTTATTTTCTAAGCAAAACAAATCGTTCCCTCGCGATACGGTAAATAGATAGAGAGACCTTGATAGTGAAAGGCGCCGAATTTTATAAAATTTAAAGTTTATTATAATTTGTGTACATTTTTTGTTTATATCGTTGTAAATAGATAGTAAATAGTTTGTTTTATATGTGAAAGTGTTGGAGTCATGGTGGGTAGCAAGAAGCGGAAAAAGGCTGACCCTCCTGATGGGCCTCCGCTAAGTGACTCTTCATCTGACGAAGAAGATGCTTCGTCTAAGTATCAAATTTATGAGGTACCAGGGTACTCTAGAAAGTACCCTGAAAATTGCAAAAAAACGGAATATATAGTTTTCATATCCCACAAAGAAGAAAAGCCATTCACCGACAAAGACCGACTTGCCATTTCTCACGCTATACGCAAGTATTGCGTGACTGGTATACTCCATCTTAAATCTATCAACAAGTACAAAATTGGTATAACTTTTGACTTATCAAACAATGCAAATGTCTTTTTACAGAACAGGAAACTTTTAGATGATCTTGCTCTCAAAGCTTCAATTCCGGCGAGTGACACAGAGGTGACTGGGGTTCTTACCTCAGTACCCACTGATTTATCGAATAAAAAGATTTCAACTTTAATTGGCAGCTCCCGTAATGTCATTCAAGTCCGGCGTGTAATGCGACGAGTGCGGAGTGAGGGTGGTGCGGTCTCGTACCAGCCCACGCAGACTGACTACGTATACCTTGACTCGTGGAGACATTAGGTTAGTGTGTACGTACCGCCGGTGAAGCAGTGTTTGCGCTGTTTGAAGTTCGGACATATTGCACAATATTGCAAAAATTCTGAAGTATGTTCCATATGCTCAGGTTCACATAATTTTAAATCTTGTACAGCTGACCAAAAAGATGCCAAATGTATAAACTGTGGTGGCAACCACGTTGCTATTTCTAATTCTTGTCCACAAAAGAAAGCCAAACTTGAAGAAAATAAAATAAAATCCAGAGCTACCACATATTCAGAACTTTTTAAAGAAAATACTTTCCCTCAATTATCAATGAGAAATATTGAAACTCAATTGGAAAACCTAACAAAATCTGATTTTTTTATAAACATTTTAACCAATGCTGTCACCAAATTAATATTGAACCACAAAGACAACCCTATAAACTCTACCTCAATTAAAGAAACTGTACACCTTACTTTTCGAAACAGCTCTTCTTTTTCAGTAAATGGATCTTAACATTCTGCAATGGAACGCCCAGAGTATAAATAGCAATAAGATTTTACTTTCAAAATTGTTATATGATAATAACATTCACATAGCAATAATCTCTGAAACTTGGCTTACGCCTATTAAAACTTTTAATATGAAAGGATATATAACTGAAAGAAATGATTTAGACAACCAACACAATGGAGTAGCTATTTTAATTCACAATAGTATAGATTACAGGAAAATTAATACTTATTCTGATGATTCTTTACAAAACATTTGTATTAGAATAACTGTACATAATGTAGAAATAAGTATTGTTAGTTTTTATTGCCCATCGAATTCTACGCCATCTTTTAATAAATTTAAATTTCAATCTCTAATAGATTCAATACCTGAACCAATGATTTTCGCCGGTGATTTTAACACTCATCACACTCATTGGGGATGTCACACAATAGATTCGAGAGGCAGGAGATTTTAGATATAATTGACAATAGTGATTTGGTATTATTAAATAATGGTCATGTAACAACTGTTGGATCTCTGTCATGGCGTTCAAATGCTTTGGATTTATCATTAGTTTCCTCATCTTTAGCCCTTTCTTGTAACTGGTCCGTCCATAACGACCCTCTTGGCAGCAGCTATCATCTTCCTGTAATAATAAAAGTTTTTGTAAATAATAATAATGTAAATAGGGATGTGTTGTATAATAATGGTATCATACATTCTCCAATTTATCCTAACTTTAAAAGTGTGGATTGAAAAATGTATGAGCGAATTGTTGATTTGGAGCTGTCGAACTTTGAAATCGTAAAATATTCTCCGCAAGATGCTTACTCCACTTTCATTAAAATTTTGCACACTGCTATAAATAAGTGCCTCCCAAACCACTATTTATCTACGTCTTGCCCTACTACTATTAATAGTAGTAGCACTACTACTGGTGCTACTACTACTAATAGTACACCTCATAGGAAATTCAAATCCTCCTCTTCCTTGGTGGAACAAAGCATGTACAGATGTTGTTCAAAATTCTAAATCTGCATATGTTAACTTCAAAAACAGTCCCTCGGATGAAACATATATTTAATTTAAGCGTTTGAAGCTTTAAAAAAACTTACCTTGAAAACGGTTAGATCCAATAGCTGGATAGAATTGTGCAACTCCTTTAATCGATGTACTCCCTAGTCGACAGTCTGGAATTTTATGAGAAAATTCAATAAAACATATTCCTGGGCAAATAACGATGATAGTTGGGTTTTAGATTTTCTTCGTAAGTACACTCCTGATTATGTAAATAACAAAACAAACATTCCTTCCGTTAGTGGCACAAATTCTGTAAATAGTTTCTTGACTGATGCCTTCACAAAAAATGAGTTAATTGCTGCCCTATATTCTAGAAAGGATAGTGCTTTTGGTCTTGATGGTGTTCCTTACATGATGCTGTAAAAGCTTAGCTGTATGGGATTGGACATGTTTCTAATTATATTAAATAATCTTTGGCTAGCTAATGATATACCACATTCTTGGAAGTCTGATTGTATAGTTCCCATATTAAAACCAGATAAGCCGCGATCTAGTCCAGACTCTTATCGCCCTATCGCACTAACATCTTGTGTAGGAAAAGTATTTGAACAGCTATTAAACAAAGACTAGAATTTTATATAGAAAAAAATAACCTTTTACCCTCTAATCAATACGGCTCTCGTAGGGGTATGTCTGCTCATGAAAGTATTTGTCAATTACAGCTTGATATTCAAAGTAGTTTAAATAATAATTATTTTTTGATGTCTGTGTTCTTTGATGTTTCTGGAGCTTTTAATAATGTAAATGTTGATATTTTAGGCAATGAACTACTTTCTATTGGGATTCCAACCAAAGTGGTTCATTGGGTTCAAAAATTTTTAACAGAAAGGGAAATCTTTGTTAAATATAATGGTTTGTTATATGGTCCAAGATTTGTTTCAGTTGGTACAAACCAAGGTGGTATTTTGTCTCCATTAATATTTATACTTTATATTCGCCGTTTGAACTTGATCTTGGGTTCTGATGTTAAAAATCTTCAATTTGCTGATGACTTAGTAGTTTACACATCTGGTAAAAGTTTGGCTCATGTTACAACTCTTATTAATAAGTTGTTGGAAGGTTTGTTTTCTTATTTCTCATACTTAAATCTTAAAGTTAATGCTTCAAAATCAAAACTGTAGTATTCGGAAATGTTTGCAGTTCTACCCCTGTTATTGTCTACAATCAAGTTCCTATTCCTGTCTTTTATGAAGTTAAGTTTTTAGGTATAACTTTCACTCAAAACCTTTCCTGGAAAAAATATATTGATTTAATAGCTTCTAGAGCTAATAAAGCCTTCAATATTTTAAAATCATTATGTAGAACATCTTGGGGAGCCGATCCCAAGGTACTGTTGATGTTGTACAAATCTTTAATTCGAAGTCATTTTGAATATGGTTTCCTTTGTTTTGCTAATGACAGTAGGCTGGTTGATGTCTTAGAAAAAAATCAAAATAAAAGCTTGAGACTTATAACTGGAGCATTTAAAAGCACTCCCATAAATGCAATGCAAGTTGAATGTAGACTTCCTCCCTTAAGTATAAGGTTCTCATATTTAAAAGAGAGATTCATATTGAAACTATACAGTAAAATTAATAATCACCTGTTTCTAAGCTTAAAACTTGCTCCACCTCCTCCCATACGTAATTCTCTTTACATATTGCAGGGCTTGATACAATTCATAAATTTTCTTGAAACTTTGCAAATACATAGGTCTTCTGTTCTGCCATGTTATGTCGGAGTCTTTCAAAGTCACTTTCCTGCAATCAACATTATCATTGATCATAATTTGTTCTCAAAAGAAGATGTTTATAGTAAATTCTCTGAATTTGATGATTGTAGATTTCTTTTTACTGATGGGCCCAAAAATGAGTCTG
Organism: Pyrausta nigrata; assembly: GCA_949316185.1. Taxonomy (NCBI): domain Eukaryota; kingdom Metazoa; phylum Arthropoda; class Insecta; order Lepidoptera; family Crambidae; genus Pyrausta; species Pyrausta nigrata. The sequence continues at coordinate 12,275,211 of OX438938.1, forward strand.
CTGTTTCTTTTGCTGTTTTTGATAGTTTGTTAAATACTGGAACTGGTTATAAAATTAATTCAAACACAAGCATATTCACAGCTGAGGCTGTGGCTATTCTTGCCGCTTTGAAACACATAAAAGACAAAAATAGTGGTAGTCTTAAATGGGTAATAGTCAGTGATAGTATGAGTGTTTTGGAAAATCTAAAAAATAATAAATTTAATGCTAACACTAACTATTTGATTGATGCAATCAAACAGTTATGGTTGGAATTAATATTAATAAATAATTTCAATATTTCTTTTACGTGGGTACCGTCTCATGTTGGTGTCATAGGTAATGAGAGAGCTGACTTTTTAGCTAGAACTATAACAAATTGTGCTACAATAGTCCCTGATTCTAGCTGTAGTCTAGATTTCCATGTACCTTGTTTTGATATTGTTCCTCTTTTGAAGAAAAGGTCCATTGACATTTGGAAAAAACATTATAACCATATAGTTCAAATTGAAAAGAAAGGTTTGTGGTATGATGAGTGTAATGCCCAAATTGTATAAGCGATACGGTAAATAACCGTTCCGAAATGAAATCGCGTCAACTGCGTTAGCGTGCTGACACGCTTATCAAAACGGAACAGCTTTTGGCGCTCACAGCGCGAACAGAACTATTGGCGCAATACGGAACGCAGCCTGTTTGCACGACACAACGACATTGACATGACTAACAAACAAGTTATTCAGTCCGGAAAATTATGTTACAAACAAAGGAATACCTTTGCTAAATAATTTAAAACAAAAATAAGGAATCCCCAGAAATATCGTCATTTTAAGATGTACAGAGTTTATTCCAGATCAAATATTTACCGTTATGGAAAGAATTGCGTCTCCAACAGGGTTTTGGGTAAGTTTCTAAAATTGTGAAACTCGTCGAATAATCGGTGTGCTGTATCAACGTACTAAGAAATTGTCATTTTAGGTGATGAAGCCAGATTTTTAGAGAAGACTATCCATGTTTCATTGCCTAAAAAGTATCCTCAAGTTGCCCTGAAGTTGCCAACCAATGTCGTTGATATAAACGCTGCCGAAATGGGAAGATTTTCCCCCCTTCGCGTGAGAGATATTTCTGGGCCAGTTATAAATTCATGTTATAAAAAGCAACAGGGGGAATATTCGAATATTGATATTACTGCTCAAGTTTCGGTTGATCCCCACGTCAATAAATATGACTGTCGAGGCGCTGTAAGTCTCTCGGCATCTATGCAGAGCAATGTCCCTAGCCCATTCAGTGGAAATCACACTCATTTGAACATGCCAGGCTCCCAATGGGGACAAGGTTACAAATATCTGTCTGACCACCTGCATAGTGCTCATTATTTGACATTGAGAAATGAGTATCATCACAGAAAAAACAATTCAGGTATGTCTACTTAATATAATTAATAGTGGTACTTACCCCATTGTTCTGCATATTTACATATAACTGGCTACTAGTATCATTTGAGTAAATCATTATCACATATAGGTATACAAGGTTTAATTTTTTAATCATTTCCTACTTTTAATGCTACTTTTAAATGATTTTCCAATAAACCCATGCAAGAAGGTAGTTGGCTTCTTGAAAAACTAATATTTGACTTGTATTTTACTAAATACTTAAGTAATTTATTAAGCTTTTCAATCAATTGCACTGTTAAAATGGAAAACTACATCTGCATGAGGGTTTTATATTAACTACATTATATTATTTTTTCAAAGCATAGCTGTTACATTTGGAACAAGAAATATGAGTACAAATTCAAACGCTCCATTGACTTCCAAAGAAAAATTGAAGAAAGCTGTGACAGAATATGGTTCAACAGTCGTGGTTTTCCATGTTGCCATTTCATTAATGTCCTTAGGGGGTTGCTATCTTCTAATATCTAGGTATGTCTTACTAACTTTGGATCATGGTTTTCTTTTTCATTTAATCATTTTTATTTATTGTAATTTATAAAATAAAAATGGCTGGCAGCATGTAACATTACCTATTTGAATTATGAAAACAGCTTTTAGGTATAACATAGGAAATATAGGTGGTCTTAAGGTCAAAGTAGGGTAATCTGATATCCAGCCAGTGTGTACATAAATACCTTATCATATTAACTTCAAACTACTATTGGAGTTATTGTGAAAATTCAATCCAGACAGATCACTTCACATGTAAGTCATTCACCACCACACAATTTTAAACTTTAATTTAAAATATCATATCATTTGTTTTTTTTTCTTATATTGCTGTGTTTATTTATTATTGTTTTTTTATGGCGGAGCGTAATTAATGGAAGGGGGTAGAGGGGTTAATAATATAATAATCTAAAGAACAAAGGGAAATTTTGTAAGAACCCCTGTATCAGAAGTTCCCCCTCCCCCCCGCATTAATTAAAGTGAGAAAAAGTGCTAGAAGGGTCTAGCTAGGGACATCTTTTTCCAATGCTCTTGAAAATATGTTTGTCGTTTTTCGAATGCTATCTGTCTGTAGTATATGTACAATTTTCTTAGCTTGGGCTATTGCCCAAGCGTTATTCAGTGGCGTTCTCACTCTAGTTGCCTGATCATAGCTTAGAAACTGTTTTAGTTACTAAAAATACAATCTGAGCTACCTTTTTCTGGTACCTAAAGGAACTTCAGATTAAAGATCCATGCACAGTCGACAGCACATCAGACTATTCATTTTCGTTGCAAAATCACTCATTCATTATACTTAACCAAATAAAGTGCTGCAGTGCAGTGTATAGCTTGACGTGCTTCGTGTCGTCCGGATCTATAGATTTGTTGTCTAATTATTATTATTTTTGTTTTCAGTGGCGTTGACCTAGTGGAGTTATTAAAACGTTTTGATATTGGTGAAGGCACCCTCTCCAAATTAGCTTCATCAAATGCTGGAACATTTGTAATAGCCTATGCTGTTCATAAGTGTTTTGCTCCTATAAGAATGGCCATAACATTAACAGCAACTCCATTTATTGTACGATATTTAAGAAACATTGGTTTTTTAAAAAGAGGAATTAATGCCACTGGTGGTGGGAAATAAAAATATTATCAAGCATCATGGTGTATTTTTTTGTTTCCTATCCTTTATCCTCCTTCAATCATGTTGCCAAGACACAATTAAATAGACAAACAATTATTGTTATTAGGACGCCGGCGTCCTTATGAGACTAGTCTCGAACTCGAAGGGTCAGATACATAAAACCATGACGTGATCTCATAGGTTCACCATGTACGTACTCACGTCATCATAGTTGCTAACATTATTACTTTTGCTCAGTGGATGCTAATGCGCATGCCATGACTGTCTCGCTTAATCAATCGCGAAACGAACTCGTTACAGCGGGGCAGGCAGGCGTACTGGCTAGCTGCTATTTGTGCTTGTTCAAATCGAGGTCCGCATTTCGACTGTACTGTCTCTGTCACTCATTCTAGCATGACAACGCGAACGAGCGTGATGGCTAATGCGAGAAAATACGGTCATCGTCAGACGTCACCTGGAGAAAGGCTTCTTAGGTTCGATTAATTTTTGTGAGCGAAATTAATTTTAATTTCGTAAAAACTTAAAAATATGTAATTGCTTTAGCTATACAATTATTATAAGTTAAGCTGATTTCATCTTAACTGATGGTCAAATATTAGTAAAATAGGGTAAAGATACCGGTTATCGGCCAGTTAAGCGACTTGTTGACTTCAGACTTCATTTCTATCATATTGCTGTGCCTCAAGGCTTTTTTAAAAATAAGTCATTTGACCCGACTATAGTCTAGTTTCATAAAACCTAACGTTTATAGGCGTAGGAGTGATACATAATAATAATAATAATAATAATAATAAATTGTTTTAACAAACACACCAATTACCTAGCCCCAAACTAAGCGTGAGCTTGTGCTATGGTGACTAGGATAACGGATAGACATACTTATATACATTTATAAACATCCATGACTTAGGTACAAATGCTCGTGCTCATCACACAAACATTTGCCCCTTGCGGGATTTGAACCCGCAACCGCCTGGTTTAGAAGTCCGTGGCGCGAACCACTACACCAAGACGGTCGACATCATTTTAAAATATATGATTTTCGTAAAAATAGCGAATATACCGGTTATTGGCCTCGTTAACCAGTTATCGTCCACCAGTTTACTGGTTATCGGCCACCTGATTCATAATAGAAAAACGAATCTTATTTGATAGCCCATAAGGTTTATAATAGTATGACAGTTAATCAATTAATACTTTAAAAAGGGTGGTATAGTTTTACTCTCTTTTGCGACTTAAAACACAATTAGGTAACAAATTAAAATCTCAAGTCAAACAAATAGCTATTTTTGCCGTTGGACGAAAGTTTAGTGGCCGGTAACCAGTAAAAACAAAACCTATTTTCGGTCGTCTAAAATAATTATAACTTCATGTTATGTTTGAATTTATTTTTTATACGATTCTGTTGTGGGATGTTCATTGATTAAATATCGCCTAAAACAATAATATAATAAAAACACCGTAAAATTCTAACTATTTTAAACGACCGGAAATAGGTTTAGTTTTTACTGGCTATCGGCCGCTAAACTTTCGGTATTTTGGAAGGTCATATCTCAGAATCTATGAGGTATACTGGCGGCCGGAATCTAGTAGTCAATTCACAAAATTCTAGCTGTTCACTAATAAAATGAAATAAATGTTGGTGAATTTAAGGTTTTCGCAATGCAGGCAAACAGAAATGACGTGATTAAACTGGTTTGCGACCCACCCGGCCGGAAAGCGGTTTTTGACATAAATCGAAACCTATTGTCCGACCACTAAAAATATTACAGATTATGAAATGTTTGTTGAGTTTGGGCATTGGAATATTAAATTTTAATATGTATTTAACACACAAACCATAAACAGTCACCAATAAAATAATAGTAACACTTAAACTTAACTTAAAAAATCATCCACCTGCTATTTTTTTTGTTAAATCTGCCACGCATCCACACACCAAATTTTTAATTTACCCTACTTGACCATCAGTTTATTAATTAAAGCTCGTTGTATTTTCATCCTTAGCGTCTTTTCCGTTCACTCTGGCCTTAAAAATAGGTACAGTAGGTAGGTACCCACAGTAGGGAGTTTTGAACTTTTGAACATTGTTTCTGAGGCCTTACTTCGGTTGACGACTTAGCTTTAAGGTTGACGATGACCGTATTTTCAAGTGTAGCAGTCCCTGTCACTCATACCAGCATGACAGTGCGAACGAGAGTGATCGCTACGCTAGACTAGAAATTAATTTTTTGGGTCAAATACGCCTTTCTACCCGAGACGATGGTCACAGCGTTTCCTTACATCCTGTATAATACCACAGATTATATAATAGTTACTATAATACGCTGGGCGGTGGACTTGAGTGAGTAGGACAGCAGCTAAGTGCATGCGGAAATCGTCGTCTTCAGCCCTACTCATCGCGCGCGTGCGTGACAGGGATAGCTCTAGTGATGTGTAAATACGGGACTGCGAGCCACCCACAGCCAAGCCACGTGCAAAGTACCAGAAGTCCTTAAAACTCGTCAGTTTTAAACGTGGATCATTCATTTACCTAGGTAGGTAGTTGCTTATTTAATAGTGTGTTATTGACTTTTTTGGTAATCTTTTATGATAGATAAGCCAAGTGTATTAAGTTACCTAACCTACTTAGTTATAAGTAGTACCTACTTACTATAGTCTGACCGCTCATATGTGACCTCACCTGCGGGGTACTACAGGGGTGCGGAGGTAGACGAGTACAGGGAGCTAATTGGGTGATGATTTTCGAAAAGAATGCGAATTTCGAGTTTCAAAATTCAAATCACCCAACCAATTTTCACAAACGCCCGCTGCTCACTTACCTAATCATGAGCCCGCTTAGATTAAGCGGTCGGATTACCTACATAAAATAAAATCACCTCTAACCCAATCAGCTTAACCTTACAAATAGATTTTACAGACTTAATACTAGGCAGTGTAACTCTCCAGTTTTTATTAGAGATGCGCCGAGTAACCGAGTTTTACTAGGTTCATTTTTTTTCCAATCGAGTAGGTACTCGGCCGAGTAACTCGGTCCAGTCAAATTCCAGTTTCGGGTGCGTAAACAAGTACAAACAGGTTCGCGCGGTCATACAGAGAAATATGAACTAATAATATATATTTCGTCCATGGAAAGATATATTCTATTTATAGAATCAGTAATAAAGTGACATTTCAGAGAGTACTAGCACAGATTACATAAGTACTAGCAGCAGTGAAAAAAATGAATCTGAACGATTATGACACAAGATCTTTATATTTAAATAAATATGAAATATTGGACAACATCATATACATTGCTCAGATCCAAAAGTAAGTAGATTAAGCACTTGTGTAATAAATTTATATATTATTGGGATTGCTTTGAAGCATTAGAATCCTAGAGAGCCATTAGAGCGCGATGATCCTAAAAGACCTATTGTTAGACCGCTATTAAAAATAAATCATTACAGTTTTCCTAATTTTGTCTCATTTTACTACTCATTCATTATCATAATTGAGATTTTCAAAGATTCCTCAAATTAATAATAAATACTTTTGACCCGACTGCGTCAGAAGGAGGGTAATGTTATTTGATTAACCCTGTTGTTTTAATAATATCTATCAAAATATATTGCTTTACTGTATTGTACTCAGCCCATCTCTAGTTTTTGGGGTTCCGTAGTCCGACAAGGAACCCTTATAAGATCGTTCAGTCCGTCCGTTCCGTCCGTCCTAGTCTGTCACAGCAGAATATCTTCTACGTTAATGGACTGATTTGCATGTAACTTGGTTCGAGGATACTTCACATATAGATTATAGATCTCATTTAAAAAAAAAAACCCTTTTTAAGGGTACCTCCCCTCCCCTCCCCATCATAAGTCCAGAATTTTATTTAAATCTGAGGCTAACTCAGGACTTATATGCTTCTGGTTGCACTTTTACAGTAAATGACCAGTTATGTAAACCATATTACTTAATAAGTTCGCATTATACGAATCGACCGTAACACAAATAACAATGTGTACGTGCGCACACGACGGTTGATGGCAGCCTACTGATTTACGCACCGCCGTCGGTGCGCTCGAGAGTAGGCTATTATCGCGCGCAAGTACATCGAGTGAGAGATGCCTGCCTATACTGTCTAATGTTGTAAGTTAATGGTACGGAACCCTTCGTGCTCGAGTCCGATTCGCACTTGGCTGGTTTTTTATGTATTTGGAGAAAACAAATACTTATCTTAATTTCGGTAAGTAGGTAGTAGTAAGTAGAATACAAATAAGGGCCTCGCGTGCAAGTGCACAACCGGGATAACGCTAGGAGGATGATGATGAATCAGGTGACCGATAACCAGTACACTAGTGGAGTAGTAGATATTAATGTAACTGGGCAAAATTACGGCTATTTTTCGAAATTTATAATAATGTATTACTGCTACGTCTATTTAACCCTTTTAGTTTCGTTATGGCCTGTCTGTCTGACAACTATAATTTTGTAGGTTTTTGGAAAAAAAAATTGAGGGTAGCTCATGCCTCATATTATATAAAATCATCCTCACTTTACAAGTAGTTCCTCTTCACAAGTGAAGTGGGGATGATTTTATTTTCATCATCTACCTCCATTTAAGAAATATTTATAATGCCCCTCTAAAAGCTTAACTGCTGGCTGGCCTGAAAAATCTAAAAAAAAGATTATAGTCAATTTCTTAAGTTTTGTAGCGGTTTAGATAACTTTATTAATTGAGCAGTAATATTCGTAGAACTTGGGTGTATGATAATTTTGTACCAAATACAACATCCTTAGAATAAATTCTAAAGTGACTAAGATGAAATAGAATACGGAACCCTTCGTGTGCGAGTCCGACTCGCACTAGGCCGGTTTTTTATGTCTTGAAGTACAGAATTATGATAAAAATAGAAATCAACTCTGAAGTCAATAAGTCGATAACCGATAGAAGATACGGTAAAGATATTTACCGTATCTTCTATGAAGTATGTGCACATGGCCGCACGTCAGAATTACATGTAGAACTTGAGACCGCCTCAATTTTCTACGTGTTAAAGGATGTTTTCGTAGTTCAAATATATACTAGTCAAAACAAAATAGGGGCCACCACGTTTTTTTAGTTTTCCAATATAATAATATGTATTATATTTAGGGGTTAATAAATTATTCGACTTAATTTATTGAGTAATTTTTAATGTTTTAACATTAAAATTAACGAAGATAAATTTGAAAATTATCAAATGTTCGATTTTTGTGAAAAAAAGGAATTTTGGCCAAAAATACACTAGATGAAAAAAAATTTGTAAATTTAAAACAATCTTATTTTTTTCTCATTTTTTCACTTTTTTAGTACCGTGTATGTCCTCTTTTGTGATTGCATTCTCGAAGCCTACTCTCTACAAGGTGGCAAACTGTTTCTTGTGCAATTTGTTCCCGGCTTGTTTTCAGCACATTAATGAGCTGTCTTTCGTTATGCACAGGTTGGTTTGTGTTCCGGACACTTCGTTTTAATAAATCCCACATGTGCTCGATTGGGTTAAGGTCCGGACTGTTCGCTGGCCACGGTAAAACCTGTAAACCAGCTTCCTCTAGGGCTTCTCGGGTGGCTCTTGCTGTATGAGCGCGAGCATTGTCGTGCATTAATTTAAATCCTGCACCAATTCTTTGTGCAAATGGCACCACATGGGGTCTTATGATCTGTTCAATGTATCGTTGAGCCGTTACCGTACCTTCTTTGAGAACTGCGAGCTCGGTTCGACCAGACATCGAAATTCCGCCCCACACCATTACATTAAGACCCCCAAATCTGTCACTTTCATGGATGCAGGCATCCGAAAATCGCTCATCCTCTCGTCTCCAAACTCTAATGCGACGATTGTCACTAAAAAAATTTACTTTGCACTCATCAGTGAACAATACTGTGCTCCAATCATTTGTGACCCAGTCCTGGTGTTGTCTTGCGAAAGATAAACGGTTCGCACGATGCGCACTTGTCAACGGAATTCGCACTACACGTCTCCTAGAGAATTGTTGGTCCTCGTGTAACCGATTTCTAATCGTTTGGTCGCTAACACGAGTACCCGTCGCCTGGCGCAAGATAAAAATCGCTCCAGACGTCGAAATAAATAAGTGGCCCTTATTTTGTTTTGACTAGTATATAACCTGACTTGCTGCGGCTGTACATAATCTATGTGCATATTAATTTGATTTCCATGAATTTAAAATACCTATTCAAAGAAATAAAATTCAATGGGATGCCCACTGCCTAATTTATGTTTAATCCTACTATCAAATATTTTTACGACGATAAGGCTAGGTTCAAGTAGTACTAACTAACGACATGATACTAGGACGTCATTAACATCATTTACGCAGATAACAGTGTCAAATGTTCATTATTTTCATCTTGTTTACATTATTGGTCGAGGAGTAGCGCGAGATACATTTTAATACTCTTTATTAAATATTATTTGCAGATAGTTCATTCAGTGTTTTAAATATGTATTCCTTTAATTTATGTCAATTTTGTGTAGTTTTTACGTTATTACATTTTCTTTCTGGAAATAGGCAAGTAACAAACGAAGTACCTATTATTCAGTACACGTATTACTTGAAAAACCACAACACAACACCTAACGACCTAAATAACATTGACAAATTATTCTATTTACATAGCGGCACGGGAGCAATGGACTCTGAGCAATATCTGTATGACTTTACAAAGTCAGATGGCGTTGAAATGTGGACAGAACAATCAGACTCAGTGAGGGACGTTGGGAAATCTAAAGCCGTAATGGTGATACATCAAAATACTGGATTCCGAAGAGCTATATTTTTTGCCTTACTTAATCCACAACCAAACGGAGCTGGTTTTGCGGGAATTCGGGCTATTCGAAGATATGATCTGACGGGTCACACAATGCTGCAAATACAATGCAGAGGACAAGGGCAGTATAACGGTTTTAAAATTGTTCTCAGACATAAAGGCTTGAATGACGAGCCTAATTATTCGTTTGAACAATATTTTCAGGTGGGTCATGATATACGCCCTTAATTTTATTACCTTACCGGTCAAATTATTGATTTACCAAATATTAGAATAGGAAAACATGGGCCGTAAATCCGTAATTTCATACAACTTACCAACAGTATGCTAAGATATATGGATATAATTACATCATCCGCACTTGTACTGAAACGTTGAAATCATAAAAGATTCGTTTTTTTCAGGCACCCAAAGAAGAGTTTGCTGTGCGCAATTTGTTATTTTCGGATTTTAAACCTTACTACAGAGGAAAAAGAGTGAACAACGAGACTCTGGATTTATCACAAGTGTCTAGTATTGGTATTCAAATGTACGGAGGAGTTTATCAAGTCGTAAAGCAAAAAGGACCAGCCACTTTAGAAATAGATTGGATAAAAGCAGTGTAATGCTGTCATAGGTGGTTTAGTAATTGTTTCATACTGTAAGGTCTTTTTGCATGATTTTAGATTTAATTAATTAGGTATTATCACAGTTATAATAAGTTTAATCTATACTCATATTATATGATTTTTAAAATAATACATTAACGTTGAACTATGCGTTTTGTTTGATTTGAAGAAATATCTATTTTTACACTTCCCGAGTAGTGTCTATCATCAATAAATTTTATGAAAAATCAATCAGATGACAAAACGTTTTGAATGAATTGTTATCGACCGACTAGAATAGTGTTAAAATAATAAATGTGAAAATACACAAACGAATACGAATATAAAAGGAACGATTTACGAAGGACGACACTTTTGATCGATAATAAAAATAAATAGCCCGATAAGGAAACGGTTTTGCCCTTTGATAATTTTAAAGTGCCTGGTTTTTGGTGAGTTTATGCAGAAGCTTTATGTGATGCTACATCCAAAAGTTTGGAAAAATTCATCGAAGGCAATAGGTATGGGATAGGTATTTGTAATAAATGTGTGTAACTCTCTGATTACAAAATTAAAGTGAAAAAAGTTGATTGATTCGACACAAGGGCTATCTAAATATGATATTTACCAAAGTTTGGAAACATAGGTATTTGGGAAGTATGGAAAACTAAAAAAACTAAATATTTTCACCACTAAAATGTTAAAGTGATTGAAAATTATTTTAGGAAGTACTTTTAAGTTAGGCAAATCTAGTGGGAAAAGTTTGGAAGTCTACGTTTTCTGCTGAATAAAATTTTTGGTTTTTCTTGCGCTACATGTTCTACAAAAAGTTAAAATGTGTAAAGTTTGCATCTATATGATCATAATAATGTAATGTATCAACTTACAAAAAAATATAAATATTGACTGCTTGTGGTCGAAGTTATAGAATTAAATGTAATGAAACGAATGAACAAAAGTATAGGTATGAAACAACGGGCGCGTGCGGTGGGTGGGGCGGGGCAGGCGAGTTGTCGCGCGGCGCGACCGCGCGGCCGCTAGCCGGCGATAAAAGACTATTCAGTCACGACGTGTGATGTTACTGCGAGGAGTGATATTCATGATTTGATTCAGTAACATGCCAGGTATTCACTGTACTGTCTAAAAAAGGAAAGTGAAATATTTATGCGACAATTTATCTTTGTTTGCTGAGATTGCGAACTCACAAGGAGTTGCCTAACTGATGTAAAGTAGGACCTAGGAAATATTTGAATTTGTTTGGCATTTTAAGTACGTATCGTAGATACTTATCGTAACAGTATTTACCGTACGTTGGTAGTAGCTGTGCATGATAGACCTGTGTCCATCGATCAATTTTCGTCAACAGATTCGATCATGATGACCCATTCGTGTGGTGATTGCGTTATAATTATTCGATCATTTCGTTCATTCGGTGTCGCCAAGGGCGTTCAGGAATTTTTGGCGGCAATTTAATAAAAGAAAACTAGTATGAGAAATGTAAAAAAAATAATTTACAATACCTACAATACAATGACATTATTTTTGTGCTAGCACGCAACGGGGTCGAGATAAAAGCGATTAATGATTTCATCCTTTCGCCATCATACTGATCGAACATTGTCGCGCGCGAAACCGAGAGCCAAAATCAAAATGATCCGATCGTTGATCGTTCACGATCGGCACAGGTCTAGTGCATGAAATGCACGGAGTGGCAACGTCGCGTTCCACAAATCCGCGCGCGCCGCTCTGCGCGGTGCGGTTCAGTCGTTCAGTTTTGTCTACCATTACAAAGTCCAAGCAAAAATATTAATTGCATATTTTTGATTAAAAGCTGAAAATTATATAAGATGTACGTCATGTGATTAAGTATGCCAGAAATAAAAATCATCAATGATTTAGCGTATTTAAAGATATATTTAATCGTTACCTACCTACATGCATAGTATGTAATAATTTAAAAAAAATAGCTTTAAAAAACAAACAACTTTAGTAAATCGTTACCTACATGCGTGGTATGTAATAATTTAAAAAAAACATATCTTTAAAAAACTTTTGTATTCAGTCTTATTAAGAATAATGTTGTTTATAAATATCTATTACTATAAATATTATTGGTTTATAAAAATGTTTTTTTTTATTATTACATTGTGTTTTATAAATCTATGCTATATTTTTTTATTTTTACTTGCAACTGAACAGGAACACCCACCTACTACGATTTTTTTAACTAAATAATAATAATATGCGGTATATTATTCTATTTGCAGGTATGTTTGTAAATTCAGTATCACCACCACCGCAATTTATTCGTGTTTCACCCAAATATATAAAAATACATATTTATTTCATTCAATTGCTGGGGTCGCACTCGCACCGTGGCAGGCTGTCACTTCGCTCATTTATATAAGTTTCTTATAAAAACTTGCTATTGCACGCGACTTCGCGCAAGTGTCAAATTTACCATACAAACTTCAACTCCCTATTCACCCCCTTAAAATGTTGAATTTTGAATAATCCTGAAAAACGTCATTCTTTATTTCTAACTAAATAGCTAACCAATTTTTTATTGATTTAGCTTCAAAACTGACAGAATTTCATACAAATTTGCCCCCTCTTTTAACCTAAAATTATGAACTAAAAATTCTTTCTTAGTGTTCATCTACACCATAAAGGATGGTGCAAATACCTATTTTGAACTGTGCATTGGTAATGCCAGTCAGTCAGTTTTACATTTTTTATTTACATTTTGTTCTACATTGTTTGTGATGGCTTCTATGTCTGCTAGGAGTGCCTTAGAGTTTTGATGATGAAAAAGAAACTTTAACTACTAGTTTATTCTTAAACTACTCGTTCAAATTCAATGAAATTTGAAATATAACGTGTTTAGGTACACAATGCTTGCTTGGTCACTTAAAATTTAGAGTTCTAGTTTTTCCACAACGAAGTTATAGGTGGTCGAAAATGGCCTGAACTGTTTCGAGAAAAGGATGGTGCCGTAGCCGGCCGCACCGCTTTTTGCTCGACTTGGCGAAGGAACTGCCACAGTCCCAGATAAACGAAATATATCTACTTTTAGCAAAAAAAACCGCCGCCTTAAAAAACCAACACACTAAAGTAAAGCCTAAAAAATGTTTCTGTTAAAAAATAGTTTTTCAAACCTTTTAGTGCGTTTTTAAAGGTACCTAGTTGTTTTTCGCTATATTTTTTTTAATCAGGTTAATACCTATGTAAGTATTTGCTCACATTCTCACTAGCTTTCGCTCTGAGGCCAGTCGCGCTCGGGCGCTGCCGCGCACGTCCGCACGGCGTTGCCAAACCGCTCCGATTATTGTTCTTTTGCTGATAGTGAGTTATAGATAAGTAGGTATGTTTTTTTATTTAAAATTTGCTGCATACTAAAACCAATGCGCTTATATTGAGTATTTTTAACCCCCGACGCAAAAACGACGGGGTGTTATAAGTTTGACGTGTCTGTGTGTGTGTGTGTGTTTGTCTGTGGCATCGTAGCTCCCGAACGGATGAACCGATTTTGATTTTGTTTTTTTTTGGTTGAATGATTAATTAGTCGGGAGTGTTCTTAGCTATGTTTAATGAAAATCGGTCCAAGATGGCCGCCGTAACAAAATGGCGGATCATATATATTTTTTAAACTCCTTCAATATGGGTATCAAATGAAAGGTCTTGACTAGTAAAATTCTTTACACTATGACAAATTTCAAATCCAAGATGGCCGCCGTAACAAATATTTTTTTAAACTCTCTCAATATGGGTATCCAATGAAAGGGCTGACTAGTAGAATACTACAATACACTATGCTAAATTTCAAATCTTTAAAATTGCATATTGCATTTTATTGTAAAGTTTACCTACTTACTTTACCTTAACTATTTTACATTAATTATGTATATTAGTGCGGTCCCCCGACGCGACCACATTAGTATTAAAAATTGTACAACTGAAATTTTACCCTACGTACTTAGTAGGGTAAAATACTTGGGGAATGTACCCGCATGTATCCAATGGAAATATTTTTACAAATATTTAACCATCAGTTAAGATGAAATCAGCTTAACTTATTATATTTTTATAACTTAAGCAATTATTTCATGCGGGTACATTCCCCAAGTATTGATGAAATCGAACGCCGGCTCACTGGCGTAGCAAGCACTTGCAAAAATTCGTCGACTGACTAACGTCCTCCGTAGCTTAGTTGGTAAGAGCACTCGCCTGGATAGTCCCCGGATACAGTCGCGCTGTCGAAGCTTTTTAAAAGTGTCTCCAAAATGGTTATTATTGTCATATAATAAAACAACACTAGCACAGCGCCTTGATTGAATGCAGAGAGCGCATGCGAAAGTCGCGCAGCTATACCGCGCGGATGTTGCGCTCCGTTTATAATATGAAATTATCAGCAAAGTCGTCTAAATTATTTTTAATGGATAACCATGCCCTAATTAATGAATTATGAAGTAGGTATGTAGGTGACAATAACACTTATTACAAAAACAATAATTAATCTCTAAAAGAGGCTTTAACTTTGCCATTAAATAACTATTGTTGTTACTTACAATTGGCGCCATCTCTCGGATAACTGTTATACTGCTATAAAAACTAACTACTGCGCTTCGCGCAATGCATATCGAACACAAATTGAACGTTTCTCATTGTACCATAGCTCAAAAGCTATGGTACATGAGAAACGTACAATAGATAGCGTAAAACAACAAAAAGAAGTACATGCGTTTTTCTTTCGCAATTGTTTAACGCACGTTAAGTGTGCTAATTTCGTTACGGTACGGTAGTTTTAGAAGACGAACGTTCGAATCTTAATGGGTGATTTTTTTTTTTATTTATTCAAGTTCATAGCTTTTTTTCTTTTTTAAACAAGAATTGGTATGAGCATCAAAATTAGTGTAACAGATTTTAAATCCTACACACACAGACTAAAATTGCAAAAAAAATGCAATCCGCTCACTAAACCTAAGGCCAATTTCGGATAAATTTGACGTGCAATTAATATAGGTATTCGATGTGGAAATCAAATTTCTGTAGGTACATTGATTAAACAACTTTTTAGCAGCTTTTTTTTGACAAAAAAATTATGCACATTTTCAAATTTATTGTTTACTAGCAGTTCCCCGCGACTTCGCCCGCGCCAAGTCGGATTTTCCATACAAATTTTTATCCCCCATTTCACCCCCCTGATGATTTTATATCGCGACAAAAAGCCTATGTCCTTCCCAGTGTCTCAAACTATCTCTGTGCCAAATTTCATTCGATTCGATCCAGTAGTTTCGGAGCCTATTCGATGCAAATAAACAAACAAACAAATCTTTCCTCTTTTTAATATAAGTATAGATAGTACTTGTTTTGTGTATCAATATTTATAATTGCAGTGCAATAATTTATTTCAAGTAAAAATAGTATAATTAAAATTTGATAGAATGTCTTTGCTGTGCATTTAAATATACCTCGAAAAAAAAGCGTACATTTCGAAAACATCAGTATTATATCCCTGGGATCGATCCCAGATTCTTACGATCATACCCGAGATTTTAACCACTGGGCCAAGCGTGCTTATGGTTATCTAACGGAAAGTAATAAGAACTACGTAGGTACTCCAAGGAAAAACTCATTTTAGCGCGAACTTAAAAAACAACAATGCCAAATGACGCCATGTTGTGACGAATGTCAGAACTAACTTATATTAATATTCGTTTATTGCATACACCGTGCGCCCAGTTGCACGAGAATTTTATAAAATTTTTGGTAAATGATAAAATGTTTCTGTAAAACCATATCAATATTTAATAGGAATTAAGATGTTTCGTGGTCTATTTTTAAATCTACCTAAACATAATTATAGAACAGTATAATAAGCATAGCGCTAGCGCTCCATCTACTCATTTTTATTGGCCCAGCATTTTGTCCTCGCGATGATGATCGAAAAAGCTCTTTTTGTATTTGATTTAACAACAATTAACGATTTTCGGACTTTTCCCTTAACTTATGCTGTAAGACCTTCCTTCTTGCCAAATTTCATGGTTCTAGGTCTATGGGAAGTACTCTATAGGTTTTGATTCCCCTGAGAAATGGGAAAAAATGATAGAAAATTGGACAAAATTGGCCGTATCTTTTTTCAGCGTTAACTTAAAAGCTTGATTTTTTCACATCATTAAGGGACCATAGACATAAGAATTTGATGTTAATTTTAACTTTATACCTCCACGCGTTCCTGAGTAAAAGGGTCTTGACAGACAGACGGACAGACGGACAACAAAGTGATCCTATAAGGGTTCCTTTTTTCCTTTTGAGGTACGGAACCCTAAAAATAATCATAAATTGTATATTTCTCAAAATAATGGACGGATTTATACAAATTTGTTAGTTAATGGGTTAAAGTTCTTTGACTGATTCAAATTCTTCGTCTTCATCACCTTCGAATACGTATTATAGACAGCGGAGTCTAAGTAATAGAGTCCCGTTTTTAACCTTTGGATACGGAACCCTAAAAAGGGAGCCTATTCTTAAGTGAATGGAGTCGGGTGCCACACATCAACGCGCGCGCCGTTGCCACACCGCGACCGCCGTCACTCGCTGCGCTTATTCTCATGCTTTGTTATATTGAGGCATGGTTTTTAGGGTTCCGTGGTTCTGACAAGAAACCTTTACAGTTTCGTCATGTCATGTCCGTCTGTCCTAGATTTTGCTTAGAAACCGTTAGTACCAGTAGAAAGCTGTAATTTTTTAGGTGTATGTATACAAATAACGCGTGACCCGACACGCACTTGGCCGGTTTTTATTTATAGTTATTATTTGCAAATATTAGAGGGGTTGGTTTGCATTTAAAAATACTTTCAAGGTAAACTTTTACATATGGCAAGTTATAAATGTAGAAAATAGGTTCTTATTATGTAGGTACCTATAATATTTAATGATCAGATAAAACCACTTTTAAATACCTTTACTTAATTAAGTATATTTAGATCATGTTAGGTTAGTAGGTAGGTACGGATGAATCTAATCGAACCATGAACACAACGCCACGCAGCACCCAATATTAGGGGTACTTGCGTAATGTACTTGCTATAAAACAAAATGTCAGAAATCAGAAAAGTCTTCCTGGCTCGCGCGGAACCGCAGAACATGCTGCTAGCGCGTGCGGCCGGGTGCTCGACTCGCGGCACGCCACCCCCGCCCCCCGCCGCGCACGCGGCGTTATAATTAGTTCATTTCGTTGATTCTTAATAACTTCGAAGGCACAAACTCCACATTTCTAGTTTTTTGTATGTTGATACATTACATTATTATGATCATATAAATCCAAACTTTACACATTTAAACTTTTTGTAGAACATGTAGCGCAAGAAAAACCAAAAATTTTATTCAGCAGAAAACGTAGACTTCCAAACCTTTTACCACTAGATTTGCCTAACTTAAAAGTACTTCCTAAAATAATTTTCAATCACTTTAACATTTTATTGGTGAAAATATTTAGTTTTTTTAGTTTCCCATACTTCCCAAATACCTATGTTTCCAAACTTTGGTAAATATTATATTTAGATAGCCCTTGTGTCGAATCAGTCAACTTTTTTCACTTTAATTTTGTAATCAGAGTTACACACATTTATTACAAATACCTATCCCATACCTATTGCC
Source organism: Pyrausta nigrata (assembly GCA_949316185.1). Classification (NCBI taxonomy): domain Eukaryota; kingdom Metazoa; phylum Arthropoda; class Insecta; order Lepidoptera; family Crambidae; genus Pyrausta; species Pyrausta nigrata. Next base: position 12,293,316 of record OX438938.1, read on the forward strand.
TTCGATGAATTTTTCCAAACTTTTGGATATAGTATCTTAGAAAGCTTCTCTACCCACCCACCAAAAAAGAAACACTTTTATAGTTTCATAACTTTTATTAGAAATAGTCTATAACTTTCCTCGCCTAAAAGTGTGTAAAAAGTTTAGAGATGCGCAGAGTAGCACTTTTGCCGAGTACCGAGTTTTACTCGGTTTAATTTTTCTTCAACAGAGTACTTGGTTGAATAACTAGGTTCAGTCAAAATCCCGTTTCGGGTGCGTTAAAAAGTACAAGCAGGTTCGCGTGGTGATCCAGAGAACTATAAACTGATAACGAATATATTATTATTAAAATTAGTAAAAAAAGTGACATTTCAGAGAGTACTAGCACAGTTTACATAAGAACTTACTAGCAGGTAGCAGCAGTGAAAAAAACGAATCGGAACGATAACGAAACAAGATCTTCATAGATCTTTCTGGGATTTCTTTGAAGAATTAACTTACACCTAGCCATTAGAGCGCGATGATCCTAAAAGATTCATTGATAGACCTGGATTTAAAAGAAAAAAAAATGTTTTTATTACCGTTTTCCTTATTTTATCTACTACTACCCACCCATTCATTATTAGATTTTAAAAGATTTCTTAAATTAATAATAAATCCTTTTTACCCGACTGTGTCAGAAGGAGGATTATGTTTTTTATTAACACTTGTTTTAATAATATCTATCAAAAACTATTGCTTTACTTAAACCGAGTATACTCGGCATGCAAACCGAGTTATTCGGCCGAGTACGAGTATTAAAAAACCCGCCGAGTACGCAGAGTATTAACCGAGTACTCGGCCCATCACAAAATCCTTTTGTATACAGTGTGCAGAAGACAGGTAAAGGGAGATGAATCGCAAAGTATATTATGCTTGATTCCAAAGTTTCCTCTCTAAGATTAATTTTATTGTCTCTTTCTCTGCCATAGGAGACTACATTAATTTAGAACGTCTAACTAAATCATAAGTTGCTAAGGAAATTTTAAATTATAGAATCTTAAATAACTAATAAAGTAAGAAATTACACACATCCCATATTTTGACGTTTCTGGCGTCTTTTAAGAAAACTCATCTTTTCGTTTATCTTTGTTAAGGTAGAATTATAGTGTATATTTCAACTAGTGGAAAACAAAATATCACAAAGCACAAACCCCAACCCAACCCCATTTTTCCTTAGTGTCAGAATTTTGTTTGAATCCTATAAATAAAAGAAATGTTATTTATTATTAACGGTTTTAATATCTAGTATCGAGATATACTAGATAAACTAAAAAACAGTATACACACAAGTCCCTTACAATACATATTGTTTCCAGTACATAATTGCGTCAGATATAACTTTTTCTATCGTTGTTTAGTTGGCAATAGCAAGGTGAGTGCAGTCATAGCATCCGGGAACAGGGAATGGTAGTTGACGAGGGGCACGTACGCGGCGGTGATGACCCGCCCCGCGAACCAACGTCCGTGCAGCGTGTTCACCGAAGCAACCGCAGTGGCTATTGTAGGACATTTGCAGTATACATTGCCCTGGGGCGACGCTTTATCTACGTAAACATGCAGCACGCCGCCATGTTTGTTGCATTCGCTAATGACATCGTCACGAATTTCGATGTCCCAATTTGGATTTGCTTCACTGAAACAATAAAAAGGAAAAGTTAAGCCAATTTTTTTTTTAGTCTAGTAGTAGTATTCTACTAAGCTTCACCACCTCTGTGTAACTTCGGAGTAGCTTAAATAATGGATTTTTTGATCTTTTAAGTGAATTAGGTTCATAGAATAGAAATTAGAGATTGTTAAATAGGACCTTAGGTATTTAAAATTGTTTTGGGAAAAACACTCACGTTGCTGGGTCAAACATATTGTTTAACATGAAACATTGTGTTGCAATCGGTGGAGCCACTTGTGGTTGTGGGTTTACTAGCGCTGATCCTGCACCCATCAAAACAGATGCTGCCGCTGGTGGTATCTGAAAAACACAATAGTGTGTGATGGAAAACATGTCTTTTCAGTGCTTGATATTATTTTATTGCATTGTGTATAAATTTTGTTTAACATACCTGAAGCCCTGTACCCTCTGCAAGCTTAAACATAAGTTGTAGTCTCCCAGTAGCCCCAAGGTCAACACCAGCTCTATCCAGTTCATCAGCATCAAATCGAGTGCTAGATCCGCCGTCTGTGCGTTCTGTGACATTGCCAACTTTCATGGGTCTGCCCGCCAACTCAAAACCATTCAATTGTTCCATAGCCTTTTTGGCATCGGTTGCGTGATGAAACTGAAATTCAATGTAAAATATAAGTCTAGCAAAAGGGAAATGTAATTTGTCTATAGTACAATTTTGAATACACCACTTACCGTAAGGAATCCATAGCCTTTGCTTTTGCCCGTTTCTGGATCTGTCATTAGTTGTATGTGATCTATCTTCCCAAATGGCTCAAAAATGCCTCTCAACATATCTTCAGTAATATTAAAGTGTAATGAGCCAACATAAAGCCTAGTAGGTCCATTACTTGTCTTTGGAGCTAAGTTAGGTAATGTGTTACCAACTCTATTCTTCTCTGCTTGTGTGTGCTGAACTATAATTGGTACTCCTAATAACTTTTGTCCTGTTAATCCCAGAGCCTAAAATTAAGAAAGAAATATTAATGAACAAAGAATATTTAACCAAATCTTTTGATTAAAACCATTATTAATAAATACTATTATTTACCAGAGGCACAGATTCTGCATCTTTAAATTCAATGTAGGCAATTCCTTTAAATCTTCTGGTCTTATTACATGTAATAAGTCTTACGTCTCTAACTTTACCAACAGAAGAGAAAAACTCTTCTAAGTCCTTGGCTCTGATTCTTTGTGATAATTGCATACAAAAAACTGTGCGCAAGTCTCTCTCTTCGGGAGGTAGTTCTTCTAATTTAGGTTCAAGGCCTCTGGATTTGGAGCGATATTCTTTGTCTTTCTCTCTGCTCTTGTCTCTTTTGGCGGAAGAGTGACGCTCCCGACTGCGTTCCCGTTCGCGACTACGATCCCTATCTTTGCTGCGTCTCTTGTCCCGATCCCGTTCGCGTTCCTTTTCCTTATCTCTGTCCTTATGGCTGCGGTCTTTATCCCTATCCCTGCGATCCCTGTCCCTGTCGCGATCCTTATCCCTTTTATCGTCTTTGTCTCTAGACCGGCGTGAATCTTTGTCACGGGATCTTCTTCTTTCTCTGGATCTGCTGCGTCTGTTTACAGAAAAGTTGGAACTTACATACAAAAGTAAGGAATATATAGTATTGACGTTCTCTGTAGTGGAGTGATTTGCACGCCGGTTTTATGGTGTCGCGGTCGCCAACTCTTGGTTTCGGGTTCGATTCCCGGTCCAATATAGAACAAATGGTTATAAAATATACAAAACATTGTTTTTATATTGCCTCGGGTCAGGGTGTTGTGGTATTTCCATAAAACAAGTGCTTTAGCAACTTACTTTGGGATCAGAGCAATGTATGTATGAGATGTTGTCCAATATTAAAGAAAATATTACATACATGCGAAAGTGAGTCTGTCTGTCTGTTACATCTGCATGCATAAACAGCTTCACCAATTTAGATGAAATTTGGTTTATAGTTTCTAGTCCCGGAAAAGGACATAGGATAGTTAAGTTTGGCTGGGGTGTTTTCAGCACTTAGCCTTGATTGGGCTATTGTGCATATAAGGAATTAGGATAGTTTTTATTCTAGAAACTATTCTCCAATGAGGCGAAAAGACGGGTGGAGTTAAATGGAAAATTTGATATTTGCATTATGGGGTAGCATGGTGTTAAGAAATAAATTAAAATTACCTTCGAGTTCCATCTCTGTCTCTTTCTTTGTGCTTATCAGAATACTTGTCCGATCGATGCTTTGAAGAGGAAGTGTTATCCTGTCACACAAAGCACAAGGTAGAAGCAGCGCCAACAGCAACACACGCCAAGTGAATAAATAAACATTGCATTAGTTACATAATAAAGATGTTATGATCATCTGCAATATTCCATCATTGAACTATTATTATGCCACTGATGAAATAGCACAGATGTCCAGGTTTTACTTTTCTTATGCTACTGAAGATTGCTGTTACTTAGTTTAACAGCTACCATCTGAGCCATCGATGTCAGTCGCGTTGGCCTGTTCTAAACTTACCAGTCATTAAATCACTGACAAAGGAGGCACACAGCGCTAACATCACACACGGATACTTCTGCAAAAGATTTACGACCCATCAGCGCATGGTCTTGTTTCTCAAATATGACTATGTATAATATATTTTTAACAGTAATTCAGCTAGGATGGTTTCTTTTTTACTTGTAAGGATATACATAAAAGTTTGGAATAATAAAATTAAAAAATTAGGTAAGTATTGGATACCTCTCTTTTTGTTCAGGTCGGTGAAGTATGCTGGACTATTACCACAAAGTTCTATAAATACAAGAAATGATTCTCAAATGTAATTTTGTTCTGGAATTTGCACAAAGTACTGTTCAAAGATGACATAAAAAAATTAAGTTGAAATTAAAAAAAAGGTAATTATGGCATCTTTGAACAAGTTAGACCTATATAATATTGTATACAAATAATTCAAAGTGGAGTTTTTTTATTTGAATGTATGTTATTTTTAAATTAGAAATTCAATGTTTTTCTTACTTATATAATGACATGGTATTTAAACTACACACTAAATGGCAAGAAAAGCATTAATTCAAAAAGAATACATTATAAATGTAAATTAATAAGATTTATGATGATAAGATTGTTGACAACTTGTATGATTAATACAATGTCTCTCCCAACCACTAGTTATGTGGAATTGTGGATACACAAGATTTTATTAAATTGTCCACAATTATGTAAATTAGCATCTACTAATGCATCTGAATCTAACACCAAAACATACCTACTTATTTTAATGTGATTTATTTTAGTTTTTTAGATTAAATAAAATTACTCACCGATTTATTATAGGGGGCTTCTAGCATAGCCTCTACATCCAGATCTTCCGCCATCCTGTAAAAATCATACACCCTTTTAAATAAAAAAATTATAAACAATTTATTGTTTTTCTAATATTCCTGGGGAAGAAATGAAGGCAACAACATAACAACATCTAAGTCGCTTTTAAGTCTTACACTGTTTAGTAGATTGTGAATTCTAGAATATTATTTATAACTTTATGTTTGTCGTTTTATATTGTTTTGTAGTATGTGCTAATAGCACTTCTGCTGGCCAGTTGTACGATGCCTCGTTCACTTTAATGCTGAAGATAATTAGCGTTTGATTGGTGAACAGGCATTATTTCCCACTTCATCATTTGCTAGGGGCATGTCGTGTTTGGCCCTAATATTTATGAAATAAACGAAGAGTACCTTAGTAGGAATATCTGATATTATCAAATTCGTTTAGCGTGAGAAAAATTGATAATGATAACCCAATCTGAAAAATACATTCTCAATTTTATTCGTTCTCCATCGTAGAAAGACAAGATGGCGACAATCAAGTAGTCAATACCAATGTGATCTTTTACCATTGATAGAATAGTAATTTACTCACGTGGTTTTACAATATCGAAGAATATAATATTCTCTCACTTAATTTTTGATGCTAAGTTGCTGTTTGATAAGATTTGTTGAAAAGTTGCGAATCTTAGCTTTCTTGCACCAAACCAAGCCGAAAATGAACCACAGACAAATTAGTTTTATTCTTTCATCGTCTTTTTGACAGCAAGACAGGCAAGGAATTGCAGCTTAGAAATTCAAAGACAACAAAGCCAAGGAAGGGAGAATCGCAAATTCACCCCCTGAAATTTTAGCTCAATTTTGACTACGAGTATACATATTTATAATTATTATATAATCTGTGGTAACACCTAGGGTATCACCATTGAGTAGATATAATGGAGAGAGCATAGACTGGCCAAAGTTCCACTCTAGCCAAAAATGTTGGCCATATTAGTTTCAGTGCTTATAAAAAACTACTTGGTCGTGACCGTTTGACAGAATCTATCGCGAATTGTCGCTACAAACATCTCCGTGTAGAGGATAAATTGTGCCGTTTTCGGACCAAAAAACCGCTCACCATTAGTAAATTTTCGGTATCATTGCGTGACTTACCATTTTTGAGTACAAAGTTTTTTTCTTCATAGTAGCTAGTAGCTTCATAGTGTGGGGAAAACAACGGTAATTAATTTAGTTAGTAATTAGTAAGCTTATCGCCACAATTGACAACATTTCAAAAATTTTACATGCACTTTTTTTTCCACAAAGTACATAAAAAAAGAAGACACACGTATTTTTTCTTTTTCATTTCTTTTTATTATTTCCCCTGGAAATAAATTATTTTAAAAACTTCATTCCAAAAGAGCGTAAGTACAAGAGTAACGATGTGCGATTCACACCTTTGCCATGTTTTAAAAATAAAAAAATAACGGACGGCTATAGAGTTGTATTTGGTAGCATAAAGATATCGATTTCGATGGTAAGCACGTATTTCAAAATACACAAGTTTAAGTTAAGAAGTAGACGAATAATCTTAGTGAGTATTTTTATACAAACACAATCTTGTTAACAAAAGCTTACTTTGCAATTTTCCTTACAAATTTTTTTTTTGGATTCTAAGGCCATGCCATCAAAACCAAAAACATTAATTATATAATTAAAGATTTTTTTATGATTTTGTCACCAAATCAGATAATGCATGTATTTTTAGCACTCCTAAAATTAATGTACTGAAACTATCGATAACTAGATGGACTTCCTATCGAACTGATACTTATCTCTCCTCACACTCCCTCATCATAGTGTCAGTGTCAAATGTCAATGTCATAATGACAGCTTGCTTGAATGTATGCTATTTTTTTTACGTAACGCCAGTTTACCAGGCAAAGGCACCCTTATAATGCCAGTATCATAGTAACTTTGTTTTTTTCAAATATCTAAGAAATTATAGAGTAAAAAAATATTGAAATATTTTTAACGTATTATGCATCGCCAAATCTCGAAATGGTTTTCGAATGTTAGCACCTTTATACACTGAATAATGAAATGTTGTCAATTATAAATATAAGTGTATGTTATCTAAATATTTAAACATACCATAGACATGACAATGTAGGATGATAAAAGTAAGTTTTTTTTTTAAATTTCCAATAGATCCCTTGAATGATTTGTGGTCGAAAAATACTGGCTTTCTTCTCACACAAATGTGATTTATTCAGCATCAGTACACTTTTGAGTCAAGATGTTCCCAAGAATGTTCGGACGGAAAAATAATTTTGTCCGTGCAGCAGCAGCAGTGCCTAGTTACCTACTTCGAAACTACTTAGCCAAGTGTGTAGTTTTTAGGGTTTCTTACGGGTAAAAACGGGACTTATAAAGACTCCGACGTCCGTTCTGTCTGTCTTCATCTCAAAAACCGAGATTGCTAGACTTGAGTTTTTTGCTCGATAATAAGAACGGCAACAGGTAGACGCTTAAAATACTCGCATAATATTAAGTTGTATAATCACTTCAAAAATAGATTATGACTTATATTCTTATATCTATATAATTATGTAAGCAAGTGTCGTGCTAGTTACATTACACCACATATAACGCAAGAACGGTTGAAACAATTATTATGATTTTTGTGTTTTTAATTTACTGTCGTCTGGAATAGGATAATAAGTATTAAAATATGATATTCATCGAAAAAAATATAGCCTCATACATAATTATTAGACTAATCTTTCCCGTAACATCACTATGATTATTCTCTTATATTCAGATTAGAGTTGTAAATTACACATCTTTATTATACATTTTTAAATAAATAAGCAGTAGTATTGTGCTAAATACACACACAAACAACATTTACTTTAGTAAAGTAGTATCTAGAATGTACTTTAGTACCTACCTATTTATATCATACTACAATAACACAATAACAATATAATACACACTAGATTTGACTACGTCAGTATTTATACTTAAATCCTTAAATGCCTATGTGCTGCAGTATACCTACATTAAAATTTATGAGTCATATTATTGAAAGTTACGTCAAAATCTATTGGTTTTTGTATGAAAGGGCAACAAACATTAATAAAATTCATCATCACAAAGTTGAAACAACCATAATATTAGTAGCACAGGATTAGGGCACTTAGTCAGTTAGTAAGCTAAAGAATTTGTTAGCTATGTCCCGCTTAGAGAAGGTATAATGGAGGGAGCATAGACGGCTTTCGCTTTCCCCTTTAACCAAAAATATTGGCCATATAGTTTGAAAGCTTATATTAAATTTCTTGGTCGTGACGGTTTCACAGAAACTATCCAGAGTTGTCGCAACACACATCTCCATAAAGTGGATTGAAAATGGTGAATTTAGGACTTTACATGAATTTTTAATGTACCTATTTTAATTAAAGTAAAAACACATTATGTATGAAAAAGAATGAAATAAAACAGGAAACTCTAAAACATCCAAAGTACAGTCATTGGCACTTATAGTACAATCATTGGCAGGCACGTACAACGTACGTGGCAAACGTACTAGTGATCGGCACCTATTCGTATTATCGTAATAAAGAACATTTAGGTAATTAAAGCTCTAAAAATCAACAAAGTTAACTAGTTTTAATATTTTGAACACTCATAGTGTTCTTTCTTATTTACATAAGTTTAGTAACAACAAAGTTAATCTTAGTCTTTCTCTTTTTCCTTCAACCTTCCCCTCTATTGTGTTGTTTAAAAAACTGCTAAGGTGTCCTATTTCCACCTCTATTCTCGATCGTCTTTAAAATGTTTCGCTTATACAGCCATAATATTAGTAGTATAGGATGAGGGCATTCAGTTAGTGAGCTAACGAATCAGTCATGTCCCGTCCTTAGCAGAAAATGGAAGTGGCAATAAATCTCAAAATTGTATGTCTCTTGTACACTACACCAAAAAATTGGAAAAAGTCTATGAAACCATTGTATGTACAAAACCCTATTCTTATATTAATTTTCACAATTTCTTCGTTGTTTTCGTGCAAAAATAAGTTTTTTTAAAAAATTTGCGGCAATACTGCTATCTCATAATGACTAAACGGTGGAAAGGACTGTCACAAATGACAGGTGACAGCTACTTTTTTACGCTAGGAACCAAATGTTTTAGCCGCTGATCGTTCAGAAAACATATTTGTGTTTCCATGTGAATTCAAATAAAATAATAGTTGTATGTTTCATAATTCTAGTTATATTTCTTTCATAGTGAAATGAATATTGCTAACTTAGTTTTCTAATGGTTATAGTAAAACAGTAAAACTAGGTTGATTTTTGAATCTGGGCTCAACTCCATTGCGCCGTGTGTAACTGCCGCACTCAGAGACGTCAACTAACGTTAATCGTCATCAAGTCTCACGCCGTCCTTTTCTATTTCATTGACAAAGAAAGTGACAGAACGATACTTAAATATAGATTAAAATTAATTGATGTCTCTGAGTGCGGCAGTAAGAGTAAATTTAGGTTTAGTCTCTCTCTTTCACTATCAAACAAACGAAAAGAGAGAGACCGAGAAAAGAGAGAGAATAGAGGCAGACTACAATAATGTAGAGACGTCAAATTAAGTGATGCGATTTCTAACGTATTTGTACAAGTTTTTGCGAGTTTTCGTCTAACTTTAGTCGTCATCGAATGACATCCCCCCTAAATTGTCTATGGGTTCTCTAATTTCCTTAGCAACGGACAGATGTTTAGTCTGACGTTTCTTCATTTATATAGTCTGTCTCTTTTTATTTGTTTGGTCTGCCAAGAGAGAGACTGAACCTAAATTTAATCTCAGACAGGGTGCATTGGAATTGAGCCCATTGATAAATTACACTACATTTTGATTTCTAAATATGGCAATGAAAATTGCCATCATTAATGAATGTGTAACAATTAAAATTGTTTTTGTTCATCAAAAAACAGAAAGATATATTTTTTTAAATATTTTTAAGGAGTAAAAGAGATTTTTCGTATTTTTTTGGTTTCCTGTACAAGAGATGGCCAAAATTGTTACATCTCCTTTATAACCGACGAAGAAAATTTAAAAAAAAAATAAAAATATCGATATCTCGAAACTGGTGACACTTTTACTTGAATTTTTTTTTGGCATGTAGTAGACCGCACTGACCTATCACTTGACCTATTCGCAGTTATAGGATTATCCTTCATTTTTTGGACATCCTGAATAGTAGAGCTGACGCCAATAATACAATACGACTGGCTTAAAAAGGGTTACAGCTCCAGCCCAAAGCCGTAAAAAAAAATTGAAAAAAAAGAAAGAAACTTTATGCGAGAAAAAAATGGCCGTGTCGTATCGGGCACGGGGTGGAAACGGCCATAGAGATGACATAGAGTTAGTGGGCAGCGCATTATAATCTATGCAAAAATCAGGATCCACTATTTCGCACAGACTATGTAGCGATACGACATCTGGTGATAAAGTTCAGAACTAAAAAAGTATTTTCAATGAGGGTTACCACTTTAGGTATAATCTCCCTGAATATTAGGGTAATTATAACGGTGGAAGGGGAATTTAGTAGAGAAAATATTTAAGGAATAATATGAATTTTGTAAATAAAAATGTAAAACACAACAATTTTAAGATAATTATAGTAACTTGTGACATACTTAACTCAACTGTCGGTATCATCATTGAACTGCTTGCAAATGCTGGTGTATTACATCAAAAACAAGCTTTGACTATTTTATTTTATTATTTAATGACCCTTAATGCACTATTAAGAAGACAATACATACAATTTCATCATCTTTTAGATGACTTTGGTTACTCTGGAGCGGTATATTTTTGAATGCTTAGGGAAAAACATATTTAGTTGTTGGCAGCCCTATCTGACATTGAATTTTCGAATTCGGCCGTTTATTTATTTGCATTTTCTATTAAGTTCTTGCAAATTGTTTTAATTGTTATTAACCAAATCTCTTTTGTTTGATCTTTTATCTTTCAGATATGCCGAGATTCTGCGTGATTCCGGAGTGCCCATCCAACAAGAGGAAGTCCATCAGGACGTTTCGGTTGCCTCGTACTGATCGATTGCGAGCAATTTGGATGGAATATCTTATTACTATTGTTCCCGAACTAGCATCACTCACTAAAGATCAGCTTATTCACTGCAAGGTTAGTTCTAAAGTTTACATTTATCGATACACATGATATCTCTGAAATACCTAGAAATTGATACACCTGCCTCTAAAGCGAAGAAAGATCCTGTGTAGTATCATAACACACCTAGTAAATTATACTAAGAAAGCTTTTTCAATAATCCTGATGAACAGAAGATCATCTTGTTATTCTCTATTCACTATTTTACAGTCATAGCACTCACATCCTGTGTATGTTTATTTTATAGGTTTGCCAACTTCATTTTGAAGAAAAATATATACAGAACAACAGAAGGCTATTGATTTGTGGTCCAACATTGTTTACACCAGCAAAAATTCTTTCGAGGCAGCCAACCAAACCATTTCCTTCACTATGTGAGTAGTTCAAGAACTTTTTATATTCAGTGAAATAGTATGAAAAAGGTACCAATACAAATAATGTAAGCTAACTTATCTACACATACTAAAGAAGCTACAGAGGTGTAATGTGCTGCCATAAATTTATTCATCAAATTACTTTTCATATTGTGTGAAACATGCCATACTTGCCCGCTTGATCTGAAATAATCATAATAAAATAGAAAGTTCTAAAGATTGAACAAATAAAATGAATCTTTGCAGATGTGAGAAATGATCATTCATATGCATCACCTTGTTATACAAGAAATTCTGGCCCTGACGGTATATATTTTTCTTAATTTTCATGAATAATTTAACTAGTCTTGGTCATTTTTGATTTTGTGGTGTTGAATTATCCAATGTCTTGCAGATGTGATCAGGAAGGTGATCACAATCACCCGTGACCACAACTATTATTTGGGTAATAATTGTAGAATTTGGTTGTTCAATTCTAAACATGTAGTTGTATTTTATACAGGGTGGTTTTGTATGCTAGTTGTAGGAAGAAAATTTTCAATAGACACAAGAATTTCAAAAAAAAAATTTGCCTTAGTATTAGTAGTATATAATCTAACATATTTAGGTCAAAGCAGACAAGGTGAGGTTTAAGATATTTGTGTTGGTAAGCAATAGATTGTAGCATTAATTTCAAACAAATACAAGGTCAATGAATTGAAAACAAAATAAATATTATCATCAATCGTAACGGATATTAAAGTATGTGTGGTAATTATTAACAAAGATTACCGGTGCCTTACATAAATGCTAATGCTTTGTAGAATAGGTTTGTGTAGAAGTCTAGGGTTTGTTTACAAACTGCGCTGATTAAGCAATGATATTAATAATAAAGCTATAGCAAAAAAAGTTTTTCTGCTAATACTTTAATATACTATACTTTAAACAAGCAATTCTTGTATAAATATATATATATATATATATATATATATATACCTATATTTATATATTTTCGTATCTCGGAAACGGCTCCAACGATTTTCGTGAAATGTTTAAGGGCCTTATCATACTAGCGGCTTGCGAGCGTCCTCTCAGCGGAGCGGGGGCGTAGCGAATACGTTGCGGTCGCGCAACGAACCCGCCGCGCATGCGCAGCGAACACGTCGCGGACGCGCAACGAATTCGCTGCGAAAAGAAGCGTCGACGCCATTTTGTACACTCTCGCACAAACGCCATCCCCTCTCCTCGCCTCACCTCAGTCCGTAACAAGAGACGAATGTGAGTGGACGTATCATCATGGCATCGTCGAGATCGGCAGACGATATTGATACAGAGTTATTTATAAGCGAAATTCAAAGTCGTTACGTTATATGGGATCAAAAGAGAAGAGAATTTAGTGATCGTAATTTGAAAAAAAAGGCATGGGAAGAGGTTTGCAACATATTTATTCCAAGCTTTGCGGAAAAAACTAGCAAGGAGAAAAATGAAGCAGGTAAGAGAAATAACAATATTTATATCACATTTATATGTACTTATGCTGCCATGGTAATTCCCCTTCATTTGATATAAAATAGTCGGCAAATTTATCCCTTATCGCAATACCTGAGAGTCCACAATGATTTTGATTTACGTTTGGGTTGTCATAAAGTCCAAATATGCGTGGTACTTTCTTACGACGTCTTATTACCTTTACTTTAGATCGAACAAAATTATGCAGTATGCAACAAGTTTTTACTATTTCTTCGGTAAAGTCTATTCCAACATTTAATGGTCGGTGGAATATACGCCATTTATTAGTCATTATTCCAAAAGTGCATTCTATATATCTTCGTGCTCGACTTAATCTGTAATTATATATTCTTTTTTTTGGCGTCAAAAAGTTGCCGGCATACGGTCTTTGCATATACTTTGACAAGGGAAATGCTTCGTCACCAATAAAAGTAAAGGGCAACGCTATTCCATTGTTTGTTATTTGTTTTGGCTGCGGAATATTTAAACTATTTCCTTCTATATCACTTCTCAATTGGCTTCTGTCAAATATAGTTGAATCTGAACTTTTTCCATAGGATCCAACATCAACAAATATAAATTTGTAGTTGGAGTCACATACGGCTAGCAAATTCATCGAGAAATACTTTTTGTAATTAAAATATAGCGAGCCGCTGTGGCACGGCTTTATAATCCTAATGTGTTTGCCGTCCACTGCACCTATGCAGTTAGGAAAATCAGCATTTTCTAAAAAGCCTTTACTAATGTTTTCCCAATCTTTTGTTTGTTTGGGTGGCATACAAATATAAAATAAGTTTTTAATAATAGCTTGGCATGTTTCGCGAACAATTTTTTGTATTGTTGAAAATCCTCTTCTGAATGAAAAATGCAGGTCCATTAAAGAGCACCCAGTTGCCAGATACCTGAAATATTAATAAAAATATTATATTTATTGTTACAGTTGTGAAATTGCAAAAAAGATGGAAGGGAATCCGCGACGCCTACGTCAAGGATAGGAACAAAAAAAGCAAGAGTGGCTCCGGTGCATCTTCTTCTAAAGAATATTTGTATTCACCTTTGCTATCATTTTTGAATACTAGTACTCAAATTCGTCCTTTGAAAACTCCGCCACCAACAATATCAGATGATGAGAATACAATAAACATAGACGATGATAATACAACTAATCTTACAAAAAGGAAGAAAAAATCTAATGAAGCTGAGGATAAAATGATTACAAAATTAATGCAAAGGATGGACGAGAGGATGAATAGAGACAGAAGAAGTGGTGAAAGTGAACCCGAATATAACTTTGCATTGTCTCTAGTAGAAGATTTAAAATCAATTCATCCTGACTATAAAATGGATGCGAAAATGGAGATTATGGGAGTTTTAAAAAAGTATAAGCACATGTCTAACAGCTATCCTCCAAACTATCAAGGATATTATACAAGTCCAGAGCCACCCCGAAATAATTCATTGCAAGCAATTAATTCTCCACCAAGTGTTTTTGGTGAAAACAGTACTGAAGATACAATTTATAGTGATTTATTTTCAGAATAAGAATTTTCGTAAATCTTGGTTAGCTGCCTCCTTTTATTGTGAAATAGGTATAGGTAAATAGATATTGATAATGTAAAACCACCGTAACATTGTTAATGTAACTAATAAATAATTAACAGATGTAGCGTTATTTATTTTAAAAGTACTAAAAAACCTAATTTATAAAAGAATAACTTAAATCTATTTAATTTAGCACTAAAATCTATATTTACAAATCTACATTAAAATACTAATAAAAAGAAACTAAATAACTAATAATAACTTCATAAATTTACAAAATTGAAATAAACTGTTATGTCGATAATTTCCGTAAACCAACTTTTCCGTAAAACAACGTTTAGGTCCAACCCAACCCACCTTGTATCTATTCTTTAATTAATTATAATTATACGTGTGTGTTATATGTAAGTACGTGGTCTTATTTCTCTCATTAAAATAACGGTCGCGTCACAGATTTACATAATTATAGAAGTATTGGTAATTATTTCCTATTTATTAAATATAAAAAACATACCTTATAGTAATTACGAGCCTTTCTTCAGGTGATACTGATAATCTCAAATGCGTATCTTCATGTTTTAAGTCAGCTTGCACCAGATGCAACAACTCATAAAATGTAGGTTTTGACATTCGGAGGTACTCGCGAAATTTTTTTGGATTATTTTTTATTCGTTTGCTAAACAACACAAAGTAGTCGCTCTCTTGCAGTCGATTAATTGATAATGGGTCCTCCCAAATACGTCGATGCTTTCGTTTCCGTCTCCGGCGTCTTCGTAGTAACAAAAGCAACAGCAGTGTTTCCTCGTCGGAATCCATTTTGCAACTAAGTGTACTTTACGTCGTAAACCCGCTGCAAACACGCCACGAAAACGTTGCGTATTCGCGACGTTTTCGTGGCGTCTACGCTTTGCAGCCGTGGCGTGTTCGCGGCGTTTTCGCTGCGTGCCCGCTCCGCCCCCAATTCGCTCGCAAACCGCTAGTATGATATGGCTCTAATACAGGGGTTTTCACGGCAAACTTCGATCGGTTTCATTTTCAGGAAATGATGATATCACCTTGTTTTCAGTCACTGAACAACCGCTACAAAATCATTTGAATATGAAGCTAAATTTCGCTTTCACTGTCAATGTTTCGATAGCTCAGTTGAAAGACGCGCGCTTCAAAATCTCGGATGCTTGGGTTCAAATCTCAATGGATACAATCTTTTTACTTTTTTTTCAATAAAATACCGAGCAAAGCTCGCCCACCCAGATATTTTATTATAAAGCTGAAGAGTTCGTAAAGTTACAATTATTATAATGTTAAATATAATGCATGAGTAAGTAAGTAGTTCGAGTAGTTATCTTTAGTTAGTGCAATTAAAAGTATTCTCCTTTTTAAGTGGTTTTTAATATAACTTTTCTTTAATTTTAGACCCCATACGAGGGTCAAACTGAAAGTTCTTAGAAAATCAAAAACTGATTACATTAGCCAGTTATTAGTTTTATTATATCTTTTCAAAATATTGTCCATTGACGTCAATACACCGCTGCATGCGATGGAACCACTGGGAAAAGCACTTTGCCCACTCGTCCTTAGGGGTCTCTTCAATGGCATCGCGATACGCAGCCACCGCTTCTTCAGCATTCATAAACCGCTTTCCTTTAAGTTTTTCTTTAATTTTTGGAAATAAATAAAAATCACAAGGCGCGAGGTCGGGGCTATACGGCGGGTGACCCAGTAATTCAACGTTTGATGTCGCCAAATAGTCGATCGTTCGCTTGGCGGTGTGCGACGAGGCGTTGTCGTGGTGAAGGAGGATCCTACTGCGAGGTCGTTTCTCTCGAACTTTTTCCAAGACAAGTGGCAAACAATTGGTAGTGTACCATTCTGCAGAAACTGTTTTTTGATCCTCTAACACAATTGTTGCGAAATGACCTATCCTTCCAAAGAACGAGGCCACCATTTTTTTTCCCGCACTTCGATCTCTCTTCACTTTAGTTGGCAACTCCTCGAAAGGAAACACCCACTGAGCAGATTGTCTTTTGGTTTCAGGATCATAACAGTAAATCCAGCTTTCGTCACCTGTTAGTATGTCGAACACAGCATTTGAGTCACCTCCGTTAAATCTTTCAATCATTTTACGGCACCAATCCACACGATGGAGTTTTTGAGCCTTAGTCAAATTATGAGGTATCCACCGGGCGCAAAGCTTCCTGACCGCTAAATGTTCGTGGAGGATTTTGTGCACTTGACTCATACCGATGCCTAAGCTTGTCCGAATCTGCTGATAGGTCACTCTTTTGTCAGTCTCTATCATACGCCGCACAACACAGATGTTATTTTCAGTCGTCGCCGTAGAAGGCCGTCCCTCACGTACATCATCAGTGAGATTAGTGCGACCACGTTTAAACTCATTAAACCAGTTGTAAACAGTCGCACGAGATGGGGCTTCATCGTGAAAGGCCAATCGTAGTCTATCATAACTTTCTTGTTGACTTAAATGACATCGAAAGTCATAAAAAATCATTGCACGGAAATTTTCTCGTGTTAAATTCATTTTGACGTGACACAGACAATTTTCAATTTGTCGCCAAGTCGTAAAACAAATGACAAATGAATGAAATATATACTCAGTAATATTGGCAAAGAGTTCTATTTTCAAATTTTAGAATATTTTTTTTATTATATTGTTTATAAGTGGCCAGTTCTAAGAACTTTCAGTTTGACCCTCGTATCTGGCCATTCATTATTATCATCTGGTGTTGAAAATGATATGACTTCTGGAATGCCAGGTAAGATATTTTTGTGAAAGCCTCATATTATTTATTTTATTTCTCATAATGCTTTTAAACTACATTCCTGTCTCTTAATAAATTTCAGACTGTGTAACCCATGCCATGCCAGCAACACCCAGTTTGATGGATAATCATGTGAAAACTGCTGGTACTATCATGGGTAAGACATGTTTTGATAAATCCAAAATTAATAAACATAGTTTTCACCTGCTCAAAACTAATTTAAAAGTGTGCTTTGGGACCCTCTTTATCTTTTTCCAATCGACAAGGAGTGTTTTAATATCTCGATTGGAAAAAGATATAAGTCATATAAAATGTAGATCTTTACCTGGAAATCTGTTCCCAGTCTTTGTTGATTACATTATTTAATTAATATTTTAGGCTCTGCTACTGATGCAATACCAGGACCATCTGGTTTAAAGATTGCTAATCGAAAAAGGTTAATGGAGGGTAAGTTTTTTGTAAATGTGTTAGAATCCGTCATGTAGGCAAATAATGCATTTACTTGTACTTATAATTTTCAGAAAATGAAAGTCTTACAGCGGGAGCTTCTAGCAACGATTTTTCTGGTACAAGAAATGGTAAGAAGAAGCAAAGTAATCAAAATTAAAATATTTGCAATAGAGATAAACCCAGTGAGATAAGGATGATGGACTCTTATTTCAAAACCTTTATATACAATAATCAATTCAATAAATTATGCGCGGGACAATGCAATCAATTATTATTATACTATATCATTAAACAATAATCAATGCAGTAAATGATGCGCGGGACAATAAATTTGCATTTCGATTATAGCTATACACATAATTTTCATACACCAATACATGAAAACTAAGTTACTAAGCTAAGGTATACAAACATTGATTTAAAATTTTATCGTACATCTCTTTAAGTAAATTAAAAAAATATCAATCTAATCTCAAGTACGATCTGTAGGACAGCTCTCTATGTGCAGCAGCTCATACACTATTATAGTAAAAAAATCTGTATAAATTGTTAGCATTCCTAAGTCTAGGTTAATTATTTAATTGAAATATTTTCAGAATCTACATTCCGTGACGTACCAGAAACCTCATTCAGGGTTGGTGATGTTTTAAATACTGGAAATACTATGGAGGGTAAGAAAATTTTAATTTATGAATGAAACTAATGTTGATGAAACTTTAACTGTTTAGTAACGAAATATCAGATTTTAATTAAAATATAAATAACTAACGTCATTATCCTTCGAATGAATTCACAGCAAAACATGACGTAATAAACATACACTTCTGAGGTGTATCTCTTCCGAACATGTGCGTGGAAGCTGAATTAGCCTTGTATTAGAATATTTTGTAATGCCAAATTATAATCATTAAAAATAGATCCTAATAATAAACTCTTTAATTATTTTGACAGCGAAGGACGGCGACAGCGACAGCGGCGATGGTACTACAACTGGATCAGCATCAAGAAACAAATCTACCACAAAAACCAACCCCAGCACAAAGAGGACAAACCAAGGTGAAATATAAACAAATAATTGTGTGAATCCGTCTGTCTGAGCCGCGATACTTGACAAAGAGAGAGGAAATCCTTTATAAAAATTATTGTGTCATCAAAAAATGAAACCTTGGTATATTGTCACTTACGATTCGTTATTATCAACCTTTTAACATCCCTGGGGTTGTGGCTTAAACAGCCGGATCAACAAAAAACATTGTTTAACAAACCATCAGGCCTACTTCGAAAAACGAAATCCGTCACTACGATAGTAGTTTTGCGGATCCGAAGCACTTCGTAGTAAGGATTTCATCCTAAAAATTATTCTGATCCGAAAAACGATAGTCGCTTGACGATTGACGGATTTCGTTTTTCGTAGTAGACCTACTGTCCATGATCCATTTGCTTCGAAACATTAATAATATGGCAACGGATAAGAACTTGAAATATTCACAAAATACTTAGTTATATTTACTTTTATAATAAAATTAAAATAATACTAATATTATGAGGGGCAAATTAAAAACGCAAAATTTAGGGTTCCGTAGCCGAATGGCAAAAAACGGAACCCCTATAGTTTCGTCAAGTCTGTCTGTCTGTCCCTCCGTATGTCACAACCACTTTCACGATTCTGAAACTATTAGAACTACACAGTTGAAATTTGGTAGGTAGATGTATTCTGTACACCGTTTTACGGTTCTTATACAAAAAATAAAAAATAATGATATTTAAAGGGGGGCTCCCTACAAACACTATTAAAAACAAAGTTATATTTGCGATCAACAAAATATTTTGCTATTTTGGCTAAGTGGAAGTAAGTGGATCCTTAATTCACTTATAGTTGGCACGGAACCCTGAGTGCGCGAGTCTGACTCGCACTGGGCCGGTTTTTTGTCTATTTACCTAGTAATGGTACGGAACCCTTCATGAGTGAGTCTTCCTCGCATATGGCCGGTTTTTTGATGTTTAATGTGTAACACAATTATTTTTAGGTCCGTCACGGGATCGAATTATAAAGTCTATTGCCAACTTAACACCGAAGTGTCGAAAAATGTATCATAAGTGTCGGCAAATTATAAGTTCGCAAAGACGCTTATTACTTTCTTATGAGGAAAGAATTGAGCAGGCAAGACATTTGAGCCAAGATAAAACATTTCAAGAACTTATCAAAAATATGACACCTCAAGCCAAAACATTTTTAATGATGCAGGTAATATACCGTCATCATCACTATCATATTTATTATGCTTACTCTCCAGTTTTTGGAATAATTAATGTAAGTTAAATAGATTAAAGGGAAAGATAACATTTTATACATTAATTTAATCATTCCAGATAAGGTTGGCTAATGTCCCACCTAAGTTGAGACGTTATTCAAAAAAGG
Source organism: Pyrausta nigrata (assembly GCA_949316185.1). Classification (NCBI taxonomy): domain Eukaryota; kingdom Metazoa; phylum Arthropoda; class Insecta; order Lepidoptera; family Crambidae; genus Pyrausta; species Pyrausta nigrata. The sequence continues at coordinate 12,313,528 of OX438938.1, forward strand.
AGAAGTCTCTTTCTTTAGGATTAATGAAGCGAGGCCCTGCAGCTTATGATGTTTATGGTGGTATTTTTATTCTGCCTAGCCGAAGGACATTGACTACTTTTAGCCAAAGAATAAAATTTTCACCCGGACTGAATTCAAACTTATTGAAGCAACTGAAGACACAGGTATTTAGTTGTTTTTTGTAGTACGTTTGGCCGCGGCCCTTTCTCTACGGCGCTGTGTCGTTCACCGTGGCACAGTGTACGACACCGCACCTTAGAGATGGGGCCGCGGCCTGTGTCGTTTATTTTATGCCGGTACCGCTTGTATTCAATCACACCTTTATTTATTTTTTCAGGTGAATTCTTGGGACAACAGGAAAAGATTGTGCTCAGTTGTCTTTGATGAAGTTGCTCTAACTCCTGGACTTACTTTTGTGGAGGCAGAAGACAGAATAGATGGCTTCGTGAACTTTGGCACAGCGGAAAAAAAACTATGCGATCACGCTCTTGTTTTCATGGTACGTATTACACAATATTTATAAAGGCATGTAATTATATTTTAATATTAATATACCTCATATAGTTCAGGTAAGGCCTTTGCCCTCAGTGGGACGTTACAGGCTAACTTAACTTATTAATCGAAAATATACTGTGGTAAAACTACGTCAAGTGGCAAAGGACGTGAAGAAGGTGTTGTTAACATGACGGCTTAGAAGATTTTATCATAAAATATTTTATTTGTAAATAATTTTACTTTTGTACAAAATAATAATGATTGCTGAAAAGTTCCATACCCATTCGACTTCTCGATTACTTTTAAACCGAAGCTGCGAAGACGAGAATAAAAAAAAGTTCACTTTTGATGTCATATTTTCATCTTTTTCAATCCATAGGTCCGTGGGATAGTCGCATCCTGGCGACAATCATTTGCTTACTATTTGTGTGAAGGAGCTACCCCTGCTGCGAAACTCAAGAATATATTAAAGGTAATTGTTATAAAAGTATCACTATTAACAATTCTCTTAATAACAATTCTCTGAATAAACTAGCGGTCCCCCGCGGCGTTGCTAATTACAATTGGTGTAATGGTATAAATAAAATCCTTCGCGGTTCATTTTCAGAGAAACTTTCAATCCGTTTAAACAAACCAATGCAACGTATGGCCCTGAATAAATTTAAGTCTTCTAGACTACGTAAGAAAGTCAATAAATAATGATTACCAGTTGATTTTTGTAAATATTAATTAAGTGTACATATTTTGTTTCAGGTTCGGAGGGGATCATGAGAGCCGCAGCCGTCTAAGCGTACAAGATCGAAACGTGGCTACACAGCCACCAATTCGAACCTCCACGCTTAGTTGATAGGATGGGAGAATGTCATGGTGTAAATGTTACTTTAATTCTGTTTATTTTGTTACAGGTTCTGATGAACGCAGCCATTCTTTTCTAATTGGGCCTAGCAGGTGTTGAGATACGGGGTTCTTACCATTTGCATTGCACGGGGCCATTTAGAAAAGAAACGCAGAGATGTCACTTAGTGTTCCAGTGACATCTTTTGTACTTCTTAGGTGTAGAGGAACACCTCGGGGTTTTTAGCCGGTAAAAGTCCGGCATAACCACATCTTTCCCCGTAGATGTGGTATCCATGAGGATTTTCCCCGAGTTAACAAAAAAAAAAAAAAAAAAGCCTTTTATTTCAGGTCGCCCATTATGCAGTATCAAAAAAACCGCCTGATATTTTTCTTGTTCCCTTCAATATGTATCACATCTTCAGATTCAAATGTTATTATTATTTATGTTTTCTTCTTTACTTGTTACTTAATTAAGTTGTGTATTTGAGTGCCTATTTTTATAACGTTAGTTAGGCAAACTTAGTCGTCAAATGCTTAATGATTCTGTAACAACTGTCACTATTTGATGTTCATTGTACACTTATTGTAACTTTCACAAAACCTGAAGGATATTATGATGATGCATATATATATACATATATATACATACACATGATTCTCGGACTCATCATTATCATAATATCCTTTTCGTCTCGTTACTCATTTGTATGTATTCCACATGTATAAATTAATAGGAGTTTAGCTAATGCATGTTTGTTGTTGTATGGCATGTTTGTTTTATATTTTTTCAAACTTATGTTCGTTTTTATAATAATTTCTCTTCCATGCCAGTTAATCATAATCAGTGTGCAATATACATGTATCGAATATACATACATCGAAGTATTCTAAAATTACTAGTATGGTGTACTGTGTGATTTTGGCATTGTTATTAGCCTATAGTTTTAATTAAACCTTTATGTATTTTTTGTTGCAAATAGTTTTCTTTAATGTTGATACTGATTTAAGTTTATAACAGTCGAGCCGAATCCTAAAGTTACGTATTACAGCTCAACCACAGGTCGCTAAAACCTTGTTACGTCGCCATCTTTTCAAATCAAAATTCAGAAATACCAACAATTACAAACAAAAGATATACATTATAACAACTCTAACCTACACAAATTGTTTCCTAATATTATTATCATTTTTAATGCTAGAAAATTGAAAATAAAAAATTGACAAACGTCATACGTAACTATAGGATTCGGCTCGACTGTAACTAAATTCTTGGCTTAGCTTGACACTATTTTTTGAGACAGTCTGTATAATTTATTTGGCTAAAATAGTTAATATTTTTGGTAAGTTAATAAATTGTACAATATTGAACAAATAGGTCTCTATCCACAATAATATTATAAATGCAAAGTGTGTCTGTCTGTCTCTTAATCTTAGATCTATGTACTGTCGAGGTCTCTCGCACCTTAAAAGAGCAAAAATGTTTTTCACCTAGCGTCGTCTTTTATTTAAAAATACGCCCGTTGTTGTGTTAGTATTTTATGCTTTAAAGTGGTTAGTAGGTAGACAAGAGTGCGAGAGAACTCTACCGAAGTTTAGTCGTTGTATGGTTTGTTTTTATAATACTTCAGATGCAGTTATCAGTTGAATCCAATCGAGATAGCAATTGATTGTTTGTAAACAACGTTGCGAGGGATAAATAAAACTACATTGTACATTTTTTCTCACAATTAAACGGTAAGCTATAAAATTAAAACTTTGGAACTTATGATGAAATCTGTAACGGTTTGTGTTAGGTGTGAGTGTACAGTAATTATGTCAGTCGTCACTCTACTAAATGTAGTTTTAGTCTTATTTAATGTAGGTTAGTTATTATAGTTCTCCAATTGCACTCTACGTATACATAATTATTGTAAACTTTGAATATTTATGATCCGTCTTAGCAATTCCGTTCTGCATTATATTTTTATTGTATCTTTTAACAATACATGTTTTTCCAGTGTTTCTAACTGTTTTATTTTCAGGATTTGTCACACTAGATGCGTTCTGCGGTCAGGTCAATGTTGCTCATTCTTAGTGTGGGCTGAAATTACTTTGACCTGATCGCAGAACGCAGAACGTGTGACAAACCCTTTTCCTGAGCCAAAAATAATATAACTGTATAGTAAGTACCGTTATTAAATACCTATTCAATAACGATAACGTTAATTTAGTGAGCAAAGATATCATCTGTGCCAGAGAAGCCATGATCAAAAAAAACAGCTGTCATCGGTCATGCGCTAGCTGTCAAAATTTTCCACTAACTCAGGCGCCCAAAAAGGGCCGTTTCCTATCTGTCTTTAGACATACTCTTACTAATCTGTGGTATCGGGGGTATGATCGGGGGGTTGCGCGACATTGGTGTCGATTAAATTGACGTTTTTCTTCATTCATTACAATTAATTACCTACCTGCTATTAAAAACCTATTCAATCATCATTCCTTCTACGAAAAAAACTACATCAAGGTGTTTTAGTTCTTTTTGGAGTGTAGTGGTGGACTGGTGGAGGTGAATTTGTAATTCCCGTGGGTTTAGTGCTATTGTGAAAATCAGGGGATTATTTCAATATTAAGGGCTCCAAGATCCTAAAATGACGACAGCTGCAAGACCCACTTTCGATCCTGCCCGAGGTGGTCAAGGCCGAGGGGAAAAAGACTTAAGCGCAATTTCTCGTCAGTATTCTAGCAGAGATCTTCCTGGTCATACAAAACTAAAATACAGGTGATTTGTTCATCATAGTATCACAATAACCTAATAGTAAAAATAATTACTTTATCCAGATTTAATTTGTTGTTCCTATTTCTTAGTACCTACATCATAGACAACTAACTATATTCATGAGTTGATACATTTATGGTATGTTCTGTATTTCATTTCAGAGAGCAAGGCCAAGGCACAACTGACGAGTTAAGGTCTCGCGATTTTCGTAAGGAATTGGATGAAAGGGAAAAAGAAGGCAAGGGTCCTGCTACAAGAAGACAAAATGAGCCTCCTGTCAAAAGGGCTAAAATTGATCAAGTGCCTGCTGCTAGTTTAGATGCAGATGATCCACTTGAGGGTGATTCGTCTGACTCTGATGACTCTGATGATGACACAGCAGCCTTGTTAGCCGAGTTAAACAAGATCAAGAAAGAAAGAGCTTTAGAACAAGCAAAAAAAGTTTGTGTTTTTTTTTGAAATTTGTGTGTTGATTTACAAATTTTTGCGTTAACTTGTATAGTAATTGATTTTTTGCATGTGTTTTGTAGGAAGCCGAACGGAAACAAGAAGAAGAAAGAATCCGTATGGAAAATATTCTCTCAGGAAATCCATTGCTCAATTACTCGGCTGCTGGACAAAAAAATGACTTAAAGGTGAGCTTTTGCAAACTGTAAATATGACTGATAATGATTTGTATTTAGCTATTTGTATATAGAATTCATAGATTATTAAGGTAATTTTGAAATACTGATAATAAATTGTTTGTTTTATAGTAATTTGGAAACAAATAATGTTTGGTAATTTAATACACATGAATAACTGAATAAAAAGATATTTTGGATACAATACATATACAAAATAGACAATAACTTTGGTAGGAATGCATCCTAGATTTAGATTAATTCTCCTTCCCCACCCTGATAAAGAAATCATGTCTGTCCTTTTTGTACATTCATACAGCAGTCTGGATACATGAACTTTTATTGTGAAAAGAAACCTTTAAATTATGTGTAATTATGAGAGGCAAGTTAAAATAAATATTATTTTTGTTTGCAGGTTAAGAGGAGATGGGATGACGATGTTGTATTCAAAAATTGCGCTCGATCAGAACCAGAAAAGAAGCCTAACACTTTTATCAATGATTCACTAAGATCAGAATTTCACAAAAAGTTTATGGAGAAGTATGTTAAGTAGGCCACTAAAGTTATTATTAGCTATAATATTTTTTTTTACAATAATAAATAATTATCACCCGCTAATGAATTATAATTTTTACCCTGAAAACCATTACCCATTCTCATTAGCATTATTGCTGCTTATTAGGTATATAAGCTCATTTCCTAGAAAGGAAAAAAATGTGTAAGTAGCTGGCAATTATGTTTTGTATAAAATATACAGGTGTCCCAAAAATGGCTCGCCAGACTGTCTCTAGAGACAGCTTAGCCATAAAAACTTCAATTGAAAATATCATGGGAATTAGAAGAAAAATACAAAAGTGGCATTATCTCCCAAACCATAATACTTTGTCATAGTATTTTTATTTGAAAAGTCTATGGCTAAGCTATCTTCTGTGTCGTGTCTGTCAGTCTGGCATACCATTTTTGGGACAGCCTGTATAAGTTCGTTTTGTTAAACTTTAGCGCGTCATGTACTAGAAGTACGTTTGCTAAGTTAAAGCTGCATCTAAATGATTTCAAATGAGTTGTTTATTTTATTATCACTTATTAGCATTGTGTAACTGCGCTGTGTTGTGCATGTAGGTATCTAACATAATTATATCTCCAGTCGGTTGGCGGCGATGAGTCGAAGTGTGCGTCTGCGCCGGTCAATGTTGTTTACGTTATTCGTGTGTATGTGGCAAGGGAGGGGAGGAATGTAGTAAGTGCGGCCCACCTTGAGTGGGCAGGTTCCGCGGGTGATCCCGCCGCGCGCGCCTCCGCGTCTCAGCGCGCCAGTCGAGCGGCCGCTCCGAGACTGAACATGGCCGGTCCGAAGCTGGCGTGGCAGTGCGCGTGCTTCCTCATAGTGTTTACTTTAGCGGAGGCCCTGCTCTCCGGGTTATACATAGACAATGGTGAACAGACGATGATACATCATGCGATGACGCGAAACGAGCGTTTGGTTGTGGAACACGAGATTTTGGAACTGTTGGGTCTAGGGGATCGGCCGAGGCGGGCGCGGGCTCCCCCGCTGGACCGCTCGGCGCCCAGTTTCCTCCTCGATGTGTATAAGCAGCTCGCGGAGGAGCACGAGCAAGCTCGACCTACACGCAGCTCGGAAATGGCGCTGAGTGGCGAAGAGCAGCAAGCGATTGATGAGAGCGACCTCATTATGACTTTCCAAAGCAAAAGTAAGTAGGTTTTTTGTATACTAATCTCAGGAATGTGCAGGTAACTGTACCTAGGCTACATTCCTTACGATTAAACAACACCTAAACATTTTTGTAGCGAATTCACCACTGATACACTACGCATATACGCAAATAAGATGTTGCACTAATTTAATTTGCAAATAAACAGGCTCTTAAATCATCGTATGTACCCACCTTCTTAGATTAGGATACTTACGTTGTCATTTTCCTTTAAGTATAAATAGTGTAAAGTAAGCGGAACAAACTTATACGATATTGTGCAATTATGGTTAGACGGATTTGGATGAGATCTGGGTATCACGCTTTTAGAGTTTTAGGAATCTATTCTTATTCTATTCATCTTCAACAAAAATCACGGTTGTAAAAAATCCTGCAGACTATCTTTATATAATAATGGTTGAGGTCTGTTTAGGTAAGTATTAGGTATAAGATACCTATTTACTAGGTTAAGTACCTAGGTACTTAAAGCTCGAGATTATTCGGTTTTTAATTTCGTAAGTTTTGCAGGTAGGTATGCAAAAAGTTATGCGCGCATCACTTGTCTCTGAGTTCTCCCCACCTTTAACTTTATTTATATTAGATAAATGTAATACGTCGTCTAAATCCCAATCATTTCACATGAATTTATTGATTGTTCTATGTACCTACCTATATGATTTTCCAAGTAGGATCGAAATTATTCGAAAAGGTAAAAGGATGGGTCGCAGGTAGGATTATGAAGACGGGCTGACTGAGCCATCATGACTCATGGCATGGGCCATAATACCACCGCATACCACACAGATTGAAACCGGCGCCAGTTTAAACAAAAAAGAACAAATTGTTATGGCACGGAGCACGGACTGCGAGAGACAAAGCCATGTTTTTTTTCTTTAATGACCAATCCGATAACAGTATCCTCGTTAAGTCGAGAAAAGGTAACGTTTTTTGACATTAGGTACCTTACCCTGCAAAAACACAAAACTTTCTCATGCTAATTATGAAATATGATTTACCAAGGTACTCACTAAATTAAGCAGAGAATGAAACTCTTTCTTTGTTTAAATCTCGTAGATAGTAAGCTAGTATTTCTAGGAATATGGTAAAACAGTTTAGTTGTTTGTAGTGCATAAATTATTGTGCGCTACTCAGTATTCTTATCACAAATAGGTACCTAGTGATAAAATAAATGGTTGCAAGTACATTGCCACGTGTGTTATGTTAACACATATACATTATATTTCTCTAATACTAAGTGTTGTATTTTAAGTAAATGTTATATTATTCCAACTTAGTTTTCTAGCCTAGGTATGTAATCTATACTTATTAATATTATAAAGAGAAAAGATTGAATTGTTTGTTTGTATTGAATAGGCTCCGAAACTACTGGACCGATTCAAATGAAATTTGGTACAAAGATAGTTTGAAACCCTGGGAAGGACATATGTTACTTTTTGTCGCGATATATTAAAATCATCAGGGGGGGAAATGGGGGATGAAAATTTGTATGGAAAATCTGACTTGGCGCGGGCATGGATGGCGCGGGTAAGTCGCGGAGAACTGCTAGTAATATAGTAAGAGAGAATAGTTTTTCTATTAATTAAAAGCAAATACATAGCAACATACAATCTACACCTGCAATAGGTGTTAAGTTACACTAGTCGAGCGACTCGGCACCTGCTACCGACCTCCCCACACTATTTTACATGCGAATTGCCTTACCTATTAGCAGGTCTTCTTTCGACGGCGTTTCTGTACATAATTCTAAGCTTTATACAAAAAGAGATAAAGTCCTCACTCGTGTTTTATTTTCGTCCACACCTACTAATTAAGGTACATGACCTACGTTCCAACTTGCTCACAATAAACTACTCTATTACGTTTGTTACAATCGTAATATTGCGCATTGAGTTATTGGCTATTATTAGATTCGCTGTGCCGTTTAAAACGTCTATATAATAAGAAGCAATAAGTACCTTTAGAAATATCTTTATGTTCCTACGCGTCCTTCCTTCTTAAAAAAATCTCATGAACCTAGCAGCCTACTCTACTATGCTATCGTAACTTACGTTCCATTAAAAAAGGAACATCTCCTTAGGACACCTTAAATTATGCTTTGCGCTGGTTGAAGTCGAGGTGCCGTTAGGGCAAATACCTAAGTTTTGGATCTCCGTACGATGTGAAATTGTGAATGCAATCTAGGTCTAGATTGTAAGCACATTTCCATATCATCTGGAATGAGAAAAGTTTCATTTAAAAATAATAACCATTGGCTATCTTGTGGAACTCAGAATTTGGTGAATACGTACGGTAGCGAGCTTCCGGATTACCTGCAGAACGATCAAAAAGCGTTAATTTGATTTCACATCACACCGTGCAAATAAAAACAGACAATATTATTATTATGGGTATTAGTATTACTTAGGTTACATATATTTTAGGTACATTAGGTATTCATTATGCTTCTGGAATAGGAAAACTGCTGTTAAAGTAAGTAGGTAGGTAGGTACTTCAGAAATCGAGTAGGTATGCTAAGTCAGTAATCACTATTATATTGTTTGGAGAGGTTCGCTCTTGCCATGTCTTTTTGTTACTCTATTATATTATTTTGTCATTGATACGAATAAGCTAACTATGCAGGATAACAGGTTGATTTAAGAGGAAACTAGGGCTTTAAGAGGGAATGCAAGGGAACAGAGCAATAAGGCACGGTATAGGGGCACAGACCCGTCGTGAAACCACAAATGCGGTGGAACGATGACATCGTAAGGATGGTGGGCACTAACTGGGTGAGTGTGGCCCAAAACAGAACGGAGTGGATAAAGTTGAAGGAGGCTTGTACCACCATGGTAGAAAAAGTTCTGAGATGATGTTGTATGGTGACAAATGTTTTATTTTCATATGTCAAAGAGACAACTACAAATATAAGATAAAAAATCAAACAAATTATATGTGAGTTCACCACCATATAACATTAAGTAATCTACATAAAATATGTTTTCAGAACACCACCTTGGTGCGCTACGGCACGGCCACGGGCGGCACGTGTGGTTCGAGGTGGCGGGCACCCCGGGCGATGCCTCCGCGCTGCTCACGGCGGAGCTGCGGCTGCACCAGGCGCCCACACACACCGACCTGCCGACTAGCTTGTACACGGTCGTGGTGCATCGAGTGCTCAGCGTCGACAATTTGGGGTATGAAAACACTTAGATACATTAGGTTGCTAATTCACTTAGACCCGAAACCATAACGCTTCCCGGTCCCGGCAAAAAAAAACACAATTCAAAAATAGGTCAATCATCAAAATAGTCAGTTTACCGGTGTTTTTATTTAGTAAATAGCTTATTTATATGTTATTTATAGGGCTTTAAATTTAACAGCAAAAATATCATTTTGTACTCAATACTCGTATGTGTTGTGACACTTTTCTTGCCGGGATGCGATAAAGTAAAAACGGTTTTCTAAGTAACCCAAACCAGCTTGTCGTAGTGCATCGAGTGCTAAGCGTCGACATTTTGGGGGTAAGAAATCAAAGGACTTTTAGATAAATACTTAAATAAATATTGGAGACCATCACATGAGTACATTGCACTGATCCCAAAGTAAGTTGCAAAAGCACTTGTGTTAAGGAAATCAGAAACAACCGTGGTACCACAACGCCCAGACCCAAATATGGTTTTCTAAATTGACCCGACCGGAAATCAAACCCGGGACCGCAGAGATGGCAACACCATGAAAACCGGCGTACAGCGAAGCCACTTGAACACGGCAGTCGTTAAATAGAAATCAAAGAGCTTTAGATGTCTCAGGCGTAGGGCCTGAGGATGATAACTGGCCCTCCGGACCCAAACATCTTACATACAGACGATGACCTCTGGCATAGATGTGTACGATCATCAGAGACGAAGACTACACTCCAGTGGTTTAGCATCTAAGCAAACAGTCCTCTTGCTGTTAATTCACAGCTAACACAGAATAAATAATAATAATATTGTCCTCCTAGCCGATTTCGACTACGGCGGCCTATCTCAACAGAGGACAGGACATATTATAGTGCACATGTGTGTGCGCAATACACAGGTGCACTCTCTGTTTCGTCACTCTCATAATTCGGTGAGACGGCAGTCCGACATGACCGTAGAGAGATCAGGCGCAGGACCAACGGCTTAACGTGCTTTCCGAGGCACGGGGGTGTTAACAACACCAACTTCCTGACTCCGGAGCTGTGTCTGAGTAATTTCAAGACATAAAAACCCAAACACTCTCGGCCCGACCCGGAATTCGAGACCGGGACCTCGTGGATAGTACCCAGCGTGCTGACCACTAGACCAACGAGGCAGTCACAGAATAAATAATAGTACAACAGCAACATCAGGGGATGAAAGTCTTTTAATTGCGATCTAAACTCTTGCATAAACGTTTAAACTAAACGTTAGCATATTCTATGGGCTTCAGACTTTCGATTGGTAAATTTGTCTAATAATCAAACCGGCGACAAAAAACATTTTTTTTAAATTATTAATTAATCATATCATGGACATTTGTTAGACAACCCATAATTTGTTAGACAACCCATATGCAATATATTTATTGACATATTAAATTAAATATAAAATACTTTTCATCAAATAAACATCTCGGTGAAGGTCGTTATATGGCGGGATCCTATACTATCTACTAAGCAGAGCAGGCAGAGTAGTCAATCTGGCAATTTCAACTCTGTTCAAAATATCCTGTTTTTAGATTTATATGTGCAATCGCCCTATTAACTTCGAGCAGGACAAACACACTCGAAGTCCCCCAACATGGAGTTCCAATTCCGATTTACGAGAATAACCGAGGATTAAGTAAACAGCTCTTGACCTGATTACCCGTGTTACCAATAACGAGGCCGGTCTATGTTAGACAATTCCCATGAAAATTTCAGAAAAATTGTATTTTTGTGTTTAGTTTTGTAATAGGTTTAAAAAATTATTAAATTTTTAAAAGTTTTTAGCAAAAATTCGACTATGACGGCTAATAATTTTGAATTGATCTTTATTTCACTTGATAGGCGATAGTGTTATCTTTCAAATGAATCATTTTCATAACTTTTAGGACCTCCAGATCCACAGAAATAGTATTTTGTTAAATAACTGAAAACTCCCCCTCCCCTCTTCAAATGTCAGCCCATTTCAAGAGAGGGGAAGGTACAACCCAACATGGGGGTTTTTCGTCGATAACATTTGATGAACTAATAGCCCGTACATTATCGCTAGTCCATACCCGTACATTACTGTATTGCATTGCGGGATCTGGGGACTCCCACCCGATTGTTAAAAAAGTAAATTTTAATTTAGTAGTTTGTATTTATTTAGTACACACAAATACTGGAATAGGTATAATATACGTAATTATGGGTGTGACCGCCTTAAACAAATTATTGTAGCACAATAGATATCACTTCGGTAACAAACAACACAATAAACTAAGCTACTTAATACTTAAACAAATGTGTCGTATACATAGGACACGGTACCTATGCACTTTGCAGTGCAATAGCCTTCGGTATAACACACAAGAGAAATAATGATACATAAGTAATTATATTTTGCGCTATGCGCAATAAAATTAATGAAGGTGGATGAACCATTAGTTAATTAATTAGTCATGACATGACATCATAAACCCATTTTTTTAACGAATACGGTTGCTTTATCTAACTAATGTGTGCTTTAATATGTTTCTCGTAAATAGCGAAGGCCCCTACGTTACTGCCCAAGTGCCCATCGTAATCTACCGCCTATCAAGTGAAATAAAGATCAATTCAAAATTATTAAATCCAAAAAATCTGAGTTTCTGTCTTGCAATAACTTAGAACCAGTTCTGAAGTTAGGAAGTTGGTGGTGTTCACAGCCCCTGTCTCGGAAAGCCGTTGGTCCTGCGCCTGGTCTCTCTCCGGCCATGTCGGACTGCTGTCTCACCGAACTATGCGAGCTGTCACAGCGAAACAAAATAAGAAAAAAAAATGGCAACTCTTTGCAATGTAACCCTGTATTAAGATTGATTTACCTGTAGGGGTCTGCAGCTGGAGGAGGTGGCGGCGGCGAACACCAGCGCGGGCGCAGAGGGCTGGCTGGAACTGAACGTGACCAGCGCGTTGGGCGCCTGGCTGCGCTCACCCGCCGACAACCATGGCTTCTTCATCACCCTCCACCCGCACTCGCAACCAGGTACAGTCTCACGCGCATCAGTACATAAAGATCAGTGAACGGCAGAGGGCTTCACTGGCTGAAGTTGAATGTGATCAGCGCGCTACGTCGACAATTATGGCTTCTTTATCCGCATTCGCAACCTACATTCTCACGCGCATCAGTACATGAACATCAGTGAACCGCAGAGAGATGACTGATGTTGTGCGTTCACGCGGACAAACACTGCTACCCCAAAAGTGCAAGACTTGTAACACGAGTGTGTAACCAAAGTAACAGCGAGTGTTGTTACCCTTCGTGAAATAGGGCAGGTTCTAACTTACGCGCATCAGTACTGTAAGGGATTTCCGAACGCAATCCATAGCTACTGTGCGCGCGCATTCGCGGCAAATATTTGACATGTATCTTCCCTCTCTCTCGCACGATTCTCTCTGTACGCGGCGTCATATTTCTTGTGAATTTGTGATTTATTAATTAAAATGTGTTTTAACTGAGCTCCCGTACAGTACATGGAGATATGTAAACGGTAGACGGCTAGCTGAAGCGCTAGGCCGCCCACAATCACGGCTTAAACCAGGTTCAAGCTAACACGTTTCAACTGTACTATCAGTCAATAACATGAAGATCAGTTAACGGATTTGTTACCAACTGTTGACGTACGTAACAGTGAAAGATGGATTTGGTTATTACTCCCGCTTACATAAAAGAAGAAGTAACCATAAATAGATATTGCTCTGGCGCCGTAAAAAAATTAGGGGATCATGATTAAGGGGCACGGTCGAATTTTGAGTTCTCTTTTGAAAATTCCATAATTTTACAGAGCGCAACGTGAAGCCTGAAGAAATCGGTCTTGAAGAACCTCGTGGGACCATTGTAGAGGGGAAGCAGCCTTTCCTGGTGGCATTCTTCAAGAGCGGCCCCAAGTTGGACACCTCTGAGGCAGGGGCGCGCCGCAAGAGAGAAGCTAGGCGCTGGCGCACCAACTCAGATAATTATCTGAAGAATCCTCTTACTGGTAAGAGTTCAAGTTTTATACTCCATCCTATTGGCTGCTTATGTATGTGGGTAGTTAGCACGAGAATCAACTAAATATATTATTGCACTTGAAAAAATGAATATTATAGAGAATCAACTAGTTAACAGACATTTTATCTAATGGTGTGGTACGTGGTACTCACGAAATACCACTAGCAATGACCTTCTTTATACGAGTTGTGTTCTTTAAGCGTTCGATAACATAAAAATAACATAAGCATAACAATAATGAGACGAATTTTGCCCAAAGTATTCTAGCGTTACATTTCGTTTGCATTTGCTCGAATGTTAAGGGAATTCTAGTTTTCGTTTGTTTAAAAAGAACATAACATTGTTTTCTCATTTTGTTGTTCTTCGCAGATTCGGCACATTGGACGACTCGGAGCTGTGAGATTCAAACGTTATACGTCAGCTTTAAAGATTTGGAATGGCAGGTTTGTAATTTTTATAATGTACCCATTTAATTATATCTATAATAAACGTATTATAAGTATGTCTATCCGTTATCCTAGTCGCCATAGCACAAGCTTACGCTTAGTTTGGGGCTAGGTAATTGGTGTGATTGTTAGAACAATTATTATTATTAATTATCAAGTAAATCAAAATACTTAAGAATACAAAAAGACATATTTAACGACTAGGTAAATAATTTGTCTACTTTCAGGATTGGATAATAGCGCCCAATGGCTATGGGGCGTTCTACTGCAGCGGCGAATGCAACTTCCCGCTGAACGCGCACAAGAACGCAACCAACCACGCCATAGTGCAGACCCTGGTGCATCTCCTAAACCCTACGCAGGTGAGACATTTTAACTATTAAAGCGAAACATGGTCGATGCCTTACAAATATATGAGATGCTCAGTCAGAAGGAGCGCGTTGAAAAAGTTTATTTTTATAATATGAATTTGATCGTGAGAGTCCCAAACCTATAATAATATATAGAAACTTCAGAACATAGTTAAAGTAATTAAAGTTCTCAAAACACGATTAGAGGAATCTGGTTCTATAGAAAATCCTCCTAAGTTTGGTCTAAATTTGCCCTTTTGCATGTTTAATATTGTTTCATATGTTTGCTGGTGCTAAAATTTCGGAGCCTTCTCCTTTATACCTCAGTACACAAAGAAAAAAAACTATGAGAATTTTTTTTTGATTTGTTAAAATTTTGATACGAAAATTTGTAAAAATTTTGATTCGAAAAATGTTTTTTTTTTACGAAATTGTAAAAAAAACATTTTCATGTGCGAAATCTGCGCAGCGACGACGCAATGGGACGGTTGGGCTTTAAAATCTTGTGGTGTCCCGCTGCAAGGCTGGATAGGGTAGGGAGGCCCAGTCCTACCCTTACCATACCGTACCTTAAGTTTGGCGGAAATACCCCAAAATGCAAATGCTAACATTGTACCCAAATTATTGATCACAATAAATTTCATTTCATTACCACTTTCCACGAGTGTGAACAACAATTTCTCTGACGTTTTTGCGTTTTGTTACTTTCTTTGTTTAGGCGAGACATAACTATTTACTAAATATTTCGCGGCAGCCAATACAATTTGGTCGTGGTCGTGGTTACTTACTTACTTACTCCGATGGCTCAGCGACCCAAAGTGAGTCTTGGCCTCCGATGTGAGACGTCGCCATTTTTCCCGGTCCTGTGCAGTTTTACGCCAGTCGCCGGCTTCAAGCTCGTGAAGATCCGCGTCCACTGCATCTTCCCACCGATACCGGGGACGGCCAACTGGCCGTCGACCCGTGGGGCGACCGAGATACGCCTTCTTGGCGCTGCGATCTGTAGCCAACCTCTCGACATGGCTGAGCCATCGGAGCCTATGCGCTTTAGTCTCTCCAATTATATTGGGGTCGGCCATTAGCTCTTCTACTTCAGCATTCTTTCGGATCCTCCAACATCCATCCGGCTCATGTTTAGGCCCAAAGATTTTACGGAGTATTTTCCTTTCAGCGACCAGTAGCTTATTTTCTTCTTTTAGCGTCAGTGTCCACGCCTCACATCCGTACATTAAAATGGGTCTAATTACGGTCTTGTAGATCCTCATTTTTGTTTTTCTGCTTAGGAGCTTGGACACCAATACCTTATGAAGTGCAGCACTACATCGCAAGGCGCTCTGTGTTCGGATATCAATCTCTTCATAACGGGTGTTGGTGTCGGTGATAGTGCAGCCCAGGTATTTGAACTTGGCCACTCCCTTGTACGTAGTATCTCCAACTTGCAGGTCTTGTCGTTTAACACGTGTATTTCTGTAACGTTTCATATGAAGATACTCGGTCTTTTCATGGCTTATCTTCAAACCTACTTTCAAGGCTTCTTCTTCGAGAACTGAAGCAGCAAGCTGGACCTCCGAGCCAGATTCACCTAGCAAGGCCAGGTCATCTGCGTACCCAACAACCTTATGCCTTCCATTCAGTTCTACTCCGACGTCTAGTGTCAGCACCCGTCGTACAACATTTTCTAGAACTAAATTGAAAAGCATAGGCGACAGGGCGTCCCCCTGCTTCAGTCCTGTGACAACCGGAAACTCGTCTGTCAGTTCGCTTTGGACTCGCACCCTCATCTTGCTCTCCCTTGTGGCAACTTCGATCATGTCCTCCAGCTTTTTCGGGATATTGAAGTTCCGCAATATGTTAAACAAGGCACTTCGGTCAATGCTATCGTAAGCCTTAGTAAAGTCAACGAAGAGCGCATGTATGGGCTGTGCGTATTCCCATCTTTTCTCCATGAGCTGTTTGAGGAGAAATATCTGGTCCACTGTACTGCGATTGTCTCTCTCGTCTCTTCGAACGACGGAGGTGCTACGTCGCTCTCATTATCCTCCGTAGTACGAGGTGTGGGAACTTCAACTGGGGGGCAGTTAAGGAGTTCGTGGAAGTACTGGCGCCATTGTGATTTAATTTCTTCTCCGTCCGTCACCAAATTGCCACTGTCGTCTTCGAGCATTTGTACATTGGGTTGATAACCTTTTTAATAGGATTTTACCTCTTGATAGAACATTCTAGAATGGTTAGCCCTAACCAGGGTTTCCATTCCTTTCATTATGTTTTCTAGATGTTGCCTCTTTGCCCTTCTGATAGCTCTCTTTGCCTCTAGTCTGGCTTCGTTGTATTTACCTTGCCACTGCACGTCTTGTTCAGAGAGAGTTTTAAATTTCCGTCTTTCTTCTACCGCACGGTCACACTCTCCGTTCCACCATTTCCTCCGGGGATGCTTCTTTCTTCGTCCCAAGATCTTTATCGCAGTTTCTGTGATGTTGCTTTTAATGGTTTCCCATTTCTTATTTATGTTCTTGTCTAATTCTAAATCTTTAAAACTATTATGTACTTCTAACTGAAATTTCTTCTTAGTTTCTTTGTGTTTTAAGCTATCTAAATTTATAAACTCATGCTTTTTAATTACTTTAGACACACTAACATTATTTTTTTCTTTGATTTGAATCCCTAACAAGTAGTGGTCGCTGTCGCAGCCAGCTCCTCTATAAGTTCGTACGTCTTTTATGGTACTTTTGTGTCGGTCATCGATGAGAACATGGTCGATCTGGTTTACAGTTGTTTTGTCCGGGGATTTCCATGTGCCTTTATGAATTTCTTTATGAGGGTACATCGTGCTTTTGACCACCAAAGCTTTAGATGTTGCAAAGCTTATAAGTCTCACACCATTGCTATTAGATGTTTCATGTTTACTGTATCCTCCTATTGTTGGTTTAAACACATCTTCTCTTCCCACCTTTGCATTAAAGTCTCCCATTAATATTTTAGCATCAAAACTGGGTAATTGGTCGTATACTGATTCTAGGTTATCGTAGAATTCATCTTTACTTTCGTCATCTGCTAGCTCGGTTGGGGCGTACGCATTTATTATTAAGAAGTTAAAGAATTTCCCTTTAATACGAAGTACGCAGATTCTGTAGGAAATTGCCTCAAATCTCATCACATTTCCGATCAGACTTCTTGATACCATAAATCCAGTACCATAGGTGTGCTGTCCAGTGTCATGACCGCTATAAAACAAAATTGACCTATTATCTACATTACATTCTCCTTTCCCAAGCTATCTAACCTCTTGTAGCGCCGCGATACCAACGTTGTAACGCAGCAGCTCTTTATTAACTTGGTATAGTGCTCCGGGTCTATAGAGGGAACGCACATTCCACGAGGCTAATCGAAGATCCATAATTTTATGCCGAAAGTCGTTTCTGTTGGGCTTAGATCGGTTTATATCTCTAATCGGTTTCGTAACTATGACTTTTTCACGTGGGTGGGGTGTTAACCCACCGCACAATCCCCGAAATGCTGGAGGACCACATCCTACTTTGGTCAGCGAGTCCATCGGACTTAGCCGGTAATGTAGCTAAGCTGTATTACCGACCATTCCCCCATCCGCCACCCGGGGGACGCTCCCCAACGCCGTGAGGCCCAGCGCGAGGACAGAGGTCGTGGTTAAACAAAATAAATTATTTTGCTCGTGTCTGAAGACACAAACAATAATAACAAGAAGCCTTTGCATTATTTTGATGATTACAAGTCGCACTGAGCCCGCGTGGTGGAGTATGGCTCGTACCTTCTCATAGTTGAGGTGAGGTCTTTGCCCAGCAGTGGGATCTATATAGGCTAACTTTTACAAGTCGTCTAAGATATCTAAGATACATTTGGATTTTGAATATGACGTGGGTGTACTACGACTACTGACGGAGTAATGCACGTGGCAGAATCTCGTTTAGTACAATTCTAAATTGTTTGTTTCAGGTCCCAAAACCATCGTGTGCTCCTATCAAGCTGTCCCCGATATCGGTGCTCTATTACACGGACGACTCGAACGTCATCCTTCGCAAGTACAAAAACATGGTGGTTAAGAGCTGCGGCTGTCATTAAGAGTGTTTAGGGCATAGCTTGTCACTTTAAATAACACATCATTTAAGTAGTTAGAACTATTTATCCACCCATTTTTTATGATCTGAAAAAAAGTTCCAGTTAAAAAAGTCCGTTGAATCTCGATATATTGCTTAGAATTTATGAGTTTCTTACTCCTTGATTGATCATTTTATTAATTGATAACCCTTTATATAATATTTGTATGACAGTGAAAAATATCTCATATTAAAAAAGTTAATAAAGTATTTCAAACTTTATATCATCATATCTATGATCCATGACAGTAAAAACAAGATTTTTAATAAAAATCTGTTTTTGTATTCTAAAGTAAAATTAAATTATTGTATTTTAATATTGAGTAATGTACTTAGACAATTGTTTATTTTTAATTTTATGGTAATCTTCAATCACCAAGTCGTGCTAAGATTTATAAAATAATTGTCGTGTAAAACATACCCTTTTTTTGTTTTGATCTTTAATAATTTAAAAACCTGTATGAACTATGATATTAAAAGTTAAAGCATAAGCTTTACAATGAATTAATTTAAAAATAATGAAGTACCTAGTAACTTATGTGCCAACCAAACGAGTCACTTGTAGAATATTGTTTAGAATTTATTTAGACTAAGATCGATGTTTTTTGTAAAATAAAATACAAATGTAATAATTGCCAATTTTTATTCCTTACTATGGTTTTTTTTTCTCATAAAGTACTTAATTATCATTTTCTTTCTTGCTCCAAGCGATGTGATTTTTTGCAAGATATTTCACATTTATCGAGGTCGAGTGCATGTTTTACTATCGCGAATACTACTTACTTACTTAAGTGTTCCAAGTGATAATAAAATTCATTTAGTAAACAAGTGAAGAGCTTAAAGCTTGAGTCATAATAATAAATCGAATTGCGACGTCATGTAACTAAATACGTAATATCGTATATGCGAGTAGCTCTAAATTTTGATGTTATATAAACCGATAAAATTAATAGTATGTGAATAACTTATTTAAAATAATCGAAATATAATTAAAACTAGCTGTTGCCCGCCACTTGGTCTGCGTAGACTTCTTATTACAAAATGACACATAGTTACCATCGCCGTCCAGTGATTATATGTGTAAAATATGGATGTGTGATTGAAACAATAACTTGAGAACAACTGTTTTTATTTGGTCTACCCACAAATAAATTACTTATTAGTATCATATATGACATCTCTCTTCTTTTCAACTAAAGTTAATTAAGTAGAAGTATTACTATCATGCACTTAAATAATTTACAAAGTAGGTACTAACTTTTGCATCATAGTTAACAAGTAAGTAAACTCTAATTTTGCAAACAAATATAATAATATTAATACATATAAGCAAACACAAAATTAAACGTAACCAAACTAATGACCTAACCTTTGCGGCGGGTAGACCGTTCTTCCGCTACGAGTTATTTGGTATGACGGCCGAGCAGTCTCCACCAACCCTTTCTCTCCCCTCGATGAAGTCTGCGCAGCAGTCACTAAATTGGTCACAGCACTTTTCTGGTCATTGGTTTGATGACGATCTTGATCATCATTGTCAAGTAAATAGTTGTAGCGACTCGGTTTGTTTTGTGTAAATGACTTTATTATATGTGACCTATTTCTGCGATATGTACCTCCGTTGTCGACTTTCACCCAGTACGATCTATCATGTTCTGATTTTTTAACAATTTTGACATTTTGCACAAGTTACCCTCTCGCATTCGTACGGCATCTCCCTCAGATAAATGTTTAGCTATTTTTGTGCCCCTATCGTAATAGTGTTTCATTTTGTTTATTTTTAGTTGTCTTTGATTCTTAACAATATTCGTATTTATTTTTTTTGGTTCTAAATTTTGAGGTAAAATTGGCAACCTGGTATTGAGAGACCTTCCCATCAATAGCTGTGCAGGTGAGTATTGTTCACCGCTCACAGGTGTGTTGCGAAAATTTAGCAAAGCTAAGGTCCACTCAGTATGGTCTTCAGATGCTTTTTTCAATAATCGTTTTACTGTTTGAACGTTCCGTTCAGCCAACCCATTAGAACGTGGATACAAAGGCGAGCTAGTAACGTGCTCAAACTCCCATTGTTTAGCAAATTCTTTAAATTCGAATGAAGTGAACTGAGTACCGTTATCCGTAACAAGTTTCCGCGGAATACCGAATCTAGAAAAAATACATTTCATTTTGATAATCACTGTGTCACTTCTAATGTTATTAAGACTTATAACTTCCACAAACTTCGAATAATAATCGACAACCAATAAAAATTGCTTGCCATTTAATTCGAATAAATCGGCGGCGATAACCTCCCACGGCAAGTGCGGCACGGGGTGCGGCGCGAGGGGCTCGCGCGGCGGCGCGGCGCGGTGGCGCTGCGCGCGCTCCTCGATCTCGGCGCCCATGCTCGGCCACCACATGACGTCACGCGCGCGCCGCTTGCACTTCTCGATACCTAAATGCCCCTCATGAATGCGGCTTAACATTTCTTTACGCAAACTACTCGGTATGACTATCTGATTATTTCTAAACAAAATACTAGGAGGAATTCGAGCTTCTGTAGGGCTAATGCCATTATTGCTTAGAGTGTGGCCTAGAAATTGAACTTCAGATGCACCAAAAATACACTTTTCTTTATTAAACTTAACGCCGAACTTCCTCGCCCTGTTAATTACTTCCTGTAACCTGTTATCATGTTTAATATTCGTTTTTCCCCATACTAACAAATCATCAGCGAATACTTCAACCCCCGGCACAGAAAAGATCTTAAACATTTCATTATGGAATATTTCTGGTGCGCAATTGATTCCAAACGGCATACGCAAGAAACGATACCTACCGAACGGTGTTGCGAACGTGCACAGCTTCGAACTGGCCTCATCCAAAACCCGTTTTTGGCATCTAATTTTGAAAAATACCTAGCGCCAGTAAGATTACTCGTAACCTCTTCTATCGTTGGTAATTGAAATTGACAACGGCGTACTGCTTTATTAAGGTAATAGGGATCTAAGCATACTCCCAACTTGCCCGGTCGCTCAACTATCACTATATTAGAAACCCAGCTAGTGGGTGAATCTTCTTTCACAATAATATCACAATTTTGCATTTTATCTAATTCTTCCTTCAACCGAGACATTATTTTTATAGGAACCTTCCTAGAACTATTTGCTACGGGAGGCACGTTTTTGTCTATTTATATTTTATAAACATACGGCAAGCATCCAATGCCCTCGAAAATAGTTTCATCAAATTCATATTGAGCTAATTCATCAACATTCATATGGGACGATAGGAGATACAGCTCACGACAGGCCCGAAGCCCTATAAGGTTATTACAATTTAAATTTAAGACGTACACTTTTTGTTTACATGCTTTATTTCCGTAGCGTAATGTCGGCTCAAAATAACCTACAACGGGTAACTGAGATTTACTGACCTCTCTAATAACAGAATGATTCTTTTTTAAAGTTTTTTCACAAAAACCTGCCTCCTTAAAAACTCCTAGTGACATGACTGAAACTTCAGCACCGCTGTCTAGTTTAAAGTTTACTTTTTTATTGTCCACGAATATATCATTAAACCACGCGTTATCGTTATCATTTACCTCATCGATCGATAATGTGCACAACAATGACTCACGTACTCGGCGCAGTCCTCACGATCCTCCAAGTCCAACTCACTTAATTTTTCCAGCTCGCTAACAAACCTAGATCGACACATTTTCGCAAAATGACCGATTCGATCACATCGATAACACTTTATATTACGTGCCCAACACTTTTCACCAACATTATGTTTACGACCGCACCGATCACACTTAGCTCCTGTATCACGGGAACGATCCTGTTGAAACACTGGACGAGTATCTCGCCCTCGTTGATATCGCGACCCGGCAGCGGGAGGGCGCGCACGCAATTCCTCCAGCGCGAGGTCAGCAGCACCTGCGCCGGCGCCGGCCCCGCCTCGCCGCTCGCGCACCGCTCCGCTTGCCTGCTCGCTGTCTCTGCCGCACGACACCATGACACAGCCTGATCTAATTCTAATCTCGGCTTAGACAAATATCTTTCTCGCATGTCGTTATCTCTTATTCCTCTTATAATCTAGGTAAGAACCAAACTGTTACGCAACTGACCGAACTCGCAGGACTTACTTTTCAGCTTAAGTGTACTCAAAAACTTGTCAAAGCTTTCATCTCGCTGATATGTTTAAAAAAAAACGTGTCTCGTATAATTCACATTGCAAGTTGGATCACAGTGACTGGCAAATTTTTACACTAACACGTCATAGTTCGTTTTTGTCTCGTCATCCAAGTCTAATTCTTCCAGAATATCTCGTCCGCATTTGCCGATCACATGCATAAACAAAGCACACTTTTCTCGTGAACTCGCCGACTCCTTGCCTATAGCAATCAAATAATAATCAAAAGCTGTCTTCCATTCACGCCAATTCGTTGCAATATTGCCCTCGTCCGCCATGGCGGCCGGCTGTTGCAACATCGTATACATCGACTCCATTTTTATAGATCTTGATTGAGTTGTCTCTGTCATGATACCTTACTAATATGGTATAATAATGGTAGTATGATAATTATAACACACTAATTCACTCGACGCTTTTAATAATCCACACCTGACACCATGTAAAATATGGATGTGTGATTGAAACAATAACTTGAGAACAACTGTTTTTTATTTGGTCTACCCACAAATAAATTACTTATTAGTATCATATATGACAATATGCATGACCAATTTGTGTACCATGCCGTGTGGTGAAGAGAGGTCACCCTGGTTCCCAGTGTTTATTCTGTTGAGTTGAAACAGCATAGGTTGTGCACCGGACTATACATGTTCCAACTATGGCATCATCATTAACTCAGCAGATTTAGAGTACATTAGTTACATTACCCATAGGCAAATAAACTATCAACATTTGTGCTATCCACTAACCTAAAATAAGTAGATACCCGGGGGTTTTGATTATTTGAAAGTTGATGTTTTGTATTACACTACAGATGTAGAAAATATGCTTGGTATTTTACGTAATTTGAAATTGTCCGTTAATTATTTAGACATGACTTTATTACTGGACCTCTATTAGTATTATCCGTACTGTAGGTATCTATCTACTACGGGCGGACTACGGATTCAATGCAGGTGTGCTACGCGCTACGAAGTTTGCAGGAAACAAGTGATGCCTAATTATTTAAAAAACAAAATACCCGACTGCAAAACGCATACATACATACTTACATATATTACCCTCCTTCTGTCGCAGTCAGATAAAAAAATATTAAAGACATTAATTACAGTAATTAGTATAACTATAAACAGTATCTTTTATTTAGAATTGTGCATGTTGACACTTGCATGATAAATTATCATACTCAATATTTATACTTACGTGAATAAACATCTTCATGAAGCAACTTAGTTGAAAACACGTTTTTTATGTACGAAATTATGGAATAAGCAAGTCAGTGTATTGGTAGCATTTTACCTATTTTTAGATTTATCAGTAAAAAGTGTATCATAACATGCCTACGGTTTTTAAATAGTGTGATGGCGTGTTGTCTGTGAGCACTTAGATATTATATCTACGATTTCGATTCCGTGTAATCAATCGTGACTTTATCACTTATCAGTTCGTTTTCTGAATCGTCGTCTTTGTTGCAATAACACGAAATAGTCCGCAACATAACGTGTTTACGTTCGTTTAGCATCGCGATTGCTTGGTTATTTCAGGAGAAGCCTAGGTGTATTAAGATATTTGTGTGGATATTGAGCTATTGTGTTGAAATGTAAACTTGTGGCAAGTTTGAAGAAGTTGGCGTGTTGTTACAAAAGTTTGCGAATTGCGAAACGACGCGCGTTGGCCGCACTAGTGATTTCAAGGGCGCAGCCGCCACCGCGGAGCCCGGTAGAAGCGTCCGGGTTGCTTGGGTTGGGTTGGGTTTATTCATTCATTCATTCCTCTGCCGCCGGCCAGCCTCGACGGACGCATTGTTCGATCTGACATCGGAAACAATGCTTCGGATGCTGATCGACAACTAACACCTGTTGTGAATATGCCGCACTCTAGCGCACCGATTTACCGCGCCGGGTACAACAAAAACATGTGGCGGATTATTATTTTGTGTCTCTGTGTCAGTGCTAGTGCCAATGGTGATTTTGAAACTTTTCGGAAGTGTTGCCCGGAGGGCCAAAACCTAGTCAGAATGAGAAACCTGGACACCGAGAACCTGAATCTCGATGACACATATGAATGTCTCGACAGTGAATTTGAGGCCACTTATAACATAAGCAACCCATATCCCACTCTTTTTGTGGCTGAGAGTGTGACTGTAGAATACGGTATGCCCGAGGACTGTAGCTTAGAAATGATGGTTCAATACGATGGTGATGATATCCAACTAACATCGAGCCGTAATCATTGTTACGATAGACTTGTCATGGAAGTGACCAATAGGACTGTAAAACAAGTCATTCCGAAAACCATAGCTTTAGTGTGTAACGGAAGCGATTTTAGTAAGGAATATGTAAAGAAAATTAATAATATCAGGAAGTGTTGTCCACCGGGACTAACTTACGATACTGAATTTCATATGTGCCGAACTGGTGATGCAGGGTATGACAAAAAGTGGTTGATAAAGAAATTGAATGCGTTTGGAAAAGTTTTTGAATTTGACCATGGATTGTATTGCAAATCGTCAGAATATGCTGTTGAGTTGACAGAAGATAAATTTTCTACAGCATTGGAAGGCAACAGGTTAAACATATTAAGTCGCAGTGGATCAGGTGGAGAGCCGTCTCCTCAAGGGAACTGGTGTGTGGACCGGGAGTATACTAGCCGGCAACTTGTGGCGCGAGTATGCACCCAAGATTGTACTGCCTATGATGCACTCTGTATCAGAAAGTGCTGTCCCGTCGGTGAACATTACGTGCCGTTCCACTGTGGAACGCTAGCTAGCCAATGTGTCCCAAATACAGACGATAAGGTTTTATTTGACTTATCGGTGTATATACACCGGACGAAGAAAAGATATGGTGTCGGAGGTAAGTGTTGCATTAATTTTCGTTTTTTAATTATCGAATTACCGAGGTCGTAAATCCATTCAGATTGAAGACAATATAAAGTATCACATTAGTTGATAAGATAGTTTAATGTCACGTTGCGAAAAGAAATCAACAAAGTGATATCGCGCTAAAATGTACTATATTATGACCTATATAGGAAGTAGTAGTATTTTGTGCCTACTCAGTAAATCGAGCCCAAAAGTTAACTGTTAGCCTGCACGCTGTTCAAGGCTAACTTTGGGGCATTTACAGGTATTTAAGCGTCTTGAATTCACAAAGCTGATTGAATTCGATTCACACCTCTAACATTTAGCTTTAGCATTTTTTCAAATACTTACTTACTTTTTATCTATACTATCTCTCTTTAGTAAATACTTAGTATATTGCAGCTAAATACCTATCTAATTGCATTTGATGTCTTCAATATGCAAACTACTTACTAAAAACTTACTCGTATGAAGGTCAATTTCTTGCATTTGTTTTGTTTAATTAATTGCCTACTTATAGGCGCTTTATTAAGTGCATGTATCAATATATTTTACAGACTGAATTAACTTTAAAGGTGATCAAGGCTGTAATATTTACCCTGTGATCGATCGCAGGTGAAATATTACGTAAAACTCTACAAATCGGTATTCCCAGCGTTATTCGGTTAGACCTTGATTTACAAGTATGTTTAAATAGCATTGCAAAACTAAAACACTCATTTGCTCTCTAGGACCCCAGTCATTGAGAAGTGGCCTTTGATTAATCGTTACTTATGAAGCTTTCGGGAAATTGCGGAGAAACTCAAGAGCTTTTCCTAGAACAAAGCGTCACTCTATCTATACGTTTACAGAGTTACTTGTCGATACTAAGAAACTTTTTTTGCATTACGCACTTTCTCACATTTAGTTTCTAAGCTCGCTTGTTGCATTTATCTTCTAATTGTTTCAATTTTTCACACAGTTTTTCAAGAATTTAAAACCACTGTCACAAAGATAAACTGGCGTTCCTCTTACAACCCATCTAAGTTTCTCAGATCCTCGAATTAAGGTCTATATGAATAAACTGCCTCGTTGGCGTAGTTCTCAGCACGCCGGTTACTATCCACTAGGTTACGGGTACAAATCCCGGGTCGCATCGAAAGTTTCTGGGTTTTTCTGTCTCAAAATAACTCAGATACAGCTCCGGTCATGAAAACGTGCTGTTGTCACCTCTGTGCCTCGGAAGCAGGTTAAGCCGTTAGTCCTACGCGATTTCTCACCGGTCATGTCGGATAGCCGTCTCACCGAACCATGAGATTGCAGAAACAGAGAGTGCACTTGTGTACACACTATATAAAAATGCACTACTTGTGACTTGTGCATACAGTTGTGCACTATATTATCTCCCGCGCAGTTGGCTAAGCTCCGTTAATATTGGCCGCCGTAGTCTAAAATCAATAAACTATTAATTTGTTTCTATTAAACTGTTGGTTCTTCTGTCTTAAAGCTCTTGTTATGATTATGTTTTTTAATGTTATGAATGGATCAAGTAGGATAGACCCCGATGCCAATGAAGGGTAGAGTATATAATAATATTAATAAAGTTAATATATCAGTATTCTGTACCGCCTTTCATTCGGATAGATTTAGGTAACTTAGTTGATTGTGAGGGGCGAATTTGTGATGATTACCTCTTTCACAGATATACAGGGCATACGGACAAACATATTATGCGGCGACGACGGCAAGATAGCGCTGAACAGGTCAGCCCCCCACGATTGGCACCATCTGACTAGAAATGGGGCTCTGGACACCGCCATGGGGGTCACCACCGATTACTGCTTGGAGGTGTTCGATACCAGGTTTTGCGGCATCAACCCCTACGTCTCGAGCGTCGTGTGCTTCATCAAACCGAAGCCTTTTAAGAACTTCACGTTGTCTTTTGTGGTATGTTACAAATACTTCTCAATATAAACTTATCTACATACGTTGAGTGACTAACGTCCTCGGTAACTCAGTTGGGATAGCATTCGAATGAATAGCGAATGGGTGGGTTTCGAGTACCACCAGTAGCGTTACCATGAGTTTACGGCGGTTTTACTCGCTAGCGACGACGTAAAAAAAGTGTATGGAAAATTGCACAGCGCCTCTAGCGGTTACTTGGAGAACTAAAATTTTCTATACACTTTTTTTACGTCGTCGCTAACGAGTAAAACCGCCGTTAATTCATGGTAACGGTACTGAAGACGATCGCTGAATACTTGTGTGTATTAACTTTACCTACATACAATTATACGTTAAAGTAAATTGTTAAACAGTTCAGTTAAACGGCTTTAGTTAAATTTTGATGCAGGCAATGTAAAAATAGGAGTATATTTGTCAAGTCCTTATATGCGGTTAAGGATAACCTAGTTAATTTTAATAATATTTCTGACTAATCGTCGAAGTCCTTATTAGGCATATGCCACTCACTTTTCTACAAAATAAGCAATATAGCTTCAGTGTCTAAAATTTGAATTATCTACCAATTTATAATTATTATATTTAAAATATAGAGTTCTAATGTTACCTACTTAAGATTACTTCAATATATGAATGAGCAAATATCACGGGATAAAAATAGGATCTCTAAGCAGAAAAGTTGTAAACAGTTTATGTTGTTTAAGTGATACAATTTCGATCAAACTTTCATTTACTACTAAATTTAAATTTTTAACTGTGAATTGAAAGCGATGACGGAAGACGATGATTAATTTAAAACATTTGCGGTAAGCGTTTTAGACTAAGTGATTTTAGTATAGCTTCGACAAACTATAAACAAAATGTTTTTTATTATCTATGATTTTTGTAAATGTCAAACAGGAACGAGGTCATGGTCAAAGTCTTTAATTTCTAAAATTAAGTGGTAATTTGCGAAAATCCATTTTAAAAATGGCAACTGATAACCCATGTTTTAAAAAAACATACTATTAAATTAAATTAATACATGTTCTTCTCATAGCTCAACAGCCTGTCAGCCGCATGTCTGGCTCTGACCCTGGTGGTGTACTGCGCCATCCCGGAGCTGCGGAACCTGCACGGCAGGAACCTCATCTGCCACGTCAGCATGATGCTTATCGCGTACGCCTGCTTGGCGCGCGTGCAGTACGAGTACGTCAGCAACAAAAGCCTGTGCATTGCTCTCGGTAAGTCACACTTAATTTAGCTGAAGAGCCTGTCAGCTGCATGTCTGGCTCTGACCCTGGTTGTGTACTGCACCATCCCAGAGCTGCGGCACCTTCATGGCAGGAACCTCGTCTGCCACGTCAGCATGATGCTGATCGCGTACACCTGGCTTGCCAGCGTGCAGTATTAGAATTTCAGCAACAAAAGCCTGTGCACTGCTCTCGGTGAGTCAAAACATATTTAGCTCAACAGCCTGTCAGCTGTGTGTATGGCTCAGACCCTCTTGTGGTCTGCGCGATCCCGGAGCTGCGGAACCTGCTCGGGAAGAACACCACGTGCCACGTCAGCATGACGCTGATCGCGTACACCTGCATCAAGAACTTCTGCACTGCTCTCGGTGAGTCACAAACTTTATCAGCACTTAAGAGTAGATATAGTCTCACTTTCACTCAAGTCCTTATGCTGATGTATGTTTAGAACTAAATAAAAGTTAATAAATAACATTAGGTATAGCACCTAAAAGCAGGGCAGGCATTGTATAGTCTCACATGGACTCACTCCAAACCTAGTACAAGAAAAGACGTACTGACACAGGGTCCGGAATTACTATCCTAATCCGAACTATCAAAAGTAATTAAGTATCTCAAAATATTTGTTCTCGGACTTCAGTTTGATCAAAAAAATTACAAAATATATATAGTACACCCAAAGAAGGTAGCTAAAACTAAGTAACAGACAACATGGCAAGGACCTAGAGTAGCTGGTAATAATATGCAATCAGCTGAGTCGATTGTAACGATAAATGAATTAATGACTTAGTACAGGTCCCCGGCGAGTGAGTCCGACACAGACGAAGTCAAATAAAATTGCTGAGTAATTAATTGGAAATTACTATTGCCCACCGTAGAGGCTAAAGAATCCAGGTACCTGCTATTTTTTGTGTCCTCTCTATGCTACTTACTTGGTAATACTAGGTAATCAAAACACAATAAAATGCGATAGGTACTCCCATTAATATTCTATAAAATGCAATAGGTATGTATTAGCGTCACACAAATAATGTAATTTCCCATTGTAAAATACTTAGTTTCCCATTGTCTTACACTCCTTTACGTAGACTCAATTTAATTTAAAAACTTAGCTTATACGAGTAATACTCTAAATTAAATTTAATATTACGACCATCGTAGTATCTGATTTTATGTATTATTTGGGTTTTCCCGGGTTAATATTAGTCTCATAATTGAAGTTCACTTCACTTGCAAAAAGTAAGTTGATTAACATGTAGGTAGTGGTAATGAGGTGTGCATTGGGGTGTAATGTTTTATCATAAGTATTCAATGATCCAAGTAAATGATCAATCTGTGTTGATGAGTTTTTACCCGACTGCGCCACTTATTTAAGATTTTATTTTTGCATCAAATTTGCTTTCCAATAGGTTTGGCATTATTTCGTTAACATCTGTAATGGTTGTGCTGTTTGGTTTGAACGAAAGCCTTCGGTGGGATAATTTGAGAACAAAAGCAGATGAGCTGAGCGCCGCGGGTCGCGACCGGTTGGTGTTGATCAATTATCGCGATTGTTTGCGCAGGGTACGGGATCTACTTCGGCTTCGTGGCGGCGTTCGCCTGGCTCAACGTCATGTGCGCCGACATCTGGTGGACATTTGGGTGAGTTCTCACTCCAGCACCACAACATTGCGCTAAAATATCAAACTCTGTTCCGCTAGTGTCAATCATTATACATTTAAGGGCCCCTACACAAAATGCAATTATTCTACAGCGAACTTCGCTATCGTCAACGAAATGTCACCTACGCAAAATGCGCAGTCCGTGCCTTATGTCAATTTAATACATTTGTAATTATTTTTATAACTTAAGTAATTTCTTTGCAAGTTTTTACGAAATTCAATTAAAATTTGCTCACAAAAATTGATAGACTGTGTTGTTAATTCCGTAAAAACTTGCAAACTAATTGCTTAAGTTATAAAAATAATTATAAGTGAAGCTGATTTCATCTTAACTGATGGAAATATTTGTAAAAATATTTACATCGGATGTGGGTTCGCTCCCCAGGTATTGATGAAATCGAACCCCGGCTCACTGGGGCGTAGCAAGCACTTACAAAAATACGCCACCGACTAACGTCCTCCGTAGCTCAGTTGGTAAGAGCATTCGCCCATAGCGAAGAGTCGTGGGTTCGTCTCCCACCGGATGACACAGTCGATCAATTTTTGTAAGCGAAATTCAATTTCATACATTTGGTTAGCGACAGCGCATATCGCTGTAGAATAGTTAAATTGCATCATCAAGTCTAGGGTCCCCGATTTGATTTTTTTTTGCTCTACACAATATTGTGAGCCTTTTTTTTGATGTTCCGTAGTACAAGTTTCAAGTTGAGAACGCACTAATCTCGTTGCACGACGTGACTGTAACTTTTTTTTTAGTTTCTTTGCACGAGCTTAATAAGCTCTAGGCCAGTGTTTATTTGTATATGATTAGTATTTAACTTTACTAAAATGATTTTGATAAAGTTTTATGTAAACTACACAGGAATGAAGAGCAATAATTTTGCGGTATGTTGACATCATATCTTTGCCAGTACTAACAAAGCAATAAGTTACCTTACTTACTATCCTTTGGTGTTTGAATTACTACGTATTGTGCATTATAATAAATGTCAAGTTTGCCACTTTCAAGAATCTTAAAACCAATTGAAATCTAGGACAAAATTGTGATCTTATACAAGTATATTCCAAAGTAATATGTTTAATATAACACGGTTACGTATTAAGTACTTTTAAAAATATCGATAGTAAAGCATGTGATTTTTACCAGAAACTGTGAGTACACAATGTATAACGTACTATGCAATAATTTAAAAATAGCAGCTCTATAAATTATTATGTAACGTTCTTCTTGGTAAATATTAAGAGATCCAGCTAATCTCTAATACATATCGAAAGCGTAGATAATTTACGTAACACTGGAAATTGGTAGGCAGTTTTGCGTAAAAACATGTACATTTTTTCAGCTATGAATAATAAAACAAGAAATCGGTTCAGAATACCTTGTGACAAGAACTTTTTTTAGAAATTACCCTTTTAGTAAGAAGGTATGTTAAAAGCTCATGAGTAATCTTCCCGTTTTGTTAATAAACAAACACTACATTTTATGTGGGAAGCAAGCAAGTTGCCGAGTTTGAAGTTTGAATGTTCCAAATACGTCATCGAAGTTTCCACACCTGAAAGTATGGCCGTATGCGACAAATCCGGTGGTTCTGATTTTTTGAAGACATGTTTATTATGTATAATAATAAACCAAGTTTGAGTGACTGCCTCGTTCGTCTAGTGGTCAGCACGCTGGGTACTATCCACGAGGTCCCGGGTTCGAATCCCGAGTCGGGCCGAGAGTGTTTGGGTTTTTCTGTCTTGAAATTACTCAGACACAGCTCCGGAGTCAGGAAGTTGGTGGTGTTAAAACCCTCGTGCTTCGAAAAGCACGTTAAGCCGTTGGTTCTGCGCCTGATTTCTCTACGGTCATGCCGACTCACCGAATTGTGAGAGTGAAGGAACAGAGAGTGCACCTGTGTATTGCGCACACACTTGTATACTATAATATGTCCACAGTTGGCTAATCTCTGTTGAGATTTCGTGTAGTCGAAATCGGCTAGGAGGACATCATCATCAAACCAAGTTTGTGACCTCGAGTGCCAAACGAAAACGCAAATATTTCGATTTGGTTTGGAACGCTCTTTTTTAAGACACTTTGTATAGTACACAAACAAGGAAAAAGTTCTAAAACTTGGATATTTTACTCTGCATCTCCTTAAACTAGGGGATGGAAGTTTGTATGAGACCTCCGCTAGTTTTGATGCTACAGGTCTAAAATATGATTTAGGGACTGGGGAATATTTGGTCTACAGAGACAATTCTAGTCGCATATTTCAGCAAATTTGTCTCATATTTTAAAAAACCATTTAGGGTTATAATCACCAAAATCTAAAATTGTCGCAGTTTTTTAGATTCTTGACAATGTTGCGTCTGGCGATTGAGGTTACAAACTTGGATTATTTATTCAAAACAAGTCTTAACAAATTTAAAACTACCGGATCTGACGCATGCTCTGGACTGTAAGTCAGGGTAGCGTAATGTCCGAGTAGAGACTTAGGGCCTAGATGTAAGCAGATTCAAAAAAAATCCGTACATAATAGACGCGATGCAAAAATCGAAATCAGTATCCATGAAAAATGCTCCGATTTAGTTAACTTTTTGTACGTGGGTCAATATTCTATTTTTTGCGTTGTACACAACGCTTGTCTTACCTAGCGATGGGCGATTATTACTAAATTAATCGAATTATTCGAATGGTCCCTGTAATCGAATGTATTCGAAAAGCAACCGCAGTCATTCGATTATCCTTAGATTATGCGGCGAACAATACTGGAGCGTGCGGTGCGCAGGCCGTACTACTAACGAATGAATCGTCATTCGTCGCGTCGATTAATCATTCGTTCGCTGCCTGTCCTGTCGCAATTCAATCGAATGAATCCGAGGGCCGAGTATAGATTATCATTCGATTGTCGATTATTATTCGATTATTTTTTTTCCGAATCACTAAATCCACATTCGATAGTTCGAATGGTCGATTGTCGATTAATTCGATTATTTTTTTTCGAACAATCACCCATCGCTAGTCCTACCAAGGTACCCTTATAGTGTCTTCCGTCTGTCTGCCTGTCCGAGGTTTTGGTAACAGACCGTTAATACAAGGAAACTGTAATTTTGTAGGTGTATGTATACCAATTACGCCGACAAAGTGGTAGAATACAATTTTGGAAAAAAAATTTTTAGCGTAGCTCCCCTACATGAGAAGTGGGGTGATTTTTTTACATTGTCTACCGCGTCGTGTAAGTATCGCAAATCATTAAGTTGGTCTTATAAAATGATTTAGGGTTTTCTAAAACAATTTTTCGATTGAACGCTTAATTTTTAACTTTAAATATTTAACTTTAAAGTGCAATTTTTTGGTCCAGTTTCCCCCCTTTAAAAGCTTAACTGCTGGCTTAAAAAAACTAAAAAAAAACAAAATGTTAGTCCATTATACAAACTCTAAAGAAAAACTATAGCGGTTACGATAAGCGTATTAGTTTTAGTTTAGTAGTAATATTAGTTGAACTTGGGTGTTGGATAATTTTGTACTAAATAAAAGATCCTTAGAATAAATGCTTTAAAGTGATTAAGATGATGTAGATGGTACGGAACCCTTTGGGTGCGAGTCTGACTCGTTCTTGGCCAGTATTTTTTTTAATATGCGCTTAAAATTGTGGTCGCAATTATTATTTTTACTGAATGATGTGGATCTTTGATTGAGATATTTTTTGAATAGTTTGTTCTACTAATGAAATAAGTACTATTCTACCCATATACACGAGCAACATCTATTCCGGGGATATTATTACGAAGCTCCGTTTGTCGCAATGTGGGCAAATGTTTACGCGACTGAACTGTTTATTTTAAATCAGTATTGTACTATTTGCACAGAGCGCTTCGCCTATTAGTACAGCTAAAAAAGTAAATACGTACGTCCGCAGATAAACATTGCAGTTATTTGCAAAATATTTTGTATTCTTTATCTCTGGTAATTTTAATAATTTATAATTATAGCCATCACAAAGAAAATTTAAATTAATTATTTAAATCCTTTTACTTTAATTTTACATCAAATAGTAGGTATGTTGATCCGCCATTAATTTTAATCTCAAAAACATAATTCACTTCGGGACTACTCGTAGTAGCTCCAACCACAGAATAGATATAATACAAGTCTTCAACTTAGGTATAGATAAAAACCGGCTTAGTATACTTTTGGGATTCTCAAGGTTAAAAATCTCCTAGGCGAGTGACTTGTAATCGTTTCACTGCAAGTCCATTATTAGCTGTCGAAATACCATGTGTATGAAAAAATATAATTGCAGTGGAAAAATGATGTGATTTCCTAAATTGATGTAAAATGCTGAACATTGCTACTGAAATTTGGTACCCAATAATACATTTTGGGTGCAATAATATGGTACATTATGAGATCCATTAAATATTTTGACTTCGATGATATGAGTATTTTCCGTAATAACATTTGCGGTTTATTCATTGATGTACAATCGTCGTTTTAAATAGAAGAAGTACCAAGCTTACTAATTATAAAAAAAACTTGAGTTGGTAGTGACAATAGGTTTTTCTGTTGGCTTCACGGCTCACGTCACGCCTATATTACTAGCCCACGTATTAGATATCCAAACATTCAGAGAATTGGCCTGATTAGCCTCGACCGATTTCTTTGTCTTCCATGTGCTAAAACGAATTGATTAAACTATAGAGCAAACAAGTATTAAGATGTATGCCCAATTCTGGTAAGTACATGGTATTTGTCTGCTAAGTAAAAGTCAATTTTTATTTATTACTTTCAGCTACATCGTTTAACATAGGCAAAGCAGAAATTTCCACTAAAATCTTACAATGCGTTAAATAAATGCTGGGCTTGTTAAAAGTTTGTGAAAAGTATATGAAACAGTTTTACCTATGACTGACTACCTGACACGGCGCTTTAAGAAAGATTTTTAGTTTTTACCATTTTCCACAGATTTTTTATTTGACTTCTCCACGAAAACCTTTCTCGGATTTTAAAGAATATATATGCCTATCCTAAGTTTCTATCATTAGCATACATATCTATAAGGCGTACGTTTCTACAGAGCTTTTAGAACCTAATTAAGCGTGAAATGCTGTACGAAAATTAGCTAAGGTCAGACAAAAAATATAGGTTACACCAACAAACACCACATCTAATTAAAACTGACAGGATTGAAAAAGTCACTTTCCTTATTAGCCCTATTATTGTGGGCGGTGTTAATTGAGCCGTGCCGTGACCACTCTCTACCGCGAATACGCATAACGAGTATAACTAAACTTATTATTCGTACACGTATGTTATCATCTAATCTAATTTGACAGTTATTAAAAGCAATCTGGCTGAATATTGTAAAAGCTTGCTGTTAGCATAATCTTACAGATACTGCAACATTTGATAAAATATTAGTTGGTGCTAGTTCGTACAAGTAAACTACGAGTAACTAGCACTTTTAGCTAGCTATTAATAATTTCAAATTTAATAATACATAACTACGATGGCCACAATATAATAGATCTAAATTCGATAGAGGTTATATATGTTTTTTTTTCATAAAGTAATGTAAGTAGGTCTAATACGTATCTAATGAAGAGTCGTTACTACGTTATCGTTTATAATATAAACGGCATGGTAAATGTTAACATGCGGTCGTTGTTTACGATTTCATAGTTTGTTTAAAGAGCCCACTTACACGGTTTCACATTAGTTAACATTAGACTAGGTATAGTACTCGTAATCGTATTGATCAATTATTAATGTTTTTTTTTTTATTATAATAAATTATAACACGAGTGGTAACTGGATCAGATGACATCACCACATATTGTTGTAGGTATTTAGTTTCGTTATTATTTGAAAGCTTTATTCATTGACAACACAAGCCGAGGTTAATTTAGTTAGATTAACCAATCTCTTTAACATTTCGGTTAACTGTCAGTGAATCTTAACCCATACACTATTATTGAAGCTTTAAGGTAGATAGATCGTTGACAGAATATTTTAGCGATAAAAGAGAAAGACGAAAATTGCTTAATGGACGGTGCGGTGTTATAGCTCGTTAACGACTCAATCAAGCCCGGGGCCGTCGCACGAAATTCGCACTTAACCGTAGGTAGCTTCTTATTAATGAAGCCCATAAAATGAACACACCATCCTTGCGCTTTAATGATTAACGTCTAGTTAAATAATACACAACTTCGTTACGTCGGCGTACCTATGTAATGTGATGAAAATTTTGGGTAAGGATAATAAAAACCTGCCTATTTAATTAGTCACATGCATAACATATTACACTATGATGTGAATTAATAAAGTCAGTACATTTGTAAGTGACCATCTATAAAAGCTTGTTACATTCCCAATCCAATTTGAATATTTTTTCAAACTTGTACATTGAGCCTTACTTACCAATTATCACGTAAGTATAGTACCTATGTAGCTGGTTTGTGTTAAAGTCTATAGTACAAACCTAGTCAAATAGCGCAGCTTTCTAAGGAAAATATCATCCCTTATTTGAATGACTCCTTTAACAACAGGCACGTGATGAGACGCCTTATAGGGACATCCTGTTTATCAAAGTTAACTATTGGTAATATCCGTAACGTTACTAATTTCTACTAATTCCAACATCTGTCATTTACGTTATCAGTTCCATTACCGATCTCCCAATATACACAATACGTTATCAACCACTCGTAAAGCTACACATTAGTACGTTTAATCAAAAACGCACTCGACGCCATACTTAATACACCTTAGCTAGATCGATTTAGAACGGGTCGGGCGGGTCCCTTTGAAAAAAATATCTTTTCTAAAATTAATTTAGGCCTGGCTTTACTGAATACCCGAATATTATCAGGTATTCTGTTGCAGGTTAATTGATTTCCGATGTGTTACATGTATAAGTAAAATATGTTTTTGGTTTGGTTTCCGATTAGACAAGGTCTTATTGAAATAACGGAAAACTTCCGATTCTGATGCTCAAATACAACAACTTTTTCTATGGGCTTAACATCTAAATCGCAAAAAAAATTGCTTCCCCGAACTAAACCGCAACCAATTGACATCGTTCTATATGGAGAAGTTGTTTTTAGGGTTCCGTACCCAAAGGGTAAAAACGGGACTGTCTGTAACCAGGCTGTATCTCATGAACCGTGATAGCTAGACAGTTGAAATTTAGACAGATGATGTATTTCTGTTGCCGCTATAACAACAAATACAAAAAACAAAATAAAATAATCATTTATTTTATTTTATTTATTTTAGGAAAACCTGAGAAAATTGATGATAAAAGTACAGTCTAAAAAACAATTTAACTACTTATAAGTCTTCACAAATAACATTAGTTTAAGATAAAAAAAAACTACGTATCGACAACAAAAAAAGCACTGAGAAGCAAGTAGGTATACATAAGCAATTGATTTAAATATTAAATACTACCCAAAAAAAAGAAAATATAAATAGTATTGCTATTGATATGCCCTATTGAATCCAATAATTATGGCTTGTTTAAAAATTGATCACTTAACAGCCGCCCCACCGCTGCAACATTTGTGTTTATCAATGCCTGTGTCCGCTACAATTCTGTTAAGCTCACTACAAGCGCGCCGAAGGTAACTGTATTTTGCCTGTAGTTTGTATTAACAGTCGGTACATGTAGTATGAAAATTATTTTTTGAGAGGAGTTCGGGACAGTCTGTCTCTGCTCTGATAATTTTAAGTAGATATGTAGCATCGGCAATTTGACGTCTGGTGATGAGGGGGAGAATGTGGTGTTTTCTACAAAGTTCTAGGTACATGTCGGAGCTATAGTTGACTCTAGTGCGGTAACAAATATAATTTAAGGGGGGTTCTTACACAACAAACGTGATTTTTTTGCCGTTTTGCCCAATATTAATAATGTCAACAGGTAGACGCTTGAAATATTCACAGAATATTATGTTGTATATTTACTTTAAAAATAATTTATTAAAATTTAAAAAAAATAAGGGGCGCTCTCATACAAACGGGATTTCTTTGCTGTTTATTAATCTAAAAAATGGTTAGAATATAGTGTCTAATGCTTTATGTTGTATGTATGTACGGAACCCTACATGCGCGAGTCCGACTCGCACTTAGCCGGTTTTTTTTAGATTTTAATGTTAGTCCCATACGAAAAGTTGTTGTATTCGAGCAGCAGAATCGGCTTCGAGGATTTGCGTTATTTCAATAACACCTTGTATTTGTATGTACAAGAATCAGTCTTTGTGGATTCTACTGGTTATCAACTCGTGCTATTGGTTTTAATGTAATTTAATCGAATAATTAAATAAGTAAAAAACAGTACTGGGCCCGTAGCCAAATGGCAATCTTTCTAGCGAACTTCGCTATCGCCAACGAAATGTCAAAATATGTATGCAAAAGTCACGTGATGTTAGAGGGCTTATGTCAGTTTCATACATTTGTTAGCGATAACTTCGCTTGCGAATAAATTGCCACTTGGCTATGGGCCCTGACTTTGTTTCTATCGCAGGAGCGTTCGCACCGTGCAGCCCCTTCACAAAGGGAGCGCGGGCCGCCGCAAGT
This sequence comes from Pyrausta nigrata, assembly GCA_949316185.1. NCBI lineage: Eukaryota > Metazoa > Arthropoda > Insecta > Lepidoptera > Crambidae > Pyrausta > Pyrausta nigrata. The sequence continues at coordinate 12,352,520 of OX438938.1, forward strand.
TTCTCTGGTACTCCCTGTACGCGTGGGGGGTGTCTTCCACACTCACCCTCACCATGTTCCTGCTGGACAAGTTCCCCGTGTCTGAGGTGCTTGATGCCAACGTGGGCAGCGACCGGTGCTGGTTTGGCGCTGGTAAGTGTGTTAAGACATCATCATCCTCCACTGCTGGACATACCTAGACCTTTCCCATAGCGCGCCACTGTCCGTTCTTCGGCTGTGCGCATCCATGGTCCTAAGTCCCTTACCTACCTTAAAACACAACAAGGTTAAGTTCAAATAAAGTAGGAAACAATAGGTGGCATTTTGGTACAAAAATTATGATAAATTTTTTTTAGAACGTAGGTATCACCAGAACCGCTGACAGAAAAAAGTGTGAAAACATACCCAAGTGCCTTTGAGTTTCTTACTAAACTCCTAGGATACGAGCAAGTGGTGGAGCTGTGCGCATAACATGCCTTCGGTTGGTTGGTTCACTAGAATGAATAAGCGATCAACTACCTTTTCATCAACTTTTTGCTACTTAAGATTCTTATATACATACATGGTGTCACAAAAAAGAGTTCCAAACTGTCATTGGAGATAGCTTAACCATATGCCTTTCAAATAAAAAAGTCTTTTGGTTTGTGAGATAAGATAATGTCACTTTTTGTCCAAAATGGCACGCCACACTGATACTGGAAATAGCTTTGAATAAAATAACATAACAATAGTAAAAGTGTAATAGCTTGGGAGATAATGCCACATTCTTCTATCTTCATACAAGAAAAATATATAAAAGTGACATTATCTCCCAAACCATTAGACTTTTACTAAAGTCATTTTATTTTTGTTTAAAGGTCTATGTCTAAGCTATCTCCAGTGTCAGTTTGACATGCTCTTTTTTGGACATCCTGTATTTTGTACGACGCCTTATAATCGCCGTAACATCTAAGACTTTTTATAGAATGACTTGCTATTAGATGGAGCTCACGATATAAAGTGTTAGTCTTACAATCCCGAAGGTCATTTGTAGAGTCTGTTGTTTATGTGTAACAAGATTGTAAGATTAAATATTTCAAAAAAAATGCAGGCAGGAAGTGATTCATATTTTCCTAAATATGTTTATTTTGCCTACCAAAATTGTGATAAATATAATAACTTGGAATGCGTACTGCGTAGGCCTTACCGTGTCTGGTGCAAGTGTTCGATGATTCATTTTACAATCTCAACATATAAAGTGAATATTTTGAGTCAAATGCAAGTGCGCTAATTATTACAGCTGCGTCGTAAGATAAACAGTACCAAATGTGTTTCGTTTCCAGCTCAAAATACGAAGTCGGATTGGCCTCATTACATCTTCTTCGTGATCCCGATGGGTTTGGTCTCGTGTTCGAACTTCGTGCTGTGGCTGCTGACGGCGCGACACTGCGCGAGAGTCAAGTCCGAGGTGCACCGGCTGCAAGCGGGCTCTGTGGGCGACCGCGCCAAGAAACGCTTTCGAGTTGACAGGGCCAAGTAAGTATTTATTGCCCCTTACACCTATCGAAGAGTCCGATTAGCTTCATTTATAGATGTAAAGTCGGGTTTAAACCAAAACGGACACCAAACCAAGTTTTCGGTTTAAAATGGTTGAAAACTATGTTTTTTAATAGTCATCGTGTTTATCATATCATGTTTTTGTCAGGTTTGTTAGAGTTTTTTTTCCACCAATTTTTCAATCTATACAAACTAATATATTATTATGTACCGTCTTAGTGTGGTGGTCCGCGCTCCGGACTTCAAAACCAGAGGTTGCGGGTTCGAATCCCGCAATGGGCAAATGTTTGTGTGATGAGCACGCATTTGTACCTATGACATGGATGTATAGTAAACGTATATTATAAGTATGTCTATCCGTTATCCTAGTCGCCATCGCCATAGCACAAGCTCACGCTTAGTTTGGGGCTAGGTAATTGGTGTGTTTGCTGAAACAATTAATTTATTATTATTATATTGTTGTACTTATAAAATGGCAATAAACATGTACGTTCCAACATCACCACGGACTTCACTACAGACTTCACCAGTAAGAGACAATCCAAACACGTCCCTGCCTTCTTCTTATGTGAGAACGGACCAGACCCCTGCTGTGAATAGCCCTTGTCCAGGCGAGACTGAGAAAACTCCAGTGAGTAATAAACCCACTCAAATTAAGAAAAAACAACCCGCCAAAAAACAAAATACACGAAGAAGCAGAGAACAAACTCAAGCGGACTGGGAGGTTATGGCTTTAACAACGGAATCAACAACTTCAAATGTACCTTCAAATGATGATGATCATGAAACAGAGGAAGCGAGGAACAGACCAGAGTTACATCAACGGCTAAAGGAAATTATATTTATAAAGGAATACGACTTGAAAACTAAAGTTAAAATGGCCGTGCAAGTAGTTGGAGAGTGGATTTTATCATATTTAATTATTAATAATATCAAATATGTGTCACTTTTAAAAAACATATTTGATGGGTAGGACAACTAAACACTTAAAATTAAATATCGCACAGTGGAATGCACAAAGTTTAAGACCTAAGTTAGTAGAATTTGAGAAAATACTATGTCAAGAAAATATACACATAGCAGTAATCAGTGAAACTTGGTTAGAGCCTGATAGCAGTTTGCGAATAAATGGTTATAATATATATAGAAAAGATAGGGATGACTCGTACGGAGGTGTTGCTATAATGATTCACTATTCAATCCAATCGCAAATAGGTCAGGTGCAATATTGTTCGGGTGGGATGGAGATCATCAGCGTAAGGGTGTTCAACTGTGACCAGTTAGAGAACATAACTGCGGTTTATTGCCCATCATACGTACAGACTACTCAGCGGGATTGGGATCTGATATTTAGCTCAGGTACGCGTAAAACCTTGGTACTAGGGGATTTTAACGCCCACCATTCTAATTGGTCTTACAAAACAGATGCAAGAGGTGTACAAATTTTTGATTCGCTTATAAATAATAACTTAATTACACTAAATGATGGCAACCCTACTCGTATAAAACTTGTAGACGGTTCAGTGCAAAAATCATCACCCGATATATCAATGACTTCCACTGATCTGGCTACTAAATTAGTTTGGTATGTTACATGTGAATCCCTTGGAAGTGACCATCTTATTATAAAATTAACAACCAATATTGAACCTACTTGGTCACCTCTGATAAAAAGAAACTTTAAAAATGCCGATTGGACATCTTACACAAAATATATTCAGGAAAATATTATTAATTTGCCACTCCCCCATGATAATCAAGAAGCATATGACATGCTTGTAAATGTTATAAATAAATCAGCAGATAAGTACATTCCTATAGTTAAAATTAATATGAACCCGGCTAATAAATTCTCCCCTAAACCATATTGGAATACACACCTTTCCAAAGCTGTCGCCGAGTGCCGCCTTGCACTCACAAAATTCAGGCGTAACCCCTGTCCTAGAAACTACGATGAGCTCAAACTAAAAATCAGGGAAGCTCAGAGACTAATCCGTAACGCTAAAAGCGAAAGCTGGCGCAACTTCTGCAGTTCTACAGATGAGGTAATGTCTAGTGGGGATTTATGGCGAAAAATGAAATGGTTAAAAGGATACAAAACCCGCGGTAGTTATGTGGACATGGATAAAGCAAGTGCCCTACTTCACAGCTTAACACCCGACTACGTACCTTCATGTCCACCTGAGTGTATTTCTAAGAATGAGTTATTGGAAGATTGTATCACACTTCATGAACTCGAGAACTGTATAAAATCAAAGGACACTACCCCAGGGATGGATGGTATTTCGTATTCAATGATCAAAAACCTCCCTTATGTATGTAAACAAAGTATTTTAGATTTATTTGATAGATTTTTAGCTGATGGTTTTGTTCCTGCTCAATGGCGCAATATTTCAGTGATACCAATTCCTAAGGCTGGCAGGGAACCTAGTTCATTGTCATCTCTGCGTCCTATTTCATTGATCTCCTGTCTATGTAAAATCTTTCACCATATCTTAAACAAGAGGCTCGAGTGGTTTATAGAGAAAAATTGTTGGTTATCTGATAAAACAGTAGGTTTCCGAAAACAAAGGTCCTGTATAGACAGTCTTAGTCGATTGGTTTCAGCAATACAAATTGGGTTTTGTAAAAAGCAAGTTACCGTTGGATGTTTTTTGGATATTAATAATGCCTATAACAATGTAAATGTGACCTCTCTTATAACTAAATTAGATAGTCTTAACGTAGGTGCTAAAATCTGTCAATACCTTTGGAATTTTTTAAGTAATCGATGTCTACAAATTAAAATTGAAAACACTGTGTTAAGTAGAACCACTGGCCGGGGTCTGGCACATGGGGACCCATTATCGCCCTTACTATTTAACGTTATTACAATAGAAATGTGTGCCATTTTAACTAATATTAATGTCTCCCAATATGCGGATGACTTTGTCTTATACAGCTCGGTTACTAAGGCCCTGGAGGCCAAAACTACATTACAGGCGGCTTTAGATACTTTTACAAGGATTATAAATGAAATAGGGTTGGAATTTTCTCCTGAAAAGTGTAAGGTATGCATATTCACAAAAAACTCAAAAAGAATATCAATAAATCTACAAATAAATAATCAACCTTTACAAACCGTAGATAACGTGAAGTACTTGGGAATGTGGTTAGACAGGTCATTAAGGTGGACAAAACATGTGAATGAACTAACTGTTAACGTTTTAAAATATATGAATATTTTTAAGGTCTTGGCAGGTTCAGGCTGGAGAGTTCACCCTAAGCATTTAAGGAAGCTGTACATATCTACTATTAGGAGCCGAATAGACTATGGTAGTTTTCTTTACGATATGTGTTGTAAGACCAATTTAGGAAAATTAGAAAAAATTTAAAATCAAGCTCTTCGCGTCATAGGCGGTTTCATCAGGAGCACTCCAATCCATGTTATGGAGAGTGAACTGTGCCTCCAACCGTTAGAATTACGCAGATCGTATTTAGGTGCTAAATTTTGCTTAAAATCAATGTCATTCACAGACAACCCCACTTCTAGTCTATTAAAAACTTTATGTGGTCTTTGTGAGGCCAATTTATGGACAAGGAAAACACCGATATTAACTATACTTTATAAATATATAAAATCTAAACCTATCAGCAATTATAAACAATTGGGAATGTTCTCCTTAGACACTTGGGTAAATAATATTTGTCTGGATAAAACTGTAATTCATAGTATTCCATCGATTAAAAAGGCTAAACGAAAATATAATGTAGTCGAATTAAGAAAATTATGCACAGAATATATTAATAATAAATATACAAATTTTTGGTCGATTTATACTGATGGCTCAAAACAAATTAATGGTATAGGAGCTGCTTTCTTAGACACAACCACTCGAAGCTCAATAAAATTAAAAATAGATGCGAACATTTCAATTATGCATGCGGAACTAATCGCTATTGCCGAAGCATTGTCATACATTTCTACATTAGATTATGACAAGTTTGTCATTCTAACAGACTCAAAAAGTTCGCTACAGCATTTGGCTCGATGTACCTCGGTAATGCGAGGTCTACCGATTGCCTACGACATTTTGAAATTAATTCGCTTTCTAATGACACAAAATAAATCGATTATACTTCAGTGGATACCGTCTCACATTGGGCTCTCAGGTAATGATGAAGTTGATACACTGGCAAAACTGGCCTGTCTGGATGGTGTACAATTATCTGTAGTTCCTTTTCACATTGAATATATTCCTTCTATTAAAATTCGTTGCAACGAATTATGGCAAGAATATTTTTAATAAAAGGTCGGCAGAGAAAGGTATATGGTATAGAACTATTCAACCACACCCCTTGAGTTCTCCATGGATTGATTGTGCTCTAAGTCGGAATTACATTACGATGCTGTTAAGACTCCGTTCCGGTCACATACCACTGAATAAGTTTGCTTTTATGATGAGAAAGGTTATATCTCCTAATTGTAGTCAATGCAACGTCCCTGAAGATGCATATCACGTTATGGTGGAATGTGTCCGGGGCCAGGTATTGAGACGTATTTATTTCGGAGGTAGACTTAATGGTTTAGGTGCCTGTAATGAAGTTTTGTCTTCCCCTTTATCCAAAGATTCCTTTTATTTATATAAAATTGTTAAAGAGTGTTTAGATAAAAGAACTTAGCGTATGATTATTTGTAAATGTTATTGAGCGGCATGTTAACTTAGTGAAAAAGCTCATAAAATAAAGATGAAAAAAAAATATATTATATTGCTGAACGTACAAACTTTTTTTGTGATAATGAACAGTGTCAAGGAGGAAACAAAACGCCAAAGACAGCTTCAATTAGAAAAATACGTCACAACAAGCTTTCTAATCAAAAAAGTATGTAAAATATTTTTTTTGTAAGTAAACAACTATAGATAGAAATTTTGCAGGAAAACTTCTTAGGCTAAGACCTGTCTGCCATAAAATTGCAGTCGTCCAGCTCAGCAGACCCGATACTCAGCACAATGCGTTTAAGTATTTCATTTTATTCTTAAAAAGTCATGATTTTATAAATAATGATACAAAATAATACACTTACCATCGCAAAAAATAGAGTTACGACGATACCAAAATGTGACTATTTTGTACAAACTATTCTTTTTTATGACGCAGTCGGCATCTAACCGTTTGACGTGGTTGTTTTGAGGTTTATTAACTACTAGTGGTTCCCCGCGACTTCGCCCGCAAGAATTGGATTTCCCATATAAACTTTCATCCCCCATTCCACCCTCTTAATATTTTTATATCGCGACAAAATGTAGCCTATGTCCTTACCTGGGTCTCGAACTGTCTTCACACCAAATTTTATCTTAATCGGTTCAGTGGTTTAAGCGTCAAGAGGTAACAGACAGACACACTTTCGCATTTATAATTTTGGTATGGATTGTTTATGGTTTTAAACTGTTTTAAACTGTTGTTTTGCAACATTGCATCCTCATTGCATCTTTGCCATTCCGATGGGCCTACGATACGTTAAAAATAATACGATAATTTTGACAGTCAGATAAATCCTTCCGTTGTTTTATATTCATAGTTTCGTGTTAACGGGCAAATTGTGGGTGGTGATGGGAGCCGGCTGGACTTCAGAGCTGATATCTACTCTCGCTTCCAACCCCATCAGCTGGATATGGACCATCGTCGACATGATCAACGAGTTGCAGGGCGTGATGATCTTTATCATCCTGATCTTCAAACCCAAGCTCTACTACCTTATTAGGAAGAAGCTCGGTAAGACCACACACACTAAAACGACTTCACAAACAGCACATAATTAACTAGGTAGACTACCTATTATTTTTAGCGGTCATAAATAAAACTCTATTATCTAACGAGATTATGTGCTAATTTCTCATGTTGCATAGTTTATGTTTTCATTCTTAGAATTTTTCCAATCATTCACGTTCCTATTTTTCCATGAATGAGCGTATACATTTTGTATTTTATTAGTAGGTATTGAATGAACTACACTTAAGTGCCGAGTTCAAAACATGTAGATGCAGATAAAAGTTTTGCGTCAATTATGTAGATTTGATAAGTTATTGTTGTTGTTAAAACAAGTTTCAATACATGATTAATTCGTTTCGAGACAAGTTTCGAGTAGATAATCAGTCAGAACGTAATTTTTTACAGGTTTCTCAAGGACATCTAAAGATCCAAGTACCTATAACTGATTTTAATACATTTCTGCCTTTTTACTTATTATACTAACATCTTTTAAAGTTACAACCGACGTAGCTATTTATTTGGTGTCGTTTGAATGCTTATAGATTGATCAACACACTTTTAACTTACCCTTTTACTTTTTATCAGTTTTAGTTTTAATGTAAAACACAGTTTAACTAACCGCTGAGTAGATTGACATCTTGTCAAAATATAATCTAATCTATAAATGTATCTGCACTCGTTCTATAGCAAATCGATGGTTTCGCACAGATATGCGCTTATGTACCTAATATATTTAACACAGTAGAAATCTACTTCTATAAGCATTTTATTCATTCACTATACCATGTGATGAGAAAGTCAATGCATTTCTAAGATTCATGGATTCACATACATACCCATTGACAAAGGTTCAATATTGTTTTTTGTCGTCAATTTTTGACAGGTTACTAAACTAAGCACTATAATTTGCCAGCACCGACCGATACTGTTGAATCAAAAGTTTAGTATTTGAGTAAGGTACTTATCTCCGTTAACAACTTAGACAGCAATTAGCACTAGAAAAAGTCTTTAAAGAAATAAATACTTGAAATTGAATTGATTTTCTCATCACATTTTTTCGCACAACTATACTAATGTGCACTAATCCAAACAGGGTTGGCGAAACCGGACGCGCAGAAGAACGGCCCGTCGTCGAGCGGGCGCACTTCTTCTACGTTCCTATCGCGGACCGTCAGCACGGACGAGCGCACGCACGCACGCGTGTCCATCCCTAACGACAGTGCTAAACAACTCTGAATGTTGCCGTGTATTTTTTTAAAAAGAGCCGTCACAAAGTTTTTACAGGAAAGCATTTTTTACAAAAGAGTCGTCTTTAAAAAATATAAAATAACGGAGGGCGCTATGTCGTTACTTACTATTTCTAGACAAACTACCGCACTCAGAGACGTCAATTAAAGTAAATCCTTAATTAAGTCTCATGCAGTCCCTTTCTATTTCATTGACGAAGAAAGTGACAGAACGAGACTTAATTAAAAAGGACCTGTTGCAGTAAGTAAATAATAAATAAGATATTACTGCAAAAACATAGTCAAACAATAGAAAAGTGCACCAATTAGAACCACTTTGGTTCATAAGGAAGACGACAATAGAATTTCAACGTTTATAATTATGCGTTCCTATGACATAGCGGCCTCCCCTGATTTATTTTAAATGTATAGGACGAATAATTTCCAAAAAGGCTTTCTGTCAAAATTTGTGATTAAATTCTGTCTTTCAACATTTTTCTGTGACCCTCCACGTAATATTACGTAAGTAGATGTAGATTTTTACTTTTAAAATCAAGGGAAAGGCACAGCCGTGATACTGCTTTAACGTATTGTTTGAATTTTATTATATTGTATTGCATTTTACATAAACTTATAAAAACTAGTGGAGTTAAAAGTCTTGAATCTTGAAAGATACGCTACTCATGTGACCATAACGTGCACCACATAAACCAAGAGTAGTCATTATACGTGTAGTTCATTGTTAACAGAAAACTCATTGTAATTGAATACCTTTCAAATGTTTAGTAAGTTTTTTTTATTAATGCTACTAAGTGCATAAACCATTTTGCGCACATCATTTTAATAAGCAATAACTAACTTGGGCGAGTATAACTGACTTTATTTATAGGTACCCAATAACAGACAAATCCTTCAACAATAATTTTACAGTATCATTGTCCCTGCCATTACCTTGATCCTGAACTACATTAATTAGTCCTAATTTAAAGCTACTTTTATGAATAAAATAGAAAATAGCTTTAAGTATTTTTTTTTAGTATTGGGCTAGGTTAAGGTACTGTTTTACAATCTGGACTTGATGTCCGAAGTTAATTTGGTTTTCTGAAAGCCTGATTATTTTTTAAATTATTGTAAGTCGTTATATTTTATCAGCACTGGGTGATTTATAGCTTATATGTTTGTAGCTTATTTTATGCAAGTAATTAGGTAGGTTAGGAACCTAGGGATGATCTAGTCATAGATTACGAATTATTAAGTATGTAAGAAATCGTAAGCTTAATTTACCTATACGATGTTTAATTAGAGCATTGTCTTTGTTTACGAAAAAAAGGTAAAAATGCTTTTTTTGGAGCTTGAAACAAAACAGTTATTATTGTTTTAACATGTTTTTTGGTACATAAGTATTAATGTCGTAATTTTAGCGATGCGTAGTGTGAAGCAGAGAAACTTGCTTGGTGAAAATGAATTTGTATGTATAACAGGATATTAGTTTAAACAGTGTCATATTTTAAAGGGGTTAACCTCTTGAAGATCGGAAGACCGCTGGCGGTCTTATTGATTTTCTTTTGTGCCTGGAAACACTATCCCTGAAGTATGGCATATAATTTATTTATTTACCGAGCAGAATTATTTGTATGAAGCACCTGTTTTTTTAAAATTTCTATCATGACCCTATGGCAAAAATTGTAAGTATTGATAACCATAAGTATATATAATATAATTATGATATGATGATAAGTATTTATGGCCATATTCGCCCTCTTAAATAATGGACACTGTTTAAACTAGCACTCTGTATAAAACATTCATGTAAGTGCTTGATTGTGCCCTAAATATTAATTTAAATACTTAATTGGATAGATAATGTACTACCGTATGTTTAATTAAGCTTTAATAATTGTAGAAGGTTCTTTCATAAAATTGCCTAGTGTTTTGTTGTACCTATACGCTTAAGTTTTAGCGAAACGTAAACGATCACAAATTCACAAGTGAATTAGAACGTAACTTTATTGATATATCGTCATGACAGGATAACCAAGTAAACCCACAGGCACAGGGTATATCTATCTAGCTATTAGACTAACAAAAGTCCGTCTACCATTTTACAGATATTGTCAATATAATAATAATAATAATAAAGCATTCATTCCTCGCCATTTCATTACATTTATAGGTAAGTACATTTTATCACCACACTTATCCTGTTTTCAGAAAGCATTTTTGGATTTTTTATAATATTTGATAAAATACCTGAATGCCGACAAATTATTTGGATTGCTAATAAAATATCTTCATTCCATTGATCATACCTTCTTTGTTTTTATTTCGTTTGTACCTACTGAACCCTCTACTCTTATTTGAGCACCGTAATATTTTAATGATGTTAAGCTTTTTACGAGATGGACGTGCCATAACCCCTTCTGATTTAAGCTATTTAACTTTTTGCACAATTACACGGTTTGAATATTTATAAGCAGTGGAGAAACATTATAAATATGTCCCATAGTCTCTTAAGCTTGTGTAAAGGTAAACGAGTTAATGTGGATACTTACTTGCTTAGTAACTGACATCCGTATAAGCTATGCGTACCTAACTTGCCTGTCAAGTAATCTAGGTCACTGGTACATAGGCGTAGTGTTACGGTATGTGGTCATTAACACAAATGCTTTTCTGGATTCTGTTCCCAGTTTGAGTTATTAAAAAAAGGAGTATGCGTGTCTCCTCTGGCAAAATGCATCAATTCAGGACTTATACAAGACAATATAAATTTTATTTGGGGCTTGAATAATGAATTACTTTTTCATTCCATCTGTTCGGAAAGTTGAACTTTCATGTGTAGATAGCCGGGTGGGAAATAGCTTTTCCCTCCTACTCCTACTATTGAATAAAAGGCCACTATCGAGAGTATCGATAGTTATTGCATAGTCAGAGCTGTATCAGCTATCAATAGTGATTTTAGTATTGAACATTGATACTATCGATAGTATTGCTATGTGTCGATTGTATTTATATTAACGGAGCTATCGATACTATGGATATTCTATCGATACTATTGCTTTTACCTAGACTATCGATAGTCTATAGATACTATCGATACTTTATCGATAGTATTGCTTTTGCCTCAACTATCGATAGTGTATCGATAGTATTGCTTTTGCTCTATCGATACTATCTATATTTTATCGATACTATTGTCTTTGCCTCAACTATCGATAGTCTACCGATACTATTGATATTTTATCTATAATATTGCTTTTGCCTCAATTATCGATAGTCTATCGATACCCTCGATTTCCTTACCGTCGAAATGAAAAATAGTATGTTTAACTCGGGTAAAAGCACCCATTCCACTCTCAAGCTATTGGCGCTCTCACTTTATTCGAGCGCCAGAAACTTTTCGAGTGGAATGGTCACTTTCGTCCCTTGTATAACAATCTACTATTTTGACACAAAAATAATTAAAACAAATAGAAGAACTGTTTGGGTAGGTCTAACATAATAATAAACAACGTTTGCCATTCAGGAGTTTTATTGCTTTTGTTTTTTATATTTTCGTCTTTATAATCTCTTTAGAATGATTGCAGTACAAATTATATGGCTAAATCTAAATGGTCCCTGCTTGCAGGAATGTAAAATATTAACTGTTGCATCTCGGAGCAACCATTATAATTATTTATACAATAAGTTTTATATATTTTTAACAGTATTCAATATATATTTAATACAAAGTTGAATGTCATTAATCATTAATAACGTTTATGTTCCTGCATCGTATAGGCGTAATGGTATAAATAAATAATAAGTACAAGACGTTGGTTGGCAATTAGGTAAGTACTTGAACAACTAAAAATGTAAGTAAGTACCTACGTTTTATAAGGCAATTACATTGCATTGCATAGTAAAATGTCACTATTTGGTATTTCCAGATACCACGAATACATAAGATATGACATTAAATAAAACACAAAGTACTTGAATTTAATGACGATGCGGCGCATGATTCTTAGTACTATACATTTAAGTACTTAAAACTATAGTTGATGAACACTTAGTCTACCAACATTTTGTACCAAACATTAATTTATTTTGTTTTCATAAATTAATTACTTATTTTTATAAATAGTGACAATACTGATTTCGTTACAATTATATTGTATATTAAACAATTAAAACTAAGAACATAAGTAATACTTGTGCCTTATACGCCGTCGTATGGTAACAACATCTACTAAACTGTTAACTAAAGACTTTATAGCGAGGTTTCCTCTAACTAAGGCATCAAGCTTTAAGTATAACTGTTATATCACATCCGTGCAACTATACCTAATCCTACGTGTTACTTACTCGCTAGTTATGATTTATTCACTGTTTTTAGAGTATGTATAAATATAAAATTTCAAAAAAACTGTGTAGAAAATACGTAATTTCAATAAAATATTTCTTGTCAAGAGAACATCCAGACATCTACATGCATAAATTGTAAGTAATTTGATAACGAACATACATTTTACGGACGGTACAAGTGGAATTTGATACAATTTCAAAATGTGGTAGGTATACCTCTGTAACCACATGATTCTAGAGATAATTGTGACATCTTCGATTAAAGCGATACAACGTCGCGTCCTCTTTCATGCACCTCCCGTAAGCATCTTACACATTGGAGTTTTATAACCAATAGACGCCTGTCTGTTTGAGTTTATATTTCGGTTACTTAAAATGCCTACTATATTTTTATTATTTACAGTACGAGGATGCATGTATTTCGTAAAGATTTTTTTGACTTATAGCGTGATCAGTACTTAGTACTACAATTTGAAAATATCACTAGCATGTCTTTTTATAACCTGAAAGTAACATCTTTAAACCCCTTAAAGTACCTACCTTGCAATAAGTTAATTACGTTACGTTCATCAAATATTTATTGTTGGTAGGAATTATTATCACAAACAACAATTTTAATTGAAAACAAAGTTAATTAAACTAATAAGTACCTAACTTCCCTTTAGTATATTTCCTCAAAGAATATGAACAACTTTGGAAATAACGAGACATGTGATGATCGAGAGTTGGATTTTGAGCCTCGTAAACTAGATTACAATAACGAAGGTTCGGAATATCAGTTGGCGATTCTTCGATTTAATATCTATATAACAATTAATAACATAAAAAGCTCAAAAAGTTGGGAATGTGGCCATATCCCAAATAGAAGAGACAGCCTCGGTAACGCCTCCGGCCGCAAGAGTTTTAACGCACACCACATTTAAAAGATACACCCCGGTAATATTGCGAAAGTTATATAGCTTTTGACATTTTATCAGAGCATATAAGAAGTACTGAGAATTTTGGGCGGACTTCGCGCGTAATTAACAATTGAATACTCCTTTGAGCATCGTAATTTTGCAATCCGGTAAGTGTACAGTCCAATTACGATACCATACAAAAACGGTGGCACTGCTAGAATGTGTTACACCGTTGCGTAAACTGTCCATTCCGTTTGGGGTGCGCATGTGATGTGCGAGTGGGATCATGTGAGCCGGTTGGGCTGCACTGTGATGGGAGTGGGTGTGCTGAAGGCGGTGGGTGTGGTGGGCGCGGCGGGAGAGGCTGGTGCCGGCGTGGTCGGGTCGCTGGCCTCGGCGTCGCGCTCCGCGGTCTCCTCCTCATCGATGATCGAGATGTCACGGATGGACGGCCGGTGAGATCTGCGCCAACCTGCAACACAAGAATAGGGATGATGCCACTCATCATCTTCCTTGCGTTAACTCGGTTGTGCACGAGCACATGCGAGTGCCCAGGGTCCGCTGACCACGATCCAGGATGTAGCAGATCAGGTAATTACAGTGGAGCGACTGCCATCTGACCTCCGTGACCCTGTTAACTGGAGAACCTGAGCAGGTTTGGATCATGGTTACACATTCAGTCGCCTGAATTTGCAGGTTTCCGCACGACGTTTTCCCTCACCGTAAGCCATTATCCACAAATAATTCTAATAACCAATTTTAGAAATAAATAGCATATTTCAGATAAAGGCTCATGGATCGCATTTTTAATTACGCTGAAACCGTTAAAACGTAACTGCGTTGATCCCAGCAACAGTGGACGTGAGCATTTTGATGTTCCTTGAAAAATACGTCAAAAAAGCACGTACCCTATTGCTTTTTGACACGAAAAAAGGATTTAACATTTTTTAAAGGAACCAATGTTCAGTATGATGTTTTCTGACATTGGAAGAATAATTAAGTTTTTTTTTATAAGTAGGAACGTTGTGCAACTCTTGAGGTATACCGATGCCGATATGAACATACTTGTAATTAAAATATCTATGTATATAAACTGTTTATTGTATTATAGTGTCGCGTCCATACACGCGATATTTCATGCCTATTTGTTGATTCAAGTGTTTCTTGAATGAAGATACGTACCTAACCTACCAACCAGTAAGTGAACAATCTTAAGTAACCATGATAGTTCCTTGTGTAAGTTACTGCTATTTACTTCGAAGTGAATAATGTTTAAGTTAATGAAATGCTACTGCGCGACTAAAGTACTTCTAGATTAGTGACAATACGAACGGGTTTCAGAGTTTTCCTTAACTTATGCTGTCTGTTTTCATGATTCCAGGTCTACGGGAATTACCCTATGGGTTTTGATTTTTCTCTAAATGAAAACAAGGCCCTAACGACCAAGGATCTTTGGATTGCGAATTTTAACTTAGAAGCTTGTTTTTTTCACAGCTTAACGAGACCGCATTAGATAAAAGTAGCCTTTTTATTTCTTGCTTCTACAAAGTTCTACAAACAATAATTTGTACATGAAAATGATTGTATTGATATTCCGCAGGTCCCCATCTTTTTAATATACACAAATAATATAAATAAGAAAATATGAACATTTTTCAGTTTTTAACACAAATGTCTGATGGTTTTGCGCATTGCACAGAATAAAATTATTGTTCTAATTAAATCATCAAGTCTCAAACCTTGAATCTAATTACTAATATTAATAAGTTCGATTCTGTTTGAAGATCGTTTAGACTCACTCGACTTGCTTCGCGCTGCACCCCCTTAAGTACTTGATGTTAAATTGACGATACCTCCAGGTATTCCTCAGATTCGAAAAGGGTCTTGATATTAGTCAGACGGACAACAAAGCGGTCCTATAAAGGTTCCCTTTTTTTATTCGAGGTACGGAACCCTAAAAATAACGATGCTTACCTTCAAGAACAGGCGGTTTGGTGGTCTTGGACAGCAGCCGGGGGCCTGTGAGCGTGATGACGATGGCTCCGATGGGCGCTGTGATCACAATGGACAGGATGCACAGAGTGGATACTATTTCCGCGTACCCTCGTAGTACTACGAGCTGGGCTTCCTCCACGCCGACCATTTTACCGACCTCTTCAATGGCCACTGGGCCTAAGGCAGCCTGGAAGACATTAAAGATAATGATCACTTGGTTTTAGAAAACCGAAAAAAAAACGGAGCACCTTACGCCTACTGGTACTGCCTCAATCAAAATGACACGAAATCATGTCATTTACCTCTTACTCGAATTTAAAAGTACAATTTAGTGCACAATTAGATAATCATTTAGTATGAATTACCTATTTATGCATAGAATGTACTAAATCTGATCAGGCTTGCAAGCGAAAATACATGCTGTATTATTTTGATGGGAACGATATCTTAATTTTTTCGCAAATTATCCTACACCAATCGTGTAGCAAGTAGCAATGGTATAGGCTGTTCATACCTGTACAGTGGCTTTAGCCATCCAAGACAGCCCAACGAATATCTTCTCCTTAGTATTGAGGTTGCTGCGGACCCCACTTATGCTGGTGACTATAGCCCTCAGCACCATGCACGCCACCAGGATACCACTCCCATACAGCACCAACTCGACTGGCAGCTCTGAAATCTAATTGTCTTAACCTTAGCACATGACAAAATGAGAAGTTCTAGCTTTCGGATCGGAACATAAGTCATTCTGTCATTGTGGACTTTAAACAAACCAATTATTTGAAATTGAAAGAGTAAAGAAGTCAACCCTAGGCCTGGATTACAGAAATTAACGAGTATTGTGCTTATATTCTGATGAGGGAGGCGAGAAAGGCATAAGTTAAAGAAGTCAGTTTATTAACCGCCTTAAAGGTATTAAATATTTGCGCACATATTTACTTCCGCTCATTTAGTTCGTCATATTCAGTGTGACATTAGATACTATTGAAGTTAATAACGACCTCGATAGTGTTTCAATAACTTAACAACCCAAATATTTGTTCAAGTGAAAGGTTGATGTTATTATGACCTAACATTTTCCTATATTTTAAGAAATAAAAGGATATGGATGTGACAAGGAATGGACTTAAAATATTCTATGACAGTCATGTCATTTGCTGACCTGCACCTATCTTTATTATTTTTCAATAATAATAATCAGTACAAATCATGAGCAAGTTTTATGGCAATAGATGAAAAATGACACGCATCATTCACATTTTTGTACTAAGTAATTGCATTTTTTACCAAGTAGGTGAGTACATATTTCAATTAAAAAAGAGCTGGCTACGGCGTGGCACTATAAATATGCTGTTGGAATTATTTGCTAACACCTTATATGAACCGTTACCAGTATTACAAATCTAGTAAGTACTTACTTAGAATCTATGACCGAGGACAAGATATTAATAGCTGTCTATGAATAGGTAGGATATAGGCAACTAGTATTACTACGCGGTAAAATGATATTTATGGTATTATTTTTTAAAGGAATTTGTACGATTCAGGGTCTGAATGTATTCTGCATTTGTACATGTAATGATGGCAATCACCTGTCCAAATGCAGAAGAAGAACAATCTCCGTCAGGTTAGCAACGATGTGGTCAAAGAGGGGTCATGTGCATGTCTGAATTTAGCGGCCTACTGTCAAAGTCTTTTTTTAACGTTCAAAAATTTTGTGTTTAGGAAATATTTCTACTAGCGTATATAAATTCTTAGTTTTAAATGTTTTTAACAATAAAACATAGCAGCAGGCCTATACAGCGTAGCTTAAAAACAATCGCGATTGAGATGGCTATTATATTTACTTTACTTACTTTCCCGAATCATCGTTACTTTGAAAGTTATTTTTAATATCCTGAAAGCTATACTAATTTTATTTGGCAATTATTGTACTATTCCTTAGAAGTAAATTTTCAGTAAAATACCTAAGCCAATCTGAGGCCCGGTTTCCACCAAAGCGGAGAGGAGAGGAGACGGGAGGAGATGTGTTTGAATAAACCAATCAGATTTCGTTATTTTCACATCTCTTTTCCGCTTAGCTTCGGTGGAAATGGATCAAGCGGAGAGGAGATGTCTTATTTTTCTATAGAATTTTGTGCGGCGAGCGGGCTAGCGGCGCGGCAGAGCGGAGAAGTGTCTTAGCCGGGCGGCCGGGCGGCGTACGCGCTCGCGCCCCCCGCACCCCGCTGTCGTCTCTCCGCTCCTTGCACACAAAAGCGTCATTTGAGTGACTGAATTTGTATGCAAGCGTGCGTCTTCCGTATTTTTTATATTTTCAGTTTGCAAAATGGATGATGAACATTTCATTGAAGTGGTAAAAAAATATCCCTGTCTTTGGAATACACTTTTAAGCACCAATAGATGCACTGATGTAAAAGATGCAGCTTTAGGCCCGGTTTCCACCAAAGCGGAGAGGAGAGGAGATGGGAGGAGATGTGCTGCAAAGCTGGCAGGTTATTTCCACCAAAGCGGAGAGGAAAGGAGATGGGAGGAGCTTTGAGTAGCAGAGATGTGAGCTGTGAGAGACCGAAACCAGTCAAGCTGCATCATTTTTACATCAGTGCATCTATTGGTGCTTAAAAGTGTATTCCAAAGACAGGGATATTTTTTTACCACTTCAATGAAATGTTCATCATCCATTTTGCAAACTGAAAATATAAAAAATACGAAAGACGCACGCTTGCATACAAATTCAGTCACTCGAATGACACTTTCGTGTGCAAGGAGCGGAGAGACGGCAGCGGGGTGCGGGGGCGCGAGCGCGTACGCCGCCCGGCCGCCCGGCTAAGACACTTCTCCGCTCTGTCGCGCCGCTAGCCCGCTCGCCGCACAAAATTCTATAGAAAAATAAGACATCTCCTCTCCTCTCCGCTTGATCCATTTCCACTGAAGCTAAGCGGAGAAGAGATGTAAAAATAACGAAATCTGATTGGTTTATTCAAACACATCTCCTCCCGTCTCCTCTCCTCTCCGCTTAGGTGGAAACCGGGCCTGACTGGTTTCGGTCTCCCACAGCTCACATCTCTGCTACACAAAGCTCCTCCTATCTCCTCTCCTCTCCGCTTTGGTGGAAATAACCTGCCAGCTTTGCAGCACATCTCCTCCCATCTCCTCTCCTCTCCGCTTTGGTGGAAACCGGGCCTGAGAGTACTCAAATAATAAGTACTTACAACAACTTGTGCGCCAGTGATCGAGAACAGCATAGGCTCGAAGAACATCCAGAAGATCTCGAAGGCGGTGGCGACGGGGTTGTCCTCCAGCTCCCAGCCCAGCTCCGCCCAGTTCTTGCACGCCACGAACGCGAACGCTATTATCGCCAGTGGCCCTAGAAACAATCGAATAAAAATAAAGGTATAAAAATACGTGATTATTGCCAATCATCCTATATACATTTTTCGGTCGTCAGTCGCGCAGTTTAAGCAGCTAACGGGTTTGCCTATCATGCGGGAGGTACCAGTTCGATCCCACGTGCCGCCATGTACCAATGACTATTTCTGAGTTATGTACATTAGTTGTTTCACTAACCGATACTCTTACGGTGAGGGAAAACATCGTAAGGAAACCTGCACATTCAGGCGACTGAATATGTAACCATGATCCAAACATGGTCAGGTTCCTCTGTAAACAGGGTCACGGAGGTCAGATGGCAGTTGCTCCACTGCAATTACCTGATCTACTACATCCTGTATCATGGTCACGGGCACTCGCGTGCAAGTGCACAACCGGGATACCGCTAGGAAGATGATGATGATGACCCTATATACATTTTATTCTGTTTGTAACTTTTACCCATGCTTTTACGTACGAGTATATTTGTACTATTTCCTATTTTTATTGTATAAATGGTTAAGTTATGTATGTTTAAGACATTAAAAACTTCTATTTAGGAAAGTCATTGAAAACACCTATTTCAACGTGCCGGTTTAGGTACTTCAACATGTATATTTTTATCATACCTACTCTATTTTAAGAAATTGAAATACGCAGTTGATAGGTCTCTTTCCATCTAACTGTGGTTTGCAATGGCATTAAAAATCGGTTATGACATTTATAAAAAATCATTTTTATGAATATATTATTATTATACTAACATATTTATAACAATAAATGTGTAATGTATTATTATTATATTAACATATTTAAAACAATAAATGTGCTTGTAAGCTTAGATCTTTTAAACTACGCAACAGTTTGTAATGCAGTTTTCAGAAAAAGATAGTCAAAAGGAAGGTTTATGCAACTAACATGCATATTGCACCCGTGTGAAGCCGGGGGAAAGACGTTAGTAACGACCCAGTTTTGTATAAGATACAATCAATTAAAAAGAAGCTTGCAAAAATTACAATATTACGTTTTATCTGACTGTCGAGAACCTACTCGTATACAGGGTGTCCCAAAACTCAGCGTTAAGCAGAAGTGACGCGATTCTATTGCTCAAACACAACAACTTTTTGTATGGGACCAACATCGAAATCTTAAAAACATTTTTGGCTTCCTCATACAAAAGTGCCGATCAGCTGAGGGCAGTTTGTATGAAGAAGTCAAAAAAATATCTAAGATTTCGATGTTGGTCCCATACAAAAAGTTGTTGTGTTTGAGCAATAAAATCGCGTCACTTCCGCTTAACGCTGAGTTTTGGGACACCCTGTATATAGTCTGACCGCTTATCTAAGACATCGTCTTCAGGGTGCGGGGGTAGACGAGAACAGGAATTTGATTAGGTGATTTGAACTTAGAAAAGAATGCTAATTTCGATTTTCAAATTCCTATAGTTTGATTTCACTTTAATTCATTCGACTACTCATATCAATAATAGTTTTCGACATTAAATGTTGTTTAATTCACTGAGAAAGAATGAGAGAGAAATGCAATTTGTAAAATAACTAACAGTTGTCGGAACTTTTTGTGGAGAATAAATATATACATCTTACCTCGGTCTCTGGCTACTATTTTTGATAGCGAAATGTTTTGAATGAAAGTACATGTTACTTTTATTCGTTTGGTTACTTGTAAAACTGTTTCGAAATTACTTGTAAAACTGTTTCGATCAAAACAACTCCGACTCTATCAAAATGCTAAAAGTTCGGGGCCCGTAGCCAAGTGGCAATTTATTCTCAAGCGAAGTTCGTTATCGCTAACAAAATGTATGAAACTGACATAAGCCATCGAAACATCACGTAACTTTTGCATACATATTTTGACATTTCGTTGGCGATAGCGAAGTTCGCTCCAGAAAGATTGCAATTTGGCTACGAGCCCGGGTCAAGCATATTGTTAATTATGTACGGACGGCAACACGCCAAGCTAACAATAATTACTGGAGATTTTGCAACGAAAATTTATAAGTCTGATGCGCTGGCGACTATAGGTACCTTCCATTTGCTAATCCCAAAGCGTTAACTAGTGTGAAAACATAAAGATCGCTCAGTTGCTTTTAGACTCAAATGAAATTGCGTCTCTAAATGCTTAGATACGTATTGGTAAAACTAAAAATAATAGGAATTTAAATTTCAGGCGACATTGTTTAACTGTTGTTATATTGCGTCTACATACATTTACTTATAACAAGGCATTGTTCAGGAGAAAGCCAGCCGCTAGTGTGCCGCGAAAAACAATTAAGTATCCGAAGCTATTGACCAGGGATGGCAAACCTTTATCGGTAGACAACTAATTTTACAAAAACAATGGTTTTTAGTTATTCGATAAAAGTTCTACATGGATACACAAATAGCCGTTAAAGTCCCAATTATCTACCTCAGTCAGATAGGAATTATTATTAAGGTAATGGACAGTGGTAATTATACTTTGATAGCGAAATGTTACTTTTAATATAGAGAAAGAACTGTCAAATATGTTTTTTCTATGCTATTATATCTAATGCTGCACCAAATAAATGTCGCTCAATGTCAGTTATTTTATATTTTTCTTCTATAGAGTTTTAGGCTTTTCACCCAAAACTAAAACATGCCAGCATTTGGGGCTGAGCATCAAAGATCTTTGCTGTTATTTTTTCCCTATGATGTATTTCTGTTGCCACTATAATAAAAAATACTAAAACCAAAAATATATTAAGTGGGGTTTAACAAAAGTTTCTATTATGCGCGAATCCGTTTCGCACTTGGCCAGTTTTTTATTAATGGCTTTTTGCATGGAAGAATTTTTTTCCGAGTACCATAGGTTCGCCATCCTTGGTATTGATTACACACGGCTAAGTTTTTACGATTGTTAACGCTAACGTGGATATCTGTTTGTAAATTCTGCGTAGTGGTGCTCTACGTGTGCTGCCATCAGGCTTATGATTTATTTACACAGCAGATAAGACTGTTTTGAAAGAAGCACGGCAGTGTGCAATCAGTAAAAAACTTAAGCTACTTAACTATCAGTAGTCGTCCTTTATAAAGAATTTAGTTAAAGCACTAACAAGCAGTTTCAAATACATTATTTATTTAAGTTAGATTAACTGCCTAAAATAGAACAGGTTAAAACCTTCAAATATCTAAGTAGCTTGATAACTTGTGACTCCAGATGTACACCAGATATAAAAGCAAAGATAGCGATGGCGAGACAAGCTTATAATGCAAAAAGGCACCTGCTCAAGGCCAAAATATCAAGCAAAGTTCGCAAAAAACTTATTAAAGTGTATTAAGTACATTTGGAGTATAACACTCTATGGATGTGAAGCGTGGACATTGACAAAGAGGGACAGAGAGAGACTGGAAGCCTTCGAGATGTGGTGCTGGAGGAGAATGGAGCGTATAAGTTGGACGGAGAAGAAAACAAATGAAGAAGTTTTGTCGATGGTTAGGGAAAAAAGGAGATTGATGGTAACAATAGAGTGTAGGAGGGGACGAATGTTAGGCCACCTGATTCGACACGACAATTTCATTAAAACGATAATAGAAGGAAGAATAGAAGGAAAAAGGAAGCGAGGGAGACTAAGCTACATGCAGCAACTAAAAGAAAAGATAAATGTCGGGTCGGTGTCAAGAGAAGGGCGGAAAGCAGAGAGGAATGGAAAAAACTCCACCGACAAGAGCCTAGCTCTTAAATTGGATGATGATAACTGCCTAAAGCTGTATTAATTTTACAATACCTATTTCAAAAATCCTAACAAATATTAAAAATGCGAGAATAATTCTGTCTGTGTGTTTCGCAATCACGCCTAAACTATTGAATCGATTTTAATGTTTGGTACAGACATAGTTTGAGACCTTGGGAAGGACAAAGGCTACTTTTGTCGCGATATAAAAACACCAAGTGAGAAAAATAGGGGACAAAGTTTGTATGGATTGAGGCGGGTGAAGTCGGGAGGAACAGCTAGTATCTAAATAAATTAAAATACGAGTACTATCAAGGTCAATCCTACTATTAAAAGTTCGATCGGTACAGACCTATCTAAAATGTGATATTAAATCAAATTTCACTTACAAAAATTAATCGACTGTGTCATCCGGTGGGACTCGAACCCACGTTCCTTCCGCTATCCGGGCGAGTGCTCTTACCAAATCTTTTGTAAGTGAAATTTGATTTAATTTCGTAAAAACTTGCAAAATAATTGCTTAAGTTATAAAAATATAAAAATGTGATATGTTACAATGTTCCAATATTTAAGTAGGTCTATATAAAAGTTTTTGTTGATCCGGTTTTAATACGTTCCTAGAATATTTGAACTTGAGCATATCACATTGTAGTAAGTGGAATTTTAAAATTGTTTTTTGCTTACCAGCGCCGCCCCAACCGATTTCCTCCGAACCCAGCACGAAGAAAAGGCCTCCAGCAAGCAGCAGCAACACTCGGAGAGGAACCAGGAACGCATCGTTCCTTTCGGGAACAAACTTCAGGAGGTACCCGCAGAGGACGCCGACTGCTATTCCAACGATTATACTAAGAGGACCCTGAAGGAAAAATATGATGCCATTAGGATATGTACAGCGAATTTGTAATGTTATGTATAAATTGAGGTTCGGTTTGCTCGTTGAATTAAATGTAGACGTAAACGCCGTGTAAAGGTACTCAATTTTTAAGACATGTAAAAATGTATTCAAGTCTTTAAGATGGACGTGTGGATCTAAAATTTTGTGGAGCAGTTTATTAATAGATGTCATAAACATTCACTCGTATTAATGAAAGTTGTTTAACAGTTAATCCGAGTAAGTCGTAAACAAAGTAGTCTCATGAGAAAGTAGTAACACAAGTGTAACAGAACTCTAAGTACACGTAACTGACACAAATTTGACCTATCAAACTAATGGGATTACCAATTACGAGTACACTCTTAGATTTAATGTTTTGCTAAGTTATAAAATTAATTGAAAAGAAAAAAGTAGGTGGGTTTAAACTACTAATATTGAAAGCCGAATTCTCTTCGTCTGGTGTTCTCATTAGTAATTTATTGTTGACAAACTTTACAACCGTATTCTATACACGTAACGTAACTAGCTTATAGTCAACATTATCTATTATTATTGTAACTAAGAGTACATCCCAAGAGAGATATTGTGCGAGTATACACAATACATTCTTAATACTACAACACCGTAGAGTTACATTTTCAGTTTAGAAGTTGTAATTTACCAACAACACTAAAATAAATATTATTTTGCAGGCTACGAGAATTAGAATTAGAGACTACGAGACTACGTATTTTCGTAGTAGCTATGGCGTAGAAAGAAAAGCTCTTTAAGGCATCTAACTCTACCTACTTTGACTACAGAAATAATCGGAACCCTGCGCATATATGTCTGGTTACTTTACCCCCTTAACAAAAGTTAATAAAAGTTCTCAGCTCACTTGAGTCTCCCCAGTGGGATTGAATTTGTGTAGAAATAAAAATTTTGTTACAATATTGTTTGAGCATTGCCAAAAAATGATGAAATTATTGTGAAGGTAACATGAAATTTAAGTATGGTGGTTTTTATTATAAAATATTTTTTAGCTATTTTGATGGTATATATTATTAGCATATTAGCAACTTTTAATGTTATTCAAGCATAAAATCATAAATTTTATGCTACTGATACAAAACGTTACTCACTTGAATGATGTTCATGGTAAGTGATGAAGTGGAAAACATAAGCGAAGATACAATTCCGAAAATGGCAACACTGGCAGCATCGTCGATTCCAGAGACGGCCAGCACCAGGGTAGGGATACCCTTGGACACCCCGTAGCCCTTTTCTCGAAGTCTGAATAGACAGGGCACCACCACAGCGGGTGACACGGCCGCAATGATAGCACCCAAGAGGAAAGCTGCAACAAAAATCAATTAATGATTAAATTACTCTCTGTGTAAAATAATGTTTTGAATCTTTACCTCACTTATATTTGGTGCTAGCGACAACTTTTATAGGTAGCAAATGCAATTGTGTTTTGCACTTGAAAAGGTTTTTTTCTTTTTATTTATTGCCGACTAAAAATTCAAAAATATTCCTTATTACAAAAAAGTAACAGCCTTAAAAACGCACTAAAAAGTTGGCAATAGTTAACCTTTTTATCGCCAGGTTTTATATTGCAACTTGTGATTGTTCATTTATTTATATGAAATGCTTTTATATTTATTTATTTTACTGGTAATAAATATATGCCATACATATAATGACGCATTTCATCGCCATTAAACTATAATGATGATGTGGAAAAATTACAACACGGTTGTCCAGCTGGGTTATAAATTGTTGGTTTGATTATAGGAAATGTTACATAGTAAATTTGAAATTTATTTGGATCAGTGATCTAATTGATCACACATTGAAAAGAAACATTAAATTTTTCCATGATTTGACTGTGGGTCAGTACGAGTATATTTTATGTACTTACCCCAATCCCACGGCAAGCCGAGGAAGAAGTGAGACAAGACTGCACTCAGCACACATTCAAACGTCCACGGAACTAATGCTAACTTGATCACGGTGAAGAATAACTTCCTCATTGCATTCGGGTCCAAATCCAAACCAGCACGAGTTAAAATTATGGTTAAGGCTATTTTTCTGAAAAGAAGAATACGATGTCAAATAGGAACCAGAAATCACATCAAATCATCACCATCCAATATCTAAGAAAGGTATTTCAACATACCTGATTATAGAGCAGACTTTTAAATAATGTTCGTCAAAGTTGACAAAACCAATATTCTTCAAGGCAACGCCGACTATTAACATTCCTATCAGGGCCGGCAGCGTCGTGATCTTCAGCATGAGCCACCCGCCGAAGTGCGCTGCGATGGTGATCACAGCGAGAGTGAACAGCTGGCCGCCGGGCGCGACTGTATCTCCCATCACAATCCATACTATCATCCATACCAGTATTCCTGACAAATGATATCAAATATTAAGAGTTCAGAAAACATCTTGATATACAGTATGCAACAACAGGAGTGTGGGGCTTATCTTGCGCCATATCCTCAGACCACAGAAAGTTGAGCTATGAAATGGAAGCGTGACCCATGCAAACGCGACATGGGCAAAAGGAACTAACAATCTTCGCAGCGGATTGGTCACAATTCACAGTCTGTAGTGTGGGTGCAGTGCGCGCCAATGATCGTTGCGAAATTAATTACTGTGCTATTTACCTATGCCTACAAGGGTCTTCTGGTAGTTGAATTGCACACATAAATAAGCTTGGTGACACAGGTTCGCGAAGGTTTACCGAGTTATTACATAGTTTCTTCTTTCTGTGATCTGAGGCCTCTCATCACCCGTACTCCTAAGTTGTTGCGCATTATACAATACTGATGAACCGATAATTACCTATGATGAACACAGAGAGGGTCTGTGCAAACTGTCTGTAAGAAGGACATAGAGGGTAGGGGCATATTTTCTGCCAGTTACGTGGCTCCCACGAGGGAATCCCGGATTCTTCTTGATGACACTTTGCGCAACAAGCGTACCACCACGATCTGAAATATCATTGCTGGTTTAGATATCATGGTTTGTCTATGATTCCTGGGAATTTGGAATGCCTGTCATTTGAACTATCGCAAGCTAAGTACAAAAGCGTTGCTGCCAATAGTAAAGTTTCATGAATTTTATAAGTTTGACATTACCGGATTTTGTAGTAAAAAAATGTTTGTACCTTTCGACGTGCTCGCTCTGCTGTGACAATGCCTTTTTCGAGTAGATAGAGGATGTAGTTGAGTATTTCTTGTACCTGCCCTCGATGTGTGCCGGTCGGTCTGAGAACAAGCGAGCGAGTGATAAGTCGGTCAATGTTGCTCAACTTTGATCGATGAAATTATCCATGTGAATCAACATCTGGCTGTTACTCGCTCCATATGTTTGTTCATGACATTCAGCTTGATTATTTTTATTGAAACAATCGTCATTTTATTTTATTGATCCCTTTTGTGTAACCAGTTAGTAGTTATTGTGTAGCTTTGTTTGATCAACGTGCGAAGTGGAGCGTCATGATAATTTTCATTAAGAAGATTTAAATAAAATAATTAAAGGCATATTCATACAATTAAACTTAGTCTAACCATTGCTTGATTGCATTATTTAAATTTTTATTTAAAAAATTATTTAAAAAATATTCTAAGCACATGAGCAAGTAGCATTTTTTTGTGTGCCAAGACCCATGAAAATATGGCTGGTAGTTTAGTTGAACTCTCGTATTTATAGTTAAAAAGAGATACTGCCTGTAAAGTGTTACATACATTTTCATGCATTTTACACGAACGTTTTACTTACCTTTGTTTAAAACTAATGCTAATTTTAATATTATTTTACAATAAAATACACAATAGCCAGTCTAGCTTAGACTAAAATAATTTTAACAGGTAGCACGGATGGCGGAGCGTAAAGCAATTAGACTACGCTTTAATGACCTTGGCATAGGCGACCTTTTTTTGATCTAGATAACAAAACTATAGTAGGATGTCTTAGAACTCTGCTTACCCCAAGAGGTGTCCATATCTGCCGCCATAGCATTGTGTAGGTTGCTCTTGCGACGCGAAGGCCCTTCCGCCTGCGCTGATACGCGGCCATTCCTGCTGGGTATAGTACATTTTAAATTGATACCCATAACGTTACGAAACAATAATTCATCATCATCATCATCATCCTAGCGTTATTCCGGCTGTGCGCTCGCACGCGAGGGTCCAGGGTCCGCTAACCAAAAATTACGAAAGAATAATTAAACACATTAAATTCTTGCATTGCTTAGATACTGAATTAGAAATGGTACATAATAAATTACACTTTTCATTAGTACCACGCTACTATTATAAATGCAAAAGTGTGTGTCTGTCACTTCTTCACGCCTAGACCGCTGCACCGATTTAGATGAAATTCAGTATAGAAAGTCTAGGGACTCAAAACTAGTCCCGGGAAAGGACATAGGATTACTTTTATCTCAGAAATCGTCCTTCAAGGGGGCGAAAACGGGGGTGGAAATTTGTCATTTATGCGGATAAAGTAGGGGAGACCGCTAGTTTTTTATAAATATAGGTAAAAATCTCGTTTCTTGGCCGATAATTGAAGTCAAACAAAATAAAAGACGTATTAATTAATAATAAAAGTGCAGTAAACAATAAATTTATAATTCATTCATTATGTAATAGAAAATTTGTTCCACTTCGACCTTTTATTATTATTTTTCATTGCTAATAGCTGTGTGATAAACACATAACGGCATTAAGGCTTTCAAGGGTAGTTACATGATTGCAATTACTTGGAAGTTTATTTAAGGTCAATAATGCTAAGGCGTTGCAAAGTATATTGAAGTAAGATCATTTTTATAAGTAAAAAAGTTATATTGATACTGAATACGTTTGTCAGGACATCTTTGGAACTTTTGAGTGCCTATAGTAGCAAATTCACTCAGCCGCGTAGCCATAGCCTCCGCGGCACGACTTTACTTTTATAACCCATAGTCAAAATCAAACGACAAAGAGTTTGAGAGAATTTATAGACTTGTGGATGAAGTGATCTAATGCAACTTCCCAACTTTACTGTATAAAAAAATTGAAAATTCAAATAAAGATTTGTTTGCTTGAATCACCATTCAAGCAAATAAGTGACCTTGTAGGGTAAAGATACAGGTTATCGGCCCGTTAAGCGACTTGTTGACTTCAGAGTTGATTTCTATCATATTGCTGTGCCTCAAGGCTTTTTTAAAAATAAGTCATTTGACATTAGACAATAGTCTAGTTTCATAAAACCTAACGTTTATAGGCGTAGGAGTGATACATGATTTTAAAATATATGATTTTCGTAAAAATAGCAAATATACCGGTTATCGGCCTCGTTAACCAGTTATCGTCCACCAGTTTACTGGTTATCGGCCACCTGATTCAAGGTACAAAAACGAGTCTTATTTGATAGCTCATAAGGTTTATAATAGTATGATAGTTAATCAATTAATACTTTAAAAGGGGTGGTATAGTTTTACTCTCTTCTGTGACTTAAAACACAATTAGGTAACAGATTAAAATCTCGAGTCAAACAAATAGCTATTTTTGCCGTTGGACGAAAGTTTAGTGGATAACCAGTAAAAACAAAACCTATTTCCGGCCGTCTAAAATAATTATAACTTTATGTTATGTTTGAATTTAATTTTTATACGATTCTGTTGTGGGATGTTCATTGATTAAATATCGCCTAAAACAATAATATAATAAAAACACCGTAAAATTCTAACTATTTTAAACGACCGGAAATAGGTTTAGTTTTTACTGGCTATCGGCCGCTAAACTTTCGGTATTTTGGAAGGTCATATCTCAGAATCTATGAGGTATACTGGCGGCCGGAATCTAGTAGTCAATTTACGAAATTCTAGCTGTTCACTAATAAAATGAAATCAATGTTGGTGAATTTAAGGTTTTCGCAATGCAGGCAAACAGAAATGACGTGATTAAACCGGTTTGCGACCACCCGGCCGGAAAGCGGTTTTTGACATAAATCGAAACCTATTGTCCGACCACTAAAAATATTACAGATTATGAAATGTTTGGTGAGTTTGGGCATTAGAATATTAAATTTTAACATGTATTTAACACACAAACCATAAACAGTCACCAATAAAATAATAGTAACACTTAAAAACTTAACTTTAAAAATTCATCCACCTGCTAATTTTTTGTTAAATCTGCCACGTATCCACACACCAAATTTTGAAATGACGACCAAGGGCTTAACACGCAAATGACGAGGTCATACTTAAGGATTATGAAGCGTAAAGTTTGTCCGGGTTGAACGGCGCAAAATTTGAAAGGAGCTGTCTATTAACCTACCTATTATTCAAAATAATGTGCAAAGTGGCCGAAAAGGGGTAGTGGCCGAAAAGGGGTATGTTTACCCTACCACCGTACAAGGTCTAAAATTTCGCACAATTTATCTATCAGAAGATGGCATGCAAATGTTATCTCAATAAATTATGTATGACATTATGAAAATTAGTCAAATTATTATTCCAACCATAAAAATGATATTAATAATAAAAACAATGTTAAGACTAGCAATAATAGATATGATATACAATAGCTATACGTACATGTTTTTAACGTAACAAAAACAATGTCAAATATTAATATGTGACAGAAACTAGTCGGTAAGTACCAAAATTAAAAGAATTCAAAACATTTATTTAAAGAATAGAAACTTTTTTGCAACAATCAAAATTTCAGCTTCTTTTTATATATATTCAGCGGTAATGACTTCATTTCAACATCTAGCCTATTGTAAACTTTTATGGCCATGCAAAATGCATTTTCGCTGTACAGAGCTGTCGACTTTGTATGAATATTTAATATTTATTCTTTAAAAATAAAAATATTAACATTGTAATTGTTACACAAACCAAACCCATGACTCATGGTTTCGAACCTAGTGTTTCATTTGTTTGTTCGTCTGTAACCGTGTAAGGTTACGCATACCCGCACTTTACAGATCTAACTTCTAAGAACTTCATACAGTTTTATAGACAGTTCTAGTAGTAGCTTTGCATTCACAGATTCCTTGTACGAGTAGGTCTCACAATTTATTTATATTTATAGTATCATAGTTTCAGATATAACATAGTTTTATTAGTACCTATTATGATTTTTACTGAAAAATAAGATTATTACAAAAAGCATAAAAATTTCAGGTTATATAGAATGCAATAAATTGTAAAGGGTCGTGAACATTATGAATGAAACACTGTTATTATCAGCTTTTAAATCATGTACTAGTAACTAACATTACTATACGCACGCGACTTTTCCGCACAACGAGGGTCGATTGCAATTTTTCAGTTTATGGGTAGCTTCAGTTATTGTTATTCGCACTTATCAAGTCAAACACACGCGAAGCAACATCATCACAATGGATATTCATGGTGATCAACGAGATTCTATGGCCATTGTCTACATTTGAACATAACTTCCTGAAAAAATGTTCAGACGTGCTGACATGGCTCATTGTGTGTTGTGTTGGCGCGATGCTGTGTCGGTTTTCATTACACTATGCCTTGTTTTTAAGTAAGAAAATTTAAAGCTCATAGCATGCTATGAGCTTTAAATTTTCTTGGATAAATAAGTGAAGCTTTTCTCTGTTTACTTTCATCTTATTGGTCTTACATATTTTGATATTAACTTGATTCAAATTCTTAACAACTACATAGAAAGATGTAAACTTGATTTATATACATATATATTTTTCCTTTATCTTTATTAATTAGATGTACAACTTGGAGGAGCGAGGCTCTCCCAACACAAGTATCTTTAGATTACTTTCTGGAAAGCCCCGGCAACTAAATTGTAAAAGATTGTTGAAATAAAGAACTTTATTATTATTATTATTAGCTTTGTTTATAGACCTCATTATTTTCTGTCTGAGTTCTGTTATCTAGACTATTGACACATGTTTCTGTTTAACAGTATTTCATTCATTTACAGAAAAAACGGTATCTATTAATTACCGAACTAGTTTTATTACAAATGCTATTAGCTGTCAACTCATTAGAAACAGAATTTCAGCAAGTAAGCCATAGTCCTGTATTAGATACAGTAGTAGACCATCATCATCATGATACTACAGGATTAACGTTGATTATCCCACTAATCCCACAGAGATAGATTATAGTCTGGAATAACATATAGGCTACTTTTTATCCCGAAAAAAAGAACACAGTTCCTGTAGGATACAGAAATAGTAGTTTACGCGGGCGAAGTCGCGTGCAACAGCTAGTAGGTGTATATGCCGTGACATCAATAGTTCATTCACAAATGGTCCAATTTAAAAATAGTAACGAGTTCTACGGTTTTGTTATGTTGTCATAGTGCGATTATTTCGCTGATAAAGAAATTCTTAGCAGGAACACGTGTATACTAAGTAGTATCTGTAAAAAGAAAGACGCGTGGTGCAGTTAATTGAGGTAAACACAAGTTACCCGGAGGTCGTCGGGTGAGATCTCACTGACTTCATGGGTAGGTTTCGAGATTTTGCAACTTGTGATGGATGTGTTTACAAATGTGTGTGTGGCCGAGACACTCCCAGGAGATGCATACGCACACTGCTGATTACCTATAAACACTACTGTTCAAGTTCTCATGCACTAGCGGATTTACAGCTATAAATGTCATGGCTGTATACAGCATTAAAATTTAAATAGTATTAAAATTATTGCTGGTGACAAATACGCATATTTCAATATTCCGAATACATATATTACACTGGCAAAGGATAGTAGTAGAATAAAATAAGCTAATAATATTGTTCTTGAAACAGCCTATTCCTTCCTGATGGCATAATGTGTACACTCCCATGTAAGTAGGTATATCATGCTTTACAATGGGAATGTTTATGGTGTAGCAAGTTTGATACGCTCCGTTAAATGTGATTAAGATGATAAGCCGAACAACGTGTTGAGGTGGACAAACGAACTCCATTGTTAATCGTTGAGGTTATATCTTATGTAGAAATAGCTGTGTTGGTATTGAGAGTGATATTTGCGTTATTGAATCAGATTACCATAATTGCGTGTGTGGCTAAGTCAAAAGAAAACGCGTCGACATTTGAAACTAAGTAATGGACACAGTTTAAGGAGCACCTTCAGTGTTTACAGTTTTGGATATAGCAGAAAATTGTAAGCGATTAGCGCGTAGGACTGACTCGGTTCAATTGCAGTACGATCTATTATTTAATCTATTTAACTAACCAATTAATGGTTTAATTGTGAGTTTTTGTATTATAAACATTCATTTTATCCTTGGTTATTGACTATCCTTGACACCAACCACGTGTATGCGTACGCATATTTAATGATCTGTGGTTTTGGTTATAAATTGCAAAACTGAGTCGATAAGAGTATAAACAGGAATAATAATTATCCTTCGTGTTTCCCTTAATTACAATTCGTGTAATACCAATATTTAGCGAAACCATATTATAATGGTTTTGGACTAATAATAATATGTATAAGTTTTACTTATTTACAATGTGGTTTAACGGTTGGTGTTAAATAATAAATAAACTCACCAATGCCGGTTGAGCGCGTCTGTTTCGAGGGATGAATCTGATGGAAGGTAGCTGTCGTAGTGACAACTGAGGCTGCTGTGAGACATCCTACATGGCACTCAGTGAGTCTTATTCACTATAAAGTCAGCGAGCCAGTTCAAGGAATAACTTGCGCGGGGGCATGCCGTTCGGCCCGGTACGCTCCACACTTATGCGAAGGCGAATGTGCATCTTATAAGAGAAGGTTCGGCTGCGCCTGAGAGTGAGCCGCCCGCCTCGCCTCACCCCGGGCACGTGACTGCCTCGGTGTGTTCAATTTCGCCGGCCGGCGAGCCGGTCATTGGCCGTCGTACAAAAAGGTCTGCCGAGCTCAACAGCAAGCCCATAGAAACGGATTAACCATTGCCTGGGGGCGAGTTGCCGTGACGGTAACTGGGTGACGACTGGCTGGATTGAATGAGCAGCGATGTCGCGCCGTGTTTATAATATTAGCGCGGACATCTCAAACAACGCTCATATAACAGCTGCGCCCGCGCCGCGCCCGCTCGACCCGCACCCTCCGATCTATCCGCACGTTTCGATAATGTATCGCAGACGATTAAAACATCGGCTCCATGTGGTTTGCTTGACTTTGCTCTTAAAAAAGAAATCTAGTTTCTTATCCTGATTTAAGGCAATTTTAATAAAAAAACGTAATACCTAACTAAAGCTTGATGTATGTCACTAAAATGCAAAAGTTACTTAACTAATGCAGAGTTAATTGGGAAAATTCGCATTATCTTCTTAGAATTTAAGAGCCACTACAGCGCGTCTCTTCCATAGATGTAGACAAGGTCAAATACTAGCTTTTGATATAGTTATGTACGAGTATTCAATAATATTAAAATAAGCTGTTTGTTTTGGTAAAAAACAGCAGTCAACACAAGTAACATTTGCAGTCACAGTTCCATTTCCATCTATTTGAGAAATCCATGTCATATCATATCCATGTCAAAGTAACTTTATCCTGGCACAGAACGATGTAACATCACCAAAGTCTAAATAACTACTGAGCAAAGGTAATTAAAAATTAACATTTTGTAGATAGTTTTGTGTCTAAAATTAGGTCACAATTCTAATTAGAATCTCCGCTTAAATTCGTACAATATCGAAAGTCAATGAGATGTCGCAAGGGATTTAGCCAAGGATGTTTATTATATATATTATAATTTTAATAGGATGATGTAGACATTGTTATTTTACGCATTACTTTATTCAATGTTCAACCTATGTATGTATCTAAACTATCACATTAAATACGAAACTTATTATCAAAACTATTTACCCATAACTTTTCTGCAGTCATGTTAGACGAGTTGACTACTCTTTTTTACCCGACAGACAAAAAGATCTTCTTCGGATTTATATATTAGTAGAGACAGTAGAGTGGTAGAGATGAAAGTAGGTATGTATGAGGAAACCATTTGAGCGGATTTTGTGTCGGGACCTAATATTTTATTCAGTTTACCAGAAATAGTTCAACACCCTCACCGACATAAACATAGCGTCAGATAAGATCGGTAAACCAGTTAAAACATGATACAAAAGAAGTCGCCCAACTCCAGTTAAAAGATGGAAGCTTAAGCTTATTTAGGTATCCGTATAACATTACTTACTCTGATACGGATACGTTTGCAAAATAAATCGACAATATAAAACAGTATTACCAGTAATAATTTTAACTAATTATAATTAATATAAATCAATTAAAATGTAATAAAATTCTCGTTAGTACTACTACCTACTAAATTAGGAAAAATAGTTTTACCATATTTAATAATAAAAAGAAACAGAAAAATTAAAACAAAACATATGCGTTAATTATGATTTTTTACTATCTCACCTGATATGATTATAATCACGTTCATTGAGAAATGGAGAGAGGTAGAGCATTAAAAAGGTGATAAATAGATGTCACAATCACTTGAATAGATCTGATAAGTAACATTTAGCTTCTGAACAAGTAATACAACATGTACATTTTGTACATACTTTGACAATGACTGTGACTAATAATGTAGGCAAGTAGGCTTTTGTTCGGTGCTTGGCGTCCGAATCGTGAATAGAACAACGCAGTCATGTGATCTATTGTTCTCTAACATTCAAAACACGCTGGTAGCTATGTCATATTTTGTCATATAAGTATTTCCAGTAGAGATAAAAAATATGTAAATTGTTCCACTGCTTTTCTTTGTTCATATCGAAAACGTTTCCACGCACGGGCACTGAGGACTTGTATTTGGGTGGAAAACTTAATAATTTTGACATACATATTACAGAGTAAACGCAGAATAGGCACTACTAAATGAACTCCGTTACTTGCATTTGCAATCGGTAAGTTACAGGCACACCTATTTTTTGCGGAGCTTTGTTACTTTGTACTTGTGGAATCTTTTCTTTCAGCACCTTTGTGTAGTTCCAGGGAAATGCTATAACTAACTTAAGTTAGGTTTGACATCCGCAAACCTATCTTATAGATTGCGATATCAATTTCAAAGCACTGACATACTGGGTTACATTGCAAAGGGCTATACATAGAACAGTTTTCAGGAGTGGCTTAGTATCAGTTACTCAATCGAGTTTTGAAAAAAAAAACATTTTTCACATTTAATAAATCCTGTCCGCTGTTAAAAATTGTATGCGTGAATAATTTAATTATTCATAGAAAAATACGCACGCACGATATCTGTGCAACAATCAAATGAAAAGATCAATACATACAAGTCATTATGGTGCGCGAAAATTGCGTTATCTCCCTATTTACTCTATTTTCAGACACCTATTTTAAAGTAATGTTAATCAAAATGGAAAATTAAAAAAAACTGCGATAGTGTAGTCATTATATTGTTCCCTTGATCTTATTTTAAAATTTTGGCACCCTTTTGTAATGTAACTCTGTATAGAGAATTACCAAAAAACACGAAGGAAGAAAACAAATAGGTACCGCAGATGCTATTTATAGAATATCTGATGACGATGAGCTATTTGCAAAGTCATGCCGCATACTGAATCTATTGATCTGTGACAATGGAAAATTAATGTTACACGATGCACATAATAATAGTAGGTATTCATCATGATATTTTTCCGATGGCCTAAATAAGCACGTGACTTCGTCAGTACATTTGTACAATCTATGACATTGCGATACCCTTGTTTTATTATGAGAACGTACGTACAGAGATATTTATTACTCTAACGACCACACTATGTGACCTAGCCTTTAAAGGCACGCTAAGGTTTGCACTGGTCGAGCAGAAATCATTCTCATTTGGACGTCAGAGTACGCCTTTCACAAAATGTTAGTCACGTGATGAGTGCTAAATATGCTTACTATATCTATTATAATCAGAGGTTCGTTGTGTAGTGAAAGGTTTACTATTAAAGGAGGCTTCTCAAACGCACTTCGCTCACATGAGTCATAATGCTAACGATATTGCGCGAGTACGGTTTCTATCTAGGTACTGTTACGAATTAGCATTCGCAGGATTCCGCTTAAAAATAGTATTTATCGTATCATATTTAAGAGGCAGATGAGACATAAGATTCAATAACAATTAAATCAAACAATAATTATTTTTCATAATAAAGCGGTGAAAATTTACGTCAAAATCAATTAATTAAAATATTGTGTTAGGTTTCGGTAAAATCAACTGTTATTGGCTACCTGGGTACTATTATAAGTTTTTTTATTAGATACTTTCCTAAAATTATTTAAGCAACAGAAAAGATTAGACATTATGTAATACTAGCGAGTAACTTGCAATAATTTTTCAACTATTACCTATCTGCGAAAATAAACAAATCTTAATTGTTTTAACAAACCTAACGTTTTGTATAACTAGCATGAACTTATAATTTGTATCAATTATTATAAAGTATTTCAAATCAATGTAGGTAATTTATAATATCGTAACTTTATAACCGTGCATTTTATGTTGTTTGTTTATTATGTTGTGTCATGTGATGTCAATTTTCTAATAAATGATATTTTTTTCTTTCTTTATGCATCACGCATATAAAAGACATCAACGGCAGCACTTAACGCCTGGCTGCGAATCGCAGCAACAAGTTCTATTTACACGTCAAACTGAACATTAGCATGCGGCTCTGGCTGTTCCAGATTTACTTGGTATAAAAAATTTGATGTACCTAAATAGCAATTATGTACACCTACGTACATACTTCAATGAAAAAAGGTAAACATTGGAAATTGAATATTAACTTAAGTAATATACTATAATACTTGCATCGCGCATAATACATATAAAAGACTTCAACGCCAGTACTTAACGCCTGGTTACAAATCACAGCAACATGTTCTATTTACACGACAAACTGAATATTAGCATGCGGTTCTGGCTTTTCCAGTCTTGCTCGGTAAAAATTATAATAACAACTATGTACCAGTAGCACTTTAATGTAAAATGTTAACATTGGAAATTCTACCACATAAGGTGTAAATTAATTTATGATGTAACCTAAACTATAAAAGGAAGGAAGGGACGTTATAAAAGAAGCTTCTTTTTAAAGAAAGGATTTAATATTTATCAACTTATTTAACGAACGCATTTTTTTTTAATTTTTATAAACACCAATTACCTAGCCCCAAACTAAGCGGGAGCTTGTGCTATGGTGACTAGGATAACGGATAGACATACTTATATAAATGTATAAACATCCATGACTTAGGTACAAAATAATAATAAGGTATCACTAAAACATTAATAATATAGGGTTCCAAGGTGAGGGTAACGAAGAATAATATTATAGTTTCACCGTGTTGCCTTGTCTGTCTGTCCGCGGCCTAACGCAGAGACCCTTGGTGGTACAGTCGGAAGCATGTCACGTTACCCATTTGAACTACGAAAATTATTACAAAAAAACAACCGCCTTCAAAAATGCACCAAAATGTTTAAAATAACTTTTTTATCGTCAAGGGAAAGAAACGGGGAAGGAAGTTGGTGCCGATAGAAGTGAGTGAAGTGAATGATAGAAGTACACGCAACATAGGTCATACCTACCACCACTTCCACGTTTTTTTAAATTGTTTTTATAAATTTTACCATTTTCAGTGATAGGTACACTTATTGCCCGTACTTCCAACACACACAATCGCAATTTGCTAACTCATATTCATTGAAGACTTATCAATACGATTTCCATTGTTAGCTCAGCACCGAAAAATTATGACTCCCGGATGTAAATGCTTGTTACGTAAACATGTTATTGCAAAAAATGTATACGTATGCTCATAATTAGATCCTAAACTGGTGACAGTGAAACCATCACAAGAGTATGCTCTTTCATAAAAAAAAGAATTTTGAAAAATCGAATGCCTACAACTGACGGAGAAGTCGGTGAAAAAACATATAGAAACACAAATTCAAATACAGTTGAACATAACACCGCCTCCAAGAAAAAAATAGAACAAAATCTTTTGTTTTGTTACAATTTATTTGCGAAATGTAAAGCTATAAATTAGGTGCAAATAAGTGTCAGAAAAACTGCTACTTTTGTACTACTACTGTAAAAATAACATGAAAGTAGGATATACATATAAAGAATTTACTACTAAGTAGGTTTTAGTACTAAATAATTGAGTAACATTACAACAACTTAAAAAAATGTAAGTAAGGTAACTGGAAGGAGAAATTTCGTAGTAAAAAGCTCCATTATAACTGACTGCATCAATACTTGTACTATAATTTTATTATGGAAGTTCATTCTCACGGGATCCGTCATTGACGCTTGTACGTTCCCAGTCAAAATCAGAGTTGATATTCACATTCGTTTCGTATTTAGATGAACATGATGCGAACACGAACAAGCGGATCTACAAAATTTCACGATTGGTGTTTTTTGACAAATGTGTTTTGATGTGATAGAAGATGACACGTGTTTCAAGTCTTATCAGTAATTTTTACGAATCGTGATGCATTTAAACACGAGCATTACCGCTGTCAAAAAACAAAACGGATCGTGGAAAAAGACGACACGTCAAAAACTTGAATCGTCCTCGTGTGAATGAACCTGGCCCAACACGCACTTGGCCAATAATTATAATAAAAACCGGCCAAGTGCGAGTCAGACTCGCGCGCGAAGGCGAAACATTAGACAGTATAGGCAAAAAAAGTATATATTTTTATTTTATTTATAATTTCAAAAGTATTCATCACAGGATACCCGAAACAATTTTAAATAAGAGTTTCCGCGCCTGTTTCTTTACGTAAGTGATTTGAAGTTTATAGGTCCAAGACTTTAGAAATTACAGGGTGGGGGGGACACACACCGTGTAAACAACTTTAGCGAGCTATATCTCGCAAATGGTAAAACTGATAAAAACATCAGCAATACTTGACAAAGGCGCAGTATTGCTGATGTAAAACTGTGACATCGAAGATTCGTGAGGCTCGTATGCCATTAATTGCAATGGTGGCTTTTCTTGAAAATTTCCTCTTATCTTGAAAAATCCCTCTCTTAAGTATCCAAGAAAAGAGAATATTATAAGCAACCATATTACTTATAATTAT
Source organism: Pyrausta nigrata (assembly GCA_949316185.1). Taxonomy (NCBI): domain Eukaryota; kingdom Metazoa; phylum Arthropoda; class Insecta; order Lepidoptera; family Crambidae; genus Pyrausta; species Pyrausta nigrata. The sequence continues at coordinate 12,392,296 of OX438938.1, forward strand.
TTTTTATAATTTAAGCAGTTTGTTTGCAAGTTTTTTCGAAATTAAATTAAATTTTGCACACAAAAACTTTTCGACTATGTCATCTGGTGGGACTTGAACTCACGACCCTACGCTATCCGTGCGAATGTTCTTGCCAACTGAGCTACAGTGTGAGCTACGGAAAGACAGTCGACAAATTCTCGACATTTCTAAATACAGCTATCCAATCAGGTTCAGAAACGTATATCCATGTCCTATAAAATGCAATAGAGTACCTAAGTCCTTTTCATATCTGGCAAACAGAATTACTCTTTTATAGTTTTTGTACCTAGAGTTAGTATAAAGGCGGGCGAAAACACTACATTTAAATACGCCTGCCTGTGTTTTGTTTTGTATGGAATCCTACATATATTATTTATTAATAAACATCGTGGATCGCTAGTGTAAGATGTTTCATACAAAACACAAGCAAGTGTATTTTTGCGTCGCAACCTCGTTTTTTGGCCGCCGATCTCATAATGTACAAAAGTCGTACCTTTCAGAAGGCAGGTTTTCTCGATCCTTGCTAGACTCGTCGGCCATGATGGACACTTTCCTCTTTCCGTCAGGGGTGGGGGACCGGATCGAGGAGTACTGGGGAGGGTCCGGCAGGGTCGGGGCTAAGCTGGAGGTCTTTTGCTTCTCCTCCTCGTTCGTCTGGCTCTGCAGGTCACTCAAGTCGAAGGGGTACTCCTTGATGGCAGTCATCCGGACGCTTGTTTTGCGGACCTGGAAAGAAATATTTAAATAAACTTTGTGAAAAAAAACACTATTTATGAGGTGTCTAAATACTAAAGGTAAATTTTAAATGGACACATGGATGATATGGCATAATGGACAATACTACTACAATGGCTAGAATAGTTTTTTAGATTGAATTAGAATACATTTTGACAACATTGTCCATCTTTTTTGACACTTGACTGTCTTAACTCCACTCGATGAACCATTTTAGTTTAATTTTGTTTTTTAGTTAAGTTTAAAAACTGTACATATTTTTAATATGAGTTTGTGGAAAAACCATAATTAATATTTGATTCATAACAAATGGTGATAACTTAAGCAGATCCTGTTTTATACGTGCATTACAACTTGAATAGGTTCATAACATTTTATGGGCTATAACAAGCTGATGCAGTGGTTTCTCTGAGAAAATATTTGATTAATGTGATAAGTTCCTATGTACACAGTTAAATGCATAAGTAAAAAAAGAAACTTAAAAAAATTTTTGGTCCAAAACAAACACGTCCTACCAAAACTTAATCGAAGAAAAAACACCAACCGCGTAATTTTTCATTGTCTAATAAATAATTAAAAAAGGCACAATTAACGTTATTGTTGTAATTAATGCAAATAATAACAATATTCCTTACATATTCAATTAACTTCCTTGAAATATAAGCACTTCCGCGTGTCTTTTATAAAGCAGCATAAATTATAATTATTTGGTATTAAGATGTAAATAACTTTGCTACTGCTTTTGTCCAAGTCAAGAATCCAGCAACAGGCGACCGGTGTCAACAGTTATTAGGATGCGTGCGCGCTGCCCAAGTGGCTAAAAGACTACTGAATTTCTGCCCCGAAGCTTGTGTTAAGTTATCAGACGTATCTAAGTAAAGGCTTAATTTGCAGTAAGTGCGGACACGTCTGTCGTAAAAAACGTCACTTTTTTACGTACGGATAATAATCCTAATAAAAGACTAGTGTTTATCCAATTAACACGTTTCAGTACTGAAAAACCAATGACGTATCGTATTTATATGAGACAATATAAATAAAAGTAGGTAAAATGTGTCGTGGTAAACTACAACGATAACCTCGTTTTAGTTAGATCCGTGCTTATTTGACACTGTATTGCATCTTTTGACCTGACAAACTTTATCTTTTCTGTGTTTTGCATTATACAACTTCCCATCGAATTGTGTTTTAGAGTATATTTTAAGAACAGCAGTACCTAAGTATAAACAACTTTCATACAGTAAGTATGTGGGCTTCAGAGTGTAGTACTGATGTGGGATGTCGATAACGTTTGAAGAAGAAAGAAGAAGAACTTTAAAAAAACCGGTTAAGTGCGAGTCGGACTCGAGCACGAAGAGTTTCGTACTATTACAACATTAGACCCTAAGCAAATAAAGACAGTAGTTATAAAACTAAAAAACCCGATTGCGTTTATGTGTAATTGGAAATTAAAAAACCCTAAAACAAGAAAAAGGTCATACCCGGGTTAAATTGGTACCCATATTTAAAATTGTATAGCATTCGGGACCCATTCTAGAAATGGACCTACTTCTAGATTACATTGCAGATTACTACAATCTACTGACGAGACTGCTACAATTTTTAATATGGGTACCAATTTAACTCGGGTATGACCTCTTTCTTGTTTTATGGTTTTTTAATTTCCAATTACACAGAAACGCAGTCGGGTTTATTAGTTTTTTACATTACCGTTTTTTATTTTATTATTTTTAGTTTTATTATTCAAAACAAAACACCAGACTGCAAAAAATATATTTTTTTTATATTTTTAAAACGGTCTCTCAAATAGCTTTCATTTGATACCCATATTGCTATGCTAAGGAAAAAATCTGTCCCCCCTCCCTCCTTTATCCCTTATCCCTTATTATTTTCGGGCGCCATTTTAAAAATTTATATATCCTATGTCACTCTTACAGTTTTGACAAATTCAACGACACCTCATATGTCAAAAACTGTCCAGCCGTTTGGGCTGAAGGGCGTGCCAAACAATTATACATACATACTCTCGAAATCATAACCTTTCACAGTCACAGTCGGGTAAAAATAACACGTTTGTATGGGAGCCCCATGTTAATTTATTTTTTATTTTTAAAATGAAATACAACATAATATTCTGTGAATATTTTAGGCGTCTTCTTCCTGTTGCCATTATATATATCGAGCAAAAAATTGCAAAAATTCACGTTTGTTGTATGGGAGCCCCCCTCAAATATTATTATTATTTGAATTAAACTATTTATTTTTAAAGTGAATATACAACATAATATTCTGTTAATATTTCAAGCGTCTACCAGTTGCCGTTATTGATAGTGAGCAAAAAACGCTTAAAAATCACGTTTGTTGTATAGGAGCCGCCCTTAAATACTTATTTTATTCTGTTTTTAGTGTTTGTTGTTATAGCGACAACAGAACTGTCTAGCTACCACGGTTCATGAGATCCAGCCTGGTGACAGACGGACAGACAAACAGACTGACAGACAGACAGACAGCGGAGGCTTATTAATAGGTTCCCGTTTTTACCGTTCGGGTACGGAACACTAAAAAGATCTATGTGAACGCTCAAGCTGAATAAGGTAAGTCTTGCATGCACCACCCCAGGTGTCAATAGAATAGTTCAGAAGAGATTGCGCTAGCGCGATGTAGACCTTTCTGAGAAGGTCTTTATAAAGTTGTACAGGCAATTTTAAGGAATTATTCGAGTTTGCTGATTTTGTTTCGTTACTTGTAAATCTAAGGTAGTTAGTTTTTGACAGATTGAGGGTCAACAGGTTTTTTCGACAGTGTTAGGGGATAGATGTTAAGATATTTATTAATGGTATAATGAAGATGATTTATTATGAAATTGGAGTTACCCCTAAATAAACTTTATTTTGTCACTTCTTCTCATGCTTAGCAGTTTAGTATCGTAAGGAAAGGTTTTGTGTGTTCTTAAGATAACTTGTAGGACAAACAATTTTCTAATGCGAAATCTAGACGGTTTGAAAAACATAACTTTAATGAGCGACCTCTGAGTCCTTTCTAATTCTAAGTGTTTAGTTTTATTTGCTCCTCCTGAAACTGGTAGACAATACGTTAAGATGGACTGAGCTAATGAGACATATATTTGTTTTAAAAGATCTTTTGAAGTGACATGGCGCAAAGTTTTGAAAGTCCACACCATTTTACGCATCCGGCTCAAGGTCATTTGACTGGGAGAGGTGTAAGTACTCGTAGCAGGCGCATTTTTTATTTAAAATGGGGTTGCTCTTGACTCTAGATTAAGGCTTCGTGCAAATGGGCCACCGACCACATCCATCGGTGACTAGCGACAAGCTATTTACATTGTTTTCAAGTATCTGGGCGACCGTGCTTTGCTCGGTTACTACTATTTAATAAAAAAAGCTTTACAATTCGTAAGTCTTGTTTAAAAAAACAAAAAAGATATAAACTAAAATAAATACACAAAAAAACAAAAGGAAAATAGTGTACAGGGTGTTATTGTATCATCCTTAAAAGGGGGTAAATATAGCCGTCAATAGGTACCAGCAACTTTTACTATAAAGTCATAACCGAAATCGTGAAAAAAAATCTGTCATTGCTTGATATTTGGTAATAGAATGGTAGATGAATGGATCAAAGGACTTGTCCTCTTTTTGTATGGAGGCTGGTTTTTTATTCCAAGATATCACTAACCACCAATAACCTGTATTTATCTTTAAGCTACAAAAATATGAAACACGTAACCATAGAAATCAGAATTTTAAACGCCTCCATTTTTGAGAAAAAATATTTTTTGTAACAGGCATTCTCCAATACTTACTTGTATTTTCTGGCTGTATGGCTATGTACCATTGCCTTTCCACTGGTGGATAAATACTACTAGGTACTACCACAGATTATATAATAGGTACTACTGTCAATGAAATGTCAATTTTGCTGTCAATTTTTTTTTCATGCGTTATTTGATATAGGCGAAGGTGCGGTTTATGTACAGACAAAGAGAAAAATTAATTTAAATTTTTCTCTAAATCGGAGGCCTTAAAAAATATATTAATTATGCAGAAAGGCTAGTTTTTGTGAACTCTTTTATATAATATTCAGTTCATTCTGGTTAGAAATATTGACGAATAAAAAACCATTAATGGACAAGTCCTTTTACATTCCGTCCATACTAACTGACACTAACACAATCAAATCTGACCAACCTGTACCTACATTGTCTTAGCGGAATAGCCCCCCGCCCCGGCTGCAAGCCTACCGCCTAACTTGCGATCAAACGTTTTTTTACCCTAAATTTTGCTACCCTAAAGTTGCGATGCGCTTCAGTCAAGCAGACGTAAGTTTCGGTCGCTTTCAAAAAGACTTTCAATCTTTTTGAAAGCGATCGGGTTAGGCTGATATTAGACGGACTGAATCGCAGCAACCATGCGCAGCGCATTTAACTGCATGCAGTTGTACGTTCGATGTTGTTCCGCTATGATATCTGATGTCAGCCTTAGGCGGATGGCCTGCTCGAGCAATTAATATAAGTAGTATTAATAATATTAGTAGGTAGTTAATTGAGTGAAGTTAAGCTGCCATCGGACGGACTATACTGGGACTGACTGGACGGACGGACAGTCGCGTGAAGTCGATATTAACTGCATACAGCTGTGACTCCTACTTCAGGCGGTCGGCTACAGTCGCGTAGAGTTGACGCACGCTGTCTATCGCTTACCGCATACAGGTTGGCGTGCAGTTAGTCAAGGACGCATGTAAGTTTCATAAAACCATTGGAATCTACAACTTACAAAAAACCTTATGTAAATTCAAAATAAAAGATTGGCTACAACACCTAGACTACAAAAGCACTGAAATTCTTTTAAATTAAATTAAACTTTTGCTTGAATATGACTCAACAAATAACATTTACTTTATTAAAAATTTGGACAGGACTGACTCATTCATACACACACACACACTCACACACACACACACTCACACACACACACACACACACACACACACAAACACCCTCGCACTCGCACACGCACACTTAGATAATACTATCGTCTATAATTTTATTTTTGTTTTATAGTACTATCGTCTACTTGCAGTTTGTTTTATAGCTTGGGAAGTGTATAAGTGCTTTACACTATACTATCTAATGGAAGGAACTGTTTCCTAGAATACAGCATAATCCTAAACTAGGAGGCAGAGTCATGTTATTAGTAATAAGCACTGTATCAAGACTAAATTATGTAATTACTATTAAGTTGTAAATGTTGTAATGCACAATAAAACTTTATTACTTTAAAACTTACGTCTCGGTCGCGTCGAACTAATACACGACCAAGCCAACTAGACCAACATCACACGACCAACAACGATGAATACAGCGAAAATTTGGATGGCAATTAAATACAATGTTGTTCCAGTTTTAATTCAATTAAAATAATTTTTATTTTAACATCATTGCTTGCGTTGTATTTGTCGTCGTTTGACATTGGACTGGTTGGCTTGTTTGGGTAGTATAAAGCGACTTATCTATTTAAAATAAAGAAATATATATAAAGAGAATATGGTGACGAAATAAGGCGCAGTAAAAATTGAGCTTAAAATGTGAGGCCAAATTATGCAGAAAAAAATGATATGAATCTTTTTTTAGACAGAGCTCCTGGGCTAGCGCTTGGCGTCAACTGCGCAAAGTCCGATCCGACTGCAGATAACTGCATGCAGTGGAATATGGCAACTGCGTGCGGTTACTGTGCAACTATGTGCGGTTGCTGCGGTGCAATCCGTCTGTTGTCAGCCTTACACTGAGCTCCTGGGTTGGCGCTTGGCGTTTACTGCTCGAAGTCAATTGCAATTAAATAAAGCGATTGCGCGCGCTTACTAATGCGACTACGAGCGGTTGCAGCGGTGCAGTCAGTCTGATGGCAGCCGTAGGCTTTAGGTCATTGAATCACCGGCCGTCGAAAGTGACTTCATAGACGTAGTAACTAAACTGTATATCTTACCATTCCATTTGAAAAGCGTTACTCTTAAAACTTATTGATTTACTTAAACTTTTTTGCACCAAAAAAAAGAACTATTGGCGGACTTAATGCCTTCAGGCATTTTCTACCAGCCAACCGTGTGGGGATGCAGAAAGATAATCAGTGGCGGGACATTCAGTGAAGATAAGATTCAATTATTAAAACTTGTGACTTTTTCTGAGTTATGTACATTAGTTGCAAAAAACCTGCACATCAGGCGACTAATTGTGTAACTATTATCCAAAACTGGTCAAGTTCCCCTGTTAAAAGGCTCACGGAGGTCAGACAGATGGCAGTCGCTCTACTGTTATTACCTGATTTGCCATATTATCCTGGATCATGGGCAGCGGGCCCTGGGCCCTCGCGTGCGAGTGCACAACCGGGATAACGCTAGGATGATGATGATGACCCTTTAAATTTGTAAGTAATTGTGATGGTTGCAGTGGCAGTGCTACCTTTTGTACCTACTAGGTAAGCTTCAGTTAACTACAGATGTACGCGTAAACCTTTAAGGTCGTACTATAAGATTTGCTTGTTGATGGACTAGTTTAAAAAGTTACAGCTCCGTTGCACCCAAGCAATAACCAAACGTCAAAACCTAAATGGTAATGTAGAGAGATAAAAAATATAGTGGGTAATAGATTAGGGTTTTCAAAAGAATCGCAACGACTGAAGTGTAAGAAAAAAATCTATGGAGTCAAGAAACGGTCGGAGTAACCCAGAGTTATCAATAATGGTAATAAAAGTTATTATTAATGTTGTTGCGATAGCGGAACATAGTAAAAAACAATCGTTATCATACAATTTTAATTTATTTATTGTTTTCTAGTCATGTAGTTGCGTGCGTAACGTAACACGATTAAAACAGTTAGCATTTCCCCTTCCCTCATCGTTTCTCATAAGCTTTCAGGTTTCTGCCTAAAATGCTCCCCGTATTCAGATGCAACTTGTAGGCAAATGAAATGTTATTACCACTTTTTATTGTTCAAAGCAATCTAATAGTGTAACTAAGCACCAACTTTTATCGTGCACTCTTAAATTGACTGAGTGTGTTCGAGTGTTGACAGTAGTGATTCTCGGTCAGTAGTCGTCTTATTTATTTGCTTAAGTGGTCTCATCACAATCACATGATCGCTCACGAGGATGCGGCCACGAGTTACCAATCATTGCTGGCGTGCGTGTGCGCCGGTCGCCACGCGTCGCCGCGATTAACAATTATTGGGCTGCTCATCCGACCGGTGACGTCCCGTTTGTTGTTACATCGTAATTAATAAAGGACATTGACATTAGAAGGCCCTTTAAGCGTTTACACATTTCTAGCTGATTCCAATTTAACTATGAAACAGGATAAAAAGTGCTGAGAGGATGATACAGATGATTATTAAAACTTGAAAAGTGAAATTATTTTAGCAATTTCTTTGCAAGTTTTATGAATGCGAAATTTGCACATTGGCACAGCAAGCACTTAGACAAAGTCGCCTGACGACACCTCCCGTGCTCAGTTGGAAGAGAATTCGCCATGTTTCATGACCCATCGGAGGACACGAACACAAACATTTTTTGTCTACCTACAAAATTTACTTTTGGAAAGTGAAAACCTGATGTGTTGGTACAAATAAATTCGTTATTCCTTTTCGAAAATCAGTCTTAATTTAATCAGATCGTAAAAACTTGCAAAATAATTGCTTAAGTTATAAAAATATAATTAAGTTAAGCTGATTTCATCTTAACTGATGGTTAAATATTTGTAAAAATATTTCCATTGGATACATGCGGGTACATTTCCCAAGTATTGATGAAATCGAACGCCGGCTCACTGGCGTAGCAAGCACTTGCAAAAATTCGTCGACTGACTGACGTCCTCCGTAGCTTAGTTGGTAAGAGCACTTGCCCGGATAGCGAAGGGACGTGGGTTCGAGTCCCACCGGATGACACAGTCGATTAATTTTTGTAAGTGAAATTTAATTTAATTTCGTGAAAACTTGCAAAATAATTGCATATGTTATAAAAATACGAGTATAATAAAGTCTTCATTTATTGAGGCAAATAATAATATTAGGTTACTCGGCAAGGCAAAGCCCTAGTTCTCGTACCACGTCGTGTTTGGTTAGTCCTGTTTTGATCTTTAAAAACGTGATGGGTGGATCGTAGGTTATTTCTATGTTTTTACAATATTCTTCCTTATATTTTTATTGATTGGCAACCCACGCCTATCCTCAGTCTTGACGACCGATGATGACTTTTCCTATTTTCAAGTGATTTGGAGAGTTTAAGTACCGATGACAGCCGAATCTTCAGTAATAAGTTCTTAACCTACAACTACACTATCAATAAACTACAAACTAACCTAACCTCACTCCATGAAATGCGAGGATGGTTCCTCGATGACGGAGTTTTAAGCGGGATCTATGATCCGGATCAGATAGCCTAGGAGCGCATTAGGTACTTTGTTTCTCATTTTAAATTCATTGGCTCTTCTCTGCAGCACATTATCAAGGTTGTCTTGTCTTCGTTTCTCAGATTTAGATAATACAACCACATAACGATTCAACCAGAAATGAGGGTTATTTGACGGCAAATAAACCAAAAAAAAATCTTTTACAATTTTTAATAAAAACAAAGCAATAACTAATTATTGCTTATAGTTTTTTAATTGCTCTCATAATTAATGATAATAATATTATGTAGTTGGGATTCCGTTTTATCGGACTAAAGATTTCTTTACCTTGATGCGATATTAAACTAGTAATGCTCTTACTTAAACGGCAGAATAAATAAATAATGTATATAAATTTTGCTTTAACATTTGGAATTTTACATAGTAACATAACAACTTCCTTAATCATAACGTGTAAATAATTCGCGAAGTAATCCGTAAAACTGTGTTATATTATAATTATACTCGTAAGTTCGACTATTCGCGTAAACGTAAGAAACGATTATGATAAATGGGTCTTTATGAAGCTCTCATTTACCTGATGTCCAGGTACTTAAACAAATATTTTAACAATGAAGAGTTTTCCAAAATTATTAAAGGTTTTTTTTAATTTGTAAGTCAAACGAGCTCTCTCTACTACCTATACTAAAAACTTAGACTCAGGACCACTTTCATGAAATTCGCTACGCCAAGTCGAGCAAAATGTGACACGGCAGTTCAGGCCATTTTCGACGCGTAACTTCGTTGTGGAAAAAACTAGAAGCCTGAATTTTTTCAGTTACCATGTAGTTTTCTTTTAAAACTCGGTATATTTCAAATTTCATTTAATTTGAACCAGTAGTATAAGAATTATATTAGTCAAAGTTTCTTATTTTTGTCACTGACTGACTGGCTGACCGATCATCAAAAGTCTAAGGCACTTCTAGCAGACATACCAAGAAACTCAGAAAGTATTGCGAAAAAAAGTATTTATATATGGGAGACTGGCCGATTAGTTTTTTTTCGAAAATATGATTATTTATAAGTAAAAATAGGTGTGTTCCATTTCCAAAATTTCCCTCCACATTTTTTGCGAGCCAATTCAAAGTATCGTGTCTGACTGAAAAATGAATCTACACCGGGAACATTTCAGTGCTATGATTTTTTACGATTTCAAGTGTCGCCTGAAACCGGAAGAATCGTTCGATAGACTTCAAATGGCATTTATGGATTAAGGCAGAAGCCTTAATCCATCCATCCAACCTCACCGACGCTCAGAAGCAGGCCCGGGTGGAATGGTGCCGTGATATGCTGAACAAGTTTTAAGCAGGCTCGTCTCAGCGTGTTTACGACATCGTTACAGGTGATGAGTCCTGGATTTATCAATACGATCCAGAAACCAAGCGCTTCCTAGACAGCACGCCAGTCAAACTCCTCGGTCATTCTCCTTACAGCCCTTTTTTAGGTGGAAAAAATGCATTAAATTTGAGAGTACTTTAAAAAATTTTTATCAAAATATATGTATATGTAGAACTATTTTTTTAGTGTCGCACAACTTTCTGAGTATTCCACGTACAAGCTTCAAATTTAGAATACTTAACACTATTGTTTAGTGTATAAATCAAGAAATAACAGAAATATTCGGCAATTTCGGTGCAGCTACGTCAAAAATTTTAATAAATTGAAAAAACATATAGTTTTTTTTCAAAATTTAACAGTTTTTTGCTACTTCAAATTTTTTTACGACTAGAATTCCGAAAGAATACGTATGTTTTTGACATCTATGGATAGCTAAGAATAAACAGAGAATAAATCTAAGCTCATATGAGCTCAATATATATATTTTTTAAAGTTTAAGATTTGTGTCCCGATATCGGGACATTGGGCCGGTTGGCCCGGGTGACGGTTTTATTGGTGCGTGTCGATATCGGGTGAGGGTGAGGGTGCGGGAGAAGGATCCTCTTGCCGCCCCGGTTCGAAGGCGACGTACGGGGCGGACGCGGCGGCGTTACAACCACCTGATCCCCCTGGTAGAGGCCTGCCAGCGTTGGGTACGGAGGTACCCGCACCTGCATTGCACGCGCCTCCACCGCCGCCTGACGGGAATGTCCGCACACTCCAGGCCATTCCCGTTACCCCCCCTCACGGGGTGGGCTTGCCGGGCCTGCTACGGCGGGCAGTCACCGACGGGTTAGTTTGTAGTTTGGTGTTAGTGTAGTTGTGTAAAGTGTATAAGAAGTAGAATACTAAAGAAAAGAGTGAAAAATTATACAAATAAAAATACTAAAGACGTGGCTGTATGGACTTGATCCTTTGCCTACCTAGTTTTATTTTATGTTGACAGATAGTGATGTTATAACTAAGTTATATAAAAATTGCGTCGAAATCATTAGGCATAAAACAAAAACAAATTATTGTAAAATTATGTGTAATACAGAAATGTAGTGGAAGTATTTACGTTAATAATGACCAAGTTTCAAATTGCAGTTAAATTAAAATTAAATGGATAAAACGTGTTGATGGATTATTTAAAACTTACCTGTTATTAGGTATGCGTAAATCTAAAACATGCTAATCATACAAATTATAGCATAATGAAGGCTTAAATCAGTCTTTTTATTAAATAAAATCTACCTGACCTAGTCAACGCCATCTAACGGTTTTTTAAGTACTGATTTTGGACACTAGAAAAATTGTGTAGATATATTATTGGTTTTACATATATTATTGCTTGCATAGTAAAAAAGTAAAAAAAAAAATTAATTATTAAAGTGTCTTTTCATTAATAAAATACTTGTATACCTACTCACAAGGTTACCTACATAACCTACTATTTTAAGAAGTCGTAAATATATAAATCGCTTCCCGGCAAAAAAAGAGCTACAATACAAAATAGTAAATTGTTCATTTAATCGTCAGTAATTTAAAACTATAACAGTCAGATTACTGAAATTTAATGAATAAATAGCTTATTCACATGTTATTTATACGGCCTTAAGTTTAACAGCAAAAATTTCATTTTGTACCCAATATGTGTTGTGACCATTTAATATAATAAATCAATGGTTGTGACACTTTTCTTGCTGAGAAGCAAAATCATCACTTCCATAAGTAATTACTTAATTTCATACAAAACATCAACAAACGATCGACTCCATTACTTCTTTGTTCGTATTATATTGACTTATGAATCTTCAAGTGAATGATGATTCATAAGTCAATATAATACGAACAAAGAAGTAATGGAGTCGATCGTTTGTTGATGTTTTGTATGAAATTAAGTAATTACTTATGGAAGTGATGATTTTGCTTCTCAGCAAGAAAAGTGTCACAACCATTGATTTATTATATTAAATGGTCACAACACATATTGGGTACAAAATGAAATTTTTGCTGTTATATATTATTATATATATTATTACAACTTATTATATATTATTATATATAATAAGAATAATTATTATATATTATTTCACTGGGAACACAATTAGCCTACTTTGGTTATCCGTCTCCTGCTCAGTGGTACCAAGATAATTGTGGCGATTCAAACACCTCAGTATTTACTATTAAACACTTGGAGATCGAAAGTTTAGAAATAATTCTATGCAATTAACTTGGGCTATATATTTCTAGTTAAAGTTAGTCTTTTCAAACTATTGTAATTAGTATACAAATCAGTATTCGTCCCGTCAATGACGATGCTGCCCATGCGGGCGATAACCGAGCGTACGCACGTATCCGTCCGTCTACGTGTCAAGTTCACGCACTATTTTGTCGCCGCCTGCATCCGACGATATTCAATGACGCGGACTCGGGGTTTCAATTCTTATATTTATACTGTTGTATCATTCACACTGTCCCCTAACAATGATATCCGAAATGACTGGTTTTTGACTCCGATATTGTGAATAAACGATGTAACAGAGGTATTCTTTGTGTAAAGATTTCACTGGCATAACTACAAAACGAATACTTGTTTCAACACAATTTGACAAAATAATCCATAAAATTGTGTTTTAATGAGTTCGACTTTTCGCGTAAACGTAAGAAACAAATACTTGTATTCAAATAAAATTTTCACACCACCTGCTTAAAAATTTCAATTTGACAGTAAACTCCTTCCCTTCTTGCGAATAATTGTTGTACAATTTTCTTTCCAGAGAACGCAATGTGGTTTGAATTTGGAATAATAAGAATAAGTATGTACAGTAAAACTTATAATCTAAGAGTATTATTAACCGTCGATTTAGGTTTACCGGTTGTTTAAAAATTGGTGAACTCAGGTATTATACCTGTTATTGTAAATGGTGCGGTTAACTTAAGGTGGTGCTACTCAGCCTTTGTGTGAATAGTCTACTGTTAAAACCGTTCTAATTAAGCATTTAACAATAGTTTACTGTTCTGATTTGAGATCTTGTGACAATAACTTGTCAATATGTTAACAACTCGATCTTTGTTTCAATATTATTGTGTCCAGTGAATAATGGAATGCACATTGGTGCTCATAATAGTTCATTTAGTAAGTAATTGAGTGACTTGACGACTAGTAATTAGCTAGTATACTTAAGCATTGTTACCATTGTTTTCTTTGTTATAAAAAAACAAAATGCGTCTGGACAATCGCCTTCCAGAAAGTTTTTGTAGCTTGAAAATTGAGTGACCCCCTTTATGATTTAATTGTGTTTATTCGTGTGAGTATACGCTTCTTTTGCATATTAATTGATTGCCATGCTTTAAAAAATTGCAACACAAAATGTCTATAAGATAAAACCGGCCAAGTTCGTATCGAGCAGCAGAAGCTCCGTACTTTCTTCGATCGACTATTTTATTCGCAAAATTCAAATCATACTTCGCAGTGATAGCTCTCATTTCCTACAGACCATAAAACTATTTTATTAATAAAAATATTTGTATATGCGTGTACTACACAAGGCTATTAACAAAGTCTAGCAGACTCATTTAAGAGTAGTTGACGCGTTATTATTACCAACTTGTTTTTTTTCACAGTAGTGGTGACTCATATTTTTACAAAATAATTAATTGCCAGCAGTTATCAAGTGATTTCGATGAAATCTCGTCATGAATAATCGTCTTCATCTACATTACATCATCAATTAAACACGTATAGTATAGAGATGGTACAAAATTGGTACAAATAATGGTAAAGGTTCTGAAGTTATTTTAACAAATATAATAACTATTGAATAAAAGGCCACTATTGATAGGGCAAAACTGCAATAGTCAGAGTTCTATTAGCTATCGATAGTGATGTTAATATTGAATTTTGATACTAATAATTGTATCGATAGTATTGCTGTGTGTCGATAGTATTTATATAAACGGAGCTATAGATAGTATCATTTCTATCGATACTATTGCTTTTGCCTCATTTATCGAATAACTATCGATGATGGACTATGAAGCGGTAACGCTACCCACTTTGGCGCCACTCGCGGACCAAGTGTAACGCCAAAATGTGCCGGTCGGCCGCGCGTCGCGGATATCAAATGGAACGCACCTTTGATTGCACCATATAAAAAAAGAAATGCACTTTTTCTTTCCTCACAGTCGAAATGAAAAATAGTATATTTAACTCAGGTGAAAGCACCCATTGCACTCTTGAGCTATTGGCTCTCACTTCGTTCGAGCGCCAGAAACATCTTCAGTGGAATGGGTCACTTTCGTCCCTTGTATAACAATCTACAATTTAAAATTATAAGTTAAACACCCCTTATCTCTTCACTGTACTTCCATTAATAACGTTAATGGCTTTTAGGGCGAGTTAGACAGAGGAAAGTTACACTGGAAGCGAAATAGACCGATGAGCGAGAAAACATTTATCTTTTTTTCACGTAATCATTTGTGTCATAAAAGAAACGTGTGCGATATGGTCTATAAAATCTGTGTGTGTTACTATAAAAAAAATGACAAGGACTTTTATTTAATGGCAATTGACGCTTTTTTGATATCAATAAGTGTCGAAACCCAGGTATTTGTCTTCAATGTCGTGATAATTTGCTGGTATCACGCACGTAGACGTATGACAACGTGTTGATCTGGCTTCAGACGTCCATCAATGGGTGATAATATCTTTCAGGTGGTGTTAATGCGGTGAACGGCTCGCTTATAGTTTCAGCGTGTTTTTGTCGTGTTTACTTGGACGATTTAAGTCCGTCCTAACAGAGTTATCACGATTTTTGCTAAGCTATGATTTTATGACGAATTTATATCAAATTTGTGAGTACGTCTAATCTTAAGTTTAGTTTTTAATATTTTTTTGGTTCTACCTATTTATGCAAGGAACAAACAAAAATCGAGGCACAAATACCGGATATTCGACGAGTTTGATGAGCTTTAAGGCTGGACGGCCGGTTACTTAAGCCCTCTACCAACTTCTATCGTGTAAGTATTTTACTATTCCAGTTATAATTTTTTGTATAACTTAAACAATTTGTTTGCAAGTTTTTACGAAATTGAAGTTTTGGTGTGATGGGAAAATCGTGTTTTTTATCAAATGGTCATTATATTTGTTTCTTACGTTAACGCGAATTGTGTACTCATTAAAACACAATTTTTTCGTTTTTTTTAAAATAAAATGTTAATCGCGAAGTAATCTGTAAAATTGTGTTTTAATGAAATGGTCAATAATTGATCGATATAAATAATGTGAATTACTATTAAAGTTATTTTGACATGTTAAAAAAACAGACTAAGAAAATCTCTACAAAATTATATGTTTTCTAAGATCGGTAAATAATTTTTTCAAGTAGCTTTGTGTATAAGTATAATAATTGGTGCTAATTTTCTTTATTACCAGGTCGACAATAATTATCTACTTACGTAAACGTTATGTTTTGGAAATATTTTAATAAGGCATATTAAAATATTGAAATGATAGCAGAGTTATCATTACAATAACCTATAATAGGTGTATAAAGTTTACGACACGAGCGTGAGTACGCACGTATTTTCATAGATTATATTAATTGTTATGATCTATTTCTTTGATAACGTTCAAGCACTTCAAACACATAACACAGCACTAATTGAATGGTCATTAACAAGGCATTCCTCACAAACGTATGAACGATCATCGCTGAACCTTGTCCAAGGCTGAAGTCAAGAGACAATACCGATGTCCGATAGAAATGGAGCGCACCGATTAATTCTGACATTAGGTAACACATTTTCATGAATCATTTAGCCCCGTTTTCACCAATTTTCTAACAGCCTGTAAACATCGATTGACGGTTAATTTCACAGAATTCCCATTCAAAATATGTCAAATAATGCTAAACAGGCTGATTAAAAATGAAACATGTGTTGATAAACACCAGGCGTTATTAAATAGAATAGTTATTGTTACAAATATGACTGACCATTTTTATGCTATCCAGGGTATCGTTGATCCAGCAGCCCAGCACTCGTATATCACAATTAATTTAAATAATTTAACTGAGGCCCGCGATGAGGCGCCGGAGTGGACGTCCAGCGTCCTGCCAAGAGTGTACTCGTATATGATAATAGTACTAAGTATTGTGCATCAATTCGTCGCCTCGCCCGTCCGCGCCCACGACTATTGAATGATTCCTAATTGAATCTCCAAACCATAATTTTAAGTAAAAAGCTTTCGTCAGTCCTTTAGATTAACAAATATTTTAGCATATAATTGGTATTTGCGTCGCAAATCGTGCTGTCATATAATGAAATGTTATGAAGTGATAACTATATGGCACGTCTTGAGGTCAAATACCCTGGTGTGAATTAAATATTTAAAAAGCATTGGTAGGCTAGGTACTAACGAGGACAAGTGAGCATTACCAGTTTTAGGGCCAAAATCGTTCGCATTTTGCATCGTAGTTTAGCAAATCTAGCGAAGTAACAATAAAATAAAAACTCTCGTCAGTTACTAACGTATTTTTTTTATCAAAACTGACCGAGGATACGAATTTTGAAATCGTCTGGGGCTTGCCTGACGAATCTCTCTGCAAAGTGATAAAGCGCAATTGACCCCGATAGTCATTGGCCATTGGCCATTGGCCATTATGCCAGTATTTAAATTTAAACAAATGCACATAATCGGACATAATATCACTACTGTATTTTTTGTAACAAATATCCAATAGAAAAATAATAAAATTGCAATAACTTATAACATTAAATTTTTTTAACAACAAACGATGCCCTGCAATTCTCATTGCATTATAAATGGAATTGCCAATTAAGTTCGGTTTTGTATAAGATAAACGTAATTGTAGTTTGAAGTATTGGTACATTTTCCTCGGCAGTTAGTATTCGCACCGCGATGGTTTATTATTTATTCCTTGCCACCAACCAGTTGTGACAGCCATCTCAAGGCAACCTTATTGAGAAATTATTACTTATCATTTTCTCGGATTGTAGCGGATTACCTATGTAAGTATCATACCTTTGACTATAACATTTGTCATTGAATTTCGAGGATGCGGATATTTTATCTCTCCTTACTAATAATATAAATGCGAAAGTAACTCTGTCTGTGTGTTACGCAATCACGCTTGAACTACTAAACCGATTGAAATTAAATTCGGTACAGAGATAGTTTGAGACCTCAGGAAGCACATAGGCTGCTTTTTGTCGCGATATAAAAACTTTAAGTTTGAAATGGAAGACGAAAGTTTGTATGGAAATTCCGACTTTTGGTACGGGTGAAGTCACGGAAAACTGCTAGTGTTATGTAAGTCTAAAAACTAATTGATTTAGTAAATTTTTATGCAACATGTATTTTCATATACAGGTTGTCACAGAATAGGTGAACCAAACTGCTAGGGAGGTAGCTTGACGAATTTAATGTCCCACTATTCTTAAAAAAAATAAAAAAAAAAGGGCACATCATAACATAAAAGCCAGACAGACAAACATAGCGAAACTATGTATGGGTTTCTTAAACCAAATGAAATCAAAAGTGAAAAGCATGTAAGATATACGCAAACATATTTGTGTTTGATTTAGATGGATATAATATGAAATACATTACATTATATTTTGCTACATTGACAATGTTTAAACATTGATTCATATCTAAGGTTTAAACAAAGGAATCCCATAATGAACTGTTGTTTCTAAGAGTACTGACGCGTAGCTACTTACATCGATTAAATGTTACAGCGGTTAATTTCCATTTAAGTCAAAATTAATTATGTTTTTTGAAGATTGTTAAAGTGATTGAACTAGTTGCGAAGGTATACCTATATCTTCTGAGGGCTTCAATGTCAGTGTTGTCAAAAAAAGTTGTTTTGGTTTTGTATAGGTACTACATTAAACTTATGTAAACGCTGTTGGTTTTCTAATGAATAAATAAATAAATAAATTTCGTACCAACGAATTAACTTTGCGATACAACAAAATAAATTGTATTAACACATAAGGCGTTTTAATTCCTTCTGAGATAACAATTTAAAATTTGTATTTTTGTACGCAAATATACCCGTATGGCCTTCGCCTTGTAATTGTAAAACAAGTAATAAAACAAGGACATCACACATCTGTTAGGGCATTGTCTCATATTTCTTGCATAGATCTACAGTGAACGCCTGTTGTACCTCCTCATCTAGTTGTACATTTGAACATGTAGTAGAGATGATATCAAACATACCAAGCAATTACGGCAACATGAAGTTAAGGAGGAAATAAAAATTTATTTGTAATTTTGTATGAGTCCGGTCTAGTAGAGATTCTTATTTATTTAGCTTTTGTTTCTTGGTTGTTCCTGTAATAAACTTGGTTTGTTTGGTAGGCATACCATTTTTTCGGTGTTAATAAAACTTTAACTATAACTATTATTACTTGGAAAACGTCTTTTTTACTTTTCCATTAATCATGAATTTAATTTCAAATTGTTAGTCTGATTAATTGGACAATAAATAAAACATTAAAGGATGATGCAATTTTTGGTACCCACCTCCAATAGCAATGTGGGATACGTCGTTAGATAGCTCTTAGTAACCTGAATAAAAGTTACTATGGCGCCAAGTTCCGATCGTTAGTCCGTTCAGAGCTGTACGGTATTAAAGTCTCAGAAAACGAACTAGCACCTACTTTTAGTAATCACCACCAATAGCAATGCAAGTTACGTCGTTAGGTAGCTCTTAGTATCCTGACTAAAGGTTACTTTGGCGCCAAGTTCAGATCGTGAGTCTATTCTGAGCTATACGGTATTAAACTCTCGAGATATGTGGTGCTAGTGCATCTACTTTTAGTAACTACCACCAATAGCAATGTCTGATACGTCGTTGGATAGCTCTTAGTATCCTGATTAAAGGTAACTATAATGCCAAGTTCCAATCGTTAGTCCGTTTAGACCTATACGCTATTAAAGTCTCAGAATAAGAACTAGCACCAACTTTTGGTAACCACCACCAATAGCAAGGTATGATACGTCGTTGGATAGCACTTAGTAACCTAAATAAAAATTACTATTGCGCCGAATTCCGATTGTTAGTCCGTTCTAAGCTATATGGTATTAAAGTCTCAGCATAAGAACAGTACCTACTCATAGTAGCCATCACCAATATTTGATACGTCGTTGGATGACTATTAGTAACGTAATAAACGTTACTACAGGGCACCAAGTTTCGATCGTTCATCCGGTAATAGCCACACAGTACCTACTAAAATCTGAGAATTAGTAATAGCATCTACATACTTTTGGTACTCACTTCCAATAGCAATGTGTGTTACGTATTTGGATACTAGCTCTTAGTAACCTGAACAAAAGTTACAATGGCATGCTAGACTATGGCATGTCAGCGGTGATGGGTGGATACTGCCGGGAATGGGGTTTTCTATCAAGTGGTACGTAGACTGAGCGTGACATCCGAAAAGAGGACGTTGGAAGTGACTTGACCATTAAGGCAGTCATATCTCAAATATTAGAGAGCAATGAGGCATGATATGCATTTTTCTTCTTCTGGGACACCGTTATCTCGCAGAAAAACTTAAGAACACTATGAGACTCCTGCTTTATGCCCTGCCCTAATAATGGGTTAGTAGATAATAATGTTTCATTAAGCCTATTTCATTTATTTAATTCATTGTTTAATAATTTTGTAATGTAATCTCATAAATATATTATAGCACTTGAAAAAATGACCGCCAGAGGCGGGAATAATATATTTAGATTGCAAAGTGAATGCTTATCACTTAAAAACAATAATTTATTATGTAATCTCATGTTATATTAAGCTGCGTCCGTCATGTATTTTTTCTAATTATTACAAAAAATTGTTATATTCATGAACAACACTGAACGTACTTTCATTAATTGTATTTGATTTCATTTTGTTAATAGAAAATCTACATTACTAGACTTTATTTTGATGAACTTATTTTAGGCTGGTAATCAAATCGGACAATAAATCAAGACAAGCGCCATACCAATTCTTGTTCTCATATTTGTTTCTTACGTTTACGCGAATTGTTGAACTCGGATTGGTAGTTAAAATTTTAACTACCGTTTCGAAAGTTTGTAATGACAAATAATACCTTAGTCTCCCTGTGACCACGTTCGCTGTAAAGTGTTTGAAACGTCAGGTTTAAAATAAAATGTAAATAAATCGCGAAGTAATCCGTAAAATTCTGTTTTAATGAATTCTTGTTCTACAAGATAATACCTTTCTAATGATATATCACACATCGTTATTGGAGCGGGTACCAGGTTTCATAGAAACCCTTGCGTCCTCCTTTATGTCTTAAAAAATATAAAAATCTGCATTTTATTTGTGTTTTATCAAAGTGCAATATACTGTTGATATAAAAGTACATATACCATTACAATGAAAGTTAGGCAAGTAGTAAACATTACGAGTTTCACTGGCTCTTGAAATTGGTTTCAGCCTGAATACATTCTTACTTCAGCCTTTATCAAAGTAATCAAATCGTTTGCAAAGTTACTAAATACAACAATGTAGGTATTTTAAGGATTTGTAGGCACATGTACTTACTTGCCGGCTACTAATTTCAAACCTTGACAACTTAAACAAATTATAATAAAGGTTCCTCTTTGACCTTACTTAAGGAACCCTAAAAGGAAGTTTTTTCACATTCCTAAATTAACAGGAGGATTATGCGGGTACCTGACAGTTATAGTTTAAACATATTAGGCTATCGATATATGGATTTTCATATCATTCATCTTTTTTCATTAAACCGCACCTTTGTATAGGTGTTTCTTTATGAAGGACAAAGTTAACTTGTCTGACCTAGAGTCAAAATAATTAAGTAGTAAGCTACCCGATCATATTGCTGAATTACCTATACATAAATTTAAAACAACTGTTAAATGTATTTTAATGTCTAAAGGATATTACAAAATAGATGAATTTTTAAATGACAATAATAAAAATGTATGGAATAATTTTAAGGAACACAAATCTTGTAAAACTTTGAAAAGAGGCTATGACAATAGTGACTGAGTTTCTTTGCTGCTTCTTCTCAGCTGAAGCAGCATGAGGTGCTTGTGGCGCAGTGGCGGCAGCGCTTTGGTAGTGATACCAATAGTTAAGCAACCCACGGCGCGGACGTGATTGGATGGGTGACCATTCCGACCATTTAAGTGACGTCCATGACAAGCATCTCCGTGCTTCGGAAGGCACGTTAAGCAGTTGGTCCCGGCTAATATCTGTGGTATTAGTCGTTAAGCCTAGTCAGAGGCCCTAGCGCGGCTTGATAACTTCTGACAGTAAGGTTTGTCACTTGCCTTACATACCCCTCCACCAATCCGCACTGAGCCCGCGTGGTGAAGTATGGCTCGTTCCTCCTCATAATTGAGGTGAGGCCTTTTCCCAGCAGTGGGATCTAATAGGCTGACTTATTTCTTCTCAGCACTAGCCCACAATTGTCCCGAAGCAGTGGTAGGGTTCTATTTTATGTTGGGACGTGTATAAGTGCTCCTTGCGAGCCTATGTACAGAAATAAATGAATTGAATTTTATAGTAAGTAACTATAAATTCTCTACTAACTAAAACTCTCAAGACGCGATAGCCGAGCGGAGAAAACTTCACTTCTCATCCGTGAGGTCGTGAGTTCGATACCCGCCTATACCAATAAGTTTGTATTCAAAGATATCGCTGCCTAGCGGTAAAGGAAAAACATCGTGAGGAAACCTGCACACTAGTTAGTGTGTGAAATAGTGAAGGCAATGGGAAACCATTGCATTAAAAATTGCCAAGAAAGTCGTTGTGTGTGTTTTAATCCACATAATAATCACGACCCTAAGTCCATGAGGTATACATACAACTATGAAGAAAAAGATAAATAAGTATTCTAAGGTAGCACCACAAAACGCAATGACGTTAAACAAAAGAGACCAAGAATTTCACACGGTTGGATGAACTGCACAGTAGCTCAGTTGGTAAGAGCGTTGGTTGGCCCTGTTAGCCAAAGGTTCAAATCCTGCCTGTGTGCGAATTTTTGGTTTCTTATTCAAACTTATATAAATAAGAATAACACTGTGAGTGTTAAAAAATATATATTTAAAACTATATACCTAAGTACTAATATCAAGCGACAGATTTACAGATATAATCTTCATTTACTTGTCAGCCGTCATGAATTTCAATATCTTCAAGTACAACGAGGATAAAACGAGATATCGCAAACAAAGGTTGATGTAAGAGATACAACTATTGCCCGAAGTAATTAACCAATTTTGGTTTCGTAAATATGCTTGTCGATAACAATGAGGCTTTGTGTTTTCGCTAATAGTTAGCAACTGATTCAAAGATCAAAGAGAGCAAATTGATTGCTGTTGACTAGACTAGGTAAAGAGGTTTTACTTACCTGTCTACCTCTTCAGTATATCTTTAGGCTTTAGTTAGCCGCACAAATACAGTAAAATGTATTAAGCATTTTACAACAAAACATTTTGCATGTACTTCTAATATAATGTGAAATCGAATCCAATTAAACCAGTCATTTTAACTGGTTTAATTTCAACTATTCATTTCACCTAGCTACGAGTATACCTATCTCTACAGGTAGAGATATTCGTCGCTAGGTGAAATGAATAGTTGAAACCTAATTGAGATTAATAAATCTTTTACAACATCAAATCAAACGAATCTTGATTTGAATTAAATAGAAAATAAAGTATGAAGATTTGGTTGTGTACTAAATTACTTCTAAGTTGAATCAAGTGACATCGTAAGGTAGTCTGGAGGAAAGCTCTTTTGTTAAGTGGGAATAATTTAATAATAGCCAAGTAGGGAAAATTGAATTATCATATTATGTATGAAACTCTTAGCGTCTTATCATTTCGAAGTACCCGTATCTAGCTGCTTGGACAATGTATAAGGCATAATTTATAAATAATGCATACCTGCTTAGTACTTGTACTTTCTATTCGCTGTAGGTAATATGTAACAGTTTTCTACTAACTAAAATAAGATTTATCTACCTATTACAATATCGATACATATCTAAACATCACTTAGCGTAGTTGATTTTCAGTAAAATAAATTATTAGATGATTGGTTGGAAAATTTCCGTTCCATCGGTTGGAAAACTAAAATACGATATTGCGAACTAGAAATATAGGTAATATGATAAAACTGTGACACATACGTTGAATTTAGCAATGGAACACAAACCAATTTATGCTCGTAGGCCTTTTGACCTAAGGGCTCTTTCATACGGGATCCGTCACTGATGATTCGTCAAAAACACGGTACGTCATGACTCGTGGACGTTTACATTGAGTCTATGTTCACATTTGTTTCGTGATTTAGAGTTTATTCTTGTATGAACTTCTAAACACGAGCAAGCCGTCACCAAAATTTCACGATTTGTGTTTTTTGACGAATGTAATTTTTATAAGACGATACGTGTTTTACGACTCATCCATCATTATTCACGATTCGTGATGCGTGTAGGCATTTAAAAAGCATTACCGCCGTCAAAAAAAGAAATGTAAAGACGATACGTCAAAAACACGACTGGCCCTCGTGTGAACGTGCACTAAGAAAACACATAGTAGGGACCTTATTTGTAATTTTTTTTTTTGGAACGAGGTATAAAGACATGTTTTTTTGCTGAAATGCGGGCTTAAGTGAAGAAGACGTAACGTAGGTAAGTAGGAGTCGAAAAAATTTATACAACGATCCTATGCAACGATCACACAGAAAAAAATGATAGAGCCTCAGTTACTGACCTCACTACCTCATGGGAATAGAGGGCCACAATTAGGATTTATGATTAAATCCAAAAGTAATATATAAAAACACATATTATTATGTTAATGAAGTTCGTATCGAATTGGGCCATGGATGGACCATCAAGTAAAGCGATGTTTTATGATCTTTTAAAGAACGTCAAATTCAAAAGGCTATATATTTTAATAGGACGACCATTGGTTGTTGAAACAACGTTTGCGAATTGTTTTTTAAAAACTCAATTTATTTATTATGCCATGCTATGTAACTTCTTTTTAATGGCAACTCAAGGTATTGTTAATTCACTTTTGTTTGTATGTCTGTAATTGATTAACGTGATAAAATAATTTCCTAATCAAACAAAACCAACATTAACATGAACAGAGTTTTCTGAATACATAGAAACGTATACATACCTCGTTATGAAGATGAAAAGCAGCAAAATCCAAAACAAAACAATGCTGAAAGTGGTCAAGATTTCAGACGTAGCGGTTATTTAATTACATCGCTGAAATAATGAGTCGTTACGGTAGCACAATGAACGTTCGATCTGCACTGTCGATGATCGAGATGTCGCAAGTAACCGAGCTAATCGCAGGTGCGGGTTCAGTCACGAGGATCAAGTGGTCGGCTTCAGATAAGGGATAAGGGCGAGATGATAGCTCGAGACGGCAGGCGCGCGTACTCTGCCGCCGTCGGTACGCAATCTCGCACACTATTTACGTGACTGACCCAACTAAGGGCACGACAATAAACGTTTCCACAGATCCGACGACCTCGGTTTTTAGGAAACACGAGGTCTCCACCCTCTATTATTCAGACACACGTCGTTACACGACACTGAACGATTTCAACGTCATGATGCAAGTACCGCGATGGTTATAAGGGCATTTCTTTGTTTCACATATTATCACTGTGCGGATAATTTGTTTAACGTCTGTCATAAGATCGCCCGGATCATGAGGCCGTTTAAAAATTAGTTTAAACTCGTTTATTAAACGACAGCAGCTGCTCGGCGCAACTGCAGCAGGAGGCATTATTCCGTTAGGTTTTATAATGTCACGTGAAAACTATAAAGTTATTGAACAGTTAGTGCAACACGCTATGGGAAATAAGTATTATTTAGTACTTTTTAATGCCCGATAACCGTAAACTACAGTTACCCGTGCACCACAGCTGACACTGGCTGACACTCAGTGGTAAAGCGGTGCAGTAACAGTTTCTGATATCTTACTTACATGTTATATTGTTTGATAATTGACAATAGTTTGTTCTCCTAGTAAATTAAAGATAAACGCTCTTTTTATTACAAAACTAATTGTTCTTTTTTACCAATGAAGGAATATTCTTTAACATCACAACATCAAATCAAAAGTAAATTTTTAAGCACAGTCGACTGTTACACACACGGAGAGACAGGAAAACAGACTAGATGAATTCATAAAGGTTATGTTTTGGCCATTTTGATCCCGAAACTCTATTAAACGTGCGTTATGTTGTAGTGACGCTTACGATCGTAACTTAACGACTTGTCTCGACAAAACCAAATGATATTATGCATGGCGTACGACTGACGCAATACAATACATCCCGACCCGAGTCTAGCCGTTTTACGATTCGCCTATATTAAATTCCATACTCGCGACATTACGTGTAACACCATTCATAAAATACACCTATATTCATATTATCGATTTCATGTGAATTGCAAATCAGAATCCAGGCTGATAGAGCCTCGGAATGGAATGATTTATCTAATTACTTGATTTCTAGTAAATCCGATGTTGATCAATAAATAACAGATACATAAAAAACGAGTCACGAGTATTTACCCTGTATAAATATTATATTATGCATCACTTAATATTTTATTATGCTTCAAATACTATGACATTCCTCGAGTCTACTGAAAATGTGTAATACTGTAACAAAGATTGTTTCATGTATTTGTGTCTTTGTAGTAAAATGTATGTAACATCTAGCATGCCTGTTATCAGAGCATCCATAAATTTGAATTATTTTTACAGTTTTTTTTAAGAAATTTAATCTGCCGCTTACGACACCGTAACGTAGTTTTTTACTTGTAAAAATGATTGGGAAATTGTATTTTTAATAAATACATGCAATTAAATGTATAGATACTTGAAGTAGATGTAGAAACCTCTAATTACGAGTCAGAAAATAAATAAATTAGGATATGATAAAATAAGACTTCGCCACCGATCAGAAAAAAGAGTCAGAAATAAAACAATAACTATTCGAACAACAAGTACCTAATGATTATCAAGACCTTAATTTAAAAAAAAACGAAAAACACGACTGGACGGTAAAAAACTTGAACTAAAAGGTATATCTGCGTTGAACTGTTGTTACCGTTTTTCTCCTTTTGGGGTTGAGACGTTGGGGGGACGCTGGCGCCCAGAGGCTAAGAAATTGTTCGCTGAGTTATTCACTCGATTGATTAGTGTGACTGGTGACTCGGTCAACGCATTACGCAATAGGTTAGTTTCTTTTTATTGTGTTTTATATTGTGAATATATTATTGTTAAGTTTTATTTTAGTTTATTTTTCGAATAATTAAACTATGTGTAACAATAAAATTAAAGTTTATCAGATTCATAAAATCATTAATATGTTATAATTGCATAAATATAAAAAAAATTGTTATTATTATTATATTATTTTAACAGTGTACTCGTAGGTATCCTATGTCACCCAGCTTGGTGAATGGATTCGAACGATACCACATCTAAATCAGTTCAAGAGAAAGAAGTATTGTACATACATATCTACCTACATGAACTCTGAAAACATTACACTCCTTTTTTAGGCGGTCATGTAAAAACATTACACTCCTTCTTGGTCAGTCGTTTAAAAACGTGAAAACTTGACAGGTTACTTGCCAGGCTTAACTCCTCTAGTTTGTACAAAACTTTAGGCTATGGTGCTCTTAGAAGAGAGCTACCTTTTTTCCTGCATGTTACACCGGAACAACCATGTCCCGGTTTGATTGAAGCATTTGACCGTGTTTTCGATCTCGGTTTGGCGATGTTAGATGCAACGGTGACAATTTAACGGAATCATACGCTTTTTTCTGGTTTCCATAGAAATTGATCAGTTATATCGCGCTTTACAAATGTCAAAAATGTTGTGCCTTATATAATACTTTTTAGCTGTTTTCGGAGACAGTGACAGACAGCATTATTAATTTCTTATGAAACATTGATCTGTAATCAAAAATACGCCCGCTTATTATCGCTTCAGGTAATAGCCATACTTACCTACTTTCTTTAATAAGCTTTAACACGCAATCACAGATTGATTATATAATAGTTAGGTACTACGTTTATACAATTATGGGTCATGTTAAAGGAATGATGCATTACCTATAATATGCGTTGTTTCATTTGAGATGGTCGATCAAAGGCATATCGTAAAAGTTTACTGTCAACTTAAACTGAAGTGATAATATATTTTAACAAAACAAAACTTTTGATACTTGTGATGAGGTACTGATATCTACGGTGATACATTCAAACGCATAACGTTTATCGTCATAATTTTAATTGACATACATCATATGGCAGACAAATCAAACTAAATTACTAAGCATAAACATAACAAAGCAGAATTGTTGACATAATATTCAAAACCATATTCGTTGAATATATTATTATTGTTAGTTATAATTTTATAAGGCATACTTTAATACGCATAATTTTACCAAGCATACTTATACATATTTTTTTTTGCCATTCTCTTACAAATCATAACTTACTTAATAACTTAATGTAACTTATAATTATGTATTAATCTATACATATAATAAAACTGTAAAATCGATGCGTCTGTACATTGAGTATTTTTACGAAAAACTAATTGAGGGTGATGTTAAAATAGTAACAGAATAGGAATCTACAATTTTTTTTTGTCTGTTTGTCTGTGTGTCTGTTTGTCTGTTTGTACACGCTAATCTTCAGAACTACTGAACGGATTTGAATGAAACTTTTTTATTGTGTAGCTATTGAGTCTGGGCAAATACTAGGCTATAATTTATTTTGAAGATCGGAGTACCTGACGTGGAACCTTAGCAGTACACTTAAACTAAGAGAGATATGAAAGCAGCGCCTTAAGAAAAGTTAGTTAGCGTGATGAGCATTTTCTATTGACGTACACAAATTAAAGGTCTGGAGCAACTGATATGGAACCCTAACAGCTCAGCTTAACAATAAAAGATATGAATAGAACACCTTAGAGAACATTGTTTAGCGTGATGAGCACTTTCTATTGACGTACACAAATTGAAGGTCTGAAGAACTGATATGGGACCCTAGCAGCTTAGCTCAATTATAAGGGATACGAATAGAGCACCTTAGGGAACATTGTTTAGCGTGATAAGCACTTTCTACTGATGTACACAAATTGAAGGTCTGGAGCAACTGATATAGAACCCTAGCAGCTCAGCTCAACTATAAGAGATATGAATAGAGCGCCTTAGGGAACACTGTTCAGCGTGATGAGCGCTTTCTATTGACGTACACAAATTAAGGGTCTGGAGCAACTGATATAGAACCCTAGCAGCTCAGCTCAACTATAAGAGATATAAAAAGAGCGCTTTAGGGAACATTGTTCAGCGTGATAAGCATTTTCTATTGACCTACACAAATTGAAGGTCTGGAGCAATTGATATGCTAAATTACTTTAAACTGATTTTCAAACTCCCAAGGTAATCCTACTGTCTCCAAGTTACGATCTGGTGACGGAAACCTGAAGAAATCGAGATAATCCTTCAGATTTTATAGGCATGTATACCATATATGCTACAGCATTAATTTGGGTATAAGTATAGCGTTTACATTCAGGAGTTGATGGTGCTGACCTTAACGCTAAGTAGTTCGTGGATACTTTCACCACAGACAGTTTGTTAAAATTTTGTTGAGTCACTGTATTGTTAATGAAAGTTCAAAGTCAATTGGCACTATTTTTATAATACTTATCACTAACTAACTAACGGAAATTGAACTACGAATATAAGAATAGTATTATTTACTTTACGTTATAGGAGAAAGGCTAGGGAGGCCTTTGCCCTGCAGTGGGACACGACAGGCTCCTAATAATAATAATAACTTTACGATAGTAGTAACTTACAAACCGTAACAAACCGACCTGTGAGTAGGCTAGGGACACAAATAAATGCTAAGCCGCAATAATCTATTGCGGAAGGACGGTTTGAGTCTGACTTGTTTCTGATCACTAAAGCTAAGGTTACCTATATCTTTTTTACAAACGAATTAAACTGCCTTCAATAAAGTAAACTAAAAAGTAAAAAAAATCCTTTACAATTTTACTAAGAAAGATATACGTCAAAATTTAGTTTTGGAGTCGGTGTTACTGCCATGCGAAAGTTTCTTACCAGAGGAGGATGGCGGGGTGATAGTAACCTATCTAAAAAGAGTGACTATTGACCTTGATTTTTCATTCCTCCCTTCTCCTTACGACATAGTAGACTAAGAGATCATGATAGCTGGATGGCGATGGGAGTATAAAATATATATTTTGTATCATCGAGTCCACGCGCACGAAGTCGCGGGCAATAGCTAGTTATGAAATAAAATAGCTTTAAATAAAATAAAACAGCTTCTAAGTTATAAATGAAAATTGTAAATGGTTAGGTTTGGTTTGATTACATTAGGTTAGGTTAAAAGTGTTGACCACAGACATTATATTAGACAAAAAGTAGTTAGGTTAGGTACTCGGTAATGGTTTTATTACATTAGGTTAGGTTAGGTTAGAAGTGTTGACGACAACACCGCGCGAGCCGAGCGAGCGAAGCGAGCGGTGCCACGGCAGCGGCCGGTGAAGCGCCAAAAACTAATTTATTAACTTCCTACTAAAAAGTTTAAAAAAAATCCCAGCTCCATACAAAAGTCGATCGAAAAGTTGGCTATGTCTTGGACCTTTGCTACATCAATCAAACACATCTAATCGAAATATTAATATATTTTTACCGGAAAACAAGATTCCACTACAAATAACGATCATGTGTTGTGACAGCAAGTGTAAAAACATTGCAAAAATATTCTCAGAGCAATTATTAATATTATTAAAATAACCAAATTCAATTGAAAAATCGTTTATTAATTTGACAAAATCTCTACAAAAGGATATTGACCAAAGCCGGGCCCAGATTGCGTCTTTGTAGTTTATATTTAAAAAACCTTGTTTTGAATTGTACTTGCACTGGTATTTTTAAAATAATCTAACGAATAGGAGTTTAAAAGTAACACACACATAAATTAGTTCTGCAATTACAAAACATAACCTCAAAATGCCTAATCTGCCATTGAATTCCTCGTAAGCCCCTAATTATTTATTAAAAATATTTTTTGTATGTATTCTTTTAAATATTTTTATATTTTATCCAAACATTTTGTAAAGACGCATGCTGACGCAAAGTGGGCCGAGTTTTTATAGAGTTTTGGTCAAGATCCTTTACAGAGCAACTCATGGGCGATGTATTGCTGAAATTTTTTTTTGCAACCCCACACCTAGCACCAGAAGAGAGCCGCTCGAGTGATATTCTCCCGGTTTATACTGTATAAATACTAAAATTATGTAAGTCGTAAATGCAAACTGTGGTGGCTGGATGCAAAAAGCGGAGGACCGTGAAAGTTGGCGCAGTCTTAGAGAGGCCTATGTCCAGCTGTGGACTGCAATAGGCTGATGTGATGATGAAATGCCACATAACGACTTTTTTCAATTTGACAGCATTTGATCTCCACCAAGACAGGTTAAAACAAATGTGGGATTTATTACTAATATTAAATTAAAAGGTATAATTATACGTGCATTGAATTTTATTGGTGATTGTGACGCCGTTTAGGTGAGCGACACAGTGATAGCAAAAGCCTCTGTTCATATAGCCTGACCAGGAATATATGGGACCTCGCAATGTTGCGGAAAACAACTGGAACTAATTTCTTTTACTGGTAATAAAAATCTCAAATCGTCACTGACGTGTCATCAATTGTCATAATGATTAGTGTCAAAGTGGACGCGTAATCTAATTTTTGACCAATTGCAGTTTTTATTTATTTATTTATTAAAACTTTATTGCACCAAAAAAAGAAAGTACAATTGGAGGACTTACTGCCATAAGGCATTCTCTACCAGTCAACCGCATGGAAATGCAGTGAGTAAATAGGTTTTAACTTTTTGCATTCCCATTGCGGGATATTAAGTAAAGTAAAGAAATACTATAAAACTAAATAACTACTGAATAAATAAACATACTAAGATACATACATAGGAAGATACAAATACATAAGCTAAGTAGTAAACATACATGAATAATAATATAATAAATACGAGAGTGTTTTATGTGATAAAAATACCAAGAACTATTCGTTTTCATAAAAGAAAAGTGGTTTAACATGTGTTGTAGCATTTTTAGACTAGAAAGTCTATGTGCTCACCACGGTCTTTAAATTAAATACTGATATAGTTTTTTTATGGCTCGCGCGGATTGCGCATTTCCAGTGTATTACTGATATAGTTGTCATCATGAATTTTTGGTACGTCATATAGTGCGTATAGTAAAAATTGGCTACTGGTGGCTACATAGAATCTTTAAATAACGATTTTGAAAAATGATTATAATAAATACTTGGTTTGAGCTTTATTTCAACCCTACTTGGATGAAACAACTAAAATAGTTTGTAGAGTTTTTTAAGATTTCCTATGAATTATATAAAATTATGATAACATTATAAATAATATCATTAAGAAAAACAGTGGATTAATGTTTCTGTTACCCATTAGTGGTTTTGCAAAAATAATAGTGTTTTAATCCAAAATTCAAGACTAATATTACAAAGAGTTACTGAATTTAATAAGTACCTACTCAATTTGCGAGTGTTCTGTCGTGTTATTTTATCGTAGAATCTGTGACCATTAGGCAGCGGGCTTAAAAATTAACATGGATGTGAACATATAAAAAATATGTTTTTTATTTTCAGTTGCCAATCTGCGCTGGTATGATTATACCGAGTGTTGTCATATAAAGTGCATTCAAAGCGCCCTTAATTCTGGTCCCATATATTTCTGGTCAGGCTATAAATATTTTATCTTCATATTTTTAATTTAATAAGTACCTATGTAATAAACAGTTTATTATCAAATCAAAAAAAAAATTGTCAATAGGAAAGATCTTCAGGTACGAGTAGGAAACTAAATGATAACTTGATAACAAATCGTTCTGTTGCATGTTTAAATAGAAATTACAACGGTTCGAGAATCACGTGGCTAATCTCTGCCGCGTCTCATTATATTATTTAACTTAAAACCTGATGGCCTTTAATTATAATAAGTTCTTCGTCACCTTGTGGTAAGTTTTCCTCACTATTATAGTGGCCGTAATGTAGAAAACAAATGACCATATTTTTAAATGACTGCAACGTGAAGTTTTAATATTCGTTTTTGACGCCAGACAGATCGTCTCACCGTGAAGAAGTAAGGAGTCATTTCGTGTGACCTTGTTATATAGTAGTTAACACGGAGTTCCTAGCTTCATTTATATTAGGAAATTAAGTACAAAGTCATATAAAGCTGCAATTACCAAATTTTAAGTATATGAAGTAAAATTATGATGTGAACTATGGTGACACAAGTCTGACGCTATGTGATCATTTATTTCCTCAAAGTCCGTTTATGGTCACAAGAACATTCGTAAAAGCCAATTTTGCTTAGCGAGTCCTTAGGTGCGAACCTTAGGAAGATTTTATTTTGCTAAACTGGAAATGCAAGTTTACACGTTATATTCCGTTATAGTGGACTGACTAGTTGTCCAGTTAGTGGTAAAAGTAGTCTCTGGATACTATCCTAGTGAAGATTGTATTAACTTTGCTTAAATTAATATTGGGATCGAATCTCTTAGGAGATTAACATTGGGTCGATCTCCTCAGGTGATGATGTGTTCTTCCTGTAACTGTCCTTCTTGTAATTATTTTTATAACTTTATAGTTTTTACGAAATATAATTCTCCCACCGGATGACACAGTCGATTAATTTTTGTGAGCGAAATTTAATTCAATGTGCCTTCTTTGTTTAGTAAAAAGAACACTAAATCAGAAGATTACAAATAACGTATTTCTTACATGAGAGCTTTGCCATCTTTACTGCTATTTTCCTGATAAATATTGCTAGAATTTACAATAACTGTTTCTAATACTTAGTTATTTTCAGTATTTGATTAATATTTTATTGCTCGCTTAGTAGCGTTTCTAACTTTCTTAATAAATTTCTCTCTAACATTGCCAACTTTCTCTTTCAATGTACCTAACAAGTTACATAAAATAATGATAGGGATATAAACTAGTTAACATTACTCGTAGTACTTGTCTTTTTATTCATGTGTGCAGTAGTCAAAACTGGAAAAAAACCTGTACCAAGTCAGAACTAATTCTGGCATTACATTAGGATTTTTTAGAGTTCCGCATCTCAAAAGGAAACAAACTGAGTTCTTATAAGATCACTTCGCAGTCAGTCTGCCTGTTTGTCTGTCAACTCTTTTCACAGCACCGGATGGAGGTAAATATCAAGTGGAAATTAACATCAAATACCTACTAATGTCTGCAGTCCCTTGAAGCTTCAATCTTCCTAATCCTTCCCAATCTAAATATTAGCCTTATTTTCTAACATTTCACAGCTTGGAATTATAAAATTAGGCATAAAGAAACAGGATACATTAAGGAAAAGTCAGGATAAATAAAGGAAAAGTTAAATAATCTCAAAGTGGTTAGATCATAAAAAACTATTTTGTTGCAATTACAAAAGTCAACTCGGAACCCCAGTGTGCGAGTCGAGCTCGCAATTGCCCGGTTTTTTATTTAGCTAAAGTTCAAGTTGAATAAAATATTTTGTGCTTGTTATTAGGTAGGTATTAGAATTGTTTGCATGACTTTATTATACACTCTTCAAAGAGATAAGGTTTATCCTTCTCACTAGTCGATAATCTTCGTTTGTCACGATTCTGAACAAATGTGATAAACGAATCACATGTCTTCTCGCTTCAAAGTCGAAACATTGCGTACAGTTCGTAAATAATACGCGCAAATAAAATAACGAAATATAGTAGTTAATATTTCAAACTCGACTTGTTTGTTATGTAGCAGGTATACTTAATTGTGTAAAATTTATACTTTATAATAGCTTGTTTGCTAAGCATCCTACCAAGTACATTAACGCACCTGTGGTTTAGAAACTAGTTTCTTACTGTCGCCTAAATCTGATGACTATTATTATTGTGGTAGCCCAGTTAAAGGAGCACGTGATGATGCGTCATGCTTGTTGATTATTATTTATTAAGGAGTCATCATCTGAAATTGACCAGATGATATTGCTTAACCGTGCGTCCAGAACAAGTAGACGTCATGTCTGTTGTTATTGTAAAAGCAAATAGAATAATAATATTTGCCCTTAATCTTATAGGTGAAAATTTATGGTATTGGTTGTTTTCTTCATCGACGTAGACGGAATAGGTTCTATGATTTGCATTGTTAGATCTAGTTTTTTAAAACACAAAATAATACATTACCGCTGTAGCTGATCGCGAAGTTCTGCCAGTATGGCCAGAGGTCTCTATGTGAAGCTTCACAGCTTCTAAGCCCGACCGCTTCTGTCGATATCTTCCACCGCCAGAAGAGGGCGTGCTCACCCCACACGATTTCCCCGAACTCTTCAGACTTCGAATATCCTGCCTAGGAGACTTTTTTTCTTTTTTCGCTCTCCGCACCTCCTGTTTCGTGTGCCTATCTCGCGATTTCATCTTTGCTACACAACGTAATTCATCTTAAACACCGTTTTACCCAAATATTTTGTGTGTTTACTGGTCGATAGGAAATCCACAGACTATTGACAGGTCGATAAGATATTTACATTGAAGGTGAAAGAGTAGCGATAAAAAACGTAATTCAGGTAGCCGTAGTACGTGACAGTTGAGGTTCTTTATGTTAGCACCTCGTGACCACGTAGGGACCTTGGAGTCGTGTTGTTGGGGTTCCGTTGTTTGGAATTGTCACAACCATTTAACACCGGGGAGATGATCCGCGCGGTCGTGTGTGGGTGACGTGCGCGCGCGCCGCCGGGTCCGACTGGCAGCGCGCGGCGGCTCTCCTGCCTGCGCCACTTACTTGACTCGCTCACATTAATAAAAGGGATGTCTATATACGCATAACACTTTTATCACATCATTAGCGCTAATGTTCAAAACAATTTTGACAACCTGCAATCCTAAATTGTACTCCATCCTCCATCGCCTACTTTACGCAGACAATTTAAGTCTTAAGATCTTAATGGACAATGGTTTACTTTAAAGTTAAATCTGGATTATTCATTTATCGCCAACAAATTGTTAGTAAGACCACAGATTACCTAATAAGTAAGAGATTAAGTCTTAACAGCGGCTAATAGATCAATTACCTCATCATTCTACCAAATACTATGCTGATTCTTTTACTGTCCAATCAGTACGCTTGTGGAACTCCTTACCTTTGACTATCAGACAGTCAGAGTCCATCGCTATTTTCAAAAATAGACTTAAAGATCATTTTCTCCAATAATAAATACTTTTATTTACTGACGTTGGTCAAGTACTTCTCATATTGGTATATATGTATTTATTTGTATGTATGCATGAATATGTATGATTTATATGTAGGTATATTAACTTATTTTTATTTATTTATTATTATTTATTTGTTCATTACACCTATTCTATGATTTTGCACCAAACTCCCCCTTCCTGTGAATGAGTACGTTCCTTTACCTAAAGGAAGAGATCGCTTATAGCGATAAGACCGCCTACATTGTACATTTTTCAGTGTAAATCGCTGTACTTACTGTATTTTCTGTTATGGTGTGCAATAAAGAGTTATCTATCTATCTATCTACATGTTTGCTAGGTAAAGTACGAATTAATAATAATTAACTGTAAATGGCAAATATTAGACCAGTCTTAACAGTCTGTCTATGGCGACTAGCTACAAATATCACGTTAAATAAGTAAACCATGTACGAGTACATCTGTAAGCATGTACATGTGCATGAGTAGCATGTATTAAGAATGTTTTCTTTCTGGCGAAAATTATGAACCTACGGTCAAAATATGTCTGTTAATTAATATTTATGAATTAAAACGTGGCATAGAACTGAAGACACATCTGTAGATATAAAATCAACCCAATTCTATTCTTTATTGCCTATAATGTGTTAGTAAATATAAAGCAAAAAATAAATATAGGACAACATCACATTACCTACATTGTTCTGATTCCAAAGTAAGTAGCTTAAGCGCTTGTGTTATGGCAATCCGACAAGATTGGAGATCAGCCACAGGACCATTTTTTTTCTATTCGGTTTTTAGGCACGGGAGGCACGGAGTGATTTATGACAGAAAAACCCAAAAGAAATATTTTCTTATTACATCTGGGATTCGAACCCAAATCCAGGCTATTTCCCATGTGGTAAACTTCCCATTTGGTAAACCTCAAATTATACCTACCAAAAAGTTGCGTTTGGTAAACATTTCGTTACTTCATACATTTAATCCTTTTTGGTAAACTATGTTACTACTGTTATTTTTGTACGGTACAGTCAGTGTCAAATTAAATTGAAATTAGATATAGGTTTTTTAAAAGCTTGATGACATGATTTCGTGTTAAAAATATTATAATTTCATAACAAAAAAATTAAAGAATTAATAAAGCTTGTCATTGAAATAGTCAAATCGAACTGTGATTTTCCAAAAAAAAAATAAAGGTAATTTATACTTTATTTTGTATAGCAAAATTGTTATATCTTATATTGTAAAAGGTTTAAAAGAACTAAAAGTTTAGGCAAAGTTATTTGTACGCGCCACTTTTTATCCCTGTTTTTAAATATCGATATGTATAATACATACTTATAATCCAACTAATGTACCTGTGATTAAAAATATAATTATATGACAATGTTATTATTACTTTCGTGTTTTCTTTTTTTACTTGACTGTACCTATTTTAACAAAAAGTTTACCCAATGGGATATAACACATATAATTACTGAAAAGTTTTCGAAATGGGACTTAATGCATGAAATATAGAACGCAACTTTTTAGAAGCTATAGTTTGAGGTTTACCAAATGGGAAGTTTACCACATGGAAAGTAGCCGAACCCACGACCTTTTAGTCTTGTGTCAATGTTTTTGACGACTTGACCAACGAGACACTCCTAACAACATTAAGGAAAATACAAGGCTACATTGCAATGGGCTCCCAAATTTTCAGGAGTGACTAAGAAACTATGCAAAGAAACAAAATAATAATTGCGATAAGGTCGTTTTTTTTATTTGTTCCCTGAACCTTATTTCAAAATTAACGCACCTCTTTGCAATGTTACCTTGTATAAAAATATAGAGTTAGGTACTACAAACCTTTACTAAGTAAAGGTCCACAAAGAGGTAATTTAAAAAAAAATTTTGCTTTCCCCATAAAGTCACAACATATAGTCCTCAATTTACGTTTATTTTTTAATGTTTCCATTTAGTAGATCTACTCTAGAGAATGTTTATGAAACATGTTGAAGGACCACTTCTCGTTATGGAAAAACCCCACTCAAAGAGTGAAAAAATCGCTTATCATAAAAATGATAGACTGCTACATATTTTTATATAAATAATATCTAATTTACATTAATACCTTATTAATAACTAGTTTTGCCTGCAAACACAAGAACAAGCAAACGAAGAAATTAAACTGGCCGAGTGCGAGTCAGATTCGCACACGAAGGGTTCCGTACCATTATCTATACTCCATAAGACACAATATAATATATATTTTTTTAGTTTTAAACGAAAAATCACGTTTGCTGTATGGAAGCACCGTTTAAATATTTTTAAAGTGGATGTACAATTTTGTATGGGTATTTTATTTAAAAATGTATTATAAGAATGTCTATCTGTTATCTTAGTCGCTATATCACAAGCTCACGCTTAGTTTGGGTGTGGTTTGGGGCTAGGAAATTGGTGTGATTGTCAAAACAATTTATTCATTTTACAGCGATACTAGAAATTCATTAATTTGTGAAAATTTTAACTGTCTAGCTATCACGTTTTATGAGATACAGCCTAGTGGCAGACAGATAGACAGGCGGAAAGCGGAGTTTTAGTAATAGGGTTCCGTTTTTACTATTCAGGTACGGGACCCAAAAAACTGTAATTTAAAAAACTAAAAAACCCGACTGCGTTTCTGTGTAATTGGAAATTAAAAAACCCTAAAACAAGAAAGAGGTCATACCCGGGTTAAATTGGTACCCATATTAAAAATTGTAGCAGTCGGGACCCTCCCCCCCATTATTTGCATTTGCGGGCACCATTTGTGAAATTTATATAGCCTATGTCACTCTCACAATTTTGACAAATTCAACGACACCTCATATGTCAAAAACTGTCGAGCCGTTTGGGCTGTATGGCGTGCCAAACCATACATACATACATATATACTCTCGAAAAACATAACCCTCCTTCTGTCGGTAAAAAAGGAAAAAATCTTGGTAATTCATCATCTTATTGTTATCTTTTACTAATAGCCGTTTCGATAATATTCACAAAATCAATTGCTATCTTATTATTGAAATACTCAATTGAGCGAAGCTTTGTGGTGGAGTGGTCTTTAGATAAGAAATCTTAAACAGAAGTAGGAAACGGTATTAGTGTCATATAGAGGTGCATTTACTATGTGTACCCACAATATAGGCACGTAGTTAGCTACATAAACATTTTTTTACTACATTATCAATACCAAAGTAGCTGGGATATTAAAGGTGGATTAGAGATTTCATTAAAATACAATTTTATAGATTACTTCGCGATTTATTTAAGATTCCTTATTTAAGATTTTTCGTGTGTTTGTAGACCCGGAATCAGGCACGTTTGTTTTATAGGTTTACTTCCTAATATATACAAATCCCTCCATAAGACCATTTTATGGGTACACTTATATTCATAAAAATAGTTGCAGTTATCTTTGAATGATATCGTTGGTTTCCAGTAACATTCATTTTTTTCTACAAAGTTTAAAAATAATACTCGAACTGCGGTGTTATTACAAAAAAATATCGAAACCATGGTTTGACGCCAGTTTACCTAAACCGAGACTATATACTTAAACCCCGTCCTTAATGACGTCTAATCGAGTTCCCAAAGCTGACACAGTTGAATTTATTTATCAAAGCAGTAGGTACCTACCATATTACCACACAGGTTTCCTTGCAACGCAGCGCACTCTAACGGATTTTCCTAAGAGCACGAGCCACGAAGCGGTGGTTTCGTAAACTAAGTATTTTTACGCATCTTGCTGTATTCGCAAGTTTTGCTGCCCTCTAGCGGAATTTTCTTAAAGTGCTATCTAGCCATTATTAATATTTAAGGCAAAAGCAATAACTGTCTGCAGAGTATTTTATTTTTAGACGTTATGTGAAGATGGCATACTCTAGCGTGCGATCGGAGTCTAACAAGTAAGCGAAAACGGGGAAACTAAAGGAAAATATTTTGGAAAAACTTAGTTAGGTATTTGGAGTTTCAACAAATTACCAGATTTTCTGTGACTTTGTAATTTGCAAACGTCGGTTTGGAAGTGCAATATTTTTGTAATACTACTTATAATTAAATTAAATTTTATTTCGTGAAAACTTGCGAACCAATTGCTTAAGTTACAAAAATAATTATTACTTTAATGGTCAAGAAAGTTTAGGTTGGACATAGATACTGGTTAATTGGGGTTGTTCTCGAATTGTTTCTGTATTTATTGGATAACTAGCAGTTTTCCGCGACTTCGCCCACACCAATAGACGGATTTTCCATACAAACTATCATCCCCCATTTCACCCATTGATGATTTTATATCGCGACAAAAAGTAGTAAAAAGTAACCTATGTCCTTCTCAGGATTTCAAACTATCTCTGTACCAAATTTTATTTGAATCGATCTTGTAGTTTCGGAGCCTATTCAATACAAACAAACAATCAAATCATTCCTCTTATAATATTAGTGTAGATAAATAATGGCAGGTACTTTAATACAATATAAAACACAAATTGGTATTATAATAAGTAGTTTTTATTTTTTGTCACAGAAAACTTTTCGTTAAACTTTTTTAAGTATATAAAATAAAGATCCTACGTCAGTCATTTTGTTAATGAGTTTTGTTTTTATTATTCAACAAAAAAGATCGTCATCAAATCACTTTAATCATTCATATCAGAGACTTAATTACATCATTCAAGAACATTCATTCAACCTACTGTTATGTACTTTGGAATTCGCTTCTACCTTTAATATCTTATAAACTTAACACTACTAAAAGAAAATAATCTCTAAGATATCACGAAAACTAAATATTAATGTCTGAACGACTTACTATATCAGATGAAGTATCGACAATTTGGCATTGTAAGTATGGCATTAGTGGTCAACATTTATGTAAATTAAAAAAAAATACAAATTCCGGCTTCACAAATAATTGAAGTTTTTAAATTTAAGTACGTTTTTTAGTTAAGTAGTTTGTCGATACCTTCCGTCTTAGCTCTGTAAGCTACCTTTAGTTAATTATTGCATAACTTTGTACAAATATGCAATTGCTATTAGCATAATCAGACTAGCTATTATTGTGAAGTTTCACTGGAGGTAGGCAACGTCTGTCGGTCATATCCTGAGTTCGCACTGAGATCCATTCGTAGATTTTCTTTGTTGAGAATTACGTTCTGTAAGCAAACAAAACCTTTTTTTAATGAAATGAATAAAATAATTTATTTAGTAAACTATTACGCAACCATCAATTAGATCGGGAGTTTAGCAATGCCGTAAGTTAAAAAAAAAATAAGTTGTACCTACGAGTACAATGGGCTCGATTCAAAAGTGCCATGTCTTAGATTAATTTTAAGTTCAGCTTGTTTCTTTTAGTGTTAAACAAACGAATAAGAAACCTCAGACAATCCATACAC
Organism: Pyrausta nigrata; assembly: GCA_949316185.1. NCBI lineage: Eukaryota > Metazoa > Arthropoda > Insecta > Lepidoptera > Crambidae > Pyrausta > Pyrausta nigrata. The sequence continues at coordinate 12,433,707 of OX438938.1, forward strand.
AATTTAGTAGGGATGTCATTCGATGTCTAGTAAAGTCAGACGGAAATACGCAAAAACTTGTATAAATCTATACTATTATTATAAATGCGAAAGTGTGTCTGTCTGTCTGTCTGTTACCTCTTGACGCTTAAACCACTGAACCGATTGAGATGAAATTTGGTATGGAGACAGTTCGAGACCCTGGAAAGGACATATTTTTTCACGATATAAAAACATTAAGGGGGTGAAATGGGGGATGAAAGTATATATGGAAAATCTAACTCTTGCTGGCGAAGTCGCGGGGAACCACTAGTACGTAATAATTTGCATCACTTATGTATTTTGTCGTTTCAAAATTATTTAACTAAGTGATAAAATTAAGTGATGTGACTTGTTAATAAAGCGACAAACGTCTCTTTTCGTTTGTTTACACAAAAACAGAAAGAAATATGCACAAAAAACTGACTGAACTTAAAATAGTTTTAAAATATTGGAATCGAACCCTAAATTATATATATATTATTTATATGTATATTACTTAAATGTGCAATCAATAAACCTATTTCATTTCGAGCGATTTCGGTTATAAATTGGTTCTCGTACCGTCTTTCTCACAATCCTTCTCCGGGCTCCTCAAAAGCACAGGCCCTAAGTGGTTGGTGAGCAGGAACCCGATTGGCGTGGTGACAAGGATGGCCTGCACGATCAGCCGCAGCAAGCTCTCTGCGCACTGCCGCTCGTGGCTGTCGAAGTCACCATTCATGGATAGAGTGTTGAGCGCCATTGGACACAACACTGCCTGGAAATTATTTAAAACTTTTAAGTAATAAATACGTAAGTTACGTAATAAAATAACGTACAATTGGTCCACGTGCATACTTATGCACGTGGACCAATTGTACAAAAACAAAATTTTACTAACTAACTTTACTTGTAATACCCGTAAAATTTTGTTTTTGAGCCACTAAGTTTAATAGTCACTAGCCACTTAGTAAAGCCGTTTTTAAGGACATCCGTTTTTAAATTGTCTTAATTTAATCCGTAGGTTAATTATAGCCTTTGTTATTTTATGATATAAACTTCCATTTTCCGATTGCTAATTGCCTAAGCTATCCAAATCGTTTATTTTTCTCATAATATGTTACCTTTTTCTTTTGTGTACACATGGACGCACGTCAGACTACCACTTCAGGTACATCCAGAAAAAGTCTGCGTTATTTTTTAAATAAACATAATGGAGCCCCCATTATGTTTATTTAAAAAATAACGAGTAATGGGTACAATTTTGTCCTTCAGTATTTTTAAAAAGTTGCTTAAGTGCTACATGTTTAAGTGTTTTTGTAGTCGACTATGCATACATACTTCGACTATGGATTTCGGCGTCCATGCGCAGCAAATGAAGAGTTTCTCCCTGAACGTGAGCTCCCAGCACGTCAGGCAAGCTACTGCGAGTCGCACAAACAGACACACAGCCAGGATTGCGAAACCAGGCACCAGAAGTTTCGAAACGTTTATATTTATCTGAAATGAAGATATAAAGATATAATAACTGAGTGTGTATTATTGATTTTATTAACAAAAGTAGACTTATAAGAGTATAACGTATAGATAAGAGTGAATAGGCGGTTACTGGTTAGTCAGATTGCGGTCAAATGTCTGCCTATCACTATGTTTCAAGACACACATTATAGATAATCAAGTAATATTCGACCACCGGCGGACTTATGATCTTCAAGAGGTTAATAATAGACTAGCAGCACCTAGTGAATAAACTGATTGTTTTATGAGAGAGACGTGAAAAGTCGTGATGTAAGAATTAAGGAGGTGATAGAATGAATGCGATTTATTACTTGGCTAGGACTATGCTACAGCAATGGTGCTTACAATGTTAGAAATGGATACAAACCAAAATTAGGCAGATACAGAGATTCTACCAACTTGTGGATTCTATTCTACCAACTTGTCTAAAGGAAAGGAGAGGTCACACGCCGACCATAGTCCGACAAGTTCGTGTGCGACCTTCCTGCGGTCACTAGAGGTGCACAGGGCGAAGCGTGTTAGGTGTCAGAGGGGAGGCGTGCTAGGTGTCAGAGGGGAGGCTTGCTAGGTGTCAGAGGGGAGGTGTGCTGGGTGACAGAGGGCGAGGCGTGCTAAGTGTCAGAGGGGAGGCGTTCTAGGTGTCAGCCCCTCTGACGTGCTAGGTGACATAGGGCGAGGCGTGCGATTTGCGCAGGAGAGTTACATTAAACTTGACTATAAATCGCACGTTATACTATGTCGTACAAGAAATACTATTTATTGACATGATGTTGCGGAGTATCTACTGAGGAGAGAGGAGGATCATGTGAAGAAAAGAGTGATGACTATGGATGTTGATGGATGGAGAGGAAGGGGCAGACCTAGGAAGAAACGGATTGATTTTATAAAACAAGATAATGATAGTGAAAGGAGTAGATGATTCAGTGACGAATGATAGGATGGTATGGAAGAGAAAAACATGCTGCGCCGACCCCAAGCAAAACTGGGAACAGGGCAAGAAAATGATGATGATGATGTTGCGGACTACTTGTACAGTTGTAAATATGGATTTAAATCGATGGTTTTTGATAGCTACTCACTTCAAAGAATGTCCCCGTGTACACGAAGAGGATGGGCTCCAAGGTGGACCACATGACGCGGTAGGCGGTCGCGGCAGGGTTGTTGTTCAGCTTCCACCCGTTGCGCGCCCAAAACGTTGCAGCTGTGGCATTGCAAGCTAGGACTGCTACACCACCTGTAAACACAAATTTAAATATATTTTACTATTTACAGATGTACCTCAAATGGGTCACTCCGAAGTTTCCAGATACACAGTGTCTGACAAACCACGGATACCACCGCGAATACCTTTACCGCTTTAATTTTTTTTCTGTAGATACCTGTCCCTGTGACGACACCACAGTACAAAGCTATCTTGTAGAATACTGTCCCCGATTTGCTCAAATCTGACACAATCATGTAACAGCATGTAGTTTATTAAATATCAACCTCTTCCACATTCTAGACGTTATAACAAAAGTACAAACACTGAACTCGTTCCACAATCTTTCATTACACATTATTCTTAAAGAATTAAATAAACAAAGATATAAAACATTTAACCTTCAAAATAACTTTAAAACCTTACAATTAGCACACTCGTGGTAGTATACCGATAGCTCCACGAGTCAAATAAAACCACTAAGACTCTTGTTCAAAAAAATACTAATCATAAAAATATCGACAACAGCTATGGAGTTTAATAAACACTACAGAACCACCCCGGCATCGCACAGGTGCAATCGAAAACTTAAAGATAGACACTCAGGTCCTTGTATGGAGACCAAGAGTGGACACCACAGGGCGCGGCAGACCACCGCAACGGCTGGACTGATGATATCCGACGACACGCAGGCCTCGACTGAATGAGTCGGGCGTAAGACGGCCAGGAGTGGAAGGAAAGGGAAGAGGCTAAGAGGCTACTATGATGATGTAGATGATGATGTCACTCAAGAATAATACCTTATTTCTACTGATAAAAGAATTCTCAAAATCAGTTCAGTAGTTGGTAGTATCAGTCAGTCACATAATCCAATAATTAAAAATGTTGTAAAATACAATTTCAATGCATAGTTTTATAAATCGTCCCAACCGACTCACTTGGAATACAAATCTAATAAAATAAGTAGAGAAAACGATATTAAATATAGCCTGAGAAGAAAATATCAGACTCAATAAAATAAAAGTTCGCTCGGATTTCATGTTTTAGAAAGTAAAGGAATTAAAAAATAAGCTCTAAAGTTCTTGGCTGCGTTTCATATAAAAGTTAGTCGGGCTGGCTTAGCACAGTGTGGGTGAAATTCACATACCCACTAAACTTGTTTGTAGGTAGTCGTAGGTACAGTCAGTTACAGAATTCGTAAATAATGTTGGTACACCTAATTAATATATTGTAATTTTGTCAAAGCACTGCCTTATTTACACTGAAAAAAAAAAATTATTGGTTAACAGTAACCAAAATTTAGCTACTAGTAGGCCGTAATCTAGTCACTTGCGAACTTCTGTTTTTTTTTATTTATTTTATTTGAAATGGGTTTGCTCTTGACTCTAGACTAAGCCAGACGTGGCACAGACAGAGTCGACGATGGAGCAAGCTCACCCAGAAGAAGCCTGTTCACTCTGAGTCAAGTCTTTGGGTTGTAATCCGTTGGAAACACTGAAACGGGTAGTGAGTTCCACAACTTAGCTGTGCGCATTATAAATGTTGATAAGAAGCGCTTAGTTCGTATCGTTGGAATATCAACGCGATATGGGTGGTATTTGTATCAGTAACAAAGTAGTTTTGTTACTAATAACCAGAAGATTGTTTATATTTAAAAGAAATGACTTCCCTACAACTAAACCTTCAACTAACAAAACTAGTTAAGTTGATAATTTTTTTCGGCGTATTGTTATCTAACGTGACGGTGTTTGGGTAGTAGCATAAGATTTTGCATGCAACGAGCATTACTCCGTCGCTTCTGTGAGAATAAGTCGAGCTTATACTCCTTTCTGCAGGCCTATCGCCAACTCGATGACAATTATCGATGGTTTGGAAAGCCACCCCCGCTGACATCTAGCATACCTCTCCCCCCGTCTGTTGCTTCCCAGGAGGATCGCGCACGAACTTGTCATCGTAGTAGAAACTTTCGAAATGTTGAATAACTGACCAGTGCCTCCCCATCCGAACATAGAGGTCAGCATATTGGCGAGCAGTCCACCGATGGCCACGAGCAGTATTCGTAGCTCTGTCACATAAAGATCTCGTGGGTGAGGAATGATTCCTGCCACGCAGCCCATGGCTACTCCTAATCCGACCCCGGCGAACAACGTCAGAGCCGCCTGCAATTAAAAAGCAAATATTAATACCAGTAACTCCATTCGCCGAATGTATGATAGGAGATTTTATTAATCCGACTGCTTTTCTGATAGCAAAATTGAACAATGTTTGCCTTACTTATTTTTTTTTTCGTTTGAGTCAATAATGGTACAGTTTTAAAATTAGTGCCTATGTATCTAGCAGTTTTGGACAAAATACAGGGTTACATTGCAAAAGGGCTGCCAAAAATAAGATCTAGGGAACAATATAAAGAAACGACTTTATCGCATTTATTTTTAATCGTTGTATTTTCGAATATAACAATAATGCACCTTATTGTTACCTTCGCGTACTATAGTGACTATTAATGTTTTAATTTTGTTTCTTTGCATTCTAAGTCACTCCTGAAAATTTGGCACCCCTTTGCTATGTAACCCTGCATAATAGAGTTTTAAAGCAAGTTGTACCTAGTCTTCATCATTTTGTTGGGAAAATGGTGCAGCTACTACATAAATACACTGTAAAATCGTCAGATTTTAGTTGAATTCAAATTCAATTGGATATGTCGTAAAATTAATTTGAAACGTTTGAAATCGTACGACGAGTTTTGGACCGTTTCGCTCAAACTAACTTCCATGGCTCGGCCACGCAATGCGGTTGCGAACAACGTGTATTGTGCAATTTGCCTACGCGATATCTGCTGGCGTCAGATGCACCTGCAAAAGTTGACAGCCTGAACATTACCACGCTTAAATCTGTTTTATTAGCATGTCCGCTTATGAAATAGAATTTTGCCGTGAATTTGAATATCAGATGGTATTATAATGAACTCGTAAATAGTAGACAGTTTTAACTCCTTTTATAATAGCTGAAAGTATCGCAAACAACTGCCAGCCTGAATACGTAGATAGTATTTGCCAGTTTGTTATTTTCAGGTATGGCTGCTAACGCCAACGTTCACAAAAGTAAATCTACGTTAGTTTTTTATTCACACAAAAGTAAATCTACGTTAGTTTTTTATTCACACAAAATAAAATAGTTCCGAATCGGGTTCCGGTCAAATCGCTTCATCATTCAAATCAATTGCTGTGTGCAGCTCAGCGATGACGGATTGTGTGCAAAACAAAAGTAGACAGATTGTAACATCATCGATCGAATCCTTCATGAAAGTTGATAGCTTTAACTTTACCCCAGTACAGCGAAGTCAAAAAAGAAGGGTTGATTCCGAAAGTTCGTAGCTCCACTCTGGCACTTTTTCGCGCGCATCTCGACTTAACTTTATTCATTTCCAATACTTTTCCATCCACTTTCATAAAGTGACAACAATAAAAACCAACAAGCTGGTATTTGATTCGGTATTTGCCGACATTATCTATTCAAACAATATTTTTGAACCAATATTTGTTTCGGAGATAGCAGGTGGGTTTTGCTATCATGTTTTATCTCGTACTGTTCAAGACAACTTCTAGGCTAGAGGTCACACGACTTGCGCCACCGAATCCTGTTACAATGCAAGTCAACGGGATTAACTTTTCCACACGTTTCTGTACTAACTTATAATTGGAACGGATTTTAAACTATTTCAGATAGTTCTCGGAGATTTCCCTCGTACCCAGTTCGGGTCAAAATGTATTGTAAAAGCTAAATTCTATTTTATCTGACACTTTTTAATAAAACTGAAATTGGTTTAGCCACCCAGTTCGGGAATAAGCGATTTTATTGTGAATATAGAGGGGATTTTTCAACTGACATAAAAAGTTACTAGCCGAATAAATGGAACTTAAAGATAGTGACACATCACCATGAAAACTGATGTGCGAGCCTCTCCACCACGGAGGTCATCCTTAAAAAAGTTAGATCAAAAAGGATAGTCGCAAGAGTGCTTAAGTTAACTAAGTGGTGGTCAGTGTGGTCACTGTGATCATTCGAACATTATTGTAATTCTATACAGGTTATTAGTGCAGACAGTCAAATCCTTTAAGGAGGAAAATATGGCCATAATTACCCAGAACTTTTCCTATGGAGTGATCATCACCGAAATAGTGAAAAAATGGCGCTCCATACAATTTCATTGGGTAGAAGAATTGTTAATATGAAGCACATTACATCTACACTAATATTATGAAAAGGAGAGATTTGATTGTTAAGAGATTTGATTCAAATGAAATTTGTTACAGAGATAGTTTGAGACTTATTGTCACGATATAAAATCATCCGGGGGGATGAAATTTTGTATGGAAAATCCGACTTTTGGCGCGGGCGATGTCGATCATGACCCGATTGTAAAAAAAGTTGTAGGTATTGATGGTCATATTCACCCTCTTAAAGGATTGGACTGTTTACATTAACACCCTGTATAAACATAATAAAATACAATGTGTTTATGTTACCTACATTTATTGTACGATGTGTGGTCATGGAAAAATCATTCTATGAAATTTACGCAGTCATATCAGGCAACGTGCGGTTACACACAGGTTATTAAAATTAACGGTTGCATTCAGGGGAGGAGTTCAATTTTGGTGGTTCATTTTTATTTTATGGTATAATCATATCTTTTGTTTATGGTCGTTATAAAATAATAAGTCTGTTCGAAGCCTTTAAAATACTGCGCGCTGAACAGGTGTTCCTTGAATCTTATGAAGGTGTCGATACCTACTCTAGTATTATTCGTTTTGTGATTCTAGAACTCTTTGTGCACTAGCATTAAAAGGAATATAATTAATAATTACCTACAAATAACATGTACCATACGAGAAGTTAGTTGACTGAGATATTTACGATTATAGCAGTATTCTACCATAGATCGTCTACCATAGACCTGATTAAAGTTAAAGCTTCAGATGACGTAGCCAATAAGCAGAACTGAGCTTTGATGACTTGATTCCATATGCCGTATTAATAAGCTGCATGTTGCACTCGCCCTGATCCAAACTTCATTGTACTATCCTGTACAGTGGGCACCGCATTAACTTACCCAAATATGTCAAAATATGAAATCAACTCATCAAAATGATATGAAACTATGTGATCAACATAAGGTAGAAATATGGTTAGGGAAATTTGACAGAATAGTGCAGGTTAATGTAGGGCCTACTGTAGGTCACCTGTCAGGCCCTCCAGCCTGTGCTGGAGGAGTGGATGCGTCGTGGGCACGGTCGCCTGTCCTACAGGCTGACCCAAATGCTGACTGGCCACGGCTGTTTTGGGGCGTACCTCGCCCAGATTGGTCGCGAGTTGACCGGGCGGTGTCACCATTGTGACGGCCGCGAGGAGGATACCGCGCAACACACCCTCGAGTCGTGCCCGGCTTGGGCGAGGGAGCGCGAGGACCTCATCGCGGTAGTCGGAGGTGATTTGTCACTCGCTGCCATCGTGGCGAGGATGGCCGGATCCAGGGAGGCGTTTGCGGCTGTGCAAACCTTCTGCGAGAGCGTGCTCCTGCAGAAGGAGGAGGCGGAGAGGGTGCGAGAGGCTTCGGCTAACGCCCCGATGATCCGCCGCCGACGCACAGGCCGCTGGAGGGGACGCTTTGCTCTCCTCCTGCCGCCTCCCTGAAGGACCCCGGGTGTTCTCGGTGCGGGGGTACCGATACGCCCACATGGGGTCGCAGCGGCGCGTGTGTGTTCCCGCACGTCGTTGCTTGTACCGAGGAGGGCGCTGCTCTCCCCTCCTCGAAGCCGGGCGGGGCCCTGTCATATTCGTGGGCCGCAGCTGGGAGCGAGTGCGTGGTGGCATAGCGTCGGCTGAAACCCATGCACTCGCACCGACAACAGCACCGGAGGACACCGTCAGGTTTTTAGTGGGTTGGAGCCCCACATAACCCCCTCCACCATCCCCGCTGGCGGGGGGGGAATGCACCGCATTTTCCTGACGAAAAAAAAAAAAAAAAAAAAAAAAAAGGGCCTACTGTAGGTACTCTGCGTATATAAACGGTCTGCCTATAGGATGAATTAGCTTACCCAAATATGTCAAAATATCCAATCATCAAAATGATATGAAACTCTATGTGATCAACATAAGGTTGGAATATGGTTGCTGGAATTTGACAGATCAGGGTAGGTTAAGGTAGGGTCCACTGTACTTTGGTACTCTGCGTATATAAACGGTCTGTCGATAGGACGATGACTTACTTTGGCATAGCGGTATCCATCATTGGTCTCGTAGAATATGTAGCTGTAGATGAGCCCGTACACACCTACACTAAGGGCCGTGTCGATGCCCCCCGCGGTGCACACGAGCTGCGCCCAGTTGCGCTTGCCACCTGCGCTCGCGTTGATCCGCAGAACTGACGGCATCACCACTGGACATGACACTGACGCGTAGATCGAACCCAGTAGGAATCCTGAAGCAATGAAGCAATGGAGTTGAATTTTTAGTAACATGTAAACAAAAAGCACTTTGGGGTCCCAACGCTATCTCTTTTTTAAAGAGATTTCTAGAAGGCTGATTGACATCAGTGGTGACCGGCAGCAGGTGGGAGCTGGCAGCTGCCTTGCACAGCCTATAAGCATCGCTATCCAGCGGGGTAATGCTGCCAGTATCCTGGGAACCTTACCACAAGGAACCTTTTTATAATTTTGTACATAACCATGTATTATATTAATTTATAATAGTTCATATTAAAACTAAATAAATTACAAAAACACTTCTTGTTCATTTAGATATCTACTTGTACACACAACCGCACGTCAGACGACCTCACTTTGACCTTGAGATCGCCTCTATTCCCTACGTCATAAAAGCTGTTTTCGTAGTTCACATAGGTAACCTGACGTGCTGCCGACCTAACTTAAAAGCAGTTTCACATCTGAAGCTATGTCGGTATTCAAATGCAGTAACTTATACTATGGAATCGATAGCGAAATACCCAAGCAAAATATACAAATCTACTGTTTGCGTACAAATATGATAGTGTCTAAGCTTTTTTAAAAATTCGGATGTAAAATAGATAAAAATAGAGTGTACACAAATATATTGTATACCTTTAGTTTGTAATATAAATGAATAAGTGCTTATGTACAATTTGATGTACTAGTCTAATTGGCTTTAGGCATTCATCAGTACAATTTAGAATTGGCAACTGGTTCTATAAATTAATTGATTAGTGCTGGTTGATTGATTTTTAATTCCTAGTTGCATGCATTTCGCTACAAACCAGAATCGAGTGTTTATTATATTCATTAGCATTATTTGATTATGCCGCTAAAACATTGTGTGTATTTTGTGGATGTGAACAAAATTATTGGAATTTAATTTAAATTACTGTCTTCATAATGAGTTTGGAGTAGGTCGTCATTAGGTTTCATACGGTTTCGTTTAGGTTTTACGGTTTCGTAAAACTCGCCCCGGCTTCGGTAACAATAATTTAAACGTAGTTTCACTTTATTTACTTGTAATTAATGTAAATAATAATATACAAGGCTGACGATACAAAGGTAAAGTAAGTAATTTAGCCGGCTTTCTGTGCTGCGTCACCGACAGATACAGAGATAGAAAACAATCAGAGCTTGGGATGTACAAACTGTGCGACAGACACTACATCACAATTAGCGTTTCGTTTTAATTAAACTTTCCTCGGGACAAAGTTGAATTAGCACGAAAAAGTAAACCTGCAAAACGAAACTGGCAGTTGGAAAGTTTTTCGCTTTGATGCTTTGTACGCGTAAATGTAATTGCACATGTATGGATGTACTGGTTATGAACGCGCATTGTTGTCCGACAAGTCCGTGCGCGACCCTCCTAGCACCCCGCATGACGTACGAGGGGTGAGGTAGCGCCAATCACACGCAATTGTCAAAGCAAATCCTCTTCCCGCAACATCACCTGTCACTGACGTCTAGCGTGTCCCACCTCCACCTTCGCACCTCTGGAGACCGCAGGAAGATCACGCACGAATTTGTCAGATTATAACGGCGCGATCTCTCCAATGATCCAGCATTGTTTGCTGAAGAGTGCATGGGCAAATGAAGTAAATACACAGTTATAAACAGAAATACTCAAATATAGTTAACCGATATGAATGGACTAAATAAGGTGACACTTGCAGTCAGTAATTTTGCGTAGTAAATAAGGGTAGGTATGTGTTAACATAGTATTAAAATAAGATTCGTATCACATAACGGGACCCACTAGTTTGAGTATCATTGGGAATGGAAGTATTTAACTATTTCTTTTACTATTTTTTCATGTAACAGACACGATAGAGACAAAAATTTAGGTTGATAAAGACAATTAAGATGATCCAAGGTTAACATCATTAAAATTAATAATAGCAAATTAATGCTCTGTGTCATCACATCAGCCTCCAGCCGTCCAGTGTTGGACGTAGGCCTCCCTCAATCTAATTGATGGAATCAGGCGTTACTTTGCGGAAATCCATTATGTCCTTAAATGGCAAAAATAAAAATTGCTTTTTAATTTCCGCTAAGAGACGCTAGCGCAGGCACCAAAACTAATACTCAACGCGGTTGCGGTCGCTAGCGTCTCTTAGCGGAAATTTAAACCAAAAACATTTTTTTTTCCAAATTTACGCTACAGCTACCGCCAGCAACCCTCACCAGGTCATCCGTCCACTGTGTACTTATAAATATTTCATGGCTGAAATAATAAAAATATAATCGGAATGGACTTTAGATTCCAACGTTTGTTGTAAGTGCATCTATCTAGTAAAACCTCGCGTATAATAGAATCAGAACAATAAACATCTTCAATCAATGGACCAGTAAATTGTGCTATTTTAAGAACAAGTCTTCATTCAAATGCAACTGGTTGGAATAAATAACTGTAGTATGAATTTATTTATTAAATATTTTCATAAGATTGGAATGCATTCGATTAAAAATTAATATTATTTTACCCTCTAGCCCTCTATCATACATACTTATAAAATATTACAATCGATAAAAGATTACAAGATAATTTTAATGTAGTGGTGTTGCTAAAATAAAAATTATTCTTCTGTGGTGATACTATATTATGGTGTGAATTTGTTTTTTTTTTAATTGCTTTAAATATGTAGTCGCTTGTCAGCATTTCAATTTAAGCTTGTTAAAAATAATTTGGCCGGTTAAGTCATTTCAAAATGTATGGCGCAACAAAAGTCTTTCATGTAATAGTAATATGTTTGATTCAGTTTGCTTTCGCCACACACTCTGTCACAAGATTTTCAAATATATATTTTTTAATTATATTTATATATTTTTCCTTAAAAAAGTAACAGTTAACTATTAAAATCACATAGTAACCCCTTAGACGGCTTTTGAATCGTCATGCAGCGAAAATGCATTCAAATCTTTTGCAGTACGAGTACCGCGGTGGAATTTATTGAATTGGCTTTGTATCCCACGTCGCTGCATTGTGTTCTACCATTCGCAGCAAATTTTATTTTTACGGCTATTATTGGAGGTGTACTCGCAATTCCGTTTACAGCTGAATGGTGTTTGATGTCAATAGTTTATTGAATGTTAAATACTATCTCGGTATATTGTAAATTGTTTGGATGTGATATTAAATCAAATTTCGCTCACAAAAATCAATCGACTGTGTCATCCGGCGTAAGAACTTGCAAAATAATTGCTTAAGTTATAAAATCCGGGAGTTGTTTTAGTAAAGTCGATACAGCAGGTTGGGGATCGATCACGTGGTCTTGTGCCTTCCACACGGCCCGGTACATAAGTCTCTCCATCGAGTCCTAATTCCTAGAGATGTGTCCAAAAAACTTTAAAATTCGCAACTGATATGTGATATTTATAAGAGTTTTTCAAAAGCTTATTTTTTAGATTTCCTACAGGATTATTCACCAGGGGAGTATAGAACCTGGTGTCTTATGTCACTGGCGTCTAATTGTGCCAGAGTGCAGAGGGATTCAAGCTCGCCAAAGATGACAACTGGGAGCTAAATACTTTACCTTTCACACCAACTGCCAAGGTTGCTCTCATTTTTGAGGGTGCAATTGTTTCATTGACTCGTCAGATTTAGGTCGTAATATTAAAACGTCGGAACGTCAGAATCAAGGTAGAAAATCTCACCTTGGCCAACATTTCAGACAATCCTTTTAGGGAGAATAAATCATGATTTTTAATCATAAAAATGACAATTTAGTATCCTTGTTAACTTATTCTAATAATTCATCTCATGCTTCTTATTTCTTCTTAAACTTTGACAGAAAGGAATATGGAGGTATACAAATGAGGGGTCACTTACCCCACACAAGAGGGAATCCGAGGAACTGATGCACCAGGGTTGCTAAGACGATGACCTCAGCGAGCCAGGGCAGCACACCCAGGGTTGACACTAGTTTCCAATTCTGCTTCATGAACCCAACATCCCAGGCTAGGGCACCTTTCCCCAGAATCACTATCGGATATAGTTTCCTGAAAACAAAATATTGTTAATAATCCTCTTGAAACATTGGTTAGATGCTAGAGGAACAAAGAGTTGGAATGAAATGATTTACAAATGTCAGTTTTTTCCCTTAGGTTCAGCCAAGAAAGTGGTCTACCAGTTATGCAAAATGTCATGTGTAAGTAAAATAGCGATAAGGTTGAACTCACTCATGGACTTATTGCCTTTTAAAAAATGAGAGAGATGCACATGACATATAATATTTTTGCATGAGAAAATCAACCCTGTTATTCAATTAATGATTTTCAACCTTAGGGTGATAAACCACTTTCTTGGCCGACCGTATCTAAGTATAGTTGAGTATCTAAATCTTGATTTTTTTTAATGAGTTTTGAAGTTAAACTGTAAATTATTATCATTAGAATATACCTATCTACTACATAGAAGAGCTCAGGAGTGTGGGTCATTTATTAGTACCTAGTGCGACGCCCATACTTCTGAGTCCCTCAATGAGGAAGCAAACTGTTTTATAATAAGCCAGAACGGCTAAAAAGCTCAGCCTAGGTTTAGCTCAGGGAAGTTATGTACCTGAAGAACATATCGACATGTATGAACTCATTCATATCCAGGATGCCGAGGTTTCTGGCCAGGATGCCCGTGATCAGGGCAGCCAGCAGCGGCGGCAGCAGCGTCAGCGCTTGCAACGCCTGACCGATCGCCCAGGCAACCGCCACGACCAGTGACAGTTTGAACCACACCCCGTGGATGCCCCACCCTTCCCCCCACAAGCACCACTGAACGCCCCATAATAGTAATCCTGGAAAACCGATTTCATATAAGTTTAGGCACATGACTTACAGTTAATAGTGAAGTTACTGATATACAGTATTCAAATACTCGAAATCAGTAACTTCACTATTTAGTCGCATTTTAAATTATAATGAATAATGTAAAAGTACCTAGATATATGAAAACTTTCTTTTTAAATGTCATTTTAAATATGATTGCATAAAATGATTAGCCAATTAATTAACCATTACCTGACAATAATTATATTGGTCTAAAATAAAAAAAAATAAAAAAATGTTTAAACAAACACACTAATTACCTAGTCCCAACCTAAGCGTTAGCTTTAATACTTATGTAATTATCATGGATCTAATAAAAATATATATTTCATATTTAAAAAAAAACATTGTAGAAGACCTCCGGAATTCTTTGCGATATACTTTGTAACAAGAATCTTTGTAAATTTTATGAGAAAACTCTGACGTTCAGCACTTGAAATCGTTACAAAGGGATATGAATGAACATAATGGTTACATTGATGGTAAGTAACTATACGAAAAACAAAACTTTATGTGATTATTTATATTATACTGGTAGTTTGTAGAATGAGCCTTTATTTACTGCATAGTAATAAAAATAAAATAAGTAAAAGAGCATTCTTTTACTTATTTTATTTTTATTAATTTTTTAATATTATTATTCAGCCTGCCCTGTTTTTTGTTGTACATTTTTGGTTTGAATCTAGTAATTGAAATATTATCGAGTGTAGGTTGACACCTTTAGTTACGATGAGAATACAATTTTAAAATTATGTACCCGTTCAATATCATTGTAAGTCCAATATGACCGCCGCTACAAAATGGCGGATTATTTTTTTTACAACCCCATAAATATGGGTATTAAATGAAAGGGTTTGACTAGTAGAATACAGTAATAATAAAAATACCGAAATCAAAACTTAGAAATTTTAAATGAAATAATTTAAATAGCTTTTTTAGTGAAAGTTTCAGTTTTGTTGTACCTAATTATATCGGCATAGAGATAGTAGTCGTAACGTAAACGAAGATATGATTTATTGATTGTCTGGGCTTATCAATATGTTGACGATCTTGCTATCTATTTATTGTTAAATAATGGGCGTATAATCTGTTAATATATTTTTATATATAACCAGACAACTGTATGTGATAGATAAGACACGTAGATACTCGTTCCTATCTTTGCAACAAATGTGACGATGCACTTGATTGACATAGAGTTTTAGTCAGCAGTTTTAATGCCTTAGTTACGGTAATATTATGCAAATAATCTCTGTTGTAGTGGTCGATTTCCTAGTTATAAAGAATTTATAATAAATACCTACCTATGCTTTACTAAAGCTTTCCATGGAAAATCGTATAAAAACAGCTAGACTTTTTTTTTAAAAGGTACAAAAAATTTGTATTTAGTGAGTAATTTGTTTCAGTTGTACCTAGGTACCTAACAGAAAAAACAGATTAATAAGTTATTAGTAGAAAATTAATAAGAGTTTTCTTCAGAGCTTTCCTCCAAGTTTTTAGTTTATCTTTGCATTACCTTAATGGGATCATTGGATCGTGCCCTTTTCGCCGAGGAGAGAGTCAGGGAGGCCGCTAAGCCGCTTACAATAATCGCATGGATAAACTTTTTCAGATTTTGGTATTTGTAAAACTATGTACATTTTTCTCTAGGTTTTGTTTTATTTTATCGCTAAAGTGTATAAAAGAACTTTATAGATAACAGTCAACGACCTTTCTTTTTGTTTAATACAAAAAAAACTATAATCACACTTTTTTATACTAGTGTGTATAAGTACGTGCATGGTTTGCAATACCTCACCAAGAAACGTTATTCAAGTAAGCGTAACAAATGCTTAGTATCTACTAAAAGTATTGTAAGTGACAATTATTCGTAGAATATTTTTCCAAACATCAATAGCTTTTTTGCTTAATAAGCATCCGTAACTTGGAATCGATTACAAAAAGTGTAAGGAAACACGTTGCCTGTTATTTTATGCGATACAATGTATTTTACGTAATATAATATCTGAAGGACGTCTTTTAACTTCACAGTGAATATTAATACTGCTATAGCGGTAATTGTATTGTACGTGTATACTTTAACTTAATTACCTGTATTCGGTTGAACTCTTTTAAGAAAATTCATGATTGGATATTTACAAAAAGTTATATTAATGTATGTTGTATATTAAGTTAGTTAACGATTCTAGTAATACATTTTATCTACAACTTCGTGTTTGAATAAGTTTCAGTAAGATTAGGACGTAGTAGTACTGTCGCCCGTGGACATTTAAATAACGAAAAAAGTGTTGTATGGCAACTTTCTACAGTCTTACTACATGTGTAGTACCTATGTGCAGTAGTATGCATAGTAATTGAAAAATGCTGTTTAACATGACAATCGCAAAATGGTGCGCTAACAAAGAATGGAAAATAACTAACAAATATTGCGATTTTACATATACCGTTGTATTTGTTACGGTGGGTTAGGATCTTTCAGACTTCGGTTTTCGTAGGTAACATTGCAAAATCTATAACAATTTCACAAAAGCAAACGGCAACCTTTTCAGAATTTAAATATCCACGGGCGACAGTACTATACGTACATAACGAACATACAAACAAAATAGACGTCATACGAATTATGAAATATCAGTAGCAATTTTTCTAGTAACAAAACCAATCATTACAAATTCAAATTCACTAGTAAATTATTACATCTATCACTCAAGCACTCACCTATAATAGCTAACGTTAAATAGTTGTAAATCACAGGAACTAGTGTGGTGAACCACGATTCTTTTTTGTCTTCACTCGGGCATTTTTCTTTTATTTCACTATTGTTCGGTAAAAATTCTGGGACTCTGTAAAAACATTTTTTTTTAAAACTACCTGATTTTAAATTGAGTAGTTGAAATATTTTTTTATTAGCAACACGTGTTACTAATAAATCTTTAATTTCGAATCAACTTCACATAATATTTATGAACACATGACACCAAACTTGATTCTTTCTTTAATTTCTATCAAAAAGTTAACATATTCATTCGAGGAAGGGATGTATATTTGTAACATTCTTACAAAGAATCGGTCATGGCGGATACTACACCCCTCCTCGACACTAGTAGACTGTCGTCTTCATTCATATTTTTACGTGTGCTAATAAAGGCTACAGCGTCGCTCCCGTTAACTTATCATCTAGGTAGAATGCTACTTACTTACGTTTTCACTTCCTTGTGGTAGATCGTAGTGTAAACCCCCTTATCGAAGCCAGTACCCGCATCCTTATCTGTGGCAAATGAAGCGAGATAAATCTGAATGTGTTATTGAGAGGGATCAGAGCATTGATTCATGTGAAAACAACGCGTGCATGTCGAGGGAAAAAGACCTCGTTCATAAACTATTGACATAATACGAAGACGGATTTTGTTACTTCTCTAAATATACGATGTTGCAATCCGATACCATACTTAGGTATTAGTCATCGTATTTTCTGCACCGATTTGATTGGTGCTACAATTTGCATTCAATCACTTTCTATTAATGACGTAATCCTAGCTATTTTAGTAAAATTGGCAAAGATAGCATGATAACAATTCTCGCAAAAGGTTAACATTTCGATATTTATACATTTTTATTCACTTGTTTATTATATGTTGTATTATATCACGAAGTGATGTTTCAATGGAAATCATTTATTGCGATTAATAATACATAACCGAAGTGTCAATTGCAGTAATAATTTATTGTTTTAATAGTAGGTAGGTACAAAATTATCACTGTCTTTTTATAGATTTACATATACTTTTCTGATAATTTTCCCAATAATGTTACCTTGTTTATTTGGAAACCGGAAACGAGAAAATATATAATCTTGAAGTACTAAGAATCAATTAGGATTTTATAAACCATATCGTTCCATATTTACTTATATTTTTAGACTGTCTCATGGGTTAAAGGTAAAATTTTATTTACTGATTGATTTTTTTTCTGTTCCACAATAGTTCTTGTAGAACGAAACGTCCAAGCTACATATTTTGACTAAGGTGTAAGGCTTGTAGAGTTGGGGTGTGTAGAGTTAGAACTTGGCTCTACAAAAGATGTGATAACATTTTGATAGTGTGAGCCATACTTATGTTCATACGGAGTCTTGGCAACATTTTACATGAAATGTTTGATGGGATTTTAATTTCAAAGTTTAACTAATCAATCAATCATAATTATTTAACTGCTAAGTATGAAGATCAAAGTTTTTTGGTGCCAAAGTCAATGTTGAGTTCACGGTCAAGGCTCAAGTTACCAATTGACAGTGAAGGTAAATGAATCTATATAGGTTTATGATAAGCTATATAATGATAAGTATATTAATAATCATTGATTAATTATAATTACATAAGCATACAGGTAAGGTATAGTTATAAGTGAAGTTAACTGTTATTCCAAAATAACAGAAGATATTTTTGTTGTTATATTTTTGCGTATAACCAAAAAGACACAGCAGACAGCTACTATCTATCTTTGATTAACAGTAAGCAAACGCGTGAATATTAAGGGCAACGTAGTACATACATGGTTGAATAAATGCTTAGTAGAATAGGCACTGGGTCAGGGCGATTCGGCGTTTTTTTACGCACGCAAACCACGCAATCTTAACAATGCTTAGTAATAAATCCGAGAAAATTCTCCAGTACAATTTGCGGAAAGCGAAGATGAGAACTTCTTTTTACATTCTCTGCCTTTTACAGTAATAACATTTGAATTTTTAATGTAGGTACAAATGCTATATTAATAGCATTTGTACCTACATTAATAACTCAATATTTTGTTAAGTAATTATACTTAACAAAATATTGAGTTGTTATAAATAATATAGTGTATAGAATTAAAATATTTAAATTAAAATAAGGGGTGCTCCCATACAAATGTGTTATTTTGCCAGATAGAGAGTATCTGGTAGAGAATGCCTTAAGTTATTAAGTCCGCCAATTTTACTTTCTGTTTTTGGTGCAATAAAGTTTAAATGAATAATATATATTGGTTTTTACAATAAAATATAGGTACACTTACTTGCAAATATATGTTTACAACGAAATCGTGTTTGCCTATATCTTTATTACGTGACTTTAAATTCAGAGCGTTTACATAAAAGACATGACGTTAGCATAGTAAAAAAAACATTTAAATACTAATTAAGATAACAGTTACCTAGCTGTCACTTAGATTGAACGTTAGTACAAAACAGCTAATGTAAATAACATGAATTTTGATGAAAGCTGTAAATAAGGATACCTACATTACTCCTTTAGTCTTTACTGCCTAAATATAAAATTATGAATAAACTTAGTCTTACTATTATAATGCCTTCTGTCCAGCTTGTGCTTGATAAGTAAATGTATGTCCCCCTGCATAAGCTTGCGTGTAAAATTCGATCAGCCGCTTAACGCAATGCTTGGTACAATCTTAGAATCGTATCTTAATAGTCGAATCGTCTAGAACTCATTAAATCTCTATCAAAATAATGTCAATAAAATTTGATGCCAAGGTTCTAAGAATTATTCCGAATTGAGACATGATTTTGTGTCAAAAAGTAGGTGTAATAGTTTTGGTAACATGTTAATTAAAACCTACGAATTAACAACAACAGGTTTTTGAAATAAACGTGTTTGGCAGATTATTCATAGTGTAAGTAAAATTATCTCATGCTAAACTAATTAATTAATTCAATTTCAATAAAAGATTACTACATATTCCAAAATATCAGTGATTATAATATACACATTATCTTTCTTGTCTTCTATAAATTACTAATATTAAAAAAATATTAAAATAATATAATATGTATAATAACTTACTTTCTTGCATTTCTGTATTTTATCCCAGTAACTGGAACTATGGAGAGATGATATGACACAAGTAGCTTCTCAGTACGAACCACCAAAAGTGTATGTTTATTAAAGAAAGCCACTAACTAGTAGGCCTCTTGTACTCAAGTAGTCGTCTACCTAGGCATCTTGCTGTTTGCTTATTGAGCGATCAAGGGCGCGCGACACTCGCTGCGCTTGCGTCGCGGAGTCAGACTCGTCATAGACCGAACCAATAAACTTAATTGTCACTCCAGCCTGACCAGTCCCCGTTGATAGTGCCTGATACTCGAAAATATCAGTCCGAACCTATTTACAGCGCCACATATTAATGAAGCCAGTGCTATATTTAGATCATTTCTAAATTAAGTGACCATGCAATCACAAACGCTTTTAAAAAGTCAAGTCATTTAACTTTCATTTGGTTCGATTGGGCAATTATCGCATACTACTGGTTGCTATCAAAATTTTATGTGGCATGATGACTTCACGTTATGAGGTGTTCAACATTGATTATTATATATATGTACCACCGAATATTCATCATAAAATTATCTGAGTGCCAAATAAATGATTGAATTTGAATTATATTGTTAAAGGAATATTTTTAATGGAAATTTTGTTAAACTATACCTACCTATACCCCTACAATATAGTTTTATTGTTTTGCACTTACTAAGGAAGTGAACTTAGGTACTCGCTATCAATTCTCGTGTTACGTGGACGTGACGATTACCGAACCTGACCATAACTTTAGCAAAACATATTACTAAGGACTTAAGTTAACAATGTAGTTACAGGTTGACACTCGTAAATATGTATTATTTGAACGGCAGCACTGTTGGCCAGACGCTTTCCAATTTACTTCCAATTTTGAGTCAGCTGCTCTCAGTTAAATAGAATCGTTATAAGTAATATTATAGTTTAATAAATCGTGATATTGGCAATTTAGAATGAGAAATAAATCCCGAGCTCTAGTTTAATTAGTTTTCGTAATTTAATTTTGTACAGATTAAGCCACAAAATTATATTTCAGTTAATTATATTAGATCGAACAGGGATCGGTGGAAAAGTTTGGGGGAGGCCTTTGCCCAGCAGTCGGATGATTCGGGATAGCAAAAAATATATTAGATAATATTATTTGGGGCGCCCAAATTAATACAATTTCAGTAACTTAGGGATCTATTGTTACCTACTAGCCGTTTTTACGAGTCACTTACCTTTATTTTACGAGAGTAAGTTTCCTGCTTTTAGCTGCGCTGTAAGAGCAGTGTTATTTTACTGAAGCATCACGCAGATACCTTATTGTCATCCATATTTGAGATTTTCAAGTACATGAACTTTAGCGTTGCTGTTTTAAGTAGTCATGGATTATGACTTGGTTGTGCTAGTCACTAAGCCACGAGTCACCACAAGTGCATTCATACACCTTTATCCGGATTTAAATGCTATTTCAGTACGTGTTGCTTCAATTGTAGCTAATATTAGTGGTTGTATGTCCCCTGCTTAAGGCCCTTATTTGTCTGACGTCACATGACGCCCCAGGTGCTAATACCTTCACGCGGCTACAGTTTTAAGCTGGGTATTGCTAATATTAGCTTCTTTGTAGTGAATTCTTTAATTTTGTTGACTATGAAATCAGCGACGAAAAATTTCTGCCTTCATACTCAAATGCCTTTTTTTAAAACAAACATAAACTAAGTTATGAACATCCGAGTAGAATTTAAAAATCTGACCCTGATAACGATATGTAGGTACAATAACATGTTATTACTAAGTAACATACTCGCAAGTCTCTGTATTTCGTGTTATCTCAAAATTTCACCTAAACAGCCATTTATTTCTTTGGACTGTTTGTCTATTACAAAACTTAATTTAAAAGGTCTACAAGTAGGGTTTTGGTTTTATGAATTTTAGGGGATTCTATTATCATAAAGCGCGGCAGGGTGGTTTAATCTGTTTCTGAAGTTCGTCAGTGACAGTTATTCAGGGAAATTATGCAAACTCAGGAGGTATCAATAAGGCACAGTTTGCATTTATAATAATGTTTATTGAACATCTACTCGGTGAAGTGAGCCGGGCACAGTGTTCCTGCGGGCGAGGTGGCCGGTATGCGGGGATGTTGGGCCCTGGTAAACTTCTGAAACAAATAAATATTATGTTCAGGTTATGTATTTGAACATCACTAATAGCCTCTTATTTCATCCAACGATGATATCCGACGACTCGCACACGGCCTCGAAAGGATGAGTCGGGCGCAAGACCGCTAGGAGTGGAAGAAGAGGGAAGGGGCCTATATCCAAGATTGGATAACCAAGAGGCTACCATGATGATGATGATGAATAACTTCTTAATATGCCAATTTTGCAGCTAAAATATTAAATCTAATAAAATTGTAGCTTCTCAATAAATCGTCAGTCACTAAATATCTACTGTTTGTATTTTTTTCGTTAAGACTTTGATGTTTGTCTCTTTAAAAGTGATGCATTTAAGCACTAGAATCGGCCTTGACGAAGTTTTTCGTGTTTTATCAAAATAACCCTGTATCCTCATGAACACACGGCAGTACATCCTACCCTGACACATGTTATGCACTGAAAAAAGAATCAACCGAACTAGTTTTGTTAGTTGAAGGTTTCGTTGTAGGGAAGTCAACTTTTGTTAAATATAAACAAGTTCGCAAGTCACTAGATTACGGCCTACTAGTAGCCAAATTTTGGTTACTGTTAGCCAATAAATTTTTCAGTGTGTCAAATAACCACCACCAACCAAATGATCACATACAGATTAATATCATTTGAGATCTTATGACAAATCCCTAAATTTTTTTAGTACCCAAAATTTATTTAATCCACTTATCTCGTAGACATTCCATATTTGTAAATCATCAATAAACTGATAAAAAGAGGACTGGGATTGTCTCATAATTATTTGGGACAAAATGTAAGTGCCAGACAAAAAATTTAAAAAACCCCTAACGTTACATTATTCGTTAATAACCTAAAAATAGTACGAAGTATTGTTAGCAATAGAGTAAATTTTATGATTCTTTATTGCTTTGCAAAAAACATCAAAACTGAAAAATAATAAAGAGATATAGACGAAAACATTAAGCAGTCGTTCAGTCATTGAAAGATTTAAGAATAAAACAAATACACATGTACTGTGTTCTAATTATCTACAATGAGAACATGGACTCAAAATTTTAATTAAGATTCTTTGGTGTGTTCATTTTCAATTAATTCTGTCATTAAAAGCACACAACATGTTAGACTAAAATAATATTCATTTAAAAAGTTTTCTTCTCTGTAATAAAATCACCCAGAGCTATATTTTTTGTTAGTGATTATTTATGGAGAACGCCTCCAGTACCGTCTTTAATTAAAGTTAAATTATTTACTTAAGTTCGTCTTCTCTGGATTCTTTGTCCCAGATTTTCTCGACGAATATTTAAAAAAAGTAATGCGTTTGTCCGCGGGATGTTCAGTACAATACCTTCGGGAGCGACTCGCGATTCGGACGATAGCAGCACTGGTCCCAGGACAGTCGTCAGTGCGGATCCCAATGTGGACGTTATGATGATCGCGATAACGATTATATTCGAGTGCTGCGCTGCCACCCGCCTGTCCCTCGGTGAGGCGGTGTCCCAAAGCGAGTCTGTCGCCACTCGCACCAAAACCGCCTGAAAGTACAACCTCGTTAAAACAATTAATATAGAAGAGGAAATTGTTAAGCGAAATGTCTGCTTAATTATCATTTAGAGAGGAAAACATTTTCACGACAAAACTTTGAATTAAAAGGCGATGCAGTAGAATAGTTAATTAGTTGAGTTCAAGAAAATGTTTTCCTTTTGCTATCGTAAATAATTTTCTATCAGTTGACTGACGCATTTTTTTAAACATGATAAATGAAGAAATAAGACATGCAGTTTTTGAAAAAGAATTATCGCTATAAATCTGTAGTATATACGGCCGCATATCAGACTAAACGTTAAAATTGAGGCCGCCTCTATTCCCTACGAAATAAAAGCGGTTTTCGGTGATGTCAATTGTGTATCTTGGCGTGTAGCCAACTGTACCTTGAGGCTGTAATCTTAGGGCAAGGCTTCAAACGCCAAGGCTCCAAGTAGATATCGATGTGAATCTTAGAAAATTGAAATATAAGATAGTACTTGTATTGTGGCCAGGACGTTAGACTATACGTCCGTACTAAGGTAATTTACGTCCCGTTTCATGTTTGTATTCACGGTTTAGTAATCATCAGTATTCAAATAATAATAATACTTATTTATTTAAGGCTAAAGACTACGGAGTATAATAAAGGCCTATAGAATAAATGCAGATTACAAACTAACATACATGTATATGCAATATAAAAACACTATAAATTAAAAACACACGTTAGCGACTACATACGATGCGTAATGTGTTGGTTGATAGATAAGTCTTTTATAATGTTATAATAAGTATTTTCTTATTTAAGTGCCCATCGTGCCCCAGAAAAATAATCTGTTAACATCCTTGCTAGAAGATTTCCTTATCATGTAAAGTTAACCTTCAGCAGTAAAAATTTTTTTACGCATGCGACAGTTTTATATGAATCTAGATAAATATTGAAGGTCTAAGGTATTCTACAAGTTGGTACATAGTTGTTGTATTCTGGCAGATGAACCATCCCCTGTAAGGAACACAATGATTTTGATAAACCCTGTATAAATACTCGTGTTTGTAGAAAGTTATCTCTGCAGAGAGTTCCATGGAACTACTGAGCTTTGTGGTCCATTTCAGAATGTTATATTTCATTGCTTTGCGATATCAATCGCATTCGCGATACCTTTCAAAATAGGCCGTCGGTCGTGAGCTTGATCTAAGCAAATAAAAAGTTATAGATACATTTAATCCTTTCCCAGAGCATAAAGATAATCATGATTACTATGATTAGAATGTTTAGCAGTATTAGCACACAGATGTGATGGCGAGTGGCGACGTCTCGTCTCGTTTTCAAATCGATTGCTGGTTAATCGATTACCCTAAACATAGCTTTTAATTAACCTATCACAATCAATGAAGCTTGAGGTGTGGTTAAATGTGTAAAGAAGTTGCATATTAAATTAGCAAATAATAAAGTAATGTTAATTAAAATTTGCAAACAAGTAATTTCTTAAATTATCTTGTGAGTTTTGAAACCTTTACCTAATTAGTGGTTTATCTAATGCAAATTTAATTTGTGATTAGGTTTAAAAGGTTTATTATATAATCTTTGTGGCTTTTTAAATTAGAGATAAATAAGACTTAAGCTTGGAATTAACCAACACATGTTTAATTTTTAATCAGCCTATTAGACATTTTGCTTGGGAGTTCTGTCAAATTAACCGTCAATCGACGTTGAACGGCTGGTTTAAAATTAGTTACCTCGGGTTTAAGTAAGAATAAACAATACATTTTTTCTTGACATTTTGAGATAAGAACATCTATAACTGGTCGTGTTATTTGACATTTTATTAACTAATTTGAAATACTTATTGGTATGCCATTTAATGATGTTAATTAAGTAGTTACCATGTTTTTAAGAAGCACAATATTTCATTTCACATACTAAAATAATTTCAATATTTTAATTTTCTGTGTGACTCTAAACTCTGACCCCGTTATTACAAAAACTCAGTACCTGGTTTAAGCCAGGACTAAGCTATTAGCTAGCTAATTAGAAAAGCGTTTCTCTATTAGGTTATGTCCTGAATGTGTCACTCATTTCTCTGTTGTCGGCTAATATTTAGACCTATTTTAAACCTAGTCAATTTTTTTTGTAATATCACCGTGAAGATTTTAGTTATGATTTCATTTTATTTGTCTATGCAACTATTTTTACTTGATACCTTCGCTTCGTGTTAATATAGAGCTCTAACAACGCAAATTTTAAGCATACTCTTTAACGAACTTCTCCCAAGTCATCTTAAGAGTTGGAATACGTAATCCCATGCAAAAATTTACTTCCAAGGCCTGGATGCGGCGTAAGCTGGGCGCGGGTCTTGAATAAAACATGACCAACTATGAGCACAACAAAACGCCAAGATATTTTATGACACCCGGCCCGTCCGGGACGATTCAAATCTGAAAATATGTTCTTCAATTGTTTTTTATTTGATTTACATTTTACGTCCAGGGCCCTATTTCACGAAACTTATTAGACTAATAATATGAGTCCATGAACTAATATTTTTTACAAGTTTACTAGTGTGCGTCTCGAAAAAAAGTTTTAAAATACTCTTGTAAATTACACTAATAAAGCTATTAGTCTCAGAAGGCTTGTAAAATATATTAGCTCAAACTATTAGACTTAAATTTAACAGTGTATTTTAATAAAATACTGTCTTTTTAACCAGAAGAACTTACAAAATATATCAATTATTAATTTACTTTAAATCTCATTGAATAAAACATTTCGCTTTTACCGGCATTGTACCGAACAAAAAAATAAATAAAACACAGGAAGAATGAAGGTCAACACAAGTGTAGGAAAAAAACTAAATTTTGAGGTCATAATCGTAGAAAAAATCATGTTGCAGTAATGCAAGATTATTGCAATTGTGCGCGAGCCCAACTCGCACTTACCCGGTTTTCATAATCATGGATACATACAACATATTCTCCATATGTGTATAAACGTCCAGACCAATATTTTATATTAGTCTGCAACTATTAATTATTAGTCTAGTACCTGTTTTTGAGAAACAGAAAATATTAGGACTAGTAAATTTTACACTAGTAACTAATAGCTAATATACTAGTAAACTAGTATTTTCGTGAAATAGGGCCCAGTTGCAAGAGCAAATGAATGGTTTTATTAATTTGGTATTCGTTTTTCGGTTTTCAAGGAGATAGTTACACATTAATTTATTAGAAGGAGATAATGAATTGACACATTAGTAGCTAATGAAGCTATGAGTCATTATAATAATGATAAATTGTGGTAAAATAACAATAAAAGATCTAGCCACGTTTTTTCTCTGTGTAGCCTTTGGCTATAGATCGTGATTATATTAATAATCATATTCTGTGTGTCTTCTTTCATTTATCTAACAACATATTTTCATTGTGATGTTTTCCTTCCTATGAAAATAAGGTAAAACACTATCAGATTATGAATCAAACTCAAACTTTCATGAGTAGGTAAGTAGTATAGCTTACTTAAGAGTTTGCTTTGCGTTTTCTTTCTTCTGTCCTCAGTAACAAAGGTTTGATAAAAGTATTTTATTTTCCTAATATCATGTAAGTACAATAATGTGATATCAAAGGACTGTAACAAGGTCGCGTATTCGCGCACAAAAAATAAAGTGTCTTTTGTCTTCCGCCCTTCAAGATGATTGACGAAGGGCCCTAAAGAACGATTTAACTGGGACACAGGGAGACTAAGTCTCCCTGTAACCACGATCGCTGTAAAGTGTTCGAAACGTCAGGTTTAAAATAAAATGTAAATAAATCGCGAAGTAATCCGTAAAATTGTGTTTTAATGAGTTCAACAATTCGCGTAAACCTAAGAAACAAATATAGAACGATTTAACTTGACCGTTTCCTTGAAAGATACCATGGTTGTAGAAATTGTAAGGAAAATTTAATAGGGCCCCGAAGGTACAGCATTGGAAATACATCAATTTTGTGTATATTTACGTCCAAAATACAAAAATGAGCTTTTCTTATAACAGTTTAAAAATGCTAAAATCACAGAAGTCTTGTGCAAGGAGAATCATAAAAAAATACAATTGGTGTGTTTTGTGAATCAAAAATAGGTATTAATGACTTATTTATACGTCATGTTAGCTCTTTAATATAAGTACTCGTAGTAGGGGAGCTGAGCCACCACTACCATATTGGGGTATCTTATGAGGTAGCCTCATATCTCATAATCATAAGGAAATAACCCTAATATGATATATTGAGATCATTAACCGACACATAAACACGTAAAAATATGTATAGGATTTCAAACTTTGTTGTTGCATTTCTAAACATACACTTCACGACACAAACGGGATTTAATGCAACTAATCAATACTTTTTAAAAGGCAAATTTGTATTTACCTTCCCGACGTTTCGATTCGGTTGCACGAATCATGGTCGCGGGTTGACTGTAGTAGTAGTAAATTTGCCTTTTAAATCCCGTTTGTGTCGTGAAGTGTACGTAAAAAAATATGTTTGCCAGTGTGATATATACAGTGTGTCCGGGTTTCGACTGGCGATAATTTATAGGCTATTAGATCATCAAATTTTATCGATAAAAAACTCCCATGTTGGGGGTCTAACTCAAACCCCCTTTTGAAATGGCAACCATTTCAATATTATTTTTAAAATGCTATATCTATGGATCTGGAGGTCCTAAAAGGTATGAAATGATTCTTTTGGAAGGTAACGCTATGGCCTATTAATTGAAATAAAGATCAATTCAAAATTACAAACCGTCATAGAGGAAATTAAAAAAAAAACTTGCTAAAAATTTAAAACAGTTAAATAGTTTTGTGAACCTATTACAAAACTAAACCCAAAAATGTTTTTTTTAAAAAAGTAAAATTTTGTCAAAAAAAAAAATATTAGGATTATGTCTCTAAAATTTGATAAATAAAATGCCCTTTAATTACCACCCTGACACCCTGTTTACGATGTTCTGATCTATTATTTTAGTAAAACCTCATAAGATACCCGGATGAGAGTACTGGCAGCAGCTAGCCATTGATTAAGACCAGAGTTCATCAATTTTAAAACAACCGGTAAACGTAAGAAGATGGTTTATTGGACATGATTCGCATACAGAATATGTTTAATAATGTAACAACCACTGATTAGAAATTAAACGTCTGTTGGTGAGCTAAACCCTAAGTATATAAAAAAAAACACCACTTTCGGCAGGACAGGCACTGGCAGACCTGTTTGTTGACGTGACGGTTAACGATCTAAAGATAGCCTATTGGGGTATCTTATGAGGTAGCCAATTGCCGCTCGGCTCTCGGGCTATCAGTTTCATGATAGTTCCAGACTAGTGTTACTTCAATGCACTCTGGTGCACATTAAATAAATAAATTGTTTCAACAAACACACCAATTACCTAGCCCAAACTAACATTTAAATGCATTTTACTTTAGGTAAAGTTTTCAGGTCATGTTTGAAAAATTACGATGTTTATTAAGCAGTTACCACAGACAGGCCTGTGTATCTTTCCGCGTAGGTAGCAAAAACGTACCTACGCGCGGCGACCCCTTGGTAAGGGACTAAACAAGTTGGGTGTCGCTAGCCGGCAGCGCCACGCTCCCGCGTTTTATTCACCGGCCGTGCGCGACACTAGGTTGCTGGTAGGACGAGCGTGAATAAAGTCCTAGAAAGATGCGCTAGATGGCGTAAGTAGCTTCTTGTGGCAGTCAACCCTATCGCGTTGCGTGATAGTACGTCACTGAATAGGATTAGTGTATTATGAATCATATTCCAGAGTTAAAAGAATGAAATTGTCTTGCAATGTATTTTTGTAGGTGTCTACACGAAAATGTGCTTGAGTCTGAGGCGAACTGAATTACACCATATCGTTGACAACATTAAGTAGATATTTCTTTGAATTTCATTGCAAAGTCATACTTCTGTACGCAGTACTAGTACTTATTCTGTGCCACAGAAGGCCACAGGCTTTAGGGTGTGACTACCCTCGGACGTTACCGTAGAACATGATTAATCACCATCACGTGGAGCAAACAAGCAGTTCAAATATAAGTCCACCAATTTTCTTGGCGTAATAATAAAATATGAAAATATTTCTGCTTACATTTGATAATTGTACTAAATAGAAAAGTAAACGAGAAGTTGATACTAATGAATGAATGAATGCGGTTTTGGTCTCCGATTATTTGTGTAATCAATTACACAGTAATTCAGTAGATGCTTTACATTTTTTGGTTAAATTACAACTAAGTGAAAGTAAGTTTCTCCAATATTATTCTTGCATACCATTATCAAAAGTGTTTTATAGATTTTTATACCTAAGTACATAATGATTTTAAATTTTGCACTGAAAAAAAATATTGGTTAACAGTAACCAAAATTTGGCATACTAGTAGCCAAATCCAGTGACTTGCGAACTTCTGTATTATTAGTAACAAACAAGTTTTGTTACTGATAGCCAAAAGATTGTTTATATTTAACAAACATTTACTTCCCTACAACGAAACCTTCAACTAACAAAACTAGTTTGGTTGTACCCTTTTTTCAGTGTGGTTGCATTCAATCCCGTTGTGTCAATAATATAGCAAAAGTATAGCAAATATAGCAAAAGTAATATAGCAAAGTAATCTTAGTCAATGATGCCTTAAAATTAATAAAAATGAAGACAACAACTTTCAATAACTAATTAACTACCAAATCAAATCCTAATGAGTATGAGAATGTTAAAGAACAGAAGTGCACTCGTGTATTGCGCACACACTAGTAGTACACTATAGTAACTTACCTACTTAGGTACACAACGGTGAGTCAGTTCATGTCTTGGTTTCATCATTTCATTCAACATTTTCAGTCTCAAATGGACTTACAAACATTAATTGGCGTCAAGATTTTTTAATACTTACACTGTTATTTTTTTTTTATAAGTTTAAATGAGATACCAAACATTTGCACACGGGGAGGATATGCCAAAGTCAAAGGTCGTGGGATCAATACAGTCTTGTACATATGATTAAGAATGCTTCATAATTATTCTTCACTAAGAACTTTAACTGTTGAAATAGGGAGATAATTAAAATATTTTAAATGCAAGTTTATAGTACTTATATAGGATTATCTTAATTGCAGAAGAAAACTAAAATTAATAACTTGCTTGCGCTTATTAATTTTAGTTACACGACTGTATGTATATGGCGTACCTACCTCTACAATGGCTTTAGGTATCCAAGTGACGGCTACAAAGAGGCTCTCCTTCACGGAGAGATCATTCGCCAGGCAGACCAGGAAGGCAGTCAGCAGCCGGAAGCTCAGTGCCGCGAATATGCAGCTTACAATCAAGCCAAATTCTTGAGCTGTCATCTGTGATATCTGCAGCAAAGGATGTTGTGAAGGATTGCTATGAAGAAAAATAATTTAATTTTAAAAGATCTAATGGCCTATGTCATAGCACTATAAAACATTATTTTTTATTACCTACCTACGTGGAAGGAATATACAGAAAAAGGGGTTAGTCCCGCTATGCACTAGTCCCGCTATGCACTAGTCTCGCTATGCACCGCTCATAAAATACCTACTAAAATATATGCCCGCTATGCACGTAACCAAATTTGCGGGCAGTGACGAAGAAAAGTATTACAGGATTATATTTTATTTAATAATTTAAATAGCAAACAATCATAACAACATTTAAAATAAAAAGCAGTTAAATCCTTGCGCTTGTAATAAAAAGTATGTGTAGAACTGGTTTTGAATTTAATTTATAATTATATTTTTATTGTTGATTATTTGTATTTTATTTGTGATATCAATTAAACTGAAACATTATGAATAAATGTTTGACTTTGAGCATGGACTAATATTTTATTAGTTTTCTACTCTCTATTACGTTTCTTCGAGATGTGTACTATCCAAGGAAGAAAAACTTTTCTTTCCACCTGTACCTTCCATTGTTTAACGTAGAATCAAATAATGTGGTACAAAGCGGCACTTTTTCGTAGGTTTTTATGAGTGGTGCATAGCGGGACTAAGTGTTTTAAAATTGTCATGAAATTATGATCTCATTCAAGGTTGTAGATAAACTAATACATAAGTATTTCTTTACTTAAAACATATTTAACTCTGTACGGCCCACTTGCGCAAGTCCGGATTAGCTAACCCGTACTTGTTCAAGGCCTAATATCAGAGTTAAAAGCCCACTTGCGCTAGCCTAGATTAGTTATTCCGGATGGTCCCCTGGAGCCAGTCCGGACTAGCGCAAGTGGGCCTAAAGGTAATGTGTAACAATATCTACCTTTTGATGTAAATTCGTTGTAGAAATAAATTAACCAAGAAAAAATTAGGTGTTATGGATGTTAGCATTTCGTGATCAAAATTGTGTAAACTTTCATGTGCAATCATTTTGAAGCCCTGTATGCCAATATATTAATGAACTCGACTGTATCCTACCTCTAGAAAATATCCGCTCAGTGTAAAGAGCATAGGTTCGAATATCCTCCAGAGCACTTTGTAGACCTCTGATACGGGGTTGTTGTTGACGGGCCAGTCGCGACGCGCCCACCGCGTGGCCGCTGCGCCCGCGCACACCATGATCGCCACACCGGCTGTTGCGCAGATAATATAGATAGTGAAAAATAAATTAATAAGTTATTCTATAGGTTGACTGGAACTGAACCCGCCATAGCAAATTCGCATATAGAGGAGGTCACTTTCTAGTTATTGGATGCGGGTTCATTGCCAGTCACCCTGTATTTTGATTTTTTGCTTGCATTGTTTACCTACAAAAATATTTGTTGATAGACTAATAGAATCTCTAGAATAAGATCAAATATAGGTTTGAGAGCTGAGACTGAGAGTAAATTAAATGAAAAAAAAAGAGCTCGATAAGTAGGATGTCTTTTTAAGGGTTCCGTACCCAAAGGGTAAAATTTGGACCTCTTGACTCTTGCCAATTATTGTTAAATATAAACAATCTTCTGGTTATCAGTAACAAAACTAGTTCGCAAGTCACTAGCCGTAATCTAGTGACCTACTAGTAGCTTAATTTTTGTTACTGTTAACATATATTTTTTTTCAGTATACGTTTATCCCATACAACAAACGTGTTTTTGCCGTTTGTATAATGTACCGGAACCCTCCGTGCGCGGGTCTGACTCGCTTGGCCGGTTTTTTATGACAATAATCTTGATATACATGTTTAATTGAGATAATTATCAGATTATGTATATTTTAATAAACCGCAAAAATAATGAGCAGTCATGTCGCATTATGTGCACATGCAATAACATTTATCTGACTTCGTTAAGTATCATCCGGAATATGTGAAACGTATAAAGTTATTTCAGCCATTTGTATGCACACAGCGGAACGAACATTATCATTCCTCTATCTAACGATCGAGCTCCAGCTATGAGAGACAAAGAAAGAAATTAAACGGAATGTTATTTTAAAGTTAAATTGCACGTAATGTGAATTTAGTTTTAAATCTAAGTATAGCCGTAAGATAAAATGAAAATGTAATAAAGGCTTAGCAAATCCCAAAATTGACATTTAGTGTTTGACTTTCGGGCTTTTGGCTTGGGAATCATTATAGTCAAGCACTGAAGACCCCGCGTATGACAATGATGTTGATTGAACCTAATTGAAACGAAGGCTACAAAGACGACACAACAATTATTAGTGTTGCGATTCACTCTCAGACACTTGCCCTTATTAACTCTGGAGCTATTCTAATAAGATAGAGAAGAAGATAGAGCAAAATTAATTTCATAGCATTTATCCTTAACGCTATCCTACATCATAAAGAATTAAGACGTGGAGTCGTCTTTTTCTATAAACGCTGGCTTTTATAGCCCCTAAAAAGTTGAGCCACACGTATAACTTAGGGGAAATCACCTGGCATGTGTTCCCTCAGGTTGACTTTCCAAGTAAATAAGGGAACTGACAACAAAGAAACTAAATGCTTATTTACAATTTATTACGTGCTAAACAAGAACTAAGTTATTGGCAAACTTTGCGTATTAATAATGGAAACGTTCCCAAGTTCATTCCGTGTTCTTGACATTTATTTTAAATCCTTTTGTCAAATTATTATCTACAGAGAGACGATGTGCGGCTTGCGACTTTGATAATTACGAGATAGCACAGATAATGTGACCTAAAGCCCCATGATGCTGGGAAATGGAAACGAAGTCATCAATTATAAACATTTACTTTTATTTTTGTCTACTTATTGCGAATATTTTACTGCAACATTTTAGCTTCTACGAAATAATTTAAGAACTTGAAAATGTTATGTTTATAACTAACTGACGATGAAGAATTTTATTAATTCCACCCTCCCATTTCTTCTACGTTCCACGATTGCTTTAAGCTAGGATTATTATTCTGTGCCAAAGTAAACTCCACAATCCATATGACACAAATGTCGTATTTCAAAATGTAATTCAATAAAGCAGAACTACAATAACATAATTGCAGAGGTATTAACATAATTACGTAAAATATATGCTAATATTATCAGGAAACTATTATTGATTGTTTTCACAAATAGACTGAACCACTAATTGACATGATGTTCAAGTAAGCTATATTAGCAAACGAAGACCCTTATCTTGTCATACTATACAATAGTAACAAATTCATAAAGTATAAACATGGCAGATTTTGTTGACAAGAGATTTCGTTGCTATTATAATCATACCAATATTTGAGTTTAATGGTATTGTGTGAACTTGAGTCTTATACAGGGTGTCCCGTAATCCCGTATGGCGTCAAGCCATAATTTTAGTTAGTAGTTAGTAACGTCATTCAATTGCTCAAATACTACAACTTTTTCTATGGGATCAACATCGAAATCTCAAAAAAAATTTTGACTTCTTCATACAAACTGCTCTCAGCCGATCGGCACTTTTGTATGGGGAAGCCAAAAATTTTTTTGAGATTTCAATGTTGATCCCAGAGACAAAGTTGTTGTATTTGAGCAATAGAATGACGCCACTCTCGCTTGACGCTAATTTACGGGACACCATGTATAGCATTTTGTTGTTGTAAGTAAGCACTCGATACCCTAACATTTGTTACTTTTCTTGCATGTCAGGACGAAGATATTTGTTTTGTTAGTGGTATAGTTTCAGCAAGCGTCTTTCCTTGGAAGATTATGATACTTACCTCATGTAAATCGATCAAATAACGGCTGATTAGAAAATTTTGCCATTACGCTGTCGTATGTTTCTTTGTCATAATGACAATATTCAATATCATGCTTTTAAAAAAGTAGTTAGTTTTTTAGATTGCCGCGTAACCTTTGTGTTATAACTAGGTGTGGAAAATGTATGTTCCCGCATTACATGTGATATATTGCAAATGAAACAAGTAAGAAATGAAACCCTTACAATTTCTCACACGGATTATCTTGGATACGCTCCAAAAATGTACTATGGAGAATGGTTTCTGAATACATAACTTTAAAGTGGAGACTTGTGTGTCTAAATCAAAAGCCATATATTTTCATTTTCCGGCCAGCAATAACTTGCACTGAGATACAAACCAAGGGGCACATTGCCCAAATATACGAGATAAGCATACTATAACATAAATAAATAACATAAACTTCATTACTGCATTAAACAAAATCCGCCAGGCGTTTTTTTCGTATGCTATAGATGAGAAACGATTGCGTTCGACCAATAAGAAAAAGTTGAGTCCACTTTTATCGGTGTCGATTTCTCATCATTTCTGTAAACACCTATCTATATCCGAGTTTAAATCGATGCTCCCTAAGCTTAAGCTTCCGAAGTGTGTATTATTAAATAAAGTTTTATTTACTTACATGTACCACCCCAGCCGAAGTATCCGCCAGCATAAGTAAGTAGAAAGCCGCCGCCAAAAATCAGCAAACTCCGTACGGCGGGGGCGTAGGGGTCGGCGTGATCCGGGACAAAATCCACTAAAACGCCCCACGATACACCGAGGGCGATTCCCACAAACACAGCCAGCACTGCCTGCCGAAATTATGTAAAAAGAAAATCACTCCTAAGTGCTTTCGGAGATCGGCATGTAATCTGAATTTTAATAGCGTTTGACATTATTAAGTCGCACTTTTATTACGTTTTTAATTTATTCCGAGTTTAAATAGAGGTTAAGAACCTTTTTCATTAATTAACTTTATATGTGGTTCATATAACATAATACATGAACATACTCATTTAATAAGTAGCCACTAAACTTTAGTGACTAAAGCATAAAATATTTTAAAAGGATTAAAATTGTTTTGTACCGATAAATCGATTCGTTATATTATTAATCGGTTATTTAATCTTACGTATCATAAACATCCAATTCTATACTACAACTTTCAAATCGAACCTGTCAAATTATTTAGACTATGTCCTACTAGTGGTTCCCCGCGACTTCGCCCGCAAGAGTTGGATTTTCTATATAAACTTTCATCCCCCATTCCACCCCCTTAATGTTTTTATATCGCGACAAAATGTAGCCTATGTCCTTTCCAGGGTCTTGTACTGTCTCCATACCAAATTGATTGAGAAATCGGTTCAGTGGTTTAAGCGTCAAGAGGTAACAGACAGACACACCTTCGCATTCGCATTTATAATATTAGTATGGATATTTCGGCAACGTTTGTGCTTCCAACTGCTGACTCGCTATAAAAGTTGGTGTTAAAAGTCCACATAGCACTTATAGAGTTCTTGTGGACGTAGGTAGTTTGATTTTAACTTCAAAGTGGTAGGAAGCGGAAAGGTACGCTTTCCTCCGAGTTATGGATTCAGATAGTTTCCGAAGAAGAACAAAGCGCACTTTTGTAAAGTCAATTGAAGAACGAATGAATCATCATAATCAATGCTCGCTTTCGTAAGATTGTTGATATCCTTTGTTTATTGCTTTATTTTGATCTGTCATATTTAATATCTTACACCTAAGTAATAAACGATAGTAAAACAATTACATTTGGTATCTATATTATTGAAACCAAACATTTTCCATTCACTATAAATTATAAAGGTGTATATTTTTAACTCGACAAAGACGAATACTATGTGTTCTTTATATTATGGTGATAATTTTAAATACAAAACCATGTCTGGTAAACCTATGGTTTTCAAGATACCTACTATACTACCCATTCAAGTTCAAAGTCACAATTTTTATTATTTTTTGTTTTAGTCCATTGTAGAAATGATAGTTACCCATTTTTTTAAATATTCTTTTCACTTGAAGCTTTTTAATTTAATGTATGCGGCAAATATATTTTGGGTGCAAATAATTCAATTGAAATAACTTAGTTAGCTGTGATTTGCATAATGTGTATAGTTACTCGTACAGACCTCGTCATGACAAAAATACACCTTGTATTTATCATGATGTGATTTTATTACTAACGACAACGACAAAGTGCAATAACTTGGTAATAAACGATATTGGAAAAATTTGGTACTTATCAACTTTATGAATCGCAATCTATAGCGTAAGTATTATTATGTAGTCTTTGAATAGGTAGCACTTATCATCAATTTTTTAGGGTTCCGTACCCAAATGGTAAAAACTGTCTGTTTTTTTGTCCGTCTGTCTGTCTGTCACTAGGCTGTATCTCATGAACCGTGATAGCTAGACTGTTGAAATTTTCAGAGAGAATGTATTTCTGTTGCCGCTGTAACATCAAATACTAAAAACAGAATATAATAAATATTTAAGAGGGGCTTCTATTCAACTTGATTTTTTAAACTGGGCATGTGTTCAGACAGTGACATAATTACTATTTTCTTACAACCTTAAAAAAATACCTTTACTATCTTGTAAGTGATGGATGATTGGTAGAATATAGCACTATTGATGATCCCAAACATGCCCTCAGTGAAGGCTGTGTCTAGTCCCCCTGCGTTTCCCACCAGCAGGGCTATTTGGCTCTTCGTGCCCAACCCTCGTGCACTGTGGTTCACCACTGTTGGCACCACGACAGCTGGGGATACTGACGCTAGGATGGCTCCTAAGTGAAGACCTGTATAATTATATCAGGGTAAAAATTATAATGTTGAAAATACTTAGCGGTATGAGCATAGTTTTTTATTTTATTTATTTGAAATAGGTTCGCTTTTGACTAAGCCAGACGTGGTGTATACAGAGTCGAATGCGTAAAATGCATTTATAGCATAAGTTGTTGCTGTTTTATTATTTCAGTTTAGTACTCATTGTTTAAATAAGTATAAAATTGTAACACACATATAAATATATATATATATATATATATATATATATATATATATATCTATAAACATTTACGTTTACTGTTTGTAGTGTGTATTCTACTTTTTTGACCTTATGTTGTCCTTTATTCGTTTCAGGTTTCAAAGATGTTGAGGTGTAAAACATTTTTTGGTAAATGTGTGATTTTATTACGATTTCAATACAGGATACCCTATTATAACCTACGAGTACTTACATACATCACATTTTTTGCCCAATAATTGGCAAATACTAAGGGCGTTATTACAAAATACTTACGAGTAGTACTAGGTTTAAACCGGTCTAAGCCGGACACATTCGTGACATAACCTAATAGAGAAACGCTTTTTTGATTGGTTGGCTAATATTTGGTCCTGGTTTAAGCCTGGTACTAAGTTTTTTGTAATAAGGCCGTAAGAGTTCTCTAGAAGTTGAAAGCACTTACCCCAATACCAAGGAAATCCCAGCAATAGGTGGGTGAAGAAGGCTACTGACAAACACTCGACGATCCAAGGAAGGGTTGCCAGCGAGAAAACTTTTATAGAATTATTTTTTATGTATTCCCAGTTCCAGCTGAGCGGGCCCTTCGTCAAGATAATTACAGGGTAAATTCGCCTGTAATAAAAACGGGGGCTCTGTCCTCTGAATTGATTTTAACCGAATCTTTTAATCTAGATTAAGTGTTAGTGCTTGTATAAGGTAGGAACTTTTATGCCCACGTAAGTAATATATGCCTTATGTTATATTGGATTTGGAAAAGCGTTGTTCCCGTGTTATTTGTTTTAGTTTAAAGTTTAACAGACCATTTTTAAAATAAAATATCGAAACAACAGTAACATTTATTAATAATAATTAGTCACCATAGCACAAGCTCACGCTTAGTTTGGGGCTAGGTAATTAGTGTGTTTGTTGAAACATTTTTTTTTAGTGTATAACATTAGGTACATTATTTATGTCATATACATGTACGGAATACACAGACTTTATGTCCACTTATGATTTGTAAAATATTTCTTCGTGTTAATGATGCGGGTTAAGGTAGGGATAGGAAATTATCAGAACTAGGTAATTTATACTTACCAGTATTATAAACCTGAAAGTTCTTTAGCTCTGTGTTTTCCCGCGGTACCGAAGTATCTATTTAAAAAATTTAACAGGGACAGATTATGAGACCTTTAAAGTGGACATGGGCTATATTGTCGCGGAAATCATACTTTAGGGGGGATGTGGGATGAATGACGTTGTACCCTATACCCTATACACAAAGAGACATTTGCGCTAATAAAAAAAAGAACATCAACGGTAAAAGCTTACCTCAAATGGAAATCAATGACGTCAGCGAATGTGTTATCTAAGAAACTTGGAGGGCCTAAGTTTCTGTACAGAGCGCCTATAACTGTCATCCCAACAACAGGGTTTATGGTTGTATACCTCTCTAACGTATGCCCGAAGACATAACCTGCTATTACTACTCCTGTCATGTTGAATACAAATCCTCCAGGAATAACTGCATCTTTGAATATGAACCATGAGGTCCCCCATAGTGTAAGGCCTGAAATAAAAGATATATAAAGTATCTGGCAATAGTGAAATTGTGATATATTGACGATTTTATATTTGCTGTAATCTAGGAATAGCAATCAAATCACTTCAGTAACAACAATCGTGTTTGCATTCTACATATTTGCACATTGTTACAACACAATAGACCTGACTTATTATAATAAACTTACAAACTAAGTTGTATTTATAAAGAAAACTAATAATCTGATACTAATGATACTGACATTCAGATTCCAACTCTATTTTTGTGAAGTTGTAATAAATAATGCTACAGCGAGAAAACTTCTTATAATAGGTACGAGATCTGTTATTAATACCAGGAAATCAATATTATGTGATGTTCCTAACGAATCCTTATTTATTAAGGAGAATTAACTCGATGCCATATGTCGTCCTTAGGCAATTAATCGTTTATTACTTAGAGCAAAGATGAATACATTAATCATATTTGATAATATACATTTATTTGCTTACGGGAAATACAGGTTTTGCATTACACAAAGGACAGTTTTTTTTGTAATTGATTATTGAAAATACGTAAGTATAACCTATAATTCTAAAATAACTTGTGGATAATGGAAAATACATACGTTGATTCAGTTTATTTAGATATTTGAAGTATCTACCCCTGCAGTTGACTTCTTATAAGTTGTCAAGAAATGAACTATTTAGTATCGTTAATTTATGAAAGGTACTTGTAAGTATTGAGCATTGACCACTTTCTTAACTAGAACCACACCGAAAACTCCTTTGTGGTAAGTGTTTTCGTAGTGTAAGAGTAGAATGAGTTTGCCATGTTATATCCAGTGTCATTACTAATATTGTGACTAGGTACCTACGTAGACGAAGGTTAATTCTGTTAATATACCAAAGTGGTTAGGGTGCCGCTGCCTGTAATCTTTAGCCCTTGTGACGTCGTGGCCAAGTCATTAAAGACGTGTCAACTATTTTATATTAACTACAGGTGAAGTCAAATCGAGGCAGTCATCGATTGGCGACAGAAGAAAATTTCAGTACTCACTCATCCGTGAGTTTTTAGTATCCACTCCCCGGCCTGTTCCACTGAGTTTGTACCATAAAGTTAATATACCTATATTAACTTTATGGTTTGTACAAAACAAACTACTTATTTCTCACTTCAATCTTATTGAAGAGATCCCTGGCCAACGCGGCGAAGGAAAACTTCGCGAGGAAACCTGCACACTATTGGTTGAAGGTTGTTGGCTTGTGTGCGAAATGAAGAAGTACATGGCAAACCACTACATTAATATTTAAACAGTCGTAGTATTATACTCTACATAATGATCACAACTCTCAGTGATGACATGAGATACGCAAGGTAATGTCGCATTTAGGCTTAATAAATGCATTTCTCCTTCGGTTATGTACTACCAACCTGATAGATATACTGCAACCGTCCACCGGAAGTGATTGATCACTGTAGTCCAATTCACCAACATAACACTTAGTCCTCACTTAATATTTCAAGCAAATATTCAATTTAGCTGAACGACTATCGCCTGGCGAGAGAATTCTGTCATACGATTAATAGTTTACCTTTTATTATTCATAAGCTTTGCACGAGTATGCCAACCGCAGGCATACTTTACACTCTAAAGCTTGAATAGTAGAGTTCAATATATCAAAGCGTTAACGAACTTACCACATATCAAGACCCCAACGTATTGTTTAACTTCGTTAAGCGAAGGCAACGCTGGTGTAAATATTCCACAATAGCTTTTTTGCTCCAGGTATTTCCTAAGGTAAAACAAACAGTAAGAAAGGTAATGGAACTGAAAAAGCAATTCAATGGTTTATGTAAAGTATGTAAGCGGTGAGACCATGCAAACTATGAGATCACGTGTAAGAAATTTTAATTTAAAAAAAATATATATATTTGTAAGTATTAATTCAGGACATTTTGCATTAGTCAAATAAATTGCTCATTTTGTCTAACTACTCGTCTGACAAGAAGATTTTAATTCATAATGGCCATAATTTATTGTAAGTAATCTTAGTTACTTACTCACGTTTTGAAGGGCTTCACTTCAAAACTAATTACGTCACTCCGTCCATTTTGAGTTTCAGTTCTGTCTGAAATAAAAAAAGCTGGTTACAAATACATCACAACTTAAAGTTCTTTGTAAAAGTAAGTACCTTAAACCTTAACTGCAATTTGCAAACGAAATCAATGTTCGATAACGAAACGTCAGACAAAAAAAAAAAACATGGCAAGGGTTCAGGCTCAATTGTTTTTTAATGAGCTGAGCTAGTCTTTACACCGTTTAAACGACTTTGGCGGGCTATATCTCGCAAATGATAAAGCTGATAAAAAAAGTGTTGTATGAAAACCCTACCTTATTTTCATAGTCCTTTTCAACGATACCTCACACAAGGGGGTGCACTCAAAAAAATAATTTACCCCCCATTTACATGTATGAGGTACCCTTAAAAAGTGGTAGTTTACATTTTTTGTATTTTTAAAAATGAGATCTAAATGTGAAGTATCCTCGAACCAAGTTACATGCAAATCAGTCCATAAACGTAGAACATATTCTGCTGTGACAGACTAGGACGGACGGACGAACAGACTGAACGATCTTATAAGGGTTCCTTGTCGGACTACGGAACCCTAAAAATTGACCACATCACATACATTGCTCAGATCCCAAAGTAAGTAGCTTAAGCACTTGTGTTATGAAAATCTGAAACTATGCTGGTACCACAACACCTACACCCGAGATAATAAAGAAAATGTGAATTTCTATTTTGACCCGACCGAGGATCGAACCCGGGACCTCAGAGATGGCGACACCTTGAAAACCGGTGTGCGAGCCACTCGGCTACGGAGGTCATCAAACAAGTTATACAGGTGTCTTAAGAAATATGGTAAAGCGAAAGTCCAGATATAGAGTACCTCTTAGGGTACTCGAATCACGCCCATGTATATTCCGCAATTTTTCATAGGTTTTGAGTATAAATTTTTGAGAATTTTCGACCTGAACAACAAAAAAAAAATTGAATATAACAAAAGTTGAATATTTTTTTGAGATTTCTGTTTTGCAGCTAAATCATCTTATGTTGTACTTTTATGCCTGAAACAATCAGGTTCGTAACTTTGAAATATATTACAAAAATGTTGGTCCGAAGTGTAAAATTCACATTAGGTAAATTATGGCTATAAAAAAATATATCAGACTGTTAGACTATACAGAGTCTAACAGTCTGATACTTCATGTCATAAAATCGCAGTTTCAGTAACCACACGATTATATGCTGATTAGGGTCTCCCGTTGAATAGACTGCGACACTAAAAGCAGATATAGGTAGGTACATACTACCTACCTACAATGAATGAATGAATTAAAAAACATATGTCAGTGTAAACTAGAATCTATTGAGGTGATGGTTATTGCATATTGTCATGTCTAGAATCAATTCACAATATGTTATTCTCTCACTCAATATGTCTCATGTTGAGACAATGCTAACATTTTATTCATAGAGATTCATTTGAATATGATTGTTATTGTACCAAGCTTGGAAAATATTTAAAATAATGAAGAATTGGTACCTACTTGCTTGCATGGGAACTCTTAAGGCTATGATGTCCCACGCTACTTATAACAAATAAATCCTTTTTTGCTCGACTGCGGCGAAGCCCAAAAGGAGAGTTAGTGTGAAGTTTGACATATTTTTAGAGATCCGTACCTTAAAAGAAAACTAAGGAACCCTAGGATCACTTTCTTTTCCGTCTGTCTGTCAAGACCCATTTTTTCAGGAATGCGTTGGAGGTATCAAGTTGAAATTAACATCAAATATCGTACTTATGTCTGTGGTCCTTGAAGCTGTGAAAAATGAAACTTCTAACTGAACGTATTACAAAAATACGTTCATTTGAGCCTTATTTTCAAACATTTCGCAGGAACACCAAAACCTATAGGGTACTTTCCATAGACCTAAAACGATGAAATTTTGCAGAAAAGTCTTAAGGCATCGTCCGTTTCATAGGGTTCCGTACCTCAAAAGGAATAAAGGAACCCTTATTAGGATCATTTTGTTGTTCGTCTGTCCGTCTGTCTGAACCTTTTTATCAGGAACGCGTGAAGATATAAAGTAAAAATTAACATCAAATGCTAATGTCTATGGTCCCTTAAAGCTGTGCAAATATCAAGCTTTTAAGTTAACGCAATCAAAAGATACGGCCATTTTTGCCCTATTTTCTAAATTTTTTTCAAGGGAATAAAAACCTAGATGGGGTATTTCCTATGAACCTAGGGCTAGAACTATGAAACTTGGCAAGAAGGAAGGTCTAACAGTTCAAGTAAAGGAAAAGGTCCGAAAACCGCGAATTTGAGATTACATCGTAGAAAAAAAACCTTTTTTTGTATGGAACCCTTAGTGCGCGCGTCTGACTCGCACTTGCCCGTTTTTTTTAACTTTCGTTAAAGCTATTTAAGGCCCAGATCTTTTAAAATCGACCTGTAATAGGTGTTGTTTTAATCCAGAAAAATTTTATGTTTGTATTCATGAACTATTCTTGATTATTGTTAGGCTCAAAACACGATAATTATTATTTCTCTCGCTCATAACAACATACAAAGATAGGTCAGTTATTTACTATTTTTCAAGTTTTACCTACATATTATAAACAGTTTAATAGTACATTATGAAACAAGTGAGTAAAGTTGCTCATTATACACGAGGCTGTGGGTTGCAGCCCGAGCCGTAGGCGAGGGCGTAAATCAGCCGATTGTCTATTGAGCAA
This sequence comes from Pyrausta nigrata, assembly GCA_949316185.1. NCBI lineage: Eukaryota > Metazoa > Arthropoda > Insecta > Lepidoptera > Crambidae > Pyrausta > Pyrausta nigrata. The sequence continues at coordinate 12,477,857 of OX438938.1, forward strand.
GTTGCTCACGAGTTTCATACGAACTTTTTCAACACACTTGCGAGGAAAAAACAAACAACTATTGCATAAATCGTTTAATTATAAAAACACTCGGTGAATGTACAATTTTCAAAACGATATTGGGTTCAATAGATCAGGCTTTCGTTTCATTTCTGGCGGGGTTAAAAATCTCTTAATTGTTCATCTTCTGTACTAGAACTTGTCATTTTTACAAATATATACAACACAGTAACAAATGCGACAGCAAACAAAATATGAAAATCATGGCAAATGTCGCCCAAGTTTTAATGTTGCCATGTTGTTACGTCGATAGTCATTATGTGGAGCTGAGCTGATGGTGGAACTCCTTAAAAATTAGGAGTTTAGTAATTAAAACACCAGATGTTTTGTCAGGTACTGTATAGGATGCTAACAAAACAAAATCAAAGGCGCAGCTCCCTCCTCTTTCCCTCCCCCCCCCCTCCTCCCTCTTTACATGCTATTGGCAAATCTTTTCCTGTTCTTCTTTAAACGGTCTTCCTTCTCGTTACTACTTTCTTCCAAATGACGCTGTCGCATTTGAACAGCGCGTTTAGTAGGTCTACCCATGTTGCACCTTACACTAAATTTCAACTAAAAATAGAAAAATAATTAAAAAAAAAAAACCGACTTCAGAACTGCCTACAGGGCTAATTAAAACTTAAAATTTTATAGACAAATTTAAACTAAAAAGTTCAAAATAATATTTAAATTACCCAACTGTTCTACGAAATTATACAAGAAACCTATTTCCAATTTATTATCTGTTATTTTTTGGAGTCAATTAATGCAATTAATTTCAAAAAATCTTACAGTTTTGAAACTGTAAGATTTTTTGAAATTAATTGCCTTCTATTCTTTTACGTACAAAAGTATAAATAAAAAAACCTTTTTAAAATTCTATACAAGCGTTCGCGTTATTCAAAGGTTGAGAATCAAAGTTTTGGAAACAAAATTGTCTTATATTTATAGGTTTTTTATCGTTGCACAAAAACGCGGTCAGCATCATTCAAAATTCATGTTGATGATCTTTAAATGAATTTACGAGTGGTACTCATTGGTGGTAAGTAGTTTGTATTGGTAAATTCTCTTGATTAGGATGAATTGATGGAAGGCCATTCTGCATTCGTTAATAATTGACGCTCGCTCATATCTTACAAGCAATAGACTAATTAGCAAACAACCTCGTACTTACCAGCCATACAGTTTTTCGCCATGTTTTTGACCGTGCGGTGTTGGTGTTGCAAACTTTTTCACGAAAAGTACTTATATATCAGCTGTTGGTATCACTGCACCGAGGGACAAGACAGCGCCCCGCGGAGTAAACACATGTCGGATTGTTGTGAACACTAGATACACTTAAAGCTCCGTGCCCGTGTGATCCCGTATACCGTCTATCTAATAATAAATTTTGCCGCATGCGCACAGCGTCCGATTGCCATAATAGAAGACTCATTAATCACTCATTGAATATGTCAATGAAAGGCTACGTGTACACACAATCGACTCAGTTTGAAAATATACCGGTAGAGTTATTCAACACGGTCTGCGGTAGCGGACATCCTTAAATCTATATGTAGGCATTGTAAATCCGCTATATCGGATGATCACACGAATTATACATCAATAATATGACTTTATTTTTTTAAAGGCAGTCTAGAAGCTCTTATTCACTCTTTTCTTAAAGGAATCCAAATCATAGTGATTAGGAAATTTCAGGCGGCAACGAATTCTACTCTCTAGCCGTTCGCTAGAGGAACGTAGATTTAAAACGTTTGGTACCTATTAGTGGTACATTCAAATAAGTAAATTTTGGTATGGAAAACCGCTGTAGATGTGTGTGAGAAGGTAAAATATACAGGGTGTCCCGTCACCGGTGTCAGAGCCTTCATGTGGTGACTAAGAAGCAAAATTGCAACTACTTTCATAATAGGGTCAAATTTGAAATCCCAAATTATTTTTTTACTTTCCCATACTAATTAGTAGATCAACTTTGTAGGTTTGAATGGAAAGATTATATATTTTGGTCTGTTTTCGAGGGTCATGTTCTTCTAACCGTCCTTGTTTAGATAATACAGAACTGGTCCAAGTTTGTTCAACCGACTTGGCACTTATTCAATTGTCGCATTTATTTTTAAACAAACGGCAGCTGCTTTTTATTATTTTTTAACTGTAGTATCTCGAATACGAAAACTATTACTGAATAGTCATTTTTAAATGTATAAAATATTTTGCCTACATTCTTGAAAATATTCGTTACTGATAATAAAAATGACACAAAAACCGGCCAAGTGCGAGACGGAATGCGCGTGCACAAAGGGTTCCGTACAACATATTATGACTTTAAAAACAATCACGTTTGTATGGGACCCTTAAATATTATTTTTATTATTTAATTATTTTTGTAGTGAATATACAACTTAATATTCTGTGAGTATTTCAAGCGTCTGACTGTTGCCATTACTAATGTCCAGCAAAAAACAGCGAAAAATCACATCTGTTGTATGGGAGCTCCCCTCTTAAATATTTTTAATATTTTAATTTAATTTAAAAGTTAACGTATATGCACCTTAATATTCTGTGAATATTTCAAGCGTCTATACCTGTTGCCATTATTAATATACAGGAAAAAACCTCCAAAAAATACGTTTGTTGTATGGGAGCCCCCCTCAAATATTTATTTTATTCTGTTTTTAGTATTTGTTGTTGTAGTGGCAACCAAAATACATCATTTGTGAAAATTTCAACTATTTAGCTATCACGGTTCATGAGATACTGCCTGGTGACAGACAGATAGCGGAGGCATAGTAATAGGGGCCCGTTTTAACCTTTGGGTACGGAACCACCCAGAACAATTTTAACTAAGAGTTTCCGCACCTGTTTCTTTACGTGAGTGATTTGAAGTTTATAGGTCCAAGACTTTAGAAATTACAGAGGGGGGGGGGGGGACCGTGTAAACGACTTTGGCGGGCTATATCTCGCAATTGCTGAGGCGGATGCCTTTTCGGCAGATCACATTTTTATAATTTGTAAATTTAAAAGTTAGTTAGTTTCTTGTTCACCGATCTCCGAATAAATGCTTTTTTTTTTTTTGCTTTCTTTCAAATGGTAAAGCTGATAAAAAAGTGTTGCATGGAAACCCTACCTTATTTTCATAGTCCTTTTCAACGATACCCCACACAAGGGGTAGCTAAAAAAAAAATTCACACCGCCCCCCCCCCCCCCCCCCTTTACATGTATGGGGAGTTACCCTTAAAAAGAGGTAATTTTAATATTTTGTATTTAAAAAAATGCGATGTATATGTGAAGTATCCTTGAACCAAGTTACATGCAAATCAGTCCATAAACGTAGAAGATATTTTGCTGTGACAGACTAGGACGGACGGACGGACTGAACGATTTATAAGGGTTCCTTGTTGGACTACGGAACCCTAAAAATATGGCTAAAGTTTAAATCAGTACAGTATAAAAATATCATGTCAAAGAGATATATACATCCATGGCTAATCGATACAATAATTTCTGCAATGCACCATTTATATTCACCAATCCTCCATGCCAATGCCTGTTACAACACTAATATAACACAAAAGTAGTAAAAGAACATTTTCCGTAAAGCCTCTCATCGGGCGAACAAAATGATCTTTCATCTCTGAAGAGCGGTACGTGATGGCCATCGTAATACACGCGAGTGTACGCAGAAAGAGATTGGTTTGGCGGCTTAGGGTAGGTGCACTAAAGGAAGTCATTCCACTTCAAACAATAACGCACGCTCGGAAGCGTCTTTCACGCCAGAACGGTTTCAGCCAAGTTGGCAAACGGCGAGCCTTTAAAGAGCGGGCAATTTACGCTGTAACACCCGGATACTGGCTGCTCATTAACTATGAACGCCGTCATCAACTCGTCTTCAGCAGAAAAAACGTTCAACAGTAGCACTCTCCGCGAATAAACGCTCCAGGGAGGTGCTTTTGAGCGGCCACAGGTACAAAGTGCATATAAATTGCACTGCGAAATTGAAGCGGAGATATGAAAGGAGTAAACTGTTGAAAGACAAGCTGTGGGCAACCCACTTTGAAATCTACAGGTCTTTTGTAAGAAATAAAAGGGTGGGTCGAAACGAATAGCGATGTCGCCATTATTATTCCGGGGAAGCAATTTTAGAATGTCGCTACGTATATTGACATGGTTTTGAAGAGAAGTTTTGTTTATTGCTTCAATGTTTGTTCAGCGAAGTCAGCAATACATGGTACTTTTATCTCATAACTCTAGATATGAAGTGCAATATTGTAAAGATTGAGTTTTTTATGTACATGTATAAACTTATGTACTAATGAACGTATATACTTAGGCTGGGTTGCACCATCTTATTTGAACACTTATATCGTTGTTAATAAATGTAAAAAATCAGTCAAACTCCATACTAAATACACCAGTTATTTATATAATTATAAAAATAACTGGTGATTTTTATTACCGTTTAGGTGGTACAACTCAGCGTAACTCATAGGTATTTTAGCCACTCACGATTTGTTTGAGAATCTGAACCTTATTACGTAGTTTAGGTACTATCAACATAATATTTCGACAGTTCGGAAGCCAGTTCCGAATGCCCTCCACGTCGCTCCCAAAGAGCTTACCGCTAATCTGATCTTCAAACGTTAGACGCGACGCTCTGGACGCCTCGCGACATTTTGCACCGCCTGTCCGTCGGTTTAAAAGTCACTGACAGTTTACGTGCACCTTCTCTTCGTGCTCCAGTATGCAAGGACTGTTGCAAGAATTTAAAAAAGTGTGATAAACCAGCTTTGGTTTATTCTTATTTTTCGGCCTACTTTTTGTGGGCACAAAAAGCATTGATTAATTTATAAGTATACTAGCAGTTCCCCGCGACTTCGCCCGCGCCAAAAGTCGGATTTTCCATACAAATTTTCATCCCCCATTTCACCCCCCTGATGAATTTATATCGCGACAAAAAGTAACCTATGTCCTTCCCAGTGTCTCAAACTATCTCTGTGCCAAATTTCATTTGATTCGGTCCAGTAGTTTCGGAGCCTATTCAATGCAAATAAGCAAACAAACAAACAAATATTTCCTCTTTATAATATTAGTATAGAGAGATAAAATACGTTTTTTATTGCGACTAGAAAACACATTACACATATATAATTTAAATCATATTGGGAGGTACAATGTAGGCGGTCTTATCGCTGAGAACGACCACTTCCAAATATAAATAAAAAAAATATATACGTAGCTAGAAATTTTAGTTTTGCATTTAAATCATGCTTTGACAAGTTCCATAAAGAGCCGAATTCAGCAACTTTTGAACAACTTTCTACCAATAATTTGACAGAATTCCCATACAAAAATATGTCGAATTATGCTAAATCAGCTGATTAAAAATTAAACATGTTGAAGTCCAGGCTTATACTGGCACAATGCCGTGTTTGAGTTAAGTTAGTACCAAGTTACCCGAGATTTTGAAATATTGTTATTAAACCACGCTCTCGATCTGCGCTCATAGGGTTGCCGATTTACCCGTAAACTTTCTACCATCTTATACTTGTCGAGTATTTTAAATAGCTAGGGAGGCATTTATCCTTATAATATTACATTTTGGGTAGTAACTTATCTTGATTACTTCTTCAAATATACCTATTAGTATAATCGTCGCTCATTTATTCACATTGACACTAGCCAAAAACAAAACCTTTTAGTGATAGACAGCCTGTATCTCACTCACCTTACACAATTTTGCAATACAAGTATTTTTTAAATATCAAGATTTTCGGTGTAATTAAAAAATAAAAGATAGTTTAAGCATTGCTTGCTTATTTATAAGATGGCTAATTTGAAATGAATGACACATGGGTGACATTACATAAGAATACATTGGTTGTCAAGAATGTGTCATTCATTTCAAATTGGCCGTCTCTTATATAGACAAGGCTTAAACACTGTCCAAAGTTTTTATACCTAACACCAAATATTTTTAAAATTTCAGTACGTAGGTATAATTAATATGTCATTGATATGTCAAATAAATCGATATACATATAATAAAACAGTAACACCAATGCGTCTGTATGTACATTGAGTATTTTTGCCAAAAACTACTTGAAGGTGATGTTAAAATAGTAATAGAATAGGAATCTACAACTTTAAATTTTTTGTCTGTTTATCCGTTTGTACACTCTAATCTCCGGAACTACTGAACGGATTTGAATGAAACTTTTTTTATTATGTTGAGTCTGGGCAAATACTAGGCTATAATTTATTTTGGAGATCGGAGTATTTGACGTGGAACTTAAGCAGTACACTTAAACTATGAAAGCAGCGCCTTAGGGAACATTGTTCAGCTTGATGAGCATTTTCTATTGACGTACACAAATTGAAGGTCTGGAGTAACTGATATGGAACCCTAGCGGCTAAGCTCAACTATAAGAGATATGTATAGAGCGCCCTAGGGAACATTGTTCAGCGTGGTGAGCATTTTTATTGACTTACACAAATTGAAGGTCTAGAGCAACTGAAATGGAACCCTAGCAGCTCAGCTAAACTATAAGAGATATGAATAGAGTGCCTTAGGGAACATTGTTCAGCGTGATGAGAATTTTTTATTGACTTACACAAATCGAAGGTCTGGAGCAACTGATATGCTTAATTACTTTAGACTGATTTTCAAACTTCCAAGGCAATCCTACTGTCTCCACGTTATGATCTTGTGACGGAAACCTGGAGAAATCGAGAGAATCCTTCAGATTTTATAGGTATACAATATATGCTACAGCATTAATTTAGGTATTTAAGCGTTTACATTCAGGAGTCTAAATTTTATGGTGCTGACCTTAACGCTAAGTAGTTCGTGGATACTTTCACCAAAGACAGTTTGTCGAAATTTTGTTGAATTACTGCATTATTCATGAAAGATCAAAGTCAATTAGCACTATTTTTAGTACTATTTATCACTTACTAACGGAAATTGAACTATAAGAATAGTCTTACTTACTTTACAATAGTAGTAACATACAAACCGACCCTTGATTGGGAGGGACACCATAAAAAGATAGCATCTTTTTATCTATTGCGGTAGGGAGGTTTGAGTCTGACTTTTTTCTGAACACCAAAACCTAAAGTTACCTATATTTGTTTTACAAACGAATAGAACTGCCTTCAATAAAATAAACTTAAAAGTTAAAAAAATACCTTTACACTTTTACTTAGAAAAATATACGACAAAATTAAGTTTAGGACACAGTGTCACTGCCATGCGAAATTTTTTAACAGAGGAGAATGGCGTGGTTATAGTAACCTATCTAAAAAGAGTGCCTATTGATCTTTTTTTTATTCCTCTCTTCTCCTTACGATATGGTAGACTAAGATATCATGATAGCTGGATGGCGATATAAAATATTTAGTACCATTGAGTCCACGCGGACGAAGTCGCGGGCAACAGCTAGTTATCATAAGCGTACTACCTTATTCAACTGTTGTGTCTAATTAGGCCATGTTTGTGAAAACATTCCTCTCCACTGTGTCTGGTGATCGTCGTTACATGGGTAGAATCAATGATAGTACATTTAAAAAGAGGTAGATGGGTCATTAGCGCGTGAAAATTGATTGCCTCAAATTGTGTAATTTGCACAACTTTGCATTCAGATATGATATTTGGCACGTAAAAGAACGTGTCCTCGGAGCATCAAATTCTGCACAGTACGAGATGACAGGTCTAACTCTTTTTTAAGCAAATTCACTATCAGTACCCACTGGTTAAAATAAGGTTCTACCCAGAACCTTATTTTTGAAATTGCCATCCCTGATACAGCGAGCGGTGTACCGCAACCAGACGTATCGGTAGAGACATCCCAACGTCATTTTGAAGAATATTCTGATTTATCAAAGAGCTCTCGAGTGATGTTTACATACGCGACCGAGCGCGCTGTATGACTATGAATAGTTATTGATTTTGAATTTGGTTCACTCGCGAAACTCGTAAGGTTACTCGACGAAAAATAAAATTGTAAACATTTGCTAACGGAAAATGCTAAATAAAAATTCCCATTTTTGTCGGCAGAGTTACCGACTGCTCGGTGTCGTAACGCGATACTGGAAGTGATAATGGTTAATCTGCAGGTATTATTTAATGGCTGGGAATACTGATTTAATAGATTTATTTTCTGCGTTCAATTACCAGTAGGTTCAATAATCAATTATATTTGTGATGGGAATGACTTGCTACCTAGAGTAGGTATTACCCATTAATATCGTTTATGTCCTGGTCCATCTCCATCTTGATTTTGTTCCACCAAGTAAGAGGTGGCTTGTTAAATAATTGGTCCAAAGGTAAAAAGTCCTTGTTAAATAATTGGTACTAACATTTTGTCTTAATTATTCAATAACACATTAGGTACCTGTACCTTAGCGATGCTGTTACTTCTAAAAATAAATAAAATGAAAACAATGTACCTAGTTTTAATACCAGAGTTCACCAATTTTTAAAATAACCTCGATAGAAAGTTAATTAAATAGAATTCCTTTACAAAGTATGTCAAATAATACTAAACCGGCTGATTAAAAATTAAACATGTGTTGGTGAACTCCAGCCTAATTCTGATTATCTTAAATATAATGTGAGGGTATTTTATATTACAAAACAGATGGAAACGAGAGGAGCGGAATTGCAAAGGCATTCGCAAAGAGGCGGGGACAGGCCGGAACTGGAAGCCGCCAATTACCACCGCGTCCGGGGCGGCTGCGTTTTTCGACGTTCGCCGCAACTACCCGCATTTTTCTACACGGAAAAACAAATTCTTTTTGCGGTTAGTATTTTGTCAAAATGAAATCGACGTTATATTATTGTCTACAGAACTATCAGTCTAATTAGGTGCTCACTTATTTATTTATTTAAAACTTACAAACTATCCTTACAGGTGGTAACCTATTGCGATAGCGAAGTGACAATAGAAATAACCTTAAAAACAAACAAGTAAAATACCTTAAAAAAAAACAAGTAAAAATCTTAAAAATCTACTTCCAACACTACATTTTATATGACACTGTCATTAGTGCCGCCTTTGTGAATCCACTCAGATTACAACAAAATAGATCCACATCATTATAGTAAGCGGAGCGCGCGTGTCAGCGGCGCTTCGGCCAACAACCTTTTGGGTTTGATTCGATAACGCTTTGACGTTGGATACCAATTAAGGTTTGAAAACAAAATGAAATCAAGAGCACAATGCATTATTGTAATGAGGTGTTTAATAAAGTACAAAGCTATTTGGTTTGATCTCTTGACTCATATTATCAAATATTGCTTCATCCGGAGCTGAAATTAGCATCAAAATTGAGGCACGCTATCTTATTTACCTGGCTTAAACGAATTTAAAACGGTCGAGAACGAATAATCAGGTCTATTTACATTTTCCTTAGGGCCCACCTGACGCCGGGGCAAAAGCAACACCTGTACATATAACAAACTGTGTACCCACCTCACAAAAACAATTATTGTCACAATATCTTACAGATTCAGCCTCACGTGTAAACAATTTCTGTAATTACTCGAGATAATTAAAAACCTATATTTATATCGTAACGTCACGGCCAACGACGAGCAGAGGCTTTGAAAAGCACACAATGAAAATGAAATGAACTTCCTCAAAACAGTATACAATTTTGTCGTTCCATTTTTAGAGGTTTTAAAACAACGAGTATTCAAATGGGGAAGTCATTTCTTAGGAGGGGAGTCGAAACGTTACGGCTACATGTTGTTAATGTATTTTTAATGTACCGTTATTAAAATATTCAAAGAGGTAAGGAGGCGCAAAGCGTCAGGACAGGCAAACTCTGTTAACGGTAGAAGGGCGGCGAGAAGTTTTAGCAGTAATTTTGAATAATGTGAAAGGCGCTGACTGACCGCAAGAGGCGTCTTCAATTTCAAGTTTTCGTTGGAAACTTAATTTACACTTTATCTGTAACTTTGCTATGTATTATGTAGGTGCAATACGATACGCCAGCACCACGTTCGCTCTACAGTTTGTACTCGCTATCTCTAAGATGTTTTCGCTAAATTCATTACAGACAGTCACTGTTAGTTAGAAAGTCTAAGGCGGTCTGATTAAAATTTATAGCGGTTTGGTTTTCTGAGATAAACTTTAGCACTCAGCAATTAATTACTGACTAAGAAAACTCAGTTTCAAAATTAAAATACTTTGGGATAAAAATGGTTGCGCTATTAATACGGATTACTTTTGCCTAAGTTAGGCATTCTTAAAAACGATTAAGCAAAATTACTAAACTGGTGTTTTTAACCGTGCATAACATAAAAGATGTGTTGAAATTCAAGATAAACATACGCTACCTCAAAAACATTAGCACGCAGTACCGCTTCGTCTTCTGTCTGTCTTTATAGCGTCGATATGCAATATAAAACCGTATCGTTTTGGAGTTGCACGTGAGAATAAATGTTTACTCTTCTAAATGATTGATTGTGAGGGGTGAACGTTGAACGAATACGATAATACATCACGAGGGGTTTAAAACGAGTTTCAGAGTCGACCGCACCTGCAATGTTAGGTTTTTACAAGCAGAAGCTTCAGTGAAGGTTAGCGTTGCAGTTGTAGACAATTCAGGCTCGTAGACGCTGCACGGTTGGCTTTGCTACTGCATAAACAGGTACGTGGAACTTCTTTCAAGATATGCGATGCGATAAACACACTACTGCGATGGTCTTTGTAAACAAACATACTACGTCACTGCAATAGTGACGTAACTCCATAAAAATCATATCCTTAGTGCTAGGTTTGCCTAACCATGGTTCGCGAGCCACTGGTGGGTCACGAACCATGTAGTTATTTAATTAAGTAATTTAAAATGTTATTTGTATAGTCCTTTATTCATGTTGGTAACGGTTAAATTTCCTGGTCCTGCGTTTGTAGATATTTGATGGGTCGTATCATAGCCCAGTTAGCTTTGGAAACAACTGCCTTAATGTATCGTTGTCGCTCAACTTATCACCTATTGTAGGAGCTTTGTTGTTTTTGTAGTTGCAGTATTAAGCCTTGTGATAGAAAGACATCAATCAATACGTCATTTCTAAATTAAGGCTTTCACACGGCTGGATAGACTACACAGTAGCTCAGTTGGTAAGAGCGTTGGCCCGGTTAGCCAAAGGACGTGAGTTCAAACCCTACCTGTGTGCGAATTTTTGGTTTCTTATTTAAAACTTATATAAATAAGAAAGAACACTGTGAGTGTTAAAAGTATTAAAAACTGTTAAATTAAGGCTCTGTTGCACTAACATTTTTAACCGTTATCCAGACAAATATTTTTTCAAAAGTAAGACGGTTTTACATGTTAATAAATGTTGTCATTTTCAAAATCTGTAAATCCATTGTACATTATTTTTGTTTTGGTTGAGTCGCAAGAATTCCTTTGTTGACAGAGATATGACTGTTACCCGCAACGCGTCATTGTGTAGAGTTAGAGTAAATATCATAAAACGAATGTTTATGTTTCAAATAATTAAACGGTACAGTACTTTTCTTCTCGTTCTATATTCAGAGCACACTGAGTGCAGTTAGGTAAGGTTTTAATTTGTGTCAATTTTGTAAGAAATTATTGCATTTCTCTTAGCTAGATAGCCAAAAAACTACCTACACAATGCAGGTGGTAATAATGAGCAAATATAGACGTTTACCAGGCGACTATCTCCCTGGTACTATATACCAGGCGGCTATCTTGAAAGATGTTAGTGGCGCAATAAAATCAACCAAAAGCGAAATATCGATCTATATTTTTGTGGAATGTATAATTTTAATTTTAATGGTGCTTATGTTTGTTTAGGTTGCCTACTCTGATTTAAAAAAATCAAAAGTTACCACCAGAACCAAGTTACGAAATCCACTAGATATTAAATCCGAAAATTGTTAAATTGGTTCGGATTTCTAGATGAAATTAGGCTTTGGTTTTAATTATCCATTTTAGTTTTTGTCAGACGGCACAGCCATAACGATGTGTCCTCCTAGCCGAATTTCGACCACGGCGGCCTATCTCAACAGAGATTAGCCAACTGCGCGGGACATATTATAGTGCACAAGTGTGTGCCCAATACACAGGTGCACTCTCTGTTCCTTCACTCTTATAATTCGGTGAGACGGCAGTCCGACATGACCGTAGAGAGATCAGGCGCAGGACCAACGGCTTAATGTGCTTTCCGAGGCACGGGGCCATAACGTTATCATCAAATTCTACAAAGTTCAGTTATCAAAAATCTTCCACACGGTTTAGAAACTACAGCGAAACTTGCCACTATAAAGTTTTAACTTCAAACGCAATATGTTTGCCCGCAAAGCCAACACACGTAAAAACAAAATGAATTATTTTACGACAGCGGGCGTTTTTGTGCATTTCACCATCAGCTTGGGCATTTGCCCACTGTTAGGTTCATCCAGGATTTATATGACCTGAATTTTGCTGCATGCATAACATTAATTGATGCTCCGAAAACTGTACATAAAAATAACACACGGTACATTCCATTTGAGGGTATGACCAGAAATATTGAAACTTGACCAGAAATATATGACTTTATTATAAGGAGTTTTATTTAGTCCTAGGCGATTTTCTTACGCTATGATATGGCCTTGAGTGGTTAGGTCACAGGAGTCGTAGGTACTCATAATTACGAGTACGTAGACACGGCCGCAGGTCAGCAGACTACAAGTTGACATAGAGACCGCCTTCATTTTCGTAGTTCAAATGTATACCTTAACGTGCTCCCGACTGTATAGTCTTCCAAAGTAGAGCCTCTTCTTCTTTATTTGGTATCAAAACGAGTCCGAGAATCAAATTGAGTTATTGCAGTTTTTAACTGACATAGGTAAGATAAAGGCTAGTAGATTGTATGTTTAGTCTTCAGTCCGTTTTAGATAAATACCCTACTTTAGAAAGATACTTGGAAGGGTTTTGTTTACAAAAGACGCCTCATATGTAAAGGGACTGCAGTGCGGGATTCCCAGACTGAGTTACGTCCAAGTTTGCTGTGAAATTTGAGAAGGCCTTAGTCAACTACCTAGGAACTGTCCTCAGAATTAGTTTTCGCGTGGAACAAAGCACTTGCGTGGATTTAACGACCGCGCTAAACAAGCCTTTGGCTTATTGGTAATAATTAAAGTTTGCTTCTTCAGTGAAGTTGTAACATTGTTAATTGGTGTTCCCTGTCTTTCATTTACTAATGGAATGTGTAGGTTCACGCAACATTCTAATCTGTTATTTAAGGCTTAAGGAAAAAAATAAGTGTGAAATTGAATTTTGCGTAAAAACTTGCTAACAAATTGCTGAAATTATAACAATTTCAGTGATTTAAGTGTGGTTTGAAAACAGTAGTCATTATAAACCACATCAACTTCTTACATTTTGATATCATTTGAGAGGTTATATAATCTAAAACAACATTAATATATATAAAGTGGTTGGTTAGGTCTAGGTACGTACTTATATTGTGCATAAATAGCTGATCTGATAAATTATGTAGTATGTTCGGATGGATAAAGTAGCTTTTTGCGTAAATTACGATATATTTATTATGACTAATTGTATTCCACAGTTTCCTAAAATAGTTTAGAATTACGCAAGTACTTAGGTACTTCTATACTTAGAAGCGTGTATACAGTCAAAAAGTGATTACAATGGTCGAATATTCGGTCAAATCACCTTCTTTTACATGAATGGCAACATTGTAAAGGATATAATACATAATGAAAAACTGATGTTCAATCAAGCCGAATTCAAACATAGCAAATTCCGTATAGACAGGTAGATGAAGGCCCTTGAATAGGATCATTTTGGAATAATATTCAAATTCAATCCCGAAATGGAATTGATACAAAAGACAATTAGTGCCAGGGACTGAATTAATTTCATAAATTTGGCTCACTGGACAATTCGGATACGGTCGAAATAATTGTTATAGGTTGGTAGGTACAGTCGGCAGCACGTCAGGTTACCCATCGGAACTAAGAAAACAGCTTTTATTACGTAGGCAATAGAGGTGGTCTCAAGGTCACAATGGAGTAGTTTGGCGTGCACCCGTGAGTACCTGTCCAACAAAATCAGTTTAGCCATACTCTCGGTTGGTCTAGCTATCAGCACGCTGAGTACTATCCACGAGGTCCCGGGATTGAATCCCGGGTCGGGCCGAGAATGTTTGGGTTTTTCTGTCTTTAAACTACTCAGACACAGCTCCGGAGTCAGGACGTTGGTGGTGTTGATCTCTCTACGGTCATGTCGGACTGCCGTCTCACCGAATTATGAGAGTGAAGGAACAGAGAGTGCACCTGTGTATTACGCACACACTTGTGCACTATAATATGTACCGCGCAGTTGGCTAATCTCTGTTGAGGTAGGCCGCCGTAGTCGAAATTCGGCTAGGAGGACATTACTCGCGCGCGGATCATTCGTCGCAGTTTGATAGACAATGGTGAAGTTGAAATTGATACATTGGTATCAATTTCAACTTCACCATTAAAATAACAGCTTCAGCTTTCCAATAACAACAAGAGCGGTTTATTATAAAATAGCGACCCGCTTCGGCTTCTTTAAACTTGGTAAAAAAATCGTGAATAAGCCTAATGGAGCGAGATAACTAAAAAAAAAAAACTGACATATGCGGTTTTTTCTTAAATCGAGTAATATAACCCAATTCGGTCAAAAACGAAGATGCGCTTTTTCAACTAACGCAGGCAGCGGTAATTAAGTTATCATTATTTAAACATAAAAACTCACTATCAGTTTATTTGTCTTGATAACAATATGTACTTTTTAGCAGAAATTGTGGGATTTACAGGCTTAGTTCATTTAATGACCTAAAAATGTGTCTGTGTATAGTAGAGTGATAAATAAATAATCGTTATACTTACCACGTTCACATATCATGTATTTAAAACCAATATAAAATAGATTTAAAAGTAGTGTAGGAACAAAATCCCTTTCGATATTATCGCTTCAATATAAACTTAAAAGGAGTAACAGCTGCTAAAGTGCAGTTGCCTTATTAAAGTTTTCTTTTGTCAGGCTTTGTATACATAAAAGCGCTCATAAACTTTTATTTTTGCTAAACGAAAAGTTTAAAACAAAGTTCGGTGGTTCAATACTATAAAACATACATCGCAATAGTATCGTGCAGAAATTAAAACATTAAAGTGTATTTACTGATTTCCATGTTCTTTTTTTGTCATGTTGTGAAATTAAAGAGTAATCAATTTTATCTTATAACAAGCAACATTGTTAGCAATACTTTTTTTTTTAAATAATATTCTACATAGTTCAGATCCTAAAGTAGCTAAAGCTCTAGTGTTATGGTAATTTGAAACAACAGTGGTATCACAACACCCAGACCTGAGACAATATTTTTTTTTTTTGAATTTCTATGTATAATGCCCAATCAAATCGAACCCTAAACCACAAAAATGGTGACACTTTGAAAACTAGTGTGCGATGCAATCGGCTACGGAGGTCTTAAATTGACTTACTGAGTTATGGTCCTTTGACCCCGAGATGGGGCAGAGGGCGTCCACAGTATTCTTCCATCGCGTTCGGTCTTAAGCTTGGTGCTTTATTTCACTCCACGTCTTGCCGATTTTCTTCGCCTCGTCTGCTACAGTGCGCCGCCAGGTTTGTTTGGGGCGGCCACGTTTGCGTTTTTCTTGGGGATTTCAATCGAAAGCCTGCTTAGGTATGTGGTCGGGGTCCCTTCGGAGGGTGTGGCCAATCCAGTTCCACTTGCGGCGCTTGATCTGTTGGTCGATCGGGGTTTCGTAGCAGCGTTCCAACAGCTCTTCGTTGGGGATTTTCACGGGCCAGTAGACACCGAGCATTCGGCGAAGGCAGCGGTTTACGAAAATCTGAAGCTGGTGCGAGATGTATTTTGTAACCTTCTACGTTTCGCACCCATAGAGCAGTACAGGTTTCTTGTTGGACCCGAATATCTTAATCTTGACTCTTCGGGTCAATTTCCGTGACTGCCACACGGGCCGGAGTTGTGCGAATGTGGCTCGGGCCTTGGCAATGTGAGAAGTGATGTCCTCTTCTGTACCCCCAGTCTCTGAGACGAGTCCACAAATTTACTTATCTCGGAAGCGTCCGAGATAAGTAAATTTGTGGACTCGTTCCACATCCTCTGCACCAATCCGAAGCGGTGTGCAATTTTCCACTCCAGATCGCATCTCCTAGGTTTTCCGGCAGTTGATTTGACGACCGTCTTTGGTGTAGTGGTTCGCGCCCCAGACTTCTAAACCAGGCGGTTGCGGGTTCGAATCCCGCAAGGGGCAAATACTAAGTCACGATTGTTTTTAAATGTATATAAGTATGTCTATCCATTATCTTAGTCACCATAACACAAGCTTACGCTTAGTTTGGGGCTAGGTAATTGGTGTGTTTGTTAAAACAATTTATTTATTTATTTTTAGCCCCGTAATGCCCGCTTCCCGGTGCAGGTCATCGATCTTGGATTGCATATCGCGGTGTGTATGGCTCAGTAGGCAGAGATCGTCGGCATAGTCCAAGTCCTCAAGGACGTCGGTTAGCCCCCACTCTATCCCACGACGCTTGTTTTGATAGGCGCAATGCACAATCCTGTCGAGGACAACCAGGAAAAGGAGAGGCAAAAGTAAGCGGCCTTGTCGGACGCCCGCATGTACCTCGATGTTTTCGGAGATGAGGCCATCGTGAGTAACTCTACAAGAATATTTCTTATATATGACCTTCAGTAGGTCGTTGATCTTCGGCGGGACACCAATGTTAAAGAGTCGGAACCATTTGCTTGACCACTTTAGCGAATCAAAGGCTTTTTCGAAGTCTACAAAGGTAAGATAAACCTCCCTTTGCCATTCTGATGCCTGCTCTAAAATGATACGCAGAGTGTTAATCTGGTCAGTACACATGCGATTTGGGCGGAAACAAGCCTGTTCCCTGCGCAGAAGCGGTTCAACCGCCCCCGACAGTCTGTCAAAGATAATCTTACAGAAAACCTTCGACGGTATCGAGTGCAAAGTGATATCTCTCCAATTGCTACATTGGCTAAGGTCCCCCTTTTTTGGTACTGTTATTAGAAGCCTCTCGTTCCAAAAAGATCTGGTGGTTCCTCTTCCGTCCAAATTTTCCCGATCAGAGGTGTTAG
Organism: Pyrausta nigrata; assembly: GCA_949316185.1. NCBI lineage: Eukaryota > Metazoa > Arthropoda > Insecta > Lepidoptera > Crambidae > Pyrausta > Pyrausta nigrata. The sequence continues at coordinate 12,495,051 of OX438938.1, forward strand.
GACTACAACGGCTGAGTATAGGTTGGCTTTCAGCATTTCTGCGGTAAGTAGATGGCCTGGCCTGGGGCCTTGCCAACTTTGAGGGACAAGACAGCCTTGGCCACCTCTTCATGTGTTGGTGGTTCGACGCTGATGTCGAGAAGCCTAGGTGGAGCAGAGGTTTGCAGCGGAACATCAGGCTCGGTCGAGGTTGTGGCGCGGAAGACCCCTTTAAAGTGTTGCCGCCAACGTTCCAGTTGCCCTTCAGACGTCGCAATAAGCTGCCCATCTTTTGAGTTCAGTGGCCTCTTCTTTGGTCTGCTACTGCTTCCTGCCAGGGTGTTCGTCATTTTGTACAGTTCTCTCAGATTGCCAGAGTTAGCAGCGAGTTGGGCAAAGGTCTTAAGTTAACGGACCCATTTTTGTGGTCTATCCTTCAGGCCATTTTTAGGGATCCGTACCTAAAAAGGAAAAAAAGGAAGCCTTATATGATTACTTTGTTGTCCGTCTCCTTTTCAAGAAACATGTCCTTAGAAATCCGTGGTTGTAATAAGTTGAAATTATCATCCTGTACTGGCTGCTGGTGTGATAAAATCAAGCTTCAAAGTTAACACAATCCAAAGATATAGCCATTTAAGCCGTATTTTCTAACATTTCGCAGGGGAATCAAAATCTGTAGGTTGCTTACTTCCAATAGACCTAGAATCAATAAATTTGGCAAGAAGGATGGTCTTACAGCACACGTAAAGGAAAAGTCCGAAAACCGTGTGGTTACATCGCTTGTCTGTACGGAACCCTCAGTGCACGTGTCCGACTCGCACTTGCCCGGTTTGTAAAACAGAGATTCCACTAAATTTGACCATCGTCGTTGAATATCATCCAAGAGTAAGTTAGCTTTAGTTTATCATCAACCTATTGCTATATGAAGTATTATATCCATACTAATCCATACTAATATTATAAATGCAAAAGTGTGTCTGTCAGTCTGTCTGTTACCTCTTGACGCTTAAACCACTGAACCAATTAAGATGAAATTCAGTATGGAGACCGTTCGAGACCCTGGAAAGGACATAGGCTACATTTTGTCACGATATAAAAATATTAAGGGGGTGAAATGGGGGATGAAAGTTTATATGGAAAATCCAACTTTTGCGGGCGAAGTCGCGGGGAACCACTAGTAGGTAATAATATTTTAACTTCGAGCTAGGATAATCTTGCGTTAAAAGAACAGTGCTGTGCCTAAATCAACGGTATCCTAGTATTGCGTGCACTTCAACACAAAATGAAATTACAATAAGTTGCACGTGCCTCTGTGCAAACTTTACAGGTTCTCAAGTCTGGTGAGGTCAGGGCACAGTCGTAAATTTCACAAATTTAACTTCTTATAGTAGAGATGAAAAGATGCTTATTTGTTTTTATTATGCTTTTTTGCTTAAATCGAGTAGTCGAGATCGAGAGTTAACCATTTGGTTATCGCAGTAATGAAAAAAATAAATAAACTTTGAGACGTCATAGCTACTCATTCTACCATTTTATAATACTTACCACTTGCCGGTTTTTAGTTCAACAAGAATTGCTATTTTTTAACTGGGCCTCTCTACTTACTTACTACCTTTCGTTGAGATTTAGCAAAATAAATACTTGCATTTGAAATATAAGTTAGTCATATCGATGCGTATTGCGTAGTGCGAACAAAAGATAGCGGAAAGTATTCCGGTAAATTAAACCATAATTATAATATTTTCAGAAACAAAAAGGTCTGGAGGATCTAACATATCTTTGAAAAAGTTAACCTAAGTACCTGTAATTTATTAACTGTAAATAAAAAAAAATAAAAAAAAGGTTTGATAGCGAACTTGACAGATAATCTAATTCAGCCACCTCATAGTTAAACAAGTGGTATAACAATGTCAAAATCATTATTATTAAGGGCTTCTGTTTTAGTAGAGCGACACCAAATAATAGCGTTGTGTGCTAAAAATTTAATTTTCGGGCGTAATATTATCGGATATCAGATTCAACATTATTGACAACAAGTTTAAGTTCATAATGGAAAGTAGCTTCAATAGCTTATTTAAATGTTGATCAGAAAAGAATAACTCTGATGAATGAATTAATTTATCTGCCGCGGCAGTTTATTGTTTTTGAGTTAATCTGCGAGATCCGCCCCATTGTGCGCGCAACAAAGGATTCGGAAACAAGGTAATTCAATGTTCCAATCGATCTTTGTCGAAACTTTGTCATCGACGCCGGATTTATCTTGATTCTCAGTTAGCTAGGCTTTTAAAATTGTAATTTTCGGAAGATACTTTTCCAAAAGTGTTAGACATGACGGAACAAAACGTATTTAAAATGTCATGTCGAACACTTATTTAATGCAATGCGAAAGTTCATTTTTAAAATCATTATGATACTTTTCCGCAAAACTATGCATCGTGTGTTATATTGACAGCAATTTGTTAAATTCGATAACCATACAGATTGCATAATGACCTCCTAGCCGAATTTCGACTACAGAGATCAGCCGACTGCGCGGGAGATATTATAGTGCACATGTTTATCCGCAATACACAGGCACTCTGCACTCTCTGTTCCTTCACACTCATGATTCGGTGAGACAGCAGTCCGACATGACTGTAGAGAGATCAGGCGCAGGACCAACGGCTTTACGTGCACGGTGGTGTTAACACCACACCATCCTGACTCCGTAGCTGTGTCTGAGTTATTTCAAGACAGAAAAACCCAACACTTTCAGCCCGACCCGGGATTCGAACCCGGGACCTCGTGGTTATTACCCAGCGTGCTGACAACTAGACAAAACGAGGTATTGTCCAGATTGCATACATATGTGATGAAGAAAATATTCAGAAAGATAATGCCATTTGAAAACTTAAGTTCAATATTACCAAAACCTAATGGAAAACCTGCCAGGTAACATTTTTATGGAATCATATCAGTGTTTCATAATTTAATACAAATATTAATTAGGTAATCAAATTTTATATCACAATATATATTTGGATACACAAAACATGATTAGAGCTATTGCAATAATTATAAAAAAATCTAAGTACTCTTATTTTTCATCTTACTCATCGAATAGATGAAATATCTGGCAGATAGGAATAAATTACGAAGTGAAAATTCTAAAAGTCTTGCCTGCATTATATCTCGCATAGCAATTCCGCACAAAGAAAAAGCTTTTTAACGTTTGACGGAGAACGACAGCCATTTTATTTTGATATAATAAATCAAATCTCCTCTCGACATTCGGTTTGAATTCTCAACCAATATGCTGATTAATGTATCTTTTGTGTGCGTTATCAAAAGGTTCAAACAATAGTAAAGTTGTTTAATGTTGAAATAAAGACTGTAGAATTAACAGGAATACCAGCTTCCAACTGACGAAAACGTGCCGCTTATTTTTTTACGCCAACCTATACTTAAGTTTGTTTAAAACAAATGCAATTTTAATTGTAGATTTAGAAAGAGAGCAAAGAGCTTTGACGATCTGCGGCAACATGCTGGCCCGCAAATTTGCTCGCTGTACAGATCAAGTAAAAATAACACTCTTCAAGGCGTACTGCCAGAATCTGTTCACGGGTGGCCTGTGGATCAGCTTTGCCCAAAAAACGCTAAATACTCTTCGAATCCAATACAACAATGTTTTCAGGATGTTGTTGAGACTTCCCCGCTTTTGTAGTGCGTCTGAAATATTCGTACAGTCCAGAACTGATAGGTTTCAGACGCTCATGCGTAAGAAGGTGGCGTCACTGATGCGTAGGGTGCGAGAGAGTGACAAGAGCATCCTGAAGACAGTGGCAGATGATCCGCATGAGCCTGTACTAAGGCACTTCGTGCGGACGATGACCGAAGTCGCAAATAGCACTGGGTACATGGTACAGTAACAAAAACAAAAATAAAATAATTGTATGTGTACTAATCCCTATTTCTTAAGATGTTTCTGTTACTAATACCTAGACCTCAGTAGTCCGAAATAAAAATATTTGAATTTAAATTTAATTATATTTTTTTAGGAGATTAATGTTAAAATTATGGTGAGTAGTGACAATCGTGATTTTAATCAGCTCATTTCGTCCAACTTATTTACCCTCTCAAGACGTAGTATTAGGTAATTATTAGCTACGCACTCGAGCCAATATATAGACGATCGTTCCCCCGATGTTATGGACTGTATTCTTCAAATAAAACGCTTCTTGTTTCTTTCTTCTTTATTGGAGACCGATGACCGTGAGAGCAGCTAACAAATTCCGGCGCTCACGGCCCTATACTTATACTAATTACATAGGTCTTACTTAGTGACTAAAGCACCCTAGTGTTTACTGGCGAAAGGATAAGGATAGCACCTACATTACTCTTTCCAACGCGTTCAACAGCCACCCTCAAAACATCGAAATACTGAGGGAGGCAACCGATGCGTATCTCCTATCTCCTTCTACAACATTTCACAACTACCTACCGATAGCCTAACAATTCCCACTCACAACATTCTACCTCTGCTGGTTTTCCTACCTACCCTCGGAATGTGCGAGATGGGGGACAGGGACAGACTATTGGTCTTACCGGTCCCACACTGCCTGAGTGGGACGACCAGATAGGGTCTCCTTCGCCCCTGTACCAAACTACCTACTTTAAATTTTATTATTAGTTCCTACCTGCCTAACTTACTGCAAGTGGGAATCACCTATAGATAACCGGTTTGCTATCTTTATTAAATAAAACAAGCCCTGAGCTAATTTACATTGTTTCTTATGCTAAGCCCTATGAGAAAATTAAACTTTATTGAAATCCACAAAATATCCTATACTAAATTACAACATTCAAATATAAACATAAAGTAACTGATTGGGTGTCCGTAACAGTCTCCCCCCGGTGAAGCGCTGCGAAGTGCGAACCTCTTCATTCCACCGGCAGGACAGCCAATCTTGACGTCGGTCGACGAAACACGCCGCCCTTGGTCCGAATCTCGACGTTCCTTACTGCTCCGTCAGGTCCGGGATGTACTTCAGTGACGACTCCTCGCGGCCACACATTGCGTGGTAGTGTGTGGTCCACCACGACGACTACGTCACCGGGCTTGATAGCGACCTCGGTAACGTCACGAGCTCCTCTTCTTGGCACCAGGTTCGGTAGGTATTCTTTCAGCCAGCGGCGCCAATACTCGTCGGCTAGCGCTTGTGCCGCCCTCCACGTCTTCTTCGACGCCGGCTCGCACGGCCCGGTGATGGGTAGGCCGCGCGATCCCCCCAGGAGAAAGTGGTTTGGGGTAAGCGCCTCCGGGTCGTCAGCGCTGACAGGCACGTGTGTGAGCGGTCGGGCGTTCATAGTGTGCTCGACCTCTACCAGCAGAGTCTGTAGAACCTCTTTCTTCGGTGCTTTCTCGTTCAGTGTTACTCGTAGCGCGTTCTTGACTGAGCGTATGAGTCGCTCCCATGCTCCCCCCTGATGCGGCGCCCCCGGTGCTATGTAGCGCCAGTCGATGCGCTGGGTGAGCGCGAAGTCCCGTAGAGCGGGCTCCCACTCATTCATCGCTGCTCGTAGCTCCTTGTCTGCGCCCTTGAAGTTCGTCGCGTTGTCTGAGTACATTACTTGTGGCCACCCTCGTCGCGCTCCCATCCGCCGCAATGCCATGATAGCTGAGTCGGTCGACAAGCTTGCTACCAGCTCTATATGGACGGCTCTTGTAGTGAGGCATGTGAATAACGCCCCCCACCTCTTCTCGTGACGACGGCCCACGGTTATTATCATGGGACCAAAGAAATCTAGACCACAGTTAGAGAATGGTCTGGTGAAGGCTTCTACTCTAGCGCGCGGCAGATCTCCCAGCACTGGTCTCACTGGTTTCGCCTTCCTCATTCGACAAAAGGTGCACTTGTAGGCCACGGCACGTACTGTAGGTCGCAATCGTAGGATCCAATACTTCTGTCTCACGTCGTTAACGACGCGTTCGTTGTGGGAGTGGTGGGCGCGACGGTGTTCCCGATTGCACAACAACCGCGCATACGGGTGGCTGCCGTCCAACATTACGGGCGTAGTATCGGGGGCAGACGCACCCGCTGCCCTCGTTCGTCCTCTCGCCCGCAACACGCCCTCCTCGTCGATAAACGGATCCAACAATTTGAGGCGACTTCCTGTCTTCAAGTTTTGGCCTTTTCCTAGGCGCTCTATATCTTGTTGAAATGAGTCGGCCTGCGCTCGCCTTATCAACCATCTTTCTGCTCTATCTATGTGCTCTTTGGTCATTACAGATGCGCGCCCACGACATTTATCTATAAACAACAACACGTATGCCATCGCTCTCACTAGGCGCTCGTGGTTAGAGAAACGCCCGGCGTCTGGCACGCTCCATTTGTCTTCTGTCGTGACGCTATATATTATCTCCTCGCTGCTCTCTGTGCTGACTGGAGATGGCCATGAATCTTCATGTTGATACAAAAACGACGGCCCTGTGAACCATCTGTCTTCTTGACATTTATTTTCTGTGACGACTCTCGTCGCGTCGTCTGTTACGTTTTCTTGCGTCGGCACCCACCGCCATTGATTGGGACTTGAAAACTCGCTTATCTCTCTCAGTCGGTGCGCTACGTAGGGGGTGTAACGCACTCTGTCGTTCCCAATCCAATATAGAACGGTTGTAGAGTCCGTCCAGTATGTAACTCTATCTGGTTGCCATCTGTGCTCTGTCACTATCGCCGACGCGAGCCTCGTTCCTATTAAACACGCTTGTAACTCTAAACGTGGTATCGTTTGAGTCTTCATCGGGGCTACTCTAGCCTTCGCTGCCGCTAATACAACACGTCTCGGCCCATCTTCGTACTCTATAAACCAGTAAGCTGCCGTCGCATAAGCAGACTCGCTGGCGTCGCAGAACACGTGCAGCTGCTTTCTAGTCACTCCCCCCGTTAAAGAGTAGAGACGGGGTAGACGCAGTCTGCTAAGTGAATCTACGCTACGTAGCCATACGCCGAATTCTCTCGCTATTTCTTCAGGTAGAGCCTCGTCCCAGCCGGTTTGTAGGCGCCATACTTCCTGGATTAGAATCTTCGCTCTAATCGTGTAGTAGCTGAGCAGTCCCAACGGATCGAAGATAGACATTACTGCGCTCAATGCTTCCCTCTTGGTCGGCGTTCGCTCCAACATCTTCACCTCCCGCGGCACTCTAACTAGGTCGGTGTTGAAGCCTAGCTCGTCTGCGTTAGCGTCCCACACGAGGCCCAATGTACGCCCCTGCTGATCCCCACTAGAGCAGAGCTGTTTCGGTGCGGTTGCACGGCTTTCTAACGGCAGCTCACGCATGACGTCAGGCCCGTTTGAGTTGAAGGCCGCGAGCGTGAATCCTGCCTGCGCGTGCACGTGAGTTACGTCTCTAATGACGTCACGGGCTTCTTCTTGTGTATCGAAACAGTCTACCCAGTCGTCCATGTAGTGGTTCTCTGTTATGGCTTCGTACGCTCTCGGGAACTCTCTTGCGTGCTTCTTCGCGTTGTGGTTTCTTACACTGTGTGCTAGAAAGGGTGAGCTCTTCGCGCCAAATATCATCGATGTCATTTTATATTTCTTCGGCTGTGCTGCTCTGTCATCGCCTCTCCACAAAAACATCTGAGCCGGTTGGTCTTCCTGTGCTATCTTTACTTGTAAAAACATCTCTCTGATATCTGCAGTTACTGCGATAGCCTTCTCTCTGAATCGAAATAGAATTCCGGCTAAGTCTCTAAGCAAATCGGGGCCTTCTAATAGCGCGTCGTTCAGGCACACCCCGTTGCTCTTCGCTGCGGCGTCAAACACTAGTCTTATCTTCTGTGGCTTGTTTACATTTACCACGGCAAAGTGCGGTAAATACCAGAGACGTGGGCTCTGTGTATCGCTCTCTCGGCTCTCTTCTGCGTAGCCCTTTTTCAGCATACCGTCGATCTGAGCAGTGTATTTACCTTTGAAGTCTTCTGATGCGTCCATCTTCCTCTCGATTGACATGAGCCTCCGCTTTGCAGCATCGTAGCTTGGCGGCATAACTGTGTTAACCTTGCGCCATGGCAATCCAACTTCGTATCGCTAATTGACACATCTCACTGTAGACTCGAAAGCTTCTAAGGCGCGAACATCTTCAGGGTTTTCGCGTTCCTTCTTCTCTATGCCCAGAGAATCGATCTCAAAGTATGCCTTCACCATATTGTGTAACTCTTCGTCAGGTTGCGTAGACCGAGCCTTCTCATGGCCGTCGACGAATAGCACCGTATCTCTCTTCCTTATGATCCGGGACGGCGCTAGACCATGTATCACCCACCCCAGTCTGGTGAGCGATGCTGCTGGCTCGTGGCGCTTGCCTGTCAACAGCTTCCTGCTTACTATAAGATGCCAATTATCTGCGCCTATGAGAACACGCGGCTTGGCGTTTACATAACACACGTTACTCTCGTTCAGGTTACGCATGTGTCCATAATTCAAACAGCTTCGATCTACCGTTTGACTATTCAAGCGGAGGTTCTCCATGGTTCTCGCTTTCACCTTATATTCTTCCTTGTTACCGGCGATAATTCGAACCTCTACTTCTCTGCTTGCGTGTGGTACGCTCTGCGTGTTCACACTACATATGTGTAAGTCTCGAACCGGGCCTTCTGCGCCGACGTAATCTGCTAAGTCCTGATCTATCAATGTTACGGTGGACCCTTCGTCAAGTAGAGCGTGTGTAGTTACTCTACCCCGTGGCCCCTCAATGACGATCGGACACACCTTCAACAGCACCTTGGCTGCCCCAGCAGTGTGGTTAACTGAGGCTACCACTTCCTGGCTTTGTTGACTTCCGCTGTTATTACTCTCTGTGTGTAACAGCCTGTGGTGACGTCGGTTACAGCCATTCTCATTACACATCTGCGCCTTACATTTAAACCGCCTGTGTTTACTATTCAAGCATAGAAAACATATCCTTTCCTCTTTTAACCAATCCCATCGCTCGCGCACTGTCATGGTTGTAAACTTCTTGCATTTCGGTACTTCGTGGTCCCCGCCGCAACATAAACAACACGGTTTCTCTTGTGACGCCATCGCCTTCTCGTCGGCTGTGGCGTACACCCCGGTGTTTCTTCCTTTCGTGTTTGCCTTCGGTTTACCTTGTACGACTTCCTTCTTGGCTGCGGAGCTGCTAGGTTGCGGTACGTATGCGAAACGAATCGCCTTGTTAGCTTCTTCCATTAAAAAGTGCGATAATGCAACGATCTCTGGCTCCGAATAGCTTGAATACTGGACCGCGTAGTCGCACCATCTCGCCTTCAGGTGTGGGCTAAGCTTCTCGACTATGTCTCGTATCAGCATCGGATTTCTTAGGTAACTTCTATTGTCTACAGAGTCCAGTGTACACACGATGTTTTGTACCTTTATAGCGAATATGTTCAACTCACTGGCTGTGGTACCCACTCGCGGCAGGCTCCTCAGGTCGTTCAGTGCTCGATCTATAATCACTTCCGGTCTTCCGTAACACTGTTCTAGCGTCCGCATGATTTTATCGGGATCTGTAGCACCGTACAGCAACGCCGCCACTGCTTCCTTGGTTTCTCCCTTTAGACAATTTCGTAGTCTAGCCAGGTTCTCGGCCTTACTGAAGTTACATGATCTCGTTGACTCTTGCATCGCAGCTTTAAAAGGCAACCACTCATTTGGATTTCCATTAAATATCGGCAACTCAATAGCTTGACGTGGGGCCGGTCGCTTTGACATAATCCTCTCTAATGTAGTAGCAAGTCGTTCAACCCCGTCCATATCACCTCGGGGCCCTGCCTTACATTCATTGTTTTCGTTGATTAGTCGCTGCTCATTATGTTCACAATTGTTATTAACTTGATTTGGTTCTATGCTTCGCGAGTTTAAATGTCGGTTTCTGTCCATTTCCATATTACGCGCCTCCTTTTCCTTGCGACGCGTAAACATATGTCTGTCTCTTTCATTCCTCTCTTCTCGGAGGGTAGGAACGCCGAAAGACATTTCTGTTGTGGGTATCTGCACATTTTCGTCGTGACGCCGGGACTGGGTTCTATCCAGCCAGTCATCCACCCTCGCTTGGACTTCACCGGCGGGTAGGCTCTCACGGTCACGATCCTCTTCATCGGTCTCCATAATCGTAGCTATTTCATATTCCAATCGCTTTTGAATTAAATTCTTTTCTATCGCCATCTCTCTTCGCTGTATCTCCGCGAACTTCTCGGCTGCTAGCAACTCCGCTTGTTTCAAACGAGCGGCGACGCTTGAACCTCTCGACGACGGTGGCCTTGTCCTAGGCGCGTCGGCGTCGGCGTCGTGACGCCTCTCCACTGGTTCGATACGTCCGCTTTCTGCGGGTACTACGCTTGTTTGGGCTTGTGGCATGCTTGCGGTGGCTTGCACTGACGGTGATGCGGGTGGCTCTTTAAAGTTGCGTTGTCTTGAGTCTTCCGTCTCTTTCCTCCCAGCTTGGCTTCTTGTCGTCGGCATCTTCTTTCTTGCTGCCCCTACTCCTATCAATCTCAAACAGGTACGCTACCAAGGGGAGCCTGTTCGAGGATGGATGGTCGTGCAGGATCGGAAGGGAAGGAACCGCCCAGCAGAGAATGTACGCATCCGCGGGGTGCTCAGTCGCTGGCTGGAATGTCCAGGACCCTCAGCAATGCCTACAGTCCGGCCCCCACGCTTACGCACACCGTACTGGCGCGGTCGGACAGGTTCACAATCGCTTGCGCGATATGTGGCAGCTCGCCCGACAGACTGCACCGCCTGGAAACGGCGTTAACTCGCGACAGACACCGTTTGGCACCGTTAGGTGGTGAATGCCGGAGCCACGGTACACCCGTGTAAATGTGATCGTCTCTCTCACAGGAGTAAGTCTTGATCGCGGCTTCGTTGATCCCTCGTTGCTGGTTACACTTTCTTCACACACGAAGTCGATGCCGCGATGCTGATTTCTTCTTATCCGGCGAGCAATGGACCAGACGATATTAGCTACGCACTCGAGCCAATATATAGACGATCGTTCCCCCGATGTTATGGACTGTATTCTTCAAATAAAACGCTTCTTGTTTCTTTCTTCTTTATTGGAGACCGATGACCGTGAGAGCAGCTAACAAATTCCGGCGCTCACGGCCCTATACTTATACTAATTACATAGGTCTTACTTAGTGACTAAAGCACCCTAGTGTTTACTGGCGAAAGGATAAGGATAGCACCTACATTACTCTTTCCAACGCGTTCAACAGCCACCCTCAAAACATCGAAATACTGAGGGAGGCAACCGATGCGTATCTCCTATCTCTTTCTACAACATTTCACAACTACCTACCGATAGCCTAACAATTCCCACTCACAACATTCTACCTCTGCGGGTTTTCCTACCTACCCTCGGAATGTGCGAGATGGGGGACAGGGACAGACTATTGGTCTTACCGGTCCCACACTGCCTGAGTGGGACGACCAGATAGGGTCTCCTTCGCCCCTGTACCAAACTACCTACTTTAAATTTTATTATTAGTTCCTACCTGCCTAACTTACTGCAAGTGGGAATCACCTATAGATAACCGGTTTGCTATCTTTATTAAATAAAACAAGCCCTGAGCTAATTTACATTGTTTCTTATGCTAAGCCCTATGAGAAAATTAAACTTTATTGAAATCCACAAAATATCCTATACTAAATTACAACATTCAAATATAAACATAAAGTAACTGATTGGGTGTCCGTAACAGTAATTATCAAAGTCTCATGATAAATTAAGCCAAGCAATATAACATAGTTTTGGAGCCTGGAGTGTAGATTTGGTTTTCACACCATTTCACATTGCATAACGTTATGATAAACGCCTATATTTTTTAAATGTCAACAAATAAGGATACATCGTACTCAACTGTCAGGCGCAATGCTTTGTGTCTTTAAGTGTGTCTATACCGCACAGATTATATACGGGAACTGTTTAGAGGAAACGCAGTCTAAGTGACATTTGAAAAATAGGTTTTTGAATAAAATGTTGCTGTCTCCATGCAAGCTCTGGCAGCCGCCCCCGCACCCCGTACTGCTCTATCCATGTGTGAGTAGCGTAAGTTAGTGTGTGTGCGCACTAGACCTCCCGCAAAACTCGCTAAAATAAAGTATTTTCAAGAAACATGATGTACTCTTTGATAAACTATAACCGAAGATACAGTACGCAATACAAAAAACGTCTATGTATACACAATTCTTTTTGGTGGAAAATTTCTTAAAATTATTAAAACAAAGAAGAAAAAGTTATTCAAATTCAGGTTATCAGGTAGAGTCAATATTGAATAAAATACATGTTTTGATTCCAATATTTACGTTATTATATCTTTATAGCGACTATGAAGCATCACTATACGTATACGTATTTGTTATGACATTACCTGTTATAATAAACAACCTATTATGGTACTTTTTATACTAAGTAATTATGACATTGAGTTATGACGTCCATGTGTATCCATGACAACGGTGATTTGTTACAGTTGGTAACTGTCTACGAAATTAAAAGCAATCTTCAAGTGATTTATTATTTATTATGTAACATTTTTATGGCGACGAGTCAAATGCAACGTTTTCAGTTTGATTGTTATAATCCCGACACGGAACAATGGGAATATTACATACAACGGTTTGAAATTGAACTATCACTACATGGACTCGACAGCGAACAAAATGAAAACAAACGTAAACAATTAGTGCTATCACGGGTTGGCCCAACAGCTTTTCAGGTACTCGTTGATTATTTTAGACCAATAAATGTGAAAACAAAAACATTTGCCAAACTTGTGAATGTACTAAACGATTACTACGGCAAGAAAACATACATATTGTCCGAGAGAGTAAAGTTCTCTACAACATACAGGGATGAAAATAAAATAGTATCAGAGTTTCTTTTACGATTGCGAACTGTTGCAGGTTATTGTGAATTTGGAACGACATTAGATGAACGTATACAAGATCAATTGGTTATTGGTATTAACAACACAAATTGGCAGCAGCAGCTCATTTGTGAACATCCTAACAATAGCTCAAAATTAGCAGATGTAATAGCTTCAGCACAGAAGTTGGAACAAGCAGAGATACAATCTAAGGAAATAAATCAAAGACAAAACAAACAATTAGATAACGAATTTGGTGTTTATAAGGTGACTCAAAAAAAGTACAGAAATCCAAAAAGAAAGCAAAAAAATAAACGATTATGCATATTTTGTGGTAATGACTATCATACTAACGAATATTAACTTGCGCCATAATAACTCCAAACAAGCCAAAGGGCTATTATCATTCTGTAACCAGCACAATCTTGATCAACTAGTACAGGAACCCACTAGAATTACGGATAATACTAAAACAATTTTGGATCTAATTATCACCGACGCTGCATCCCGTTGTAAAAATATTAAAATAGTACATAATCATTGCCTTAGTGACCACGCAACTGTTATGTTGGATTTTGATATAAAAGCTCCAAAACTGATTAAACACATTAGGTATCAACGAGCGTTACATGATATAATCCCAGATCTGTTTGAAAAGGATCTGGAGGCTGTTCCTTGGAACTCAATCAGTAAAGCCAGCTGCATCGATGAAATGGTGACATTATTTAATAGCTTTATTACAACTTTATTTGATCTTCACGCGCCGCTCAAAAAACAAATATTTAAGGACAAACCCAAGCCCTGGATTACAGACACTATAAAATTTATGATGAAATTGAGGGATGATGCGTTGGTTAAATTTCATAAAACCAAGACCGATTCAGCAAAACAATATTACTGCAGTTTGAAAAACTATGTAACTACGGCAATAAAAAATGAGAAGAAAGCTTACTTCAACTCCTTCATAAATGATAATATTAAAAAACCAAAAATATTGTGGAAAACCATAAAAAATACAGCTCTGTTAAATAATAGACGTTTAAACTGTATACCTGATCATATGAAAGACCCTAATAAAATAAGTGATCACTTCCTAAAGCTACCACCCTTTAAGGACATTGACACAAATTTTGTTATAGATAAAATGAATCAAAATAACTTAGCGATGAGCAAAACTTTTGATCTGAAACCGACAACTGAGACAGAAATTCTTAAAATAATTAACAAAATCTCAACTAACGCCTTAGGATGCGATGATCTGTGTATAAATATGATTAAGCAGACATTACCCCAAACACTTTCTATCATTGCAAAAATCGTTAATAAATCTATTGAAACCCATACATATCCTAGTCTCTGGAAGAAAGCTGTCGTTAGGCCTATACCCAAAAAGGACACAATAGAGGACTTCAAGGACCTGCGTCCTATTTCTATCCTACCAGTTCTGTCGAAAGTACTGGAGAAAGTCGTTCTAAACCAAATGATCGAATACTTAGACAGTAATAATATTATACCTCGTTTCCAGTCCGGGTTCCGTAGAGGACATGGCACGGAGTCAGCTTTGTTACATGTTAGAGACGACTTATTGGAAGCATCCGATATGGGGCTGAGCAGCATTTTGGTGCTGCTGGATTTCACAAGGGCATTTGACTTCTTACATCCACAGCTTTTACTCGCCAAACTCAAACACTACGGTTTCTCAACAAACACTTGTAAATGGTTTGAAACTTACCTGACAGATAGAGAACAAATGGTGGTGACTGACGCAAGTGACGGTATTAGGATGGTCTCCTCTTCAAAAACGGTCGGTAGAGGTGTGCCACAGGGTTCTCTATTGAGTCCAGTTTTATTCTCAATTTTTACAGCAGACCTTCCTAACTGCATAAAGACGTGTAGGTACCATATATATGCCGACGATACTCAAATTTATTACTCCTTTGCTGCTAAAGACACTAAAGAAGCGATAAAAAATATAAATGCTGATCTGCAAAACATATTTAATTGGTCGGAGAATAATTCCATAGGCTTAAATCCGTCCAAATCCCAGGTATTGATATTAGGAACTAAACAACAAATCCAACGAGTTGCCGACTGTAACGAGGAGATCTTATTAAATAATGTGGTTCTGGAAAAAGTAAAATCAGCACGTGACTTGGGATTGATTTTAGACGGGGAACAAAGGTATGAGGATCATGTAAATGGGAAACTAAGGCATGCCTTTTTCAAATTAAAAACATTATACAAGATTAGGCCACATCTAAAAGAAGAACTGCGACTACTTTTGATAGAATCACTGATCCTCTCTCATTTTAACTACTGCAGTTCCGTTATCAGCCCAAATTTAAAAGCACATTCCGAAAAATCAATCCAACGCGTACAAAATGCTTGCATTCGATTCTGTTTCAATGTCCCAAAGAGAGAATATATCACCCCATACCTTAATAAAAAAGGCATTCTTAATATGAAAGCAAGAAGTGAACTCCAGTTCGCCTGCACAGTTCATAGGGTGCTCTGGAACAAGAAACCGGAGTACCTATTCGAAAAACTCACCTGGGTTAAAAATCTTACGCAGAGAAGCTTACGACCAGCCGTACAGAACTTGCTAAATATACCAAAACACAAGACCAAACGATATCGAGGATCCTATAAATTCCACGCTGCAAGTATATGGAACGTTTTGCCTCCTCCCATGAGAGTTAAAATGAGTGTTGGTTGCTTCAAAAGGAAATATAAAACAGCGTTATTGAAAAGACAGTTAGCGACAGAAACTCTTCGTGGAAATAGGAAACTCTTGCCCCTGAATATATATTTCAAAAATTATTTAAAGCCCACACACACCACGTACCTACGAACATTGCACAGACACACACACACACACACACACACACACAATTTGTTGCTACTTGTATATTTTAAGCCCTCGTAACTTAAACCCTCGCACAAGATCTAAGAGGGATGGGAGTGGCTGAAAATCAGCGTTGACTTTTGCCAACACTAGCTGAGCTACATCCATTTGCTCTCCTATTTTTAGCTATAGGTTCAAGAAATTGTGATATAGATAAGTTCTTTTTTGTATGGGAAGCAATAAACGCATTTTATTATTATTATTATTATACTGACGTAAATCAATGTCCTGCGAGGGGAAAGCATTGCAATGCTTGTGGTAAAGAAAATCATTTTGCAAATGTTTGCATAACCACTGGCAAAGCTAAACCTGCATTTTTCAAGACACGTTTTGTTCAGAAACACGAAACTTTAGAAAACGAGGAGTCACACTCAGATACCGGAAGCACTCACACTTACAACGTCAACAATTCTATTGGGACAAAAATAATGTTACCTGTAAAGCTTAATGGCATAAAAGTTGAAATGCTTTATGACCCGGGCGCAGTAAACTCTGTTATCGGTAAATCCCTATGGGATGCTCTATGTCGTCCAAAACTAAAAAAATGTTACGACCTGTTAGCTTATACGGATATCAAGATCAAAACTCTTGGAACTTGTACAATAAAAGTGACCGCATTTAACAAGACAGAAAATTTAGACGCATATGTTACGGAACAGAATGATATTCCTCTTTTTGGATTGCATTGGTGCTTACAATTTAACTTACCAATGCCAACTGGAGCAAAACTCTGTAATGTTAAAGAAAACTCTACTGCTAGCAAAAGCAAATACACAGAGGCTATAAACAAATTACTTGACGAATTCAAGACATTGTTTGACGGTAAGCTGGGAACAATCAAGGGTTATTTTGCCAAAATACACATCTCAGACGATATTAAAGCAAAAGCGTTTCGTCCACGCCCAGTTCCTCTCGCATTAAGAGAACAAGTCACAAAAGAACTAGATCGCCTGATTACAGAAGATGTAATAGAACCTGTAGATACAATGAACGCCCCTATCAAATGGGCATCGCCTATTGTCATAGCTATCAAAGCAAACGGCAATATTCGTATTTGTGCAGATTTTAAAGTAACAATAAATAGGCACGTATAAATCGATGATTATCCGTTGCCACGTTTTGAAGAAATAACGTCAAAACTAGCTGGTGGACAATTGTTTACTAAGATTGATTTAAAAGACGCTTATCTTCAAGTGACAGTTTATCCTGATTCAAGAAAGTATTTAACGATTGTAACACATAAAGGATATTACCATTTACCGTTTGGTATCTCATTTGCTCCATCTCTTTTTCAACGAATCATGCACCAAATATTAAGTGGCCTAGATGGCGTTGTATGCTATCTTGATGACATTTTGATTACAGCGAGCAATATGACTGAACACATGACAAGAGTAAAAACTGTCCTTCAACGCTTACAAACAGCGGGAGTTAAAAGTCAAGCAGTAAAGTGCGCATGGTTTCAGGAAAGCGTAACTTTTTTAGGACACAAAATTGATAAACACGGTCTTCATCCAACTACAGAAAGAATCGAAGTCATTAAAAATATGCCAACGCCGTCAATTATCTCGGAACTAAGGTCGTTTTTAGGTTTAATTACATACTATGGGCGGTTTATAAAGAATTTACACGTTCAGTGCGTACCATTATATAAGTTTCTTAAAAAAGGACAAAAATGGTCATGGAATAAAGAAGATGATGAAATTATAACTCGTTTAAAAAACACCTTAACTTCAACTGATACTCTAGCACACTACGACTGTAACATGCTAATCTATCTTAGCAGTGATGCTTCTGACAGAGGTTTGGGAGCCGTATTGTTTCATAAATACGACAATGAGATAATGAAACCTATTGCTTTTGCATCAAGAACTTTATCTAATATTGAACGTCGCTACTCTACAATTGACAAAGAAGCATTGGGAATAATTTACGCTGTAACGAAGTTTCATCAATACATTTATGGCAGAAAGTTTAAGTTGCTCACCGATCATAAACCCCTAGAACGAATTTTCAGTCAAGATCGAGAAACGCCAAAAGTCGCAAGTAATAGACTTTTAAGATGGGCTATGACACTTAACAGTTATGATTATACGATAGAATACCATTCAGCAAAAGAAAATACTCCAGCCGACGCACTATCTCGATTACCTCTAGAAACGAACACTTTTAATACATTGGAAGAACGAACAGGATTGCCTCAATTTGCCTACTTACTTCATTTAAGACTTCAAAACTTACCAGTAACAAAGCAAACACACAAAACAAAGAAAGATGTTATTTTGAATAAAATAAGTATGTACATAAATTCTCATTGGCCTTCCAAAAAAGAATTGCACGAAGATTTACATACCTACTACGAAAAACGAGACGAGTTATCTTTTGAGGAAGGTTTTATACTCTGGAATGGTAGACTTTGCATACCTAAAGTACTCATCAACGATATACTGGAAATGCTGCATGATGGACATTTGGGAATTAATGCAATGCAGTCATTAGCTCGGTTGCATGTGTATTGGCCTAACATTGATAAAGATATTGCGGAATTTACACAAAGGTGCACGTTATGTCAAAGTTCTAAGCAGAACAACAACAAAGCTCCAATTTACTCCTGGGGAGTTCCACCTGAACCTTGGTACCGACTACACATTGACTTTGCCGGACCACTTTTGGGGTATACATGGCTTATCGTAATAGATGCTTATTCAAAGTGGTTGGAGGTACTACCAATGAAAACAACAACTTCAGCAGCTACAATACAAAGCTTGATACCCTATTTTCAACGTTTGGACTTCCAAGATACATTGTTACAGATAACGGTCCGCAATTCATTTCAGATGAGTTTAAGAAATTTTGCGTTCAAACAGGTATCACTCATATTAAAACAACACTTTATCATCCCAAAATAAATGGTTTAGCTGAGAGAGCGGTCCGCACGTTTAAAGAACACATACTAGCAGCAGACAAGAGACAAGATATTTTTCAAAGATTGAATACGTTTCTACGCGCATATCGAAACACCCTGAAGAGCTCAATTAACAGAACACCTTACGAAGCATTATTTAACAGAAGAATGCGTACCTCTTTTGATTTGTGGAAGCCAAGCATTACTGACAACCTTAAAGAGAATCAGTTAAAACAACAACTACGGCCAAATCATAAAGAAACTATTCAACCTGAATTCAAGACCGGAGACAAGGTGTGGGTTAACAGACCGAACACAAAAGGATCCGATCCTGGTATTGTTGTCGAGAGAACAGGACTTTACTCTTACATCGTCGAAATAGAGAATCAAAAAAGGCGAAAACACGTCGAACAATTGAGACCTAGATTTGACGATGTTCAGAAGAAAAGATATAATAATTCATTACATTTACAGAATTTCACTTATTACAAAGTAGATGATCTTCCGCGTGATGGGGGAGATAATGGTCCGACGTGCAGCCGCTACTTGCCACCAATCAGCAACGACGGCGCAGCGGCCGACGCGCCGCGCGCTCCTGAACAGCCACCACGCCGCACATCGACACGCTCTCGGAGGCCACCAGTGCGTTTAGGTTTTCTGGGGGAGTAATGTTATAATAAACAACCTATTTACGGGACTTTTTTATACTAAGTAATTATGACATTGAGTTATGACGTCCATGTGTATCCATGACAACGGTGATTTGTTATTGTTGGTAACTGTCTACCAAATTAAAAGCAATCTTCAAGTGATTTATTATTTATTATGTAACATTACCCCCCCAAACCTCTCCTCTTAAAGCAAGAAAGGGACAAATGCAGCTCAGACCAAAATGCGCTTCATAAAACTGACCAAAACAGTATTTCGTAGTCCCCTGTTTTCTCGACGAAAACTTTACCAATAATAATATTGTTTTCATAAACAATTTAAAAAAGGATATGACTATGCTCCTATGTTTTAGTTTTTGTCTTAATGTGCGTAAATATTATTTGGCGAGCGTCTAAAGTTTGAGGTTGAAATTTGGTAATTTTCTTAGTGTTTAAAGGCCCATATTTCTTATGTTAATTCGAATATGGGAAAAAACGAAACATAGGAGCATAGCCGTAGTAAATGCGGATATTATAGCAAAAAAGTTTTTCGACCTTAGTCTATATCCAGGGAGAAAACAGTGGCTACGTTTGTATGGAGAAATGGCGCTATTCTTTCGTGAAGAAGCCGCTTAAATTAACCATACCTGCATGAAACTGACAGTCCCTGTACATTATCAAGTCCACCTTTGGCAAAATTTGGTGGAATTTTAATCCAATAATTTTATTTTAAGTGACCATTGTCGCTAAAATTTGAACGTTATAATTAATCATTATTCTTCTTCTAATCGTAGAGCGTCGATGGCGCAGTGGCTAGCGGGTTGCCTCTCATGCGGGAGGCACCGGTTCGATCCCACATGCCGTCATGTACCACTTTTTCTGAGTTATGTACATTAGTTGTTTCACTAACCAATGCTCTTACGGTGAGGGAAAACATCGTGAGGAAACCTGCATATTCAGTCGACTGCATGTGTAACCATGATCCAAAACTGGTCAGGTTTCCCTGGTAACAGGGTCACGGAGGTCAGAAGGCAGTCACGTCACTGAAATTACCTGATCTGCCACATCCTAGATCATGGTCAGCGGACCCTGGGCCCCCGCGTGCGAGTGCACAACCTAGCGCAAGGAGGATGATGATTCTTCTTCTTATCGTGTCAATAGATAAGCGACTTAAATTTGTTGTGCCCAGTAATTGGTGACGCGTATTGCCTTGTCAATGGCATAAATAAGGGTCTTCTAGAGAGCAGGAATCAGGGCAAGCAGGATAAGACAAGGGATGGGATATGTCTTGTGGAGTGAACCCGGAGACTCGCAGAATCCCCACCTGAACATGGTGTCCTTGCATCTACCCTACATTTACATCTACTTGGGACCGGAGTCTGTTAAAGGACTTCCGAGTGGGCCATACCAGTTTGTGCCCTAGAGGTGGATTTATTATTTACTAGTGGTTCCCCGCGAATTTGCCCGTAAGAGTTGGATTTTCCATATAAACTTTCATCCCCCATTTCACCCCCTTAATATTTTTGTATCGCGACAAAATGTAGCCTATGTCCTTTCCAGGGCCTCAAACTGTCTCCAAACTAAATTTCATCTCAATCGGTTCAGTGTTTTAAGCGTCAAGAGGTAACAGACAGACAGACAGACACACTTTCGCATTTATAATATTGGTATGGATATGGATTGTTGACTAGTAAATGGCCTACGCTAATACGTAGTTTAGAAAGAATAAACCTACTCGATCGGATTTCAGAGTCGCTGTATCAAATTAGTATTATTAGTATCACTCTTGAACTTCGAAATAAGACGGCTTCCATTAGCATAACTATGATGATTAGTTTGTTATTATAAAATAGTGTCATTTATGATTTAAGTATTTAACATAGAAAACATTATTCGTGTTAAAGTTTTAATGAGTAAGAAGGTTTTACAAAGGCGACTTATTCGTTAAATCGATTGAAACCGATAGTATAATACATCAAATTTTAAATAATCTCAAATAATTCTGATAGTATATGTGAATAATAATAGTACCAGTGTAACAAGCTGAAAGTTATTTTTTTTTCAAATACTAGTTTTAATTTATTCTAATCCATGATATTAATAATCTCAAACATTACATATAATTCAATCTCAAACAAAAACATACGTTATAAATCTACCTACTGGTGACGATAACTTTTGTGTTCCATCCTTAATAATAGAAAGAGTGGTTCTGATTTTTTTCCACACCGTTATTTTCTCGAAGAGTTACCTACGAGACTTATCCTTATGTCTTTGCTGAAGTTTAATTAACAATTATGTGGTTAGTGGTAGCCGCTAGGATTGTTAGTTAGATAAAGTTCATTTAGCTCTTGTCCGAGGCGGGCGGTGCATCACGCGTTGTTCGGATTACGGTGCAATGTAGACAAAGCGTTTCTAATAAGTTAAAACAACTTTTTTACATTTCTATTTTGGCACCAGAATCGGGCAATCAAAGAATGCAGTTTGACATTAGTAAGTTCAATCTAGAAACGCGTATCGATTACGCATTATATGTCGTTTATTTTTCTATGGACCTAACAAGCTGTAGCCTGCTAAGCCGCTACCCACTTCAGCCCAAAAATAATATTAAAAAGTGTGCAAACACAGTGGGATTACGCCGAAAAGTCTGAAGCATGTCATGTCAGCAGGCATGCTCCCAGCATGGCTGTAAATGGCGTTTATTTTTCTCAGTGCTGCCACCCACTACAGTGCAAAATAAATAATATGTAACGCCAAGCCTCAGCCAATCATAGCCAAAGCCAGCCAAACCCAGCCAAAGCCCACAATAGCCACCATAACCAATCAAAGCCAGCCATAGCCACCATAGCCGACCAAAGCCAGCCATAGCCACCACAGCCAGCCAACACCAAGCCACCGCTTGCCACCTTTTATTTGTAAGTGTGTGAATCTGTGTGCTTAAGTTATTGTGCGTTTTTTATTTATGCCACTCGTTTACAAATAATAAGTGTCTGCAAACAACACTGGGATAGCTTTGAACGTCTAATCTAAAGTTCTAAGCACTCCATTTACTGACGAGCAATCTATAAACGCTTGATCTGTAAACACTCTAAGCCAGCATATTGCTCGCGGCAAGGGCTCGCCGTAGACGCCGTTAATTTCGCTCAGCGCCTCACAAGCTGGAGTGCGCTAAGTCGCCGCCCACTTCAGTGCAAAAATAATATTAACAAGTATCTGCAAACAATACTAGGATTTCGCAATATCTCTGAACGCTCGGTGTATAAACGCTTAATCTAAAGTTCTCAACGCTTCTTTTACTAAAGATCAATTTATCAACGCTTAATCTGTAAACGCTCTAAGCCAGCATAGTGCTCGCGGCGAGGGCTCGCACTAGACGCCCTGTCTTTGCTCAGCGCCTTTCAAGCTGTGGCACTTTAAGCCGTCGCCCACTTCAGTGCAATATAAAGAATAACATGTCTGCAAACAATACTGGGATTACGCAATAGCTTTGATTGCTCAGTTTATAAACGCTCAATCTTAAGCTCTAAACGCTCCTTTTACTGACGATCAATCTATCAACGCTTGATCTGTAAACGCTCTAAGCCAGAATGGCGCTCGCGGCAAGGCGCGCAGCAGACACCATTTATTTCGCTCAGCGCCTTACAATGCACTTTAGTGCATAATAAAGAATAACAAGTGTCTGCAAACAATACTTGGATGACACAATAACTTTGATCGCTCAGTTTATAAACGCTCAATCTAAACTTCTAAACGCCCCATTTACTGACGATCAATCTTTAAACGCTTGATCTGTAAACGCTCTAAACCAGCATACTGCTCACCGTTAATTTCTGCTGACGCCGTTAATTTCGCTCAGCGCCTTAGAAGCTGTAGCGCGCCCACTTCAGTGCAAAAATAATATTAACAAGTGTCTGCAAACAACACTGGGCTTACACAGAATAGCTCTGAACGTTGTAAATTGTAAATCTAAAGTTCTAAACGCTTCATTTACTGACGATCAATCTATAAACGCTTGATCTGTAAACGCCCTAAGACGGCATACTGCTCGCGGCAAGGGCTCGCCGTAGACGCTGTAATTTCGCTCAGCGCCTTACAAGCTGTGGCGCGCTAAGCCGCCGCCCACTTCAGTGCAAAAAGAATATTAACAAGTGACTGCACAGCGGGATTACAATGCCTTTGACTCTGCTAAAGAACCCCTTAAGGAATAATTTGTAAACAAACTTATACTTAGCCGTTAAAGAGGAATTGTACAAGCATAATGAAATCACGTTTTACGTAAGTACAATTTCGTCTGAATAAATAATACTATTTTGTGTTTCCGCTATCTTTTATTAATGCCTGCTCGTGTATTCCAAACCAAGTATACTGACTATTATGAGATTGTTAATATAGATACTAT
Source organism: Pyrausta nigrata (assembly GCA_949316185.1). Taxonomy (NCBI): domain Eukaryota; kingdom Metazoa; phylum Arthropoda; class Insecta; order Lepidoptera; family Crambidae; genus Pyrausta; species Pyrausta nigrata. Next base: position 12,518,776 of record OX438938.1, read on the forward strand.
TTAGTCAGTAAAATATTTGAGTTATGTGCTGCTTTTGAATTAAATTAATTTATTTATCGTTTTAACTGATTCACAGAAAATACTTTTATTGATTTGATAACAGGTAACTTTATAATTGAGTATTGGTTTACTATTCCAGAAAATAAAAAAGCTGTTTCGTTTTACTATTAAATTGAATCCTTGTTACGTGAATAAATAAACGGAATGAGACTGAATTCAAATATTGGCTTTAACGGTAAATAATTAGGGTATAGCAAATTATTTCAATAATAGAAGTAACTTACATAGTGAAAAACGTACGCTGTGAGTCACAAATTACCTATATAATTTTATTTATTAATTTCATGTTAGATATTACCTATAAGAAGTACCTAGTAAAATTCTGGGAACAATTTTGTTTTGCGAAAAGTATAATATTTCTATTTCGATAGCAAATTGATTATTTTTGTTTACCTCCTATATGTTCAAGTCTGTTTGCCTGTATCTCTACACTGATTGACTACCTATCGAACACATATCTATGGCAAAGCCAAAGCTTACCTTACACGGTTCAGTCAATTCCGAGAAATTGGGTTTATTACGTTTCGTACTGATATTCTGACGTTTCATAAATCTATTCTATTTTACGTCTACTCGTATCTGTGTTACGAGTCTTTGCTTTTCCCATATCAGATTTTGCTGTAAATTGATTTAAGTTTTTGTGTCGGCGTAAACAGGTACGAGTAGATGCCAACTGTCGGCATTAAAAGTAGCTGAATATTTTAGTATGATGTACTTACCTTGTCACAATTAAAATGTTATATACAGGGAGTTGTTTTGGTCAGCGCCGTTGTGTGGTTGTAGTAAACGATACTTATGCCAAATAATACCTTAATTTTTCACGGGGAAACCCACAAAATAAATTTATTATTGCGATTTCTTACGTTTACGCGAATTGCTGTAAAGAGTGTAAAACGCTGTAAAGTGTTCGAAACGTAATAATATGTAAATAAATCGCAAAGTAATCCGTAAAATTGTGTTTCAATGAGTTATTATTATTTTGCGATCCTAGCGAGCGAGTCGAAAAACTACCAACTTATCGGTAGCTTACTAGCTGCAGCGCGTAGGGTTCCGTAGCTACGCGCGAGGTCGCCAGTGTCGGTTGTGATAATTTAAGACATGTTGTGAAAATGTTTTATTTATAAAACTTGAATATTAAAGAAAATATTTTTTTTAGAACTAGCATAACCCATACCACCTTCCCCGAATTCGGGGGCGCTGACCAAAACAACTCCCTGTATATACTAAAATATTCAGCTACTTTTGGTGCTGAACTGCTGACCATACTATTGAATGGCCTCGTCATTTACACCTGTCATCTATACATATAATAAAACAGTAAAACCAATGTGTATGTACATTGAGTATTTTTACCAAAAACTAATTAAGGGTTACGTTAAAATAGTAACAGAATAGGAATCTACAATTTTTATTTTATTTGTCTGTTTGTACACGCTCATCTCCGGAACTACTGAACGGATTTGAATGAAACTTTGAATGAAGCTATTGAGTCTAGGCAAATACTAAGCTATAATTTATTTTGAAGATCGGAGTACCTGACGTGGAACCTTAGCAGTACACTTTAACTAAGAGAGATATGAAAGCAGCGCTTTAAGAAAAGTTATTTAGCATGATGAGCATTTTCTATTGACGTACACAAATTAAAGGTCTGAAGCAACTGATATGGAACCCTAGCAGCTCAGCTCAATTATAAGAGATGCGAATATAGCACCTTAGGAAACATTGTTTAGCGTGATGAGTACTTTCTATTGATGTACACAAATTGAAGGTCTGGAGCAACTGATATGGAACCCTAGCAACTCAGCTCAACTATAAGAGATATGAATAGAGCGCCTCAGGGATTATTGTTCAGCGTGATGAGCATTTTCTATTGACTAACACAAATTGAAGGTCTTTGCCCTGCAGTGGACAGGCTCCTAATAATAATAACTTTACGATAGTAGTTACTTACAAACCGACTTTTGAGTAGGCTTTTTTTTCATTCCTCTCTTCTCCTTACGACATGGTAGACTAAGAGATCATGATAGCTGTATGGCGGCGGGAGTACAAAATATTTATTATTTTGTATCATCGAGTCCACGCGTACGAAGTCGCGGGCAACCGCTAGTTTTACATAAACTCGCATTTAACCCTTGCCGTGTTCTTATCTCGGCAATGTCGTATATATGTATGTCACCTAGAGCCGGACAAAGACCAGTTCGAGCAATTTAAAAGACTCGCGCGTGCTAACACGCGGCCAGCGGGTAGACGCTCAGCTGGAATTTAATTTTTCCCTCGAAGCCCGCACCGCCGGCGAGCCTCTGTCTTGCTGCATTCTATGGAAAGCTTCCTACTGAATACAGATTTTTTCCTTCTTGACTTGCTTCAAAGGCCCGCGTTTTCGACAAAAGTTCATTTGGAATCGAGTGTAACTCGATTGATGCCCGTTGTCTTAGGTACTTAGACCGTACTTAGAAAGGGTTATCTACGCTACACACTATTATAGCTGTCAAAATTTTAGAAATCGGACATGAATATATTAATTTGTTACTGTTTAACAGGGTCTCAATTTGTAGCCTGCTGTTAGCTGTCCCATTGCATCGTCGCTGAGCAGATTTCGCACATGAAAAACGGTTTTGGTAACTTCATTAATTAAAATTTAAACAAAACAAAAATTTGTTTCCATAGATTTCGTATTTGTGTACTGAGAAACAGAATAAAGAAAGTTCCTAAATTTTAGCACCAGCAAACATATTAAACATGCAAAGAGAGAAAAGTTAGACCAAACTTCAGGAGGATTTTCTATAAAACCAAATTCCTCTAGACAATAAATTATTGTTTTTTAAGTGATAAGCATTCACTTTGCAATCTAAATATATAATGGCACTTAAAAAAAACTTGTTGAGGGTGTAATTTTAATAACATTGATGGAAGCAACGCGGCATTACAGCGTTAAGAAGCACTTGAAAATTTCTTGGATCTATTCTTAGATGCTACAACTTTAAATAGAAACGTTTAGCGTCTATCTTATTCAAGCTCTAGAATTCCTTTAAGCCAGGGCCGTAGACTTTTAATTTAATCAGTTAGATTAAAATGAGATGTGCCAAGCGTGGCTTCTAAAAATAATCTTCTGTAGACCCTGAACTTTTATAGAAACACTTCTTTGAGTTTGTTAATTCATTAAAGAGTGTTCTTTAATCTGTAAAAAATTACAATGGCCTATAAAAAATCGAAGGAAAAGCTGCTCCTATACATTTTCCTGGTGCGCTTTAATTTTTGTACGAGTATGAACTGTTATTTTAATAATCGGACGATATAAGTAGACATTGAAAAAAATACCATGTGTAAGAGAAGTGACCTTTGAAGGCCTTTTAAGCAACCAAACTAAAATCTTTAAAAAGTTTGTATTGAATAAGCTTGTTAATAATTTTAAATGAGTAAATATTTTACAAGTCCTAATAAAATATTTCCAGAATATAAATTATTTGTGATTCACCTGATCAAGCCAATTTGAATACGACTTTAAAGTCAAAGTTGGCTGCTTCTCCCGTCCGGCCCCCTGAGCTGCAGAACGCCCATGTAGGCAACTACTCCCACATGCAAGAGATAGCACTGTCCAAGTTTTGTTTAACTTCGGTTTCGAAATGCGCCAACTCGCGGCGGAAATCCTGCCTTGGATAAAATTACTTAAACCGTGATTTCGTGCTCCAAAATACACATGTTCTATTTGAATAATGCGCATACCCAATTCTGGAACGAAACTAAAATGCGGAATATCACGTTTCGGGGGAGGCAGACGATTAAATACAACCTAGTCTTGACTGAGAATTTATATGAATTTATACGAATACCTATCGGCCGAGGATATAAGTAACCAAACTCACAGGATATATACTCGATGCCATTATCGGAATTTGTCTATCGTCCCATCTTTGTGGTCCGTAGACCTGTCAGCAATTTGAAGCAACCACCGGAAATTAGGCTATGTAAATTGGAAGCCCATTGAACCGTGATTGTCCAGAAATACTAAAGTTGGCGGGTTAGATACGATGTCCCCTTGGCAGTACTGGAATGAGGTAACCAAATTAATGAAAACTGAATATTTTTCTGTACTTTTGGTGGTATACTTATATCAAGCCTTAATCATATAAATAGTGAAAACACCTGTCTATAATTACTAAGATGTTATGAAAGTAAGTGTTACTGAACAGGGGTGCCCCCTGTCACAGGCTTTTACAAGCTTAAAATGAGGCATCAGCTACTATTTTTGTAAACAAATTACTATTTTTACCGAAAAGAAATACCGAAATTACTTATGATATTATTATCATTATTTTGCTTGAAACAAAATAAATAATTAGTCTTTCACACACTAATAAGCAAATTTAAACAGGGTAGTTATAGTTACATTTTGTTTTTGCATCCTTAATGACATCTTGTTGTTAATCATTTGAGCATTTCTGAAAATATTTATATTATAATCTCTGATTTACTTCTTTTTAAATCACCATTAAATTATGTAGGTATATAGGTTAAAGCCCGCCAATAAAATCATATCTATATTTCACATGTCTGCCTCAGTTCGGTTTCGATAGATTTGCGCCTATTTGTGCCAATCTTCTTTAGGAGTACAATTGTTTGATATGTTTTAATAACGGGGTAATGTTGTCTGTTTTAGATTGATAAATTCGCTTAGATATATCACTATACATTTTTTTTTGTTTTGTAACGTGTAAATGCTTCAATCGTGATACTGGCGGAATAGCGACAATCACCACCTCAAAGTCACTATTGTCGCCAAAAACCAAAGAAGAAGAAGTAATAATACTTAATTTAAAAATAAGCCTTGATATATCTGATACTGTGTGCATCCTCGAATTAAGTAATGTGAGTATTATGCGTTGTAGTTTACATTTCAAAGAGAAACGCACAGCACTTCCTGGTACTAGGGCATTACACAGGCTTGAATCAGTAAACTATCTCTCAACACCAGGAAACGTTGAGTACTCGGTGAACTCATGCCATACCAGTACCGTTACCATGAGTTTACAGCGGTTTTACTCGCTAGCGACGACGTAAAAAAAGTGTATGGAAAATTGCACAGCGCCTCTAGCGGCTACTTGGAGAACTAAAATTTTCCATACACTTTTTTTACGTCGTTGCTAGCGAGTAAAACCACCGTAAACTCATGGTAACGGTACAGAAAACGTTTACTATACTGGGTTACATTGCAAAGGGGTGCCATAAAGAGTGATTCAGAATCAATAATCTAAATGTTTTTTTTTTGCAAAGAAACTGTTTTTTTCATATTTAATTATTCCTATCCGCTGTTAAAAACGTGGAGTGGATAATTTAACTCATTTATAAAAAAAATACGCACGTGATATCTGCGTAACGATTAACTGAAAAAGTGCAATACATTAATTGTCACTTTGGTGCGCGAAAGTTGCGTTTATTTATTTACTAGTGGTTTCCCAAGAGTTGGATTTTCCATATTAACTCTCATCCCCCATTTCACCCTCTTATTTTTTTATGTCTCGACAAAATGTAGCCTATGTCCTTTCCAGGGTCTCGAACTGTCTCCATACCAAATTTCATCTCAATCGGTTCAGTGGTTTAAGCGTCAAGAGGTAACAGACAGACACCCTTTCGCAGTTATAATATTAAGTATGGAAGTGTGGATTTATCTCTCTATTTTGGTACTTTATTTTCGGATATTTTAAAGTAAATACGATGAATGAAAGTAATTGCGATGAAGTCTTTTTTTTATGTTGTTCCCTAATCTTATTTTTCAAATTTGTCACCTCTTTGGTACTTTTTTGACCCCGTATACTACGGCAAACTCGTTTCCCATAAACACTTTTAAATGACAATATAAATAATGAAGGGTTCTTTACGTTCCTTTCCACAGCTACAACATTTTATTTTTCCAAGAGACTCGTTGTGTGTGTTTCATTCCATTTAATAATTACGATCCTGAGTACTGAAAAACACTGCGCAGTTTAAACAAACTTGATTTAATTAACGTCAGCGCCACTGCACGCTGTTAACTTGGTTGGTAAAACCCTTTCTCTTTGCGTTTTTTAGGGTTCCGTAGTCCGACAAGGAACCCTTATAAGATCGTTCAGTCCGTCCGGCCTAGTCTGTCACAGCAGAATATCTTCTACGTTTATGGACGGATTTGCATGCAACTTGGTTCGAGGATACTTCTCATTTTTAAAAATACAAAAAATTTAAATTATCCCTTTTTAAGGATACCTCCCCATACATGTAAAGGGGGGGGGGGGTTTGGTGAATTATTTTTTGAGTGCGCCCCTTGTGTAGGGTATCGTTGAAAAGGACTATGAAAAACACTTTTTTATCAGCTTTACTATTTGCGAGATATAGCCCGCCAAAGTCGTTTACATGGTGTCTCCCCTCTGTAATTTCTAAAGTCTTGGACCTATAAACTTCAAATCACTCACGTAAAGAAACAGGCGCGGAAACTCTTATTTAAAATTGTTTCAGGTATCCTGTGACGAATACTTTTGAAATTATAAATAAAATAAAAATATATACTTTTTCCAAAAGAACAGTATAAACTATTAACCTGGTATTTAGGTTAATAGTTGCCTGTAAACAGGCAAAACAGCGCGGTGCCAAAAATGACTACGGAACCCTAATTTATGCGTGGTCGAACACGAACTTGGCCGGTTTTTACACTTCAGATGGAAATGCTATCATTGAACTGCCATACAAAGTGAGCTTAAGTAATAATTTTAAGTTTTTTACGGATGCTCTAGTTAACTCCTTGAGGATTATAAGACCGCCGACGGTCTCAGACCAATTGATTTTCTATTGTGTCTGGAAACATGATCTCTGAAGTATTAATATTTATTTACTTCGTCTTTAGGTGGGACTCGAACTAAAAACTCTTTGCCACGGGATCTGAAGAGGGGCCTGGATTGACTCATTGACCTTCTTGAACTGATGAATTGTATAATAAGTCAGCCTATTAGATCTCACTGCTGGGAAAAGGCCTCACCTCAACTATGAGGAGGAACGAGCCATACTTCACCACGCGGGCTCAGTGCGGATTGGTGGAGGGGTGTATGTAAGGCAAGTGACAAACCTTACTGTCAGAAGTTATCAAGCCGCCCTAGGGCCTCTGACTAGGCTTAACGACTATTACCACAGATATTAGCCGGGACCAACTGCTTAACGTGCCTTCCGAAGCACGGAGATGCTTGTCATGGACGTCACTTAAATGGTCGGAATGGTCACCCATCCAATCACGACCGCGCCGTGGGTTGCTTAACTTTTGGTATCACTACCAAAGCGCTGCCGCCACTGCGCCACAGGCACCTCATGATGAATTGTATTCTCATTCTATTATCAAGTTAGTTATAAGTGCCTTGACTGAACTCAGTCAAGCCATTGGATGGAACAGAATAGGTATAATTTGTAAAACAAAACGGCAAGCCTATAACCTGATTTGAAAGCTATCGCCATTACGATTCTAATTCCAATCAATGACACTAATATGTATAAGGTGAAACTCAATCAACTGTACTCCTTTTTGGGAGTGATGCTCCTGCTCTAATACTTACAACAACTTTTACTATAGGGCCAACATCGAAGTCTCAAAACAATGATGATTTCTGCATAAGACTGTAACAGCTAATCAGTTGTCTAGAATAAAAAGGGGGTAGTTTTCGCTGATTCTGTATTTGGAGGTCCTTGTACTCATCGAATATAGCCACTTTTAATGGGTTCAACGTCAAAATAATTATAATTCACCTATTAAACCCCTAAAGGAATGATCGACTGATCAATTTTTTTTTGGGATTTCGATGTTGGTTCTAAGTTGTTGTACTTGAGCAGCAGCATCACCCCTAAAAGAAATACAATATTTATTTTGTTAGACCCTGTATATGTTATTTTGAATGCTATTAATAGCTTTCAAAATGACTTTGTGAATGATATTGTTTTACAGACGTCAGTTTGAAAGCTATAACTATTATAATTTGAAAGCAATCGAATTATAGTTTAACGGTAGGCCTGCCAGGCAGCCTACAAGTACATACGTAATCAGCCAACATTCAAACGCACACTCAAAATTCATATAATCAATTTAAGATATATAAATGCCATGTACTTACTTTATTTACCCCTCAAATGTATTTCCTAGTAGGAGGTAATAGCTTCTACTGTTAGTAACCCCTAATACAAGATTGAATCACCGTAGAGGTTGGTATTGCCGATCCAAGCGTAATGCGAGTGTTTGCCCAAACGGCTCAGCTACGGTATGGGCCACCCAAGGATAATGCAATAGATTAGCATCGCCGCAACCGCCCGCGATAGGCCTTGATACGCTTAAGATGGCCCACCCGTGAACATTGGCTGAGAACCGTGATCGTAAGCATTCGACCTCGATCGATTTACATTCTCGCGTAGAGATCAACGTTTTTGTAGTAGCTAGAGACTTGATGTATATCAATATTTTGGTTACTCTGAAGGAGATAACTACGCTTTTTCAACATATCATAATACTGTTTTTTATATTCTAGGTAATTAGTAACGAATGTTAGCTTAAGTTTAGTGTTTAAATAATGTTGTCATTTAACATCAATTATAATATTACTCAATTAGGTAGTTATTAACAATAAAGACTTTTTTAAATATATATGTATAAGTTATAATATGTATATGTGCATATAATTAATGGTTAAACAAACTTACCTGAAGTGAAGTTTGACCGTAATTATACAAGGCGTTACATCCGAAGGGATTTATAATAACTATGTAGTTTCACTTCTGAATGTACTAGGCATCACACAAAATTTTCAGAGCTATAGATTTAAAAAAAAGAAAACTAGCGCCATCTGCCGATGACACTTCATGGCGGTCGGCTCGCGCGCACCTCATTTATTTTAGAGAACCTTTTATTTGCTTATTTCGTTCCTAGGAGGGTTTGGTCGACTAGACCTAGGGTTGGGAGGGTCTATAAATCCCTTCGGATGTAACGTCTTGTATAATTACGGTCAAACTTCACTTCAGGTAAGTTTGTTTAACCATTAATTATACTTACGACGTTACATCCTCGAGATTTATAATAACTATGTAGATGTTTAGCGCAACGAAATAAGTAAATGATATTCCGTTTTAACTTCTCATAGTGATTTTTATTAATAGGAAAATAATCAATACTAATAAGCACTAGTTAACAAATAACATTATTGTAGTATTTAAATTCACATAAGAACCGCGTCAGCAAATCCAGTGTCGATCCAAACGCGCTACGGGGCGGTTATAGAATTTGGCAAAGTCAGAGAATTGCCGGACCCGCTGTTCTTTTAATTATGTCAATGGAAGCCCCTTTCCTCTTAGCCGCAGACGTAGATGCTATGTGCGCTGAACACGTATGTATCCACACCACTGTTCGCAAGGATGATTTTAATATATCTTTCTATGGTGAAATAGCTAGCATTGTGATAGGGCTTGTTTGTGGTAAGAACCAGTTTTTTACTTTGCGGAAATTTCCTATAATCCTTAGTGGCATTTATGTACGGTACTATAGTCGAACCCGTACATATTTCTATTCTTGAGTGAAATAAAGGTATATTTAAAGGAGAAATTGTACGATTTGGTGCAGAGGATTTGGTTAAGTTGGTTATAGTAAATACTATTTTGTCTATAATGTCTTTATATCTGATAGTTCTAGTTGTAGTGATTGTGGCGCAGTGGCGGCAGCGCTTTGGTAGTGATACCAAAAGTTAAGCAACCCACGGCGCGGTCGTGATTGGATGGGTGACCATTCCGACCATTTAAGTGACGTCCATGACAAGCATCTCCGTGCTTCGGAAGGCACGTTAAGCAGTTGGTCCCGGCTAATATCTGTGGTATTAGTCGTTAAGCCTAGTCAGAGGCCCTAGGGCGGCTTGATAACTTCTGACAGTAAGGTTTTGTCACTTGCCTTACATACACCCCTCCACCAATCCGCACTGAGCCCGCGTGGTGAAGTATGGCTCGTTCCTCCTCATAGTTGAGGTGAGGCCTTTTCCCAGCAGTGGGATCTAATAGGCTGACTTATATTATATATCTGATAGTTCAATTAATGATAACGTCTGGGTCTGTTGTGCAGTCGACAACGCGAGCAGAGTTACTAGTTTTTTGCCAAGGGTCTCAAGAGGTTGACTTTCATTCGGGTAGAATTTTGAAAGATAATTTAGAACTTGAACTAATTCGGGTCCCAGGTTGATTTGTATCTGGGAAAACAAGGTAAAATCCTTTAATAAATCGGAGAACTCGTCATCTTGTGAAAACTGTTTGCCCAGAATGATCGAGAGAGTAGTAGCGCGCGTAGTGTCTATGGTCGAGTAGTTCGACCCGAATTCATATTGTTCAGTTGGAATATCTAATATTTTAGGTATATTTAAGACAACAGACAACAGAGATCTAAGTTATATGTTCTACAAAACTCCCACCACTTTTTGTAAGCGCAATTGTACTGTTTAAGAGAACTCGGAGTTAGAGATGAAATCATAATTTCTGAAGTCTTTATGGGTAATGGTTGCCTTGAGAATGCCCGCTTGATAATACTGAAGACACCAGGGTAAGTCGTTTCCACAGCGGGTGTGGAGTCCTAAAAGGTGATAATAGAAGTTCAGATCCCGGCTCCAGAAATAACATTTCGCTGCGGCATAATGACACAAACAATGGATACCATGGTTGTCTTGGCCAATATGGTACTACCATTATACCTACGGCTATATCGTTCATTATTTTCCGTAAACTCTTCAAAATTAGGGAGAAAGGGGGAAAGGCATAGAAGAAGTATTTTTATCAATCCAAAGTGATTGCATCAATATCAAATGCTGACGGGTTTCGTTTCCGGGAAACGTATAAGTCACACTTGGTATTCTGATAGGTAGAAAAAAAAAACTCATTTTCGGGACAACCAAAGGTCTCGACGATATTGTTAAAGGCCGTCGGAGCTAGGCTCCATTCTGTATCTACGTTAGGCCGTCTAGATTCTAAGTCTGCCTCTACGTTGTCCTTTGATTTAATATATGCCGTGACAACGAATAACTGTCTCGCCTCACACCACTGCTACAGTGCTTTTGTTATACTATGCAAGTGAGGGTGCTGTATACCGCCATATTTATTAATGTGAGCAATGGCGGTAGTGTTGTCAATTTGATCCTATAAAAGCCGCTTTTAGTTCGAGTAAGTTATATGATCATCAGCCTCTGCTGCGCCCCACAGACCGTTGTCACGCTCTCCGTTACAAAATTGTTAATGACGTGTCCGAAAATATTTCCAAACAGAATCTATTAGTTCGAATAGGACTTCGTTAAGTCATGACATTTTTAGTTCACCATAGCAAATCAGGTTTTAATGTAAGGGGGATATTCGCATAGTCTTTTCGTAGTCGTCGTTATTATTTTTTAAGGCTAAAAACTTCTCTCTTTCGAGTTCTTTTGTAAATAACCACCCATAAGAAATTCCAGGGCAAGCTGAGCAAAGTTACCCGATGAAACTCGCAAATTCTCTTTGTTGTTCGCAAGTTCTTTGTTTTAAGATAAAATTGATTTTTTGTTGTAATGTTAGTCGTTTTGTATAAGGTAACTGTAAAACCAAATTATGAGAGTCTAGTTCAAATCCTAAAAACGATTGAACTTGGGTTGATATGAAATTACTCTTATTTGTATTTATTACAAATCCAAGGTAAATAGCTATGTTAATATGTTAATTATGACTCGGATTCAGTAAGACTTTTACTGTTATCCGGCTGAGAGTTCTGCGATGGTGGTTCAGTAAATGGAATACGAAAGCCTGTGACATAACTGAGTACGACAGGGCCAAGGGTAACATGTTTCCAGTTGTCAAAGAAGTTGCATAGTCGGCCAGCGTGCTTATATACCTTGATTATATCCTGCGGTTCCGTGGATGGTTTGATTTTGGCTGCTGAGCTGTCCGATTCGTTGTTGCTGGTGGCCTGCGTGATGACCCCGGTTGGTAGGGCTGAAAACGGTTTTTCTGTCCACCCTGCCTGGGTGCCCTAGCTGGTGCTTGGTTCCTGGGTGGGCCACGCCAGTTTTCCTGTGTGGTATTAGTAGGTCGCGCAGGGTTATTGACTCGCTTGATTAGAAAACCAGATCATTCAGCTGTTTTAGTCGCCTTTATCTTTTCGCCAAAATTAGCGCCGAAAAGGAACTCATCTCGCTTTACATCCGAAATCATGCCATATAACTTCTTGTCGAGTAAAGTGGCTACTAGCTTCCTTCTAGACTTCGTGTTCTCAAAGTGAAGATCGAGGAATATTTGACTGATTTCCGAAAGCTTCCTAAGAATGCTTATTTTGTCCAAATCTTGGGTGATGAGATCAGAGGCTAAGTTTGTTAGACCCGCGATGCCCAGGCCGAGATAGTTCTGTGACTTTTAAAGGACTTTGTCTCTGTTTTTTACAGTCTCGCTTAAAACAGCGACTATTTCCAAATTCAGCTTAGGGACCTTAGTAAGTCAAGTTTTCAGAAATCAAAAACTTCTGTAATAAGGCTTTTTTCGCCTCCTTGGTCCATCCCCTCAACGATAATCCTACCCCAACATTTGGAGATCTCGTCGTTGATAGCAGGTCCCAAAGTTTCATCCTTGCTTTGTGAATCCCCAAGAGCATCAATAATTTCTGGTGGTAGCGATTCCGATGGCTTCAGGTTTTCTGAACTTGGACCGGCAATCGGTTCTTTAGCCGCGGGTTTCTCGTTCGTGTTAGGGACTACCACTTGTGAATTCACCGTGCATAATTGAGGTGACAAATCAGAACCCGATGAGTCCAAGATAATATCTAGCCCTGCTTAAGGCGTTGCAGACGGTCATTTTCTGAAATATCAGAAAAGAGGACTGTCGAAAAAGGCGCTATTGTACCTTACAGTTAGTAGGTAATTTAAGTTTAAAGTCGTTGATCGTAATCACGTTACGACACGGGACTGTTCGTTATCAACTATGATCGCATCACAGAGAATAACTTACTTTATTAGCTATCAGCCATGATCACGTCAGGGAGAATAGCCTATAGATTATAGACTAACTATCATTTGTAAGTTTGTCACAAAAAATAGTAATAAAATCCTTTATATTTGAAAAACAACATTTTTCTTCAAGAATGTAGGTAGTGGACACAAAAATATTACTTCGTTAGTAGATGCAAATTAATTATACTTTTTGTAATATTCCGACGATGAATAAGACCACAATTTTGCGTATCATTGAACACACATAATATAATGGCAGAATACTTGTGTAATAGGTATCTAGAAAAAACTTTTGTATGTCACTGTTATCCGAAAAAATATAAACACCATTACTAACCTTCATAATAGCTAGAAGAAGAACGTCGTAGACGTTTTTCCAAGCGTCTATTTTTTCTTCGTTATTGGGAATTACTACGCTTCCCTTTTTTCCATGATTGGCAAAATTCACAATAACTAACAGGATTTTTGAATTGGTGATGCCCGCACACACAAAAGGAATGAGGTGCGCGCGAGCCGACCGCCATGAAGTGTCATCGGCAGATGGCGCTAGTTTTCTTTTTTTTTTAAATCTATAGCTCTGAAAATTTTGTGTGATGCCTAGTACATTCAGAAGTGAAACTACATAGTTATTATAAATCCCTTCGGATATAACGTCGTAAGTATAATATTACATTGAAATTCTTCACTCAATTTTACTTAATCATTTTTCACCGCCGTCCAACTTTAAGTTTTACATGGCTCTTTACCCGACGGTTTTCTGAAAGAAATTGCTTTAATTGTACGATTTTTATGAAAATTTTGTACATGTTACCTACTGTGTGTGGTGTGCAATTAAGAGTATTTATTTGTACTAAAGTTTACTTAGTAGTAAGTATGAAAGCATTTACAATCTTGGTAAAGAACGTTTAACTTTCCAATCAAAAGTAAATTTTTGAGCCTCCTGATTAAACTAATAAAGTATGTAATTAAATGTGTGCCATGAACACGGTCAAGGAAGAAAAGTAACAGCGTTAATAGAAAAACCAACCACTACCTTCTCCATCATAATTATGGAACAAAGATGCTACCTTTTCAGGGTTCCGTAGTCCGACAAGGAACCCTTATAAGATCGTTCAGTCCGTCCGTTCCGTCCGTCCTAGTCTGTCACAGCAGAATATCTTCTACGTTTATGGACTGATTTGCATGTAACTTGGTTCGAGGATACTTCACATATAGATCTCATTTTTATAAATACGAAAAATTAAAATTACCCCTTTTTACGTACATCTCCATACATGTAAAGGGGGGGGGGGGTGAATTTTTTTTTGAGTGCAACCCCTTGTGTGGGGTATCGTTAAAAAGGACTATGAAAATAAGGTAGGGTTTCTATACAACACTTTTTTATCAGCTTTACCATTTGCGAGATATGGGCCGCCAAAGTCGTTTACACGGTGCCCCCCCTGTAATGTATAAAGTCTTAGACCTATAAACTTTAAATCACTCACGTAAAGAAACAGGCGCGGAAAATCTTATTTATAATTGTTTTGGATATCCTGTGATGAATACTTTTGAAATTATAAATAAAATAAAAATATATACTTTTTTCCAAAAGAACAATAGAAACTTAAAAAGTTTTTTTTGCCTATACTGTCTAATGTTGTAAGTTAATGGTACGGAACCCTTAGTGCTCAAGTCCGACTCGCACTTGACCGGTTTTTTAAAACTTTAATTGGCGCTTACAAAAATTAATCGACTATGTCATCCGGTGGGACTCGAACCCACGTCCCTTCGCTATTCGGGCGAGTGCTCTTACCAACTAAGCTACGAGTCCCACCGGATGACACAGTCGATTAATTTTTGTAAGCAAAATTCAATTTGATTTCGAAAAAACTTGCAAAATAATTATAAGTTATGCTGATTTCATCTTAACTGATGGTTAAATATTTGTAAAAATATTTCCATCGGATACATGCGGGTACTTACATTCCCCAAGTATTGATGAAATCGAACGCCGGCTCACTGGCATAGCAAGCACTTGCAAAAATTCGTCGGCTGACTAACGTCCTCCGTAGCTTAGTTGGTAAGAGCACTCGCCCGAATAGCGAAGGGACGTGGGTTCGAGTCCCACCGGATGACACAGTCGATTAATTTTTGTAAGCGAAATTCAATTTGATTTCGAAAAAACTTGCAAAATAATTGCTTAAGTTTTAAAAATAATTATTTAATTGGCGCTTTAAACTACCCAAAAGGTATTGTTTTGGAAGCCAGCACGAGTTCAAGACTAATGTAACAAGCACAACGCAAATAAAGTTTGTAATACTTCAGAAAGCGGTTTTCTTACAACAGTTGCGAGCTAGTTAGTGCCGAATTGAAAAGTGAGTCGTTTCTTTAAGGGCCTGTACACACTGGCGACTTGTAGCTGCCGCGACAGGTGACAAGTGGCGCGGTGCATGCGCGAAGACGGGCAGTCCTGAGCTAAAAAAATACTGCTATTTATTTATAATGTTACCTACCTACCTAATTGCGTCTGTAACATTGTATGCGACTTTTTTAAAGTTACCGTTATTTATCAAATTTAGTTCGCTACACCTAAAAGCGCTATACACAGAATAATGTTATAACTTTACACTAGTGAATAGGGTGCAACGTTGCGAAACTGTACTAGACTGTTTGTAACATCGAAAGGAGTTCAAGAAAAAAAATAACTAGCTTGCAATAATACTTTTTATCGGTGGAGATAATTATTTATTATATTTTTTCTCCATAGCGTTTATTTTTTTGTTTTACTTATGTATCGAAACGCTATTCATATTTTAAAAGACTTGATAAAAACATATCAAACTAATAATAACAATACCTAAAGATTTACACTGCTATTTTTCATAACGCTATAAAGCTATGTTCCTAACGCTCTGAGTGCCGCGTCGCGTGATCTGTCGCATGTGGCGGCTAGAAGTCGCCAGTGTGGACAAGTTCTTACGGGTTCTGGCTCCTAGACTCAGATTATTTGCAAGCGCCGTACAACTTTACTAACAACACTAATTAAATTGGCTTTCATTGGTGAAGAGCTTACAACTGCTCCGTTTTGCTCTTTGAGTGGGCATTGATCAACTTCATTGACAACAGTTTAGAGTTGGTGCACAATGTTGTTTTTGTTTAATGGTAGGTTAGTAAATTGGTTCTTTTTCTTTGAAATGTAAGTATTTTAGACATTAGGTACCACAGTATTACATGTGATATTACTAGCGAGTTGTCATCGTTTAACGTCGTAACGATCAACGAAACATTACAACACAGATGTTGATTGTACGCTGTTGCAAAGATTTGTTTTCTTAGTCAAAAGAGTAATTTTATTAATCTTTTGGTATTATATTTACGTCTTGCAAATATAATAATATTTGCTCCATAAAGGTTTAATTATTGGGGATAAGTTTATCTACACTAATATTATAAAGAAGAAAGATTTGATTGTTTGAGGCTCCGAAACTACTGGACCGATTTAAAAGGAAAGCTACAGAGATAGCTTTAGACCCTAGGAAGGACATAGTCTACTTTTTGGCGCGATATAAAATCACCAGGGGAGTTAACGGGAGATAAATGTTTGTGAATCCGACTTTAGGCGCGGGCGAAGTCGCGGGAAACTACTAATCTCTAGATAAAAATGTTTTTTATAGAACAGATATCATTTTCTGGGCCGACTGGGGCAGTTATTTTTTTTCAAGGTGCGATATGTCATCTTGAGATTGTAAAGTGAATACTCTCTCAAACAACAATAATTTAACTGAAAAATAGTTTAACAAAAAACGCCACGAATGTCAAACAAGTTTCTTGAAAATAAAAATAGCGGGAATATGAGTACGATTCTCTAAATCTGTTCTTGTAAAAATAGTAAGTATGAATTTCTGCTAGAGAATCACTTAACGTCAAGAGAAACCGTGCGAACTTCAGTCAGTCGCAAGCCTGTTTCACACACGCTTAGACCTTAGTTCATGCGTTTAACACTAATGTTATTACCGGTCTGGAATGATACCTAGAAAATTTTGTTTTAAACTATGAAACGAAAGTAAAAACTTATTTAAATATCTAAATTAAAATTTAATAATGACTGACTGACATCATCGCTCCGCCCAAACTACTAAGGTGTTATTACAAAAAAATTACACCAGGTTTAAATTAGGTCTAAATATTAGCCGAAAACAGAGAAATGAATGACACATTCGTGTCACAACCTAATAGAGAAACGCTTTTCTAATTGACTAGCTAATAGCTTAGTCCTGACTTAAACCCGGTACTAAGTTTTTTGTAATAAAGGGGTTTGAGTTAGAAACTCGAAATTTTGCATTTAGGAAGCAAATGCGTTATAACGTAGGAAACCAAATATATAAAAAATAGTGTTTAGCTATTTGGTTACAAATTAAGAATAATGTGTTTTAGGATTTTTAAAAAATCACCCTCTAAGGGTTCAGAAATGGGGGTGAATGTTTGTATGGAAAATTCGAAATTTGGGCGGACGAAGTCGCAGAAATCGGCTAGTACCTAAGTAACCTAGGCACTCTTATTTCCCTACAAATATGTGTTTTTGTGCGACCGTCAGGTAACGAACCTTTACAAAACCACTGAACGGATTTCAATATACTGTTTACCCTGTCGGATGATATGACTCGAGGAGGGTTCTTCGATGTATGCTGGCAGCGCTCTTTTGATTCACATTACAGTCCTACATAAACGGTATTCTCGTTACTTTTTTGTAGCCTCATTATTTAGTTACACAATTTGGCACGAACGCATCGGAAGCTACATCACAGCAAATTAGACGTTAAGCATTTCGAGACAAGTGCTTTGAACATCGGGAATAATGCGCTGTGCAAATTGTTTGCGGGCACTCAACCACTCACTCTGAGTATCCTCTCCAATGAATATAACGCGCCCGTCTGATACTCATTATTAAACCTCTAGTACTTATACATTTAGATGATCTTGCATTGAACGCTGTTATGCAACAATGCACTTTATCAAAATCTTGATACAGAATATCGATTAGGTACCCGTATTTATTGAATGAATGACCGGAGGACCGTAAAAGTTGGCGCCGTCTTGGAGAGGCCTATGTCCAGCAGTGGACTGCAATAGGCTGATATGATGATGATTTATTGAATTCTTTCTTTACATGTTAATAGCTTTTAATCAAATTGTTGGTTACGTTAAGTTTTTCAATACGAGTATTTTTTAGTTTTCAATATTTGAATTGAAATAAAAACACATTTAATGTTTACAACTATATCATATCTTTTTTCTAAGCCTTACTCTTTGGTATTACGCTTGCGATATCAAATACTTTAATTAACCAACTTTGCTCCGTATAGTAGCAGCGTGCATAGGAGAGGTCCAATTTTCCATCACTTTTTGACATATTGACATCTTTATCTCGTGACGCGTGCTATTTTACTCTTTTCGGCTTGGAGCGTTGTTATACACCAGTGATTTCATAAATTCCCCACAAGCAATAATCTAGGGGCATGGAATCACATGATGTTGGAGGCCACGTCTGGTTCCCGAATCTGTTGACCGTAAGTTTTCCTAACGCACGAAACGTTTGACGTATTGAACTGTCGTGTTGATAGTTGATGTTTTTTTTTCTTTTCAATGCGTTGTTCAACTGTATAGCGTAAGTTCGTTCGTTCGTAGTTCGTTTGTTCATCGTGCGTTAAAGTTAATATACAAAGACACGTGTTACAAAAATGTGCGCCAAAAGACACCTTCAGGTCTCCAGTTCTACGGGATTCCTGCTTTACTAGATCCCGCAGAAAGCACTTGTGTGTTCACACGGCATTATCCTAGTAGTGGACAGTGTACAAAGCAAAAACTGATAGAAAACCGTAACCCCGATGTACAGGATTGAAATTTGGTACACAGATACTTTACGTTAATGCCTCAAGTTAGCATAGATAATACCATCAAACACAACATAGTCCAGTACAGTACAGTTTGATATATTTTTTTTAATATTTCTGAATTTCAAACATTGTGATAAAGAAGAAAAATTGAAAAAAAAAAAGTTATTATTGATATTTCACAATTGCCCTTTTATGGTTAAATATGAATATATTAAGAAACATTTGGTGTATGTTATACAAATTAATATTAAGCCGTCTCCTACCTAGAGGAGCCCAAACTTGGTATGTTTTGAAAATATTTCTTTGATTTTTAGAAAAATTGTGGCCTAGACATAATAATGCAGTATGTATTTGGAACTGGCTTATAAAGCCCTTTCATTTGATACCACACACGATAGGTTCCTAAACAAAAAAATCAAATCCCATACAAAAAAACATGAAATCATTACTGCCCTCCTCATGGGAATATTTTTGAGAACTACCGGTCAAAATGATTGTATTATCCTAAAGTACCTGTGTACCAAATTTCAGTCATGTAAATCGCTTTGCGGGTTTTTTACGTAACTCTACCACTATAGTCGTTTTTTGCGTACTTAAAAATGTACCCAGGAAGTGGGAACACTGCTATTAAACAATCAAACTCGACCTTTCTTTTACTGGTCTAGTTTAAAGACAAAACTGAATAGCAAATTTGAACGGCTTCGTTTTTCGCGGGACATTCGTTGTATGTTCGTGTAAATGTTAGTATTAAAACAAGTAACGTATGCTACTAAACGGGATCCTGCAAAAAACGGGATGTCTCCTTGGGAAAGAGCCCTAAGATAACCGCCACTGGCTGTCAAAGATACCTTGGGCCTATTGGAAAATCCTATATTGTACGTAATAGCTATCGAAAAGCCATTTCCTTGCACAGGAAATATTTCTTTTCTGAAAGGAAGTTTTGATCAATATTTATAACTGTAACTTACTGTATCCAAAATTCCAAGCCTGGTGTTTGAAGGTATGTACTTCGTCAGATTTTAATACTTTTTTATTTATTTATAAAAACAAATACATGTGTGACCTTAAATCTATCGCCAAACTGCTGCAGCACAGTTTGTTGGCAAAAATGCACTCTTTTATACATAAGCAAACATATCACACGTGCAACTATACGCTTATATTACTTATGCAATAGTTCAATGTTGAACTATGGTAAACCATTATGTATCAACATAGGTAGGTACATAATAGCTTACTTACTTAAATACTTTCTTGTATGGTAATGACATTTATGACGAAAATAAAACGCTGTCAATCTGAAAACCAAGTGTTAGATCGTGAAATTTTCAATTATTATTAGAAATAACATCGAGATGAAAGCTTTACTATAACGATTTCTTTAAATACAAATTATAACTTCTCAAGTACCGATACTTTATAATTACTTAACTCCAAAAGCAAATGCTTAAAAAAATGAAGCAAATCAACATGGGTTGTGTTATGTTTATTTTATATTTATTATCAATATTTATTTTTATAATCATTTGAAAGTAAAAGAGTTCGATAATTTCTTTTTATCTTCTGTGTCAATCTTCTGTCTTAATCTCTCAGGGGCTAAACTTTTGATTAAATTATACATTAATTATGTGTCTTACTTATTAACACTCTAACACTCATATTGTTAGCATTAAATTACGTGTCAGCTTCAAAAGACACAAAAAATAAGCGCCGAGAAATAACGCCCCAGTATTTGTGCGGCCGTATGTTACTGTGATATATTTGTCTATAAAGTAACCGGCCGGCCGCTTGAATGCTAAGTGCTCTGCAAACTCTTTCGGCCTAAATACTCAAATATTTTTTTATATATTTATATTAGCATGATAGTTTTCCGAATACAGATTTATGTTAGCAAAAGGGATCGGGCAGTCTGCTGGAAACGGTTTTCTTTTCATATTATTATGTACTTAGAGGGAGTCCGGGTGCACAGGTAGAAAACTTGACTCATCCTATCAAATCAATTTAAATTTTGTGGTAATGTAAGTACTCATATCTCAATGGGTAGTACAAATTGGCTGCATGTTTTGTAAATTAAATAAATAAATTAAATTGTTTCAACAAACACACCAATACCTAGCCCCAAACTAAGCGTGAGCTTGTGCTATGGTTACTAGGATAACGGATAGACATACTTATATACATTTATAAATTGCCTTATCTATGCTACTAACGATCGATAATGACATTAGATTATCACAATTCTCCCACCTGTTTAAGCTCCCGGACCCCCCTAGGTTTATCGTCTGTCTATCCGCATTATCTTTTCTCAATTTTACATCTAGTTTACATCCAAAACCAAAGCTTTCGAGTTACTTGAGCTTGAGCTTGAGAAGCTACTTGAGATTTTTGTGTCAAAATATTATAATAAGTATTAATTCAGATGGTGAAGTCAAACTAGTAACCAGTGGAAAGATTGTTTAATGATCCGAAGCGGCCTATCACCGCTTGGGGCACGTTTTATGCTCGACCTCATAATTTCTTTTCGCCTTTGCAATTTCCCTGTGATATTTTTACCATCTCAATTTTGTAACCTGAATTTAAGATTAAAAGATTCAGTTCCGAGATAAGGCGAGTTATTTTTATTCATAAATTCGTAACAATTTGTAGCTTGCGAATTATTTTACACGCTCGATTTATTTGGATGTTATTTAATTTTTTTTACACATTTTGATGTTGCTCTGGTAATGTTATTATCTGTTAAATCTTTTTTATTTTAATACCCTAACTTCTTTTAGTTTAGGAAAAAGATAAATTTAAAATAAGTGAGGTTTTTGTTTTCGGGCCAGCAAATTTTCAATCCAAATCTTCAGGTAACGGATCGCTCTTAGTACATATGTATTGAAGGGAAAAGCTGCCAGTGGATGCTGAGATAATTTCACTAATTAATTAACAAACCGAGCTATTTTGTTAGTTAAAAAAGCAACACAAGTTGCATAAAATATGGGAATGAAAATGAAGCAGGAATGGCAGTTTAAATTTGTTTTTACGAATCACCATTGCCGGGACTTCGCCATAATAAATTATTTGTTTTATAACGTTTGATTCGCCGTAGTCCGCGTTTTTATCGATTTACGATGTGAGCCAAAAAACTTTTTCCCAAATCGACATTTGTCAAACTACTAGAAAGTTTTTTAAGAGGAATGAACTATGGTATAGTGCGTTTGCCGCTGTCTTCAGTTTTTGATTTGATTTTATTCTCCCTTAAGCTAGTTTAATTTCATAATTTACGTTCCCCCTTTAATATACACTGTATACACACTCTCAATATACAGTGTACATGTTAAAAGTGTGTACACACATATACTGTAATGTGTGTCCTATTACTTACTCATTTACATAATAAATTATTATAATTATTTTTATAACTTAATCAATTATTTTCAAAATTGAATTAAATTTCGCTCACAAAAATTAATCGACTGTGTGTGTGTGTGTGTCCCATCGGATGACACAGTTGATTAAATTTAGGAGCGAAATTCAATTCAATTTAATAAATTATTGTAAAAGTATCCGTACTATCCGTACTATCCGTACTCAGTGTAGTCAGTATAAATATGAATGGTAAAACATTTAATTTAGTTTCACTGGCTCTGTAATTTAGACGTAATAGGAACTAGCATTAAGACGTTGCCAGTTGTATATCGTTTATCTAATAACGCCGGGTTTTGCTCGTAAATAACTTTATGTGGTTTCGAAAGTGTTCGCGAAGACTCAAAGTGAGCGCTCCTAAAGCCAATTTGCCTGCTGTGCTATCACATTAGCGAAATTAATTCATAATTTGCAGCTCAGGCGCTAATGTCGCTTTTCATGTTACGCGCTTCATTTTGCCTTTTTAATAGTAAAAAATATATACATAGAACGAGTAATTTAATATGAAATGTTTTTAATTTGATTTGTTTAATAATTATTGAATTTGTTTTGTCACCCATTATTTTATTTTGTTTTAATTACATTTTGGTATGTGTGCACACAGTGCCCGAAAAGGTTCCTGCTGAAAATCAGTATCGTGTCATGCTTTGTGCTGTCACGATTTATGCTGAGCAGGGACCTTTTTGGCACACATTTGATCTTTAATGTATAACCTAAGCATCCAAACATTTTCCGTGCCAAATAAATAAATGAATTTGAATTTGAATTTGAAATCAGAAAAATATGGTTATTGTGATTAAGCCGACGCACTTGTTTCTTTGGCATATTTTTACCACACTTGTTTAAGTATTTATAGTAATGTGTTGCTATGTTAAAACTTTTTGGTTGTTTTTGAAATACATTCATGAACATTTCGGAACAATTTTTCCAGGTCCGTGCAAAGTAACATCGGTATTTTAGACACTTTTAAGCACTTTGGCCCGGGCCACGCGCTTGAGACTGTCTCGTATGTCATGTATTTTCAGGAACGAGAGTCGGTTCTCGGTTGGTTCCATGTAAAAGATTCGGAACTATCGCTGCTCAACACGTGTTTTCACATGGCTTTATCAATATGCTTTCACTTTGTTGACCGATGTACGGGTAGCGCGGTGACCCATCATGAACACAGTCTTGCTCGAAGCATAAATATACTTTGATAACATGACAGTATCGATACCATACCTACTTTCAGATTGACTGCCTCGTCGGTCTTGTGGTCGGCTCGTTTTGGCTTCTATCCCGGGTTCGATTCTTTTAGGTACATCATTTTGAATATAAAAAACCCAAGTTTGATGGATGGCCGCGCGAAAGAAATGCGCCATTTTAGGCGCTTATTTTTAGGTGTTAACACCCCAGTGCCGTTCTAGCACTAATTCATACATTATCAATGAAATAGTTATGAAAATCAGTTTTTTACATGCGTGGTAAAATATTCACTGCGACTTAACTTGTAAAACCAAAACAGCTCACATGAGTGCTCGCTGTCTCTACACTCTTTCAATCATGCAATCTGATTAAAAACAAGTAAGTCAAAGCTGTAAACAGTTATTTGTGTTCGGATTGGGAATCCAGAAAAATGGCTGCGATCTCCATCCAATTGTTTTTCGAATCAACATTACGGTGAATGTCACTCTCGGGACGAGGACAATAAATCGCTAGGTACCTGCGGGATCAGCCCAGATCGGCGTGTATTGGATTTAGCTTCGGTGCTGTATGGATCACACAGACAACTTAGACTAGTAACAAGGAATATTAAAAAAAATATATGGTTAAATAAGATTGGAGAGATAATGGTAGTACCCTCGTATGACGTTGCTATTAACTTTAAAAAAATATTTGATGAGCTCGTCTATTTACTAAATAAAGTTATTTTTGAATAGTTTTTTTTTCTGAGTAAAGCTAATTAATCTAGTAGAAAAGTTATAAGTAAAGCCGAGTTTCCAAAAGCTTTACAGTTATGTGCGGCCTGCCTTGTGAGACATGCACAGCTTAATGCAGCATACTGTAAGATTTTTGATGTATTATGATGACAATTTGTTTTATACTTAAAACCAAATTTTTGATGTGTTATGATAACATTTAGTTTTATACGTAAAACAAAACTTCATCATAATACATCAAATCTTACTGACCCTTATTCAACGCTCTTAAACCTTCCCAACGAAAGGCATGTTAATGTCAAAATCATGTTTAAGAGAGAAAAGCATTGTTCTATTATTTTGAATAGCCATTACGTAGAGTTAGCAGCTTATACTTGTTATACTAATGTTATCTGAGTGCAACACTGAAGGGCAATCTATTTTTGCACTTACTTAGACATGTTGGTAGGTAGACGGGTAGTTAGGATATAGGATCAAGCAGTAGGTGATTGAAAGTAGGTTTAAAAATATTAACTAGCCCAATCAACAAAATAAATATACGTAAGTATTAAAGCATTATATTGAACGTCTACGGTCATGTCGGACTCCCGTCTCACCGCATTATGAGAGTGAAGGAACAGAGAGTGCACCTGTGTATTGCGCACACACTTGTGCACTATAATATGTCCCGCGCAGTTGGCTAACTCTGTTGAGATAGGCCGCTGTAGTCGAAATTCGGCTAGGAGGACATTATATATTATTATAATGCGCTTTAACTCGAAGCAACATTATATCCAATTAAATGGGTGGGTTAAACATACAAACAACTTAAACAAAAAAGGCACGGAGCAAAGAGTCTGTGGATGTAGTTTTATTTATATGAAAAAAATTGCCTTATTAATTGAAACATTTAATACCACTCGCGCACGTCCGGATTGGTTAATCTGGATTTGTTCAAGGCCTAATATCTCAGTTTAAAGCCCTCTGTCGCCAGTCTGGATTAGCTAATCCGGACTGGCGAATGTGGACCTTCCGGATAAGCCAATCTAGACTTGGAAAGGGGCCTAAACTTAGATGTAATAGGCCTTGAAAGTCCGGAATAGCTATTCCGCACGTACGCAAATGGCGTTATATTTTTGAGGACCGATACTGAGCGACTAACAAAGCATTATCAGAAGCGTTGCACAGGTTCTTAATAGGTTAGATAGTATGAATTCTTGAACAACACATAGAAATGTTATTAATAAAAATTACTCGTGTGAAATTTGACCCTGAAGAAACAGAGAGTGCACTTGTGTATTGCGCACAAATCGTGTGAAAAGGTAGTTTTTTCCGCGCAGGTGGATAATCTTAGAATTTCCGTTATCGGAATCCGGCTAGGAGTACCTACGTTATAATAATTTCATTTATTTATTTTTAAGCTGGCCCGAGTCCTTAGTTTTCTTTTTGTTATAAAATATTTCTCTTTAAAACCACAATTTGTAAAAGTATACAAAAAAATAAGTCATCGAAGGAATTGGCAGCTAGACGAAAATAACACGATGCTTGTATTGTGTTTAATGGAATAATATCGAATAATAATATCTTTGAGCCTATCGTGTAGGCACAGGCATGCATGCGTGCCTGATCCTCACATAAATCAGTGTCAAAAAAATGAATTTGCGGCGTTTTGCGATGAATATTAATGAATTTTTATGGCCCAGTCAATTTTCTGCGATGGATGAAGGTAATCATGGATACATTTAAAAGAGTATGACTACTTAGTAAGCAATAATCGCACTGATAAAGTAAAGTTAGCCTATAAAGATCCCACTGCTGGGCAAAGGCCTTACCTACGCGGGCTCAGTGCGCATTGGAAGGGGGGGTGTCTGTAAGGCAATCAACCTTACTGTCAGGTCAGATGTTATAAAGCCGCCCTAGGGCCTCTGACTAGGCTTAACGACTTATATCAACAGATATTAGCCGGGACCAACTGCTTAACGTGCCTTCCGAAGCACGGAGATGCTTGTCATGGACGTCACTTAAATGGTCGGAATGGTCTCCCATCCAATCACGACCGCGCCGTGCGTTGCTTTTTTTCTGCTTAGCATCGCAGTGAGAAGATAACTCTATTTATTTTTTAATGACATTCGTTTTGAAAACTGCGGCCGCCTTGAAACTTGTCCATATTGTCCAACGTAACAATATTACCATCAAGATGATTTTGTAAGTAGTGTTTGTAAAATGTATGTTCCATAATTATTTAAAAATCAGTGAGTGAGACAGGTCCGTGAAAGCTAAAATGTCAAATTGAAGCGAAGTTGTAAACATTGTAGCAACGGCCATGTGAAGCAGGGTCTATTCACGGGCGGGCTCAATGGCGGATCGTTGGTATGATAGTCGAGTCAACCGTATGTCCGTTTACACGGAAATAGAGCATTTAGGCCGGGTTTCTGTGGTAGTACAGTCACAAGCTCGTTAAGGTATCATTTAAACTATGAAAAACAGCTTTTATTGCGTTGGGAATAGTGGCTGTCTTAAGGTCAACATGTGTAATCTAACTTGCGGCCGTGTGAACTTTGAAATCAGTTTAAGGCTGGGTTGCACCATCTTATTTAAACAACAAACTCTGTACGAAAATTAACAGCAGCATTGGTTATAGTCACGGTTCAAGTAACGTACCTAATTGTACATTTTTTGTTGAAATGTCAAAGATAAAGCGCTATTAAAATATCTCATAAATTGGGCATTTATGGTTGCTAATTTTATGTATTATTTTTCAAGTATTTTTGATCATATTAAGCAGATTTAATTAATTGTACCAGGCAAGGAATACTTGTACACTTGTGAGCTTGTGCTATGTGGACTAGAATACCGGATTGAAATCCATATCCATACTAATATTATAAATGCGAAAGTGTGTATGTCTGTCTGTTTCCACTTGACGCTTAAACCACTTAACCGATTGAGATAAAATTTGGTATGGAGACGATTCGAGACCCTGGAAAGGATATAGAATACATTTTGTCGCGATATGAAAAAAATAAGGGGGTGAAATGGGAGATGAAATTTTATATGGAAAATCCAACTCGCGGGCGAAGTTGCGGGGAACCACTAGTACTTATATACGTTTAGAACATTCAAAACTTAAGTACAAATGCTCGTGCTCATCACACAAATATTTGCCCCTTACTGGATTCGTTTCCGCAACCGCTTGGTTTGTATTTCTGGACGAGAACGACTGCAAGACTTACACCAAGACGGTCGTTTCTATACCTCTTCGAAATACTTACTTAAAAAGACACATCTTGCTATTTACATCCCGGACCACGGAGCGGCTGCTGAAATGTCTTTTCTATTCAAGTCCTGAGTGCAGCCCGCGTGTCAGTAGCAACCCGGGTTCCCGGGGATACGCTTCAAAATTTGTAAAGATGCCCTCCCTTGAGAGTTCAGACACAGAGTGTGAATAAATCTACTCCAATACACGATGAACAGGGTAATTTTTGTAGTTTTATATTTTTTTATTTTAAAATTAGCATTTTGGAGCATCGGACGATTTACATTTTACGGAGAAACGGGAATTAGGTATGAATTCAGTTATATTACTGAATTTAAACGAGCTTCTTAACTTTTAGAAATACGTATGTACGGCGACCGTCTTGGTGTAGTGGTTCGCGCCCCGGACTTCTAAACCAGACGGTTGCGGGTTCGAATACCGCAAGGGGCAAATGTTTGTGTGATGAGCACGAGCATTTGTACCTAAGTTATGGATGTTTATAAATGTATTTATGTATTTATATCCGTTATCTTAGTCACCATAGCACAAGCTCACGCTTAGTTTGGGGCTAGGTTATTAGGTGTGTTTGTTGAGACAATTTATTTATTATTATCTCTCCTTCGGGAAACCACGGCACGAGACCGGTCCTTTTGGAAGGCGTACGTGGGAATATGGATCCAACACGAAGAGGCCCTTTGAGATACGATAATGAGTTGGGATATGTACACCTAGTGGATACTATCTCTGCCTGCGCTATTAAGAAGATACAGCCAAAGACAGCACCCTCTAGGTGCAAGGACTATTGCGGAGAAGATGGGAACTAATACTAGTTCTATGGATGGGAAATTGCTGGACTGGTTGCCGGGATATTGATGAGACCACGGGACGCCTGCCATATCTAATGTCTCATCTCGATAATCACGGCAGACGGTGACTCGCTTATTATTTACAAAATAGGTGCCGATTGAAATATGCAAAGTGAAATCTTTAGTTCTTTATTCTTGCAGATGCTGTCAAGCGCTTTCAGGCCTTTTGGGAAACGATTAAATACTTTCTTATAATACGCAATTTAACACATAGTTTTAATTTATGGCTGACTATCTCAAGTTAAGGCATTGTAGGCAAACCTCAGTGGTTTTAGCAATTTGATAATAAATAAATAAAAATATAATTTTATTATCCACCTAACAGAAAGAGTTTAGTGTGCTTGCTATCAGACTAATAATACACAGCTATTGGTTAGCGTATGGAAGGTATTTCAGATACAGGAAACAATTACACTCAAATGTAAACAGCTTGCGTACGACAGTTATTTGTTTAGACAGGCTTCGGTATTATTCCACGGTTCCGAACTAATTCTCACATTATTTTCTAATATCAACAGCAATTTTCATTAGTTTCGACCGAATAATCCAAATCACTGAAACCCGTGGAAGTGTTGCCAAGCTGTTTCCCGTTAAACATAAAGTAGTTGGACGGAGCCACTCAAAGACTTTTTGCTGATCTAACAAACTTCAGCAATTACATAGAGACCATAGAGAGAAAAACTGTAGTAAGTCGGATTCTGTCCATTGGTTGCAAAAATGAAAAATAACCCCCAGACTTTGTTTTAGGTCAATAAAGTACAAAAATAAGTGTCTGATTTTTTTTTCTGTCTAAAAAAATCTACTAAATTAATTCGGATGCGCATGCAGTAGTTATGTAGCTCAGTTCACAGACTAGGCTATGCTTCATCTCAATAGCATAAGTACATCCAGAGATACAGGGTGACCACTCCTCATTATACGAAATAAGCGGTAATGATTACTAGATAAAGATGGTAGTAAGAGACATTTTGTCTTGGCATTTTGTATAATTGAGTCTAGGCAGACGAAGTCGCAGGCAACAACTAAAGATGAATAAATGTAGCAATCTCGTAATAACGCGCCAGTGTATTGTTGGCGGCTCTTTTCGGTCGTTTGTGATACATTGCTTTATAT
Source organism: Pyrausta nigrata (assembly GCA_949316185.1). NCBI lineage: Eukaryota > Metazoa > Arthropoda > Insecta > Lepidoptera > Crambidae > Pyrausta > Pyrausta nigrata. Next base: position 12,548,242 of record OX438938.1, read on the forward strand.
AAAATTGGCTCTTGGTATTTTATTCATATTTATCCCAACTTAGGGAAGTATGCGTCATGATCGCGATTCTTTGCCCAAGTTTTTTGCGTTACGAGATTGTCATCGCGCATAACTCTTAAGTTATTTATTAGGTATCTCAAATAATAAAGTGGGGGGTTTACTTAATCTATAATTTAGTCTAAGTTTTCCATAAACATAAAATATTATTTACACATATAGGTACGTTAGTGTTTATTTGCTATTTTATTGCCTACAACGCATATTTTATTAATACGTTATTCCTTTAAAATACTGCGCTGCAAATAAATCGAACTAAAATTTAATTGTCATGTGAGATAGCCTCCAGCCAGCTAAAGTGTTACGTAAAAAGATTTCGTACACTAGCTGCTATCCCTGATATTCCCTGTATTATTAAAATGTATTTTAGTACGGGCTGATTTTCAACTTTAAAAAAGGTAAGGGTCGAATACAGCGCGGCGATCTATTAAAAAGTCATTCAATTAGAAGTGTCACAGAAAGGTGAGGTTGATAATATTTTATTACTCTTATCGATATGTACTTTATTTAAAGAATACTTCTTAACTAAATAATGGATAAGCCCTAAAATCTTTAAAAAAATATGAACTTATTTTGGTACACACACGGCCGCACGCCAGAGTACCCCACTTTGACCTTGAAACCGACTTTAATCCATACAAAATAAAAGCTTTTCTCGTAGTTCATATTGGTGACCGATGTGCTTCCGACTGTATTTTAACTAAACAGTTGTACGACTGTTTTTCACTATACTGTTTTAGTATACTTACCTACCTGAATCACGCCCTCAACCAGTGTTTTAAGATTCATATACAGTTGGCAGCACATCAGGTTACCCATGCGATATACGAAAACAGGTTTTATTACGTAGAAAACAGGTTTTTCTGTCTTAAAATAACTCAGATACAGCTCCGGAGTCAGGAAGTTGGTGATGTTAACACCCCCGTGCCTCGAAAAGCACGTTAAGCCGTTGGTCCTGCGCCTGATCTCTCTACGGTCATGTCGGACTGCCGTCTCACCGAATTATGAGAGTAAAGGAATAGAGAGTGCACCTGTGCATTGCGCACACACTTGTGCACTATAATATGTCCCGCGCAGTTGGCTAATCTCTGCTGGGATAGGCCGCCGTAGTCGAAATTCGGCTAGGAGGACATTATTATTATTATGACGTAGGGAGTAGAAGCGGTCTCCAAGTCAAAGTGGGATAGTCTGACGTGCGTGGTGTGTACACAAACATCCAGACAAACAAATTTCGAGTTGTGATTACCGATGATTCAATTATTAGTGAGGATTAAAGGCTTATACAATCGACGACGAACGCTGTAATTGGGAGTTGGTAAACAGTTATTACCCTCGCTGGGTCAATTAGCCTAAAATTTACTGCTTACTGTATTCTGCCGCGTATCATTTTAAAGTTCTGATACATAATAATTCGGGTTGCGATGGCCACACACCGCTCATTGCTCAAAACGCTTTGGGATTTTTAATACTGTTGAAAAAACTAATCGGATTTCTGATTTATCAATGTTAAATATTTTCTTTATGAAATCAAGTAACTGAAGAATACTAGTCTAAAAGCAACACACAGAACAAATAGGAGTAGGTAGGTAGTATTCAATTGCTAATCAATCTCGAAAGGGAAAATTCAGTTCATTCCCATACATCCACGGGTAAGTAGTATCCATCTACAACTTACTAACGCTCGCTATACAGTACATCTAAAGTTCGCTGAATATCTTCCTTTCTATGAATAATATTAATAAATAATATAATACAATATGCAGTTCTGCTGCTCAGAAGTACAATTTATCATAATAGATTCATTGAAATGGATTCTAATTTAACGCGGGATACTATTTTATTATTTTGCAAAGACTTATTCGTCATAGGAAAAGAAGAATTTGTGCGTCAGCTGAGTGTCTGCAAAAAAATGAATGACCTGCAACCAGAAAGTATAGAACTAGCGACTCCCCTCGGCTTCGCACGGGTCAAAGTTAGAAATTTCATAGTACACTGTCCTTGAACGATAGACAGAAGATATCTTCTCGGACTTTTTTGTAGACCTTTAAAAGATAAATATACATTGTTATGTTATAACTTCAACGGATTTGGCAGCGTTGTCTATTAAAGCTCCCAGACGGCTTGATTTTTTCCGACATCTGTAACAAATAACAATCGTCATATTTCAATAAATTTTTTATACCTTTCTCAGGGATTACACGATGGATCGATGAAAACCGAAAGAAAATCCGGTCAATGGGTTTGAAATCATTGCGAACATACATATGTCGGGGCTGGCGTCAGGATTTAGGCTCGAGCCTTCCAACATCGTGTGGGCAGACATAGGGATCGTGCAATGAGAACGATAAATTTCACTTGAACAGAGTTTATTTGAATTACTAGGCAAACAGAATTCAAACTTAGTACTTTAGGAAAATCTAGGCACTATACGAAACGTGGGACAGTTCCGTGCGATGTTTTCTCTCCTCGGCGGCTCGATCGAAAGTCAGTCCAGTCGGGTCCGCCGGTATCGCCACGACTCTGTCGAAGCGCGCCAAAACGTAGTTGCGCGGCCTACGCCGCTAGGGGGCGCGCTTGCGTTCCGTTTAGTGTTCGTTTTCATGACCGGCTACGACACATAGATATTTTAGATTTAGACAAAGGCAGAGGGGGACTATTTGTATATGTCGTGATAAACTACGTTATTTTAATTCTGATAATACTCGCAAGTTCTGCCTCGGCAATTGGTGTCTTTGCACACATCATTATTGTTTTTCAGCTGACTCCTTATTGGAAGACTCGATTTAATATTCTTACCTAAATATTTCTTCGATATTAATCGTGAATTTAAATAATTCTAACAAAGATAGCGACGATAGCGTTTAGACTTCAACAATTAGGTTTATGACGTAACGAATACCTACGTTAAATGCGGTTTAGAAAGATTTAGCTAAACGCTAAGTAAAGTGTGAATGGAATTTATTTCCGTCATAAAAGCCTTATCGTCTCAGCTATTTTGTAACTTAAACAATTTTAATAGGACTGCCATGACTCAATCGACTACTTTGCCTGATACTTCATTTCTTTCGCACAAAACACGCTTCTTATTTCAACCATATGTTAAACAGAAAAATATATTCCTTAGGAAAATTGTTTTATCTTGTTACACATCGCTGTTACCAAAATTTAGGAAACCCGAATTGAAGGTGAATAGTTTTTATTATTTACGATTAAGGTTTAATTTTTAACAATTCTAGTGAAAATAAAATAGTTTCTCACATTTCTGAATTGCAAAACTGCAGGAGCTGTCGAAATGAGAGAATTATTTCCATCGATAACCACAGTCTGGCTCGACGCCAATCACGTCATTATACGTATCATTTATATCCTTACCGTGAATTGATTAAAATGCCCAAACCATTGCAATGCGACACATTAATTTGCTTTGTCCTTTCAAGAGTTGTATCCTCAATTGCTAATTGCCATAATTCGTTAAGTTAAGTACCAACGTAAGTTAAAGCGGTCGTTATGTGAGGGAAATAAAGGAAGATGTGACTGTAAAAATGTAATGTTGGCTTCATCGCCCCCGATTGGCGGGATCGAGCGTCCGAATTGTGACCGATTGTCTGTCAAGGTCCGTCTACACTGGTATACGCCGCGCAAATAAGTCCAACACTCATGATTTCAATAGTTTTTAATATTTTTAACACTCACAGTGTTTTTTTATTTAGTTTAAAAAAGAAACCAAAAATTTGGATACAGGTAGGATTTGAACCTACGACCTATGGCCCGGTTAGCTAAAGGTCGAAAGTTCAAATCCTACCTGTGTGCGAATTTTTGGTTTCTTATCTAAACTTATGATTTCCCTAACTTGATGATAGGAATAAGTAGTACACGAGCTGTACAATTTTAAAAAAACTAAGTTGTCACATAATGCAAACTGTGATTGTACTTAACAAAGTCACACATGTAGTACCTTGATCTATTTACCTTCCTACACGTGTATGTACATATACGGGCTGCCCGTTAATGAAGGATAATCCTTTAGATACAGATTAGTTACATTATGCCCTATTATATGCCATATGCCAAGTAAAAGTGTTCGAGATATAAATATTTAATTATTGTTTGGCTACTTCTACAATTAATGACTTTTTAAATGTTTGTTAAAAACAATTTTAATACTCTTGATTATTCCAAACCCCAAAATCAATATTAACTTTTTACTTAAAATGTTAGTAAGGCCCCCAAAATAATAAAAACTTAAAACCAAAATCTCAAAAATGCCATCACTTTTACTTATTTTTTTTTTGGTATAGTAGATCATGATGTAACTAATATATACCTAAAATATCATCCTTTATTAACGAGACAGCATATACATGCTGTCCCGATAAATACATATCCTATACTAAACAGATACAAGAAGTGCTTATCAACAGGCAACGATAAAAACTAGATAGGCACGAGTATGTGATCAGCAATAAGATTTCAAGCATCATTTGTTTAATAGAAAGCCTGATAGCTACCTTATGTCTAATACATTTTGCCTTGGACTGTCAAATTACGAAAACTGTAATTTTAAAAATCTCTCTCTCTTTTTCTTCCTGGCTATATTTATGTCCCATACGATGGTTCAGTCAACCTTCTTTGTTTTTCTCTTCAATTTCTCTCTATCCTCGACATCTTCGGTGGAAACTGCATAGCCTCATATCTTCTTATACCGTCAAGCACTACAACTCTTCATCCTATTCTAGGTCTCTGATCTTCGATCGGTGATGCAGGTGATGAGAAGAAAAAAATTTATTGTAAAAACCTGTAAGACTACAATGATTATAATAATAAATTGTTTCAACGAACACACCAATTACCTAGCTCCAAACTACGAGGTTGTACTATGGCGACTAGGATAACGGATAGAAATACCTATACGTTTATAAACATCCATGACTGGTTTATTTGAGAGGAGAGAGTGAATACACTGGCTGGTGTTAGCACACTACTTTATTATATCGAGCCACGAACGTCGCGGGCGCAGCCGCAAGTTTATCTACTTTAGGCAAATATGTATGCATACATAACAATGACATGGGTACATCGCTCGTGCTCATCACACAATATTTAAACCCGCATCCCAAAGATTGTCATTGCATCTTTTGTTTCGCACTTACAGTTAGCTAATAGAGACGCACCCTTACAGTTTACTTCATCGCAAATCGTTTACGTCGTCAAATCGTTCGGTTTATCTCCGGCGTTAACTGGACGGAAAAGTTAACAATAGACGTGATCGTGCATGAAAATCTTGACGGGTTGAGTGTCGAACCGTGCCTAATTTATGATAATCCGCCCACGCATTCCGTATCTAGCCTATTAATAGTCCGTCCCATTTACGGTTTCCCGGGAATTGATATTGACAAATTGAATATTTTGCTACTGGATGATGTGCGGATGTGATTCGTTGAAAAGACTCGTAGATTCGTATTTTTTTGTTGCACATTACCATAGTCATCAACATTGAAACAAATTAAACAGTACTTTGTGATTACCTACGTGTAATTATTAGGATTATCCAAAACATTTAGGTATTCTTAATAAAGAAGGCAATGGCGAGGCAAATTGGACTTCGTTTAAGAATGACTGAAAGTGAGTGTAAAAGAAGTAGGGAGGCAAGTGGGATATATGGAAAAATTTATTTTTTATAATATTTTATAATATTGGTAATTTCCTAGCTACGGTACCTGTTTCCTGAAATAAAGACCTTCATAGTGCAAGTAGTGATTTGCGCTACGGACTAAAATAGCTGTAGTTGCGGGTTCGAATTCCGGAAGAGGAAAATATTTGTGTGAGGACCACGAGCGTTTGTGCCAAAGTCTTGGATTTTTATAAACTTATAACTATACAGGGTGTTAGTAAGCAGTCTTATCCTTTATAAGTATGGCCATCAATACCTACAACTCTTACTATGAGGGCATGATCACAATCTAAAAATATTTTTTTAGATTGTGATTTAGCCCTCATAGTAACATAACATAATTTATGTTACTAAGAGGACCTGTTGGTCCTTCACACGAATAATAATGTTACATCGATAATAATGTATACAGAGAGAGAGAGAGAGAGTAAAAGTTGTAAGTATATGCCATATTCACCCTTAGAAGATTAGACTGTTTACATTCACATCCTGTATATGAATATCTATTAGTTATCCTAGTTAGGTGATAGCACCTCGAGACCTCTTCTGTAGCATTAACTGGGCACTCGCCACAAATAAAATGCTACTCAGAATGGGACTTACTCACGACAGCAGTTGCAAAGCCTGTGGGGAAGGGTTGCACTGGCTGGTACACGAATGGGTTTTCTTGTAGTGGCTTACACAGACTCAGAAGACTATACTATACTCAGCCCTTAAGACATAGTGAAAATTCAGAAAGTCTTTAAAGAACACTGAAGAGCATAAGTATGAGCCACAAAATATCCTATTGGTTTGACGTGCTCCGTGAGTTAACCCCCATGGCCCCTACGAAAAGATAATATAGGTAATAGCACAAGCTATATTTAAATTGTATATCTGTACCGTGTGGTCGGCGCGCAGCATACGGGCAGAATGCCATTTGGCGTAGGTCCTTCAAAAAGGAGCTGGACAAAGCTAATTACCATCGCTTTATATAGGTTATGCATCTTAAACGAAATCTTGCATTTATGCAACTTAATTTATTCGTAATTGATTTATGCCTTGGTTTCAGCGACCTAAGTAGGTACGCTATGCAAAATCCATGAATATAAACCTTCAAGTACCTACCTAATTCGGAAATTAAAAGTATAAATATAAGAATATTCATAAAAATTGAGCAATATTTATATGGTTCCTGTGATTAAGTTTTACCTATACCCAAAGATTGTCTGAAAAATATCGCTCTTAACAATAAAACCTCCTAATTTGTACATCTTACGGTGTAAATAGTATTATTGTTTTTAATGGTAGAGAGGTCCAATAAAGAGTTATGTATCTATCTATCTAATATTAGACAGGATTGTAAAGATGTTTATTTGATTTATAATATTGTCACCAGCAGTTTGTATCTATTTCCACAATAAATATTACTTACCGTTGCGTCAAAATAAGCCAACTCTCCGCTATTCTATTTCGTGAATATTGAAAAAAAAATCTCTGACTGGTTTCTAATGTATTGGGTAGGACCTACCCAATACATTAGAAACCAGTCAGTACCTACCCGGTAGGTACTGCTAGTACCTGCTGGGTTTTTATTGGAAAAGGAAATGACATCATTCATGTCGTTCATTTTAGTATACTTCTTAAACTTCAATTCTCTATAGTTTCTTATCTCCGTTACTAGCCTATTTTTAATTGCCCCTCTTGTATAGTGATGTTTTAAACTTAGGCCCACTTTTACGAAACTCGATTAAATATGTTTAGCGCTAATTATTAGCGCTAAACATATTTAAAACATCATTCTGTCTTTGTCAGTCATTCGACGTTGGCAGAAACGGGATGATATTTTAAACATAATTACCGTTAAACGTATTTAACGACTTTCGTAAAAGTGGACCTTAGAACCTATGTCGAGATAATTAATTGTAATCACAATACCTAATTTATTTATCAAATAACTTCTGGGTAAGGGACGGGTAAATATTGCGGATCAGTAGGTACGTCAAGGCCTCAATGTGAATTTAATACATTGCCTTTGTTTTGTGAAACAATATTTGCCGATACATAAAATCAGGATAAACGGGAAAATACAAATGTCAGAGATAACACTGTTATCGGTTTTACGCTTTTTAGATAAAGCCTATGAAGTGGGATCATTGAAATAAGTATATTTTTTTTTATCATTTTTACTTACCCGTTTATGCGTGACTAAATATAATTAGATACCGAAGATTTAAAATAGAAAATCTACTTTAATTGCGATAGCAGGATTAAGATGAAAACAATTAGAAAACTGCATTATTATTTGTCAATATTTACTAGGTTTTTAAAACAGAGCCAAAACCGTGAGAGACGGAGAATGGGCTCTGTAAAGTCGAAACGTTTTTGAAATAGTTTTGGTATTTCGATGGCAATGTTGAAAATAATCTATTACTGCATCTGAGGTTTATTTTAATTCAAGTTTCCAAGACACACTTGTGAAAACGAGGTGACTGCGGCCATGCCCTGCAATTCGGAGCCTGACAGTTCGTTCGAGGCGCCACTCTTGAATTAATGCCGCCGCTCTCAGCCGAGGAAATCACCTTTTTATATTTTAAACCCCACCCCTTGTTTCATTTTCAACTGCAGATTTGCTCTTTGTAAAAATTATGAAGACAAATTAAATCTTTCTTGATAAAACGCGAGTAGTTTGTAGTCGTCGACGACGGGAACTAAGAAATTGTGACTTGCGTTTTAATAATGCCTTAACGTGAAAAGCATTTTTCATCTTACCTGTTCGGAAAGTTGAACTTTCATGTGTAGATAGCCGGGTGGGAAATAGCTTTTCCCTCCTACTTTATACTCCACTTCTACTATTGAATAAAAGGCCACTATCGAGGGTATCGATAGTTATTGCAATAGTCAGAGCTGTATCAGCTATCGATAGTGATTTTAGTATTGAACTTTGATACTATCGATAGTATTGCTATGTGTCGATAGTATTTATATTAACGAAGCTATCGATACTATCATTACTATCGGTAGACTATCGATACTATCGATATTCTATTGATACTATTGCTTTTGCCTAGACTATCGATAGTCTATCGATACTATCGATATTTTATCGATACTATTGCCTTTGCCTCAACTATCGATAGTCTATCCATACTATCGATATTTTATCGATACTATTGCTTTTTCCTCAACAATCGATAGTCTATCGACACTATCGATATTTTATCGATACTATTGCTTTAATCTCAACTATCGATAGTTTATCGATATTTTATCGATACTATTGCTTTCACCTCAACTATCGATAGTCTATCGAAGCTATCGATAGTCTATCGACACTATCGATATTTTATCGATAGTATTGCTTTTGCCTCAACTATCGATAGTCTATCATATTTTATCGATACTATTGCTTTTGCCTCAACTATCGATAGTCGATTGATACCCTCGATTTCCTCACAGTCGAAATGAAAAATAGTATGTTTAACTCGGGTGAAAGCACCCATTCCACTCTCGAGCTATTGGCCCTCTCACTTCGTTCGAGCGCCAGAAACTTCTCGAGTGGAATGGTCACTTTCGCCCCTTGTATAACAATCTACTGTTGCTTTATATTTTTAAGTGCCTAAACTTAAGATGAGAAGTTTTGTTTAATTTATAGTGTTTAAGCATAAAACCATGCTGCATGGGCAGGTAAAAACGGAGTTAGTTACTTACAAGACCTAATTCCTCTAACGAATGATAATTAATTAATGTCATGTACTCAAAAATGTCATTCTTGCCGAAAGTCTGAATAGAATCAGATAATCAGGCATGTAACACAGTGTGCTGGAAAAAGTAACATATCATATTAATGAAATTATATTTATACCTAGTACGTACTTTATTAAATCAATGTTAATTACCTAATCTACGTTTGTATAAAGTTGTATTATATTACGGACCAACATATCATAAAAAGTATATAATCACCATTCGTAACAAGTTTTTTTATTAACTGACAATAAAACGAAACTTTGAAAGCTTAACTTTGGTGAGATCAAAACGCAAGAGTTAACGGAACGTAGCGACGCGAATGCTTTTCAGGGCCCATTTCAGCAGATAATGCAATTTGTTACAAGTCGTTCCCTTGTTTGCTTTTATTATTAGTGGCCATTGTAGCCTGAGAGCGGACGTCCCAATTAATTTACCTTTAAAACGAATGCTGATTTTTTACACTCATGACCGTTTTCACCCAACGACCCTTTGTTAAGTGTATCCCTTATTCAATTTTTTTTCACTGTACAAACCGTTATTTATTTAAGTACTGAAGAAAGCTGGGCTCATTATAAATACCGAGTTGGTGTAAACTAGTTAAGATTACGAGAGTGTTACATTTTATTTTAAAGATTATAGTAAATATTATTTGCTTTTACTTAGGGCGATTTTAGCGTCGTGCAGATTTGGTCGCGCAAGCGAGATTGAGATACATAATCTGTGATGCGTAGTACCCGAAAAAACGTTTGAATTTTTTCTCTTAATACTACCTAAGTCCTAAGTAGAGTAATTACTTACAACCTTGGCGTCAGACTTTATGAGTCGCTGCAATACCCGTCTGACATGACTCAAGCGGGCCAAAAGCTTAGCTACAAAGTAAGCTTTAAATACAATAATTAAATTCTATTGTTTTTGTTGTCTTCAATAACAAAATGTTACAAGACATGTTTTTGTAGTTGTACAAATGACTTGTGACTGTGTGACAGATACTAAATACGATCTATTCGAATGTTTTCTGAAGCGCACAGGTAGTTCTCGGTATTAATTGATATCCAGTGTCTGTACCACTGCCTGTAATTACAGGAATGCTGGCTCCTAAGCTATTAAGGGGCGTTCGTCTCAGTCGCACGCAAGGCTAACGGTTTCATAGGCCGTACTCTATAAGATGTCCGTGTTTTTGGGTCCCGCTTGTACGCACAGTCATGCTTGTACGAGGGACAGGGATAGCCAGAACTGAAAATACGAAAACGTCTCAGAGAGTAGACTCACAGACTCGCAACGCACTCCAACACTTTCGACATCTGGTTATTTAAATTGCGTATTTAAGCTAATTGGGATCGTTACGAAATCGCCATTCAAACACTCGGTTAAAATGAATTTCCCTTTATTTATGATGCGAATGAAATCCGAATAAGGAAAGATTTATTTTTTACTCCAAACGATTAGTGCCGTTTCGATATTATGTCTGTAAATGAATGCGGCGCCAGTTGCAATTAAACCGAACATTTTATTCTTTTGTTTTTGAAAGATGAACTAAAAGAAGAAACAAAAAATTAAGGTTTATACGACGACTCAATGTTTGTCGTTCAAGGTTTTACTTTAAATGCACAGTGTTTGACTTTACTAAAAAAACCCTATGCTGTTTATTGCATAAATAGATCAAAAATGCATTTTTAGCGCATGACTTCAACACCCACTGCATGTAGGTGTTGAAGTATATAAAATAAAAAAAAATATATTTTTTATGATCTTATAGGTGAAGACCTAAAAAAAGAGAAAATAAACTGTGTAAGCGAATCTAATCAATACATTTTTAATTATTAAGATAAGTAGTTTGATAAAGAAAGAAAAGAAGGTTAAGGCGCATATATCCCGGTTATTATTTTTTGAGTATCACCTTTTGGTTACCGTATTATTTTTTTCTCAGAAGTAGGACATGTGTGTGACCGGCACTGAAAAATGACTCATAATTAGGTCTATTATCGATAAAAAAAAATACGTTACAGTATTGCGGCTTTACGAGTTATCGAATTTCAAAATAAATTGTTAGGCTTGTCACTCAACTTGACCTTTAATTTTTGACTGACTTTATTCTTTCTCTTAATAACAAAAATATAATATACATCATAAACATATATTCTTCCACACACATGTATAATTTAGTAACTAAGAAGTTGAAACTTTATTAGTAGCTCGCGTCGCGAAAGCTTAGGTCCTGTCACACACAGCCTTAATCGATTGAAACAATGCTAAATGATAACATTTTGTGGTGATTAAGTAGGAGTGTAGTGCACTGCAAATAGTGGGCACAAATGAGTGTTTACGAAAGCGCGGCAACAAAAAGACCGCGCAATTTCGTATTGGAGTGGCCATTACCCGCGCTGACTGTGAAGGAACGTTCGCAATTGCATTGAAAATGTCGCTTTTAATTTTTCAAAATGCAAAGCGTAAATTCGCGTTTGCGGCTGGCACGATAACTACCCGCCTAAAAGCCCGCTGCAGGTTCCCCCTTTGTTGTGCTGATACAAAGCTCTCGCTCACACACAGATAGTTTTACAAAAACTTTGTCTCCGCTCCCTGCTTACCTACGCTACTTCACACGCCTCCATCAACGCTAATATTTCAGATTAGGTAACTCGAACTCTGAACCCACCTTTTTATCAAAGGCAACTTGGTGTAATATTATGGCAAAATGTTTTTTTATTCAGTATAAATAATATTTCAATTTATTTGCAGGATTGTACTATCGTCATAAGAAAAAAGAAGTATCTACATTTTACCTTCTAACAGAGGAAAAAAATCATGAAAAAAAATCGTTGGGCAAAAGTAAAGGTGAAAGTTTTAAATATTTAGTCTGCAAAAATGCAGGTCTATTTTTTTAAATATGGAAATTAAAGAATGCGTATATTATGTAAACGTAAATTTTCTTATTAAGAAAAAGAGAAAACTCATGATACCACGGTGAAAAGACGTATCTACGCAGAAATGTCCTTTCTTTATCTGATCAGTCTATTGGTTTTATCGCAACCCAGATACTTTTTTTTATTTTAGTTTTAATAGGCATAGCTTGTACATATCTACGAAGAAACGTCCTTTCTTTATCAATCAGTCTATTAGTTTTATCGCAACCCAGTTTTGTTATTTTAGTTTTAATAGGCATTGCTATAAAATTAAACACAAAAATGAGAATCAGACTTTATATAAGCCCACAACGCAGTCAAAATTAAACAAAACAAAGACACAATGCCGTTTACCCAATTCTATCAAAGTACCTACATACATTTTGCACCTGTGTCAACCAGCCCATGGGATCGGTAAATGGATAAGATAAATTATATTCCAGCTACATTCCTTTTCCTTCTTTCAATTTTGTTTGTTGTTGAATAAACTGTGTTGTCTTTGTCGTAATACAATATCAGCGATAACCTTGTAAGTTATAAAAGAATTACAAATCAGATATTTATAAGTAGTTTAGTTACAGTTTACCTGGAATCTTTTTACTTCGTATCAAATGAGGAAATAAATACAGGATGTTAGTGTAAACAGTCATAACTTTTGGGGTTGAATATGGCCAGCGATACCTACCTACAACTTTAACTATGGGGTCAAGATTTAAGTCTAAAAAGAAAACAGGTTCTTTATTCAAATAATTTTGCTGTCCCGATGAGGAATACAGAGGTCAAAAACCTTAGAGGTGTAAATATACCTATAAAATTTTTCACACGTACACCCTGTGTAATCTCTTAGCGCAGTAAGTATCAAGCAGAGATCGCGTGCTGGCACCAACATTTATCTCAATGGTAAAGAGTGGCGTGAGCAAGCGCGTGCCTCTCACGGCGCGAGGTGAGCCAGCCAGCCCGACGTCCGCGAGCCTGCTCCTTTATGCCCCTTGATATATTACGGGCCGCCACACACCGACTTGGTCATATTCGCAATGATTTATCCGCACGTCGCAGACAAGCCCACACCAGGAGATGAGTCGTCTGGCGAATGACCACATTAATACCCCACCGCTTATATTAGACGTGTAGTTTTTTTCTTATATTGCGATCGGAATAACATTGACGACAGTGACTATTCGCTGATTAAAAGTGAAACAAAATATCAGCGATGTATCTGAGGAGTATTGTGCTTTTGTACGACGTCTCCAGATTAAAAAGTGGGACGGGCACAATGAGAGACATGGACGCGGGCGGAGGGAGTTCGCCGGGGGGCGGCGGGTGACGTCACAATAAGAAGATGACGGTCGGATAATGTCTCGCGGTGCCGCTGCATAAAGGTGAACGCGCATATCCGAGCCGCAGTATACCAGCCGTGATCGCCGGATCGCATTTTATACAACTTTATAATATAAAGATAAATTTGTACAATTGTACGCAACGTCGCGCACTTATCGCGCCGTCGCGTCCGCAGCGCAATCGTGGCAAACCGTCGTTACGACTTCAAGAACTCCTATGTATCACTTTGGTCAAAATTGCGTTTTTAAACCAGTTCATCTCAAATTTTGGAGCTCTTTGAAATGCAAAAGCTCCCTGTTGTATAAGTCTTACCAAATGCAAATTATTCACAAATTGTAATATCTAGTGTACGAAATTTAATACCTCCCATGTGCTTGCTCATATAAATATCATATGTGTAATATGATACAGAATAGGGAAAGAAAAATAAAATAAAATATGTGAAATATGGGATGCGCTCGTCGTGAAGTTTGAGACTCTGCTCTGACAAATTGGCCCACCTTCCACAAGATATTATCATAAATACGTTAATGTTTATTTTCAATACCGACATAGTAAACGTTCTTATGTGCTACAAAAGTGCAACCGAAACCTCTCATGTGTTGTCTTTGATAGTTTCTATTTTATTTTTTTGCCATACTTACTTACGTTTCAAATGGGAATACCATATTAAAAAGCAGGAAATCCTATAGATAATACATATATTTTTTGTTGCAGCTTGTTTCCTTCGTTTTTTTTCAGTAGAAGATTTTTATCGATTTTCTCAAAAGGTTCATTTGTACACATAGGAGGTCTTAAAGTCGCAACGACGAAACATCGAATTTTGAAGTCGTCATTCGCATTTCGAAGGCGTCACCCGAATTACTGGAATGCGACGAGTGCGACGCGTTCAATACAATTGCATACAAAGATTTATAAATATCGAAGACTTCGGCACGTACGGCTAATGCGGTGGATACTGCGGCGCGGATAAATACGCGTTCACCTTAACTGAGAAACACGAAGATGCGCCGTCGATATGAAAAACTTAACCACTAGTCTGTCATCTTAAATATTGAAGTAGACACTCGCTCTATATTTTTTCAGCATTGTGAAACAATAAAATACAAACGTATCAATTTTGTACGACATCTCTTGTGTAGTGCAATTAACTTATTCTCAATGGTATAACTTGGAAAGTTTGAACCATGCTTCACTTAGTGTAACTTGCAGTTTGCCGTGTAATTTAAGCCAAAGACAAAATTTTGCTTTGTAATTACTTTGGCAACGATGTTGACTACAGTTTAAATTGTGCAAAATACTGACTGTTTTAAAAGTTACATTGTTTTCTTAATTTATAAACTACATTACCGGAAATTGAAATACATTAACAGTGACATTATAGGATTTAATACTTGCGACTAATAGACACGAATTTTCAAAATATATTAATATAAACACACGTTTGCTAAAAATGTTGGCTAAATACCCAAATGTTCACGAAAATAAAATGCGGTAGCAAAATGAGCAGAAACTAGAAGAGGAAGTATGATTTTTTTCAAGCGCCGGAAAACCGCTGGCTAACAAAAGTTAATCGCTGAGCAGATGAGCCATTAGGTACCTAATGGCTTATACTCAGCCTGAATCATGTGTTCGTTGGGCGTTCTTCTTTGCACCTTTTGTCCTTACTAATTCTTGCATAGATTCAGACGCCTAATCACAGAATAATATGAGCTATATTATTTCCATGCTTTACCTGTTTAGACTATCCAATATAATCTTTAATACAGCGGTTCATAATCAACTATAAATAACCTTAATAAAAGAGTAGAAGATAAATACAATTTTTGTTTTCTAAAATAATTAAACTTAATTTTATTTTTTGATACTAAGCCCTCCCTAGTTATATAAATAAAAGTGTAGATTCATTTTCGACTAGGTACCTACCCTATTTTGTGAAATTGCTGAAGTAGGTAATGCCTTACAAACTACAAGCTTACATAAAGAAGCAAATACTAAATATTTATAAACTCGCTTTTGCTAAAAGTTGAATTATATGAGTACTTGTTATTCTTAATATACCTTGATTATTATTTCAAATAATAAGCCTTGCTAAATCCCAGTACCTACATCGTTACATCATCATTATCATGGGGTGCCATCTTCAAATTGAAATTTGGAGTTATAAACATATAGAAAGGTTTACTATTGTTTAACAAAAAACGTGTGACAAAAGATCACCTTACAAACAACGTTTGAAAAACGAATTATTTGACAAACTTTTATTTCGCAAACACATTACTTTAAAAACAATCATTTGACATAGTACAGGTTTCGCAAATGTTTTACTTAGGAAATAATTTGAACTATTAAAATATTGTTTTAATAATAATCACATGACTAAATAATTCGTTTGCCAAATTCGTGATTGTACAAAAAGTTAGAAGATAAATTATTAGTTTTTAAAAATAACTATTTTCTAACTAATACTTAGGCGAAGCTGTACGGTATTTTAGAATAATTTCGCACTATTTCGTTTAAGTGTACTAGCTTTTAAAGTGAGTGTATCGATTGTTGTACTGACGCGTATTGTATTTACCTGATTTAAAAATTATTATGATTATTTAACTTCTTTTTTTTTATTTTTTATTATTAGACTTATTTACTTCTTTTTTATTATTAGACTTCCATGCATAAACCTAAAGTAATAATATAGGCTCGTACTTAATAGCTACCTACATTCTTCTGTGTAAGAAAAAGTGTTGTATTAACAACGTAGATTTTGGTTAGTAAAATATTTACCAAGCAATGCATTTTGTCAAATGTTATTATGCTTTACCTACGTTGTTTTGCCAACTAACATGTTTTAAAAATAATTAATTTGTAAATTAAGGTTTTAGCATATTTTTATTAGTAAATATTTTGTCTAATGAGTAGTTTATTAAACAATAGTTTGTAAAATAATAAATTTGTCAAATATAATTTTGATGAAATGATATTTTTAGAATGAAAATTTGTTATTTGTATTTTTTTTGTCAAATGATCGGACACCATATACAAACCGATGCGGTCTTGAGCCGCTCTTTTTAGCTGGTCATAATAACAAAGTTTGGTCCAGTCTTACATCATATCGTTACATCATGGACCTTTGTCAAGAAAAATCTTTAATCAAAATCAAGTTACTTTTCCCTTCAAAAAAGACGAAGTTACTTATTCTCCGCCTATATTTTTAGCCAAATTTTGACTCATGGCTTGTACCTTGAGTAGAATCCCATGGGATAATATTATTTTGTTACTTTTAAGCAAATTCTTAGGAGGAAAGTAGTCATGTTAACAAAGCGTTTTTAGGTATATTATGCGAGAAAAAGTTGTAACAAGGGTAAACAAGCACTTTTAATATTTTTATCTTTCTTTGTAGAAGTTATAGTTTATCATAATTCTAGTTTATTTGATAAATTCTTACAATGAATACTAACACTCGTAACTATACTATATAATTATTTTTATAACTTAAACAATTATTTTGCAAGTTTTTACGAAATTCAAATAAATTTCTTACAAGTAGCAAGCACCTACAAATATTCGTCGACTGACTAACGTCCTCCGTAGCTCAGTTGGTAAGAGCATTCGCCCGGATAGCGAAGGGACGTGGGTTCGAATCCCACCGGATGACACAGTTGATTAATTTTTGTGAGTGAAATTCAATTTGATTTCGTAAAAACTTGCAAAATAATTGCTTAAGTTATAAAAATAATTATAAGTTAAGCTGATTTCATCTTAACTAATGGTTAAATATTTGTAAAAATATTTCCATCGGATACATGCGGGTACATTCCCCAAGTATTGATGAAATCGAACGCCGGCTTACTGGCGTAACAAGCACTTACAAGAATTCGTCGGCTGACTAACGTCCTCCGTAGCTTAGTTGGTAAGAGCACTCGCCCGGATAGCGAAGGGAGGTGGGTTCGAGTCCCACCGGATGACACAGTCGATTAATTTTTGTGAGTGAAATTCAATTTGATCTGTATATTTTTTAGTTATTCATAGAAAACACTGCTATTCATTTAGTTAATTTTATGTAGCATTAAAAGAAAACATATTTTTTATATGTGTTAGATATTTAATTGGAAATAATATGCTAACGGTTTTACTGCTTGGGATCATAAAGACCCATAAGACAGACACCTGAAGCAACTTCGTAACAAGACATCTACAGTACTTACATCGCCTTACTTTAGAGTTTGTTATGTATAAAATTAAACACATACACGCTACTAAATGCGAGTCGCTAACAGAGACGTAAAATAAACATTTAAAGTTAAGGAAACGGTAACTAGATCGCAAAATGGCCTCTAAGGCTCCGCGCAGATGCGCCACCGACCACCGCCACCGGAGTGGTTAGCGACAAGCTGTTTACATTAAGTATTTTAGATTCGTTTTGTATAGATTCTTAGGAGAAGCCAAAGCCCAGAGACTCCGTTGGATGGGCCATCTCGAAAGAATGGGCAGGATCGTAGCGCCAAAGCAGCGTATCTTGGAACACCTCGAGGCCGCCGCCCCGTCGGCCGGCCCAGATACCGCTGGAAGGACGCCGTCATGTCAGATCTACAGGAACTACAAGTTACGAACTGGCAAGAGGCGCGTAGGCGGCGCAAGACCGGATCAGATGGCGTTCTCTTGTGTCGGACGCCAAGACACACTTTGAGTCGCTGCGCCAAAGGAGTAAGTAATGCGAGTGGCCACTCACAATTCAGTGTCCGCCATACGCCATCATGGCAGCCACTTGTCATTTTGACAAGACATCTGTCAATGGATCTGTACCTATTTTTAGGCGCGCTACAGCCACCGGTGACTAGGGATAAACTGTTTACATTGTTTTAATACGTTTATTTAATTTTATATAATTACAAATTCACGGTAAACTTACAGCTAGCTTATAGATAATGTGTTAGTAAAATTATATAACGGCATCACTACTGTGCGAGTAGTGGCCGGTGGCGACCACTCGCCATTTTGACAAAACATCTGTCAAACGATATTGGTTATTGACAACCACCACTAACCACTGGTGGCGGCCACCGACCGCTAGTGGCGGCCCCCGACCACCTTCGTTTGCGTGGGACTACGGCTTGTAGCCAAATGGCAATTTATTCTTAAAGGAAGTTCGTTACCGATAACAAAATGTATGAAACTGACATAAGGCATCGTAATATTTCGTGACTTTTGCATACATATTTTGACATTTCGTTGGCGATAACGAAGTTCACTTAGACAGATTGCTATTTAGCTACGGGCCTAGGAAGTGGCGCACGACAGCCACCGGTAGCTGCAACAGCTGTGGTTTGTGGTCCATCTGCGCGGTTTCTAAGCAATTACGCGACAGCGCGAGCTCCGCGGAGACTCGTAACATATGAAATGTGGTAATTTTAACAATATCTGAAAACATTGCGCAGGCAACGTAGGCAACGGGTAAATTGCGGTTATACGACGCTAACAGACCCTAAATCCTGACCGAATGGACTCAAATAAAAGTCTTCCAAGTCAGCGCCATTATTACTATGTTAAAAAGAATGGCCCGCTTCAGACGAAAAAGACACATATTGTTGTCCTGAATAGTTAAAATAAGCCGCGGCGAGGCCAAAAGTGTGCGTGTCTCAAAAGAATGTTTATTGGCAAACGCCGAGATATTTCATTGTAAAGTTTATGTAGGTACACACACATTTTTACACATTTGTTTTTAATACTAAGTTCTTCGTAAATATTATAACATGTTATTTAAAACGTTAATTATACGATACTCGTAAGTCCAGTGTTTTTATTTTAAAAGTGGTTGCACTACATTTCAATCGATGAACACTCCTAGTCCTAATGGATTAAGACGTAATCTCTCTTAATGAGGCCATTGGGTTAAGGATGCACTAGAAAGAGTATTATCCACTTGCAAATGCCCTAAGACGTCTCCGGGCGTCTTCAGAATTAATGCTGCATTATTTCAAGTGAAGAGCGTCGCGAACAACTGGCGGGCCCTCGAGCGCCGCGCCACACTCTCACGCTGAGACTAAAATGACAAACAAGTTAGTTAACTACACACAATAATATTGTAAGGAAGTTAGCCCGCTCGCCGTAAAGTCCGTCCGCCCTATTTATAGCAGCCGGTCCATTCCACACTTGACTCTCGTTTGGCCTCGCGACGTTCAAGTTTTGCATTTCGTTCTCAAGTTAGCGCAATTTGTGTTGCGCACGTCTGCATATTTTATGGTCCCCGCTTTCCTTTGTTATCTTATTTCACATTTTCCGTTTATCACAGCACATGCGAAATTCCTTGTCTTTATTACGCGACATGGAACTTACAAAAATACCACGGTAGAAGTGTATAAATCTGACCGAAATGTCCGAGGCGAAGCTGAATGCGGCAACTTTTTTGCGGGAAACCGCCGAAACGTCAAAACGTACATCAGCATCGAGTGAAAGCTCTCGGTTTTTTACGTGATTTTATTGCGGAAAACGTGTCAGCAAAGCATCGAGTTGGAGCATTTAGAAATATGTCCTATGCTGTATATGTTACCGTATCATAATGTCTGTTAGTGGAAAATAATATTTTGATTTACCTCTGTAAGAAATTTAATATAAGAGGGAAGGTAGCGATGGCATGTTTTCAGCGTGTTTAGATTTATCTTATCTGAGGTGAGGACGCGACACGTTTGGCTCTGCTCGAAACTCGAAATCGTGACAGTCAACACTGGCTGCGCGCCCGTGCTCCGTGACCACTACATCAACAAATATCCGTGCATTTACGGATTCTAACACACGGTGAGAAGTTTTGTGTATTTTTTGGTACACTTTGAGATTATATTTCAAACAGTGGGAATTTAGGTAATCTAAATTTATTTAACATTAGGCTAGAGACGATAAAATGAATCTAGAAAGGTAACAAATATTTTCAAATCGTGGAACATAACTTTTTTATACAGGTTTTACGGCCTTGAAACAGATTCCATACAGCCTATTCTTCAGTAAATTTTTTTTGGAGCAAAACTTGCGATCAAAGATACTTTTTTTTTCAGCGGTAAGAACCACAGATTTTTCTAAGTAAATATTATTATTTGTATAGCATCAAATCATTCAAGTAGTGAGTATAGCTCACAGGATATTGAGGCGAAGTAGGTTAAAAGTAAATCTTGAGAAATGTTCTAGAGATCTGGCAAACAATAAATGATATCGCGTTTTTTCCTGGATGACACGAGGCTTGGCACTGTAGGCAGCTGTCGTAGTTGGCTTCGAGCCCACTCATGGAGACCAAATACATAATTCTATGCCCTGATACTTGGACAAAGCAATCGCTCGATTTTTAAAAGCGTGGTTTAGGTGCATCGGAATAAACATTACCGTCGCAAAATCACCCAGCTGCATAATATTTCACAGTGTTTGTTAAACAATAATAGAAAATCGTTTTTTATGTCATATTAGTGGTTTAGTTTTTTTTTTACAAAAGCCTCCCGCTAATTAAATGGCAAACCTGCTGCATTACACACGAGAAAATATGTACATGGAATATAAATGACAGAATGTTCTGGGGCTACTGTACTTCCAACCAATTCCAAAATGCATGTGCATGGATATGATTTTTATAAAATGTTAAATTAACATCAAACAGTTCAGGCGGCTCGCGCACTTCAAGCATGTCGCCGCGGCTGGCAACGCGTTCGTGCGAACTCATCTGATTTACCTCGTTGGTATCCGCTGCGGCAAAATGTCCTCCTAGCCGAATTTCGACTACAGCGGCCTATCTCAACAGAGATTAGACAACTACGCGGGAGATATTGAAGTGCACAAGTGTGTGCGCAATACACAGGTGCACTCTCTGTTCCTTCACTCTTATAATTCGGTAAGACGGCAGTCCGACATGACCGTAGAGAGATCAGGCGCAGGACCAACAGCTTAAAGTGTTTTCCGAGGCACGGCACGACAGAAAAATCCAACACTCTCGGCCCGACCCGGGATGTTTCGAAACCGGGACCTCGTAGATAGTATCCAGCGTGCTGACCACTAGACCAATGAGGCAGTAACGAGGCTGTAGTACTCTGCTGCGTCAAAACTGCCGATGTGAATACACCTTTCTACTTCGCTTGTAGCAACTGAGATACTAACGACATTTCCCGTAGCAACTGTAGAACACATTTAAACTTTCTCGTTCTGTAACTCTGTAAATGTATGCAATTTGCTTTGCCATCATTTGTCAATGACATTGGAATCCTTTTGACTTATACGTATACTAACTGCCGATTGGTTCTAAACGTAACTATTGCCAATAAATAACCTAGAGATATATGGGTATGTTGCTCGTAGCTCGTAGCGCTTGTAGCCGTAGCACAGTCAGCAGTGCTACGACGTAGAGCCATTTTCGAAGACACAATAATTTTCATTATTAATCACATCTTATAATCTGAATTAGCAGTTACTAGTAATAAATTAAAGTGGTCGCTGTACATGTATTTTTGTGATAAGTAATTACAAAATAAGGTGAAAATTGTTAGTTAGTTAGCAGTACCATTTAAGTAATCTTTTTCAAGTCTAACCTAGTTCAACCTAGCTCAGACAAAAGAGAATAATTATGTCCTGTTGTTTTGAAGCTTAATCTCTATTTTTTTATTCTATTTACCATTTTTGTCATGGACAAATTATATATAATATATTTTAATTGTAAGTTTTAACACTCTCATATTTAATTAAATCACGTACTGGCAAATTTTAATCATAAATTTTCATCTATACATATAATAAAACTGTAAAACCGATGCGTCTGTACATTGAGTATTTTTACCAAAAACTAATTGAGGGTGATGTTAAAATAGTAACAGAATAGGAATCTACAACTTTAATTTTTTTTGTCTGTTTGTCTGTTTGTCTGTTTGTACACGCTAATCTCAGGAACTACTGAACGGATTTGAATGAAACTTTTTTTATTGTGTAGCTATTGAGTTGGGCAAATACTAGGCTATAACTTATTTTGAAGATCGAAGTGTCTGACGTGGAACCTTAGCAGTACACTTAAACTAAGAGTGATATGAAAGCAGCGCCTCAGGAAAAGTTAGTTAGCGTGATGAGCATTTTCTATTGACGTACACAAATTGAAGATCTGAAGCAACTAATATGGAACCCTAGCAGCTCAGCTCAACTATAAGAGATATGAATAGAGCGCCTTAGGGAACATTGTTCAGCGTGATAAGCACTTTCTATTGACGTACACAAATTGAAGGTCTTGAGCAACTAATATAGAACCCTAGCAGTTTAGCTCAACTATAAGAGATATGAATAGAGCGCCTTAGAGAACATTGTTCAGCGTGATAAGCACTTTCTGTTGACGTACACAAATTGAAGATCTTAAGCAACTGAAATAGAACCCTAGCAGTTCAGCTCAACTATACGAGATATGAATAGAGCGCCTTAAGGAACATTGTTGGGCGTGATAAGCATTTTCTATTGACGTACACAAATTGAAGGTCTTGAGCAACTGATATAGAACCCTAGCAGCTCAGCTCAACTATAAGAGATATGAATAGAGCGCCTTAGGGAACATTGTCCCGCGTGATGAGCACTTTCTATTAACGCACACAAATTGAAGGTCTGGAGCAACTAATATAGAACACTAGCAGCTCAGCTCAACTATAAGAGATATGAATAGAGCGCCGTAGAAAACATTGTTAAGCGTGATGAGCATTTTCTATTGACTTACACAAATTAAAAGTCTGGAGCAACTTATATGCTAAATTACTTAAAACTGATTTTCAAACTCCCAAGGTAATCCTACGGTCTTCAAATTACGATCTGGTAACGGAAACCTGGAGTAATCTAGAGAATCCTTCAGATTTTATAGGCATGTATACCATATATGCTACATCAATAATTTAGGTATTAAAGCGTTTACATTCAGTAGTCATAACTTGATGGTGCCGACCTTAACGCTAAGTAGTTCGCGGATTCTTTCACCACAAACAGTTCGTCGAAATTTTGTTAAATTACTGTATTATTAATGAAAGCTCAAAGTCAATCGGCACTATTTTTTATACTACTTATCACAAACTAACGGAAATAGAATTACGAGTATGAGAATAGTCTTACTTATTTTACGTTATAGGAGAAAGGGTAGGAAGGCCTTTGCCCTGCAGTGGGACACGACAGGCTTCTAATAATATTAGTAACTTTACGATAGTAGTAACTTACAACCCGACCTTTGAGTAGGCTAGGGACACAATAAACAAATACTAAGCCGCATTCATATATTAATCGGTCTGCGTCTGACTTTTTTCTGAACACTAAAACTACAGTTACCTATATTTTTTTACAAACGAATAAAACTGCCATCAATAAAGAAACTAAAAAGTAAAAACCTTCACACTTTTACTAAGAAATTTAGTTTTGGAGTCGGTGTCACTGTCATGCGAAATTTTCTTGCCAGAGGAGGATGGTGAGGTAATAGTAACCTATCTAAAAAGAGTGCCTATTGACTTTGATTTTTTATTCCTCTCTTCTCCTTACGACATAATAGACTAAGAGATCAAGATAGCTGGATGGCGACGGGAGTATAAAATATTTTGTGTCATCGAGTCCACGCGTACGAAGTCGCGGGCAACCAGCTAGTTACTTAATAAAATTGTAAGTTGGTTTGGAAAAAACGTGAAAAGTAATAATATTTATTTTAACCGAAATGCAATGTCGTACCTACATTCCTACTGTTGATAACGAAGATATAAGAAAAACCGTTTAAATCTTGAAAAAAGATTACTAAAGGATCTATTGGCCTATCGAGGGCTTTGACAAAACATAAAACATAACGTTCTACGTTTATAAATAACTAGTGGTTCCCCGCGACTTCGCCCGCAAGAGTTGGATTTTCCATATAAACTTTTATCCCCCATTTCACCCCCTTAATATTTTTATACCGCGACAAAATGAGCCTATGTCCTTTTCACGGTCTCAAGCTGTCTCCATACCAAATTTCATCTCAATCGGTTCAGTGGTTTAAGCGTCAAGAGGTAACAGACGACAGACAGACACACTTTCGCATTTATAATATTAGTATGGATTTAACCAAAAGAGTATTTATAAATACAATGTAAGGTGCTGGCCAACATCAACAATACATTACTTTTATCAACTAAAAATAACCTAACCACATCGCAAACTTTCCAGAACGTTTAATTAGTACGAATTTTAAATCCTAATGAAGGAATAGATACTTTGAAACGGCACGTCCAATATTATGTGGCGGCACCGAGCACATAACCTATAGAGACGAAATGTCATTAATTTATTTTCAGAAAAAATCCGTCAAAATTTCTTGGCAATGAATGCCTCAGTTTTTTCTTGAACACATTTTGTCAAAAAAAATAACTTATTTCTATACATATTTTAAAATAAAGGTGCTGTTTAAAAGATTTTTATTAACGATCAAAATCAAAATATCTCATATTTCATAAAATCGATTATAAAATACACGCTTAAATTGACACTTTTCGTATCAGTACCAAGCACAACTAGGTAAAAGTAAGTTTCGGAGAAAAATCTCGCTTACTTCGCTTCTACAGGTTACGTGCTCGATGTGTGGCGGGCACCCAATTACTTGTGTTCGCAATTAAGAAGATTCACTTTACGAGTGGCGAGCGAGCGCCTATAAGTGCCTGGACCTTGGCCATCTATATGTTTTAATTAAATTCCTAATAGACGCTTTGAGGGTTTTCCGAAGCTTGTTTTAGTTACGCGCTGCATCCCTCTGAGTTTCTTGATATAGTTTAGAAACACTTTAGTAGTATTGAAGTAAAATTACGTAAGAAACATTTTGAAGTACTTATGTTAAAATGTTACCATACGAAAGAAATTATGCGCACTCAAAATTACATTAAACATCATCAGGTCTTAAATCATAAACTAATTAAAATTAAAAAGGTGTTCTTTTTTAGTTCGGAGCTCAAAAAGAAATAAGTATGTCATGATTATTTTTATTTTGATCTTACATATTCCTTTTATAATACAACACAAAAAATACTCTAAGAGACAGTGTGATAAATCTAGCAAGATAAAAATGTGTATCCCCGAAGCTGTAATCACGTTTGAAATGTGGCAATTTTGTAAAATTTTCATAATATTTCCGGCACAAGCATAAAGCTCTCGGAAGGAGTGAAGGTTGAGATTTGACACTAACGGCCCTCTAAATTCTGCTTGAATAGATTAAAAAAGCCTTTTAATAAAAGAAGTTTTATTAGCTATGAACAACGAACATTCTTTCGCAAGATGGAAATTTTTGGATACCGAAATTTCTTGCGAAGACCGAAGATAAGATTATTGAAATAATACAAAAAAAAGCTTACAATATCACATTATGATAGACTCTGTAATATGTTCTCACAAAATTATGTCTCGATATTGATATTATTTTGCCCTAAACTAGTGTAAGAGTCAATTATTAATTCATTGATGCTGTATGAAAATAGATTAGTTGTGCGGTGATTATGTGTTATTTATTGGCGGTGGATTACTAGTTCACAAATAATTATGGTGGGTATCTAAATCTTCGGGGTGGATTTTAATGAAATAAAACTGCAAAAAATTTGAACTGTACATAATTAAGAATAACTGCTATTATGTAAAAAAAATGTCCCTACGCGGACATAGTTATGGCCCAAGGCTATAATGATGTTAAACTTATAAAACTTAATAATATAACTGCTACAAAGGTCCTATGATTATTTTCGAAAAGTGGCTTAGAGTCTCTGGTATAGTACATAAGTCGTAACAACTGCGCTATACAATGACAATTACGTGTATGTAAGCTAACAAAAGGCCTCTAAGTAGCACGTACATTTCACAAAGCACCAGCTTTCAAAAATTTTGGCCGCGTCGCTGGACCGAAAGTAAAATATCACCTACATTCCCCTAGCTTTGTCTGTTTTCCCCGAAGTAGGTTTTTCCAACAAGTTTTAAAATGTGTCAGTGTTTTTTGGCCTATAGAATGGATGCATAATATTTTAGTATTTGTTTCATTAAAGTAGAGAAAGAGTAGAGGTAAGTAATAAGATTTTAATGTGTTCTTGATTTTCTTGCTGTCCAACGGGAACAAAATTGTTTAGAAATGAGGGTCCGCTTGTTTATGGTTTTCAACCAATAAAAATTTTGAGGAATGTATTTTTTGAACGGATCCTGTTTGGTTATCTCTTCTTTATTATACCAAAATATAATAATGAATTTAAATTGTGTACTACTCGTCAAGTTTTAAAGGACTTTTTACCCACTCTTTGCGAAACTTAGTTCACGACTGCGCGGTAATTTAACTGAAGTGGCGCCAAGTCGAATAGTTTCAGAAGATAGAAAACCATTTTTCTTCAGTTAAATGCTTCTCTTCCTCGTCCATACTCATTAATCTTGGCAGATAATCACACCGATCCCGACGGCAGTTTGCATCGCTACGACTTTCAACTATACCGTGCGGTTCTATTATCATCGAGAGCTTTTCTATTATCTGTACATATGAGAAAGCGTCCGTAAATTAAATTACAGCTAATTTTAAAAATAGTTAATATCTATTTGTTGGTGGGAAGGAAGGAAGAAACTTTTAAACCTATCATTTTAATACCTTTAAGACCCGAGATCGCCAATTTTTAAACAGCCGATGATCGTCAATTGACGATTAATTTGACAGAATTCCCATACAAAATATGTCAAATAATGCTCAAGCGGATGATCAATAATTAAACATGTGTTGGAGAACTCTACGCTAATAGTTTGTCTTTCACTTCACTGACTACTGCTGCTGCTACATGTAGCTTTTTGTCAATATTAATATTACGAAGGCGATATAAGTTTGTACGACAGAAAGTGTGCAGCGATTTGTTTAAACCTGGATATTGACCAAAGCTGGGCCCAGATTGCGTCTTTGTAGTTTATATTTTAAAAATCTAGTTTTGAATTATAATTGTACTGGTATTTTGGAAATATTCAAACTATTAGGGGTTTTAAAAGTAACACTTAATTACAAAATTCTTCAATTAATCACAGAATTAATTCTGCAATCATAAACCATAACCTTAAAATGCCTAATCTGATATTGAATTCCTCGTAAACCCCTGATTATTTTTTAAATATTTTTTGTATGTATTCTTCCAAATATTTATATATTTTATCCGAACATTTTGTAAAGACGCATGCTGACGCAAAGTAGGCCGAGTTTTTATAGACTTTTGGTCAAGATTATTTGCATAAATGAATTCACAAGAGATGTGTGCACCTTCCCAAACTATGTTACTGTGTATTACTGCAGTCATATAGTCAGACAGCAAGTGTATGGCCCATGCAGGTGACGGGCCATAACTAGATATGGCGGCACTTGACCTATGTGCTGATCTGCGGCATATCCGCCCTCCGTTACCGAATTTACGATGCCTCGCTGCATTTGAGCCTCAGGGCGATATCGCTACATATTCAGATAAACAGGGTGACATCGACGTGCATACATATATAAAATATACATTTGTATTTAATAAAGTTTGCTAAAGTTCCTCTTCCTCTCCTGTTCGTAATCATTTTTGCTGCCCGCGTCATTTTGCCAATGTGTACTGCATTAACCAATAGCGGTAGGGGTTCTTGAGATGTGATTGGCAAACGTAAACGATGATTGCATAGATGCTTTGTTGACACGAGATGCATTGTAAACAAACAATGTTTTATTTTTTTACAGAAATCACAAATTACATTTTAGGTACTACACTACACAACGCTTCAACGAACAACATAGCTTTACTCGCACGTTATAATCTAAAATGTAACGAGGTTCCCTACGACGATTAAGGACGATTGCATTGATGCATTGTTACCTGAGATGCAAACAATGTTTTAATTTTTAACAGACATCATTTGTCTTTGCAGAATTTAAGTACTCAATACATCGATCTACATATATTTAACTCGCACATTATTCTAAAATGTAACGAGGTTACCTAGACACCGTCTGTTAGCTTCATGTACAATCACAGCATAGTAACTTAGTCACATCTATCGCCGTACGAAACTGTTTATCTACAGTGTAGATTCAGCTCAGAGACGAGCTGAAATCGCTTAAGCTGTCGTAGCCAGTCAAACCTACAATAAAACATTATTGTACGAGCAAGTACATGGTATTTTTGTAGTTAAGTAAATCTGCTGATTCCACGCTTGCACGCGTGACACGTCTTTACATTTCATACATATTAATTTTAGTGCAATAAACGCTCTCCTCGGTGACGGACACTTTTATTTACATTCCGCTCCCGTGTCAAAATCAACTTTACCTTTTTTTTTTTTTTAGCGTCAGGAAAATGCGGTGCATACCCCCCCCCCCCCGCCAGCGGGGATGGTGGAGGGGGTTATGAACATCAACTTTACCTAACTTAACTTTAACTTACTACAACTACCTAAGTGTAAGAGGCTTACAACCCTTACAATTATTATTGGGTTAAAAAAAACGTAACCACTCAAATTCACCACATACGACCTCAATATCGTCGTAGTTAATTATGATAGAAAGAAAACAAAACCAAAAATATAATTTTGAGATTACAATCGTACTTTACTGAAAATTTAAATCCCAATAAAACGATAAGAAGCGACCGACACGGGCAAAATCCAATCGTGAATATTTGTTCAGAATAGGTGCTACAAAGTTTTCCAAATTTATTATGCCTCGCCAACACAAATTTAGTGAGAATTTTCTCAATTAATTTCACTCAGTGAGAGTTAACTAATAGGAAAAGTTGGGACAGCACGAACGTTATTTTAATCTCCAAAATGAGGCTCACCTTTGGCTTATTAGGGCAACGCGAATGATGCTCCTCGACGAAAATTTGTTGTAAATATCGCTTTTATGTTGATCCAATATAAATTAGCAGCTTTTCAAATCTTACGTACGAGTATGAAGGTTATGTACAATCAAGAGCGAAATTTGGGCACAATTTGAGACTAGAAAGTAAAATAAATAAAGTCAAAAAGTAATTGCAAACAAATTGCTTATATTTAAATAATTATGAATTCTTCTTGAAAACTTTGATAGTTTCAAATGTTTGTTACCAGTTTGTTTCTATCAATAACAAAGGGTTAAATTTTGTTTCAAAATTAGAAATAGCCATACAAAGTACCGAGTTGCATACAATTTCAAGGCGGGTTACAATTGAAGCTCATGTGACAAACGGGATCCAATTTAATTAAATTGGTTTAACTAATAATTTCAGACTAAGAACTAAAGGTACATTTTTCAGTCAAACTGTTTCCAAGTAGATTTATTGTTGATGCAGCATAGTATTTTGTTAAGGTGCTTAGTGCTAAGTAAAATGTAATGCAAATTTACATCACGATAACTTTGTTCATTTTAAATTCAAGATCCATGGCCAAAATGGCATTGCTGAAGCAAAATCCAGACCATCCAGTAATGAATTTCTAGAAACGCACCTGCGGCGATTCGAAATCCATTTATCGCTATGCTCGTATGGGAAGATCGTTTTGTGTACACTCCCTAGTACACTGTGCGGATGCGAGCCGATTCCGTCATTGGAATATTCAGCAGTGACTTTAATATCGGATGAGCAGTTTGACTAAGTTTGCCCAGACTTGGACGGATTATAAGGGAGGTTGGTTTGAAATGATATAAAGCGGTAGAACGTGATGTATTTAAGATTAAGACGAATGAATAGCACCATTTCTCCATACAAACGTAGTCCCGTTTCCTTCCTGGATATAGACTTAGGTTAAAAACTTTTTTTGCAGTAATATCTGCATTTACTACGGCTATGCCCCTATGTTTAGTTTTTTCTAATATTCGAATTAACACAGGAAATATGATCCTTCAAACTTTAGACACTCGCCAAAAAAAATCTACGCATATTACCACAAAACCTAAAACATAGGAGCATAGTCCCATCCTTTTATTAATTATTTTTGAAAACAATATTATCATTGGTAAAGTTTTCGTCAAGAAAACAGGGGACTATGAAGTGCTGTTTTGGTCAGTTTTATGAAGCAAATTTTGGTTCTGAGTTGCATTTGTCCCTTTCTTGCTTTAAGAAGAGAGGTTTTGGGGGTGGGGAATGCCGTAACAAATACGTGTACGTATAGTGATACTTCAAAGTCGATAATTATATCGATACGCCATTGTTGGCTTATCGATCTAATCGACATAGATGTATTAAGTTATATATTGTCTTGATTTATCAAGAAGACTATTTATAGTCCTAATATTTTATATCATTAGCTTTCTTCACTTTAACTTTTAAAACTCTGCTACTACTCAGTTTCTATAGAAGAAAAGGCTGGTAGATGTTCCGTTGCTGACTCCTAGAATTATTGTGCACATACATGTAAGCACTTACTCAGGACGTAACGTAAGTAGATTCATTTCAATTCGATAGATTGTAGCCAAGCTGATTTCTAATGTCGGTGGAAGCTAATTATAAGAAATGGATTTTACTAGCGGTTGCGACTTCGTCCGCGCACATGTCGAATTTACCATACAAACTTGCACTCCCATTTTCACGCTCTTAGAGGATGAGTTTCCAAAAATCCTACGTCATTCTTAATTTCTAACCATTTTTGACTTAATACATTTTGTCAATTTAACTCCATAACTAAGCGAGTTTCATACAGACTTGCTCCTCCTTTTTTACCCTGTTAGGAGATGAATTTCCAAAAAACATTTCTTAGTGCACCCCTAGACCTCTTATGGAACCTTTGATTTGGAGTCTCTAGACCCAGCAGTTTGGCTGTGATTTTATATGTATATGTCAGTTAGTCATTAAGTCAGTTTTCATTTTTATATACATATTTAGAAGATAAGGTGAAATTACATTATCTATTGTATAGTTTATAAGTGTTAAATAAGCACACTGTAGACATTCTGCAGATGCAGATCACTAAACTTCATAAGAAAAATACCTGCTTTTACTTTCTTCAGGAAGAACACACACATGCCAGGTTCTTAAACCAATTAAAGAAATTGTTACATAATATTGTTTTTATTGCGCCAACTGTGAACCACTCGTTAGTTTATTATACAATTATCTTCAAAACTAGGGTTAGTAACAAAGAAAGAAAAACAATTTTATTGTTACTACTATAAATGTCGTTACACGAACACATTGAGACTGTAACAACAACATTCTGGTAAGACTGAGCCCGTCTTCTTGCAAATGATTGAGTAAAGATCATCAGTGCTATGCTTCGCAAACATCGCGGATGCGCTACCGTAACGAAGAAGTCCAAGCAGAGCCCTGAACCCGCTGTTATAGGTGCTACACACGCAGCATTATCCTGCACCTGATATGAAATTGTCCGAGGGTATTGTATCTACTATTGTCGGTTCTCTTCGCCTAAGATCCATCTCCGACCACTGTTATTAACGGGATTCCGTCGTTTTCCTTCCACACCGACATTAGGAATAATTAGACTCTTCTCTTGCAGTGATCGTTTCGAGTAAAGCACATGATGTTTGTGCAAGTTGACCATTTGTGTCGGGCATATGAAACATAAGTATTTATGAGTCCTGCATTTTATACGAAAATGATGTTTTTCCGTTTTGCGATCATAAATAAACGACATTTACTTCATTTTCTTTAAAAGATAGTTGATTTCAACTTGTTATTGTTGCACAATTAGATAATGTCTTGTTGAAAGGTGTTGTCATTGTTGTCAACCAATCTTCATAAGTAAAAAAGTTCTGTTCCACGTATGAACAAAATTTAAAAAAATAAATGATTCTATAATTTCATAAACATTAAGCTTCTGCAAAATCATTCTTGTTGTTAAAGTAGACGGTTATGTCGTGTCTTAATAGTATGTTTGTAAAGATATAAAATATATATATAAATTATTATTTTTGTGTAATATTTATTTAGTAACCTAATCGCAGTATGAGTGAACCGGAAAATGTCATCTGTCACCTCGCCTTCGTATTTCTGGGTATATCTTTGATAAACTATATTAAAGGATATAATTATGAAACGCAATGGATTTTTAAAGGTGTCTAAATGAGAATGTGCTTGACCCTGAGGCGAACTAAATTACACCATATCGTTGACAACATTGAGTAGATATTTCTTTAAATTTTATTGCAAGTCAAACTTCTGTACCCACGGCATATATTTAAATTTATTTTTTTCTTTTAATTTAATGATGTATCATGTTCAAGCTCCTATATAAAAAGCTACGTATTTATATCTTGCATAATGCCCTGCTATAAAAATATAATAACGTAAATATTGGAATCAAAACACGAATTTTATTCAATATTGTCTCTACCATAACCTGAATTCAAATAACTCTTTCTTCTTTGTTTTCATAGTTTTAAGAAACTTTCCACTAAAAAGAATTGTGTACACATAGACTTTATTTTGTATTGCGTAGTGTATCTTCGGTTATAGTTTATCATAGAGTACATCCTGTTTCTTGAAAATACTTTATTTTAGCGAGTTTTGCGCGAAGTCCAGTGCGCACCCACACTAACTTACGCTACTCACACAAGGATAGAGCAGTGCGGGGTGCGGGGGCGGCCGCCAGTACATGCATCGAGACAGCAACATTTTATTCAAAAACCTATTTTTCAAATGTCTCTTAGACCGCGTTTCCTCTTAAGGCGACTCTTCTTCACCTCTAAAGCTGTCGGTTTGTTCACGCAATGATATTTTACTTTATTTATTTATAGATATGAAGTAATATGCGAATCCTAACTAATATTATAAATGCTAAAGTAATTCTGTCTGTGTGTTACACAATCACGCCTGAACTACTAAATCGATTCTAATAAATAAATAAAATAAATAAATTGTTTCAACAAACACACCAATTAACTAGCCCCAAACTAAGCGTGAGCTTGTGCTATGGTGACTCCTAGTCAAGGTTAACGGATAGACATGCTTATATACATTTATAAGCATCCATGACTTAGGTACAAATGCTCGTGCTCATCACACAAACATTTGTCCTTTGCGGGATTCGAACCCGCAACCGCCTGGTTTAGAAGTCCGTGGCGCAAACCACTACACCAAGACGGTCGTCGATGAATGAAGGAAATGAAAGGTACAAGGTACGTCCTGTAAACATAGGACCATTAAGAAAGAAGCGAGGTCTTATAGCAAAATTACTAACTTCTAAAAAAATATTTATTTTAGCAGTTAGCAAATTGACCGCAACCCATGTTGATGTTGATACACATTTTATAATTAGGTATTATATTTATAAAATGAGATTCCTGCGATGGACGAACATTTTACATTTCTTCAGTTGTATGGAATCTTCAGCTGGTCCGTCCAACTCGCACGTTCCCGGTAGATACAAAAATCTAGCCCGTAAATGAAGCCCAAATGCAAGTGCCTACCTACCTACAGCATTTAACGATATGTATTTTTAACTTCACAAGTAACTTTCGAGCAAGTTCGACTAATTTATCTAAAGAAGGTAATTGATGAAAATAACACAGTAATCAGAACTCGTAACAACTCAAATAGATTCTCTCTTGCGATAATTAACCATATCGTGTTCAGTAACAATCAATCTCTAAAGTCAATATTGTAGGTAAGTAAAACAAATAGTAACACGGTCGAAGTACAGTCGGAAAGTCAACTCGAAATTATTCACTTAAAACTGTTGGTGTTTTGGACAACTTATTTTTGGGGCTTGATGAAACAAAAACAGTTGGAGCGATTTACGGAAAAGCCGCCCGATATGCCGTTATTCCGCAGTTTTGTGCGGTGCAGAAATACAGCTAAGTGGAAGGAACGGATTTAAATATTTTCAGAAGATAGGTATTTGAGTTTTAGTTCTGATTTTATAAACAGTTTAGCCTTCCTACACTTGTGGTGGCAAGCGCACCGCGAATCTTTTATATTTTGTTGGCAAAGCCTACCTAGGGTTCTAACCATGAGTGTCGTGATCAGCCAATTTTGACAGGGCAACTTGACAAATTTTTACAGCGGTTTTCTATGCGTTTTGTATGGCTATATAGAATAAACCACCCGCTATCAGTGTACTGCAGAAGCAGAGCAACACGAGTTCACCAATTTGTAAATAACCGATAAACCTCGATTGACAGTTAATTTGATAGAATTTCCTCACAAAATCAAATAACTCTAAACCAGACGATTAAAAATTCAACTTGTGTTGGTAAACTTAGGCCTGACTTATGAAAAGATAAATTGTGCGATGCAATAGTTACGAGTACACGTAGAAGTGAAAAGAGCTGAACGCCTAACGTCATAATATGACCAGCGCAGCGTTTACGACTACTTAGCGGTCTCACCATAATTTCTTATTAATGCCAAGAGATCCGCACGGGGTGCTGAAAAAATGTCCCTTATTTTATATGCTCGTAAAGTGGTCATTCCAACCATAACGACCACGTAACCCGCGGCGGAGACACGTCATTATCGCTTGCAAATGCCGCCATTTTTTTTTGTCACATGTTTTATTTTATCTAGATCCATACACTGAGCGTAATCTATACGCCTAGTCGGCCCTAACGCTCGATAATAAAAAGATTAAGAAGTGGTGAGAAACGTTATGTTTTTTTGGAAAGCTTTGGTTCATTCTCCTCGGAGCCTTTTCTACAACTTTACTACTTTTCGGGCCTTAACCCGAAATTGTAAAATAAATATGGTGTTCCCAGTTTGGTTAACATTTCAGGTGTGAATAAACCTGATTGTTCAATAACCTTATTTATTTTGGCATAATACACTAACTAACACCAACTAATCAGTATCATAAAATCATAAAGGATTATCCATTTTTAACTGGACACCCTGTATAGTGTACCTATACTAGTATATAGTTTCGTTAGCAATCTATGGCGTGTAGTACGTGCGTGTATACTGGTAGTGTACGGTTATTTCTGCTCTCCACGGCCGGTACGATAGAGGCCTGTCAGACTCAGACGTCAATGGCGTGACCTACACGTTAAGAAGAAGAAGAAACTAGAATTTTACACTTAAAACAATGTATTTATTTTCAATAACAATAAATCAATCGCTTTTTAGAAATACGATCGATTGTCTATTAAAGTACCTGTAGTTCGGGTAGAAATTAAGCTCTCTAGTAATTGGAAACTAAATGATGTGAACTTACGCAACTGAGCTGAAGCGGTTTCAACCTGAAATTACGAGTACGATAAGGTTCCACCGTAGCCATCCGAACGTGATAATTGTAGTAATTGGTGTTGTGGGCGCCTATTGGGCTTTTACACATAATGACTTTTAATGAGTTTATTAATTTTTAAAACCAAATTCGTTTGCCCTGTATCTTCGCTACAGAGGTGACTTTGGAGAGTTCCGTAAATAGTAGTCGCTAGGATATGAGGTTAAAATTAAAAAAAAATTTTTTGTATGTTTAAGTTTTTTTTTTGCAAAATTGCCCCTATTCTACCATTACATGAGATGCTGCGGTGTTAAGTTTGATGTGCAATCGTCTACTCTACACCTCCTTTGCTCCTTAAAGTATCCACTAAGCGCGACCACAGGTTTTTTCTAGCAGCCAATACGCTTTAGAAAATCCCGTAAAGATAATATATAAATAATTGATCTATACTTATTTTCAAAGTCTGTTCCTTGCCCTAAAATTAAAAACATAAGATTTCTTAAAGTGCATCTAGTTTTTATTTTATATTTTTGATCATGTGAGTTACATACTTATATTATTACGATCCATTACTGATTTAAGATCGTACCCTTTGTAACATTGTGTTCATGTATAATTTATTTCAGATTCACGACACACCTAGTTCAGCAATACGTGTCATCGTGTCACTACGTGTAAATACTTTCGCACAGAATACAAATGAGCCGATGTGCTGATGAATTATGTAAGGCATTATTTAGTTTTGTTATCAAGAATATATCCTATTAATTCGAAGCCTGAGCCATGTAGTAATTAGATATAGCCTACGTTATTTTAATCTAGACAGAATTATCGTATGGGAATTTATGGCTTGAAGCGTCTTCATATAAAGTTTATTATGATCTGAAATTGAGTCACGAAGTAATAAAAAAGATTTTCATAGTGAATTCCTCGTTCATAATGAAACGTAGGTATTTGGATTTAAGATGGTTAGTGTTCATAAAGAGGACTTTTATTACTTCGATCGATCTTGAAATATTTTTTTCCACATCAATGGAATGACAAAAAAAGCATGTTGATGTGACGTTTTCTGCGATCAGCCAGGTTAACAGTTAGTTACATAATATATTTTATTAATCCTTGAAAAACACCGAAAAAAACAGTTTTTTTAATGGCACTACACCTCGCACAACAATATTACTCGGAAATTTAAGTCGCTTTACCATCGACACGATAAGAAGAAGATTACTCGCAAGTTTTGTTTGTCCCTAAAGGCAAGGGCGAACCTTGAAAATGTAAATTTTCTCGTACACTTGGGCAAACAAGCTTTTAATCTTTCCGGGGTAATCATAACTTGGACGACATACCGCCGCTTGCGAACTAGCCTGCTTTACATCTGTTTTCGTGGGCCTCAGCGCCAGGGGTCAAGAATTGACAAACAAGTACTTAACAGCATTTAATGAACCAAGTTATGCTAAGTATTATACTTACGTTGGTAGTTCTGAAACAGCGTAAATGAATGAGACCTTAGCTGGGTATAATGTTATTTAGATGAATGAAAATATTGACAGCGCATAACTATTTCTGAATGAAAACCTTTTTAATTGACTGCTCTCAATATATATTGAGAGCAGTCAATTAAAAAGGTGTGTCGTGAATCTGAAATAAATTATACATGAACACAATATTACAAAGGGTGCGGCCTTAAATAAATAATCACCATTATCAGCAATAATGGTGATTTCTAAAGGAAACAAAATAAAGAATAGCTATTTTAATAAAATAAAGTGATATAGTAAAAAATCAGACTACTTCAATTACACATCGAAGCGTAAAATAAGATTAGAAGCTTTTCTTCCATGCACTTTTTACGAATGGCTATAAATAGTTGTCTCACAAACTATGTATTCATTTTCCTATAATTTAGCCACGAATCTCGGTCAAGACTTGCAATCATAACTTCACAACAATATACCGTTAGGTCCAAACTAGCCCACATTACCAGGCCTGTGTATCTTCCCTCGTAGGTAGCAAAAACGTACCTACGCGCGGCGACCCCTTGGAAAGGAACTAAACAAGTTGGGTGTCGCTAGCCGGCAGCGACACGCTCCCGCGTTTTATTCACCGGCGGTGCGCGACACTAAGTTGCTGGTTAAACGAGCGTGAATAAAGTCCTAAAAAGATGCGCTAGATGGCGTAAGTAGCTTCTTGTGGCAGTCAACCCTATCGCGTTGCGTGATATTACGTCACTGAATAGGTTTAGTGTATTATGAATCATATTCCAGAGTTATAAGAATGAAATTATCTAGCAATGTATTTCTGTAGGTGTCTACACGAAAATGTGCTTGAGTCAGAGGCGAACTGAATTACACCATATCGTTAACAACATTGAGTAGATATTTCTTTGAATTTTATTGCAAAGTCATACTTTTGTACGGAGTACTAGTACTTATTCTGTGACATTACATCTGTTTTCGTTAAGAGTCCGGCGCGGGCAAGCGATTTAGGATAGAGATAGATGAGCACTTAAGCCGTATTTGAACAAAGCTGAAACCTATAAAATAATATCCTATCTTCCAAATAGTACTTCTTCTTCTTCTTTATTTCTTTATTTATGTTAAACAATTTACATTAAAGAAACATATTTTAATACCAACAAAAACCTATTTAGATTTATACGTGGTAATGAGAGTCACTACACTACTCGTTACAATTTTAAGACAATATGTAGTTCTTAAGTATTTTTATACATTTAGCACTATTTTCTAAATTAATTATTTGTTCAATAATATTGCTAGGATATTCATTTAAAGTAGATGGCAGAAAATACTCCCACATTCTTTTACCATGAACATTGTTGCATGAAGGTATTATATATCTGGGTAAGTATAATAAGTTACGCAATCCGGTGCTTCTAGTTTTTACTTGTAGTGATTTAATTTGATCTAGGTTTACTTACTAGGTTGGTTAAAGTTATGTTATTTAGCTATGCCTGGAGTTCACCAACACATGTTTATTTTTTAATCAGCTGGTATATTTTGTATGGGAATTATGTCAAATTAACCGTCAATCGAGATTTACCGGCTGTTTAAAAAATGGTGAACACGGGTCTTAAATAATTAGTAAATAAGTTAGGCCAGGGGTTCTCAAACTTTTTCAACTCGCGGCGCACATTCAGATTTTGCTGCAGCGCCCTTATTAG
This sequence comes from Pyrausta nigrata, assembly GCA_949316185.1. Classification (NCBI taxonomy): domain Eukaryota; kingdom Metazoa; phylum Arthropoda; class Insecta; order Lepidoptera; family Crambidae; genus Pyrausta; species Pyrausta nigrata. The sequence goes on from OX438938.1 coordinate 12,587,234, forward strand.
GGTATTCTTTATGAAGAGAATACTAATTCAGCTGAATGATACTTTTCACGGCACCCCTGGTTACTTTTCACGGCGCACAGTTTGGGAACCTCTGAGTTAGGCAAACAAAGAATACAGTAGCGAACACTTATCATAGACATAATACATCACACTCTTCTATGTATATTACTTGAATGTAGGTATCGTTGGAAGCTATAATCTAAGATAGGAAGCTTTTCTTCCAAGCACTTTTTACATATGGCTACGAAAATTCGTTCAATATCAATGAATTTAATTATAGGTTAACTTAATTTTATTTTTCAACCTGTATTATTTTAAATGTTTACTGTCACACTTCGTTGAAACTTAAATTAAAGGTTTTATAAAAACACTTTCAAAAGGCACTTTGATTCAATCAAAACTCTGAGAGAAAATAATGAAAAATCAAAGTCTTGAAACACTTTTATAAACATGAGCCTAAATATAACTTTTATACAAAGGCTCGTCGTCCGAGCCATCTTAGTATGTTTGTAAGCAAAACACTTAAAAGATTTGAGGCTTGATTTACATAAAGGTTGGGGTACAAACTGTGAAATAGCGTGGCCTTCGTAACGTAATAGACCGGAGACACATTGTTTTATTTCGGAGACGCTCGCGGGCGGCATGTTGGGCAAATAAAACCGGTGTAGCGGGCACTCGACTGTCACCGCAAATTGGATTGACTCAGCGCAGATAGAAATACATCAGAGCTGCCCGGAAAGTATCCGACTTCTGTTGCCAACCATGTTCTACACAGCTGTACAGGTGAGAAGACGGCTTTTAAAATGTCAAACATTGTACAGTTCGGGCCAATAATTCGAATTCGCAGCAGATACTTGTATACTTCACTAGTCAACCACAATGGGTCTAATTCCCGAAAGTCCTCCCTACGACGAATTTTGAGTTCATGCCGTCTCTTTTGTTGCTAAAGAAATAAAAAGAGACAGACAACAGAAATACTTCATAAAACGATAAAAAATGGCAATGACTCAATTTGACTTTTCTAAAATAATCTCCTTGAAAATTACCGGCTGTTAAAAAATTGGTGAACACGGGTCTTAAGTAATTAAATCAATGAGCAAATATGTTAGGCACTGAGAAGCAGAAATGCATTTAAATCAAACTAAGTGTTGCCAAAAAAGGTTATACGTTAAGAAATAGGTTGTCTTATTCCATGGCATCTTAAAATTGAGATCGTCCTTTGTCGTCATGGTGATAACCAAATGTTCATAAAATTATTTTTGTTAACGCGGTCCTGCACGAAATTGAGAAAATTAACGTATTTCTAAGTCACTTGTACGATGACCTGAATTACTTAAATACATTAAAACAACTTATTTACATTAGCCTAATCATTGCACAAGGTCATGGTCTTGTTGAAATTTGAAACAAATTCTTTATGATATAATAAACATGATTTGTAGCTAATGATATCTAAGGGTTTTTTTTTTAAACTTGGTAATTTTTACGCAGGAAACAATAATTTGTACATGAAAATGATAGTATTGATATTCCGCAGGTCCCCTCTTTTTTAATATACACGAATAAAATATAAATAAGAAAATATAAACACTTTTCTGTTTTTTACACAAATGGTTTTGAGCATTGCGCAGAATAAAACTATTGTTCTAATTAAATCATCAAGTCTAAAACTTTAACGCAAATCAATCTAATTACTAATATTAATAAGTTCGATTCTGTTTGAAGATCGTTTAGACTTACTCGAACTCGAAGTTCTTCGTTCGCGCGGCAACCCATTAAGTCTGATGGTCATTTAAACAGCAAAACGAACCTTTAAAAATAGCATTAGATGGTTCTGTACATTTGCAGTTGGCAATTTACCGGACAGTTTTCACCCCCGGTGCTTCAACCTCGCGAATAAGCAAACTTAACTCCTGCAACTAGATACGAGTACCTATTGTTCGAACATTAAAACTGCTAGGACCGTTTGTTAAAAGCGGCCTGTTTCCTTGCTAGTTTGTTCCATCTGTATTTCCAGATGAATCAAGGCACCTGTGACACTAGAAGCACACTTACATGCTTACTCTCTACAAAAAATATTTTTAATAGTTTGAAATTTCACCAATAGCGAGAGTTGCTTAACCAGCGTGGTTAAATAATCCCGCACGATAAGGATTGGGATTCTAAATTATTTAGAATCCTATGAACAACAATTATCATTCAACAAACGCAAGTAAAAGTGGATAGATTTTTGCGTAAAATGTTAAACCGCACTTGTTTTTCATTACAGCGACGTTTTATAAGATTAAACTGCAATAAAACCAAAGCGATACAATGGTCTACAAAATTTCCCAGTAACGTTGTAAAAGTAATTTAGTACCACGGTGCTTCTCAGCATATTTGCTAGAAACACGGAAACGGCAAGTTAAATTTAACTTCGTATGAAGAGTAATATAGGATATCATGCTCCGAATACGTACTTTTGAGACCGCATAATATTTTAATGAGCAATATTGCAGCGAAGTTGGCGCGTATTTGCAATGCTCGACGTCGCGGCGTAAAGCACAAACAAATTGTAGGCAGAAACCCCGCGGCTAAACCTACGAATATCGCCAACATAGAGAAATCATATCTTAAACTAGTGGTCGCCCACGACTTCGTCTGCGTTGACTCGATGATACAAAATTACTCATACTCTCATCACTGTCAATGACTGTCAATGTGTACGTAATAACCATGATATCTTATTTGTACTAAGTCTCATAGTGAACTGATGTCACCAAGCATCTTTGAATGTGATTAGATTGAAACATATCCGTTTAGTGCACTGAACTTTATATGTTCAAATAGTTGTAAAAGCAATAAAATTAATTCAGCCAATTTCGAGTGTCATACATCATAATCATCTTAGCGTTATCCCAGTTGTGCACTCGCATGCTCTGCCCAGGGTCCCCTTTGGACTATGATCTAAGATATGCCAGACCAGGTAATTAACCAGGTAATTAACGGCAGTAGACAGGGTCACGGAGTTCAAATGGCAGTCCATCTGAATTGCGTGACCGGGACTTTATCGGCATTATTAATGTACCTAAAAAAATACAGCTTTCTAGTACTAACGGTTTCTCAGCAAAACCTCCCTCGGACAGACAGACAGACAGGCAGACAGAGGGGCGGACATGACGAAACTATAAGGGTTCCTTGTCAGGACTAGGGAACCCTAAAAATGGAACAAATAACTGACGAGTCTGAAATTTAATAAATTCAATCGAAATAAAGTTAAAGCATGACCGGCTGTTTGATTTAATGATAATAATGGTGGAGTAAACTAGGCATGAAAAACAAAGATTGATTTCATGCCAATTAAATGAGACCACGATACAAAATGAAATAAATGTTGCTTACTGGGATACTTAACGAAATATTTCAGTGAAACCACTCAGAAAATAATACTTTTATTTTTAAACCAATGGTTTTAAATCTAAACTGCAATAAAACTGAATCGATAGTATAAGTTACGACATTAACCTATATCGATTAAGTTTTCTAACTAGTTTATTAATGGGTTATGAAGTCCTTATAGCCCTTACCACTCAAGTTTCCACGTAATTATATTATCTTAAATATACTACTCAAAACAAAATAAGGGCCACGAGGTATTTTGTCTGTACCATTAAAATAATAATACCAATAATTTTTTTTGTCTCCATAACGAAAAATAATGTTGTTTTTAACGTGTAGACCAATAAATTTATTCCAATAATAATGATTAAAGTTTATTTGCTTTTGAAAGAAAAAACTCATTTAAGGTTTAAAATAAAAAGAATGTAAAGTTACTGAAAACAAAAGAAAATACTCCATGCTCATCTTTTAGTAACGGGTATGCCCCCCTCGTTTCGCTACGCACTCCTGAAGCCTGGAGTGCATGCACTCCTGAAGCCTGGAGTGCATCAATCAAATGCCTGACATTTTCCATTGGAATCTCTTCCCAGGCCCTTTTAACAGCGTTGATGAGTTGCTGTTGGTTGTGGATTTCCTGATCACCGTCTCTAACTTTTCGTTTCAACTGATCCCACATGTGCTCTATTGGATTTAAGTCCGGACTGTTCGCCGGCCACGGCAAGACTTGAATTTGAGAGGCTTCCAGTACAAACCGAGTCGCTTGAGCCGTGTGTGCACGAGCATTGTCTTGCATCAAGATGAATCCAGGACCCGCTCGCTGGGCAAATGGGATCACATGTGGTCTGACAACTTCCTTAATATACCGCTGAGCATTAACAGTACCCTCATTTAAAATAGCGAGCTCAGTTTTGCCGTGTAAGCTTATCCCGCCCCAAATCATTACATTTGGACCACCAAAACGATCGACTTCATGGATGCAGGCTTCTGAAAATCTCTCGCCGCGTCTTCTCCATACTCTAATACGCCGATCGTCGTTAAAAAATTTAATTTTGCATTCGTCTGTGAAGAGCACCATGCCCCATTGGTTTATGTCCCAGTCCAAATGTTGACGGGAAAATCTTAAACGATTTGCACGATGATTTCTGGTTAATGGAACACGGACAACTCGCCTTCTTGATGCCTGCTGGTCTTCATGCAATCGATTACGAATAGTTTGGTCACTGACACGAGTACCCGTTGTGAGCTGTAAACGATTTTGCAGCTTGCGGGCCGTCGTTGTGCGATCTCGGCGCGCACTTAATCGAATGTAACGATCCTCTTGAGCTGCTGTAATGCGAACTCTGCCCGAACCAGGTCTTCTTCTAACACTGCCGGTCTCTTGGAAACTATTCCATAGATTTTGAATAGCTCTTCGAGAAAATCCCAATTGCAAACCCACAGATCGCTGCGAATGACCTTCTTCAATCATATTTGTTTCTTACGTTTACGCGATTGTTGAACTAATTAAAACACAATTTTACGGATAACTTCGCGATTTATTTACATTTTATTTTAAACCTGATGTTCTTTCAATCATTGTAACGGCTCTGGTTGCTGTCAGCGAGTCCATATGACGCCTGCGTGCTTGTGGCATATTGCAAAAGATGTTTCTGACTCGAGATATCAATGAACTCTGATAATTTATAATAAACCAAGAAGCTAATTTTCAAAAAGAATTTTAAATCAAATTTTATTTAAATTTGTTGCCAGCATTATATGAATACTACAATATTAAAAAGTTTAGGTATCAAAGAGTTTGTATACTCAATATTTTACTACTTTCAATATGAAAATGTTTAATAATTTACACCAAAATGAAAAAATACCTCGTGGCCCTTATTTTGTTTTGACAAGTATATAAAGTAAGGTTTCTTTTAATTCTTTCGTTAGCGGAACCCCTATATTTTAAGCAATCCCACTTAATTCTAGTGCCCGCTATAAACCAAAAGGTTTAATGAATAAATAAAAGATAGTTCCATTAAGTACCCTGAGGCAGACCGTAACCCGTTTGCGATAAAGACCAGCCTCAAAGCCGCAATGTGGATTTCAAGACAGATAGGTTTTGGGTCATAAACGAATGGATTTGCCTTTTAACGATGTGTTCGGGTTTGTAAAGTGGTGTTAAAACCATACCTTCTTTGGAGTATAATTTTTATCTATTCTTAGGCTCTACATATTGAAAGAAAGAAAATACATTTATTAATAAATAGACGTCACATAACACACGAAAACAAACAACGTAACGGACACGGTTATAAAACAAGAAACACTGCAAAATTACAATTTATAAAGGTAAACCTGTCGGACTGTGCAGTTGTGTGCCTGTGATGTCCATATTAAAAGGGCCCCTCAGCTTAAGTCGTGACCTGCTAGGGGCCCCGACGCTGGTTTTTTAGTAGACCCAAGCCGAGTTAGGTCACGGACAGATACGCCAAACATTAATAAAAATAACAATATTTATTATTAAAGAAATAGTAATAAACTAAATAATAGTCCTAGTACTCGCATATTCCTTAAACCTTTATGAAATTATATAGTAATTTATTGCATAGAATACCTTTAACAAGAATACGATTACTATGTAGGCACACAGCCAAAAATGGACAGTGTGTATGCATTTTTTTATAGAATGACCATCATAAAAAAATGCAAATCACTGTTGCTTATGAGATTTAATACGCCGCTAGTAGGAGCAAACAAAAGCATCCCGTTCTTTATTAGGTACTTCCAGAACTTTACACGATTTCCATAGATTTGTAGTTATTTTGAAACGTATATTTATAAATGCGCTGTATTTGTAGTCAAATTGTAAAACAATCTAACCATGTGTCTGCGGCAGAATTAAGTCAACTATTAAATTTGCATTGACACAATTTTATGATTTCACAAGGAGGATATTTAAATTTGGTAGGATTCCAAGCTTCCGCGTCCCTGGCAGCATCGTAGAATGGATTTGTGAGTGCACGAGAGAGCTAAATGCCTAGGAAATAACGCGGGGCTCATTGTCGTCTGCAAACACCCTGATCGATTTCCAAATGCTCCACATTTCTGCGATGTGCTAATTTACCGTGGCTTTTGATAAGTATTAAATAAATAAATCAATTAAATTGTTTCAACAAACACACTAATTACCTAGCTGCAAACTAAGTATGAGCTTGTGCTATAGTGACTAGGATAACGGATAGACATACTTATATGCATTCATGACTGAGGTACAAATTCTCGTGCTCATCACACAAACATTTGCCCCTTGCGGGATTCGAACCCGCAACCGCCTTGTTTAACAGTCCGGGGCGCGAACCATTACACCAAGACGGTCGTCAAATTAGGTAATACTTTTGTCGAGTCCTAATCGATTAGCTAATCCTTTTATAAAAACTCGCTTTCTCTCAGGTTTCACTTTGGCAGCGTTTTATCTTTGCATTTTGTATGGCTATCAAATTGACACACCTCTTTCAGGCCTGTGGTACAGACAAAGACGACACCCAGAAGGAGATTAATTACTCGACCAATCCAACAAGACAACTGTCAAACTAGCATCGACGACGAATGCAACAAAAATACCGATGGAAATTAAAAAGCAATGGTGATAAAATAAACTTAGGCATTTCATCTGTATTGTAACAAAAAACGACGTAGTCAAAAAAAGTAGTTTGAAATTTGGCTGGCTTGGTCGAGTAGTACAAATCATATTCATGATATTTGTTTCTTACGTTTACGCGAATTGTTGAACTCATTAAAACACAATTTTACGGATTACTTCGCGATTTATTTAAATTTTATTTAAAACCTGACGTTTCGAACACTTTACAGCGATCAGAAGTCAGCCTCCCTGTGACCAGGATTTTAGGATCGCCATTTCGTCATAAAACTGGGAGACAAAATCCAAATCGAAATTGATCGGGAGCTGGTAGAACTCGCCACGTGTAATGACGTCACTCACAATTAATCGGCATTACCGATGCCGACTTTGTAAATTAGCGTACTACAATGATTTATGCCGCCATTCCGGGGGAGCGAGGAATTACTGGCGAAACATGGCGGATCCGTAGACGGCTGAGTATTCATCTCTATCAATCAGGCCGCAAACAACGAGGCGATGAGACAGCTTCTTATCGCAGACGAGTTACGGTCGTCCCGAATAATAAACATACTATTTTGTTTTTTCACACAATTACAATAAAGCCATAAAAACTTTTAGGTAGGTACAACCTTTCGTGGTTTATGCAACACAAACTCAACAAAAAGTCACTTACAGTATATAAAAGTACTAAATCGCCGACGTAAAATAAAAATGCAAGCTTCATACTCTTTTGGATGATATTAAAAGTTTTTTATAAAATGCCTATGTGCGATTTCGATAAGTCTGAAAATCGGCCGAGTTATTGCCGAAATGAACTCGTTCGTATTTCGCTAGTGCAGCTCATTAGTCGGTACTTTTTGTTTGGCGCTTTCATGTAATTGGCACAACATTACTCATTTTCAAGTGAAATTAAATTCAACCATTTTTAATAACTCGGGCTTGATCGCACATCACATTGCTCCATGGCTACTAAACATCAAAAATCTGTCTAACTCTGGTTACTGATAAACTGTGGTAATCCTTAATCTAGATTTGCACTGATGTCACTCACAGTCGATTTTAGAATATAATTGTCGTATACCTTATGAGATATCGTGTATTTGGCAGCATCATTGCTTAGTTCTACGTAGATGCAAATATTGAATCAGCTGGAAAAATACAGAAGGCGTATTAAATGACGCTGATACAACACGTAGCAGCGCTTTGATGTCTAGAAGCTTGATTCAAAGTGTCTATCGCAACGTTAGTTTCACAGGATAATACCTACCTCTTGAACCTAGTAAAGTATTTACAGCTTATCTTATTGATGTTTCAAACCTACTACAGCTTTCAGGTTCATGTTTATTTAAAAAAAACTCCAAAATGGTAAAGAGTATTCTTTTATAATAATCAAGAACAACCCAATACATAAAACAAACTTAATATATCAGTGTAGCCAATATACCTAGTTCATTGTATTTTAATTACGGCCGTTTGAATGGGATTTGAAAATTAATTGAAACGGCTCAACGGAAAAAAGATAAGAACCTTATACCTAATTACCTCCGTAAAATTTGTTTTAAAAGATGACTAATTAGGGTAATTCATAATTATTTTGTTCTAAAAGCAACCTCATTTTTCTAATTTCAATCACATCGCCTTATCTCTAGGTCATTCAATATGTTTTAAACGCTATTTTACCTTTAGATTCCCGTCACATAAATTGGGGCATGCTATTAAGTAAGCGCTGGAAAGGTTACTTAATAGCATGCCCCAAAATTTATCTACTCGAAATGTTTACAGCTACATGCTTTGGACGAGTGCGCGTTTTACCCGTTAACCTTACAGAAAATGTTGTAACTTATATTTTCTATCAAATTCAAGCTAGTGTGCAGAAATTTTCCAAGACGTAAGTACAATGGATTATTATTATAGTGTAGAAGTGTATGCGCAACACATACCTACAGTGGGCCCCTCATCAACTTACCCAAACCTGTCAAAATATTTCAAAACATTTGAGATATTTTAATTTTAAGAAATAACAAATTTTATTCCATTCCTAACAGTTAAATACAGACAATTAAACTGTTGAATAAGTAGAAGCCGTGAAGACTAGACTATGTGATCAGCATGAGGTTTAAATATGGTTGCAGAAATTTGACAGATCAGGGTAGGTTGGTGTGGGACCGTGTGTACTCCTGTAACTCTCTGTACCTTCGCTGTTATAGTTCAGTGAGACGGCAATCCGACATGAACGGAAAGAGATCAAGGGCCAACGGCTTACGTGCTTTCCGAAACATGGAGGTTCTAACGCTGCCACCTTTCCGGCTTCGCTTGTTTCTGAATTGTTTGCAGGTTCTGTCTACTACTCGTATAAGTAACAAAACATTACTTATAAAAAACTAATAGTCTTATTCGTCTTATTCATAAACGCCAAACATGACTGTTATAGCGGTTTTGACAAAAAGTTCGTACGAGTATGTCTTTGTTTGTCATATTTGACATTTGTTTCGTCAGAAAGGGACAACTTACCACATGTAAGTTAGAGTTTTTTTAATAAAGGGGTAGCTATGCGGCCACATTCACACTTCCTAGCAAAAACTGTTTAAGAGGGAAATAGAAATTTAAATACAAAATTTTGTTTATGTACCGTAACGGATCCCAGGATCTCATTACCTGATACAACGTAGGTATGTTGAACTCAGGATAAAACCACAATGATGTTTATCTTTCTAACGAGAGGTCGAATAGAAAGGTCCAGGTAGGTACACGCTCTACACAACTGATATTTGTTAATTTATTGTTGCAAACCGAACTCTTTTGATATGCTCTTAGAATACTTTTTTTTAAACATGTTTTCTTTTTTATTTGACGATTACCAATTGCTTTTTATTTTCTTTTTTATTTGAAGCTTACCAATTGTTTTTTCTAGTTGTTATTTTGCCTACGAAAATACACGTCGTTTTATCGCGAAATCGTACTATTTCATTTAATTTCCCTCTGAAATCCCCCAGAACGTGTACAATTATACCTAGTCAGGTCATAAGTTCTGTCACATGTGTAATATGAAATAATTAAGACATTTTTATTAGTTATGTAACCATTTATATAGCAAAATGAACTTAATAAAACATAGATTCATATGGTAATCAATTTTATTCAAAATGACCCCCGCGAATTTGAATACAGGCCTTCAATCTGCGCAGCCAGTCATCTATCGCAGCACGAACGAGGTCCATGTCAATATCGGCGGCTGCCTTAATCAAGGATGCCTTGAGTGACTCCAAATCAGGATGAGGCTTTGAGCAGGCCTTTTCCTCCAAGTGTTGCCATATCTTGTAATCTAACGGACTCAAATCTGGACTGGAGGAGGGCCAGTCTTCGTGCCGGATGAAGTCGATTTCACGCGCCGCCAGCTAGTCTCGTGTGCTTTTCGCTCTATGAGCTGGCGCAGAATCTTGTTGGAATACCCAGTGCCTGTTATTAAACATGGTATGAGAAACAGGTTCCACAAGGTTCTTGAGGACTGTATTTTGATACACAACTGCATTCATTTTTACGCTTTTCTCACAAAAATGTACCTCAGTTAAGCCCCAATAAGAGACTCCCAACCAAACCATGAGCGAGGATGGAAAATGACCTTGTTGGACACGCGGAATACGGTTGCTCGCTTCTTTACTGCTGTGTGCGTACACCTTATCATTTTGTTTGTTGTAGCTCTCTTCCACGGTGAAATTTTTTTCATCCGAAAAAAGAATTTCCCGATGTTTTTTTTTCCGCGTAGCGCTTCAACAAGGCGCGGCATCTCTTCAGTCTCAGATCCATTAAACGAGAGTCCAAACGATATCCTGTTTTTCTTCGATATGCCCTAAGCCCTAAATCTTCATTTAACACCCTTTTCACCGTGGTTCTGCTTAACCCCATCTGAAGGGCCATCAGTTTCTGCTTACGTATGGGATTTCTTTGAATTCGCACCTTAACAGCTTTTGCTTTTGCTGGAGTCCTAACAGAGCGAGGGCGAACACTTCTTGACCTGACATCTACACTAGAGTCATCATTGTATCGTTTTATGATACGATAAACGAGTCTTTTAGTTATATTCAAATTTTTCAGTAAGTCGAAAATCTGAATTGGCGCGAAACCGCAACAATGCAACGCAATAACCGCGACACGGTCTTCTTTAGGTGTCTACTCCATATTTAAAAATGAGAAAAATTCTAAAGAGTACACATTTTAATTTTCAAGAAGAATTCGAAATTCGAATTCAATCAACTTTTTTGTGGCCAGCATTCAAAATTCAAAAGTTTTCATTGTGTGACAAAACTTATGACCTGACTATGTACTCGTTAATGTTCAACTCAAGTACTTAATAGTAATACGATTAAATGCCGTAGTATATGCCCTGTAAATTAGTAACGGAAAACGACCGCCTAAAAAATCGCACTAAAAAGTTTTTAAGGCATTTTTTGACTACGTTTGTATTCGTATTTTTGCTTCATTTTAATTTTTGTAGATGTATTTGTTTTATAATATGGGTAGGCCAACTAAACGCACTGCTCCAATGCGAGAGCGAGGTTTCGGAGTTAACGAAAATTACTACTATGCTAAAATATTGCGAGCAATTTTGACGCTATCAACGGACACAGGACCGGCGTGTGCCGTTGTTTCTCGCTTAGAGCACACTTAGAGCTAGCGCCGATTTGAGTTTTATGCGACAACTAGAGCGCTTTACATTTTAAAGTTATGCTGTGTCATATAGCTAAGCTAATTACAAGAAAAACGTGTTCCATTTTCAGGTGTAACTTAAATTTATAATGCATAATGTGTACCTACAGATTTTTTTATCCAAAATTAGATGCGTCATCAATACAAAATTCTACCAGTACACCTTGTAGATTTTAGAGACGTACTCACCGAGTAACTATGCTTAGCTTTGAAATGCATGTCCTTCATCCAATCCAAGAGCAGAGTGGGCCACTTAGAATTCTTTTTACGATTTTCTCACTTAATCCTAAAAGCGAGATGACGTCCTCCAATTGACCGTTCATCGGTGTATGAAGATGGCTTGAATGTAATGTGAAATATTGCTTTGCTTATCTGAACAAAGTGGAAATAGCGAGGGTGTGCGCTGCGGGGTGGAGCGCGCTGCGAATCTTAATTTTCTAGGAATAAAATGCAAATAACCGAGAGAGTTAGTAACCGGCGCGCTGCCTGCAGCCACGCAAGGATAATTCTAAATTGAAATGTATACGAAAAGAGAATTGGTAAACTAAATATTTGGACGTTAACAGGTGCAACGTGAATCACGTACGTTATGGTTTTGTGCTAAAGTAATTAAAACGGTGAATACTTTTAAAAGCTAAGCCTAGTTTTATTCGTGTGCCTCATACTGTGATACACGTGCGGGAAACTCATTACTTTGGTGGCAAATTACAGCGATACTTTATGATCATACACTACAGCTATATCATATCATAATTAAATCTAATATGGTCGACTCGGAGTGGAGGAAAAGAGGCTTTGTCAACAGTGATAGATAGTTTTTTCCGCTGCTTTATCTCAGCGCTAGCCCACAATTTGTATTGAACCAGTAGTAGGATCCATGTGAAAACGTATTTAAATTTTTTTAGAGGTATACATGCATAAATAAATGTCTTTAATAAAAACCAATAGCACCAATGATTAAAATCGCTTGTTATTATTTCACTATATTTATTCGACATTTTCAGATCATGTCATGCTCAGCCCATTAGCTCTAAGGAATATTGCAATATAATAAGGAGCGCAGACACCTCGTTTCACCACTAAAATCAATCTTCGGCATTACTAATCCCTTCGCGCATAAGAGCTTTCACGTCGGTAACGGATTAGTGGAGCGTGGTTAAAAACGGATTTATGAATCCCCCTTTCGCCAGTTCGGTCGAACACCTCGACTGCCCTGTTTGTTATTACCCTAATCAATAGAACACACGTGTCGCCAAAGTTAGCACGTAAATTAGTACGCAAGCAATTTGGTAGAGACACAACGGCATTGCCACTTAACTTGTTAATGTCCTGGCACTTTGCGATGAGATACGTTAGGCTTGTTGTTTGATCGCCCTCCCGCTACCGACAGTTTACCGTTTCAAAACTGAAATGGCCACACATAAACTTTCTGAAGCACATTATGCAGTCGACATCTTTTTCTCTTTGCTGTCTTCATTTCTTTAAACGGCTCTTGTATTCCACTATTTACACTGCAAGTTTAGTGAAGGTCGCTGCTGTCCTATGGCAGGGATAATAAAAATTAATGGTGCTTACGAGAAGGTAAGCAGCTCCTTCACTAAAGGATATCTTCACCTGTTGTGCTCAGGGCTTGAAAGCTATTTCCCAACTTATATTCGTTTTGCTATAGTTATATCCCCAAACTATTTGTTCTTAGAACGGCACCTGGACAAAGTTCTTTACACAAGTTAGTTCCAGCTCTAAATTAGAAGTTCTGATTCGGGTAGCAATTTAATAGATTTATGTCCTCCAATCGAATAGGACTATATTAGGACGTTAATAGCAATCAAAAACTTTGGTTGATTACCACGACTGATCAGAAATATTAGTACCTAGTCAGCATTGTATAAATATGTGATGCTCAAATTAACAACTTCTTAAAATTATGGAAGAGAATTCCTCTTAAACCCATGTTTTAACAATAGTACGAGCCCAATAAAGTTCTTGTATCTGTATAATGTTGACATGATTTTACATTACCGTTTAATCTAAAGCACATCGCGAAATGGAGAAATCCAACACAAGAAAGCGTTTAATATATTTTACGAATGTGTGATACAAATGATGATACGTAGATTGAGGTTGTCCGAAACGAGTATGAAATTCTGGAAAACATAAATTTAAGTAATAAGCATTCATAAATTTGTGTAATGTTATGTCGTCAACTTACGATCCCAGGGGAAACTCATAAAGAATTGCTCAGTGCTTATCCCTCCCGTCATGGAAGCAGCACTCAATTCATATCATATATGAAATTCAGGTGCGGAATTTCCCTGCTTTCCTTGTTCTACGCCAAATATTAAATTCCCTCCCTGGCGTATTAATATTCACACTTTTTCTCTCTCGGCCGGATTCTTTCTAAGTCATTTGAGGTGATTGCTCAAAGCGATCGATTCTTCTCCCATCGAGGGCCACGTTCCTTTGGTCCGAATGAATATTGAAGACTGCTCGTTTGTGAATGGTGTTATTGGAGTTTTTGCGCTTTGCAATCCTGTGTGCTTTATTAATTCTAATTGTTCCCAGAGCATCATTATCCATTTATTTTTTTAAATGTTGGTATCATTTAGATATTATCTAGTTGTTATAACTTTTGATAATTGATAACAAAGCAAAGTTTGGTGGCATTCGTTGGTGAGTAAAACAAAAAAGGGTGTAACAATTGACTTAGCAAAGCAGTTGATTGTGCTACTACTCAGCTAAAGAATCCTTCAACACATTTGTGTCCGTCGACTCCAGTTAAAACTACCTCCTGAATTACGCACTAAGCACGATAATAAGCATGCAATCGTTACGGCGTTAATTTGTTGAAACATGAACCGATAGAGGTATGTAGTCGCCAATGTTCAATAACTGGTTAAATATCATAAAAGTGTACATACATATCATAGAAGTTACGAGATACAAGGAAGTTTTGAATCGTAAAATGAACAGAAGAAGAATGTATGTGTGATAATTTTTTAGCTTAAAGGCAGTAGCTTCTAATATTTACTTTAAATGCGTAACTTCTTTTAAACTATTTAACTATATTCTTATCGTACACGAAAATGCTACTAACACACTTATTAAACACAGGATATTATTTAACTTGATATTTCAAAATAACAACCTAGATGCCGTATCACGATCGCACCGATGCTGTATCGCTGAGAGGCTGCATCGCTACAATATCGCGAATATATCGATGCAAAAAGTAGCACGCAGTGTATAAATGCCTTATAGTAACAACCCAGATCCACGATTATTGTAACGTGACCCTTAACCCAAGTAAACGGTGAACGCACCGTAGTTTCTTACGGATAACTCCGCATTGCGACACTGCACGCAACTTTATTTATCGCCTCACTAATCTGAGTCCATGTCGTCGCGCAGGAAAAATCTTAATTCAGTTACTACTTTTCATATACAAAATGTCTGTTCTCGGAGAAGTAACTAGCACCAAAAGACTTAAAGACTAAAAGACAGTTAACAGTAAAAAGGTGTTACACGATAAGTATTATGCTGCTTAGAAATACCTACAGTAATTAGCTGTAGGTCTTTAAGCTACCATAAAAGCTTTACCTAAGTATAAACCTAAACTGCCAGTAATAACTTAAAGGTCTAAACCTAAGTAACTAATTTAGCAGGTGACTTTTAATAACCTACAAAGTTTCTTTAAAGAAAGGCAACCTTCCACTAAAAACCAACTTTGGCATTGAACAAAATTTTACTTTACGACAAGTTTAATAATTTCAACTTCAGATATACACAAACTTACACAAGTCTAAAGTTTCAGTGAAAAAAAAATCTTTATGACAACCATAGTCAAGGCCCCACGTGTGACTGGAATAATGGATTTAACTTCAATACAATACTGCTAATTGGCTCGCATGTAATTCATTACCAGGTAAGCAAATAACTCTTTTAGTGGGCTTACTCAAACTTTGTAGGCCCGTCACTTACTTTGGTAAGTGTCGAAACTTGGTTAACAAGGCAAACATCGTTAGGTTCGCAAGAAGCGTTGTTGGAGATCATAAATGACTGACGCTTGAGTAAAGTTCTCAGCAATCGATATACCTAAGATCAGAGTATCATACTGTTAATTTTCATTTTTAATACTTGATAATGTTTTGACAATAATTGTTTGTTTTTATTGAATAGGCTACGAAACTACTAGACCGATTCAAATGAAATTTTGTACAAAGATAGTTTGAGACCTTAGGAAGGACATAGGTGAGGTGAGGTGAGAGAGGCGGAGGAGTTTTGGCAAGGTCTCTGTCCTAGTGCAGACATCCCAAAGGAACGTCATCAACAAACACTCTGGGATGTCCCTCTTGCGAGAGAGACCTTTAATTCTTTACTTCAAAATTCTGTCAGTGATTGTTATCGTGCTAGGCTCTTGGCAGTTTCCTGCAAAGATTCAGGCCACTGGCTTCATGCTTTACCATCAAAAAATCTGGGCACCCTTTTTGATAGTGAGTCATTCCGGGTGTGTGTGGGTCTGCGCCTTGGTACCCCTATTTGTGAAGTTTTTACGTGTCCTTGTGGCAAGGAGGTCGACAAATATGGTCTCCACTGTCTTTGTTGCAAGCAAAGTGCTGGGCGTCTCGCCCGCCACGCTACTCTTAATGACGCCATCAGGAGAGCTCTTGCCAGCATCAATGTTCCTTCCACGTTGGAACCACGTTGTTTGGTCCGTGATGATGGCAAGAGACCCGATGGCCTTACGCTCATTCCCTGGGAGCGGGGTCGGGCCTTAGTTTGGGACGCAACTTGCGTCGATACTTTGGCCCCATGTCATCTCAGGGAGTCAGCCTTAAAAGCTGGAGCGGCGGCGGAGTTAGCTGAAAACGCCAAACGTCGCAAGTATGCATCACTTGCAAGTGATTATGTGTTTGCGCCGTTTGGCGTCGAAACTTTTGGACTGTGGGGACCATCCGCTAAATTACTTTTTGGAAAAATTGCACCTAAATTAAATTCTGTTTTGGCAAATAGTAAAGCTGGCTCGTTCCTCGCTCAAAGGATAAGTATAGCCATCCAACGCGGTAACGCAGCCAGCATCCTCGCCTCCTTGCCTAAAGGACACGGGTTTAATTTTGATTAAGTAGGTTTTAAGTTTATTTATTTTTATTTCATGCATGTCTTTGTTTTTCTTTTCTTTTATTAAATCAAATTTTTAACATTAAACTATTTCAGATATTAGGAGTAAATATTGCAAGCAAACTGACAAACTTTAAGCTATTTACAATATTAGTACGTAGGTAAGTATTAATATTTACCTGTAAAAGTATGTTATATAGATAAGTTAAGATCGTATGATTTTCCAGCAGTACCCAAGATTTATCAACTTTTATAACATTTTTAGTTTTACTACCTTCGATAATTTAAATACTTAGATTATACAATTACAATCTTGAGATAAGAATTTGGCTGCAACTCTTTTTTTAATTGTGCTAGAATCTTAAACTAGCTTTGGCAATTTTCATATCAGCAGTGTAATTTTATAATAAGAAATCAACTAACTAGGAACTTAGAAGATAAAACAAGATAAATATACTGTTGCTCAAGTGTCGAACACTTTAGATTCTTTGAAACCGTTTAATTTTCTCTATAATTCACCTACTTTAACGCGATCTCAAAGGCAAATATTCTAACTTCAGAGAACATCTCGAAGAATGAACGACACTAACGAAGTGGATTGTTTGACGAATTTATAAACTTCAAATCTAAGTTAATTAAAGCAAGCATCATAGACCAGAGCAATGCTCAGTTACTGACCGAAAATGAGATACATTTTATATTAATTAGACAAATTAAGATGAAGCCTGATAATAATAGTTGACGATCATCTTGGTCTAGCAGCATGTGTAAGTATGTTTTGTTATAAAAGTGGTTCTAGAGATAAGCACGTTCAACCAAACAAACAAACGTTTCAGCTTTAAATAATAATATTAGTATACATTAAAACAATACTTACTGTTAAAGATTCGAGACAGGAGTGGCCAATGCGGTATGGGGTTATTATTCGATATTAAGGACATATCCTAGTGAGGCACAAAACTCCTTTCTGATTTAGGGGCAAAGTTTGAGTAGAAAAACAGCACGCGTTGACATTTCGAAGCCATTTATTTCTCAGTTATTTTAGTCATCGATAAAAGGGCGATGAAAAAAGTTGATATTGTGCTCGCAGACGTGACCAGGAATTCGTATAAACAATATTTCTCTCGACCTTTTGTGAATTTAGCACCAATGAAAGGAAAGCTGTTAAGGAACCCGTGTGACCTAACTTCTGACATCAAAGCGTTTTATGATTGTAATTAATCCAAAAATATACAATGTTGACAAACTATGTAAAAGTAAGTATTTTACTATTTACAATCCCTGAAATATGGTATGTTTTCTTTTTGATAGCACTGGACTACATTTATGCCACCTTTTGGAGCAATAAATTTCATGCACTCCTGTGTGTAATGTAATGCAGCAATAAGGTCTTCATCAGATTATACGTTGCAAATTCATAGTATTAAGATAAAACACTATTTCAGCTATAATAACTGTTTAATTAATATAATTGCGATACTACACAATATTGCGCGCGAATCGTAAGTTCGTCCCGATGACAGATTGACAGACGAAGTAGGGAGGGGCACACTCAGTCGAGAGAATAGTGCCGTCCCATGCTTGTCGATTTTCTTGCCGCTAACAGTTCGGCCATCCGATCTTTCTTCGGTCCTCCGAAGAACAAGTTGGTACCCTTGCCGCAGCGTCTGCATGGCAGCACCATCTCGGCACAGCAGTCTTCGTACACCACCTCCACGCCTCGTCACCGCGAACGTCAAAGATGATGTCATTATCTTCCAAATCTAAGAGTAGACGGATAGTGGCAGGGCCCCGTGGGCAACCACTGATTAAGTGCTGTTTGGCCCCGAAGGCAAGCACTGAATTAAAGTTGTTAGACCCCGAAGGCAAATAGTAAACCAATGCTTTTAGACCCCGTAGGCAAGCACTGAATAAAAGTGGTTAGGCCTCGTAAGGCAATTAATGAACCAATGCTGTAAAGCCCCGAAGGCAGAGACTGGGCTAATCCTGTTAGGCCCTGAAAGCAGATAACACTAAACCAATGTTTTTAGAACCCGAAGGCAAACATTGATCTAAGGTAATAAGACCCGAAGGAGTTTTCACCTTCCTGCGTATCTCCCTCGCAACAGGAGAACGTATCTTCTTTTTATCGTCAGTAAAGAAAGCGCAGTGAGGCACTCAGGCTTACAGAATGGACTACATCATTCAACATTTCCCGCAAAAGCTGTGTCAAATAAACACACGTGGTAAAGGCCGCTTAGGCAAACGTGCTAGATTGACTTGGTGATTTTTCTGTTATTGGTGAATTCAAGTGTTAGATTGCTTAGGAATGTGGTAAATTCGTCAATTGACCAGGTTTGGTCAAGTGACCAGTTTTTTTTTTGGTAATGTTACGTGTTAGGCTGCTTAAGCACACGTTGCGGTATGTTTCATGTTTCATCAACTCTGTTCATTGACAGGCTCACTTGGTAGGCTGCTCAGGCACACGTGGTAGTTTACATTGTGTTTTAACAATATTTCATTTACATCAATGCTAGATTTTACAGACTCGTACCCATTTTAATGATAACTCACGTGTTAGGGCTACTGACATACGTAATATATTTCGACGGCTCACGTCTCGTGGTAAGACTGCTTAGGTACATGTAGCTTATTTCGACTGCTCACGTGGTAAGGCTGCTTAGGCACACGTAGTAATTTTCATAGCTCACGTGGTAGGGCTGCTTAGGCACACTTTGTAGATTTCGATAGCTTACACGGTAGGGTTGTTTAGGTACACTATGTAGTTTTCGGTAGCTTACGTGGTAGGGCTGCTTAGGCACACGTGGTATATTTCGACATATCACGTGATAGGGCTGCTTAGGCACACGTGGTTTATTTCGACATCTCACGCGGTAGAGCTGCTTAGGCACACGTGGTATATTTGGACATCTCACGTGGTAGAGCTGCTTAGGCACACGTGGTATATTTCGACATCTCACGTGGTAGGGCTGCTTAGGCACACGTGGTATATTTCGACATATCACGTGGTAGGGCTGCTTAGGCACACGTGGTATATTTCGACATCTCACGTGGTAGGGCTGATTAGGCACACGTGGTATATTTCGACATCTCACGTGGTAGAGCTGCTTAGGCACACGTGGTTAATTTCGACATCTCACGTGGTAGGGCTGCTTAGGCACACGTGGTATATTTCGATAGCTCACGTGGTAGGGCTGCTTAGACACACGTGGTACTTTCTTTCATATTCAACAAGGTCATACATTGATGAGCACACGTGTTAAGGCCCCGTAGGCACACGTGGTAGGTTCCTGCATGTTTAATGGATTCGTTCCTTGGTGAACACACGTGGTAGGCCCCTGAAGCACACGTGGCAGACACCTTTATTTACATACAATCCGTTTATTACACTCGTGGTAAGGCCCCTGAGGCACACGTGGTAGGCTTCACCGTATTTCAGTGATTCAGTAATGTTATGTGAATAGCAGTAAATTCTTAGAGAAACTATCAAAACGCTTCTGTTTCACAGAACTTCCACAACCATGCTGTTACAGAAAAGCATTTGTCAATTTCAATGTGCTTATAAATGAACAAGGCCAAACTTATTCTATTAACAAACCAAACAATGCTATACAAAATAGCCAAATCAAATCATCACATTCCATACAAGGATCATTTGGTTAATAAAGTAACACTTGCAGTGTACTCGATTATAGAAACATTCAATTCAATGCAGATACCAGCCAATTGGCTACCCTTTATGTTAGCCCCAAATCGTATTGAACTTTCAGTATTTAGACTTTTTTTTAAATTTATTTTATTAACTAAATACTCCACTGAGATTGAAAGATGATGTTCAGAGTTGTAGGTGTCCAATTCAATTTAATTAATGGTGGTAGTACTACATTTGATTAATAAAACTGACCATAATTATGTCAAGATGTACATGTGCAATGTAGCATCACACTTTCCTCAGCTAAAAGAATGTAATCGTAACATACCCCATATATCCTCATCATTCTTAAACCGGTAACCAGCCAACGCTTAACTTACAGCTCCGCAATCGCGCAGCAACGTATTAGGCTCCGAAAGCAATTGCATATTCATAGCGATGTAGCAGCTGTAGCTTAACTTTAAGATGGCAGGTCCCGTCAATTGCAGATCACATATCTGTGTATTTTACAAACATTGCATTAGTCTTACAATATTTCACATATCAAACATATACACCGGGTCAAGTTTGGACAATGTCTCAATACATATTATCTGCTCTCTGTGTTTGAGCCAGATAAACAGAAATAACTAAACTGGTAACAACCTCGTTAAAACACAATTTTACGGATTACTTCGCGATTTATTTACATTTTATTTTAAACCTGACGTTTCGAACACTTTACAGCGATCGTGGTCACAGGGAGACTTAGGCGTAAACGTAAGAAACAAATAAACAACCTCGTTATTGGTTCGTTCTGCTAAGTCTCACTCAATTATATGCAATTGTATATAAGTATCTGATATGTATTTCAACTGTTTGAATTCTATAGATTATGTTTGACTCATTGCATAAAATAATATTATTACTTGTACTCAATGCTAGAACTGTGCAGGGGCTCATCACAAGAATTTAAACAGCAATTTTAAGTTGATAACACTAGCATTCATTATTCAATAGATACTCTTAACAACAGAACTGACTAACCAGATAGGTCGAGAAAACGACAGCAGCTCGTTTGTTGTGTAGCTCAATGTTAACTCAATGCGACATAACTTTAAGCTCAAGCTTTTACACTTTAGTAGCAGTGTTTAATGCTACATTAACTTTTTCACACATTTTTTTAATACTTTCTGCACAAATTAAATCGTTAAACATTGCGGACTAAATGCCACAAGCATCAACTGCTAGTCAATAATAAGTCAACACAGATAATATACATAATCGATAGTTTTATTATAATTTAATGATAACTTTAGTCTAGTCTCATTTTACTTCACAACCTTTACAAAATATAACAGTTATGATTAATTTCATACCAGGACTGAGTATTTTCACATTAGATGAGTTAAGATTTTGATGTAATTTACAACATGACAAGCTCAGAGTAAAATAATGTATCTGGATAGAAGTAGTTAAGTAAGTGCTCCTATCACTCACCAAATTTGTATTTTCTTAGTTTGGTGCTAACTATTATAGAATTTGTGTGGAAACTACAACAATCATAGACCATAGTGCCATCTATTTTTCTCTTAATGCAATATCAAGTCATATTTTCTATCCTTGAAAGTCAATGTAAGACAAGAAAACATGGAGAATGAGTATCTCCCAAAATGACTAGATGTTGTAAACTGTGAACTGTGATACAATACTGACCTTACTGGTGATACCAAACCTCACTTGGACTTAGGTCACATTTTTTTAATTCAGTGGTAGGTTTCATTTAACCATACCATATCACAGTGCTGCCACTCTTCATTTCTGGTAACTCAGGTACTTAACATGCTGACCATTTTAGACTACATTATGTCTGGTTCTTATGATTGCCATATTGGTGCCAATTTGTTCTCTGTAAGCCATAATAAACAAGCACAGAAACAGAATCTTTGCATACATTACATTCAGGGTTTTCAATCAAGCTTAAGACTGCAGACTACTCAAGATAGTATAAGATGTTAGTTTTATGAACAGATCCCACCAAGTGTTTGTAACTTGTGCTAAAACTCTAACGTACATAACCACACCTTGTTTGGTGTCAGAAATTGTTACTTTCTCAAGTACTAATGCTATAGCTTTAAAGAATAATAGTTGACTGGTAGAAACTGATTGACCCATTTTCTATCTAACTTGAAACATTTTGAAGTGCTAGTGTTTAACTTATTCAATTTGTTAACAAGCATTATTTGTAGTTTGTAATTATTATTATTCCAGGTAGAATATTAATTGAATGTCTCTATTATGCATATCATAATGCTTGGCATAACAAACATAAAATAATGTTGCTAAAGTTATAAAATAATATTCTGTGACAAACTTAAGCATTGTAGTTAACTCACCGGGATTAACACTTTTGTTTTTCAGTTCTTTATCTCGGGTCTCCATATTTTACCTTTTTGTTTCTTAACTCGGTTAGCCTCTCTGTCTTTTAATATTTCTGCTTGCACGTCATTACATCATGCCATCATGACTTCCATGCACTTTAGGATTTGCAGCATTACAAGACAATTGTCGTCATTCACCAATATGCTCAGCAATTATTTCCAGTAGTAAACACAAAATCATAAAACATTGGAAAAACATCAGTCAACAGGCTTTTTATATTTAATAATGAGTACTAATTCATAATAATTTTAGTATTGTTTGCTTTACAATTAACCTAATATTAAGAAAATGATGTTGAGTTATCATACACATTAGCCCAGACACTACTTGGGACAGCTGGCAAACTATGCTATTTTAAGACTCAATCATTATCAAACATAGGCTTCATGGTGTTAGTCAAGACATGTCGAACATTAGGAACATGTTACATAGTATTAGTATTATTGGAGCAACTAAGACCAAACTGTATACTTAACTTAATATCAGGACTAAATTACGTGCATAGCACACTGCAACATTGTTTGTTGTAGTTCATTTACCATGACCAGCATATACTAGCTCTTCATTTGTTATTGGGTGTGCTATTGTAATGTTTAAAGCCCAACGTCGGCGCATCATTTTGTTTGCCGTTCATCAACAAACTGCGTCTGCGTCTGTATGACTTTGGTACAGGTATTCCAGGTCAAATGCATTCCTTGTATTTCCTTGTATCCTTGCTGGCATCACTTCAAGACATCTTATAAACGTTTTTCGTGTTGTATACAGTGCACACTCGTCAGTCATGCATGCACGAGCGTATTTTCCTTGCATTTACGCACCCTTTAATTATTACACTTTATGTGGGCAAAAGGCCACTATTGCACTTCTGATCTATTAAGATAAATCACTATTTCAGCTATAATAACTGTTTAATTAATATAATTGCGATACTACACAATATTGCGCGCGAATCGTAAGTTCGTCCCGATGACAGATTGACAGACGAAGTAGGGAGGGTAGAGGTGGGCGTTATTCAACATAGATAGTTATTAAACTATCTATTTAGCTCCACAACGATCACTCGTTATCCGGCGTCATAAAAACTATCTATTTTTCACAACGCTTTATGTAAGACTAGCAATGGACAACTTGACAACAATCAGAAACCAAAAACTAATCGCAACATTCGCTTGCGCGCTCGCGAATAACTAGAGTCGCTTCTTAAGCCCCGCAACGTACTACGCTACACTAGTTATCCAACGGTCAAAAAACTATCTATTTCCACAACGATGTAAATTCAGGCGAATACAGCGAACGTTGAGATACGTTACTGAGATTCTTTAGCAGGACGCTTTACATTGCTCGCTCTGCAGTATAATTCTAACAACCCCAAAAAATGTAACCGGCAATGGAAAGCGAGCGTACAATAATGATCTTAACGTGTTGCAACGATGTGCGAATGAAAAACTTATAGAACGTTTGCATATGTGTGGATGAAACAGGTATACTCGGCGGATTGACTCGGACCTCCTCGTTGCATGATTGATTTTTTCACTTATTTGCAGGTACGAGAGTCCATTATAGATTGTTTTATTTTGAACTATTGACACTTGCTATTAATGTTGGTATAGTTTGACGTTGTGCAAATAGATAGTTATCAAAAATAGACAGTTTCTATAACGTTATTTACAAACGGATAACGTTGGCGTTGCGTGATTTCAAAAACCGATAACGACACATGTCTAGGGAGGGGCACACTCAGTCGAGAGAATAGTGCCGTCCCATGCTTGTCGATTTTCTTGCCGCTAACAATAGGTACCTACTTGATTAATAAATTAGTGTATTAGATCAACATCATGTGAACAACGCGCAATACGTGGATACATGGTTGCATGTGGGTATTATATAATGATACCATTGGCGCTACCACGGTCTTCGAATTTTGTAAATTCACTCACTTTTATACATACTGAGCCGATAATTCTATAACAGTTAGTTATCCATTAATAATTATTAATAGCAATTATAATATTATTATTTATTAAAAAAAACTCTACAAATGCTAGCACTAGCGGCATCTGACATCGGCATTTAGGCGAAGATCATATTTTAGCTTTTCACATTTCGGGTGCTCATTTACTGTCCAAAAAATTTGCATTAGCAACCATCATAAAATATCTTTCCATAAAAATCTTGTGGAAGGAAGGAAGCTAGACACCACCCACGATAAAAAAAACTATTTTGACATTCATGGTAGGCCCGCAGATGAGATTAGTGTAGCTGTCTGCGCGGTCACGTAGGTTGTGTCTAGTGATGGGCAGTGTATAAATACTCAAAGAGTAAATACTCGGATATTTATCCAAAATGGATAAATACTCGTTTTTATCCATTTTTATCCGATATTTACTCGAAATGGCGGATAAAAATAACTAATTGGGCCTGGACCCTACTTTACCAAGCACGACAGGTGCGATACCTGTAATTTAAGTATTTAACCGATTTCAAAAAGGCAGAAAGTTCTATATGTAATTTTTTTTGTTTTGTTTTATCTACGTTCACAGAGTTCTTTGTTTGTTGTGGACTTATTTTCATAATTTATTGTTTTTTTTCATTCAAAGAGCATACTTTTGAGGTTATTTCAGTGTCACTAACTCAGGACCTGATGCTGAAACCCAGAGAAAATAAATGTTCGCGCTTGCTCCGTTTGCGCCTTTTTAAACATTTTAGTGTACTGAGCTGCCTGTTTATTAAGTTTTCAGCACGCTGGCTTCGTTCCAAGAGGCACCGGGTTCAAACCCCGGTTTTCCGCCGATTTCTGGATTTTACTGTTTTAATATAGGTAACTCAGAAACAGCTCGAAGTCAGGAAATTGGTTATCCGTCCCATCTCATCGAACTATGAGAGTGAAGGTCTCGTACGTTGTTTTAATGCCTTCCAACCTCCTGAATCAGTTGGCTTTTGAAAAGGCTTCAGTACAATAGACCATATCCATACGCTAAGGAAAATTATGCAGAAGTCCGAGGAGAACAATATGCCTCTATGGTTAGCGTTTGTGGATTATTAGAAGGCCTTTGATTCGATCGAAACGTGGGCGGTGCTACAGTCTCTTCCGAGGTGTCACACAGACTATAGGTATATAGAGGTGTTAGAATATCTGTACAACAATGCCACCACGACGGTCCGTGAACAGAAGCAGAGCTCGAAGGCCATTCCACTGCGGGGAGGTGTAAGACAGGGAGACGAATATCTTTGAAACTGTTTACAGCGACACTTGAAGACGCCTTTCAAGTTTCCGGGATGGATTTGGATCAATGTCAACGGCGAATACATCACATACCTCCGGCTTGCCACGCTGGAGGAGCTTGAAACTATCTTCTTCTTACAATGGTCTTACAATGAACATGGACAAGACGAAAGTAATGTCAAGCTCCAGAGTGGTACCCACTCCAGTATCTGTTGAGAAGTCAACTCTCAAACTAGTTGACAAGTACGTCTACCTGAGACAACTAGTTACTTGCATTGGTACGTTGTGGTCCAACTTCTCGTCTCAAGTACCTCAGTGTCTTAAGAGGAAAGTAATTAATGTGTGCTGCCAGTGATCACATACGGATCTGAAACATGATCTCTACTATGGGCCTCATAAAAAAGCTTAAGTTCATGCATTGGCGAGGGCTATGCTCGTTCTTTCTCTACGAGATCGAATCAGAAATGAGGTAAAGTACATAGCCCTGCGAATCAGTAAGCTCAAGTGGCAATGGGCAGGGCACATAGCGGAAAGAACTGATAGCCGTTGGGGCAGAAAAGTTCTAGTTTGGAGATCCTTTGATCAAAGGCGCAGCGTAGGACGGACTTCCTACGGCGAGATGTACAGACGACCTTGTAAAGATTGCAGGATCACACTTAACTGAATGCAGGCTGCTTGCAATCGGTCGTTGTGGAAAACCATGGGGTAGTTCACGTTCAGCAGTGAACACCCTACGGCAGCATCAACATGATTCTCAGTCGAAAGTCGAAACCGACACAGAAATCTTGGTCATTTAATATTTAAGATCGATTATTTTTGTTTATAGATATATGATCGATTATCTAATTATATGCAACTAGCTGTTGCCCGCGACTTCGTCCGCGTGGACTCGATGATAAAAATTATATTATACTCCCGTCGCGCCATCCAGCTATCATAATCGTCTTAATTTATTCGTTCCATTAGGTAAGTACTGATAGGTTCAAACTTATACATTTACATCCTCCATCATTCCTTATTTTATCCCCATGGGGGTTGAATTTATCAAAATCCTATTTAAGCGGACGTCTTCATCATAGTAGCTCCAATCTTTAATTTCAGTTCAATCAGTCGAAAATCTAAGAGAAGATTTATACAAATTTTCATCCCTTGTTTTATACCCTTAGGGGTGGAATTTATCAAAATCCTTTTTTAGGGATGCCTACGTCATAGTAACTTTATGCATGCAAAGTCTCAGCCCGATGGTTTTAAGATTGACAAAGTTTCATACAAACTTTCATCCCCTATTTTATCCCTTTGGGGGCAGAATTGATTAAAATCCTTTCTAAGGGGATGCCTACGTCATAACATCTACCTGCATGCCAAATTTCGGCCCGATCCGTCCAGTGGTTTGGGCTGTGCGTTGATAGATCACTATGTAAGTCAGTCAGTCACATTTGAGTTGTATTTATTATATATTATTTAGATTTAAAAACTCTTTAGCACTTGTTTTGGTTTAAACTACCAACTTACTATTATAATAGTCATAAATTTGCGTGTTATAGCAAAAAACATGTTTATAAAATATTTATCCGACTTTTTGGATAAATACTCGAGAAAAAAATGGATATTTATGAGTATTTATCCATTATGAGTATTTATCCGGATAAAAACCCATCACTAGTTGTGTCGAGTGGCGTCGCGATTCGCAGAGGGTGCGACAGCCCTCGTCTTATGCCGGCGCACGCTTGCCTCGCGTCATCTTAACGCCTAGAATACTAGCCATAATTTAGTACATAAACAACACTCGTCAACATTTTGTCACTGTATTACACTCGAGAAAATCTAGAAATATCACACATATAAAAACAGACTCCCTGTTTTGAGAGGACTTAGTTTTTTACTCGACGCAAATGAAAATTGCATAGCCACATACGTAACATACCTGATCTTTCTTGTAAATTAAACTAAGCAGGTTGTAGTTAGCGTAGTGTAAACACAATCGAAACTTATACGATAGAACGTTTACGTGATTCCATTACATACAGACCGAGACATACTTCGAGAGAAGCTTGCATTAACGATTACAACTTGATGCGACGTGTTATTCAGATAATGCGATTCACATCGGGCTGTTGCTCGTAACTTAAGTAAAATGGGTAAGTGGCATCAGGCACCTAATCGTCACATCGCAATATTTACTTTTATACCATCATTAAAATTTAAACGTAGAGAAAATTGACGCAATCCATTATGGCAAATGACCGGCCGTGATCAAATTGTCGCAAAATGAACATCACTAGTACATTTCATCTCCATTTTATTGGCAATTCGACGGAGGGTGGTAATTTTATCTTATTAATGCACTTCACTTGGCTCTGCCCGGCCGGACTACGGAGTGTTCGCTTAAAAAAAATAATTGTTGTTTATCTGCGCTCATCCGATTCGCACAATCGAATAATTAACTAACACAGAGCTTTTATACCGCTCGGATCAAATTGACTCAAACAATAACAACAATTAATAAACGAACCTGGTTCCTATTGTAAGCTCTCTGCTAATGAATTCAAAAACTTGGAAGTTTTGGCTGCATAGACTTCTACAATCAATTCGTTTTCATGATAAAGATGAAGTCTGGGGTTAATGTAGGTATACATGTACGTAATATGCACTTTATACTCCTAAAGATACCTAAAGAGAAAATTAAAGTCTTGAAGAGCAAATATAAGTTCCCCAACATGGTACAGTGAAGAAAATATAGATGGTTTAGGTACGCACAGAAGCGCATTTTGTTAATCGGTAGATGCACTCTCTTTGTATGCAGTTACTTCGGCTCTGTCATGTAGGAAAAGAGGCAAAGTTGACGTCCAATCTGTTGCCTACTTTCAGAAATGAGAGCGTCCTCGGCTTAAGACGAACGTGGAACTTCGTGCCTACGTTTGTTGTGTTTTTTCTTCTGACTGAAGCGATTTCCTCCATTTATCTGGGATTCAAAGCACGCAAAGCACTGTTTAGTATTTCTCGTTTCGAAGTTGTTCTATTTGAAACAAGCACTGTTCATCTCGGAGCCATCCGTTTTTACTAACGCTTAGAGTTTTCACAAATGCTAAATTCACTACTATAGAGATTAATACACCTCCGCAAAGTCCAGTGCTTATAATAAAGTAGACAAAAGAAATTCGCCGGAGTGATGGCGGAAGTGTTCCCTAGACACTATGATCTGGATACCTTGGATAAAAGAGCGAATGGGCTGTACTAGTCAGACATGATGACCCATCCTTGGCCACATCGTCGCTTAATATAAGGTGAGGTTTTGGTCAAATATCTATGTATTAACCATTCAGAGACCATGTTTCCAGACACAATAGATTATTAATTGTTATGAGACTGCTTAAACCCTTTATTTCGAGGCTAAATAGAAACATTTGTTTAAGTGAATAGCTACCTTCACTTTACGATATAGAAAATGTATGTCTAGATAAAATTGCTGTTACAATCAACTTTTCCGCTAATATACTCGTAAAATATCGTTAGAGCATAGTGATCGCACGCCAAGCACAAACCATTTTCACTAACTCAGTTTTCAGGTACACCCGTTTATGTGTATGCGCATCTTTTCAGTTTACGACCAGCTCCAGCGCCGCTATAAACTCTGCTTTACGTTCTAGTTCATAGTGTCGCAGCAATCTGGGACGATTCGCGCTTTTTATATAGCTTTTTGATGTGTGCCGATGTGTGATACGCACGAGTGGAGTTTTGCGACATGGCCAGCCAGGGGTCGTTGAACTGTTTTAGTAAATACCTCTGTCCATTAGAACGCTGCAAAAGAGAGTAACTTTTTACTTTGCCTGCTTAAAAATACTGGCATATAATCTGTTCATGTTTAGCAGGCATGGTAAATCCTACTGATGAAAACTTATAAATATTATTTTCTTAAGCAATAGACTTGGCCACAGATTATATGATAGTTACTACGTCTTGGCTACGGCTTGGCAAATTACAATTAACACGACATATTTAAAACGTTTTGGCTATTGAAACGTCAGAAAAATGAGTTTTCTAATTTCTAAGCAATCAATTGAGTACAAAATGTGCTCTTTTTACTTTGTTTCTTGTGAAGATAACAGTCTAAAGGGTCGTGTCAATGAAAAATACAATTTCCAAGGTATTTTTAAGGAAACTGCTACATCCATCTACATTTCTTGCCGAGGCGAGGATAAAAAAACAAATGCCCAGTTTCTTTACACATGTAGGTCGAATCTAAGTTAAGCTGAGACCGCTACTAATAGGGTCAACATGCCAATGCACTCTATTAGACCTCCCAACCCTTTGTTATCAGTTCCCCGAAATAACATGGCCGTACCCTAACTGTTCATTGCTTGAATCGCAAACTTCCAAGTGGAAGATATCACAACGAGTTCAGGGCTGTAATTGGGCTGTGTGAGAGTGCTTTTGACGTTTGTTAGGCCCTTGCCCTGCTGAGTGGTCTACAAATATAAATAGCTATATTTAGTATACTCGTAAGTATTGAGAGTAGGGATGTGCCGTTCCCAGTAACATTCCCAAGGCATATTATTGACATTTAAATTGCGTTTGGCAAGAAAAAGAAAGTCAAATACGGTACATTGTTACAATCAAAAATACCCCCTAGAGTAGACTAGAGCTGTTCTGACTAGGGCTTAGACCTTAGTTTAGTCAGTGGAGTGCAAACAATTTAGTTTTTTTAATTTCTGAACATATGCATTAAAGCTACCTATAGACAAAAAATCTGTAGAATTTATTTTGAAGCTATCTTTTGAACTTGTTTCAACATGTTAAGATTGTAGTATGAGGATAGCACAACCTAAACTATGTTTTGTCTCAAAAGAATAAGTACCTAATATCGAACACAGGTGTGCCTTACCAGTTCTAGGCCCAACATCGTTTTAACATCATATCGTACTTAGTTTGCTAAGGATTAAACCAAATAGCTATTCTAGCGACAACAATAACAATTTAATCTCGCTCGCAGCTAATACTTACGAAAATTCGTCAACTGACTAAGGTCCTCTGTAGCTTAGATTTTTAATTAAATACACTTAATTAATGTACTTAAAAAGGTTGCACTATATCTTTAAGTGTATTTAATTTAAAAACTAAGCTACGGAGAACCTTAAGTCAGTTGGCAAATTTTCGTAAGTGCGCCAGTGAGTGAAATTATCATCATCCTAGCTATCCCGGTTTGTTCGGCTAGTCGTCGTCGCACGCGAAAACCCAGGATCCGCTTTGGAACGTGATTCAGAATATGGCAGATAAGGTTATTATAGTGGAGTGACTGCCATCTGACCTCCATAACCCTGTTAACAGGGGAACCAGACCAGCTTGGATCACGGTTACACATTCAATCGCCTAAATGTGCAGGTGTCCTCACGATGTTTTCCTTGACCGTAAAAGGATGGGTGGGTAAAACAAAAAAACTTTTACCTTTAGACTGTGGGAGAACGGACCCTTGCCGCCTGTTCCCTTCGTTCCTCCTTCCGAACATCCCCCTCCAGGATACAAACTGCCATGGCCCACTTGGAAGTCCCTTAACAGACTCCGGTCCCAAGTCGGTAGATGCAAGGATACCATGTTCCGGTGGGAATTCTCCGATGGAACCGATATGTCCTGTGTCTGCGGGTTCACTCGACAGGACATGTCCCATTTCTTTTCTTGTCCTGCGTGCCCTGATTCCTGTTCTCTAGAGGACCTTATGTGTGCAAACGACAAGGCAATCTGCGTCGCCAATTACTGGGCACAAAAAATTTAAGTCGCTTTACCATTGACACGATAAGAAGAAGAAGAAGAACCTTTAGACGAGCAATTTTTGTATTACTAATACTTGTTTGTGATCGGAATGTAAATATTTCGGAATCAGCAACATTTTAGTGAGGGGTTGAAAAATTGATCTAGATTAGTCTTATGTTTGTGTGGGTAATGGAAAAACGCGTGTTTTCAAGTTTACACGCGTTTTTCTTTTGCATTGTTCGACGCAGAATATGGGCGCTAATGTCGCAACGGCTAAGTAAGATCGTCGTGGCCGAGAGCGTATGACGTAGGACTGGGAATTCTACAAGGGTAGGGTTCGAATCTCACTCAGTGACGAAACATTTTTGTATTTTTTGCCAATAAGACTTACGGAATCAGACTTAGAATTACGTTTACAAACAAGTGTTCTATAGTACTGCATCAGAGACAAATAATTTTCTTACTGTGCGTTACGACAAAATTTTAAGTATTGGTTTTTTTGTAAAATCATGTTTGTAAGTAAGAATATAGTTATCTCTAACTCACTTACATGTAAACATAAATCAAATCACCCCTGCATCAAGTGCAAGACAAACATACTCAACTACCACACAGTTTCGAGGACGTAATACCGCTAAATACTTCCGGTAATGCAGTGGATGTTTGAAATAGGCACGAATAATACCTAATTGTATACATAAGAATGCGTATATACTTAGTTGGAGTCCGATACGTACATACAAGTAGATACTTGAATACTTTCTCTAGATCAATGTTCCCAGTTTTGGGGAACGATACCGGGCACATTGGGAACTTACCGGGAAATTCCCAAAAGGGGAACTTACTGGGAGCGGGAAATTCCCTGCGGCACATCTCTAATTAAGAGACGCAGAATGGACGTAAATACTTAAAAAACGGTCATTATAAAGTTTGTGCGATGGATTAATAAAGAATGTCGAATTCGCAATGCAGGCCAGAAAATCTAACAAACTACAACTATAAATTATTTTGTTGAAGCGAATAGTCCTAAATGAATAATAATTTTTGTGAGCGAAATTTTATTCAGTTTTGTAAAAACTTACAAAATAATTGCTTAAGTTATAAAAATAATCATGAAATCAACACACCAATACGGACTATTAGACTTCTAACCCATCTTGTTACCAATCTCTCGATCCAAACGATTCCCTAACTGTTCACTAGACTGCAATCTCAGTCCGGGGCAAGACATCACAACAAATTCAGGATTATTTGACTGTACGACAATGGGTATTGTCTATCTTTAAATAGGTTGGACTCGAGACCGGGACAATGAGCCCATTTAGTCCAATCAGTGTTCGATTTGCAAACTACAGATGTTTTTTTTTAATGTATTTTTTTACACAACTTGGCTGAAAAAAGCGATGAGTGGCGCCTGCAGAGGTTCATTTATATACACGTTTGGTTTTATTTTATTTTATTTCTTTTAAAGGCATAGATCTTACTACTTATTGTCATTATGTATTGTCATTTTTGTTCGTGTGTAATGTGATATTTTCTATTTATTAATAAATGTCTTATCTTGCTTTCTTTCTTTGACAAGTTTCAAACTTTGTACGTAATTATTATTTGCTCGTGTTATTGAGTTACACAACTCATTATTAAAATACGTAAAACATCTAAGAATTATTGTGTATGATATTATACAAATTCATATCGGACTTATAAAAGCCTATCGTACATATAATATGACAAGGGTTGTTCAAAGAAATTGAAATTCGTTTATTTGCTTTAAATGTGGTACACAAACATATGTCAATAATAAATTTACGGTTTCTCATTTTTCTCAAACGTTGGCATGCAAAAAAGAAAGAGCATGAATGGAAGAGTTACATGACAAAGATTGCTTACTGCATACAAATTTTAATTATTCCACCTTAGGCGAAGACGACAACTACATACAGGATTAACGTGTTGAACACAATGAAGTAATTACTTTTCGCTCGCAGTAAGCATCTCCCTAAACTGCTAAATGTATTTTGATAAACTTAATGTACACAGGTGTTAGTTTCGTAGTTCCTGCCAATATTGTGCTGGTGAAAATTTTTATTTGTTTAGGTATACGTAATTATTTGGCAGATTATTATATCTCAGAAATAGACATTTGAACTTAGTTGTATACATGAACAATCATGTAAACTAAACAATTGTCTTGTTGTTTTCGAAGAAAGAGGAATATCGGAGGGGTATAGGTTAGGTGCCTATTCCCAAATGAAGTGAATGTGAATGCCCCACATTAATAAAGTTATGAATAATTAATTTATTGTTTAAAAGTAGTTCCTAGTTTGATCAAGATTAACCCAGCTATTGAGAGAACGCAATGCATCCAATTGACTTTTGTCAGACGCTTTTAGTATTATTTGACGACCTCAGTAGCCGAGTGGCTCGTACACCGGTTTTCAAGGTGTCACCATCTCTGAGGTCCCGGGTTCGATTCCCGGTCGGGTCAGTATAGAAATTCTCATTTTCTATATTGTCTCGGGTCTGGGTGTTGTGGTACCACCGTTGTTTCAGATTTCCATATCACAAGTGATTGCTTAAGCTACTTTGGGATCTGAGCAATTATGAATGTGATGTCCGATATTTATAATATTTATTCATTTATTATTTTTTGAGTTAATAAACCACACAATAAGGAAAACATGATCGAGCCAACAAAGACTATGCGTAGGATAATTTGTCAAATATTATTTATCAAACACATAATCATTGTTATATTCTCAGTCTTAATATTCTACGCCACAACGCAAAGTACAGTGGCTTGCACATCAGACTATATATTATTTTTTGCAAAATAGACCATATTACAAGTACTTAAGATGCGGCAGTGTTTTACTTCAACGTGCTTTCGTCCGTATCTATAAGATAATCTAAGAACCAAGCCACAAAAGCGGCGACCGGCAAAATTCCCCGGCTCTTCATAATCGTTTGGCATAAACATTTTACATTCACACCATTCCCGCCCACGCAGGAATCGAACTTAACGAGTTACTGATACCTATCTTCGGAGGGACTCATAAAACGGGTCCACAGCTCTTCGAATTCCTTCCATCATTTTGAGAAACCCTTGTCACTTCCATTACGTTCCCAGAGCGGGCCGTTCGGATCGTCTCGCCCTTCATTTGCCGGAATTATGGCCTTCTCATATTTTCTAAGTGGCGTGTATTCTTGGACGGATTTTGAAACTGTGGGTTAAATGACACCGGTCTCTTGTATATTATATTTCACAGAAACTTTTACATTTTAGAAGCTATGTCTAGTGCGCGACGTGATCATGACACGAATTTTACGGTAAAGTCGTGCTGTAAGTTATAATACCTAGAGTTAGGAGTCGTGGAAATACGTCGGCAGATATGTCTGATATGTATATCTAGTAATATAAGTATATCACTAAACTTGGAAAATTTTATAACTATATTCCTAGTGAGATAGTAATGAATCGCTTTCGTACAACTATGTTACGGTATATAATTACATCCTTAGGGATATAACTATATTACGGCTTTATCTATCTTACTGCGACAGATATAAAAACCGCCGTAGATGATAATGAATTAAAATTGTTACCTCCTGGTAACAATTTTAATTCATTGTCATCTACGCGAGTTTATATATACCGACGTATTTCCACGACTCCTAACTCTAGGTATTATGACTTATAGCTCGATTTTTCCGTAAAAAACTTCGCGTCATTATGGCCGAATAAGTCACGTTGCTACCCAAAACAAAAGCAAGAGTGTCCCTTAATTTTTTTGTTAAACTGGCGTTGGATAACTCGCACAGCATACTTAAGTTTCGTACAAAAAGCTCAAAGTTCCGTTGCCGGTGTAATCCCTGTTCTATAGGGAGCTTTCACGAGAAACAAAAGCTTTTATAAGTTTAGCCTCCACTATAAGCAAAGCACAAAGACAATAAATTAATGTGAGTCACTATAACAAAGTGAGCGTGCACACGGAGTGTATTTTCGTGAATAGACACTCTCGAAACATGAGATTTTATGTCCTATTGTTAGTTGTGTGTCTGAAATGTAAAGGACTTAAACTTTTATGTACTATAAGAGTAATAAGTCTTACTTAAGTGTTTTCTCACTTATATTTGTAGTTAAGAGTAGGCTTCCTAAAACTTGATTAATACACATACCTACTCCAATGATTGCTTATCACTATCATAATTTCGTTATTTCATATCACTTACAAGATTATTTTCTTATAGAATGTAATGTAAATTAATTTCTACTTTAATTACCTATCGATTTGAATTCAGTTTAGACATACATAAACACTAAGTACATTGTCACGACCCTCTTTAAGTAGTGGTTCGCTCCCCGGACTTCTAAACCAGGCGGTTGCAGGTTCGAGTCCCGCAAGGGGCAAATGTTTGTGTCATGAGCACGGGCATTTGTACCTAAGTCATTAATGTTAATATTCGTTATCCTAGTCACCATAGCACAATCTCGCGCTTAGTTAGGGCTAGGTAATTGGTGTGATTGTTGAAACAATTTATTTATTTATTGTTACTAACTGTGAATGGATTAATAATATTTGAGAATGTAAGAATTTACTATTATTTACATTATATATATTTCTCAGTGGGTATCGATTACTATTAGTTTAAATTTAAGACGGATTTATATACACAAAAATATTTAAAAAAACTATGACTTATGACTTGTAAAATAGACCCCGTGTGTAAGCACAGCAGAAGCGGTCGCTAAGCTTCGCCCAGATTAAGTGACTCGGGTCAAACCACATGTGAATTTAAGCAAAGAGCCCCCTTTGTAGAGCATTGTATCATAAGCAATAGAATTGATGTGTTTGTTAATATAAAATAAATATTAACTGTATGTCTTGAATCATTTTGCCTTTCTTCCGAGTTCGACAAAGGTTCGAAATCAAATATGCAAAAGTTTCGAAGTCAAATATCTATACTTTTCTTGATCCGGGTTTTACTACAACTACTAGTAACTAAACTATAATAGTAGTATATATACAACTTTCTAATAAAAATTAATATAATGTATTTAATACAATAGAAAAACAAAAATTATAAAAAGGGTCCTTGTGGTAAGGTTCCCAGAGTGCTGGCAGCATTACCGCGCTGGATAGCGATGCTTAGGTATACGCTCTAAGCAAGGTAGCTGCCAGCTCTTGGGTCACCACTGATGTCAACTACATGTTGTTTTACATTTTGCTACATGTTCTTTTTGTTAGTTACTTATAGAAAACTGCTTAATTAATAAAGAAAATAGTGCTTGCGATGTAGTGATGCGATCAGTCATTTAAGTAGGTAGTTGTCATTATATTTCTACTACGATTACGATTTCAAAATTACTGACAAAATGGTAAACATGTAACAAAATTTATATATTTATATAACACAAAGTTCAATTTATGTCACTACGTATATGCCATTGATCTAATACTTTCCAAACGTTTCAGTGAAATATTTTCATCAGTTTTAATAAAAGGCCATCCAGCATTCCAGCTCGTTCGCTCGTGACAATAGTTTTTATTTTTATTTCAACTTATATTTTCGCTCACAAAGCGTGCCATTTGCCACACACGTCGAATCCTAAAATAACAAAGTACCAGTAGTATCTAGGTGCGTCTAGATGAATGGTAGAAAAACTGATATTTGGTAAAGTTTCAAAAGAGAAAGTGCATAATAAAAAGAATAGCACAAAATGTTGACAAAGAATTGAAAGAACTTAAGTGAGAAATAATGCACAAGTTAGAAAAAAGAATTATGAAGAAAGAATACATACATTGATTCCAAATGACAATGCTACACAGAAAGCGGTAGATGTCGTGACCACTTTATAGTAACTTTCAATATAGTCCTACAAAATCCAACTCAGGGTACATTTACATGTTTTCAGCTCATGATCTATCTCTAAAATATTTTATTTAGTAGATACAATCTGTATTTTTTCTTCGTACAGATTTCTGTCTCTAGTAAGCATGCGATGCATGACTGGCCAAATACTTTTATTTTTGACTCTAAATGTATTCCTGCCTAGATTTGTAACCTTTAGATTAAAACTCAGGGTTATCTTATCCTTTCTTATAGTTACTGAAGACCTCAATCAGGAGAATTAAGAAGTACTGCGCCAATATGCAAGGTGAGGTTTTGATTGCCCTGCGATATTTTATAAAATGCGACCAAAATGGCCGTATCTTTGATTTGCAATTACTTAAAAGCAGTTTCAAGGGACCGCAACCAAAAGTATTTTATATGTTAATTTCAACTTGATGTGTCTTGACAGACAGACGGTCAGACAGACAGACAGACAGACGGAAAGACGAAAAACATAGTGATCCTATATGGGTTGGTTTTTTTCTTCTGAACTCAGGTACGGAACCCTATTTTATTTCTTTTGTGGTACGGAACCCTATCTAAGAAATGACGTCATGTGCACGAAACCGCCAAATGGCTTTCGGTTTGCGAGGCAACCCTAATTGATTCCTATGCGATAATGTTATTTATATCGGATACAATTATTGTATTTGACGAGGGTTGACAAGTGTGTAAACAATTTTGCCAAGTGAGTTAATTTCAAGCCGTAATGACCGCGAAAGTTTTACCGCGGCGCGCAACTTTTGCAAAGTCATCGTCTATAAACTTTGTACTTAGGTCTTTTTAGTACGATGTAAAGTTTTACAAAGTCGAACCTAAAGTAATTTCGTAATTATATAATAAATAGTTAAGTACCTAAGTATTTTTGAGAAATACTTTCGTACTAATAAAGTGTTTCTCGAAAAAATTAAGATACCTATGTTTTTGATACTAAAAGTGAGTCTCTTCAAAAAACAAATTTACACACTTAATCTTAACTAACTCGTATTATTATTATTAGTAAATTGTTACAAAAAATATGAAATAGTAGAACTAAGATAAAATTTGTTAATCTCCTTATTATTTTAGATCGTTTATAAGTCTGGTTTTTTTTTCATCTATTAAATAATTTTACATCTTTTTAGGGTTCCGTAGTCCGACAAGGAACCCTTATAAGATCGTTCAGTCCGTCCGTCCTAGTCTGTCACAGCAGAATATCTTCTACGTTTATGGAGTGATTTGCATGTAACTTGGTTCGAGGATACATCACATATAGATCTCATTATTAAAAATACAAAAATTTAAATTACCTCCCAATAGATGTAAAGGGGGTGTGAATATGTTTTTGAGTGCACTCTCTTGTATGGGGTATCGTTGAAAAGGACTATGAAAATAAGGTAGGGTTTCCATACAACACTTTTTTATCAGCTTTACCATTTGCGAGATATAGCCCGCCAAAGTCGTTTACACTGTGTGTCCCCCCCTGTAATTTCTAAAGTCTTGGACCTATAAACTTCAAATCACTCACGTAAAGAAGGCGCAGAAACTCTTATTTAAAATTGTTTCGGGTATCCTGTGATGAATACTTTTGAAATTATAAATAAAATAAAAATATATACTTTTTTGCCTATACTGTCTAATATTGTAAGCTAATAGTACGGAACCCTTCGCGCGCGAGTC
This sequence comes from Pyrausta nigrata, assembly GCA_949316185.1. Taxonomy (NCBI): domain Eukaryota; kingdom Metazoa; phylum Arthropoda; class Insecta; order Lepidoptera; family Crambidae; genus Pyrausta; species Pyrausta nigrata. The sequence continues at coordinate 12,626,648 of OX438938.1, forward strand.
CGTCTCGCACTTGGCCTGTTTTTATGGTCGTAGTATAATCATGCAACCACACAATATAGAAGGGCCCGCTCAAAGCCAGTGGCTATACAGCGGGTTGAATATCAGTCAAGTGCCACTATCATGCGGGTGCATCATAATGCCCTCTCGTGCACGAAATATCCAGAGATAGCTCTTTGTTCGTATTTCTCAGATAATTCTGTCTAGTTAGCCATTACAAGTACCTGCCTAGTCGCTGGACTCTAGTGCTATCATAGATAGAGCATACGTCATCATATTATTAAATTAACAATCAGAAAATTAATAAAATCAGTATTATATTTACGATGTATTTGCAATTAGATGCTATTATTTCTGGCTGGATCGGCGCACATATTTTATTAGGTACTTATCTATCCTCTGCACACCCTGCTCAAATCCTATTCTTTTTTTTAGTAAATACTTTTTGAGTGCTGAACGATCTACCTCTTAGTGGTCCACCCCGGGCAACGACATCACAAATTTCGGTTGTTCGGTTCAGTTCGGCTGAACGATCCTAACAGCTGTGGTAGGCTCCGTAAGGTGTGGCCTGGTAGCTACCACCCTCACACCGGAGCGGAGCACGGCGCCAAGCAGTTTGTTATGTTTCGTAGGTGAGCGGGAGAGCCAGAACCTTCTGGGTGAGCTTGCTCCACCGTCGAGTCTGTCTAAGCCATTTCTGGTTTGTTCAAGAGCAAACCCATTAATTGTCCACTTTTTTAAGTTACAAAATATATATACAACAAAGTTGTCTGCTCTCTCTAGTGATCAGACAGGCTTGCTTGCAGTCTTGATTTTTCACAATCGTCCTTTTTTAACGTATTTCATGCAAACACTGACAAATAAGCAGGACGCATACTCCACGAAATGAGCCAGGCCTGTGTATAGCCCTATATAACACTACTTATTAGATAATCTGTGTTTAATTATTACTTTTTTAGTCCTCAATCGGACTGCACTAATTTATTTTACAATATTAGTTCATCACTTGCCTTCGAACTTGAAACTGACCTGAAAACGTAATGAATGTCTTGCCAAAACGTTATTTCAGTATATTATAATGTTCCCATTAAGCTAATTAATATATGCGCGAGTCAGCATTACCTCAGAACGTGACGGTGTGAAGGAAGAAGGAATGGCTTCCAAACGTCATTATCTGACATCACTTAACGACCCTCGTAAAAAGTTATGTCCACCACAGGACGCAAGGTCAGAAACAATAAAGCCGGGGCGAAGCGACAATGCTGGGCTCATATGGAAATTAATTTACAGCCAGATTTCATCTGACGTGGCATCGCAAGATCTTAAAGTATCGGAAAAATAAAGAAATGAGATATAAAATAACAGAATTATTTTCTTAGTACACTGTAAATTACACCTTTTAGTCTTACTCCTGAAGTCCTGACTCACTCTAACATACGTACAAACTTGGTAGGGCTGTCACACGTTAGCTCAACGAATAAAGGCTATGGCACACTATACGGGCTTCGCAACAGCACGGCGTCGCCTCGAATTTACAAAATATATTGTTCGAATCATAACTTTAATGTCTAATTTAAATGGCAAGTTAATTGCTGGGTTGAGGCGGTGCCGTTACGGAGCTGGTCTTTAGCGTTAGAAAGAGATGCGTGATTCTTCTGTCCTTATGCTAAGTATTATTTATTTCGTGGTCTTACAACAAAAACAGTAATTGCTTGAGACGTAAAAAATCCTCCAATAACGTAAAAAATAAAAACTAAATTATTTAAGGTAAGGATAATAGGTGAACACAGACCATGTTTCCCAAACTAATGAATTTACAATAGATAGTGTTTTAACCGAAGCAAGTTTGTAGACAAGAGCAATTGACGGTGTAAGCTCTTTAACAAATCCTATTCAACGGATGAATTCGGATTGCTAACATCAATCTATTTTGTGAATACGATATAAGTAATCGTATGTTATTTGGGAGCTAATGGATTAGGACATACTCAATGTAACTCGTATTTCAAAAATCACCTAAAATAGTATTTAATTGAATCTTCGTAAAATTGAGAGAAAACATTACTATACACAGTATACACATATAGAGGCATATCATTCACACAAGTATAAATGGTTGCATTCCTAAATAGCATTGATATTACGTAATTTAAAAGTTGTGTTTTAATGTTGTGTACTACCATAGGTACTAGCTACACTAAAATTTATGTAAATGACAAATATACAAAACATAATATAAAGTATGCATACGGGATGTATAACTTTAACGCGAAATAAAAAATAATTGACGTAAGTAAGTAAGGATATATGAAGTTAAACATGTAACTCATTCGAAAAACACAAGAAGCACATTCACATTTCTACCAGAGGAAAAAATAAATTAACGTCTTCGGCTGTCGCAAAATCGAATTGAAGGAATCCGTTATAAAAACCTCGGTGATTTTCTCGACGGACGACTACATTTTTTTTCCATTAGCATGGATTTTCCCTTAGAAGTAAAATCTGTACAACGTAGGCACGAAGGTTGCTGCTTCGATTTATTGACTCTTGAATATTCATCCCGTCTAACAATTATTTTTTCACTCGATCTCATCTCGGTAGGAAACAAGAGGTCAACGATTACAAAAAATCTTGGTAACAAACATTATACGTATTTAAATTATATGGCTGGAAAATTGTACCTACTTATATCGTCGACACGGGTCATGTCATAACAAACCTTAGTGGTTTAAGTACGTGATTTTACTAACATATATTGTAATGTTTAGTACATGGTAAATAAAAAAAATCTTACATCCTCGTTCAGAACCGTAGGATAAATGAAACATATTTTAAATAGCACAATAAGTGTGCAATTAAGGATATGTGTTCAAGCTTTTCGATTTCAGTTTACATAAATATTTCATCTAATCGCTTTTAAATTTACATTTTAATTTTAGAGTTTAACACCATGTGGGAAAAAAGGTTGCCTCAAGAGACCTTTGTAATAACTTTTTATGCTTCATTAGCGCGGGCTGTGGACGATAAATAACTGAACACTAATTTGCAAGTTCCCCAAAATTAGCCAGTAAACAAAAGACTTGAATGAGGCTTCCAGATTTAGTTACGGAAGAGGGTGCTCTAAGCGACAACCATTTGTGGGTAATGTTTGACCATAAACATCGACCTATGCTCGCCCGCCCCGCCCCCGTATCCGCACTGATGTATTTACGCACCACGAATTATATGGAAGCTTGTTTACATTTTAATGAAAGACGTGGGCTTGTAAATTCTCTGTTTATGCTCGCAGTCACGGCTCTTCTACTCGTGGCGCGTAACGATATAACGCGGCATAACGCTGCGTCGTGAATAACGCGCTAATTAAGCACAATATACAATTCCACGGACATAGATTCTCTCGCAATCAACCCCTGAATTCACCACCCTGTTATTACAGAAAGCGAGGCAAAATTTTACTCGAGTGAAATCTGAAAGGTGTGCCTCGGAGACTTATTTTACGTCAACGAAAACGGGTAGAATATATGAAATATCAGTCGCTGTCTTTCATCAAGCTTTTATTTTCCAACATGCCGAAGAAAATCTCGAAGAGTCGTTGACAATATTGATAAGTATCGTCGCGCCCCTGGGTATTCGATACATAAAACCTTATCTTATTTATTATCTATCTGTTTGAGGAAATCTTTTTCTTGCGGTGCTGACTGACCTCGAAAGCAAACGAGCTTCGGTTTTAGCCAGAAAAAGCGGGCTAAGCGTTATTTATCGTAGCATTTTAAGCAATTTGTATTGATCACGTGAAGAAAAGATAGCCGCAGCGTGAGCAAAGTGGGCAAAGGACAGGCTACAAAGGAAGGGTGCGCTTAAATCACTAAGATTAATTTTCCGCGCACATAATTTATATCAGCAAACCAGGACGCGGGTCGACGAGACCATGAGGCAATTTACAAACTCGAAAATCGCGGAAGTTCGTTAATTATTCGGCGGGAGCAGCTTGGGCTGCCGGGACTCACGGTTATTGACAATTAAGACAAGGCCCGACCGCTTCACGCGCCTTATTGCTCCGCTTGCGGTCGCCCACTAGCTCCCTAAGCTGGATTTCAAATATTCACAATTTAATAAAGTATATAGATTTAGAGAGGTCCAACTATTGATGGCCCGGCCCTAGCTATTCGAAGCAATTGAGTTGAGTTTTGCTTCAGACAAATCAGTGTTCGTAGAATTGAAACTCGTGGTTATAGACTATCCTTTAATAAACTAAGGTTCGTCAAATATTAGGAATGTCATTTAAAATATGTGGTGTATCTTCACTAAGATGATAACCAAAAGACTAGCGATCAGTGCTCTGGCTATTAACTAGTTGCAACTACACAATTACGAGAAGAAAACTGATCATTATGCACTTGTCGGGTATAGTTCAGTGAATAGAGACTAAAAGACCTACCTTACATGTTGTCTAGGATGGTTAGTGAGTGTTTAAAATAAAAAACGCAGAATTCTTTCCCCTCCGCGCCCGTAGTAGTCTTTCAATCAACATTTATCTTTGTTGTAAAACAAAACACTATAAGTAGTGTTTTGTTTTTCAACTAAACGTAACGTAACGTACTTAACGTAAGACCTCAAAACTAGCAATCTTGCCGAATTCACGAGATATGCGGATACCATAAAAATCATCCATAAGAATATAGTAGGTACGTGGGTATGACAGTGTAAACAACTAATATAGACTACGGAAAACCCTCTCAAAGTAGGCCATGTATCGTATTAAGGGAGGCTGTATTCCGTATTCATACGACGGGACGAGCCAGCCAAAATGGCGGGTATAAAAATGAGTTAAGTGATAGTAAACGACAACGTACCCAGATCGAATATTATAACTTTCAGTCTAATAGATTCTAAAAAGAATATCAAGGCTTTTAGAGCGCACATAAAAGTCCCGGAAAGTTTATTGCATTGTAACCAAACCTTGCATGGTACTTTCAATTTTGATTTGGTGTGGAGCTATTTTTATAGTAGGTATTACTCGTAATGCGTTTTAATAATAATGAAAATACTATGCTATGTAAGTTAGGTGTCTACGTAGAATTATCTCATCACTTAAACGCTTATCAGGGCTGATATACAAAGTGTCCAGAATAACAATGGAGATAGCTTAGCCATAGACCTTTTTTAAATTAACATGCCTCTAATAAGTCTTAGGGTTTGGAAGATAATGCCACTTTTTTGTATTTTTCTGTATGAAGTAAACAGAAAATGGCATTATCTCTCAAACTATAGCACTTTTACTAGAGTCCGGTCTATGGGACAAGAGTTTTTATGCTAGTTACCGAAATGAGCTGTAGTAATTAATAAATAAAAATATTTTTATACCGGCGGCATGCAGCGCAATGAATAAATCCCTGGTTATGTGGAGGCACTACTCTCCACTCCCTTGGGCGGGCGGGATGAGCAAGGGCAGTATTTTTATTAAGTAATAAAGTGAAAGGAAGACAATTGGGATCCCGGCGAGCTTAAATCAAATACAGACACTGCCAGGAGTTTATTACGTAATTGACAAGTAAAATGTAGGTAAAAGTAACAATGCGTAAAGTTAAAATACCGAAAAAATAACAGTGAGAAGGTTTAATTTACTTCAATGATAGTGTCATGGAGCTCTTAATAATCTTAACTGAAGTATGGGGCACTTTAACCATCAAAAACCACAAGGAAAATATACTGAGATTTCAAATTCAAATTATTACGTTTACATTTACTCGCAAAGATAATAAAATATCGCATTGATTTCCTCCGCTGTCCGCTCCTAACAAGGCTTCACACGTACCGCCTGGTTCTTTCCCCCATTAGACGTATCAAAAGAAATGCAAACACAAGATATTTTTCTCCTATATCCCCCTTTCACTCTGTCAAATCTTTATTTACGTGTATTGAAAGTTGCGACGTTTTTATTTATGGGCTATCTACATATGTAAGTGAAGTTTCTCCATATATCATTCATGTGCTAGTTACATCCATCATAAAAATGTATGTTGCATCAACTTAGTCATACATCATTGGGCTGAGATGCATTTACCTAAGGGCATTTTTTAAATGTGGTTCTAAAAAATCATATTTGAGCACAATTTTTATTGCTCTAAAATATTTTTAGTCATTTTTTTGGTGTTGATTATATCATGGAAAGATAGTCAAAGGAAAAACCATTCGTATTAAAAATTTGTGATTTACGATAATTTTTGTTCTGCTGAAATGGGAGGCAGAGTCATTAAACTAACAATAATTACATCAGATGAAAGCTGTCGAGTGGAGGCGTCCATAAAAATATAACTTTTCCTTTTATCCCATTGGATAGGAATTTCTGGAGTTAAATTGAATGGTGTCGTGTCCATCATTAATCATGAGGGTTCAGGCTTGTTCAGAATTCCTACGGGAAGTTTTTCCTTGTTTTACGGTCCGCCAATAACTATAATCGAAATTCGTGTTTTGTTTATCACTCTCTACAAACTTAAAAGCAAGTGTGATAGATACACAAAAACAAACAATCACATATCAAATGTTTTAGTAAATACAAGGAAAACACAACAAAAACTAAAGTAAATATTCCTTAGTAAGAGTAACATCATTTGGAAGTCTACTTATTCTCTTTATAGCTCTATAATATATTTGACGACTGCAACATGACGATGAAATTCGATATCAAAAATACTGCAATAAAAACGTACTACATGGAATCACTTGCTATTTTTAGAAAATGTATTCCGGTACAATTTTTGGTTCCATATTAACTTATTCACCTTTAGTAGTAGTAAATACCTTTTTCGTAGTAAGTAAACATTATATAGGTTAAACCGTTTCCGATACTTTGCCAACAGTTTGTCTATGCATTTTCTATCCATGGAACCGCTGTCGTTCAGAATATTACTTTAAACTCACTTTATGTTTGTTGTATAAATGGCATCCATCTATAATTTAAGAGCCACGCTCTTGTACCTAGGTGAAGTTTTCTCCATTTCTCTCTATACTATGACATCTAAGTATTGGACCTCCCGGTACGACACGACACCAAAATATTTGGTCCATGTGTGTCTTCTCTCAAAAATAATTAAAAAATGGCATGCAATCAAATTTTCTTGCTTTTCATGCTTTCACCGTGTGAAATAAATTACAAAGACCATACACCTGTGGTTAGATTTGGAAAGGCAGGCGATAATGACATTAAACTTTGACTCATAAAATACCTATGAGAAGAATGCTTCAGTAAAAAACAGAAGAATCAAACTATATTTCCGGCGATTTTCAAATGAAACTTGCAAACTTTTTTTGTGTAAAACATTCAATATCCAACCGGATCAGCAAAACATCTGAAGCTCTATTCTTTAATCACTCACGTGACATACTGTTGGCGAATGCGACATAGTTTTCCCTCAACACATTCAATTTTAGCATTAATTATTCTATCGCTCGCCTTCTGTAAAAAGTGGGTAAGGGCACTCTTCTTAAAATAAACGCTAAAACTGATTTATTAAATTATGTTGCATTCGCCAACAGCATGTCGTTACGAGTGATTCAAAAGGGTCCCTGCTCCTAAGCTTTCGTTTTTTTGCAAGCCCAGTCAAATATTATTTACATTTGTATTAGTGGGTACATAGTAGGTACCCATGTTATAATTACGACGAAAGAAAAAAAAACAAATATTGAAAGCGTACCGGTGAGTTCTTATCTGCAGATAGTAACTTTCATAAATACAATAAAAAGTAATGCTTTAACGTTGCATCATCCATTCACATTTTCTTAATACCTTGGAAGCGGTAGGCGGATTCTCATTTTCTGCAACTAGATATTTCCTTGCTTTCTTGACGTCCCGCAATTTAATAAAAGGAGATTTATTATGAAAAATATAAATCTTGCGACGTTGCTTGCAAGCTGAGGAGTTAAGTACTAAGTAAGCAGTTGGCGCGTGGTCGAGGGATGGCTGAATGCCGCTCAGTGTGCCAGGGGGCGCCACTGGCATACTAACACTGATAAAATACAGGAGCTACGTGATTAAAATAACACCGTGCAGCTGCATAGGTGCGGTGCGCAGTGACATTTTATCGTGATTCATCACCACGGTTTGTATTATTTCCTTAGAGATTAAGCACACGTGAAGATGGCTATCAAGTTGCAATCTCTACAGTTGTGCAGCATAAAATGCTTAGAATGTTTTCTTGTGAAATATTGAAAACTCAAGATACTCATTAAAATAGGATATCATTTTTGTTTTCGTGATGTTTCCTGTGTTTCCTCATTTGTTCTTTTAATAAGAACAAATGAGTTTCTACGATTTAACACCAATTAATATCATGAAAGAACTACTTTTGTATGATTTGCGTAATTGATCTATTAGGTAAAACGTAACGGATACGTACGTGTAGGAAAGTAAATCACTTTAACTAAAAAGAAAATTCAATAACAAGTACGCAATTTACAACGTTATTTAAATCACGATTTCTGTGATTTGGTATAAATATGTAAAGCCATTCCTTTGAAGCTGAATATTCGATTATGTCAGGTAAAAAGATTTCCCTTGGGATACATCAATTTGTTAATATCAACCAAGTAGGTACAGAGAGGTGTCTATTCCTAAAATGTTAAGTTCAAAGATATTCTGTCAAATAAATTTGAGGCTTTGTTGAAAAATAAAAATGCAGCCTAATAAATCAGTCCAATAACCAGAGAACAATTTTGAAAATTCACCTCGAAGCTTCTTCGGCCAATTCCAATCGGAAGGCACTTTACTAAATTGTTCGACGTTTTACTTTTCTTGCAAAAATGTACGAGATATGAATTGAAATCTGTTTATTTGCGTCTTAATTCCCCGGTAGAAGCTTTTATATTTTGCTTTTATATTTTAAGAAATACTGATTAGTGAGGCTTAATTACATTTGATGTCAACGATTTTCCTCTACGAATAATTTAATTCATTACTAGATTTCAGTTGCTAACTGAATGTGTCCATAAACAACTCCATGACTTACCGTACTTTAAATAATAATTATATACTTTGAGGACAGTCGATATGCATCAATTAATACAAAGTTATCTTATGATGTATGTGATAATATAATACAAGTACTTCTTACAGCTTCTAGGTATCCAATTGTCATCCAATTTAAATATCGGCCAGTTCATCTAGTGCATAGACGAAACTGTGCGGCTAGAAAGCTTGGAGTTCTCTCTAAGGTCAGGTGGTACTTCACATCGAGGCAGATTCTACAACTCTACCAAGCTCAAGTTCGATCTTGTATGAAGTGCTGCTGCCATCTATGGGATGGGTCGATCAAATACCAAGTGGGTGCATTTGACTCGATAATAGATACTGAACTTTGTGAAACTAAGCTGCAAAGCCTCGAACATATGCGTAAGGTAGCGCGCCTTTCAGTATTCTACAGGCAACATTTCGGCGAGTATGCGAAGGAATTGCACGAATTGATTCCACCGGCCCCTTTTCATTATCGAAACATAAGACGCAGGCGGCCACCTGCCTTCCACCCGTATGTCGTTGACATACCACTAATACGCACGAAACGTTTTTAATCCACGTTCCTCTTGCGTACGGATAGAGAGTGGAATTCGATGCCGGCTGAAGTGTTTTCCTAAACACTACGATTTGGATTCTTTCAAAGGAGTGAATAGGCTGCTAGACAGACATGACCCATCCTCAGCCGCATCGCTTACCATCTGGTGAGAATGCGGTTAAATGCCTGCCGTAAAAGAAAAAAAAAATGTCCAAAGAAATATTTAATTTATTGTTATTGATGTCGATGATATTTTCAGGCGTTACTTTGCGAAAATCCATTAAAATTATTTTGCTTCTTTCCGCTAAGATTAAGAGTGGGTGGTGCATTCTGCATGTGCCTGAACTAATACTCAACGCGGTTACGTCAGCGTCTCTTAGGAAATTTAAAGCAAGCAAGCAAGCAAGCAAGGAGAAAATAAAATTACTTGTTTCTTATTAAATAGGATTTAATTTATTTTAGTTTTCTTTTCCATAAAATAAAATTCCTAGACTACAGGGTTACATTGCAAAGGGGTGCCAAATTTTTGGGAGTGACTCAGAATCAGTAACTAAATCGAACTAAGCAAATAAACAAAAAAATAATTTGGCAAATTTAATTATTCCTATCCGCTGTTAAAAATCCAATGGCGGATAATTTAACTTATTTGTAGAAAAAAACGCACGCACGATATCTGCGTAACGATGAACTTAAAAGTGCAATACATTAATAGTCAATATGATGCGGCAAATTTGCGTTATCTCTCTATTCACTTTATTTTCGGATATTTTAAATTCGATTTTATTCGAGAAATACGATCATTAAAAATAATTGCGATAAAATCATTTCCTTATATTGTTCCCTAGATCTTATATTTAAATTTTAAAACCCCCGTACCTCGGAAAGCACGTTAAGCCGTTGCTCCTGCGCCTGATCTCTTAACGGTCATGTCGGACTGCCGTCTCACCGAATTATGAGAGTGAAGGAATAGAGAGTGAAACTGTGTATTGCGCACACACTTGTGCAATATAATATGTCCCGCGCAGTTGGCTAATCTCTGTTGAGATAGGCCGCCGTAGTCGAAATTCGGCTAGAAGGATATTATTATTATATCTAAATTTTGGTACCTCTTTGCAATGTAACCTTGTATACCAATAAGTAGTAAATCCCACTAATATTATAAATGCGCAGGTTTGTGAGTGTGTGAGTGTGTATGTTTGTTACTTCTTCACGCAAAAACTACTGAACAGATATGGATGAAATTTGGCACAGAGATAGATTATAGTCTGGAATAACATATAGGCTACTCTTTATCCCGAAAAAAAAAACAGTTCCTGTAGGATACAGAAATAGTAGTTTACGCGGGCGAAGTCGCGGGCAACAGCTAGTAAATAATAAATATTATTTTACAGACACTCGTTATCATGGCGACATTGACAAACGGTGCCGAATTAGATAAGTTTAGTAATTAATATTCAAGGCCTGATACTAAAATTGTAAATGAACTAACTTAGTTCCATTAAGTTGCGATTGCGTCTCGGTTATATTACTAAGCGTTGGTGCGTTTATGTACTAGACATCCATTCGACATTACGATGATACTTATTATCTAACGATTGAACTACTGTTAATAATAATGATGGTAAGATGGTTTTTGTTACACTGTCTTTGAATGTGTGTAGATTGAGCTTCTAATGTATGGTTTCAAGTAAATAAATAAATAAAGCTCTAGTTCTTAACTTTTCCAATTCATAAGGCTCCGATACAGCAATTTAATGTACCCAAAACAAAACGGCAAATTACATTTTTTGGTTGTTATCGTTACAGTTAAATGGTATAGTAAAGCCTAATTAATAGTAATTTGTAATTTAGTGAATTTTGACGTTTGTTACAAGTACAATCGGCAATTTTTTCGACTCAAAGGCTTATTCTATTTATAACATATCATTTAATGAAACTAAGAAAAAAATATTTGACTGGTTGAGACAGATGGACTATACTAAAACTGAAAAAGTACTGAATTCTGAATCTTGATTTTGAATAAGCTATGCGTTAACTTCTTTTTGTTTTAGAGATGTTTGGTTTAATTATTTCAGATTCATTAAATTGTAATTTAAATCCTTAATAACTGTGCTACTGGGTCAACAATATTTGTAAACTGGATTTTAGACTAAGTTTTTTAAGATCTCAATACTCATAATTTAAATAATAAACTTACGTTTAATAATTCGTATTGTTAAACGTAAGTTCCTTATACGTTAGAGATAAGAATAATCAGAAGAGCAGCTTTATCCTAGCACAAGTTTTTACTAAGTTAAATGGATAAAACCTATTTCTAATAAAGATATAACGTGTTTAAAAAAATAAAATATTAACACACAACATTCTATATGCAATTACAGTAAACAGGAAAACTTTACAAGTCTAACAACAATTACAAGCAAATTATCGGGAAGAGTAGGTCATGATTTAAATTGTTAGATTCTACATAGTTAGAGTCAACTGGTGCAATGGAGCCTGATTTTGTAAAGTTTTTACCCGACTGCGACTGAAGGAGGGTGATATTTTCGAGCATATGCATGTATATGTAAGTATGTATGATGTATGTCCATTTTATTGGCACGCCCTACATCCCGAACGGCTGGACGGATTTTGACGGTAGAATTGCGGTAGTGAAAAATTTTTTTTAAAAAAAATTGGAAAATGGTGTCTGCAAATAAAAAAAAGGGTGAGGTAAATCGGGGTACCTAATAATAACAATATGGGTATGAATGGCTAGTAAAAATACCATTTTAACAATATTATCGATTTTGCAATCGGGTTCTTTTAATAATCGGCATTACTTGTTATAATGGGCGAACTATACATACCAAGAAGTACCACTTGCTACCTGCTCAAAGAAACAGGAAATAAAGGGAACTAGTTCTTTAATCTAGTTCCGGTGTACGCACGAGAAGTTTCTTGTTGTTTGTATTGTTTTAATTTAACAAACATTAGCAAAACTAGTCAAGATTGTTCCCAAGTGGTACCGTTTTCTTTTATGACAGGTAGTTCTAGCATAGGAGTAACGTAAGTAGGTAAAAAAATTATGACGTTTGTACGCAAAGGTTGCGATCATACTATTAACTTATATCTACTACTACTTATATCGTAATATACTACGGTCATCTTACCTACAAAAGTGGAAAAACTACCAGATAGATAAGGATTCCAATGTATTTCGCTAAATAGCAGAGATCACAAAAAAAAATTGTAATTACAAGCTCGTTAATTGTCTTCGCTTACTCATATTTACAACCCCGTGTATCAAAAGATTCAACTTTGAAGTCAGGAATTACGTATGATATTATTTACGGGATATATCACGACGGCTCGTTGTGAATAAATGATTTGGCCGCACATTTGACCGGCCCCGGTGAGCTCGTCCGTTTTCGATTCAACCATAAAATATATATACCTATGAATAATTCGGCTATTTACCTCTTCACCGTTTGAAGGTAAAAAACAAATCGCTGTTTATAACATCAGAAGATTTTAGGGTCGTTTTACAAAAAAATTTATCTACGTGATTACATTTTATGTAAACCTTATGTATTCTTTTTTTTTAAAGTGCATATATCCTGTCTTAGTAACAAATATTTTCTTCTTTCTGGTCGTTCCCTCAATGCTGAGGATCGTGATTGTATGTCAATCTTCTCCACTCGGTCCGGTTCTGTGCCATATGTACCGCTTCCTGTATCTGGCCTCCTGTCACCTCCTTGAGTTGGTCCTCTACCTCTAGCGCGCTTGCCCTCCATTTGTCCAAGAATGATGAGTTTCTCCAGGCTGTGCAATGGGGATCGCATTATGTGCCCAAAGAAACTCCGGATCCTTTCCTGGCACGTAGTCAGCAGGCGCTTGGTGACCTTTAGCTCTTCAAGGATAGAGACATTGGTTCTCATAGCTGTCCAAGGAATGCGCAGCAGCTTTCTCCAGAGCCACATTTCAAAAGCATGAATCTTGTTGCGTTCTTTTTTCCTGAGACACCAAGTCTCCCGTATAGGAAGATAGAGAAGACCAACGTACGAACCAAACGCATCTTAGTTACTCGGCGAATATTTACGGTCTTTCCAGATTTTATCGAGGCTAGTCATGGCACTTTTAGCCATCCCGATACAGCGTCCGATTTCTTTATCGCAGTTACCACTGTTAGAGATCAGCGACCCCAAGTATGTAAATTCGTCTACTTTTTTATAATCCTTAAGCGCATTTGATGGACTTAAAACTTAAGCTCTGTCCACCACCATCACTTTAGTCTTAGAACGGTTTATGTGCAGACCAAATTCAAGACTCACTCTCTCTATACGCTCCAAGATCAGAGCCATCTCGGACTCACTGGCTGCAAGGATTGTTGTGTCATTGGCATATCTTAGGTTCGTGATCTTCGTACCGCCCACCGTCGGTAACGTCGCCGTCCCAGCCATCAAGCGCCTTCCTTATAATATACTCGCCGTAGAGGTTAAACAGCTTCGGAGAAAGTATACATCCCTGACGGACCCCTCGTTCTGTATGGAATGTTTCAGATTGTGATTCATCCAATTTCACGAAACTCGACCCGTCAAGGTATAACCTCTGGACAAGGAAGATACGGTGTGATGGCACGCCCATTTCCGTCATTATCCTGAACATGGAATTCCATCTTACGCATTCAAATGCTTCGGCATAGTCTATAAAGCACAACACAAGAGGTTTATTGAATTCGCGGCATTTTTAAATGAGTAGGCGTACGTTCAGTATTTGCTCTCGTGTTTCTTTTCCTTGCACAAACCCTGACTGTTCCGGAGGAATCTGTCTATCTATGTAGGCGGCCAGTCTCTTATTCAGAATCTGGAGCAAGATCTTACTAGCGTGAGGCATGAGGGAAATAATGCGGTAATGTTCGCATTTATTTATGGAACCTTTTCTGTGTAAGGGGATAACAGCAGATAGTCCCCAGCCCTGAGGCCAAATACCAGAGTACCAAATCTTGCTACAAATCTGGTAGAGGGTTTCGGCACCTTTGGGGCCTAGATGTTTGATCTTGGCAGCTGATATGCCATCAGGACCCACTGCCTTGTGTTTGAGCTTCTTGTTGGCGTCCTCTATCTACTTCGCTGCATAGTATGTTGGGTTCAGCTTTAACAAATATTTTAACAAAACGTAAATTATAGCTAAAAAACTGAAAATTCAAAACTATCGAACCACTTGCAAGGTCACCCTTCTCTATTCTGGATTAAACTTGAATGAAAAAAATTAACGTATGATTGCGTCACTTTGTGATACTCGTAATCACAGAAAACTGGGTATGTTAGTGTGAAAAACCTATACAGTGTAACTAATTAACAAACTTCCTTATTTCTCTTGTTAGCAGAGCCATAAAGTATGAAGGGCACGTACTCACCCGACCCACTGCAGCGCAGTTTGATAACGGCAACCCTTGTGAATTCATAAATCGTGAAACGTCGTCAGCCCATAAAAGTCACTTGTGCTTTGTAATTTGATTTACTCACAGATTCTCGAGCACATCAAAGGAGTCGCATGTAAAATAAAAGCGAGCGCTTGAGGAGGCATTAATTATGTACTGGAACGCACATCGCGCGTAGTGCGGGTCGGCCACCGTCTCGATCCTTACTCACTCATTAAACTCGATACGATAGTTTTGATCTCAAATTGATTTACGAGAACCTCTACAACTACAACTTGCGTTACACTATCTACGATTCACTTTGAAGACAAAGACCTGAAGTTTGCGATGCTCTTGCTATTGGTATAGTAACGTTGCAGAAAGCACAATGCAACGTGAGTAGTTTAAGTGCTTGAGCCAACACCACTGACCTCTATAATACAAGTACGCTATACTGCATACTGCCAACCTAAAAATGAAGCCATTTGATTATCGCCATTTTGGCGCTGACGGCTGTAGTGTATGGTGACCGTCCACGAAACTAATAAGAGTTGACATAAACATGTGCAAGTTACTATATTTTAGTTCCCTAAGCACTCAGTGGGGGCGCTTTGAATCGGCACAAAAATTATCTGTCATTTCTTAGAGAACGTTTAGTCCTGTGACTTGTATTATAGAGGTCAGTGGCTAACACTAATGCTCACACCAATGAAATACTTTATAATAGTTTAAATCGAGAATACCGTCAAACGTTCTCGGTTTAAAAAAGTTGTGGTAACATCTCTACGTCTCCGGCCGTTACACAGCTACACGTCGGCTCATTTACGCCCAGGTATGGCGCTTTGTGCACTTTCTTTATCCTTTTAACCTTTTACAGGTCGGAATTTGAGAAAATTAGCAGAGTTATTCTTATAAAGTGTGTAAAAGGGTAACGAGAAATTACCCAGAGTTTACCCGTTTAAATATCTGGGCGTTTAGGTATTGTACGGGAACTCAGTTATTACACATTTTAATTAATAAATCACAATTATTCACAAAAAATATGACGCCGCGTACAGATAGAATCGTGCGAGTGAGAGGGAAGATACATGTCAAACATTTGGCACGAATGCGCGCGCACAGTAGCTATGGATTGCGTTCGGAAATCCCTTACAGTATGTTGACTTTTTGTTCTATAAAATATCATGAATCTTCGACAGTATACTTAATGCCTTAGTAGCCAGTAACTATTGCACTTACGTGTAATGGAAGGAAACGGTCAACCTCTAAACGTAAGGATACCTAGTATTTTTCATGGCAGTCGTTTTCTGTGACCATAAAATCCAGACCAGCTTAGTTAGGAGGTATTGACATTAGTTTTTAAGCCATTTTTCTTTTTCTTATTTCGCTATACACATACGATGATACATGAGTTTGTTGTACCCTACTAAACCGCAGAATCTTGATTTTATCGAACATAAGACCCCTAAATCGCGTGCTTTGAATCATTACAGCAATAAAGGGGTTTCAGGTTCGATAAAATCATCATTCGATTATTAATAACAACCGAAGGTAACAATTAACAGTATCTACGAGCACTGATCTCGTACTCATAGATTTAAGTACCTAAGAGGAAATGCACTGAACGTACACGGTTAGCTGCATCAAAATATTCTAGTCTCGGTTTCTGAGGAACTTTAAAACCGGTTTATTTATTAATTAGATATTTTATATGGCTATTAAATTGACAAACTGCTATTATAATTATTATAATACTGTCTTCCTAGCCGAATTTCAACAACGGCGTTTAATCTCGGATATCAGCCAACTGCGCGGAAGATATCATAGCAAACACTGAAAAAATAATTGGTTGACAGTAACCAATATTTGGCTACTAGTAGGCCGTAATCTCGTGACTTGCTAATAACCAGAAGATTGTTTATATTTAACAAAAATTTACTTCCCTACAACGAAACCTTCAACTAATAAAACCAGTTTGGTTGATTCTTTTTATCATTTTAGATATCATACATACCTGCGTACAATTACACAAGTGCACTGTCGGTTCCTACCAGTTTGGGGAGACGGCAATCGGAGATCAGGCGCAGAACCAACGGCTTAACGTGCTTTTTGAGGCACCAGGGTGTTAATACCACCAACTTTCTGACTCCGGAGCTGTTTTTAACTGACAAACTGCTATTAGTGTACCTCGAAAACCTATAATGCGCAATAACCACTGGAAATCATTACTGCTGTTTTCACAAAATGCTAATTGTAGCAAATTGTAGGTACAATTTCAAAAGAGATTGTAATTGCGCACGCAGCTGCCATAACAAAAGAACAAACAAAAGAAGTTGTCACCGACACCGTGTCAACCGAAGGAACGGTGCGATGAGCAGGCTTTTACAAAAGTCGAAAGAAGAAGGAGGAAGCCCGCCAGCCGTAACCACCGTGGCACCGCACCGACCGGACCCGAACATCCGCTGCGTCCTGAAGTACGCACGACGCAGTTGTATGTGTCCCGCCTGCACTGATCTACGAAAGTCGAGGACGTCATAGACCGTGTCCGAAAGAAGTCGAACTTTAGCCTGTGGGTCGAACGGTTGGAATCTCGCCATAAAGTGAATTTTAGTTCGTTTGTGGTGAGAGTAACGACTTACCATCTTGCGAACTTCATGAAGGAGGACTTTTGGCCGCAGGGAGTCGTTTTTTGGAGGTTCCGAGGACGGCTGCCAGCCGACACCGCGCGCATTGCTCAATGACGCTGACGCGTGTAGTTTAGTGTTTTTGTTTATATTTTAAAATGTGTTTATATTTTGTATGTATGTTAGTCTATAAGGTATTTATTATATGGGCCAAAATTTTGTATTGAAGTTGCCTGAAATAAATTATTATTATTATTATTATTATTATTATAACTCTCGTTTATTTTTTAACCGGTTTTGTCAGTTCGGTTATGTTGTACTTACCTCGTAATTAAATTATTCTTATTCCAAGTGGGAAGTTCCCCCTATCAAAATATTTGGCTCTACGAGATACAGCAATCCATGTTCAGGTAATCATGTTTGCTCGCACATCCATCTGAATGGCGAATTGGAGATACCAATAATATTGGCGCGAGACGCCGAAGGGCGTGAAATAGTTTCTCGAAATATAAATACCGACTACATCTTTGTAATATTAGGTAGACATGCCAAAATAAATATATAGATCCAAGTACTCAGATCTTGATATAAACGAGAATCTGAATTGTCACAGCTTCATATACTAATTCAAATTACATATACAGGGTGTCCGGGTTTTGACTAGCGATAATTTAAGGGCCTTTTATCAAATTTTAGACACAATCCTATTGAAAAATAAATTTGTCATTTTTTTTCAAAAGAAAGAATTTATTTCAGTAAAATTGCAATTTTGTGCTCCCCTACAAAACTATAGGTAATAGGTTTAAAATAAAAAACGGTAATTTAAAAAACTAAAAAACCCGACTGTGTTTCTGTGTAATTGGAAATTAAAAAACCCTAAAACAAGAAAGAGGTCATACCCGGGTTAAATTGGTACCCATATTAAAAATTGTAGCAGTCGGGACCCATTCTAGAAATGGAGGCTTAGTGAATTTAGAGCACATGCCTACCTCTATACCTACTACATTGCAGATGACTCCAATCTACTGACGAGACGGCTGACTTTCTAACATGGGTCCCGACTGCTACAATTTTTAATATGGGTACCAACTTAACCCGGGTATGACCTCTTTCTTGTTTGAGGGTTTTTTAATTTCCAATTACACAGAAACACAGTCGGGTTTTTTAGTTTTTTATATTACCGTTTTTTATTTTATTATTTTTAGTTTTATTATTCAAAACAGAACACCAGACTGCAAAAATTATTATATTTTTGAAATGTTTTCTTTACGGGCTTTCATTTGATACCCATATTGCTATGCTAAGGAAAAAAATAATCCCCCCCTTTCCCCTTTATTTCTATTTGCGGGCGCCATTTTTAAAATTTATATAGTCTATGTCAATCTCACAATTTTGACAATTTCAACGACTCCTCATATGTCAAAAACTATCAAGCCGTTTGGGCTGTAGGGCGTGCCAAACAATTATATATACATACTTACATACATACATACATACATACTTTCGAAAAACATAACCCTCCTTCCGCAGTCGGGTAAAAAGGATGCAACTTTTTTTAAGTTTTAGCAAGATTTCTTTAAAAAAATCCTTTATAAATGACGGTTAATTATTTTGAATTGATCTTTATTTCCCTTGATAGGACATAGCGTTACCTTTCATATGATACATTTTCATAACTTTTAGGACATCCAGATCACAAAATGTTTTCACTGCTTTACGTTTAATATTTTCCCTGACGCATTTATCAATAATAATGTATTCTTTAATTACTAACAAACACAAAAACGGCAATAGACACATTTTCCTTCATTGAGAGAGATTGACGTTGAAAATTATATCGAAAGAAAAGAGTTTTCTCCTAACACGAGTTCATACATTTTTAAACAGCTGGCAACCTCAATCAAGGGTTAGTTTGACAGAATTCCCATATAAAATATGTCAAATATTTTTTTACCGGCTAATAAAAATGAAACATGTGTTAGTACTCCAGGTTGAATATAAAAAAAAAACAACGCACAGTCCAAAATTATTAGAATCAGCTACCATACATTCCATTTTAGGGTAAGTTAGCACTAAGAAAGGACTTTTGCAAATTATCTCCTTAAGGGGTAAAAAAGTCAATTTTGAGGCAAAATCGATTAAAAACATATTTAGATATTCGTATTTATACAAACCAAAAATCACGTTTTTTTTAATTTAACCTTAATGGGGGTGAAAAGGCGTGACAAAATTTCTATGATTTATTTTCAATTTGACGTCAGAATACCTACTTTGTCTTCTTTGATACCGAGCGGGTCGCTAGTATTTAAAATAGATGAAACAATGTTACACACAAATAATGATAAATCAAAAAGGGTAATTAGTCGGTGTTTATCATCAGTATTACTACCGTAACTGACAAATTATACCCAATCAATTTGCAGCATCATTAAAATTTTGTCCGCTACTAAGAGTTTTGTCGACAAAGCAAAATTAAGTGAGTAGAAATAATAAGCTTCATTGCCTTCTACATGATCACTAAATACTAATGATTGTCAACAGTGCCTATTGTCATTGTGGTTTAAATTAAATTGATGTTTTACCTACAAGAACTAATTAATAGTTGTGAAATAGTACGGACAAAAAGCCAATAGTTAGTTAAGTAAGTAAGTACACACAACGATGTAACAAGTATACGACAAAGGTAAGTGTGCTGTTCAAATGAAATGTATTTTCAATAGGTATTCAAAACGCTGCCTACCCAGGCATGCTTTTCTAGTACTTGAATTTGTTTTTAGATCTTAGTGGAGGTTCAATAGGTACTAGTCATGTATTTGTTACCTATTTTTAAGCGGAGGAAGTACTTTATGCATATCCGCTGCAGGTGGGGAAGGCAGCAGGTCATGTGGGATTCTCTTTGCATATTTACTAAAACCTCGAGTTCTCTTAGAACGCTAAAACACATGGTAAACAAAACGAGAACACACTTTAGCTTTTCTAAAACCACGTAAACCGAACTAGGTACGTTAATTGGAATCCCAAATGGGCTAGATGGAAAACCGGAATAGGTGTTTTGCAAGCAAATATTAGATGCGTTTACATAACTGCAGGCGCGCATGTAGGATACATAAATAATTCATCCAAATCCCGGCCGAGTCAGCTGTGTGGGCTGGCAAAAATCGCTTTACGAGTGTGGGAACTACGGGGGTGCGTCTGCGGCCGATATAGCCGGTGGGCCCGTGGCAGACGACCGATCAATTGGTCCACAAAAATTGGCAAAATGCATTGCCTATGCTGTTTATAGTCAGTGGTAGCGCTGGACTAAACATAGAAGTACGTTGACGATCTTGCCCTTTTAATCGGAATGAAGCTAAGCTGTGTGATAGTTAACCTTAATATAAATTTATTCATAACCGAACCGTTGATTGAAGTACCTACTTAAACGAAAGTAGTACATTTGAATCTGAAGAAGACTGAGTATCTCATAACCTCTCACACCTAAAAACGAAATAAGTACTTGAGATTGAAATACGTAATAATTACTTAACATTTACTTTGTAATTAAAAAAAGGCTTCGAGCCATATTAAGTGAAATACCAAATTACATAGATGAAAAATTAAATGACATTATATCAAATATACATTATATTATTTATGATCGTAAAGTACATAGATCCAATCTAGTTGCAAACTGCTGTACCCGTGATATTTGTCTCATTCATGGCTCGCCTTAAAGGTAAGTAAAATTATCACTAGCACTGTAAGTTAAAAAATATTATCGAACATTTCGCCTAGAATAAGCATTTTCCATCACAAGATTTCTGTATTTACATAGTTTTAAGCAGAACTGGTTTGACTACAGACTCAGTCGTTGACAACACATTTTTATTGCTTCCTTGTATGCATAAAATAATGAAGAGGACCTATACTAGACTAGCCGATCAAAAGTTAGTGGCTGACTGAAATCGGCCGTCTACTTCGCCCATATCCGTACAGGCGACGGCACCGCGCAAACAAATTGGATGCTTAAAATTCAATTTGAAGGTTTCGCGGTCCGCTTCATTCGCTCGCCCCGTTCGTTACAAGCTGGACTCTCACATATCCGAATGGAAACGCAATTATTTCGCCGTAACTTGGAAATGTTTAAATGTTTATCGCCGCTTTTTTGCTTAATGGAAGTTGGCTTGCTTAACAATGAAATGAATTATTAAAAAAAACGGTCAAGTGCAAGTCGGACTCGCGCGAAGGGTTCCGTAACATTAACTTACAACATTAGACAGTAAAGGCAAAAAAAACACGTTCGTATGGGAGCCCCCCTTAAAAATTTTATTTTATTTTAATTTGTTTTCTTATTTTTAGAATGAAATAAAAACATAACATTCTGTAAATATTTTAAGCGTCTTCCTGTTGCCATTATAAATATCGAGCAAAAAAGTATATATTTTTATTTTATTTATATTTCAAAAGTATTCATTACAGGATACCCGAAACAATTTTTGATAAGAGTTTTCGCGCCTGTTTCTTTACGTGAGTGATTTGAAGTGTATGGGTGCAAAACTTTAGAAATTACACCGTGTAAACAACTTTGGCGGGCTATATCTCGCAAATGGTAAAGCTGATAAAAAAGTGTTGTATGGAAACCCTACTTTATTTTCATAGTCCTTTTCAACGATACCCCACACAAGGGGGTGTACTCAAAAAAATAATTCCCCCCCCCCCCCTTACATGAATACGTATGTGAAGTATCCTTGAACCAAGTTACATGCAAATCAGTCCATAAACGTAGAAGATATTCTGCTGTGACAGACTAGGACGGACCGACTGAACGATCTTATAAGGGTTTCTTGTCGGATTACGGAACCCTAAAAATTTATATGGCGATATTTGTAATGGAATAGTCGAAAAATCATTGCATTTAATTAGCATGTAATCTCTCCGTCATCATAAGACGGCCATATGATTAAAACATTAAACTTCCAAACTTAATAAAGTTTTTATTTTTACATCCGTAAAGTAACCTTAGAATGAAAAATCTTTAAAATTTTTGTATAAAGCAAAACACTTTGTACAGTCGTGCACAAAAAGTAAGGCGACACTAAACGATATCGTAGCTGTTCGATATTTTTATATCTTCCCTTACCTCAGAACATAGAACAAGCAAGTTCCAAGTTCCCACCTAACTAAAGCATTCTAAAGCTCGAATGAAATCGCGGTATTGTTATGAAAAGTTCTGAACAAACCCAAAACGAGCTGTTAAAATAAAGCGCAGATTGTGGGTGCCTCTATGAAGAAGAATTTGAAGTTGGAATAACTACTGCCAAAGTTTTCCATCCTCCAAGCTCAAAGAACTTTTAGGAATAAATTTAAGTTTGCTCAAGCGGAAAATTGATGAGCACTACAAAATTCAGTGTTGTTTTGGTTATTTAATCATACCAAAGACAGAAAGAGGTAACATTTTTGTTTTTTATACACACCTATGAATTTCAGGCTAAGTACTGTAGGTACCCTAAGATAATGTAAATTATAAATAATTGTTTCAACAAACACACCAATTACCTTGCTCCAAACTAAGCGTGAGCTTGTGCTATGGTGACTAGGATGACGGATAGACATACTCGTACTATAATACATTTATAAACATCCATGACTTAGGTACAAATGCTCGTGCTCATCACACAAACATTTGCCCCTTGCGAGATTCGAACCCGCAACCGCCTGGTTTTGAAGTCCGGGGCGCGCACCACTACACCAAGTCGGTCGTCACCTTGTTCTGACTAGGCCTCACCTTTCTCTAAAGCGTGTCTAGTGGCGTTTATAATATTAGGCATACTGAAGATAAAAATGTTTACTATCGGAAAACCAATGAGTCCATAAATTGTTAGTTCATAAATAATAAATATTGGACCACATCACATACATTGATCAGATCCCAGAGAAGGTAGCTTACGCACTTGTGTTATGGAAATCTACAAACAACGGAGCTATCACAACACCCAGACCCGACACAATATAGAAAATGTGAATTTCTATTCATTAATCCGACCGGGGATCGAACCCGGATCCTTAAAGAATGCGACACTTTGAAAACAGGTATGCGAGCCACTCCGCTACGGAGGTCGTAGTAAATCTATCTCCAATTTGGGTTAGCATTTATTCTACAAGTAATTATACCCAAGACTAATTAGCATCTAAAGTACACATCAGGTATTGTAGATACATCGCCATTACCATAATGTATGTCGTAATCCCTCTGAATTTATGCTAACATAAAACAAAGAGGCTAATTTCCATACTTGTACTAGATACAACCAGGACACATGCTTGACAGTTCAAAACTTTTCAAACCATAATCTGCTGCGCCCAAGGAGCGTCAGTGGCGTAGTGGCTAGCGGGTTGCTTCTCATGCGGGTACCGGTTCGATTCCACGTGCCGCCATGTACCAATGACTTTTTCTGAGTTAAGTAGGTATGTATATTCGTTGTTTCACTAACCGATGCTCTTATAAGGTGAGGGAAACATCGTGAGGAAACCTGCACACTCGGGCTACTGAATGTGTAACTATAATCCAAACTGGTCAGGTTTCCTAGTTAAAAGGGTCACAGAAGTCAGATGACAGTCACTCCCCTGTAATTACCTGATCATCCAGTCCTGGATCATGGTCCAAAGCGGTCCTAGCGTGCGAGTGCGCAATCGGGATAACGCTTGGATGATGATGAATCTGCTGCGCTTATGTACCATAAACGCCACATTCAAGTTGCGACAGGTAAGTAAGTACAATAAAAAGAAACAGAAAAACTTACCCAAGACTATAGATACACTAAGTTAACTTGATGTTACTCGCGTCGTCTCAGTACCGTATGAAAGTTTTCTAATCCTGTATTCTTTGGTAAACTTTTCCAATATTGCGAACATAACAAGCTTACATGCGACCTAATCCGGCGACAGGCGAGCATCTACCGGCTGAACGAGACTTTGCTGAACATTAATGTATTCATCCTCTTCATTATCTTGGTAAGATTGACGTTTACTAGGTTGTCAGTATATAAAAAAATGTTTGTTAAATCTGAACACTAAGATTTGACTGGAAAAGTTTTGGCCGACCTTTTGTCAACATCCTACATAACTCTACACATCGAAGAAGCGCTCATTACGGATAACCTACGCTACGAGAGCTAATAGAAATTAATTTCCAAATAGAACGCTTTTAGCGGAATGCACAATACAGTCCGAAATCAGTTCGATCACTCTTCGTGCGCGTGCATCCTTTCAATTGCCGAATTAGATTCAGGTTGGTCTGCATTTGAATTAATCGTTCGTCCGTGTACCTACCGTCACGGCCGCAGAGCCGAGCGACTCCCAACAGCGCGCTTTGTCGCAAATAACTCGGTCGTACTGAATTATCACACGGCCTCTCCCGTGGATCGGCACTTTCATTAACTTTCCGCGCCGACTCCTCCGTTTTTTTACACCCCTCTTCGCCAAATATTAAAACCCGTAATTTCTAAAGTATGCCCAACATCAGTCTTCTCGTTACACCCAGCCTACATTAATTCGACCACGTCTGCGTGTAATAACTCCTGCATAAAATGTATAGCAGAACAAAATTATCAAGATAAAGAATGTGGATGTTAAAAGTTCCGCTTTTATTGCAGGCCCTGTAATAAAATAATTCCCTTAACTCTTAATGTAATTTGCTTATTCTGTTCTCCTAAATTAACTTTGATCGTTTATCTTTAAAGGGTTAAGCTCTTTGCATATTTTAAAGAGATAATTTTTCGAGAAAGCCATTCTGAGCTCGATGACTCAACCGAATAAAAATAACACAGTAATACTCATTTCATTTTTAGTGGTTCGCACCCCGGACTACAAAAACCAGCGGTTGCGGGGTCGAATCCCGCAAGGGGCAAATGTTTGTCTGATGAGCACGAGCATTTGTACCTAAGTCATGGATGTTTATAACCGTATATAAGAATGTTTATCCGTTATCCTAGTCGCAATAGCACAAGCTCACGCTTAGGTTGGGACTAGGTAATTGGTGTGATTGTTGGAACAATTTATTTATTTGTAATTAATTTAGAGAAAAGTCTGATACGCCTTTTGTGAGTTTATTAAAACAGCAACAAATATAAAATTTCAATTCTTTATTCGACACCGTACTTTATGCACTCCATTTCAACACCAATTGTAACAAAATGTTGATAATGTTACAATTTTACTTTTTTGTGATACATTTTATCTCTGTATTGCTTATTTCTTCCTACAATACATTAATATTATTAAATAAGGACAACCTTGTTTTTCCTTTGAATAACAAATATAATATTGAAATCAATAGATAGTATGATACCATAATATTGCAACAAGGAATATAATAATATACTACACTCAAACAATACTAAGTAGATTATTTAAAATATCTAACAAGAATAATTATATTTTAATCTATTTGCAATTCCTTAGAGGATGTCAAATACCATAAATGAATTATTATTTTTTTATAAAAAACGCCCGGCAGGCACGACGGCAAGGGTAGTTCTAAAAGTTTAGGTACCTAACATAATATTGGGCCCTTAGATCTTTGTACAGCAAAAAATCGCTATTGATATCGGAATGTCAAAATATGTATGCAAAAGTCACGCGATGTTTCGATGACTTAAGCCAGTTTCATACATTTTGTTAGCGATAGCGAACATTGCTTTAGAATCCAAGTTTAGAATAGATTGCATCTGCTCTACGGGTCCTGAAATGTTGAACAAACCTAACCCCTGCAATGTTGAACTGGTTAACGACGTTTGCAGGTCTTTGCATCGAATTTATCGCTAAGTTAGCGTACCGAGTTGTCAAATTAGGCTAGGTTTTTTCGGTTTAGACCACGACATTTTGGCGCTATCTCGCGACTCGATAGCTCTATAAATGTACCTCAATATGACACTGTATTGACTTCCCATCCAAGTAGAAATCCAGTATTATTACTTATTTTGCAATTTGAAGTTAGATACTTATCACACTTTTAATGAACCAATTTTATAATATATCTGGAGTTGGAATATAAAATGGAATATTCTGCCTGTAAACCACTTTTGTACATTACCGTTCGTGTTCTTACAATAAAAAGACATTAAATAAAATACTTGTGGCTTCAAAAACAAGACTCGTGTAGACGGGCTACTCAGAAAAAAACATTTTAATCAAAAACTTATTTAAGAATTTATGTTTTAGGCCAATTACAACAAACCATTAAAGTGATCTGTTTCCTAAAATATAAACTTTCATAACAAATATTTTTTTTAATTGGTGTTCTTTGTAGTTTCACTGAATTATAACATTAGAAATAACTTTATGTTTCAAAAAACGTTTTTAGCTTATCAGCATAGGTGGATAGGATCTGTATTTGGTAATTTATTGTAAATTTGTAAATATATATATATAATGATATCAAAATGGTAACAGAATAAAAATAAATAGTTTACAAACACGTCATGGACAACATAATGTTAATTATGTACTTTATAAAATTAAAACCTGTGGATGAAAAGATCAATTCCACATTCAAAAACATATAGTTATTAATCTATCTACACTTTACAATGACACTGCTTAGTGTGTTGTATACATACTATTAATTTGCTTTTATCTAATTAATTCACATTTTGTCACAATTTGGTTAATGGCATTAATATTTATATTAATTCACTCACCATTAATCATCATCAATTCCTGTGAAGATAAAATATGGACGAGTACGTAAGCGAGCGATTTACTAAAATATTTGATGTTGTATCTAAAAAAAATGACAAACTTTGTGCATATAATATGTTTTGTATAATTAATAATACCAGCAACTTGTTATACAAATTTAAAATAAATTTGAAATTATTCACGATCTCTTGTTTCTTAATTAACATAGGCTTATAAGATCGTAAGTTCTGTGTTTTCCTTCAAGTCTTTTTCTAGTATATAGGTTCGAGACGTAATAAGTTTGCGAAGATGATTTTTATTGAATTCCCGCCTCAGACGGTCATATTTTCAAGTGGAATATCTTATCCTTATATTGCATTAATCCTTGTCACTGAAAAACAATCATTAATTTTATTCAACTATAAAAAAGAAGAGTGAATGTGTTTGACTCTCTGTGTTCATGGATAGTTGAAATCGTTAAAGACTTCATACATACAACAGGGAAAACATGGTCTTTGCCTTCATATTAAGGGATTCTTTACCACCCGTAAATTTCCAAAACAATTAAAAATAAACTTCTCGAAGCATATTTCCTTAAGCCATGCTCAGTCATATACAGGGAAAAGGTTTTTTTTTGTTTTTTAGTTTTCTACTTATTTAAAGTTTCAAAACTTAAATCAAAACAAAGTTTGGTCGTATTAATGTGGGGTGCGTACACAGCTGTGGTCTATTACCCTGATTACCTTAAAATTGGTTTTAACACTGAATTTCATCAAATATTATTAGCTCGCAAACAAGAAATTAACTCTCCTCCCTACGTCATATCAATTTATAATTGAATTTAAGATTTTTTTATGTACTCGTCCATTTAGTAATTAGTTTTCAATATTTACTTATCAAAAACTACTCCAAATAAATACAACTTACTTAAATTAACTATACAAAAAGTTACAACATACACAATGCTTGGAATTATATTAATATCCTACTTTTTGAAACACAGTTCATTTTGATATAATATTTACACACTAATGTGGGTTTCCTTAAGTCTTGTGTCACTAATTTATTGTTATATTCACATTCATTACAGACGAATATGTTCACACGAACCTACAATTCCTTCATCGTTAATCCGAAGGCGGGGAATATAGCAATAGAAGTTGCCTTATTGGTCAAGGTCATGTTTATTGTACCCATGTATCTTTAAGTTATTTTTTCATAATTTGACTGGTTCCTGTTAACGGGTAAATAAGTTTAATTAAGTCATAAATAACCAGAACGATTGTGGTACATTTTACCGATTATATCATTATGATTACATGAACACCCCTTCATCTTCGAACTTATCTTCGGCAAGAAGAGCGGAAAAGTTAAGACTCGCATACATTGTAAGTTACAGTCATAGTTAAGGCAGAAAAGTCACGCATGCCCCGAAAATTTCGCTGTACGCACTGTTAAAAATATACCATATTTACACATATCGTAACGGACATTACTTTACGGCGTATTGTTTTATGTACACGATTAATTCTTAAGAATCACAACTTAGTCCGTTTATTGACGACGACCTCGGCCTCCAGGAACCCTCATACGGATATCTCCTGTATTTGGACGCGTTTCTTCATGATGCCGGGCGGCGCGGGCGTGGTGGCGGCGGGCGGCACGCGCAGGATGCCCGACCCGCTCGCGCCACCCGACTCCGAGTCGCCGTTCGTCTCCGACGTCACCTCGGACTCCGGACCGAACTTCACTTGGGTCGAACTGTCCACCACGCGCGGCTCGAAAGTGCTAGTTCGCCCTACAGAGTCCTGCCGCCCCTCCACTTTCTGAATGTCCGGCTTCTGCGTATCGATACACACTACACTGCCCGCCTCTATCGCACTGCCCACACTCACGTCCGGCAACGAGCTGCGAGCGGCTCGATGCTTCTCGTCGTAGCAACTGTACTCGCCGAAGGTCGGCTCCCCGCAGTCCGACAACGTCCGCAAGTCAAACTTGGAGCCGGAGCCGCGGGGCACGTGCGCCGATTTGCATTCGAAACCGAAACCTTTGCCGTCGAACGCGCGCACTTCATAGTCTAATTTTCCGTCGTAGTCTGATGAGGATGAGCTCCCGGCCTCGGCGAGGTCGTCTTTGGAGCGCCGAGGTCGGGAGCCCCGCTGGTGGTAGATGCCGGCGAAAATTAGGACATTTAGGAGCAAGAGGAAGCAGCCGACGGCTATCGTGACGGTTAGAGCGGCAGTGTATGACTGGTAGTGGGACGACGCGAGGCGTCGCAGGAGGGCATCGTCTGGATGTGCCGGAGCAGCGGTGGCGTTGGGAGGACATTCTGTGGATGGTACTGGCGGTTGAGGGGAAGGTCGAGGTGGGGAGGACTTGGGAGAAGGCGTGCTACGGGAGGGGTCGCCGCGCCCTCCGTCGGCGTTGACCACGTGCGGCACGTGCGCCTTAGACATCGACTGGGGACGCACGGCACCTGCAAACAAAATAATACTCAAACTTTTTTCTCGGAAATTTTATCACAAACCATGACCGTAATCTCAAGACGCCCAAAGGATTGTGTCGGCCGTTTGAAATGACATTTTATTTATTCTCAATAATGATAGCCAATAAGTGCCTAAGTTTTGTAAGCCCGACATTGATGGACAGCTTTTTTATGAAATCCAAAGTAATATAATAATATAATAACACCAGGGTGGCCGAGAGGTTAGGCAATCGCCCGGTATGCGAGGAACGCGGGTTCGATTCCCGCCTCTGGTGGTAATTTTTTCAAGTGCAATTATATATTTAAATCCAAAGTAAATAAAACTAGAAAACTCTTCCACCTATGTAAGTAAAAGAAAAATTATAATGTCCTCCTAGCCGAATTTTCGCTGCGGCGGCGAATTTCAACAGAGATTAGCCAAATGCGCTGGACATATTGTGCACAGGAGTGTGCACAAGTACACGCTCTGGTCCTTCACTTTCATAGTTTACTGACACGACATTCCGACATGAAGCAAAACAAAATACAAATGACGGTGGACATACAACGGTATCAGATAATAAAAAAATGTATTGTATAATCGTTAGTTCTTCATACCTTCGTAATAGTTAGCGTTGTCTTCCTGAAAGTGGTGGTGTCTCATGCCAGTATCGGGCATGTCCTGGCCTGGCCTATGGAGTTGCGGGATGAGGGATAGCCATAGAGACATCTTGTGACCGCGGTAATGACTCCGCATCTCGGGTTTGCTACCTGTATTGGAGGTACAGAGAATGTAGAGGTCAATATTTATCAGACAGCTAAAAAAAATAGCCAAAGTAAATTTTTTTAGCTGTCTGATAAATAGTCGCAAACCTAAATACAATATCAAGTTTCAAACGGCTTGAATAAAATACAATATAATCATATTGTATTAATTATATTGTATTTTATTCAAGCCGTTATTGTGTAATCGTTTTCAATTTACGTAAAGCATCTTGATAAACTTTTAGTGTGTACGTAAACGTCGTTTTTAGGTTTTTTATAAGTATCATCATGTTAGCAACTGATTGGGTATTCATGCCATAAATTAAACATTATGAATAAATAATGTCTTCAAATCTTCACAGCAAATTTCAAATTGAAATAAACGAACTAAACAAACCCACAGTGCTGGGAATACCCTGACCCTAAACTTTGAATGAACGACTCCGCGAGTTTGTAGTTTCCGTCTCAACGGTAATTAACTTTAAAAATGTTAGTCATTGGAAGTTACGCAGGTAAACTAAGGAAATTAACCGCCCAAACTAAGTTTTAAGTCGACCTCAGGAATGAGGTTGTATTATTTTTCGTTCTGCAACTACACAGAATCTTGGAAGTAATTAAAACTGTATGATAAAGTTTCAAACTGTTTTCATCGCAGCGAAACCTTATTACTTTGTTGATCGCTGTCTGTAGATTGCATCGTATGGCGCCCACGTATGAAGGTACACCCACACGTCTCGCCCACACATACTTAACGTTTTCTTTTTCACCCACCATCTTATTCTCTCTATTCTCAGAGAGATCTAACAGTAAAATAGTTTAAAGTTGTGTGGCATTACTACTGGCGAGTATTGCTTCAAATATTTGCTACGAATGCTACGACACTTGATCTTTACAATTATTGCTACGATATGCGCTACAGCAAACGCTACGAGTACTACGGGTGTGTAGAAGAAGTCTTTCAGTGCTTGTAAAGCAGCACTGAAAGTCTTCTTGGCATTATTTTAGAAAAACCATCATCAAGCTTTTACAAAAAATGTAATGGCTATGATGCTTGCTGATTTCTGTACGTTTCTGCGTGTAGATTTTACCTAAAAGTGAGCTGTGTTATTTACTAAGTGTTATTAGACAGTACGCACTGATCTCCATGTAGAGCTGGTTGATTGTGTCATAGGTGTCCCAGTAGCGGATCTCCTCGGGCCCCAGCCGTGGCGTCTCCCCAAGCAGGGGGCTCGGCGGCGGCGTGGCTGACGGATCGTTCGGATTTCTGCCACAAACAAACTTACTCTCACAAAAACTCCTAACTTTCAAGCCGATACACATTCAGAAGCCTTTTACTGTAATTCCCTTTTATGGGGAACAAACTTACTAATCCGACGAGTCTTTTTGCAGATATTGAAGTTTTTTATCCACTTCTTGCAAAGAATAGTGTTTCGATGATTGTAACGTCTTTATAACACTAGCAGTTCCTCACGACTTCGCCCGCGCCAAAAGTCAGATTTTCCATAAAAACTTACACCCTCCATATGATCCCTGTGATGATTTTACATCGCCGATTTTAAAAAGTAGGCCCTGTCTTTTACAGGATCTCAAACTATCACTTTACCAAATTTCATTTAAATTGGTCCAGTAGTTTCGGAGCCTATTCAATACAAACAAACAAACAATCAAATCTTTTCTCTTTATAGTGTAGAGAAGAAGAGAAGAAGAAGACAAACATACTTATCCGACGAGACTTTTTGCAGATATTGTAGTTTTTTAATAGCCTCTGGCAGTGAATAGTGTTTTGATGATTATTACGTCTTTCTAATAACATTGATAATTGATTTTAAAATAATATCGAATAATAATTAGTTTAGTATAAAAGTCGTGTTCAGTTTCAATCCAGAGTTATATAAATGGAAAAATAAACAGATATTTCGTTCAAATGAAAATGCCACTTTTTCACAATTTTGACGTATTTTACAATTTCAGATGTTCACTCGTACTTATTAGATTATTTTACTCGACTGAAAACTGGCAAAAACAAGACATTGAATAATTTAAATGAATTACAACCGTTTACGAAACTGCATAAAAGTCAAATCGAATAATTTACAAACTCTTCAGCAATAATGTAAAAATGCTAAACATAAACCGTTACGTCCCATCCTCCGACCCCTATAACTCGCTTCTCAATTTCCGAAAGAGTAAAAGTTTTTCAATATTTGAACTTAACCAGTTTAGTACCACCTCAGTAAGTACGGACTTTTCTACCTAAGAAAGCTCCGAGAACAAAGAATAATTTAAACAGCTTATTTAATCATAAAAGTTGTTTAAATGTTCAACGTTTAGACGGAAAACTTCAAAGAATCTGAATTAGAAAACCAAATACTACTTAACAATTGTTAAATGGCATGTAAAAAGTTTGCGCAGTACCTGCGTACATCCTAAAAGTTAGAAATGGGCACTTTTCGGGTCAAGATTGTATTACAAGTTACGAATGAAATGAAATGATAGATAGATATGTACCACAGCCTTTCTTCTATGGTAATCAATGAGGGTACCGAAACACATACAACCCAAGGGATATTGGTTAAGTAGTTTGTTGTTTCAATCAGTATGACGTTGAAAGCTTACCGATGTTTTTTTCTTCTCATTATGACTTTTTACTGATGTTTTACAATAGTTATTTTTACCAGTACCACAAAAGCATATTGTTATATAAATATCCCATGGAAGGTACAAATAAATGATACAAAAAAAACTTACCCATATCTAACAAAGTTGGAGACATAGTGTATACACAGTCGTGACACTCGCTGCTCCTGCTGCGTGAAGTTTTGCTGATGGTGCGTCAGCGACAGCGGCACACCGAGGTAGTAGGGAAGCTCTTCTCCGTGGACTGATCCTGGCCGCTACATAAAAATCAAAAAACATTAAAACAAAATCAGAACAATCTTCTTTTGGGTGAGCTCGCTCTATCAATCGACTCCATCTTGGCCATGTGAGGCTTAATCTAGAGTCACGAGTAAATCCTTTACAAATCTAAAAAACGTTAATCGTATGAAAAAAACTGTAAATTAGATGGTGATATTCCTAATGATTTTTTTAGAAAAAAAAAACATTTGATCATAAAGC
This sequence comes from Pyrausta nigrata, assembly GCA_949316185.1. Classification (NCBI taxonomy): domain Eukaryota; kingdom Metazoa; phylum Arthropoda; class Insecta; order Lepidoptera; family Crambidae; genus Pyrausta; species Pyrausta nigrata. Next base: position 12,660,218 of record OX438938.1, read on the forward strand.
TTACAAATTTAGAAAAAAGTTAATGGTTTTATCCTATGAAAATAAATCAAATTAGATGGTGATATTCCTAATAATTTTGTTAGAAAGAAAAACATTTGATCATATAAGCTAGACTAGACTTTTTAAAGCCCCGACCGATTTGTGTTCATTTAAATTCAAAGCACGCAAAACTAAAACAATAATGAAATCTGTAAAACAATACCAGCAAAGCTACCCTTTTTAATCGGGATGGATTTAAATAGCGATCCCGTCCAATCTATGCTAACTTATCTCAAACAAAAAGGCTTGCAAAACAAACTTTGATAACATTATTACTGGAATTCAGTCTCTGCCAACATCATAAAGTGTCTACAAAGGACCGTAAAGCGCCGAGAACAATACTCGTAGGTATAATCCATTCACGCCTACGATCGCTTTTATTTCATTGGATATAATACCACCCCCAATAGGGAGGCTTTTTCCATATTATCATTTCTACAGAATTTAACAAGTAGATATCGGTTGTCAGTCTAATAGATTATTATATCCGCATACTGAATCTCAAGTTTCTATTTAAAGACTGTAGGTAGTATTTTAATACCCTTTGAGTTTGTCTACACCAATAAATATCCAATAACGACTTTTTTAATGTGAAAGAAACGTATCAAACTTGGAAGACACCAAAACTTTTTGCTTAAAGTGACTCAGAACTTAGTCGATTTGCGACCTTTAGGAGTAAACAGACGAACTTGTGACATAAACATTTACCCTTTAGACTGTTTTTTCCTTGTGTGATTTCGATTTTTAACACAGCAGCAGTGTTTATTTTTAGTTCTATTTCAGTGCATGAGCGTTGATTTTAAAACTTTAGAGTAATTTATTCCGATAGCGCTAACGGGTCGTTCAAATACATTGACCTCTATAGTACAACTACGCTGGACTGGATCTTGTCAACCTCAAATTAAGTCATTTGATTATATCGCCATTATGGCGCTGACGGCTGTAGTGAGCGTGTGGTGACCGTCCACGGAACTAATGAGAGTTGACATAAACATATGCAAGTTACTCTATTTTAGTTCCCTAGACACTATGTGGGGGCGCTTTGATTCAGCACAAAAATGATCTGTCTTTTCTTAGAGAATGTTAAGTCCAGCGTACTTGTATTATAGAGGTCAGTGTTCAAATATTAATTACACATCTCGATTTTTAGTCACGGTTGAAAACAATTAATAATTTAAATTGGAATAATGTAAAGGAAATGTCGAATATTAAGCGTGACAGGGCTGGTATTCCGAGGATTGCAGGGGATTGACGTTAATTGTTGCAGACGCAGATGCCGACGCGTTGATCCGTTGACGATATCCGTCATCTCAAATATAGCTATCACGCTCGTTAGCGATGTCATTCTGGCGTGGGTGAAAGGGACGACTACACTCAAAAATACGGACATCTTCAACCAGAGTAAGGCCTCAGGCGTGCGTCAACGGCCGATCCTTGCTATCGAAGCTAGAATATATTAATTGTACCTAACTATCTGAACATTTTCCCAGTTGCTTAAAATCCAATTACTCGAAATATTCGTTATTTCTAAATGAAAATTATTATTTTTTAAATAAACCAAAACCGCTTGAAAATTTTAATTTCATCCGCCAATTAGCATATTACAACGCTGTAATAAGAGAGGTTATCATAATTTCCGTGATAAATAAAAGGTGAAAATTGGTCCCACCACAATTTTATTACAGGGTCTCCATCCATAAATTAATCTGGCATACGCCCTTCGCAAGAGATTTCTGCTCGCTCGACAACCCAATCCGGTGAAAATCCATATCCCAAGATCGGGATTAATACCGTGAGTAATCCTTTAAGGCCCACTTGTGCACGTCCGGATTAGCTATTCAGGACTTTTTCAAGGCCTATTATCTGAGTTGAAAGCCCACTTGCACAAGTCTGGATTAGCTAATCCGGAAGTTCCACTGCCTTTAGTCCGAATTGGCTAATCTGGACTTGCGCAAATGGGCTTTCAACTCATATAACAGGCCTAAACTAATCCAGATTTGTTAATCCGGACGTGCGCAAGTGCCTAAGGCATCGTTCACACAAAACGTATTGCCTGCCGCCGACTGTGAGCATGCTGACTATCACCCATATTAATACGCCGTCAGCAGTTATGTAATAGCGTATTGTCGGCGCAAACGAGTCTGTGGCGGACAAAACGTTTGGTATGAACGATGTCTTAGTTGAAACTTCAATAGGTAAATCAATGCCCGGATGCATTCCGTATTACAAAGTACCGAGTTGTAATACAGGTGTTGTGGATTGTAGAGGTTTCAATTTAACACGCAGTTAAGCATTGTTATCTCGAATTGTTAATTCCACTTCGAAACACAATTCCTGCAACTGTTTCCAGGTGTTATACCAATGTTACTATGAAAGTTGTAGATATTAAACTTTTACGGTACCTGTATTGCAAACAGATAATTAATTGTATTAATTTAGTTCGTATTTTGTTGCTTTCAGGTGAACCAATTAAATTGCTATACCCATATCGGTTTGACGTGGAAAAATAAGTTAAATTGATTCTGTTGAACCGTACGTTTCCACGAAAATTATGCATCGGTGGCGAAATCGAAATAATTTTATGTTTAACCTTCCATCGCGACCCATTAAATTTGTAGCCTTAAAAAAAGTGCTTTTGATCTAAAATACATTAGTTGCAACGCGATTTATTACTTTTCAATATAACCTAGCTACTTTGTTTACTAAAAGGTCGGGGATATCACGAGGTAGTCCAATGTTCATTGCCATGACCTCACTTATTACTAGAGGTTGGAGTAGATAGATTGATTTGGGGTCTATGACCCCAAACATTATATGGACAATTGGACATGCTTCCGGTATTTCATAATCTCAAAGTATTTAACTTAAATGGTAAATCTAGTTGTAAAATTGAATAAAAAGGACAAAATTATGTAGTGTCAAACCAATAAAAGTGACATACAGTTAGTAAGATATTATATTATTGATAGAAACGGAAATTGTTCAAGAAAAGACATATCCATATTATTCCAGCACTGTCAAAGTACATTAAATCAATCTACCTTCTTCGATCTCAGCTTAATTACGTATACCCACCTGAGGATAGTCCTTGTCTTGCGAAAGATGGTGAAAATGCGTAAAGTAGGTGGTGCCCCCGCGCAGCGCGTGTAGGTAGCCTAGCCTGATGAGCGGCGCGGCTGTGCGCCCGTCACTAAGCACCTGCAAACAAATTGCATTAGAAAACTGCATCTTGAAGATCCGTTAATGTTTGGACATCCGTAGGTCTAAGTAAACCTTTATCAGCATGATGCATTAGAGACCTGGCGTCTCAGACTCTAGATTGACCTTGAAGCCCCTCAATTCCTTACGAATAAAAGCTGTTTTTTTTTTATATTGGGCAACATCACATACCTACATTGGTCAGATTGGTCAACGGTGGTAACACTCAGACCCATTAAGAAAATGACAATTTCTATATTGACCGGGGGATCCAAACCGGGTCCTCAGAGACGGCGAACCCGTATGCGAGCAACTCTGTTACGGAGGTCGTCAAAATTTTAGTTCAAATAGCCTCCTGATGTGCCGCAGACTGTACCATCAAATAAATAATAAACTGAGAGATTACTCCTAACACAGAAAGCTACTTTCTCGTGAAGTCGGAGAAGTAATTTTATGTGTTGCCTTTGACGCAGCGTTTTCAGTCAATTCCGTAGAAGTCCACGCTTGAGTAGGAACTACGTAATGGCTGTAGACTGTCCCGAAACACCCAGACAGGCAATTTGGAAAAGTTCATTTTCTAAAATGACTCACTCGGGAGTTGCCAGGAGCCGTTAGCACACTAAGCAGACCGTCTAGTACTTAGCCGACAGAGTTATTAATTAAATCAAGCCGGCACTGCCATTCAAAGAGTGGGTTTAATGTGGACAAGGTAGAGCTACCTACGGCGAAACATTGTAAATGGAGAAATGTTACCCATAAACATACATTTAAATAATAAACGAATGTTAATTTTATTGTCTTCATGTTGACTGCTTTTAAACCCATTTTCAGTTGCAATACTGAAAACAATACATCAATCCTCAAAACAGGAATTAAACAAGACTTGCTAACATTTGAACATCGTTACAAAAACAACTTAACTCATAAGAACCCATAAATTCAGCAGAAAGGGAAATAGAAAAGCAATTCAGACGTTGAATGTTGAATTTTACAGGCCAATAAACCATCGCATGCGGGTTACACGACTAAATGCAATCTTCGGAAATATTTCAAAGGATATGAGGTCGCGCGGATATATTGTGCCGAGATAAAGCAGCTATAGACCGGATTCTGGCGCTGCCAGGCATTTTCATATTAGCAAGAAGTAGGAATTTATTAGGTGTGACGACGGAATTTCCTAGCTCACGTGCACACAATCTAGTTATCATAAACTTCCTTGCTCGTAGAAGTTGGAAAGCGCTTAATCTGAATTGCTTCAGTTTTGTCGGAAGTGGCTTATCTTAAGATTTTTTTGCTTGTTCTTCTAGGTGCGTCATTAAACTTTGTTACAGTACTATGCGTAGAGCATACTCAACAGTATTACAAAAACACATAATAAACTGATTACCTACTATCGATGATTGATTGATATACAAAACGATGTAAACATTTAGAATAACTCAATCAAATATAATATTTCGGTATCACCGCTGTGTGAAAGCTTTTATGTAATTAAAACAAATATTATCGCTGAATACACATTTCGTTGAACATTTGCGAAATCCCATTAAATGTAAGTAAATAATGCTAAAGTTGATTAGGCACTCTTTGAAGTAACAACAGATTTATTAACCCAGCAACCGGCAGGAGCGTTTACGCGCTGAGTCACGAAGTAAACTTCGAATGCTTTGCCACAGCTGCTTTGTACTATCTAATTGAAAACATTGTACAACTTGTAAATGCAAACGTGATTCGGAACGTCTGTATCACTGTTTTGTCATTAGGAGTTACATGCACATTGTATTCGTAACTTTGTGGGATAGATTCATCTTCGCGGACAAGGATTTTCTGTCTCATGACAACTATGCAGGATCTGTTTTTTTCTGCTTTATAAATGTTTAGAAAATAAAGTTGTTTTTATCAAATCCAGATAGCAGAAGTAAAATATTGTTTATTAATTGATGGTACAGTTAACCTAAAGACATCGAAAAAAGCAAAGTAAATTATGATAAGGTACAACAGCTTTACCCAGGTACTTTTAAACACATTAATTGTCCGATAAATTGTAAATGTTAAGTCACGTGAGAACTGTAAGAGGTAACGCGGTCACGTGGCATTTGAAGAATAGGTATTTAAATAAAATGTTGCTGTCTCGATGCAATCTCTGGCGGCCCAAGCAAGAAAGGGTCAATTCTTAAATTAGACCAAAACAGCATTTCGTAGTCCCCTATTCCCTTGTCCAAAATTTGACAAATGATGTTATTTTTTCTGAAATAATAACCCAAAAGTTTGGACTATGCTCGTATGTTTTAGTTTTAATGTTAATTTGCGTAAGATTTTTCGGTGAGCGTTTGAAAGTTGAGGTTGAAATTTAGCAATTTTCTTAGTTTTTGAAGGTACATATTTCTCTTTGTTATTTTGAATACGAGAAAAACGCAAAATAGAAGCATGAAGATGTGGTAAATGTAGATTTTGTGGTAAAAAAAATTTTGCCTTTAGCCATTATCCAGGGCGAAAAAAAAGAGGACTAGTTTTGTAAGGAGAAATGTCGCGTAGTCTTTCCCTTTAATGAAGCATCACAAGTGATACCGAACATGAACGATGCGATGGAGACGATACGCGACAAGGAAAGTAGATAACTGTCAGCTGACTAGACGCTCTCAACGCGCTCTATCGTAGGCGATCTCAATTTACGCCTCGAGTGGTTTCCGCGACTCACCGGCTCCTGATCACAAAGAGAGTTAATGATGCTCGCACACGATGAATACAAAATCAGAGTGGAAAGGTTTTATTAGGAAATACTTGCATTACGGCGTGAAATACAGTGGCGACTTGCGTGACGACAGAATAGTCACCGCCTAGCTATCATGTCTGGCTAATCTTATCTAATCTTCGTCACGAGCTAGTTAAAGACGACGTCAGTATCTGTCATAGTAGACGTATCTATCTCGTTCAACTGGCTATATTTTATAAATATATGCGGAGAATTTAGAAAAATGTTTATTAATCACATTCAAAATAATCAATTGGTTATACTGGCTTTGCAACCACTTTCATCTTGAATGTAGTGGCATCTAAAAGATCAGGAAATAGATAATATTTCAATTCCAATCAAACAGATAGAGTACATTTCTGATTTTATAGATATAAAAACACTACTACAGGGAAATTGGGTACAGTTTGATTTAACATCATGAAAGTGTCTATCATCTTTGAAGTACCTACTTAGTTTGGCACACTCGAATCGTGATTTAATAATCCATTTCAAGAAGTAACGACAGTTTTTTTAATTAATTAAATCAAAGAATTCTGTATAAGGATAACCTACTAGACATTGTGTTAGGCCGAAGCTTATTTTTGCGACTCACGGTGTTCCTCCGAGAAGGGGAGTTAATGACGGCCGCACACGATGAATACAAAATGAAGCTGAAGGCTTTATCCGAAAAACTTGCATCGTCGTCGTGGTAAAAAATTACGCAAATGTCAATGTTTAGATTTTATGCTTATCACTGCGTCTTTAATATAAATACGGATATTTAAAAAGTGAAAAATATTTTCTATTTCAGCATAATACTCAGTGAACACTGTGAAAAACATTGCAAAAATTTTTATTTTGCTCATTATCTGTATTTTCTGAAATTACCTACTTCTTCACTCAAAATCACTCAGTAAGCATTTCAATAAATTATATGGTTAAGTATCTTACGCTTATCTCTAAACATTAACTAAGTAATGAAACTATTAAGGTATATAAATAGCTCTTTAGCTTTGTTCGTGCATGCATTATCTGCCTCTTAAGGCAGAGCTGAAATTAGATTGACTTGAGACCCTTACCTCCAGCGTTGCGTCCCGGACGCTGAGAGGGTTCTGCACTGGCTTGTCCCAGTCCGTATATTCGTTCTTGAGCGTAGAATAGATCTCATTCAAGTGGTAATAGTAAGCGTTCCGCACGAAAGTACGCAGTATTCTGTCCCGCCGGCTCTCGTTGAAGCCGAACTCCAAATCTTGAGCGTTGAATTCAAGGTACGACTCTGCAACGAATGCCATCCGTCATTTACATATTAAAGGTATTGCATGCTAAGCGAGTTGGAAGCACTTAAGCACTTAATTTATTCCCCTGAAACAATTGAAGTTAGACATGAGCGAAATTCGGTAACAATGTTGTTCCACAATACCTCAACCTATGGTCGCACTAATATTTCTGGTACTGCTAAACTACCAGTTAAAATAAATTTGATTTTACCGGACTGGACCCGAGTTTAACAACTTTTCAATATCCGGTAGACCTCGATTTACGGTTAATTTGACACAATTTTTAAACAAAATTTGACAAATAATGCAAAACCAGCTAATTAAAAATTAAACATGTGTTAGTTAACTCCAGTCAAAATGTTTTTTTGCATGGCATCTGATAGGTTTCGACTATAGTGATATGGTATAACGTATTTGTAACTGCAGGTACCTTTAGCAATACCAGAAATATTGCTGCCACTGAGTCTTATGGTTATATCACGCTGAATGACTGGAATATCAAAGCTAATCAGTCTGGTATATGCTTGCCGACATTAAAGGGAAACATTCCGAACCATGTAGATCGTTAAAAGCTACAATCACGTCATTATGACATGGAAGAGCATTGGTAAACCACCCCATTATTTTCGACAAATGAATAACACATTTCTGTATTGTGCGCCACACGATAATTAAGCACTATAAATAACGTATGTATGTAGGTAGGTTTTAGTAGACACACCGTTTCGTTAATGAGTTCATATTATGAGAGTAAAAAGTTTGTTTGTATTTGTGTACAATAAATTCTAAACTGGTAGAAGCTGCTTTTTATTTAGTATTTTTATCAGTCAACGGAAAAATATAGAAAACAGTAACGACCACATTTTTTACACATTCATATTCATACTACAAGATTTTGTTCTGATAAAACAAACACTTACGATTTTAAAATTTCTGTGACAACTCAGAAGATCGTCGGTATACCTACAGAGCACTCCTGGGGCTCAATTCTCACGCCTTCGATATTATATCTCATACGATATTTATCGAAATAACATGGCGGATATCACAAAATTTAGATGTTGCGTATTCTCGAAGTATAGATATCTATCACATTATGTGATATCCGCCATATTATTTCGATAAATATCGTATGTGATATAATATCGAAGGCGCGAGAATTAGGCCCCTGAGCTGTCACGCAATAAGGCAGGCCTCAAACGATTTCAAAATTCGAATCACTGGTCAGTATACTTTAAAAAAAAAATGTCAGTGTAACTGCGAGCTAGTTTCAATTTTATTGTTATGTCGCTATTTGGTTTTATTTGTTCTGAAAAAATTCCGATGCGATGTGCAAACGATTTTGGCCGTAAAGTTGGTAAGGCGCACTTGTCCTCGATATTACGTAACTTAAGGATAAGAACCTGGCTCGTTTCTCGCTCAAAGGATAAGTATAGCTATCCAACGCGGTAACGCAGCCGGCATCCTCGCCTCCTTGCCTCAAGGACACGGGTTTAAGTAGGTTTTAGGTTTATTGATTTTTATTGGATGCATGTCTTTGCTTTTTCTTTTTTTTATCGAACCTAAAGGATGAAGGGAAGTTATAGTGATGTGATGACTCACCAGTGGTGGTAAGCCCGAACATGAGCTCTCTGTGTGAGAAGTCTGCAAGCTCGTGGCCTGCGGCTGAAGCGACGGCTGCTGCGCCTGCGCCCAGCCGCGAGCTGTCAGTTGGGGGCGGTGCCTATACAAAACAATAATCCGTAAACTCAATTTAATACCTGAGTTCACCAATTTTTAAACGTCAGTAAACCTAAATTGACGGTTAGTTTGAAACAATTCCCGTAGAAAATATGTCAAATAATATTATATTAGGTATCGGCTGTTTAAAAAAATACACATGTGTTGGTCAACTCCACCCTCTACCTGAAAATGTCGTTGGATTAAATTAAATTTCATTTCGTAAAAACTTGCGAACAAATTGCTTAAGTTATAAAAATAATTATAATTATGTGGTTGGATGATGGCTGGCAGGTACATAGTTAGATTTCACTGCTATACGGAAAACTTTGTCAAAGGCACGCGATATTTATGCATGGCTACGACGATATTTATAACCTAACATAATTATCAAATAAAGGTGTCCTTTAAAACAACAAGAATTGCGTATGCGTATATATCTCTCTTTTACATAGTTAAAGCTCCCCGGCCGTTTTTTGAAGTGTAGGAAAGCGTGAAGTTATTGAAAAAGATTGAAGCAAAGAGAAACTGTTTTTAAAAAATCATTTTAAATCTGAATGACAACATCGAATTTTTAGTTATACCAAAAACCAATTCTGAATACTACATAATATGACACCATTGCAAACATTACGGAGATACATAACAGAATATTAAAAGGCACGCAACCTACTTTGCATTATGTTCTTAAAGAGCAAGATTTAAATGATCTCTTCAACAACACCCCACGCAGTGGGGCGCATAGAAAAATACTAGAATGAGGTCGAAGATGCGAGGAAAGTTGGCTTTCTTTACATTTTTATTTATGTTTTGGTTTGTTTTAGTTTATTATGATTATAAATTTAAGTTGAATTTTGTAAACGGGAACAGTTTTAGCTATTAGGAAGAAATCAAACAAATAAAAAAAGGTTTTTTTTTCGATATTAGGGTTCCATTGTCTACTTGGAATCATTTTCTGTCCATACATATATGCCTATCCTAGGCCAAGTGCTATATACTACTACTACTTACCGAATGCGTAATTAATTTGGTAAAAATATAAATTTATTTACGGGTAAAGCATACAATCTCAATAGTAGATTAGCAATTTATAACGTCATCATTAAAATCCTCGAAGTTTGAGACTTTTCGATCCGTGAGATTGAAAAGACGAAACTCCAATCATAGCTGGCAATTTTCCGATAGACATTGCTGTCTCTAATTAAAATTGTACCAACAGACTTTACTTTTTTCCAAGTCGGGCGCCACTTGATCATGGAAATGAACGACCATTTTTGAGGGCAGTTTTTAATATTTAGCTTTTATTTAACTTTTGATTTGACTGATCGAGTACCGAGTGAACAATGGTTTGCGACACGATAAAAACAATGACTCCTGTAGTCATTGTTTGTTAAACTGTTCGTTAAGTTACTTAAAATTAATAACAGCGGTGATAATGCTCCGTGGGAACAAAATTTAATCTGAAACTAATTGTAGTTACATAAATATAAGAGAACATCACCTTACATAAAATTACCTAACATTTCAGTTAACATAAATAACATGTAACAGCAAAAAGTCTGTTCTAACTTTTACAGTTAATTGGAAACTTTGATAAAGGTTTTCAATTCCAATTGTGTATCAGCCCTATTCAATAATTGTGTGCACGCCTATCTCGTTATTCCCAAGGGTATTAGGGTATCTGATTATGTAAAAACCAGGCAAGTGCGAGTCCGATTTGCTCAAACAAAGTTTATTATATTACGAGATACGATGGATTTCGCACTTTTATCTTTACTTGAGTTGTAAGATCTTTCTTCTTAACCTTCATGATTTAAGGTCTATGAGTATCGTATCCCTATAGGATTCCCCAGCGAAATGTTTGGATTGCCTTAAATTAGAAGCCTGATTTCACAACTTGAAGGGCAGCCATAAGTAACTATTTCATATCAATTTCAATTTGATATCGATTATTTAACTTGTTTCTAAGAAAAATGGCCTTGACAGACAGACGGACCTCAAAGTGAACCAATAAGGGTTTTTTTTCTTATGAGGTGCGTAATCCTGATATATAAAGCATATATTATTATAGAACAATAATGAAATAGTTGAAATAGTGGTGTATTTTGGTACACATTCATTACGTCAGGTGGGCAGACGACGGTCGACAGGCTCTGTGGGGAGGCAGGGAGATATTAAAGGACCTGGCGCTATAACAATTACTTGTGTAATCCAGCTACCCGATTCATTATTAAGTGATTAATTCCAACGTGTATCGAGCATTATCTATAGTAATAAGGCACAAACAGATCCAATCTACAACAACCGCAGAATATAAATTAATCTGCAAAGCAACATGCGTACGCTCAGAACATCTAATGAAATTGTGATGTTGTCGAAATGTTGCATATTCCACTCATGTACAATAATCACGTTTGCGTTAAGATTTTGATGCTCAATTCATTCGGGAATATGTCTGTTTACAACTTACTTATACACATTTGCACTCAAATAGATGAGTTGGGAATTGTGTTTTGCGATACAAATACATTATTTATATTTTAAATAAGTTATTTTAGCTTGTCTGGAAACCCTTCTGACTCCTTAAATGACAGGTGTGTCACACACCGTGTGTTTATGAGATGTATCTCTTGCACTGTTATTATCATTTGAAATTAATTAATTAGAAGTTATAATAATGTATTATCGTAAAATTAGTAGATTAAATAGACGCTTAAATATTGTACTAGGTATGATTCCTGACCTGCAAGCTTTCTCGGTTGCTTTCTAATTACAAATTTACAATAGTTGTAGCTTTCAGGAAAGCAATAATAGCTTTCAAACTGATGTCTAAAAATCACAAATATAGCTTTCAAAATAACGAGAAAATATTAATTTACAAGTCATTATTTGGAATCAAAATCGTAGTTTTTTAAATTCAGCGGTAGGCCTTCTAAAATTGGTATACAAAATTGGTTGGTCGAACGCACAATTTCTTCCTTACTTACACCGAAGCGAGCCGTAGGAATGTTCAATGTTGAGCTGAGCACCATGCCAGACTTTAGGCACGAAGAACAAACTAAATTTGATCGATTTGAAAATTTGATCTCTTAAAATTATTTTATAATTAAATCAAATCGTTAACAAGTTTTTACGAAAATATTTTTTTTACACAAAAATTGATCGACCGTGTCACCCGGTGGGCCTTAGACCCACGACCCTTCGCTATCCGGGCGAATGCTCTTTCTAAGACGATTACTCACAGAGGACGGATTAACAATGACAGTGCCGTCGACGAAGGGCGCAAAGCCGGGGAGGAAGCGCGGGGGGTCGAGCCGCACGGCGAGCAGCTCGGCGAGCGGCTTGTTGCGCAGGCACGGCGCCAGGTCGTCTTCCAGCAGGTCCCCATGACACCCTGTTTGTTCCGCGACCTATCCCAAAAAAGATGTCAAATTATTAACAGCTCTTTCTGTAGCCTTCTTAAGCGTGTAGAACTTATAATGTGTGTGGGAGGAAAGACACAGATATTTAATGGTAATTTTTCAGTTCTATAAAAATAACCTCAAATGATAGTAATATGTTTTAAAACTTCTTTTTATAACCCTTCGGGATGTGTAGAAGTAATAATTAATTGGAGTGTGTGAGGGCAGACAGATGTTTAATGATAAAGCCTGTTCTAGCAATAGAGCCTTAAATGATAGTAAACTACAGCTTTAAGATTTTTCTTCAACACTCGCCGTGTTTTATTTTTATAAGTTTAAATAAGGAACCAAAAAAATTCATACGGGCAGTATATAAACCCACGACCTTTGACTAACCAGACCAACGCTCTTACCAACTGAGCTACCGTGCAGTCTATCCACCCGTACGAAATTATAGAAACTCTTTATAAGAAAACCGATTGAATCCTTGCCTGCGGGGTACTAGAACGCGTGGGGGCGAGGAGGTAGGACGATAACTGGGAGTGGTGCGGGTAGGCCCACTCTTGACGAAATTCAAATCACGCTAAAACACCCCCCGCCCGCACCTCTCATCCCCGTTTTCTTCCTACAGGATCCAATTAGGCGATCTACCTATAGTTTGATCACTCCAATCCTAATGCTCAGACAAGTGTGATCATCTCAAAATTCTCTACTTAATACTAAGCCGCTTGCTGTTTTATTTGGCAGACTAGCTATCCTGTGGCATTTACGTATTCAACTTATCTTTAAAGATTTCGGTAACCTCATAAATAAAGTGTATTTAGGCTCGGACCCTCTTCCTTTCGAAAAGATTCGCGCTATTTCAATAATACCCTGTCATAAGGATTTCGTGAGAACCACTTACCGAGCCATTATGAAAATTAGAACGGTCCATTTCACTTTACAGCTCTAAGTAGTCCTGCTTCAACTCACGCATTACCATATTTATAATTCAAGTCCTTGGCAAAAGACTTAAATAGTTTCGTTTACCTTTCGTTTTATCGTGAGTGGCTCCCTCTGCAACGCCCACGAGCTCAGCCCGGACCCGCTTAACAAGATGACTCGCTTCAGTAGTTCTGAAATAGATAACCTAATTTAATTTTGTCATTTCGTACAAGGATCAGTGAGATAACGAAATCTCTCCGAAAGAAAACATTTGTATTTCGTCGCGCCCGTAATTCCACGCGGGTTTTTTAAGAAGGCCGAGAATGATGTTGACCTTATTTTTAAATTGTGTTTTAGACGAGTTCGCTCTTGCACTCGTGATGTGACCCTTTTAATCGCATTAAGTGACAGAGGATCTAAACGGGATGGTGACACGAAATAATGAAATCTGCTCGGGGTGGTGTAATTACAGACAATGGTGAGGCCCGAGCCGCAGCGGGCACCGCGGTCGTGTTCCATGACTGTGGCGACAATTAGATTATACTTTTTCATTATTAACACTTCGCGTTGTTCACGGTAGCTTAAATGCGAGCAGCACATAAATCTTTCAGGGCTAAACGTTTTTAAAGAAACAAATGCCGGCAAAAGGTGCACAATGGCTCAAGTTTCTTTAAAGCGGCTAACAAAGCTTTTTCTTGTTCTATTTACTCCGAGCTTGTAACGGCGTTTGATCTGCTAGCAGTACTAAGTTGTGGTACTTAACGGTCTGGTTTTGTCTGCGATACCACTCAACTTGGCTTTTGTCAACCACTTCATTCTCTCTGCTACGAGTATAGCAATAAGGCAAAAATCTTCTCTACAGCAATGCAGCTGAGAAGTTTCAACATCACCGCAAATAGCAAAAACACGCCGCCACATCGACTTACGCAAATCTGTCAAAAAATATTGAAAATCAAAATTATTTACAAAATGATATTCAACTCTATATGATCAACATTATGTTGAGGTTTCGAAAAGAATGTACTAACCTCTAGCTACAGGTGAAACTGCTAGAAAATTTGCCAAAGCTGCTCCAGTCCCGTGCCCCATGATGGTGACTCTTTCAGGATCCCCCCCAAACGCTGGCAAGTTCTCCCGAAGCCAGTGCAGCCCCGCCACCAGATCCATTAGCCCGAAGTTACCCTGCGCCGACCCCTTAGCACCAGTCTTTAAAAAACCTGTAAAAATTGGTCTGTTCCAAAAATATTTCCCAGAGAGCTAACTACATATTTGAACCTAAAGTAAAGGTTAGGCACACGCGAGTGAAAGATTGGGTACAATAATTAAATATTTAGTAAAATGGCTCGAAAAATTATATACATAAAACACACAAATTGCTTGTAAAATAACTACATGCTTGAAGAAGTTCAGAGCTTTAAAATAAAATATTATTCAGCCACCACCACACACAGTTTACCCACACTTGCTTGCAATCTTCAAGAAAGAGTTCTAACTTCCTCACCGTTTAAGAAATGCATTTTTATATGATGTGAGCAAGAGTGTTAGCGTAGTTTACATTTTATGCACTTCTACAATATCGCAGCTCAAAAGCTTACTTGTATAAAGCATGGGCACTTATTGCGATGAGACTCCACAGAGCGCGGTACACTCAGCATAATAAGTATCTTCACATTACAAGCTTTTCCCCCGTAAGGTGCAAATTGCCTCACGCGCTTGTTTGTTCATTTGTTCAACTTCGACGGAATTTTCTTCACAAAGGAGACTCGGGAAGTTTGATTACATTATGTTGTCACAACAAACAAAAAGAAAAGACAGGGGCAAGTATTCCAAACGGATAGTTAGATGTTGTTTGTTCCGAAACTCTTACTACAAATAAAATTTTAAACGAACAAATGAGCATCCGGCTTGGAATTAATTACGAAAGTTTCGCGCAATTAAAGATGAACCTAATTACTAATGGCGCAAAATTAGTGTTAGCATTGAAACTAAAATAAACTATTTAAGGATCATGATTTACGAAGTTCATTTTGCGGCCAAAATAAATAACATTTTACCCAAAATTTACGTAGATTTTAACCAACTACATTGAAACAAAGCCATTATGTGTATGATATTAATCTTTTTTTATTAAACTAAATGAATGAGTGTTCTCCACGACGCTCATAGAATGAGAAACAATTTTATCAGTCAGCAATCCACAAATACCTAATATCATTAATAATATGGTTAATTTAATTAATTTACTAACTAACTAGATCATTGTTGCGCTCTATCATGGTATGCAATTAAGTTTATATTAACACCAATGTTGACAGTTATTATAAGTTAGATACGAATATCGTGTCATTTTAACGTAACCATGTTAAAATTTCATTTGAACTGTAATGATATGAAAGATCACACTCGAACGAGTTTGGAATAGGTATCTATTTTTCAGTGTTTTTAGCTTGGACTGTGCATCGTTTGACTTCTATTCCGCATCTTTAAGATAATAATAAATGTAATTTGATAATCATTTTCATTAAAATACCTGATCCCAAAACATAGGCAAAGTAAAGCCTGGAACACTGGCCCCTGCGTGCCTCAGTGGAAGCACATTTAACTAGCAAGTAATTAGGAGAGTTAACTTGTTATTATTTGCTTAAAAAAACTCCGCGTCTTATAAAAGTTTTAGCCCTTCTAGGTTCAATAAGGTGAGTACTATCGAACCAAATTTCTCTAATAAAAATTAACTTTTTCAACGTGTCCCCTGACTGAGCTTCGACGACCGTCTTGGTGTAGTCGTTCGCGCGCCGGACTTCTAAACCAGGCGGTTGCGGGTTCGAATCCCGCAAGGGGCAAATGTTTGAGTGATGAGCACGAGCATCTGTACCTAAGTCATGGATGTGTATATCTATTTAAGTATTTCTATCCGTTATCCTAGTCACCATAGCACAAGCTCACGCTTAGTTCGGGGTTAGGTAATTAGTGCGTTTGTTAAAAAAATGCAGGGCAAAATTTTTTTTTTGTCTTAATGCTATAAACTTACCCAATACACCTAACCTAAAGTTGATAGTGACTACAATAATGTTGCCGTGGGCCGCCAGCGTGGTCCCGTCGTACGCGTTGCCGGCGCTCCACTCGTAGGACTCGCCGTGCACGAACACCAGGCACGGGAGCCCTGGGCCCTCGCCCTCGCCTTCACCACCTGGGTTCAAATGCAACATTAATAACTATAAATTACAAATTAAAAAAAAAACTTCCAACGAAAGTTGTGGTGTACATATAGTATTCTACTAGTCAATCCCTTTCGTTTGATACTCATACTGAGGGATTTCTAAAAAAAGGAATTTGCCTTTTTGTGGTGGCGGCCATCTTGGATTTAAAATTTATCATAACTGTATAGCATTGTACTAGTAAAGCCCATTCATTTAATACCCATTTGACGACCGCCTTGGTGTAGTGGTGCGCACCCCGGACTTCTAAACCAGGCGGTTGCGGGTTCGAATCCCGCAAGGGGCAAATGTTTGTGTGATGAGCACGAGCATTTGTACCTCTAAGTCATGGATGTTTATAAATGTGTTATAAGTACGAGGGTCAAACTGAAAGTTCTTAGAACTGGCCACTTATAAACAATATAATAAAAAAAATATTCTAAAATTTGAAAATAGAACTCTTTGCCAATATTACTGAGTATATATTTCATTCATTTGTCATTTGTTTTACGACTTGGCGGCAAATTGAAAATTGTCTGTGTCACGTCAAAATGAATTTAACACGAGAAAATTTTCGTGCAATGATTTTTTATGACTTTCGATGTCATTTAAGTCAACAAGAAAGTTATGATAGACTACGATTGGCCTTTCACGATGAAGCCCCATCTCGTGCGACTGTTTACAACTGGTTTAATGAGTTTAAACGTGGTCGCACTAATCTCACTGATGATGTACGTGAGGGACGGCCTTCTACGGCGACGACTGAAAATAACATCTGTGTTGTGCGGCGTATGATAGAGACTGACAAAAGAGTGACCTATCAGCAGATTCGGACAAGCTTAGGCATCGGTATGAGTCAAGTGCACAAAATCCTCCACGAACATTTAGCGGTCAGGAAGCTTTGCGCCCGGTGGATACCTCATAATTTGACTAAGGCTCAAAAACTCCATCGTGTGGATTGGTGCCGTAAAATGATTGAAAGATTTAACGGAGGTGACTCAAATGCTGTGTTCGACATACTAACAGGTGACGAAAGCTGGATTTACTGTTATGATCCTGAAACCAAAAGACAATCTGCTCAGTGGGTGTTTCCTTTCGAGGAGTTGCCAACTAAAGTGAAGAGAGATCGAAGTGCGGGAAAAAAAATGGTGGCCTCGTTCTTTGGAAGGATAGGTCATTTCGCAACAATTGTGTTAGAGGATCAAAAAACAGTTTCTGCAGAATGGTAAACTACCAATTGTTTGCCACTTGTCTTGGAAAAAGTTCGAGAGAAACGACCTCGCAGTAGGATCCTCCTTCACCACGACAACGCCTCGTCGCACACCGCCAAGCGAACGATCGACTATTTGGCGACATCAAACGTTGAATTACTGGGTCACCCGCCGTATAGCCCCGACCTCGCGCCTTGTGATTTTTATTTATTTCCAAAAATTAAAGAAAAACCTAAAGGAAAGCGGTTTATGAATGCTGAAGAAGCGGTGGCTGCGTATCGCGATGCCATTGAAGAGACCCCTAAGGACGAGTGGGCAAAGTGCTTTTCCCAGTGGTTCCATCGCATGCAGCGGTGTATTGACGTCAATGGACAATATTTTGAAAAGATATAATAAAACTAATAACTGGCTAATGTAATCAGTTTTTGATTTTCTAAGAACTTTCAGTTTGACCCTCGTATGTCTATCCGTTATCCTAGTCACCATAGCACAAGCTCAAGCTTAGTTTGGGACTAGGTAATTGGTGTGTTTGTTGAAACAATTTATTATTATTATTTATTATTATTGAGGGAGTTGTAAAAAAATATGTATTCCGCCATTTTGTGGTGGCGACCATCATAGACCGATATTCATGAAACATGGCTAAGAACACTTGGGATAAAATTATCTATGACAAAACAAAAACTTAACGAAAATCGGTTCATCCGTTTGGGAGCTAGGATACCAAAGACAAATACACAGATACACAAACAAACCTGTTAAACTTATAACACCCCTCGTTTTGCGTCGGGGGTTAAAAATATGTCGTAATAATTGCTTAAGTTATAAAAATAATTATAGTTAAGCTGATTTCATCTTAACTGATGGTCAAATATTTGTGAAAATATTTCCGTCGGATACATGCGGGTACATTCCCCAAGTATTGCTGAAATCGAACGCCGGCTAACTGGCGTAGCAAGCACTTACAAAAATTCGTCGGCTGACTAACGTCCTCCGTAGCTCAGTTGGTAAGAGCATTCGCCCGGATAGCGAAAGGGCGTGGGTTCGAGTCCCACCGGATGACACAGTCGATTAATTTTTAGACATGATGACACAGTCGGTCATTAGAACGAAACTAGAAGACACTAAACGGAAAGCAAGCGCGCCACCTACCGGCATAGGCCGCGCAACTACGTTTTCGCACGCTTCGACAGAGTCGTGACAAATCCGGCGGACCCGACTGGACTTTTCTTTTAATCGGGAGAGCACAGAACTTGCCCACGTTTTCTATAGTGCATTTTCCTAAAGTACTAAGTTTTATTCTGTTTTCTTATAAATTCAAATAAAGTCTGTTCAAGTGTTATTTGTCGTTTTCATTGCACAATCGCTAAATCTGCCCACACGATGCCGGAAGGCTCGGGCCTAAATCCTGACCCGCCACCCCCAAAAAAATATTTAAAAAATATTGTTTTAAATATAAGACAATCTAAGTGATCAATCAACCATTTACGGGAGTCCTAAACTTTTGCCCTTGCCTTCGCCACCTGGGTTCAAAGCCGATTTAAAATATTGAAAAAACACATACATTTTGACGAGACAAGTTGATGTTATTCAATCTATTCGATCGATCAATTATTATTTACTTACTTATTCATCATTGATTTAGTTATAGGATACACTAGTTAAACAACATATTACGTAATAGCAGTGTTAACAAGATTATTTTTAATTATTTTTATAACTTAAGCAATTATTTTGCAAGTTTTTACGAAATTGAAATTATTTCGCTTAAATTTTTTTATCGACTGTGTCATCCGGTGGGACTCGAACCCACGTCCCTTCGCTATCCGGGCGAGTGCTCTTACTACTAAAGATTATTTTTTACAAAATTTACACAGAAGTCACAATTTAAGAAGTCTTAGCTAAAAAAATATTTTCTAAACAACCTTCGGCTATATAGACAATATATGGCTACAGAGCTTCGAAATTAACTTATCAGTTATTACAAGTAATAGCAAAATAGTGCGTATTCTTATTATTATGTATACGGTAACACCGAATGCGTTAAAGAATTCGGTGTTAACCATGAGCCACGTAAGTTGAAAAAGTAAGAACGCTTTTGCAGAAATTCCACGATTCTTGAACCTTAATGTTCTCCTAGCCGAATTTTGACTACGGCGGCCTATCTCAACAGAGATTAGCCAACTGCGCGGTACAAATTATAGTGCACAAGTGTGTGCGCAATACACAGGTGCACTCTCTATTCCTTCACGCTCATAATTCGGTAAGACGGCAGTCCGACATGACCGTAAAGAGATCAGGCGCAGGACCAACAGCTTAACGGTCTTTCTGAGGCACGGGGGTGTTAAAACCACCAACTTCTCTTGAACCTTATAAGAATGCTGAAAAGGTGAAAAATACGGTGTTTGTATAAGTGTGAGCTCGCTATGGTCATTACTTTTGTAATTTAAACGTAAAATCCCCTTTAATCGAAGTAAAATCCTAATGTTAAAATGCCTCATTACCGCAGCATGCGAACGAAGCCAGGCACAATGCGGTTACTAAACAAGTCAAAGGTGGAGTAGAGTACGGCGTAAATTAATCCCGAATCCAAAGCAATAGCGCCTTTGAAACCCTCAAACCGTATTTAAAATCAGAGAGCCTTAACGTCAAGCCGACCCGAGAGACGGTTCGGAAGCCCTACTCTTTACCTCGATGCCTTTACCATATTTTTAACTCTTAGACGGTGAGACTCTCACTCACTCAAGCCTGGAGTTATCCCGGCGTGCGTAAGAGAGACGAATAGATCCGAAAATATTGGCATTCTCTAAGATAATATTTTCTCTTTCTAAATAAGGCATGTAAGCGGGCTTTCTTTGTGCCTTCGGAAATAAAATCATTTAAACTCTAATCCCGAAAATCCTACACATACGGGGGTGTCTGTAGCAGTATATCGTAAAAAGTATACTTATTCGTCTCAATACTTCATACTATATACACAGATATGTTGTTGAGAAATTAGATTAGGTGTGAGTATTTATGTGCACACCACAAAAAGAAAAGAAACGGATAACTAGAGGAATCAAATTAAGGAAAATACCTCTAAACTTAACAATTGTAAAAAAAAATACATACAATGTTTGCATTTTGCACATCATTGACGTAATATAAATATTAAACAATGCTTTTTGACAAATTTTTTTTTTTATGTTACATGATTTCTATTATTGTGTTTAAACTATAGTTTATTTTTTGTTATTTAGCAGCGCAATGTTATTTGAAGCGTATATACCGCTTTGTCTATACTAATAGTACAAAGAAGTAAGGCTTATGAATTTGTTTGTAAGTAGTAATCTCTGGAAATGCTAACCGATTTTAAAAATTTCACCCGTAGAAATTAAGACATTACACATACATTGCGTAATATCCTTATAGTTGAGGTAAGGCCTTAACCCAGCAGTGGGATCTATATAGACTAACTTTACATACATTGCGTGATAAAAGTTATATCGTACGAAGCCAGGATGAGACGCTAGTTGTAGACACAGTACGTAACTAAACGAGTAAAAGCTGCGAAATATGAAACCGAAGATATCTACTAAAACGTAGCAACCAAGATTGTGTGGGCGTTCGATGAGAAAGAGTCGAGTGGCTCTGACAGCTCCGATTGAATTCTAATCTAATGAAACTGGAGTGAAAATAACACAAGAATGAGGAAATCCTTCGAAATGCTTTGGATTTTCCAGAAGCGAAAAACACTTTTCTTTATTCCCTTCTTATCTTGTCCGTAAGCTAAAAAAAATTACACAGAATACGGTTGTTGTTAATGAAACCATCGTTGAGTACGCTCACTCGAATGTGCATTCAGTGAATTCCATTCATTTATTTTCCGGAGCTCGCGTATAACTAATTACCAATAGCAAAAAAGCTAGACTCGGGTCGTTGACTATCAACAAGGTCAATGACAATCCCACTACCATTACTACGCTGCGAACAAGCCACGTGATAAATGGCGTGTGATTTTCATTTTTTGCGCAATTTTTCGAATAGGGTCGGACATTACATATTTGACCATAAATCCTGACCATTCTATTCATTTCTACATTTGGTTCGGTTGGAATTCGAAATTCTAACTGCAGATCGTGTTAGTCAATTTGTTACAATGACAAATGTCCGAACATTAACTTCGGAGTTAATTTAGTCTATAGCTGGCTGAGAAAATCTGGCGCAAATCATGTTATTCTTAAGCCGGGTCCTGACGAGTGTAACGTGTAATGTAAGGTTACGTGCAATCGTAAATTACATGTAATTTAGCATCAACCGTGTGGAAGGCACTGCGTGCTCCTTTGTGTTGGCGCTAAAAACCGACAGCCGATAGATTAGCGACCAGCTTTACAACATGTTATGCTCGTAGTGCGTCCTGACACAAAATTCGCGTTACCTTAAGCCGGATCCAGACGAGGATAACGCGTAATGTAATCTAACGAGTAACGTAACGCGAATATTGTGTCAGGACGCACTACGAGCATTACATGTAACGCTCGTCGCTGATCCATCGGCTGTCGGTTTTTAGCGCGAACAAAAAGGCGCTCGCGGTGCCGTCCACACGGTTGATGTTAAATTACACGTAACCTTACATTACACGTTAAGACCCGGCTTAAAAACCGACAGCCGATGGATCAACGACCAGCGTTACATGTTATGGTCGTAGTGCGTCCTGTCAAAAAATTTGCGTTACCTTACTCGTTAGATTACATCACACGTTATACTCGTCTGGACGAGAAGGAATTAGAAGTCTTTATAGAATGTGTCCCGTCACCGATGTCGGAGCCTTCAAGAGATGAGTTTCCCTGCAACATTTATCTCTATTACAAGAAACTCGAAAACAGACCAAAAAAATCACCTTTCCATACAAATGTACCTATCCCATTTACTAAATAGTATGGGGAAGTGAAAAAATAATTTGGGATTTCAAAGTTGATCCTATCAAGAAAGTGGTAGTAATTTTGCTTCTTAGTCACCACATGAAGGCTCCGACACCAGTGCCGGGACACATTGTATAGTGAAAGTCAAACAATAAGTTTTATGTTATGTCAAAAAAGCTCTACTTAATTTTACTTTTTATTAGGTAGTAAGGTAATAAGTACTGGTACAAAAATCCATTAATGTCTAAAATACACAGTCAATTCACTATTTTTGATTTACAACCCAAAATTAAAATCTAATATTTCAGCTTCACGTCTGGCTGGTCGCTGGAATTTTCCGCGTCGAACTAGACAATCTCAGCCTCACTTCCGCACTGCTTGCAGGGACTACGCACTGCAATGCACTACGGAATTGAGGCCTCGACGCCATTCACTCGCCGGCACCACGCGCACGATGAATCTCCGCCCATTCCTGGCTTCCCGTTCTTGATGGCACTTTGCAATAAAAATCTTGTCGCTCCGTATTTCAAAGATTCAAAGCATATTTCCAGGCACCGGCAGCACATACTATGAAATACTTATCATATGAACTGACTGTTATTTAACGTTACTGTTGCTCATATTGGATTTATATTCGTAATATCTATGAGAAACAAATGATGTAACAAGCCGCTGACAGGGCCCTTGCAGGGTGTAACGATTATTCAGATTCAGCAACACGAGGAACCTTGAAAAACGCTCTCTTTGAGTGACTTATTACTTGATTTACGTTGTTCTTTTTTTGGCAGAATTCCTTATTTTCTCCTTATTTATGTAAGTACAGACAGCCTTTGAAATGAGTATTTAATAAAAAAGCTTGTAACAACACGTTTATTATTATTCTACATTGAAATAAAGTATTTATAAACTAATAGATACCTTAAATTAGTAACGACACATAAGTACTAAAAACTATGGTACATTATTCATTATGTATCCGTACTTATAAGAATTTGTAAAAAATACAAATCCACGAAAAACAAAAGCTATTATTGTAATGCGCACACATAACTGTGTAGATTATTGTGAATTTAATATTAGCTGGAGTTAACATAACATATATACGAGTAGATGTTGCTATTATAAAACATTTAAGACAATGTTTTATCACAGAAACAGAGCAGCAAGTTTCTACAAATCAAGCTTCAGAAAATTTATGTCTTTGTATAAACTTAACAAATTACAAATCGGCCTTAAGTAAAGGAAATATACCGGTTCAACATTTTGGCTAACTACCTTGAACATTTCCAATTTGTTATGGTTTTTTAATTGAAGTTATCATATATTTTATGAGTATGTATTCTGCAGAAAAAAAATTAACAACAAGTACCATGTATTCCTAGTTATAATAATATGCAACAAATTGGCCCCTATCAATTACTAAGAAACTATTGGAGACAAGGTAACCTGTTGGAAAAAGTTATTTATTAGCAAGGTGCTTTGTGAAGAATTGAAATATCCTCACGACTCGACTCGCTGCATATTTGAAGAGCGTCTTATTTAACGGACAGTGAATTAGTGGAGGTATGACGTGAATAAATTATGAATGAGCCGTCTGGCAAGAATTAACGAGCAACTCGAGTCGAGACCGCACGAATCAGCGCCACCGCTCCATTACCCTGATGTTATTGTCCTGCCCTATCAGATGTTGCTGCACTAGAAACCAGACCACAATCAACTCAACATCATTACCTCACATTTAGCCACGCACTCATTCACTTGCACAAGTGATTTAACTCATTTTAACATCATTGTAAGGGACGGCTTTTGTGCTCATAAATCTGTGAAATAAGTACCGGAAATTGTTTACTTAAAAAGTGGGCTTTTAACGGACGTAAAAGTTACGAATTTTTATTTTTATTGTGGGACCTTTTTGGGACGTACGTTTCTGTAATTCGGTGTCAAAAAGTTCGTTTGTAATTAAACATTATTTTGTTGTAGGTAAAATGGAACGCGTGTGCTAAATCATTGACGAACATTTGTTGGGATCAAATTAATCTAAGAATTACTAGAAGCTTATAGACAGGCAGAGGAAAGACAGTACCCGCTCGGTGAGCTAACGTGTTCGCTCCAGATAGCATCCTCTTAAGGTCTAAGCATCAATGGATATTACAACATAAAATATTTTCTTAAATGTGTTAAAGGACATTATGTGGAACTCACCGTTCACCGGCATATAGGTTGACGCAAAGGCTAGCACGGGCATTAAGCGCTCCAGCTGTCGGATCCACGCACAGGGGTTCAGCAGCACAGCGTCGTCACGCGGTTTAAAGTCAGAAGACACTATGTGGACCATTACCTATCTGAGGAGCTAACCGTTGACCGGCACATATAGGTTGACCTAAAGGCAGTCCTCGCTCTGGTTGGCTAGCATGGGCAGTAAACGCTCCAGCTGTCGGATCCGCGCGCGGGGGTGCAGCAGAAGCACGTCTTCTTCTAGCTCAAGCTTGAAAAGACAGTCGCGAGGTAAGCACTTACCGTTGACCGGCACGTAGAGGTTGACGTAAAGGCAGTCTTCGCTCTGATTGGCTAGCACGGGCAGTAAGCGCTCCAGCTGTCGGATCCGCGCGCGGGGGTGCAGCAGCAGCGCGTCATCTCGGGGGGCGGCGGCGGGCGGCGCCTGCGGACACGCCGGGCTCAGCGCGTCCGCCAGCCGCGTGGTGCGCCACTGCGACGGCGTCACCGGCGGCATGTATCTGTGTGTTACGGTCTTTTTGAAGTAAGCTTAATGATTAGGTTTTCTGCCTGTATATTGTTTTTAGAGATTTATTACAAGTTCGATAAGTCATTGTAGTTTTTTTTTGTTTCAGATCTTTATAAGAAGTTTGTTATGTCAGTGTGGTTTTTCTATAGCATTCATATGAGAGGAAATATAATAACAACTAAGGCGCTGAATTATCTGAAATATCTCTCCCCTCTTTATTTCCATTTGCGGGCGCCATTTTTAAATGAATATAGCCTATGTCACTCTCACAATTTTGACAAATTCAACGACACCTCATATGTCAAAAGCCGTTTGGGCTCTAGGGCGTACCAAACAATTATACATACACACATACATAATTACATAAATAATAATAATGTCCTCCTAGCCGAATTTCGACCATGGCGGCCTATCTCAACAGAGATTAGCCAACTGCGCGGGACATATTATAGTGCACAAGTGTGTGCACCTGTGTATTACAGGTGCACTCTCTGTTCCTTCACTCTCATAATTCGGTGAGACGGCAGTCTGATATGACCGTAGAGAGACCAGGCGCAGGACCAACGGCTTAACGTGCTTTCCGAGGCACGGGGGTGTTAACACCACCAACTTCCTGACTCCGGAGCTGTGTCTGAGTAATTTCAAGACAGAAAAACTCAAACACTCTCGGCCCGACCCGGGATTCGAACCCGGGACCTCGTGGATAGTACCCAGCATGCTGACCACTAGACCAACGAGGCAGGCACTTACATACATACACACTTACATACATACACACTTACATACAATAATATCCTCCTGGCCGAATTTCGACTACAGCGGCCAATCTTAATAGAGATTAGCTAACTACGCGGGAGATATTATAGTGCACAAGTGTGTGCGCAATACACAGGTGCACTTCTGTTCCTTCACTCTCATAATTCGGTGAGATGGCAGTCCGACATGACCGTAGAGAGATCAGGCGCAGGACCAACGGCTTAACGTGCTTTCCGAGGCACGGAGGTGTTAACACCACCAACTTCCTGACTCCGGAGCTGTGTCCGAGTTATTTCAAGACAGAAAAACCCAAAAACTTTCGGCCCGACCCGGGATTCGAACCCGGGACCTCGTGCATAGTACCCAGTGTGCTGACCACTAGACCAACGAGGCAGTCAACTTACATACATACATACATACTCTCGAAAAACATAACCCTCCTTCCGCAGACGGGTAAGAAGAAGCTTAGTCGTGATATGCTCGATATTAATTGACCAGTATTTTTTTTGTAAAGTTTCCTACACTGATCTGAGTTCTGACTAATGTGGGCGTTGCGAGTTATCATTCTAGTTGAACTGATGTGGTAAGGAAAGAAGATGCTCACCTAAGACTACCGAGAGGCGGCGTAGCATACGGCACGCCGAGGTACGCCTCGACCTGCGGATGTGAGTGCACGACGATCCCCCGCAGCGGTCCGTACTTGGTGCGCACGACTCGCGTGCTGTACTTGTGGGAGGAGAGCGCGCCCGCGCAGCAGACGAGCCACGCCAGCAGCGCGGCGCGGGTAACGCGCATCACGCGGGGGCCGGGGCGGGGGCGGGCGGGGGCGCGGCCGCGGGCGCGTGCGACGCGCCGCCGGTCACGCGCGCGCGACTGCGCATCACGCGCCCCGCCACCGCCGCACCTCGCGCGCCGCGCTCATCCCGACGCACCCTTCTCTCGCGCGCGCCGCCACTGTCATCCAGAGATCGGAGAAGGTAAATTGATTTGATTTACTTTGGCAGTGCTGGAATAATATGGATATGCCTTTATTTTAAGAACCGATAACGCAGAATTCCGGTTGATAACATAATAATATGTTACTCCTTTCATGTTACCTAAAACTCCTTGGTTTGACACTTTACAGAACTTTGTTCTTTTTATTTACGACTAGAATATCATTTAAGTCTTGATACTTTAAACATTACGGAATAACAGAAGCATGTCCATATTTATATCAATGTTGGGCAACAAATCAATCTACCTACTCCGATATCTGGTCATCACACGCACCTGGAGCTCTATTTTTGAATCACTCACGTGCAAATCTACTGATTTTCGTTCTTCATCATGAATTCTGTATTTTTGAATCACTCGAACTGTCATTTTTTGTGTCTGTCAATACGAAAAAATAAAAATGTCATACGAGTGATTCTAAAATTCAGATCTCCCAATCTACTTTTTCAGTTTCACACTCACACATCCATTATTGTTGTAACTATAAATGTGAAAGTAGTAATGCGCTTCTCATTGTGGCATGTTAAAGCTACTTTAAAATTGCCCTTTTAAAAAAGTTTATAATAAGTAATTTTGATATCGCGTATGGTAAAAGGATAATTGGATGTTGTTCATCAGATCTACAATCATAAAAATAACGTTACATTGGCTCTAAGAAGAGGCGACACACAACTTAGTAAACCCTAAACAATGCAGTAGGTAGATAGTGGATGCTACAAAAGCATTAAGGAACTTACCCGAATCATGTTCCGGCCCAGGAGTTGTTCTGTGTTAATTTAACCATTTGCTTAACCTGTAACAACGTAAAATACTGTTATTGTTGGTAAACAAAAAAGTAGCTCGATAATTTGTTTGTATTATTCGCGTACTTAACTACCTACGACATGGCAGGTTTTAAAATTTCCATTTTAATCAAATATGAGCGGAGTAAGCCGGGCCGCGGACAATGGAGTAGGTAACGGAAAATGTTTACCTAACAGACCTAACCCGGCATTCGCATAATTTTATATTACACAAACACGGCAACATCGCGTTTCTAAGCGTTTGTCGTTTCGTAGTAAGCTTTATTTAGTCGCGTCGCGCCGGAACTCGTGTGTGCAGCTAGATGCATTTCAGTGATTACCAAGCCTTGTTTCATGAATTTCCACGAATGGTCAAACTCGTTAAAATGTAAAGTGTTCGGAACATCTGTATTCGCTTTTCTCTGTATTCCCGTTTTTATAGCGCGTCAGGCATGTTTGCTGAAGCACGCACTGATGACTTTTATGCCATAATGCGCAAAAACGCTGCATCTTTGCTCTGCCCATCATCCTGAAGGTGATTGCTGAGAGACCTGACTCTCCCTTTTGCGACACTGGGTGGGGCTGCTAAAATAATTGATTTTGGTAGCACAGCCTAGATGTCACTTAAAAATATAATACTTGTAGCCACTCAAGACAGTACTAACATTGTTTATAAGAAAAATTGTTACTAACAAATATGGATCACTTAGTTGTCTGAATAAAGAAAGATTTATTATTATTATTTTTATTTTCTATTTACGTTATTAATACTATTACCACAGAATAAGTAATACCTATTACGTACGACACAGTACGTTACGTATATTATACAAGGTTACGGTTTAGTAAGTGACGATATTTTAACAAAGTCTCTTTACTCAGAGAAATGTGACCTGAAAATTATTTTCCAAAAACCAAGCAATTTTTTTTCCTAACAAAAACCAAAATATTTTAAGATCACCTGTGTAGTCGTATAAACTACGTTTTTGCCTCGTTCTCTTTTATTTTGATTTACTAATACACCAAAGTTGTGTACCAAACGTAAGCAAGAGAGTAGTCACAACACTGTTTACTTAGAAATCAAAATGTTTTTTGGCGTTTTTCTTGAAACCTAGCGTATAAAAACAAAAGTTTCTTTACAAACATTTTAACTAATGTTGTTGCCTTTGCTCTCTATGTTCATCTGTTACTAAAATGTAACTATAAATACGTTATTATAACTAAAAATAATAATATTACAAGGAAACCGAATTCATAGAAAACTCCTATACATCCCTCGTCGATCATTTTCAATACGTACTTGTGTGGCAATATGTGACGGGTGTGGATACTCTAAACGGATTTTTGTCCAGGACATCGTCGTTCGGGCCGCATTTGGTGCGCAAGCGGCCCACAAAGACGCCATGGCCATCAATCAGCGCCGTGACACGCATAAGCTTTGTGGTCCCATATTTTGGTGAACGGACCCTGATATTGTCGCGTCACTGACCCCCGAAAAGCGAAAAATTTCACTCTCGGAATTCTATAGACGATGTTTATCAAGTTTTCGGTATTACTTCCTGAAACACGCTGTCATAAAAAACTGGGAAGTGCGAGTCGGATCGCAATAAGGGTTCCACACAAACTTGTATAATAGAAACAATTTGATTTTGTGATGGATCAAATATATAAATAATAATAAATTGTTTCAACAAACACACCAATTACCTAGTCCCAAACTAAGCGTGAGCTTGTGTTATGGTGACTAGAATAACGGATAGACATGCTTATATACATTTTATAAACATCCATGACTTAGGTACCAATGCTCGTGCTCATCACACAAACACTTGTGAGATGTTAACGAGTTGATGGTAACGAGGTGATTATAAATGAGTTTTAGAATTGTCTCTTTACTTGTGCTGTTAACCTTTCCTTCTGGCAAAATATTATGATTCTAGGTTTACAGGAAGTATACTAAAGGTATTAATACCCCTCTGCAAATTGTTAAAAACAAGGCCCATATGGCTGTATCTTTGGATTGCGTTGACTTACAGACTTAATTTTTACAGCTTTGATACTGACTGACGTCCGTACATATTTGATGTTAATTTTTACTTGATATCTCCACGCGTTTCTGAGAAAAAGGATCCTAATTGACAGACAGACGGGCGGACGGATTGACAGACATAGAACAAAGTATTCCTTAAAGGGTTCCGATTTTGCTTTTTGAGGTACGGAACCCTAAGAGTACAAAAAAAATCTAGAATTTTAAAAAGAATTATTCAGCAAAATCATCATCACCACCATCTCAACCAGACACAGAATGTCTACTGCTGAACTATATTGAATTCCAAAGCGGCCTGCATCCAGCGCGTTCCTTGCAATCTCGTGTATCAGGTCCATCATCCCTTACTAGCTGAATTACCATAACCAGTATACGAGTAGATTACATATGTACAGGAAATTGTATTTATTTATAGCCCTTGTAGCCAATAGTTTGTACAAGTTGTTTGTATTATATAAGGTGCTAACAAATTATCATAACAGGCTGTCCTAACAAAACAGGGTTGTTTCTCTAATTATCACCAAAAAGTAACATAAATTATGATTTTTTTGTATATGTAAGTACCTATACTTCTAGAAACGTGTACTATAAGCTATAAAAGTATTGGCTTATAGAAATAAGCAAGCCGAAATATAAACGCTCAACGAAATCTCTTTCACTTTTAATAAAACGTTTCGCCCGATTTTTGGGCCAAAACCTGTTTCCGCGTAATAATTAAAAAGCTTCGCTCCACGGTAACTTATTTGTGTACGTATACCTACTGTTAATACGTTTTTTCAGACACATTAACAAAGTCGGTGGCTTGCCGAACAAATGTGCGTAGAGAACAGGTAGACATCTATTTAAACGAGCTCCAACATTAACAATAACAGCTTCGGGCCCGGAAGGAATTAAAGAGAAATTCAGAGTCAAACCTTTTTAATTTACGTCATTGCTTACAGGTATTCCGGCCGCGGCAAAATCCTCTGTTTGTTTTTATGTACGTAGTCCATATTTTACAAGTGAGAATTTTCTATAGGATTACATTGCAAAGGGGTGCCAGAATTTTAAAATAAGATCTAAGGAACAATATGAAGAATCGACTTTATCACAATTATTTTTATTTATCGTATTATTCGACATCTACAAAAATGAAATAAATTGAGTGATAACGCAACTTCGCGCACCATAGTGGTAATGTATTGCACTTTTCAGTTGTTCGTTACGCAGATCTACTTATATCGTGCGTGTGTATTTTTCTATAAATGAGTTTAACTATCTACGCGTAAGATTTTTAATATACAGCGGATAGGAATAATTAAATGTGACAGAAATGTTACTTTCTTTGTATAGTTCGATTAAGGTACTGATTCTGAGTCACCGCTGAAAATTTGGCACCCATTAATGTATAACCCTGTATAAATTCTTTTCAGGCATTTGTTTAATGTCGACTTATAAAAAGCAACTATTTACTGAAAGACTAAATCGGTATTCATTTGTTTGTTCCTATTCTGGACCACTCAATAAATGCCCATTTCTTGATTATTATATCGGCAAAAATCACAACAAAAGCACATTTGCCAATGTCCGTAACTAAGTTTCTTGCCCCATCCACCTACTCCCCTCGCGAACATTACGCTTATCGGTTCTCTCTATTTATGGCCCAGAACGAGCTTGCTTGCTTCGTTTCAGTAATAGCCAATTTTAAAGACTGAACGAACTCGAGCTGTTATTAGGAAACTAATACACAGTAATTGCATCGTCGTATAGCTTAAAATCTCGCCACTCTATTGCCCGAAGTATTGGCACCGATCTCTGATAACATTTTAATCTTTCGCGGAATTTATTGGCGAACTGACGTGTCGTTATTAAGAGCTTATAATGGGGCGTTAAAATATCGCCAGTGAATTTTCCAGGCATCGGCATCAATCTGCGGGGAACATGTTAATCTTTTTAAGCGTGATCGAGCTTGGCGTGTCGCGCCGGGCAAGACGAGCAGTGAGCCGGCGCGGGCGCGTGATCGATCGCCCACCCAGCAGGCTTAGGCTAGGCTAGAAAAAACAAAGATAAAGTTTTTTTTTTAAATTGTTTTTTTTTTTTTCGTTTTAGTTTAGGGCATTATTTCAAATAAATTCAAACTATATTGTTTCGTTTCTAGACTTTATCTTTTAAAATTTGCTATAGTAAATATATTTTGTAAAAAACAATCAATGGATAAACTCTTATTTAATAATGTGGATCTCTAATCAATACTGAACGCTGTTCATTCACCCTGTATGTTCTAACTAATGTTGATTTTTAAATTGGGAAAAGTAGGTCCTTTGCTGACGGGACTATACCAGCGGAGAATTACCTATGAACAATGAATTCTATTCTTTGAATATGGAAAACTCAAATATTTATGTTTGAATGAGTTTTTAAAAGTCATCCTACGGCGGAACATCATCAAAATACAGACACTGCAATGCTGAAGTTCGAAACGATAACATTATCTTAATGCAAAAACTCGTTAGCAATCACCAGCCTGCCTAATTGCACAATAAATCACATTCTTCTACGGCCAGAATTAATTAATGCTACCAATTTATTAGCCAAAGTTTGGGTCTCCCGCATGTGCAAAGTTGTATTAACTACCGTTATACCTCCTGCAGATGTTCGCAGAGCGTTAATTAATGTATGTACATTAATGTTGAAAAGATATTTATTCTGTGTAACATTTAATTGAGAAACACCTAAAGAACTCGTTACTGATGGCACCCCGCATCGGTTTCATTACGAGTACGAGCGAGCAACACTAAGTAATCAATTACATTAATGAGTATAACAGAAGCGACGAGTGGGTTGCTCCATAAATGAAGACATACGAATCGCCGAACGAGCTCTCACGTTAGCTCTTCAATTATGTTAAGTAATAATTATAATAATTACGGCCAGGTGAATAAATATGGAGGCTCATTTAAATTTAAAATCTAATTTGGGATGGGAAGTGGGGAAATAATATTCCGTTCTGGGAAACGAAGCGGGCTGGCTAGCAGCGTTGGCCTAATGGCGAATTCCGTAACGATATTTTCCTTTTATATATATATATTTATAATAATCTATTCATGATTTAAAACAATAAAAAACGTAGGTCCAGTTGGGCAAATAATGATCTACTAAATTAATCAAAAAATCCCGAAACAAAACTGAATGACATCGAGATACGAAATAAGTTATTCATAAAAACCATTTTCAACCACAGCCATGAGCTGCTAGTTTTTCCATGCCGCCAAGTTTCACATTACGTAAAATAGCGCTTAAATGAATTTCAGACTTAAAAATAGAGTTGAGTTGAGTATGATATACCACGGACGATAAATGTTTCACGGTAAAGTATTATAGTCCATACTGTGTAAACCAGAGAAAAATTAAAGATAGTAATATGTGTTGTACCTACTCAGTGCAAATGTATCTTTTGAGATCATGTGTCTCCCACAGGAAAGAGAACCACAGCCTCTTACATCTCCTAATATTCAACTGCTATTTAAGTATTAAATTGGGCTAAGTTTAAATAAGAAACCAAAAATTCGCTCACGGGTAAAAAAACTATTAAATTTGCTATTTAAAATAAACCCCTAAATAGCGAGTAAACACTAAAATTCCTCCATGAGATTGATGTTTGCCGATGCCTGTAATCGAAAACTTTTTGTAAGCTCACATGATTGATCTGGCCTTCCCCTTTCCTATAACTTGCGCTCTAGGATTCTCATCTCAAATGAGGAGTAAAAAAAATGCAATTTTAACGGAACGGAGTGTGCCAAGTCTAAGGCTCCGCGCAGATGGGCCACTGAGCACCACCACCGGTGGCTGTCGCGCGCCACGCCCTTTTGTCCAAACGAAGCAAACGCAAACTAAGGTAGACGGTGGCCGCTATAATTGACACTCATCTTCTAGATCTTTTGACAGATGTTTTGTCAAAATAGCGAGATGCCGCCACCGGTGGCGTGCTGCGACCACTGAGTCGCTAGTGGCCGCCACTAGTGTGCGGCGACGTTTTAAAAATAATTTAAACAGCTTGTCATTAGCCACCGGTGGCTGTGGTCGGTGGCTCATATGCGCGGAGCCTTATAGCGCTAGAAGAGTCGGAGCCCAGCTCGCTGGTGCCGGACAAGTGGCGAATTGGCATCATCAATCACGAGCCAGCCGTCCGCCGCAGAGCCTAATGGCATACGCTCGTCTTCGACCCAGATGGACTCTAAGACCGTTAATTAAGGTCTAATTTCCAATAACCAAATTAGCTGTTAAATAGTGCCAGAAAAACTCGACGCTTATTAGAAATGCAAGAACAAGTTTTAATGGCGTTCCCGATGGTGTTCGGGAAAATCTATTTTTACTTTAACCCCCTAATGTACTTTAAGGTCAAACTGCAATTTTCTTATAGTACGTAATTAATAAGCGTCAAGTCAGAAAGTATTGTCTACATTCATGGATTACCATAATTACACAATCCCAATAATCAGCATAGGAAGCAAGATATTACCGCTGCAATATCTATGCGAATCCATTTACATAGTAAACACAGATGAAATCCGGACCGTCCCTGGTCGGAGTTTACTAGTCTCCGGCGTCTTAATGGACACCGATGCGCTAAATCTCAGCGGCTTAAGCCTTCCCGCAACATCCAAACTGGTTACTCCTTGTCGTTAGCTTATCTCTACGGGTAAATATCGACGCCATTTCTCCGAAAACCCGCGATCCTTGTTCACTTTTTCTAAAGCCTTTAGTATCTACCCGGTCCTCTCTCGCGGAAAACGATTTACAAACAAAACAGAAAGGGGGAGGGAAAACCTTAAAATAACACTTGTGGAAATGAAACAAACAACTGAATGGTGCGGGCGAAATTGTTTTCGTATAATATACAAGTATTAAAGTTTCTGTTATGGAACTTAGATTACAAACAAGAATACACCCGTAACAAGACTATCTGCGCGTGGCGCTGCATAAATCCTGTGAGGACGTTACGTAACACACTTCCTGAGTTCGCCTGTGATATTATGAACTTTCATTACTACTGCATGTAAGTTAGTTTTTTTTTTAATTTTCTAAAAAAGCTTCTAAAGACATTAGATCGTCATGATTAATTTATAATATGTTCCGAAAAGGGTTAATGATTTTAAAATATTAATATCTAATCAAAAAACAAACTTGCTGTTGTTACATTAAAAAAATAAACAAATGAAACTCCTTCATTTTACGAACTTCTCTAAGGAAAATTTTACGTTCAAATATGGCTTTATTTATTGATCAAGTTGCTTGAATGGAGCTGTTTAAACGACTATAGAGCGTACGAACATCATCGGGATTCTGTGAAATATTACCACTCTGAATGAAGTGCCATTAATCAAACCAAAACGTCCGATCTGTTTATAGTATCAACTCGCATCGCCCTCCCTTCCCTTAACACAACTGGAAATGAGGAAGAAGGGAAATACTTGAAGTCATCTTCTGTTTTTTTACGGATAGTACTGTCATTGAAAATTTTAATATGTAGCCGCTAAATTGTGACTACATTTCACTTTTTCAGTAATGTAGATATTTAAATATATTATTGCACTTGAAAAAATGACCACCAGAGGCGCGGGAATTGAGCCTCTAGGCCTCACTGGCGTTGGCAGAGCCTTTTCAATGGGCTCTGCCAACGCCAGGGTGGCCGAGAGGTTAGGCAATCGCCCGGTATGCGAGGAACGCGGGTTCGATTCCCGCCTCTGGTGGTCGTTTTTTCAAGTGCAGTAATATATATAGATTGCAAAGTGAATGCTTATCACTTAAAAACTATAATTTATGTAGATATTTAATTTAGTAATTGAGTTTTTTTTTCAGTTATTTAAAATAGCTTTAATTGTGATGTTTATTACCACAGCAGCAAAGTGAAAACACATTTCGCTAATTGCATTCCCGTAAAACCAAAGTGCTTTCAGAAGAAGGTTGACAAAAGAATAACCCAGCTACTTAAGTAATTTGTACAAACTTTTAAAAGCTAACTGAGGCAACTCTTTATTTTGGAAAGAGCAAAAGAAAAAACCAAAGTGTATTTAAAAACAGTGTAAGTATTTATATTGTTATTGTCTTTTCAGTAGTGTACATACTAGTAATAAGAATATCATCAAAGAAGATACAAGTAATAAGAATATCATCAAAAAGCTAACATGATTTAAAAAAAAAAACACCCGACTGCAAAAAGTTAAATATTTTTGAAATGATCTTTTTATTAGCTTTCATTTGATACCCACATTGATATGGTAAGGAATAAATCAATCCTCCTCCCCCCTTTATTTCCATTTGCGGGCGCCATTTTTTAAATATAGCCTACGAGTATGTCACTCTCACAACTTTAACAAATTGAATGACAACTCATGTATCGAAAACTGTCCAGCCGTTTGGGCTGTAGGGCGTGCCAAACAATAATACATACTAACATACTCTCAAAAAACATAACCCTCCTTCCGCAGTTGGGTAAAAAGAAGATGCTCTTTGGCGTGAGACGATTCAGGTGGTGCTTAGACCAATCCATGATTGTAGGTCGAGATAAAGATAATCCGCATTTACCACTTTCTAAAGCTATAATAAGCGGACGTTCCATAAAGGTGTAAAACATTGGGTCGATATGTCGGCGAGAGGCCGTAGCAAGAATTGCTCGGCTATTTGTGCCCCGGGCTCGGGCGCACTCCCCACGGCCTCTCCGCAAACCAGATTAACTGTGCGACCTCCTCTTTAGACTCTGTCTTAGATTACCGCTTTGTACGAACAATTTTATTTTTATAATACATCTAAAAATAGGAAACAAAATATCTCAACCTCTCAAGAAATGCTCTGGTGAGTGAAACATCAAATGCGGTGGAGATCTGCGATTGTAATCAACTTACAAAATAAGGTTTATAGCTTCACGTAATTAAATTTGGTTACAAAAGGATACAATTGAGGAAAGGATGAAATAAAGGATGAAATCTGACCTATTTCCGTTATATTTTCCTTGCTTAGTCATGCTTGAGCCGTGTGGATTATTCTGTGACATAGTTACTAGTTATCTGAGCAGTTTTCCATATGAAACAAACACAACATTATCGGCCGTTATCAGCCGCAGGCCGCACTCACCTTAGGCTGAATATCGGCCTTCCTATAGTTGTCCAAAGTGACCTGTTGCAAGCGGCCTGCATCAAGAGCGATCCTGCTACCTTAATAAAATAAATATTAGAAGTAATATCGCAGTCACCTGGTTAAATCTGCGGTTTGATTGTATGACTAGCGCGTTCATGGAATGATGACATTTAATTGAATGACTAAAGGACAACTCGTCAAGTTGTTTAATGTAACGTTCAACGTCTTGACTGAACATCATTTAGCATAGTCGTTGAATGGGATATAGCCGACTTTGAAATGTTTGATTAGGGTGACCATAAGTTCCCAACTTAAAAGGTAACTTACTTTAATGAGGACATGACACACATAACACACCTTATTATGATTTTATATTGTATTTTAAGTCTTAAAATAGGCTAATAATTTATCATATTTTTTCAAAAGTAATTTATTCAAATATGGGAGTCTCTGAGACTCCAAAAAGTTGTTAACTTAAGTCTTTATCACCTTGTGAAATGAGGGTTTAGGTAATAAAAAAATACTAAAAATTTATAATCACAGGATCAGTTTTATTTATTGTATTGTTTCTAAATTACAATCACCTGACTGATTTTACGTCCGCTCTGTTCAAAGGGCTATGTTACAATCCGCTAACTAATGGAACGTTGAATGACGCTTGTTCAATCAACGTTCGGCCTATTCATTCAATCAAATGTCGTCATTCAGTCAAATAGGAGATCCAACCAGATGACTGCGACAGTAATATTACGTGTAAAACGAGTCTCTCCTTTTTCGTTCCTAAAGTCACTTCTAAAATTTTAATACCTCTAACATAGTGTAAATTTTACATAAAAAGGTCCCGTGCGTAGCCATTGCCAAGTTAAAATACATTTTCACGCTATCAATCATTTTTGTTCCGCCACGGGTCGCGGGGCAGCCGATAAGCCGGAGAAGTAAAACGGTATAGCAAATCCCAGATAGTCCGGTTCCTAGCTAAAACACGACGGCGATGTTCACAATACACGTAAAATCAATTTAGCAAAGCCACTTTGAGCCGCACTGACCCCTACAGGTTTATTCACAATCGTATTTAAAGCTTTAAGTCATTTAATCTGTAATTTAGTTCATAATTTGTTTAACGAACGTTGTCTAACTAAGGTTGGGTACAGGAGAGAGAATAATTTTGGCGATTTAATACGTTTTTGATATTCAACGTTAACTATTAGTTTAATAACTAACATCCTATTTAGCACAGAATCTATTACACAGACAAAGGTTTTCGGCGATATTCTTGCTAACTGTTTTTTTTTTCCGAAATCTATAAATGCCCTTTAAAAGTTATTTAATTACCTCAGAAGCTTTTGCTATATATAATAGCGATTAAATGTTACGGACCCACACTATTAATCAACCCTTTATAATCATACTTAGTGACAGATATTTTGGTAAGACTCGGCAGATTCTTATTTCTAGTGCGAAGATAAAGTTATAAAACAAAGTTTCATTGATGTACTCTTACATATTTTGCCGCCAAACGATCATATTTAGTAGTATTACTTTACCTGTATTATAATGTAATACTCTTTCATGTAACATCTCATATGATACAACCCTTCCCATTCAGATTATTCACGTATCAAGTACGAGTAAATTCAATACATGAAGTAAACTAGGCGAATTTATTCACTTATTCTTCTTTATCTCGCATCAATGAAAAACAAAGCAGTACACAGAAGATTGTTAGACAAAGACGTATGAAGTGTCGCAATAAAAAATGCTAATTTTTGTCCCGGGGAGGCGGGCGGGAAAGGCTGCCCGGCGAATGTTGCTGGGCGGGTGCAGATAAGAAAGTTCAAATCGTAAGATTTTTTGTTGCGACGAGTGGTCGGTCGTTTGACGTTATTTGCTACTTACGAGTAACCCTCTCTGGTTGTTGGTTTACTATTTACAATAAGACAAAAAATATTTTTTTATTTAACGTGTGAATTTACTTAATTGAACGATCAGCAGACGAAACTAACAAATCGATCAACAGCAGCGTTGTCGCTCGATAGTCCACTATCAATAGATTTTCGATAGACTATCGATAGTTGAGGCAAAGGCAATAGTATCGATAGCTGCGTTAGTATAAATACTATTGACACAGAGCAATACTATCGATGGTAACAAAGTTAAATATTAAAATCACTATCAATAGTAGCGATAGTTTTGTCCTATCGATAGTGTCCTTTTATTCAATAATGTTGGTTGTGTACTTAACTAATTTTCTAATTAATTATTTATGCCTTTGAAGAACAAATCCATCTTAATTATAATTTTATATCATGCCGTTTACGTCACATCTGCCGTTTACGCCAATTTCACTATATCAAGCAAGATTAAATCAAGCCTCAGAATATTTACTAGCTACATCGTAACGTTCAACGTCTTGACTGAACATCATTTAGCATAGTCGTTGAATGGGATATAGCCGACTTTGAAATGTTTGATTAGGGTGACCATAAGTTCCCAACTTAAAAGGTAACTTACTTTAATGAGGACATGACACACATAACACACCTTATTATGATTTTATATTGTATTTTAAGTCTTAAAATAGGCTAATAATTTATCATATTTTTTCAAAAGTAATTTATTCAAATATGGGAGTCTCTGAGACTCCAAAAAGTTGTTAACTTAAGTCTTTATCACCTTGTGAAATGAGGGTTTAGGTAATAAAAAAATACTAAAAATTTATAATCACAGGATCAGTTTTATTTATTGTATTGTTTCTAAATTACAATCACCTGACTGATTTTACGTCCGCTCTGTTCAAAGGGCTATGTTACAATCCGCTAACTAATGGAACGTTGAATGACGCTTGTTCAATCAACGTTCGGCCTATTCATTCAATCAAATGTCGTCATTCAGTCAAATAGGAGATCCAACCAGATGACTGCGACAGTAATATTACGTGTAAAACGAGTCTCTCCTTTTTCGTTCCTAAAGTCACTTCTAAAATTTTAATACCTCTAACATAGTGTAAATTTTACATAAAAAGGTCCCGTGCGTAGCCATTGCCAAGTTAAAATACATTTTCACGCTATCAATCATTTTTGTTCCGCCACGGGTCGCGGGGCAGCCGATAAGCCGGAGAAGTAAAACGGTATAGCAAATCCCAGATAGTCCGGTTCCTAGCTAAAACACGACGGCGATGTTCACAATACACGTAAAATCAATTTAGCAAAGCCACTTTGAGCCGCACTGACCCCTACAGGTTTATTCACAATCGTATTTAAAGCTTTAAGTCATTTAATCTGTAATTTAGTTCATAATTTGTTTAACGAACGTTGTCTAACTAAGGTTGGGTACAGGAGAGAGAATAATTTTGGCGATTTAATACGTTTTTGATATTCAACGTTAACTATTAGTTTAATAACTAACATCCTATTTAGCACAGAATCTATTACACAGACAAAGGTTTTCGGCGATATTCTTGCTAACTGTTTTTTTTTTCCGAAATCTATAAATGCCCTTTAAAAGTTATTTAATTACCTCAGAAGCTTTTGCTATATATAATAGCGATTAAATGTTACGGACCCACACTATTAATCAACCCTTTATAATCATACTTAGTGACAGATATTTTGGTAAGACTCGGCAGATTCTTATTTCTAGTGCGAAGATAAAGTTATAAAACAAAGTTTCATTGATGTACTCTTACATATTTTGCCGCCAAACGATCATATTTAGTAGTATTACTTTACCTGTATTATAATGTAATACTCTTTCATGTAACATCTCATATGATACAACCCTTCCCATTCAGATTATTCACGTATCAAGTACGAGTAAATTCAATACATGAAGTAAACTAGGCGAATTTATTCACTTATTCTTCTTTATCTCGCATCAATGAAAAACAAAGCAGTACACAGAAGATTGTTAGACAAAGACGTATGAAGTGTCGCAATAAAAAATGCTAATTTTTGTCCCGGGGAGGCGGGCGGGAAAGGCTGCCCGGCGAATGTTGCTGGGCGGGTGCAGATAAGAAAGTTCAAATCGTAAGATTTTTTGTTGCGACGAGTGGTCGGTCGTTTGACGTTATTTGCTACTTACGAGTAACCCTCTCTGGTTGTTGGTTTACTATTTACAATAAGACAAAAAATATTTTTTTATTTAACGTGTGAATTTACTTAATTGAACGATCAGCAGACGAAACTAACAAATCGATCAACAGCAGCGTTGTCGCTCGATAGTCCACTATCAATAGATTTTCGATAGACTATCGATAGTTGAGGCAAAGGCAATAGTATCGATAGCTGCGTTAGTATAAATACTATTGACACAGAGCAATACTATCGATGGTAACAAAGTTAAATATTAAAATCACTATCAATAGTAGCGATAGTTTTGTCCTATCGATAGTGTCCTTTTATTCAATAATGTTGGTTGTGTACTTA
This sequence comes from Pyrausta nigrata, assembly GCA_949316185.1. Lineage (NCBI taxonomy): Eukaryota > Metazoa > Arthropoda > Insecta > Lepidoptera > Crambidae > Pyrausta > Pyrausta nigrata. Next base: position 12,701,680 of record OX438938.1, read on the forward strand.
ACTAATTTTCTAATTAATTATTTATGCCTTTGAAGAACAAATCCATCTTAATTATAATTTTATATCATGCCGTTTACGTCACATCTGCCGTTTACGCCAATTTCACTATATCAAGCAAGATTAAATCAAGCCTCAGAATATTTACTAGCTACATCAAATAATGTTCACAATACTATTGATAGTTATTTTAATATTGAGCTGCAATACTACCAATACTATCGACAATATTGCTGTGCGTCGATAGTATTGACCCTAATGGAGCTATCGATACTATCGATACGATGTTTTAGATGATTTACGAGGTCAACTATGGATAGTGCGGCAACGCTAATTATTAGTAATTGAGGACAATTCCTATAAGTTAAAATCCCTGCATTCGCAAAGGGTATTTTGTATGTTTACATTTCGTAAAGTGTTGTAAAGTTGCTTATTCTGCACGACCCAAATTCACCTGACAAAACATTTGTATAAGGCCAACATTTTCCCACGATGCCCAGGTAAATATTATAACAGATTGCTACCCCTAAGTCCATCTAGGGCGGCCACTTTCTTGCCAATGTGGCTCTGTCGCCGTAATGGAAAAACTATTAGCCTCCGCCTATCGAGAACAAAAAAGGAATAAAAAAAATTCTCGGAGCCCCGGGACTTGCTATACTTAGTAATCGATGTTCCTACGTGCTAAAGCATGTCCTTCCATTTGTCCGCCAAATTGCTTGAAATAAATCTCCTCGGAACGTTTTTTAGGGTCACGAATGATACGATTTATGTAGTTTTAATTGTAAATCTCAGGAATATTGTACGTACTACCCGAGCAAGCCCACTAGAAGTATGTCAAACGACAAACGATGACGAATCCAAAGAATTTTACTGATAAAAATTAAAAAGCAATGGTGTTAAAATAAACAATCTAAGCTTTCTTACAAAAGCAACAAAAACGTACTGCTAATCGATACGATGAAAGTCAAATAGATCACTTTCAAAGTTTGAATTTGTCTCGTAGCAAAGAAACGTCCAATTATTCGGTTCAATCCCTCTTATATTGAATAGAATACGTCGCGGCCATTATAACATTATTATCATCCCGCCCGCCTGAGCATACTTATCAAGCAAATCTCTTTCACAGCGGACAATGAAATCGCTTCGTAATCGTATAAAACGAAGGGCCGACTTCAAAAACATTTGCGCCAACTTAGGCGATAAGTTAGTTAGCCACTTTCTGCCTAGAGCGCAAGCTTTAATTCAAACCGGCATTCTTTATCTTAACAATGAGCCCCTAAAGCAGCAAAATGGTGTCGCAAAAAAACATCACTGTATTTATCTTATTCTTGTGAATAGCAGATGTTCGGTGCCCTCACCATGTCGTTTGTCAATGTCGCTTCTGTCTAATCATTCCTCCTTACATTTATCACAACACTTTTTATGTGCGAAACAAGCCAATAAACTTGACTTTGTCGCAAAAGTTCACAAAGACGGTGATTGCCAGTGTACTTTATGGTAAATAACGTAAAGTATTTGGGTTTATTAACCTTTTTAGTAAATGACCTAACCTACTTAACTCATATTTATAATTAAATACATAACTTGGGTTGTATTGTATATTTTATCAAAACGAAAACGTAAGGATATATTATGTGCAAGGCTAGAGACGACAGAGAGTGATATTTCAGAGAATAATGATTAATATTATTACAAGTGAGCAAGGTGCAGTCCATTGAGCAACGTTTGCGGTTCCATACATCAACTAACGGTCCACTGGATGACTAATGTGGAACAATAAATAACAAAGACATTTAGACTCGTACATGAAACCTTAGTGGTTGTTTGAAACTGGTTTTCTAACAAAATTAACCACAAACCCCCTCAACTCTTTTGAAGTCAGAAAAACTACTACCTGTAAAATAAATATTACATGTGTCCATAAAGTATTTAGATTGAAATGACTTTCACGTTACTAGTATTTATAACAGTTTTAAATAGAGTAACTACATGTAAAGCACAAAATTTACCTATAAAAAGGGTAGTCAATGAAAAGCGCTACTCAATGGCATTTCGTGCATAATAGTCCGGTTTTATTTCAACGTCGTTCGATCGTCGTCAGTTTCCTAGTAATTCGACTGTATTGGACGTGGCATGTGCAAAATAACTAGTCTGAATAATGCATGCCCTATGTATTGTAGGCCATGGGGAGTATGCATCAAATAAGCACAATATAGCGTAGTTGTGGGAAGGAAACGTTTTAATAACGCATCGTCTTTTTTGGTTTTTACCTTTTTAGCCAAAAAAAAAAACAACATTTTATAAATAATCTAATATTATTGCCAAAATAATGTATTTTTAATATACTTAACTCAAAACATATTTTATTTTTCACATTACTTTTAGTTTAGTGTAAATTATTCAGTTAAATATTTATTTTTGTTTGTGTTTAAATTAAAATCACCCCTCATCTACACTAATATTATAAAGATAATAGATTTGATTGTTTGTATGTTTATATTAAATAGGCTCCGAAAATACTAGACCAATTCAAATGAAATTTGGTACAGAACAGTTTGAGACCCTGGGAAGGCATAGGCTATTTTTGGCGCGATATAAAATAATTAGGGGGATGAAAGTTTGTATGGAAAATCCAACTTTTGGCGCGGGCAGAATGGCAGGGAAGTGCTAGTTCCTAAATATATATATCAGTATAAAGTTTTGTGTCTCATCTTTGTAGGTGCTAGTTAATAAGCCTGCCTCGTTGGTCTAGTGGTCAGCACGCTGGGTACTATCCACGAGGTCCCGGGTTCGAATCCCGGGTCGGGCCGAGAGTGTTTGGGTTTTTCTGTCTTGAAATAACTCAGACACAGCTCCAGTCAGGAAGTTGGTGGTGTTAACACCCCCGTGCCTCGGAAAGCACGTTAAGCTGTTGGTCCTGCGCCTGATCTCTCTACGGTCATGTCGGACTGCCGGGTCACTGAATTATGAGAGTGAAGGAACAGAGAGTGCACCTGTGTATTGCGCACACACTTGTGCACTATAATATGTCCTGCGCAGTTGGCTAATCTCTGTTGAGATAGGCCACCGTAGTCAAAATCGGCTAGGAGGACATTATTATTAATAAGCCGCGATAAGCTTAGGCTAAGGAATACTCTGAGCCAAGGCAAGGGCTAGCGCAGATTTGTATAGTTGCGTGTGTCGTAAACAGTTCCGCGGGGACCACTCAGACGTGTTGTTACGTTGCGTAACTTCACTTAACCCTTTTGAACAAGACGTCGGGATACCGAGACAATCTAGGAGGAATATCCTCAGAACTATCTTCACAATTTTGGCATGAGGACTGCGTTACTTACTGGAGTAAGTATAGCAGTAAGGTCTGAGCATTGAGCAAGCTAAAGTAAAATAAAGGTAAATGAATATGCTTTTCACAAAATTTTGTGAGATATAATCTTTTATTTTTGGAAAAGTTAATTAAACAATAAATCAAAAATTACAATAAGTGTGACTTAGATCCTTGAAATAGTCATAATATCCATCGTATCATCACCAGGTCCAAATTACTAATTAGAATAGGTTTTTACGAAATTACTGCTTTGAGTATACCTGGTGTGTATCAGACAAGTCTCAGATATTTGAATATTTCGGCAAGCCATGATCACCGCGTAATTTTATATCAAGTCGTTTTAATTCCATAACTCCTACTCAAATAGAGTGAGGTGTTATTTCATTTCATTAAAAATTACTTTGCCAAGTCTCCGGCATGGTCGTACGACGTGACAAAATTGCCTCCTAGGGAGTAACAAGTAATTAATTTATGACGGTGCACCGTTTGCGTTCAGCTCCGTGCTCCTTGTTCAAAGAAAATGTCTTATATATAGGGAAATCGAACGTCGAACAACCAGAAATTAGTGTCAGTTAGTGTCATTACCTAACAAGAAGGCAAATTACATGATTTCGTCCAAAAAAATTAATGAAGCATAAACAATTTCACAGGTTCGTTGGTCGAGCTGAAATATTTTTACTTATATTTTAGCGTCTCATTTAAACTGATTGAGAATATTAATTTAAATATGCATCAAACGCGGTATAATCGCAAACCTAAACTGATTTGTGGAAAGTAAAGATACCGTCGATAATACCTACTTAATGCATTACTAAATATTAACACTTTTACTCGTATGTAATGTACGTTAACACTCAACAGTAATCATGCCCTGAAAACCTTCGATGTGTTATTAAATGTTATTGGTATACCTAGGTAACATAAGCTACTTATACAAAGTGGTACCAAGAAAGTTTGTCAAGTCCCACGCCTTGTTCGGAATCGGGCAAAGCTGCATCAGACCATTTGCAACGCATCTCCGTAATGCGCTTAGCGTAACGTTAGAGTGCTGCTATAAATATTGTGTCGCGCTGTCCACTACTGGTGCGAACTTTTCTAAAAGTAAAGGTTTAGTATACAAAAGATCTTAAAAACTTTATCGGTATATTATTTTGCTCATACAGGCATGGCTTTAATCAGTTCGTAAAAGAGGTGAAAATTTTCATATTTCACAATTCACCAATAAAAACTTTTTGTATTGATAACTATATTCAGCTCCTGAAATGTAAGAATAAATATTTGTATTCATGAATTTCTGGGATTTGTTTATGGACATTGGTCATGGCCAACATGGTGGACAGCTGGGGATAAAAATCACTTTACGTTAAGGACAGCTTAACGGTAAACTTTTAAAATCCCACTCATACTTTTAAAACGTCGAATTGAGACCTCCTTCTATTTTACGTTCGATAATTTCAACAAATGATTTCATTTAAGGGATGTAAAGACTACGTAACTGGTCACTTTACCACGTTTCCGTACCCGCCCACAGGTATTTTTACTGCCGTTTTATTTTCCATAGATACCATCAACAAGCCCCAGACGAAGCCACATCCAATTACCGATTAAAAGATTTAACGTTAATTACCTTTCCCGCGGTTTATTTCGCCGTAAATAAACAATTTGCTCTCGTTTAGTCGCAAATTAATACATCTATGAACAATTTATTGCTTATCAATTGCTCACTCGTGTAATTAATTATAATACTGAATCGTTACTAACAGTTAATTGAAAGAAAGATTATATATATTTAAATTGTATCGATCCGTACTTTGCAAGAAATATGTCATCGTGACACCGTTTGAGCCATAAATTTGATAACTTCGAAACTTTTGAATAACATACACAGGGCCCGATTTAGCTGTTTAGCCGCTCCGGGCAAAGATGATTTTCACTGCCCTTTACATACTAAAACACCTTAAGCAGTGTCAGCACCGGGGCCATATTTAGGTTGGAGCGAGATTAAATTTTGGCGCCTCCTTCTCCGTCAACTATGAAACCGTTACCACGGCAAATTTGGTAACCACAATATGGCTAAAACTTAGTTTTGAGACTAAATTTCGGCAAAGCGAGCGCAATTTTTTTAGGTTTCGTAAAATTCCGTAGGTCTCAATGCACGAGCCCATACGTATGCCCACAAAACACGAGCGAAGCGAGCTCGGATATTTTTGGGTCCCACACGATAAAGGGGTTGAAATAAGGTCTCAAAAATTGAGCGACGCCGCGAACGACGGGCCGACGATGCAAGCGTGGAAAATTTTAGGTTTCACACGATATGGGGACTGAAATAAGATACCAAAATACAAGCGAAACAAACACGGTTAGGTACGGATGGCAACGCGTAGGTAAACATGAGTTAGAAGGCGTCTAAGCGTCATAACAAATGAAATAATAATGTATACTGTATAAATAGTTTGTCTTGTTTAAGTACAGTCGGAAGCACGTCAGATTTATACCCATGTGATGTGTGTGTAACTACGAAAACAACGTAGGGAATAGAGGCGGTCTGAAGGTCAAAGTGGGGTAGTCTGATCAAAGTGGGGTAGTCTGATGTGCAGCCAAGTGTAGATACCTCAATACATTTTTCATTAAAAAAGGGAGTGGTCTTATCTCAGGGGCTCTTCCCGAAACTGAAGCGCTACGACCATCCATCTCGGGGCACTTAAAGAAAGCAGAAGTGCACCCGAAACTGAGACGCACACCCGAGCATTTGACGACTACCGAGAGCAGGGTGGCGCTTCGGCACACCCTGACTCTGGTCCTAGGTGGATGGCTAATGGCTAGGTGGAAGATTGGACTATGTTAATTTCTTTTCTCTCTATACCCTGCCATAATTGTAAGCATCTAAAAGCATTGTTTAATAAAAATCTGTGTCGTGATATGCTCGTACTGTCACGAAAATGCAAATCTATTTGGCACACAATTTATTTTTTTCTAGCCCAATCTTTCGTGCCAAATAAACATTTTTTTTATTTCATTTTATTAATTTAAATTTAAAAACGTAAAATCATCCAGCACTGTCCGCAGTAAAGTCTCCAGATTGCAATGCAGATTTCATATACTGAATTAATATGCACGCAAGCACTGCATCCGCAATTTATATCTTGCATAAATCACGATTTCGCCGAGTACTCAAACCGAACTGCATTCATCGTAGCTGCCGAAATTAGCCTGTGCCATCAAAACGTGGATACATTACCTAATAGCACTGGCGCGTCACATCAGTGACACTCATTTGTCTCCCGACACTCGAATCGAGCATCATTTGTACAACGTGCCGCGGTCTCCGTTACATGTTGATTGGTTTGATTAACATAACTGGCCGTTGAATTTTCGCTTATCGAGCTACAAAGTTGTTAATAACATAATGTCAATGACTGTTATATACCTACATAATGTATCTAAATGAGAATGACCGGTAAACAAGTTACTTGTTCTTCGATTCCTCACCCCTCCACAGGATAGCGATTTTTGTCTTCTATTTTAAATTAAACCATAAAACGCTGAATTGTTACACTATCCTTATACTCAGTTGCTTGTAGCTTCCCCGAAATATATTTACTACTTCTAAGTACTTATTTACGTAGACCTTAATTTTAGCATCAAACTTGGGTGTGTTCACCCAAGTTTGATGCTAAAATTAAGTGCACCGTAGACAAACTTAAGGCACTTTATCCACTTTCAAACAGTGTTACAACGTTTTCGGGGATATTTACGGTTTTCTACATTAACTGTTCCTATTACAAACATGAGGCGAAGATTTAAAGTTGAGATAATGCCTTATGCCTATGGTACGGATTCTAATGTTGTCGTATAATGTTTTACCCGAAAGTAAAGCATCAAGAAAATAAGAAAACCTCAAACATTAACGGTGTTATTACAAAAGAAATTGACCAGGTTTAAAATAGGTCTAAATATTAGCCGACAAAAGAGGAATGAATGACACAATCGTGACATAACCTAATAAAGAAGCGCTTTTCTAATTGGCTAGCTAATAGCTTAGTTCTGGCTTAAACCCGGTACTAAGTTTTTGGAATAACGGGGTAAACGTTAATAAAATGGCCTCTATAATTTGTTCCTCGTTTAAAGACCAACTCGTGACTTAAGGCACGGCCGTAAAAAAAATACTTCATATTAAGAAAACGTCAAATTTTGCAAGTATGCATAGTTGACATACAGATAAAAATTGAAAACTATATTAATTAGACACAAGTTACTTAACTAAGTAACTAGCTTAGTTGTTAGTACTTTCAAACAAAGGTTGAACAAGCTTAGAGATAGTTCACTTTGAAGTTGCTGAAAGCTTATCCTTTGAGCAGGCGCGGGTCAAAGGTAAAAAGGGTCACAGACATCAAAGATAATTGAGAACTTACCTATTAAAAGATTTTCGCCAAACGATTTGAGCGCACAATATTTGTGTGCCCGCAACATACTCGTACAATGTCAAGCGTCAATGAACATTGATGAAATTGTATTTAATGTCTAGCTACTATACCCTTGTTATACCTAAATACTCGTATTTAATTAAAAAACCCTATGAGTGGCACTACTTCAGTCTTGTTTAAAAACAAAACACTGCCAACGAGTTTACTGACTAACTCATCATCATAATCTTGGCGTTTCCCCAAAGTCAAAGTCAAAAATAATTTATTCAATTTAGGACAGAAAATGCCACTTATGCCCCGGTTGTGCACTCGCGCGCTAGGGCCCAGGGTCAGCTTTGGACCACGCTCTATGTTAAGGCAAAACGGTAATAACAGGGAGCTATTGCCGTCTGCCTTCGTGACCCTGTCAAGAGGGGAACCTGACCAGCTTTAACCACGGTTACCACATTCAGTCGGCATATTGTGCAGGTTTCCTCACGATGTTTTCCCTCACCGTAAGATCATCGGTTAGTGAAACAACGAATGTTCACGGCGGCACGTGGACTGGAACTCAGTACTATCTACCTAAAAAATTACTGACAAACTCTTCAGTAAAAAAACATAACAAAGCAACAGATACCTGGACATCTTATCAAGGTAGTTATTTTTTACTTGCTGCTTGTTGGCAGCATTTTATCTAGGTAACAACCATTGAATGTGCGCTGGTTTTAATTCTTCCCAGAAGCAAACGTTCTTACGGATGAGTATTACTTCATGTGCCGCTGTTTTCTGACGCTTAACTTAGTAACTCTGTAGTTACACAGCAAGACACTAATATCCATTTAACAACAAATTTAATTTAATTAATCCATTTAACGCTTAGTTTGGGGCTAGGTAATTGGTGTGTTTGTTGAAACAATTTATTATTATTATTATTTAGCAAAAAAAATGTCCGTAATACTGTCAAGTTGTTAACTACAGCTCTTAGCCCGAGATTGTTTCACACCGCCCCGACTCGCATGGCGTACCAACGTTACAAAGGATAGTTCAAATTCCGATCAAACACGTAGTCCTCTTGTGACTGGCCTGCAGATAACGGTGAACTGTACAAAAATCAGATCAAGCTGCCAGATACAATTCGCTTGAACTGCTAGTAACAATGAGAATTTCGTATTTACAGCTAAAAAAATAATTCGGATTGCCAATAGAAAAAAAGAAAATACATTTATTTATAAATGGACATCACACAACAAATGAAAATAAACAACATAAAAGGCACGTTTATAATGCTCAACCATGGTAAAATTATAAAATTACAATCGGGAAAACCAGTCGGACTGTGCAATTATGGGCCTGTGCTGTGATGTCCACATTAAAAGGGCCCTACTCAGCTTAGGTCGTGACCCGCTAGGGGCCACGTTGCTGGTTTTCAGTGTGCTCTAGCCGAGTGAGGTCACGGCCAGATACACCAAATGTTAATAAATAATAATATTTTAAGTAAACTGTATACTACTATAACAAAACTGTCGTTATCGACTAAAATTCATTACATACATTCACACCGGCAGTAAAAAATTGTCAGTCTGTGTAACATTCTGCAAGAATTAACAGTATTAAGATGTCTGTGTGTAGCTTGGATAAGTAGATAATTAAGCGAAGGATTATTTTGATCCGACTGCCTTAAAAAGAAGGTATTGTTTTTCGAGTGTTTGTAACTCTATTATTTGCCACGTTTGGAGTCAAGCGGCTTGATGGATTTCAAGGTATTATGTGTCGTTAAATTTGTCTTAAGCATTAACTTAACTTGTTCCATTGCGTCGTCGCTGCGCAGATTTTGCACATGAAAAAAGGTTCTTAGCAATTTCATGAATGAAAAAAAACATAACAAAAATGTGTTCCCAAAGTTTTCGAAGAGAAAGAGAAGGCTCCAAATTTTAGGTCCAGCAAACATACGAGTATACACCTTAAATACTAGTATGATAAATAAACGTAATCACTGATTACGTTTTAAACTATTTTTTTTAATAAACTAAAAACCGCGATTGTTCACTTATTGAAATTTATTTTAATTATTCATTTTAAATTTAACTTTTGTTATTATAATCTTCAAAATACTTCACACCCATCATTCTTTCTTAATTGCATCAGCATCATCCATAATCTTGGGAATTAAGAAGTTAAGCAAAACAAGCGAAATTCAATTAAAATTAGATACTGAGCGTAGATCTCTTTAAAGTGGCTTTAGAATATCATCGTCATAACGACTTTGCTTTACTTTTACAACTTAGCATGTCTTAGCAGCGAGCCATGAAAAATAGCTCTCAACTCTTGTCATAGACTGTGTCAATTATACATACATACGTACATACATACTTACATACATACATACTCTCGTAAAACATAACCCTCCTTCCGCAATCGGGTAAAAATAAATACACATTAAGATGTACCATGTAGGAACTGTTATTTATAAAATTATACCTCAGCCTCATGGCATCTAGTTGTATTACGGTATCCTTTTAAGAATACCTATTAGTTATTTATGCATTAGGGTGTTTGTGGTACCTTCGTTGTTTCTGATTCCCATAACACAAGTGCTTTAGCTACTTACTTTGGGATCAGAACAATGTATGTGATGTTGTCCACGTTTATTATTATTTATTTATTATTATTATTATTTTTTATGCATTGAAAACATAAACGATCAAAGTTATTTGGAAAATGCCGACTCTGTTAAAAAAATTCTCATTTTCTGTTTCACTAAGAAGTATTTAATCTTATTACGCGAGGGAAAACGAGCAATATTTTAGAGGAATCCTGTAGAGTACGGGAGTTGTTTGTTTTTAAAGGCTATAAATATAAAGAAACCAGCAAAAATTTAAATATTACTTTTTTTGGAAATAGAATTGCAGAAACCTTGATACATATAACACAATGCATGTCATGCTAAGTTAAGCGAAGGCAGCAAGGCTGTATATATTGTTTATATTATTCACTAACACTAAAAAACGCAAAAATAAAAAGGTACAAAGTAGCAATCTCGAAGTAAACGACTTGAGTATTCTACGTCTATATTCTAGCTACTAAGATTAACTTTACTTAACATTTCATAAGCTAGTGTTTTAAAAAAAATACTTCCTTAGCAAATCCTTCCTTATTTAATTCCTTTAATTCCTCTGTTTAACCCCTAAAAGCTTACTGTGTTTTACACAAAACCGGGAGCGTTAAAAATAAACCCACTTGGTAGATTACTTATTTATCTTGCACAATGTCCTTTGCGGGGCAATCGGGACGGATGGGCCGCTGGACCCTTCACGATTATCATTTCGTTTCATGTTTTGTGGGCACGAGGGATCCAAATCTATTCACGCCTTTTATAAACTAACAAGGGTTAGCATTTTTAACATTATTGTTTTTTTTGTTTCTCTCTCAAGCATATTATCTAGGTTCATCGCATGGGATGAGGGGTGTCATGGGATGGGACGCGATGAAGTTCCGTGATATATTGTCACGAAATTCAAATGGCAAATGATTAGGTACATTCGTATTTATTTTGGTTTCACCCTTAAATGGTTAGACACTGCCAAAGATAAATCTTAGCTCAGTTATTAACAGAAAATAATTGTTTGGCACGCCCTACAGCCCAAACGGCTGGACAGTTTTTGACAAATGAGCTGTTGTTGAATATGTCAAAATTGTGAGAGTGTCATAGGCTATATACATTTAAAAAATGGCGCCCGCAAATGGAAATAAAGGGGGGAGAGGGGATTTTTTCTTTCCTCGCCATAGCAATATGGATTCAAATGAAAGCCAGTAAAGAGACCATTTCAAAAATATAATATTTTTTGCAGTCTGGTATTTTGTTTTGAATAATAAAACTAAAAATAATAAAATAAAAAACGGTAATTTAAAAAACTAAAAACCCGTCTACGATTCTGTGTAATTGGAAATTAAAAAACCCTAAAACAATAAAGTGGTCATAACCGGGTTAAATAGGTACCCATAATAAAATTGTAGCAGTCGGGACCCATGTTAGAATGTCAGCCGTATCGTCATTAGATTGGAGTAATCTGCAATGTAATATAGAGGTAGGTATGTGCGCTAAATTCACTAAGCGTCCATTTCTAGAATGGGTCCCGACTGCTACAATTTTTAATATGGGTACCAATTTAACCCGGGTATGACCACTTTCTTGTTTTAGGGTTTTTTTTATTTCCAATTACACAGAAGCGTAGTCGGGTTTTTTAGTTTTTCAAATTACCGTTTTTTGTCAATTCTTATAAAATGTACAATAAAATATCTTTAAATAAAAATAAAAAGCTCTCTATGTTTAGTAATTATTGGTACTCGATAACATACATGGGGGTTCAATTGGTCACCTATCACCACGCATCGTATACCTCATGACTGAGGATCGTGATCATTATGTGGAATAAAACACACAAAATGACTGTCCTAATATAGTAGTTTGCCTTCGCCTACATTTCACACGCGAGCAAACCAGTGTGCAGGTTTCCTCAAGATGTTTTTCCTTCACAGTTAGGCAGCGATATCTTTGAAAAGGATCGGCTTTACAACGTATATGAAACACCCCGTATGTTCCTCTATATACATTATTTATTTCACAAACAGAAAAGAATAAATGGCGTATGTACTGAAGCTATTTTTGCACTTACTTATACAAGTAGGTATTTTAGTCATGTTTAACGCAATCGACGTAGAGTGAGGATTCATTAAGCACAAACAAACAAAGGTTCCCGTGTTTGTTAATTAGATACACCGAATTACGAAAGAGTTAAACCGTTGATCAAATGTTGGCGCTTATTTCGGTACAATCGCATTCTAAGTGCGCGCCCGCGCCCACCGCTGTCCTGAATCTTAATAGCTCGGCTAACTTCTTAATTGAAATTCTAAGCGGAATTGTTCGCCGTGTCCATCAACATTCAGTTACGGATTTCTTAAGGTTCCTATTAATTTTGTTTGCTCACTTTAAATAAGCGTTTAATTTTAGAATACGGACGGTTAAACAACCTGCTAAGGTTTACCAAAAATGAAATGTGAAATGAAATGAAATTTTATTTTAAGGGTCACACATGTTTCATTTTTGAACAACCGTATTGGCGAAGAGATCGCAGAGTTAACAATTTAAACTAATTTTTTAACATACCATTGGAAATTGTTTCCCATTCCAGTTAGATGTTATTTATTAGGGTTCCGATCTTCAAAAGGAAAAAACCCTTAAAGGATCACTTATCCGTCTGTCTGTAAAGACCTTTTCTATCAGGAACGCGTGGAGGTATCAAGTTGAAATTATCATCAAATACTTATGGCTGCGGTCCCTTGAAGCTGTTATAAAAGCAAGCTTCTACGTTGACGCAATCTTAAGAAGCGGCCATTTTAACTGTATTTTTAACATTTCGCAAGGGAATCAAAACTTATAGGGGACTTCCCACAGAGAATCATTAAATTTTGTGAGAAGGAAGGTCTTATGGTCATGGCACACTATACCAGCACGGCGTCGCCTCGAATTTACAAAATATATTGTATGACTCACAACTTAATGCTCTAATTTGAATGGCAAGTTATTGCTCGGTTGATGCGGTGCCGTTTCGGTGTCGGTATAGTGTGCCATGCCACCTTTACAGCGCAAGTAAAGGAAAGAGTTACCGAAAACCGCAAATTTGTAGTTACCGACATCGTAGAAAAAAATCTTTGTTTATACGAAACCCTCAGTGTGCGAGTCCGACTCGCACTTGCCTGGGTTTTTATTAACTTTAGCATGTTAATCATGTCCAATCTTAGCAAATTAGGATTTAATTTTAATTCTTGTCATCTTGGTCTCTTCGCATACTTTGCTAGTTTTAAGCTGACTCTTACTATGACATACTAGGTAAGTATTGTAGATAATCTGTGCCCGTTACAACATTAAACATAGCCAATGCCTGCCTCGGCTCCCACGATTGGGCAGCTATTTGTATTCTCCTTGTCCGGGAAAATATTTAACTTAGAGCCCGAAATGAAACAGACTTAGGAAACGAGGGTGGCGAAGAATGGATTGATTGCTTAAATAGCATTTCGCTTGTTCTGAACATTGAAACTGGTGTAAATAATAAGAGTATTGCTAGCAATCCCGCGGGATCGAATACAAACGGAGTTGTTTTGTGTTTATTTTAACTTAGTCATTGTAGATAACCAGAGCAAAGCTATTTTGATTATGCTGTATAATTGTAAACATTTCTATGTACCTATACATCTCTAATTTAAGTATGATTTACTAATCACAGTGTTTAAGTAATTGTTACTAACCCGTATGGATGAACCTTATACGAAGTAAATGGTTTTTTATATGCTCTGATAATTTGAAAGCATAAGCTACGTGACTGTGGGCACCGTGACTGCGACAACAAAGATATTCAACAAAGTTTGGTACCTAAATACGCTAGATAACCCTTATTTTCCCCGTGCAGACAAAACATATCCTAGGATCATAGACACAAGCAAATAGAACTTGTTGGATGGGTTCCTTCGTGGTTTATAATTAGCTATCCACTTGATTTATGTCGGCTCCTTTCGAAATGATACCGTTATGGGGAAACGCGGGCTCACGCGTAAGCCGAGTCGGAACACGACTCCTAATCTCAGACTCGTTCCGTTGCCCTGAGGGCGAGCTAATATTAAATAGTTAAAAAATTATATTCAGCTTATTCAGATTGACCCACACCGGCACATTTTTAATGGAGCCCAAACAACTTTACGGGGAAATGACATATAAAGATCAAGCTTCGCCAGAATGTTAGTGCACCTCCGTAAGTATTTTTTTAACCGTTTTTCATGGACACGACAAAGATGGTGCTTTTTTGTTACGGGAAAAAGATTCAAATAATTGTAATTGTCAATCAGAATCATCACAGCCGAAACCTCTGATGTTTACTATCTTTACAGTTTACGTCCACCATATAAAAGAATAAAACGTATAAGCTTTAAGAAATTCTGATTGGGTCTTTTGTAAAATTGCTGGCAAATCGTTTTTTTTTCACGTTTATTCAACAAGCAGCCTTGATTATTTTTAGTATGGCACTAAACCATTAGTGACCTTCATTTGGTTGGTACACAAGTTTTCAATCTGCAAATCCATATATTTTGTAGTAAGATTTGCCTAGAATGTTTTTCTATATATAAACTTATAAAAAATATATTTGAAAGACAATAATAATAAAAAAGACAATAAAGAATATTTCTATTAACTAGGTACCACACATAGTCATGTTATGCTAACTCTGAGTAAATCTGTATCGGGGCAATTTTAATCGGTTGTGTAACCGGGCCTTTATGAACCATAAAAAAGTTTTGGGCCCGTGTCTGTGTATTGCGAGTGACGTCGTTTAATCACGGTGACAAATGCGCGGCTACTGTCAGCCACGGAGCCCGCCGCAAATTGATAATGCTCAATTACACGCTCGCCAATATGACAATCGTTTTTCAATGTGTAATTGGCAGTACCGTGTCGACGAAAATCGTTGTCGAATCATTTCGATGACACGAAGCTACTGACAGTTTGAAGTGAATTCGAATCAAAATAAAATTGCGTTACGTTATTTTGCACGTTGTTACTATTTTTATCCGCGCTCAGTTTCTTACAGTTTCAGTTTACTTGTCAGTGACTAACTTAACTTTATTTGATGATCTGATGAAAAACGCTATTCAGTTTTTCGACCAAAATATTTCAAATTATTAGATCAATATAAATAATAAGATAGTAAATTACATGAGTAATAGGTTCATTTCTTTTATCATTATACTTATTAAGATGAATAAGGAAAATAAACACCAATAAACTCTCACGGAGTTGATCAAATAAAAAGTATGGAACTATAGAATGTCGTAATTTTATTACAACAATAAACTTTAAGTAAATTCCGCGCAGAACCCTCGTAAATTTTTATGTTGAAGAGTTTACGAGTGTGTGTCACCAGCTTTTTCCCTATATGCATTAACTAGCGTCCAATTACAAATAAGTGTATTTTAGGAAGGATAAAATAGTAATAAAAGTACCTAATTCACAATGAAAGACAGTGAACAATACACCACACCAATTACTTAGTTGAATACTTAGTACAGGAAATAGCAAAATGTATGTATGGTACAGGCATATTAGTTTTGAGACTTGATTACAATGACCGGAGTTTACGTTCATATAGATTTAATTGTTCGTGACTGAACATGAGTAACAGGATTATTATGTGAAACACTCTCCGATTGTAATCTCTTAATTTTGTGATAAACAAAAAAGGTCCGATCGGTTTAAAAGCGTTATCTGTCATTACTTAAAGATCACATAGCTTAATCGACGGGTGTTGTTAGACTCTTGAATCGATCGTCTGAACTGAGTCGACCGAAGCTAGATTTCAGCCGACCGAGCATATTCGGAAGTCACGATCATTAAACAAATAGACGTTATCAAGCCACTGACGAACTTTGACTTTACCAAACTTTGATAGAAACGGTAACAATCACAGCTAAATTGGTGTCACGGACAAACCAGCTGTATAAATGAATTAAAAATATATTTTAACGACACCTCGTCACCATCCCCCTTTCTAATTAAATACAAAAAGCTAATTGTTACGGAACGTCGAGGAATGAGTCAAAGAGAAATTAATTAATTCCACTATGTACCTCAAAGAAACGTTGATGTCTTGTCTGTTTCGCTAGAAGCAGAAATAAATAAAGCACATGAAATTGCGTCACTGACATATAACTGGTGTGAAGAAAACTTTAGCTTTAACTTTACTTAAATTGAATTGAGAAGAGAAACCCTAGTGAGTGTCTTTTTAAGAGAGTATTAACTGATGACGATGACCGATTAAGGAGGAATGGGGGATTTACCGTAACTACTTATTATTGATCAAATTGATAAATGTCCTCCTAGCCGAATTTCGACCACGGCGGCCTATCTCAACACAGATTAACCAACTGGGCGGGACATATTATAGTGCACAAGTGTGTGCGCAATACACAGGTGCACTCTCTCTTCTTCACTCTCATGATTCGGTGACACGGCAGTCCGACACGACCGTAGAGAGATCAGCGCAGGACCAACGGCTTAACGTACTTTCCGAGGCACGGGGGTGTTAACACCACCAACTTCCTGACTCCGGAGCTGTGTCTGAGCAATTTCAAGACACAAAAAACTCAAACACTCTCGGCCCGATCCGGGATTCGAACCCGGGACCTCGTGGATAGTACCCAGCGTGCTGACCACTATACCAAAGAGGCAGTCAAATTGATAAATAACTGATTAAATAAATATATTGTTTTAAACTTTCATAGTCACTAAGCTTGCAACCCGCAAGATCTTCAGTTATTCCGTGACATGGCGCTTGCAATAGTGCCGAAATATCGGAAACTCACAAATTGTTTTAATTGTTTTAACAAACGCACCAATTACCTAGCCCCGAACTAAGCGTGTGCTATGGTAACTAGGATAACGGATAGACATACTTATATACATTTATAAACATCCATGACTTAGGTACAAATGCTCGTGCTCATCACACAAACATTTGCCCCTTGCGGGAATCGAACCCGCAACCGCCTGGTTTAGAAGTCCGGGGCGCGCACCACTACACTAAGACGGTCGTCATGAAAAAATAAAAAGGTACATGGTAGCAATCCCGTAAATAAGTATTCTTATCATTAAAATAATATGATCCACATGAAACCGATGACAGTGACCCATCTGGCACATCACACTAGCCATTTTCATTCTAGAATCGTCCCCTTTAATGTCGAAATGTCGTCCGTTTTGTCCGTCCACAAGCTGTGGACAAGGTTTTTAATACATTTTCGATCGAGTGGCCGCGTTCGAATCAGGAGCTGTGGGAGTCGCCCGCGCTCATTCCTAGCGGTCGCGTTTAGGTGCCCCGACTAGTGGCTCAATGTGCAGAGGCTCTACGTCACTAAAAAAACTAATGGTTGCAGTTAGTGGCCGACGGCCGTACCTAGTGGCTTAATGTGTGCCTGCTCTAAAAGATGCAACACTATAAAATACTTTACGATGCCAAAAATAAATTACTAAATTTATTTAATTTGTTAGGAAGTTCATATGACGCGCTCATTGCAGCTGTAACCTAAGCAGCTTCATAACAACTTCAGTGGAATGGACGCCGTTAAAGTTTGAGCTTACTTACCTAGTAGGCAGCCTGGAAATGTGTTACACTTAGACCAAAACGTACATTATTATTAGCTGGTTATTACATTCACTCTAGAGACCGACCCTTTTACATTAACGCTGAAATTTTGTGCTGACAGTAAACTGTATTTAAGAGATTTAAGAGTCACACACACTACATTTAGTATTTTGTGATACGTTTAAGTATTATCACGCACATTTCTAAGCCTCTTTGATTGTTTTATCATCTTTCTTGCCGCCTAATTTGAAAGCTCTCGTGGTTGCGGGATCGAATCCCAGAAGGGGCAAATGTTTGTGTGATGAGCACGAGCATGGAAGTTTATAAACGTATATATGTCTTTTTATTATCCTAGTCACCATAGAAGAGCTCTCGCTTAGTTTGGGCTAGTTCAATGGTGTGTAAAAAATACATATAAATCGCATTTTTTTCATTACTTTAAAAGCAACTGTTCTTTCCGGTATGCCTGCCGGTTATTGAGCTACTTTGATGACCGTCTTGGTGTAGCGGTTCGCGCTCCAGACTACAAAACCTAATCCCGCGGTTTCAAATACCGCAAGGGACAAATGTTGTGTGACAAGCACGAGCATACCTGTGTCATGGATGTTTAAACGTATGATAAGTATTTCTAACCGTGATCACAACCACTTAGTTTGGGATTAAGACATTTGTGTGTTTGTTGAAACAATTTATTTTATACTGACAGTGGGTTATCCAATTTGGCAATCGAATTGACACATTGATATCAGTGTACCTCAGAAACCAGACTTAGACCAGAGTTCACCAATTTTTTAACAGCCGGCAATACCTTTGACAATTTACCATACAAAATGTGACCAATACTCCTAAACAGGCTTTGAAAAATGAAACATGGGTTGGTGATCTCGACCATTAGTCTTGTTTTTCTTTATTTTAGTCTACTTGTTATACTTTATTGTTATGAACCTTATTTACACACATGCGTCAATAATGTACTGTAAGTATAACTTTTGGACTTAAAAACATGAACCTTTTACAAACTCCGATTTTGGTAAAGGAAGACGATGCCAATAAAATAAATTCAAATTTAATTAGAGTAGATCGTTTTATTTAAAAAACCATTAGCCTTTAGCGCCGGTGCCATCAGGGGCGGGGGCGCCGCCCAGCTAATCCCATTGCCACGAGTCAGGGGGTCTATTCCGGTACTTAATTTCAATCAAATCTCAGTACCATTGCAGTTTTTGAAGTTCTATCATTACTATTCAAAGGACTTGACATTTAGTTCTGTACTTGCAATTTGAGTATACGTATTTAAGGTACGAAAATCAGGGCACAGAACGCTTTGTTCTAAGCTTGGAGTTCTCAAACGCATGTTTAATTTATTCATTGTTCAGCCGGTTTAGCATTATTTGACATAATTTAGGAATTCTGTCTAATTAAAAGTCAACCGAGGTTTACCGGTATCTTAGTTCCAAATTATAAATTTATGACAGGTTTATCAAGCATAATTTTTAGTAAGTGGTCAGACCTTCGCCGAGCCGTACAATACTACAGGTTGATTAAAAAACTACTATCTCGTCAACAGTATTTAGTGTAAAAACGCTTAATATTGTTTACGTAGTAGCAAATAGCATTGTTGAACACACAGTTATCGTTCCCACGTTCAACTACGGACGGACATAGTTTCCTATAGGAGACATTCCTTAATAAATTCTCGCTCATGATTAATGACATTCACAAGTCGCGTGATAGTTTTCGTCGAGTTGGTAATAATAAAGCCAGTTCAGCTTACTCACTCAAAGCCATTTCTTGTCGTTTCCAAGGAAACCAAGTATGTATAGTCACAAAGGAATTGAAACTAAGCGATTATAGTCCGAGATGTTCGTGCGCGATCCTTCATTGGCCACCAGAGGTGCGGGGGGCGAGGCATACTAGATGTCTGGATCGGTGACGTAGCGGGGAAGGGGATTTCCTATGACAGTCGCGTCAGGACCGCGTAGGTAGCAAAAACGTACCTACGCGCGGCGACCCTTTGTATAGGGCTAAAACAAGTTGCGTGTCGCTTCCGGCCAGCGACACGCTCGCGCGTTTTATTTACCGGCGGCCGCGCGGCTACGTTCGGTTGCTTGCTGGACGAGCATGAATAAACTCCTAGAAAGTGGCGCTAGATGGCGTTAGTAGCTTCTTGTAGCAGTCAACCCTATCGCGTCGTGTGATATTACGTCACTGAATAGGTTTAGTGTATTATGAATCATATTCCAGAGTTATAAGGATGAAATTATCTTGCAATGTATATCTGTAGGTATCTACACGAAAATGTGCTCGAGTCTAAGGCGAACTAAATTACACCATATATCGTTGACAACATTGAGTAGACATTTCTTTGAATTTTATTGCAAAGTCAAACTTCTGTACGGAGTACTAGTAATTCTGTGGTCGCGTGCGACTGGCGCTTCGTCGCCCCCCGCACGTTTAAGGTTTAAGGGGGCGCAGGAAAGTCGCGCATGAATTTGTTCGACTATATTTCGTATAAACCAACCTATTTACGTACTTAATAATAAACATTTAAAAAATACATTTATTGAACCGACATGTGTTTTATTATTATATCAGAACATCTAAAAGATAGTCAATATTATTTTAGATTTTTCACAAAACATGAAATATTCCAGTTCATATAAAAGGAACATTAATTCCATTTAATTTATTTCATAAACATAAAGTTAACAGCAATGGCGTATGTCGGCAATGCGTGAGCGCTGGGGCGGCCGATTAAGGTCTGTTTGATTCGCGCCGACAAATGATATTAGCCTTGCAGCGTTCGTTCGTTCAATTACCCCGCCTGAAGCTTGCATTTAAAGTTTATTGACGGAAAACCCAGCAAAAATATGTATTTTTGAGGGTTTATGCAGGTTGTCCGGGTTTCGACTAGCGATAATTTAAGGGCCTTTTATGTACCAAATTTTAAAGACAAAATCCAATATTTTTTTTTTTTTAGTAATTTTTAATAAAAAAATGCATTTTTGGGTTTAGTTTTGTAATAGGTTTAAAAAAGTATTAAACTGTTTTAAAATAAATAAAAAAGATTTATAGATTTATGAAAAAAATCCTCTATGACGGTTAATAAGTTTGAATTGTTCTTGATTTCACTTAATGGGCCATAGCGTTACTTTCTAAAAAAAACATTTTCATAACTTTTAGGACCTCCAGTTCCATAGAAATAGTATTTTAAAAAAGGCTGCCATTTCAAGAGGGGGAGTTAGACCCCCAATATAAGTTTTTTGTCGATAACATTTGATGATCCCATCAATTATCGCCAGTCGAAACCCGGATACACTGCATATGATCTACATTTTATTTAACTGCCTCGTCTGTCCTCAAAATATTATTATGCAGACTGTATAAGCCGAGACTTGAAATAACTATGTAACTTACATTTTTGAATTGCAGTTAAACGTAAATGCAGCTCTGACAATACTTACCTACACATTGACTAGAGGTAAATAGTTTTTATGTAGTTTGAATTTAAGTGCGCGTTAAAACTTTTATCTGTTATTTTTTGGAGTCGTTGCCAACCAAGCTAGATATTCTATCTACTCTAAGCAGCTAAGAGATGGTTTAATCCTGTCCTTACTTGCAAAAAAACATTAGAATTTCTGGCACCGACTCCAAAAAATAACAGATAATAAATTGGAAATAGGTTTCTTGTATAATTTCGTAGAACAGTTAGGTAATTTAAATATTATTTTGTACTTTTTAGTTTAAATTTGTTTATAAAATTTTAGGTTTTAATTAGCACTGTAGTCGGTTTTGAAGTCGGTTTTTTTTTTTTTAAAGAAATTTATTTTCTATTTTTAGTTGAAATTTTGTGTAAGGTGCAACATGGGTAGATCTACTAAACGCGCTGTTCAAATGCGACAGCGTCATTTGGAAGAAAGTCGTAACGAGAAGTTTGTTGTATATCGTATCATCGGATTCCCTACACAAATGATTTTGGGGATAAAAACTGTCTTATGTCCTTTCTCGGTACTCAAACTATCAAATCCATCGTTTCAGCGGTAAGAGTTAATTGATTTCTTGCAGTAATTATATATTCCTTGAAGTAATTATATATTTTTATTGTTGGGGGCGGGCAAGAGGGGCTAGGAGGGGGTGGGGGGGCGGAAGAGGAGGGATCTGCGCGTTTGACTTTGTTTTGTTAGCATCCTATACAGTACCTGACAAAACATCTGGTGTTTTAATTACTAAACTTCTAATTTCTAAGGAGTTCCACCATCAGCTCAGCTCCACATAATGACTGTCAGACGTAGCAACATGTCAACATTAAGATACTAGTACGAAAACACTATACGTGCCTTCAAAATTTGAGGGTTTCCCTCGATTACACCAAGATCCCATCATCAGATCTCGACTGGGCCAAAATGGAACCAACTAGAAGGTATAACCTCTAGGTAAACATTTTTTTTTTCAAATCGGTCCACCACTGACTGAGATATGCGGTAACATAGCCACAAAAAAAAAACATACAGTTGAATTGATAACCTCCTCCTTTTTATAAGCAATAAATAGAACGGTCGGCAGCACGACAGGTTACTCATGTCAACTACGAAATCAGCTTTTATTACGTAGTGAATAGAGGTGGTCTCAAGGTCAAAGTGGGGGGCCTGACGTGCGGCCGCGTGTACGTACATATATAAAACAAAGTCATGTTACAACACCCTGTAACTTCACAACTGCGGAAGCAATTTTCAGTATCTTTAATTTTTCAAATTTGTCTCTTGTTCGAATAGCAGAATAACTCTAAAAACATTCAATTTTTTTTTACATCGGGGCGATGAACTCCACCGCCTTGCCACAAGCTGTTGTGAGAAATGCGATATTTGCTCGGCCGAAGTATTTGTCATAAAGGCCTTTAACAGCGTTTATTAGTCGCCAGATGTTTGATCGGATAAAACGAATTGTTTCCTATCGATGAAATCATACCGGGAAGCGACGCCGCCCCCGGAAACACGCGGCCCGGGACCAAATATTATTGTATCTGTTTCATCATCAGAATTGCCTTGTCCGTCAGTCTTCGCCAGCTGTTCTAAGCTTGTCATAGGGTCCAGTAACTATTATTATGTGATAAGAAGCTGTCAATGAACGCCTGAACTTTTCACGTCAAATACTTAGTGCTCAATCTGCCTACTCATTTAAATGCAAGATCAGTTGACCAACAAACACAATGAGCTAAAGTGTCCTCTCTAAGAATAATTTTAAGTTCATGCAGTCTCTTTCTTTGGTAAAGAAACAAAAAAAGACAGACTGTAAGTACCATTTATTTAGAAACGTAAACGTCAGGATAAATAACTATCAGTTGCTTAGGAATTTATAGAATCCATACACAATTTAGCTGGGATGTGTCTTCGACGATAACTTAAGTAAGACAAAAATTCGCAACACTCATTATGACGTTTCTAAATTATTGTAGTTTGTCTCTTCTCGTTTGTTAAAAACAGAAAAAACTTGCCTAAATTTAAAAATAGTCCTAGGCAGGGCTCTTTAGAATAGAGCCCAATGTATTAATATCGATCCAAATTTTATAATAAGCTTTACTATGCTAATTAAGTATTTCACCTAATTATATTTCAGGGACACCATTTACACCATATTGTTTTAAACATTCATGATCGCTAACATTTGTTCATTAATGAAGCACATGGTAGCAATCCCGTAAATAACTATTATTATACTATTTTTACTACCACAATTTGTATTTAATGTTTTTAGTGTAGTACCTGGGCGACTATATAAATAAACTAGCAGTTCCCCGCGACTTCACCCGCGCCAAAAGTCGGATTTTCCATACAAATTTTCATCCCCCATTTCACCCCCCTGATAATTTTATTTCGCGACAAAAAGTAGCTTATGTCCTGCTCAGTGTCTCAAACTATCTATGTGCCAAATTTCATTTGATTCGGTTCAGCAGTTTCGGAGCCTATTCGATGCAAATAAACAAACAAACAAATCTTTCCTCTTTATAATATTAGTATAGATATACAAAAATTGCTCGCTTAAAGGTATAAAGCTAGGAGAACAATATGTTGCGAATAAAAACCTTTTTAAGATAAACTCGATCACGAGTGTGTGTTATCTCGACACGGTCTCTACCGATTTTCTGCCTAAGTGAAAATATACAAGACATTTTCTCATTGGTTCAAACATACGTATATACGTAAAAAAAGCATAACGCACCAGCACAAATCGCTTTTCGCACCCATGATCTTAATTCCCTTTTACTGTATACCTTTGTGTTGGGGACTTACTCGCGATATAGACGTTTACAAAGGTTTTTTTCAGTCTTTCATTTCAACAGATAGGTACCCGACTATCAAGCATTAATCGTATGCCAATATATTAAATAAGACTATACCTAACTTCGACTTATCTGGATTTCCGCAGCATAATTTATCTAATCCATGTGATTAGTAGGTATTTAACCTACTAATCACATGGATTTTCTCATTGGTTCAAACATACGTGAAAAAAGCATAACGCACCAACACAAATCGCTTTTCGCACCCATGATCTTAATTCCCTTTTACTGTATACCTTTGTGTTGGGGACTTACTCGCGATATAGACGTTTACAAAGGTTTTTTTCAGTCTTTCATTTCAACAGTTAGGTACCCGACTATTAAGCATTAATCGTATGCCAATATATTAAATAAGACTATACCTAACTTCGACTTATCTGGATTTCCGCAGCATAATTTATCTAATCCATGTGATTAGTAGGTATTTAACCTACTAATCACATGGATTAGATATTGGCAATGCTAAGACATCGCATTTTCCACTCCGGTCATGTAATTTACCATACAAAGATCCACACCCTTCTTTTTCCCCTTTTCAAGGGTGATTTCTGGAAAAAACTGTCATTTGATATTTCCCGGCACTAAAAGCATTTTACCAAATTTTATCTATCGGTTGAGCAGTTTTAGCGTAAACAGTAAAACAAACACACTATCGCAGTTATAAAATTAACTTAAAGTATATTAAAGTATGGATTCTATGTTCGATCCTACATCACTACTGAAAATGATGTTAACACTTTTTTAACATCCTGTTTAATTCCACTTTCCAGTGTATATACTCTTTGCCATAGAATAAATATACATGGGTGACGCTTGCGAAAGTTTCGTACGTGCGGACGCAAAAGCGGAGCCCATTTAAGAGCCAACACATGGCCGTATGTTACGCACTACAACGTTTATGTGTTTGTTTTGCTTGTCAGTGATCTCGGAACAAAATCCGAATCCCCGTAGCATTACCGTCCCATTATATACTTTTAGGCCTTATAAAGCGATATATTCACCTTCATTCAGGGAATCAAGTAAGCTCACGAGCTCAATCAGAAGATACAGCCTATAAAAGTTCACGAATATGCGCAAACGAAATTTATTTTACAGGCGAGCTTTACGTTAAAAGGTCGAATAGCTGTGTGGTAGTTCAGCCTTATTCATTGCAAAAAATGGTTAAAAGGCTGTATCGCGACGCAAATAAACTTTCATTTCATTTCATTTCTTTCATTTCATTTATATCTATTTATTCATCTGAAATTAAAATAAAATATAAAAATAATTATGGCAAATAATTTTGATACCCAGATAGTAATTTAATCAAACGCTCTTTAAGCAAAGAAGAGATTATTTATAATACACAAAACTTAAAGATGTCGAGTAAAATGCAAACTCAAATTTACATAAAAGTACTAATAACCTAAGCTAAGCTGATTAATAATTTATAACTTAAGGATCGTCTAATTATAAAGTCCAGTAAGTTTCTGACTGCTTACAAGCTCTCAGGGAAGAAGACACTTTATCAATAATAAGTCAAGCTACAGTTTAGGTAATTAATTTATACGGTAATCAACGGACAGATTACGAAACATCCTCTCTCTGTAAATATATGGGTCCCGCACATGGACTTCTATTTGACAAACAAATCTTCAAGTTACCTGAAAAGTTTTGAAGATTCCCTTTAATGATTATCATAACAAACGCACATAAAGTTTGATTATCAATCGCCCTACTTGCGAGAGTTCACGGAAACTTTGAAACTAACTATGAAGATATAACAACCTTAGCAAAGTACACCGGATATCCCGTCTACGTCGCAGTAATGAACCTAAATTGAGAAACAACACAAAGTTTTTATTGTTGCTGTAAGTGTCTTGGAGGTGTAACGTTTAAGTTTTACAATGTATTTAAAAACTGTTTAAGAGCCCATAACTTTTAAGGGAAGAACATTTTAAAAACCACCAAATCAGTTCAGTACGAGCACATAAAATATTTAAAAGAAGAAAATTTGTGATAAGGATTAACATCTTAAGTAGCACAAACGTATAGATTATAGGCCAATTATAATTCATATCCTAAACTTACCAACTTAACCTTTTTACCTAATTAGTACATTGTAATACCAAGTTGGACTTTAGGATACCGAAGTGAGACAAAAAAGGTGGCTGCGGTAACTTAAATAAGCAAAAGAAGAATACGCGACTTGATGGCAGACATCAGAGAGGTTAATAAGGGCGAGTGCAAAGCTCAGGAATCAATTAGTGAGAGCAGGCCCGTCCATAATTCATGCCACATCGAGCGCCTGTTGCTGTCTGCTCTATCTACTACAGCCAAGACTAGGACACAGTATATTAATTTCTGACTGCAAATGAACTGACCTGAGTACTTGATGTCAATTTCAACATCATACCTTCGTGCATTCCTGGTAAAAATAGTCTTGATAGATAGACAGATGAATAACGTAGTAATCCTTCAATGGTTCCCTTTTAATTTTTGAGTTACGGAACCTTAAAAAGAGTGCAAAAAGCGATTTGTGTTTCAAACTCTGGTATAAAAGACAAATATTGAGTCGGAAAACCCAGCACATGTTCGATGGTTTACGTGGTGACATATTTTCTAGCGACAACGCATGTCACCAGCAAGTGGTGCTCGACCGTTCCCGAGCCGGGTGCCATAAAATGTATCTCTGTTTTAAGATGTCCGTGTCAAAGAAATGGTATCACTGTGTTTTTTCTTAGTCCAAAATACATAGTTACAGGAATATTTAAGTTAGTTATAATTTGTGCCCTACAGCGCGAACAAAACGGTACCTTCCCCTTATCAACCATATTGCAGATTGTCTTTCATTTTGTAACACGAAGTCAAAAATAATAGCCTAGCAAAAATGGAAAGCACAGAGCTTTCTCGGAAGTACATGACAATTTATTGCTTCAGACGTGTCAAACTTTTATAGCATTTTTACGATTGAAAAACTAACAAAATGTTTTATTACTTATAGAATTATATCAGTGACGACTTCACACCTTTCCAGAGCTACGTCTGTGATTTTGCACATAAATTCTTTAGATTAAAAACAGGCTAATGAGCAAACATAAGCACGGGGCGAACTTGATGGGGTTAATTTCTGAGTTTGTTTTTTTTTTAGTTTAATTTCGACTTGATACCTCCACGTCTTCCTGAATCAAAACGGGTTGACAGACAGACAGACAATAAAGTGATTCTACGAGAGTTCCGTATTTTTGAGGAGCGGATTACCTCAAAAAATACGGATTACGGAGTATTAGAGAATAAACTACAAAACATGAGCCTTATTCACACCACTCAATGTCTATATAAGTAGTACATGATATAAACCTTTATCAACTAATGTTAAATTGACTAAAAATAAACAAAACACAAACACGCCTCTTATTTCCATAAAAGTTATTTAAAGCAATGAATATTCCTATTCATAGCGACATTATTCAACACAATTAGAAAGAGCCCCTTTCAGCCCTCAGCCGACCGCAGGCGGTTGGATTGTCATAATTTTATTGTGCCTGAAAACCCTCCACAAACTATCCCATTAAGCAATTCGTGATGTTATGTGATCACATGTTAATTGTCAAGCAGGTGAACAAAAGAAGGGAATAAAAGCAATGTGAACTTCGTAATTGTGTAAATATAGTATAGAGGTAGGAAGGTAAGTGTTATAATCAAGATAATCCAATTTTTCAGAAACCCATCATCTTTGTAACTTACACTAAGTTTACCTACACTTTTTCACATTTTGAAAATGATTGCATTGTCGTACTCAAACTTTAGTACTTTTAAAATTCCGCCGAACCAAATATCAGCTATCACATTTTTGTTGGAAAAACCAACAAAACTCTTACGAAGTCATGAAATGTGATCATAAATTTTTAGGGAATCCCAAGACTGGCGAAACGAAGTCGCAAAAATTCTTATCTTTATGGACACAATTTTAAGGTATTCGGATCCTGCTCCGACCATTATGGGGGTCGGCGGAGGCGGACAGTCTATAAATATACCAATAACAATGGCTCAACACTCTGGACCGTGATATTTAAATGATTTATCCATGAAAATATGAATTATATAATAGCATCGGTAGGTAAGACTTGGGTACGCATCCTCATCATAAAAAGCGTATACTAAATACTAGAAATGAGGACGGTTTTAAACACAAATTAAAATATAAAATAAAAAGCGTTTCCATTAATAAGCTGACACCAAATATAGCTAAATGAGATCCTAAGTCTTTGTAGGAATACTATCACAATATCGCAAATAGTATCAAACAAGTTTTTAATTTACGTAGCGGTGTAATAATAAAAATAAGATTTTTGCTAATGCATAACGTAATTTTAAATAATAAAATAATTAAAATCATTTGTAAGACCTCTTCTCTACGCCCAGACTTATGTCTTAGACTAAATGTTTGACTTTAGACGAATGTTCCTTAATTAGGAAACTTTCAAAATGAGAGCTTAAGTCTGAAGGCCAGGACGTGCGGTATGACCGTGATAGTCAGGCAGCTGTTCCTAACGGGACTTTCAGCAGCTTTCAGAGTTCACTTCATACCCTAAGCTCAAAACTAAGGCAACAATCTTGTTTACTTTACGTTGACAGTAAACTGTCATAAATTAGAACAAGACGCTAAATCCCTCATTTGTTTCTGAATTTTAACCTTTATAAGGTCTATATAAGGTCTTTATTACTATATTCCTTTCGGGGGTCACCCTCTGCTGCTTAAATACAACAACTTTTATTATGTGACCAGCTCTAAATCCAAAAAATGTACTTAAATACTAACAGCTGATCCGTGGTCTAGAATAAAAAGGTGTATTTTTTGCTAATTTTGTGTTAGAGGGTGCTTGTACTTAGTAATCAAATGCAATAACTTTTATAATAGGAGTTCAACTATTATATAATCTGTGGTTCAACATCGAAATACTGATAATTTACTTATAAAGTAATCAGCTGATATTTTTTTTGTGATTCCAATGTTAATCCCGTAGTAACATTTGTAGTAAGAGAGTAGAGCAGCAGAAATACCCTTAAAGGCATATATTTAGATGTTTTGTAAATATGCTCACATTTTTTTCGACTTTACACAAATATCGTTGTATAAAAGTGATGCAACAAGATTCCAAATCTTAGCTCTTAAACCGATGATAAACTGCTTTAGAACAATACATTTATTGAAAGCATCAACACGTCAGAAGAAGTATCATTGCATCCGATAATAACGAATATTATAAATATTCTTTTTTTATTGTTCGAAAACGTATTCCAGCTAAAATAATCGCGTTAAAGTGTAATAAAATAAGTCACCGATGATCAAGCGCATTTATTTTATCGCGAAATTGTCTCATTTTATTCATTAATTTAACTGTTAATATTGGCTACTGCTTATTGATTATTTTGTGCCTGTGTTAACCCTACCTTTTGCTATCGCTTCACACGAGCTATTCAAATGAATAAATAATTTGCATTAGAGGTATTACTTTATAATAGCAGGTGTACTAATGCTCGTATACGTGAATATGGTGAGTCAGCTGTAGCGAAGTGCATTAATCATGCGATGCGGTTCAAGCACTAAACATTACTGAACTAGCTTAAGGATTGATGGGTAAATAAAATAATTTTAGTAAATGAATTTTATTCTGACGCTAGTACACACGGCCGTACGTCAAACTTCCCCACTTTGTGACCTTGTGATCGTCTCTATTCCCTACGTAATAAAAGCTATTTTCGTAGTTTATATGGGTAACCTGATGTGCTGCTGTACGTCAACCTTTGAGAGGAAGCAGCTTCTACAACTATACCAAGCTCAAGTTAGATCTTGTATGGAGTACTGCTGCCACCTTTGGGATGGATCTGCCAAATACCAACTGGCTGCATTAGACTCAATGGAAAAAAGAGCAATACGAATTATTGGAGACACTGAACTTTGCGAAACTAAGCTGCAAAGCCTTGAACATAGGCGTAAGGTGGCGTGCCTTTCAGTGTTCTACAGGCTACATTTCGGCGAGTGTGCGAAGGAATTGCACGAATTGATTCCACCGGCCCCTTTCTACTATCGGGACATAAGACGCAGGCGGGGGTTCCACCTTTATGTCGTTGACATACCACTAATACGCACCAAACGTTTTAAATCTTCGTTCCTCTTGCGTACGGCTAGAGAGTGGAATTCGTTGCCGGCGGAAGTGTTCCCTAAACACTACGATTTGGATTCCTTTAAGAAAAGAGTAAATAGGCTGCTTCTAGACAGACATGTCCAATCATCGGCCGCATCGTCGCTTACCATCAGGTGAGATTGCGGCCAAATGTCTGCCTATTAAATTAAAAAAAGGACAGTAATTTAGTTAATCTCCTACGGTCATGTGGGACTGCCGTCTCACCGAATTATGAGAGTGAAGGAACAGAGAGTGTGTATTGTGCACACACTTGTGCACTATAATATGTCCTGCGCAACTGCGCATTTGGCTAATCTCTGTTGAGATAGGCCGCCGTAGTCGAAATCGGCTAGGAGGACATAATTATTATAATTTAATCAAAATTATTATACTTATTTCTATAATTAACGGAAAACGTGTAACATACAGAAAACAAAAAAAAATTAAGCCACGATTTGTTACAGGAGAGGTAAAGAAGGGTGGAAGTCTACGAATAGTGAAAGAAACACCACCTTCTGTTGTAGGTGGTGTTTCTTTCACTATTCGTATTTCGTATTCGCTAAGCTCTTAAATTGGATGATGAGGTCCATACTTTTTGTTGTTGTGTTGTATAATAATCTACCACTGTTAGACGTTAAAAGTGAATGTATATACAAAAACAAAAGAGTAACTATATTGCAAACACGCGAATATACAGCCGCCACACGCGTGACTCGAATGAATAGTTTGTGTTGTGTTTGTTGTTGAATGTTTACGATCAAGAGCTTCTTGTTCAAAGTTTTTGCACGCTCAAAAATTACATTATATTTTATTCAATACAAAACTCCGGATTCGTACCATATTTCAGGTTTAAATAAGCTTTGTTTCTTGCATGTACTAGGACTTATATACGGTACTTAATGGAAGCAAGGAAAATGCTTTAAAGTAATTAGTTTTCATAGTCGTATTACTCGTGTGACATGAGGTGCTAAATTCCCAGTCTTAAAGGAGGTGAGACCCTTCAAATGGGTGTGTTCGTACGTAGGCCGATGTTGATGAATCTTCAAGATTAATGTAGGTAGAGCGTGTTGTATACAGTGTGTCCGTGTTTTGACTAGCGATAATTTATGGGGCATTAATTCATCAAAGTTTTCTTGCGTATCCACTTATTGCACTTCCGGTCTCGGAGACTGATTCCGAGCATTACTCTCTCCATTCCTCTTGAGAGACATAGTTTTAGTGCCGTAAGTGAGACTGGTGATATGCACTGCTCGAATACTTTCGACTTGAGCTGAAGTGGCAGCGTGCTCTTAAAGACCCTTTTGTTGGCTTCGAAGGCTGACCATGATATAGTTGCAACGCAACGATAGCGAAGAAGAAATGGACTTGGGTTGGACATATAGCCCGAATAGCAAACGACCGTTGGGAAAAAAGAGTCCTGGAATGGAGACCTCGTAACAACACGAAAGGAAAAGGACAACTGCCCCAACGGTGGTCTGATGATATCTGACGACACGCAGGACATGACTAGATGACACGGGCACAAGACCGCCAGTCATGGCAGAAAATGGAAGAGGTCTAATTTTTTTTTTTAAATACGTTATCTATGGATTTGGTGGTCATAAAAGTTATAAAAATTTTCATTTGGAAGGTAGCCTATCAAGTGAAAGAAAGATCTATTCAAAACTACTATCATACAGAAAAACAATAAGTTATAAAAATCTTGCAAAAAATTTAATTCAGTTAAAATAGTTTAACCTTTTATAAAACTAAAACCATTTTTTGTTAGGATTGTCTATAATATTTGATAAATGAAAGGCTCATAAATTAACGCCAGTCGAAACCCGAACACACTGTATAAAGTGACTGGGAGTAAGGACAGGTAAGGTTATTCGTTATAGCAGTAATTATTCAGAGTTCCCTTCAGGACTCCCTGAAGGGTGCATATCTCAGGGTGAATGACAGCGGGCCGGTACGCACATGCTATGTGAGTACACCTACAATTTGTTACCCGTCCTGTTGCGGACCGGTTTAGCTCAACTGCATCTGTTATTAATGGGCGCGCTTGTACCTGTAGATTAAATTAGCTAACTAGTAATTAATGAATCGAAGCTTTAATCTGTGCACAAATTACGTGTAAAATTCTGCATTTTGTCGAAGTTTATTGACTTTGAATAATATTAAAGAACTAGCAGTTCCCCGCCGTTTTACCGGCGCCAAAAGTCGGATTTTCCATACAAACTTTCATCCCTATTTAACCCCCCTGATGATTTTATATCGCAACAAAAAGTAGCCTATGTCCTTCCCAGGGTCTCAAACTATCTCTGTACAAAATTTCATTTGAACTGGTCCAGTAGTTTCGAAGCCTATTCAATACAAAAAACACACACGAATAATTAGTGTAGACGTACAAAATAACATGCCGTGACTACGAACGAACGCTACGTTTGCTACGGTGAGTCGTAGTTCTCGTAAGACATGCTACTACGTCGTAGCGTACTCTTACCCACGGCCGTTCGTCTGACCACCCTACTTATACCTTGTGACCGCTTTTATTCCCTACGTAATAAAAGCTCTTTTTGTAGTTCAAGGGTAACCGGACGTGCTTCCGACTGTATGTAACTCGTAGCTAGAGTTAATTATTTTAAATAGGTTCAGTAAGATAAAGAAAAACTACCAATGTTAGAGAATACGTCACGTGCAAGGCAAGTAATTGGATTTGTGACTCCTAGCTGTTGGCTAGCCAGTCAGCCGCTCATTGATCTTCCCTGCGAGGTTTACTCTGCTATTTTATTCAGACCGTAGAGCAGGCCGTAAGAAGGTGTTAAAGAGTGAATTGGCAAAAGGAACGAACGAATGAATGGAATATGCGGATAGGCCGGCAGGCTCGATCGGCACCCGCGGCTGAATAATGAATGGGACCCGATAATGCTCAGCGCTTCACTCAACACTACGACACATATTGCTATTTCAAACAACGCTTTTGTAATTAATTATTGAGACTCCTGTACGAAAACAACAGGTAATTCTCGAATGTGTTTCTGGACTTATTAGGTTAATATAGTGTTGTGTATGAAATTAATCGTGTTAATTCTTGCAGGTTTATTCTGATAACATTGATATTCTGCTGTGGGCAATTATCATTACTTAACGAGGAAGCTAATAACTTATTACTGCTTGTTTGTTAGTTTAATTCCAGTTTATACAGTAGTTTGCTTACTAATGCCTTTATAATATCCCAACATCATTCTACAGATGCGCGCTAAAAAATTTGACTGTCCATATATCAACCACTGTTATATGATTCATATATGGACTAATACCCAAATGCAATTGGGTGGTTGTTTCAATTAATTTTACCCTAATTTAGTTTAATTTATAGATGTAATTTATTTGTATGCAATTTAATTTATTTCATGTTATAATTATAAATTGTATGTATGACTTAATTATGTCGAAATAAATGAATAACTAATAATATAAATGGATACTAATATTATCCTATATATAAGTAGATTATAGATTATCCTGTATATAAACAGATTAAAGATTATTCTGCACATGTATAAATTGATCAGTACTCGTACCTCGGTAATTAAGGAGATACCGTTCGAAGCGCTTAAGCTATTGGTAGATAATTAGTTCCCCGTAAATCCCCGACTCATCCTTTTTGTATGAAAGGGTCCGATCACAACATTCAAACTCGGGTGGGCAAGCCGGCCTAATTTTTGAGCCGCGCTAGACCGAGTACGTGACACGAATCACTGCGGAACCCGTTACCCCACTATCTGCCAACTGCCAGCCAACCATATGGGTCTTGTCCGAAATATATCCGACCTTACCTTTGACCCAAAACGTAGAACGTTTGATGCAGATGATTGTCAGAGGAAAAATAAAGTTGTCCATTTCTAAGTTTGTTTTTTTATGGTAATTTTTGATAGCTATACTCTGCATTTTTTATTGAAAGTATATTTTTTTAAAATAGCCGCATTCATCTCTTTAATAAACAACGGTTTAAAAAAGGACAACAAAAATATTTATAAGTCGGAAACTTTTCGGACAGACCACATTATGATTTTTTCGTTATTCTGATGCAAAATTAAGTCCGAGGGACATGCCACCATTTATTCTGTGACCATGTCCGACCCCGCTCACAGATAGGATCGTTTACACGAATACGACAGACGTCAAATGAAAAGTTAAAACTGCCTCAGGGCCTTTCGGTTTATTTTTTGAAGTTACAAAATGTGGAAAGGTATTTTTCGCTTTAGCACCCACTTTTCCCCAAACGTATTGTTTATTGCGAAACATTTTTCAATTCATTTTAGCAACAGTCTCGTTCGAGCAAAGACCTTTATCCGAAATGACATCTGCCGTTCAATTCACATTCATTCTTGCACATAATGTGCATTCATGTGAATACAGATAATCCGATTACTTTCATCTTTGGTAGCAGATCCGTCTTCACATTTGATGTTCTTTGTTACAGTCAGTGAATCGATAACCTTATGTCTCGACGTCAACGCGGTTTCATATAAAATTTTCTTTCCTTAAAAGTGTTTCCAGTTTTTTAGATTAAAAAGACACTTCATTTCATATAAGATGTGCACACAACAGTACAATGGCAGTAAATGTAATGTAAATTCTATCAGAAAGCTTGTAGACAGACAAGGAATTAAATAGAAACAGAATAGTAGCAGGCGCTATCGCTAAAAGATTCGATCGATTTATCAATCGATTTGCTTTTTTACTAAGCCTGGAGTTCACTAACACGTGTTACGGCGTAGAAACAATTTTGGCCAAATCGAGTTTAATATACAATTTTGATCAGAATTTTTTTCTCTATCGATCTGTATATCCAAAATGTTGAAATTCGCAAAAAAAATGTTTATACACCCCAAAAAAGTATTGCCGTAAAGTTAAACAAATTCCATAAAAACAGTGTAAAAGCCGTATGGTTGTTTTTGGTATTTTTGTAAAGATGTTAAAACCATATTTTTTTTAAGCCAGGGCGTACAAGCCCATCGACTTCGACTAAATGTGATGAATTTAAGACTTTTAAACAAAGAAAACGCGCCACAGAGTACTCAAAAGAGAAATTTATAAGTTTTTGAGAATTTTTTCTACTGAATTTCTTTTTTAAAAAGTATCTAAACTTTTAATAATTCCACAAATGGTTACTTTTAGCAATAATGAAGTTGGGTTACTTGTCAAAAGATAAATTCACCCTAGAACTTCTCAAAAAACTACAAATTCCTTCCCTGTTTAAAAGTCTTACATGCATCACAACCAATCGAAATCAATTTTATTGGCAGCAGCCTTGCACCAGAAAAGAAGTCCTAATTTTTGTCATAATTACATAAAAGAACTAAATTATTTTTGGGTTTTGAATCCAAAATGTTGTTTTTTTCTGCTTAGAATAACTAAAAATTCTTAGTGTTTTGCCATAATTTTGCTGCAAAATTGTAAGATAAAAACAAAAAAAGAAAGGTATTTTCGTACTTTGGCAGTTTTATTTTATCTACATCAAATAAATATAGGTATTACACTAACAAATATTTTTTATACATTCTTGAAACAATAAAATGTGTTTATTGTCAACATTACATTATTTTTATGCCATGTTTTATTAATACATTTAAATTAGTTGCTCTAATCAATGATTGTACAAACCAAAAATTTTGCATCTATTGGTCTTTACGACAGCAATTGCAATCTCATGTTTACCAAAAATTCCAATACGACGTAAAGGGATATTTTTAGATCCATTATAGTTGGTCGTATAAACCACCAAGTGTATTTTTTAAAGACGTAAATCCAAGCTAACTTTAAAACTAACGAAGATGGGCATGTTTTCAATATTTAGACTTTTTCATAGCAAAATTTCAAGAATGTCTTATCTTGGGCATTTTTGAATGACTTCTGAAATACAAAAGTTTTTTTTTTTTTCTTAAAAAGTAAAACTTTTTCGGCTCTCCTGAAAAGTTTGGTTTTGGTTTATACGACAATTGAACCTCTTCAGGTATCGATGTGATTTTTACGTCTTACTCTGGGGGAGAAGCATTAAAAAAGGATTTGGTTAGATTATTGCATATCTACAAAACACAATGTTTAGTGCCAATTAAAATTAATTGGTTTTATGAACACATCTTACTTCGTACCTACGTGTACTTATAATAAAAGTTGTTGCATTTGATGAGTATAAGCACCGCCAAACATAAAATCAGCGATTTTTTTTTATTTCGATGTCATTTCCATTGTAAAAGTTGTTGTATTAGAGCAGAAGAATCACCCCCTAAAAGGAAAAAGGAATACTGTTACTAAAGTTAGACCTTATACGATGGGAATGAGTAACCCGACAGATATAAACCAACCAGGCGGTTAAGATATTATTTACGTTACAGTAATTGACAAGTTGAAAGTCTCAAGGGTAACACTCCTTAATAATGTGACGAACCACGTTTATATGACGTTTGTTATCATAAGCTTTTAATGATCAAGTGTCAGATCGACTTAATACTCCACTCGTTTTTTATAGTGTCTTGGCGGAGTAGATTGTGAAGTGTGAAGTTTTCTTTTTCACTCCTTGGACAAGGAAGTACCATCGTATTTTTTTAACTAAAAATTCATTAAGTTTTTATTACAATATTGAACTCGTGTCGATATGATATTATTCACTTGTAATATCATCAGAAAAACGTGGTTAAAATCTGTCGAGTTACTTCTTTCCCACCGTGTATAAACTGCCCTACGTTTCATGTCTGAGAAACTGAATACTAAGAAAAATATCCAAAGGGTATCATGGGGATTACATACCGCAATGCAGTACTCAAAAGTAGTTTACATTTTTCCGTGTAGTATCAATATGTAGTTGGTAACCCCTAAAGCAGCACTTTATTGACTTTAGTAATAGTGTACTATTTAGTAGGTGAGTAAAGGTTCGATGGAAACCTCGATTGTTTTCATGAAAATAAAGCAAAACTTATGCTATTAGTTTTCAACTAAGTAGGAAATTTGAGACATTTCAAAGCATATTACTACAGGTACTTATAATTTTTTGCATATTTTAAATTCATTTCTATGACGTGTATGTATTTTAAATTCGTGTCTATAATTGTTTGGCTTTCAATCGTCCCCAAGCATTCGACTAGGGTTATAGCGACATAGAATTAATTTTGGCATGGTATAAAAAGTAGAAAACTGCGGCCATTGCGGTGTGTACTTAGGCCGTTATGTGAACTCCATTGTTTTAAGTGGGCATTATAACAGCATCACGGCCGAAGCGGGCCAGTAACGCATAATGGCGGTCACCAGCGACGGAATGGAATGCTAAAAACAAACTTAAGCATTTACTTTTCGGGAAAGCACTTTTTTACGTGACTTAGGACAACAAAACGAATTATCTTTTGGGGTGCTCGCGCGTGAGCTAAAAAGCAGAATGACAGATTAGAATAATTTAGAGGTGAATAAAACATGACTTTGGAAGGTTTAGATAACATCTGTGAGGTGAATTTACTCATATAAAAATGTGTAAAAGTACCTAACAATAGACAAATATTATATTTGAAAATTTTACCCCAGAACTGGTTATGTTTTCTCATTTATCTCCCCAATATTTTCTTACTTGGATTATTCTAAGGCCAACATGTGAATCTCGTAACGTTAAAAGCAGGTTTACTCCAAAAAAGACTATCCATTCCAATAACACACTCGTTAGTCTAAAAATATTCGTGCGAGCCGGTCTCCAAGCGCGGTGGGTTCAAACTTGCGTGAAAATTTATGAGGATGTCGTATGTCTCGACGAAATGTCTCCGAGTGCGCGCTGGCGAGGCCCAGGATTACACGAGGCCCAGATCGACCTTTTTCGGAGCTTCCGCGGTGACATTATAATTTTATATTACAAGCTGTCTTCGATTTTAGGTCCGGGTTCAGGTGCCGCGCATAATATGCAAATACCACCATATTTTCTCATCCATTCTTCTGTAATGTTTTTTCTTTGTCCCGTTTTCCGATATTACAGCCGAGTGTATTCGATAATGGATACAGGAATGACTGAAATTAAATTTTGAATAAGTATTCGTATATAAGTATTTAGAGATCCACTCCTCCATACTTTACAAGCGTTTTCCTTCTTCAATATTGCTTGCGTGGATGCTATGGTGAAAGAAGTGTATGAATGAACACTATTACTCCCTTTTCTTGACATCAGTGTTTTTCTATACCTGAAGGTTGTCTGAAAGTAATCGCTTCCAGCGTTAAGACTGCCTACATTGTGCTAAGGTGTTATACAATGTATGAATGTCTATACTGTTTTCTTTTTGAAATGAAAATATATCTATCTATGATACATTATGGTGCGCGTGGTTTTGGCTAACACAATAGTATTTTAAACTGATTTTAAAAGATGTTTTTATTTAGTAACAGATAAAACTTATTGTTTGTCGTTTTTCCTGTACTTTTCGTTACGCTCTACTTATTTAATCGATACTGCTCTGTACGTGAAATCCTTCCCAGCTAAGCTACGTGTTAGATGTCTTGATCTGTTTGAGCAGATCTATCGCAGTGCAACTTTAAATTGCGGCATTTAGCGAGTCGTCGAGAGGCCAGCGACTAATGTCATCGACGACCCGTTAATCTCGCGATTAAGCGCTGATATTAGTACCAATTAGTGTGAGTTATCCTTATCTTATAAATCGGATTGATAGATGAGCACTTTTTCCTATTGTAAGTAGAAAGAGACTCTTGAAAGAACATGATAGGCTGTTTTACCAATCTTCTAGACCCCTAATAATAATACACGATTTGGTGGGTATAGTACTCGACGAAACTAGTATCTTTCGAACAAATATAAACATATACTATACGTCCAAAAATGCAATAAATAAGCGTCCAAAAATATACCAAATATTCGTACTGACCTAACATTAAGAGAATGCAAAATAGTAACTTACACATACAGGCATACTCACTCACTCACTCACACATACTATACCCTAACACAGAAATATTAATTTATAGGTTTTATTGATTGAGTTTTGTAAATTCTTTGTGATATTTTTGTAAGTAATATTTTTATAAGGAATAGCACGGCCTTCTATCGCCATTATTTGTAAAAAGCCACAGACGCCTGGTAATCAAGTCAGACAGTCAGATCTAACCCAAATGATAATTTGAGTATAGCAATAAACATAGCTTAGGTCGAGCCTCAAACAGTGCCTGCAATTTATTAAATCAATGAGGATCAGATGCCATTAGTTCTAAGTGGACAGTTAGTGACAGACGAACTGTAGGCCGGCCCTGAGAGTCGCAGACAACCAGGCGACGTGACTAATCACATCTACTACTCGTTTACTTATACTGCTAAGTAAGAGTAATTTGTAATACCAATCGTTGGCTTTTTTCGAAGATTGTACCTATCTATATAAAAGTTTATCTGTTGCGCCCATATCTGTTTTAAACAATTAAACATAATTATTGAAAAAACAAAACACCCGTCTGCAAAATGATTATATTTTTAAAATGGTCTTTATACTGGCTTCCATTTGATACCCATATTGCTATGATAGATAAGGAAAAAATCAATCCCCCCTCTCCCCTTCATTTCCATTTGCGGGCGCCAATTTTCAAATGTATATAGCTTATGTCATTCTCACAATTTTAACAAATTCAACGACACCTCATATGTCAATAACTGTCCAGCTGTTTGGGCTGTAGGGCGTGCCAAACAATTATACATACAAACATACATACATACTCTCGAAAAAACATAACCCTCCTTCCGCAGTCGGGTAAAAAGCTATACTATAGCCTTATACTATAGGTAAGTACTAATATTTCAACAAATAGATTTAATACTCGTAAATGTGCTAACGCACCTTTTCGAAGTTAAGTTTTAATTGACACTTAGTGTATGTTGAAACTAAAATGATTGTCTGGATTGCAATTGCAATGTAAGTGGTGTGGTTAAGCAGAAGTCTAAAATGTATTATGTGATTTTGTTGTTTTGTACACATAAATAAATGTATATTTAAGTAAATAACCAGGACGCGTACTTCGTAACCATGATATTAGGGTATTCGGTAGTCCATATCAGCATTTCTGTACAACATACTCATAAAGTACGATATAATTAATGGCCGGGTGTACGCTCAGTGGCAGATGGAGAGCGGTGATAGTTTGGAGCCGGCGAGATTACGACCGACCGCGGACGGACGCGCGCGACCGACGACTAATCACATCGACAACTCATTTAATCCCATGGTTACACACTATGCCATGTTAAGGGCTAGTGGTTGTGCTCGTGACGGTCAGGCTTAGAAGGAAACCATTTGATAAATAGTATAAATAAGAACATTCAGATGAAAACATAATAATGTGCCTCTTTCGTCCGTGATCGCGCCGAGTGCGGACGTGCCGCGCGCTTTCGAGTATATTCATCTCGTAAATATTGCTGTCAAGTAAACCTTACCTATAGTGACTGAATCATATCGCGCTCACCGTGCCGCATTCCTGTGCGGAGGAACGAGACAAACCATATTACTACGATCTCGCCTTCTCGCTCCCCTCGCAACCGTGCTACGAGTCTACGAGCTACGAGACTGGATTACCCCCGCCTTACTTCTGCGCTACGGATTGCTACGAGTGGCTACGGACAGCGGACTTGACTGAGTGTCTTAACCTAAACTTCACAATCATAACAATGGATAAATCATTATCGGATTCGGAGATGTATGTTGCAGTTTCGCCTAATCGTACTCCACCAAACTTTGTAGCATGCCGCGGAAAAAGAAAGAGGGAGGATGAGTTCTCTGTTGAATTTCAAACATTTAAGGAGGAAATAAAGGATATGATCGCGGGTCTGAAGAATACGCAAAAACAAGAATTCCAAAAGAATGCTACAACCTTAAAAGAAATACAGCAGACGAATAACAATATTGAAAGCTCAATGTCATTTCTAGCAGCACAGAACGAGGAACTCAGAAAGAAATTAGATTATCTAGAAACTCAGTCAAAGGAGGACAGGAAACACATTACATTTTTGGAAAACCGTTTAGAGGAATTACAAAGAGAAAGCCGCAAGGCTAATTTTGAAATAAAAAATGTTCCAAAAAAGAGCGGTAAAACAAAAGACGACCTTATAGGCATGATCACAAGCCTTTCAAAGAACATCGGCAGTGAAATCAAAAGGGCTGATATAAGGGACTTCTATAGAATTCGTGGCAAAAAAGAAAACACGCAAAATACGCCTGTGATTGTGGAAACCACATCCTCCCTATTAAAAAACGACGTTCTAAAGATGAGTAAGAGTTTTAATATTAAACACAAATCAAAACTTTGTGCTAAGCATCTGGGCCTCAAGACCTCCGAAGACACACCAATTTTTGTCTCGGAACAACTAACCGCGAAAGCCTCTCGTTTACATTTCCTCGCGCGAGATCTTGTGAAAGCTAAAATATTCAAATTCTGCTGGACCGCGTACGGAAAGGTATACTTGCGGAAAGATGAATCATCCCCTATTTTACTTATTAATAATGAAGCACAAATACAGGAGTTATCAGTGCAAAAGTGACTATACTATAGGCCTAATGTAGCCGTAAATATCTATCTAGCCAGTGGAAGCCTAATATGTTTTACCCATCTGTTAGTTACACTTTTCTTCGAGTTCTTATATTTGAATACCACCGATTTTACTTTATCTAAGCTTCACTTATGTACTTATTATGAGATAAGACAGAATATTATAAGTATAATAATTACATTTTATAACTACGCAAATAACTTGGCATTATGTGACACTCACCAACTATGCTTTATACAAATGATTGAATTATTATTGCTTTGGTCCACTATATATTTATTAATGAGAAAAGAACAAATAAAAAATAAGCAACATAAGTACACCGATATTGCACCTCTAATTTTTTTCTTGCTAAATCATGGATAGTTCACTAAATACCTTAAAAGAAATAGACTTGACAGAAATTGAGATAGAATGTGATCCAAATGATACAACTACACACAAAAATATATGCAGTAAAGACCTAACAGTAATCTCTCAGAATATTAGGAGTATATATGGCAACATCGATGACTTTCAAGTAACGCTATCAAATATAAACCTTTGCATTGATATACTAATAGAAGTAATAATAGTCGACTGGAAAAGAACAAACCTACCCCCCAAATTAAAAACTATTCATCTTACGAATCAACGTTCAGCCTTAACCAAAACGATGGAGTGGTATTCTATGTAAACAACAATCTTAATGCTACCGTAACAGAAATAAAACTAACTCATGAACTGTTTACAGCTGACACTACCCAATACTATAATTATTGGCATATATCGCTCTCCTTCAAACTTGAATGCGTCTAAATTTATTGAGTCCCTAAATTCACACTAAAATACAATCAAATCTATCGACAATATTATACTCACAGGGGATATTAATATCAATCTTATACCTAGAAGCAATGCACCTCCAAATGAAATAAAAAATAGAAATAGCTACCTAAATATGTTGCCTAGTCACGGTATCCTACCTGGCCACTTGTCTCCCACAAGGTTAGGTAATTGTCTAGACCATTTCATGCTGAAATTAGACAAATTCAAGTACTCTGCGTTTGTAGCTGTTCTTAATACTAGTGTTACTGACCATCGAGCTATATTCTTAGCCCTATCTAATCTCAAACATAAAACTAATTTACCAAAAATTGTTAGGCCGGTAAACATGGAACTAGCGGCTACTTATTTAGTCCAAAAAAATATTCATGAACTTTTAGATAGTGATGACCCAATTTATATAACAGAACAGCTTATAACAGCAATGTCTGATTCTCTAAACCTAAGTAGATCAGTAGTGTATCTCCCTAAAAGTAGAAGGAATATTAAACCCTGGATTACGCCTGGTATAATGAGATGTATCAAAAACAGAAACAAAATGCAGCTCAAACTTCGATCTGATCCTCACAACGACATCTTAAAAATTACCTACACCAGATACCGTAATTTCTGTACAAAACTACTAAAAAAGCTTAAACGCAACTACGAGCGAGAAGAATTAAAAAAATCAATTGGAAACTCTAAATTACTTTAGCATAACATAAAAACTTTTACTAATTTAAAAACCCAAAAACAGACACACACTGATTTAATTAGTACTCTTGATACCGCGGAAAAATCTGTCAATAGCGTAAATGAGTTCTTCGCAACCGTTGGAAAGAATTTAGCAGAAACTATTTTACATAAAACTTTCCTCCAAATACGAATAATAATTATTACTCAAATTCTTCCCAATCATTTGTCCTGTTAGATACTGATAACCAGGAGGTAGCTAGTATAATTATGGGTCTAAAGTCTAGTAGTGCCCCTGGGTGGGATGGGATCCCTGGCAATTTCCTTAAATTAACTAATCAGCTAATAGTTCCCGTTATTTGTTACTTGGTAAACCTGTTTTTTAAAAAAGGTGTTTTCCCACACATGCTCAAACAATCAATTGTCACACCAGTTCACAAGAGTGGCAAGAGCAACGATGTAAACAACTACAGGCCAATTTCAGTGCTGCCTTCGATATCAAAAATAATAGAGAAAATAATTAATAAACGACTTCTAAATTACCTTAATAAATTTAATTTAATCTCAAACTTGCAATTTGGCTTTAGACGAAATAAATCTACTGAAGATGCAATTATAGCTTTGACTTCTCTGATAGCAGATAAAATGGATAGTAATAAAAAATGTATTGCAGTTTTTCTCGACCTCAAAAAGGCTTTCGACACCGTCTCTCTTCCCATTCTTG
The DNA here is from genome assembly GCA_949316185.1 of Pyrausta nigrata. Lineage (NCBI taxonomy): Eukaryota > Metazoa > Arthropoda > Insecta > Lepidoptera > Crambidae > Pyrausta > Pyrausta nigrata. The sequence goes on from OX438938.1 coordinate 12,745,874, forward strand.
TGAAGAAACTGGAGCTGAATGGTATAAGAGACATGCCCTTAAAACTACTGCAGGATTATTTGTACGGTCGCAAGCAAAGAGTTAAAATTGGTGATCATTTTAGTAAAGATGCTGACGTCACCTTCGGAATACCCCTGGGAAGCGTATTAGGGCCCACGTTATTTCTCATTTACATAAATGATCTAACCAATATTGCTGTTGACGGGGGTCAAGCATTCTCTTTCGCAGATGACACTGCTTTTGTTTTTAGTTCATCTTCTTGGAACTCAGTGTTTAAACTAGCGGAATTAGGACTTATTAAAATTGCAAAAAACTCAAACTTGCTAACGTTAAACACATCCAAAACGAATTTTATTTGTTTTTCTTCTACAAGCAAAACCCAACCTAATAGCTTATATACGCTTAAAATCCATGAATGTTTTATTTAGGTTTTTTTAACCGTAATTGTCTTCAAATTGAAAAAGTGACTGCCATAAAGTATCTAGGTATATTAATCGATCAACGTCTGTGCTGGCATCCTCAAATTGAATTTGTTAATACCAGGATCAGAAAACTAATCTGGATTTTTAAAAAACTTAGACATATCACTACAAAAAAATTATTTAATCAAATCTATATTGCATTAGTTCAATCAATTCTCGGTTATTGCATAACTATTTGGGGCAATGCCTCAAAAACAAAATTTTTAGAAGCCGATTGGGGACAACGCTGTCTCCTTAAAGTTATGTATTCAAAGCCATTTGGGTTTCCTACTGAAGAGCTCTATAACTTTAGTGAGCTTTTATCAATTAGAAAACTTTATGTCTGTCAAATTATCTTAAAATTACATAAATCGATACTGTACAATCCTAATACCTATAAAAGAAGGAAAGATAAAGTATTAGAACAATATCATACAAAATCAAAGTTTGCCCGAAATCAATTCAAATCACAGTCAGTCCACTTATACAACTTAATAAATAAACATATTGAGATTCATAAACTCAAAACTAGAGATTGCAAAAGGACGTTACTGGAGTGGCTAAAAGCACAAAATTACAAACAAATAGAAGAATTATTAGTATAGCAAACTCGTTAAAATTAAGTAAATATATATATATGTATATATAGATAAATAAAATACATAAATATAAATACATACACACTCTTCTTATCAGCTAACGTAATAGTAATATTATATCTATCTACCTATAACTTAACAATAGATAACCAATTTTCATTATTTCATTTTGTTTCAAATGTACCTACGTTGTATTATTGCTATGAAAGAGCGGGGCTATCTGCCACAAGTGTCATTCCTTACACTTACTAGGTAGTCTCAATCATTACCATTGTTATTGTATTAAGCTTTAAATGAAATAAAAATCTTTTATCTTTTATTTATCTTTTTATGTGCGTACGAGTGATGTTCATCGAACTATAATGTTACTAGCGGTTGCCCACAACTTCATCCGCGCAAATGTCCAAATGCCCATACAAATTTCCACCCCCTTTTTCACCCCCTAAGAGGGTAAATTTTTAAAATGTTATTCTTAATTTCAAAGCAGTTTTTATCGATTTCAACTGACTAAGTTTCATACAAACTTACATACCATTTTTACCCCCTTAATGGGAGGATTTCCAAAAATCCTTTCTCAGTGCTCAACTACACTATAAAAGTTTCTAATTCTAGTACTTTGGGTTCTGTGTTGATACGTTAGTCAGTCAATCAGTCGGTCAGTCATTAAGTCAGTTTTGATTTTAAGATACTTAGAACATCAATAACTACGTGTAAATGTTTTGTCAACTATTGTTATTTTACAACTGTCAACTCAACTTTAAACTTAAAGAAAGTGAAAATGCAAACTACGTTACAATGTCTGCGCTACTAATATGACTTGGAAATAATTACTAACATCTTCAGCAACAATCCGCATATAATCCTCTTATCGCAAAAGCAATTACAGTAGTAAGTATTTCCAGAGGGTCAGTTATCAGCGTAGGACGCTCGGCGCTAATAGTGGCAGCTGATAACGGCTCCTTGGCGCTCCCGAGAGGCGGCCAGTGTAATTGAGGCCTCGGCCAGCACGATATAGACGCCCGAAACACCGCACGCCCGATATCACGCCACCCTTATCACAACATGCTTCTTACCGTCTGTCATAAATTTTATCACTCCGATGAACGAACGCGGCGAGGACCTTTTCTCGGATTCTCTCCTCCTCCGGCTTAACGACCCGTGAACTCGTGAGCGAGACTCCGGGTGTCTTTTTCAGTCACAAACACGATCACTTTCAAAGATTATGCACTAGAACTTTTTTCTGACACTACACTAAAATCGACTACTCGGACGAGCTCACGTCGGTCCGTCTCGTTCTTTGAGTTCGTTTAACAGCATTCAAAATATTGTCAAGGTTATCGTAAATAAAGTTGTCGCACTCTATGAACTCTGCCGATTTAGTCGAAACTATCCGAACGGTCCTCGATAAGTTCGTAACAGCTGCCGAGTGATAGCAGTAAAACAATTCCTACGGGGAAGGCGTTTTGAGGTTGTTCGAATGTTGTCGCGAATGTCAAACGTCGCGGGCGCGCTGGAGACGCGGCGGTGGTCGGCAGGCGGTCGGCTGGCGGCCGGCTGCGGACTGCGCGGGTGGCAGTGCCAGTGCACGGAGGCCGGCGAGGCACCGACGCGGCGCACGCGCTCCGCCGAGATCGATACACCCCGCCCCAACCACCGCAGCGCCCGCCGGGGCCCACACCCACACCCACACAACCTTACGACCTCTTACTACACACGCACACGTACGACGCCAAGTGCCTTGATTTTTTTAAGTTCCAACAAATCCAAACTTTGACAAAGTCCGTACAGTCTCGTCTGAAACTTTTCTAAGTGGTCGAATATTCAGAAGCCTCCTTTCCGGCCGTAGGTTGTTATGATATTAAATCGTACTTTCAAAAGAAACATGTTGCTTGTTTGTTAAAGATGTGTTATCCGCGAAGTTCAGGCGGTTGTTAAAAATAATAAAGGAGATTGCTACGCGCTACGATATGTCTCCGTAGCGTCGTAGCGCCGTAGCGTCGACAATATTAAAACCACAATGAGCGCCTTTTACTCATAAGTCTAAGAGAAGTATTACAAGCTCGAGCTCCAGACTGAAGGACATCTAATCAAACTTGCCGATCTTAGCTAGTCTGGTAGAATATCGATTTTCACGAAATATTTATCTCAAGAGATTATCAATGATATTAAACGGATATTGAAAATGTTTAAACGCAATGTTACTCACATGAGGTTCTTCTTACTCTCTGTCAATTGACTTTGAAAGATTAAAGAAAAGTTCTCATACTTTTTCGTCATATTTTATAATGTTTTGTTTATCAGCATGTATGTAGTTGCTTATTTGTCTTCTTTTAATTATTACGAGTACACGCATTTTTATTGTATAGACTTTAAACTAGCATAAAAATAATAAAATAGATCAATTCTGCCCTATCCTGATCAAGCTTAACCAGATTAACTTGGATCTTTTATTAACTTACCTTTTTTAATTCAGACAACAGATTTGGAATACGAACAGTCCTAGCCGTTACAGTGGCCTTTTTGATTTATGCCGTGACAAAAGACAGGAGCAACAAGTGAGTTCATGATCCATTTAGGGGCACCTTGACGCCCCCCGCCTGACGCATGCACCGTTATTTGCTTTGACACTCTTGAAATGTTTCGATTCTAGCGGCATGCCGGCATTTTGAAGCATTATTAACCTCCTAGCTGAATTTTGACCGATCTCAACCGACATGAATTAGCTAACTGCGCAGGAGATATAATAGTATTCAATTAAGTATGCGAATCGCACACAGGTGCACTATTACTGCTCAGTGTTTGTACTTGTACTCTCTGTTTATTAACTCTAATAGTTTGGTGAGACAGCAATTCAACATGACCGAAGAGAGATCAGGCGCATGGCCAATTGCTTAGCCTGGGGTTCACCAACCCATGTTTTATTTTAATCAGCCGGTTTAGCATTATTTGTCATTATTTGTAGGGGAATTCTGTCAAATTAACCATTAATCGAGGTTTACCGTATGTTTAAATATTGGAGAACTCGGGTCTTAACATTCTTTTTGAGGTACGCGCGGGTGTCAACACCACTAACTTCCTAATTACGAGCTGTTTCTGAGTTATTTACAGACACATAAACCCGAAAATAAATTTGAGCCTGACTAGGGATTTGAACCGTCTAACTAAGCATGCTGACCACTAAACCGATGAGACAGTCAAACCTTTTAAAACATTGACAATAAAATCAAACAAAAGGATGACGCTAGGATGATTAGGTTATGTTGGCCAACCCACGGATTGAAAACAGTGAATAGAAAGATGTTTGGAAAACAAAGGATTTGTTCAGTACCTACTAATTATTGTGTACGTTTTTGTTCGGTCACCCTATTTACCAGTTTTGATGAGACTCATTTGCGAGAAAATCTACGGTTATTAGTAGCCAACGTTATAATACGTAATTAATACTGGTAACGCTAGAGATTAGTGCGTAGTAATATTCCCGAGTGCAAATTACTTTTTACGTTTTAATAAACAAAGAAAGGCTTACAAAATTATTATATTACGTAATATATAAGTAGTATTTCCATACTTTGAGTGGCCGATAATAAACCGTAACCTCTAGCGAATAAATATAATCGAAATTTATGTTTCAATGTTCCAATACAAGTATACCGTTAATTTTCCGAAGTTACGACTAGCGGGCTCGCATTTGCCATTCTCTAAGTAACTTAAAACATCAATTTTCTTGGTAAACATGTCCGTAAACATACACAAATAAATAAGGTCATAAAAATATTCCATATACAATAAGACACAGGAGGGTTGGGAGCAATTGTTTGAGTATTTCTACACACAGAAAGGCAATCCGAATTTATTGCGCGCTCAATCAGAGCGATAACAGTTCCTCCACCGGCTGTACAGGAGAAGAGCCGCAAAGAATTCACACAATAGCGGACCCGGAGGACTGGCTTACTCTCTACACAGACTATACATATGTACCTATACTAAACTGAGTCTCGAACATCTCAGCATCGATCAACATTTCAAGGACTCGCGGCCGCGAACGGCTATTGCAGACGAACTAAATGTCAGTGGCATGCACTTAGAATAATTCAGATCGAATAGCAGTTATTCTGTTAGGGCACAAGTAGCGCCGTTAAGTGCCACTAGAAGGTCCCTCGGACGGACACCGTCCATTAGATTGATGGATGATCCTAGTATTTTAGAGTCTCGCACCTCAAGCAGAGAAACGGAACATTATATTAACACTTATTTGTCTGTTTTGTCTACCCATTTGTCAAATATCTACTTTGAATGCTCATCTAATTGCTAAATTAGTTTAAATTAAATACCTATTGATAAGTAGGTACATACTACATATGCGATAGGTACTTTAATTTTAAGCTAACTGAAAAAAACAGTCCAATTTCTTGCCAAATCAAGAATGAAAGATCAAATAAAAAAATGGATTGGGTTTTCGGAGGTCAACGGGTACTATAAAGTCGTCTGAACATAGCTTATAAGAATAACAAGATGCGGCATATTCCTCAGTAATTCAACTAAGTATATAAAGATGGTCAAGCACGAATTTTGAGTTCCTAACGAAGAAAATTCGGTTCGTACGTTCGGTACGTTTGTACAGCGCATTTGTGAGCACGCGTATATTACTCGTGTAAAATAGATAAATGTGAGAAACACATCAGACGCCAAAGCGAGAGTTTCCTTTTTAAGACTTTTTCTGCAACTGGGAATGAGTTGGAGTATAAATCATTTATGTCAATAGGACACCTGTTCAACACATACTACTCTATAAATACTTATTACTTTCGAAAACACACTTGGAGACAAAATATTTTTATTTAACTTGTAATGTCGTTGTATTTAATAGTTTCCAATTTTCCTCTTTAAGTTTAGTACTGCAAATTAATAATTAAATTAATAAAGCTCTTGGCTGAAAATCAGTGAAGCAACAAAAATACATTTCTAAATAAATTACATAACAAGAACGGTTAGATGAGATTATTCTAGAATAAGTAATAAAGCCATAATCTTCAAACAATATCCGCCAACAATGATATTAATTTAATAAAATAGAAATACCTTTCTCGGATCTTCATAAGTACCTTTTAATATAAGCGTCCTCTAAAATTTTGCTGATTAACGAATTCCATCACAATGGATCTCATTGGGCTTCACAATACGTAGAAATTCTTCATCGAGAAATGCAGCCCGATCTTATTTAAATTTATCTTTTTAATCTTTTAAATAAATATTAATAAATTTATAAAATCCTTAATACTCACTGAAGTATTTACGTTATTTTCGGATATTAAAAAGTGATGTTATTCGAAATATAGATAATAATAAATACCTAACTCAGATAAATCGTTTCTATATAGTGTTCCCTAGATCGTTTTCAAAATTTGGCGCCTGACTAAAAAGTAGCTCTGTGTATATAATTCACTAATTCAGTAAACTAGTATGTAGTATAGTGATAACCTATGCCAAAACCTCTTACCTAAAACAAATTACAAATGTCATCAAATAATTATGCAGTGATATTCGTTTGAAATTAATTCTTTACACAGTACCAAAAACAGTCATGGAGATATAAGGAGAAAGGAGGTGGCTCGATTAATGTGTTCCCAAGTGTAAATCCGTTCGTTTCCAATCAACCGTTGGAAGCACCCATGATGAAAACAATAATCACAAAATACCTGGCTTAAACTTAGTAAATAACCATTTGACAGAAAGTTATTCAATGCTAGCTGTTGCTAAATCCGTCTTCGTATACTCGATGATTCAAACTAATACTTGCGTTGCCGCTCGATAGTCCAATATACACACATCAACACTATCTAGAAATATACAAAACATAGTATTATTATATCCAAAATATCCCAAGACAGTGTTGATTAGTATAGTTGAGGCAAAAGCAATAGTATCGACAGCTCCGTTAGTATAAATACTATCGACACAGAGCAATACTATCGCTAGTATCGATACTATCTATATTGTAGATGATTTTCGGTCAACTATCGATAGTGCGGCACTATCTACTCGTACGATACAACTACTATGACTAATACTCTCATCGCCGTTCGGTGTGTATAACGTATGGTGAGTCGATAAGGAACATATACAACATACGGACAAAAAAATGAAAAGCTACAATTTTCGTACTCTATTGACCTTAACCAAGGCCTGGGATTTTTTAAGTTTAAAAAATAAATAAAGTTTAAATTAAATGCTTTATTTAAAATTTATTCTACAGTTTTTTGTACAGTCGGCAGCACCTCAGTTACCTATTTGAAGTACGAAAACAGCTTCTATTACATAGGAAATAGAGTCTCAAAAACAAAGTGGGGTAGTAGAAACAAGTTCTCAGAGTTTTTCTAATCGAGAGCCAAAAGATCAAAAGTTAAACAGCCGTTTTGCACACACACACACACAGAGAGAGAGACAGACACACACACACACACAAAGACAGACATACACACACAGAGACAGACACACACACACGCACGTGTTACTATTGTATTGAGTCTGATTTGTTATTTAAAAATACCTAGTACTAGTACGTATGTATAACATTGGATTTTGTGATTGTTAAAGTTTTTCTTTATTATAATTTTAATATGGTTTGGTGGTGACATCTCAACCTCAATGGTCTCCACTGAAAACCAGCGCCATAGCTGTCCATGGCAATAAAGCTGAGTGGAAACCAATTTGGTTACACTGTTTATAATTATGTTTTCATTTTTATGTTCATTTTATGTTGTCAGTGAACCAAATAAATTACTTTTCTTTCTTTCTTTCTTTCTAGTCTAACGTGCAGCCATGTGTACAAACGGCGGACTTAATGCCAAAAGCATTCTCTACCAGTTAACCATAGAAAATGCAGGCGGTGCAAGAGATCAATTTTTATCGATTTATCTTTAAGACTATAGAAGTTCTATACAAACTTGCCCCTCTTTTTACCCCCTTAAAGGGAGAATTTTCAAAAATCCTTTCATTTTGTAAATAGTGCTCACCTTTAATTTCAACTTTCTAATCCCAGTATTATATGTCAGTCACTCACTCCATGTTTACATATTTATAATTTTATGGATTTAAGGGCCTTTAATTTATCAAATATTAAAAACATAATCCTAATGAACAAATATTTTTTACAAAAATAATAAAAATGTCATTTTTGGGGATAGTTTTGTAATAAGTTTAATTATAATAATAATCGTTTATTTCAGGCATCAATGTTTTACACAAAATTTTAGCCCATATAATAAAATAATTTTAATAACTATTTAACTAGTTTACATTTTTTGCAAGATTTCTTATAGCATTTTTTTTTCTCTATGACTCATTGTCTTCCAAATGCATCTTTTTTCATAACTTCAGATCCTCCTCCAGATCCATAGAAATTGTATTTTTTTAAGTTATTAAAATGGCTGCCATTTCAAGAGAGGTCCTTAAATTATCTCCAGTCAAAGCCCCGGACACATTGTATAGAGATAGAGACTACTCAAGCATTTCAATTAGTATGAGTAATGAGTATCCACTAAGAAATGTTTACCGAATACCGCTGCGAGGCGCGTTAAAGATTCAAAGTTGGTTAGCCCGCATTGAGATTGAGCGGTGAGTCTGAATTTGTTTTCACTCTCCACCTGTTGTTTGAGATACAAATACTCAATTTGTTTTGAGTAGCAAATCTCAGTAGGTAAACTCACAGAAACTTGTATTATACAATGTGATATGTTATGAAGTTTTATGACGCATTTAAAGGCAAATTTATAACAATTTTTACTAATTGCTGACCTACTTCGAAATCCTTAATAAGACCGAGGTACCGCTGTTTTAAGTAGTATTACGAAGTCTATTAATTAACATTGTTATAAATTCATTTATAAATACGTTTCTAGAGTTTTACAACTTCTTAACATATCACAAATAAATTTTTATCGTTTATTATGTGTGCTACGCTCACTCGCTGATTACTACAGTCAAAAAGCTTTGACTGTAGAAACTTTATTTAAAAAAATATCTCATATGTTATTATATTAATATTTATGTATGTGTTTTATTTCACGTATATATGTATATTTTAATGCATGTATCTAGTATGTATGTTTATTTTACAGTATTTTGTTAGTTTATTCTTAAAAATGTATCATTACTGAATGTTCTGCCACTTATCAGATTATCTTTCTGCATTCCCACGCAACTGACTGGTAGAGAATGCCCTAAGACATTAAGTCCACCAATTGTACTTTTTTTGTGCAATAAAGTTTAAATAAATAAATGATACAACTTTTGCAAAAGATCAAGATGAAAGATGTTTCACAAAAACGTCTTACGATTCCTGCGTACATAAGGTCCTCATTTATTACACGTTTGACAGTAATACCACAGCAGCATATAGCTAACTAGTGGTAGCCCGCGACTTCGCCCGCAAAAGTTGGTTTTTCCATATAAACTTTCATTCCCCATTTCACCCTCTTAATGTTTTTATATCGCAACAGAATGTATCCTATGTCCTTTCCAGGGTCTCGAACTGTCTCCTTACCAAATTTCATCTCAATCGGATCAGTGGTTTAAGCGTCAAGAGGTAACATACAGACAGACAGACACACTTTTGCATTTATAATATTAGTATGGATAGATCTATAGCCAAACTATAGTTGAACAGCAATACACATCTGAGCCCTTAACAGATGTTCCCGTCAGCGTGGCCGTTCATTAAGCCGGTGAGCTTGTTAGACCGCCGCCGGATTGAGTGGCCACTCTACACATCTGCACTTTATTGCTTAGCTATCGCGTTCGACATCAACTCTAAAGTTCTTCAATTAATGTCTAGCAATAATAAAAAGATATGAAGTCGTATTTATGTAGATGGGGATAGAAGAGCTCTGGACCTAATTTAAAAAATTACACCGATATGAACCGTTTTTCACGTGTTGTTAATAAAAAGGTAATCTGTTGAACGAGTTATGCTAAGATAGTCAGTAATAATCCAGTAAGTATCTCATTGCCGTCTCTAAAATATTTTGTATGTAATAAATTCATACCTCACGAATAATTTGTGGTGCAGGGATACGTAATAATACGTCATAAACAAAAACAGTACGTAACAAATTGTATCCCATGCTAACTTGATGTAGTACAAAAATATATTCAAAAACCGAATAATATTTCACGCCTACAACTAGACCACAATATGCCAATTTGAATTCAGTTTTGATGCAAAAATAATAACGGTGAACATGAGAAATGCCAGGGGAGGCATTTTTCATATGACTAAGCAGAACACCTGTTACCTACCTGTCTGCCTCGAAAACAGGGGGCGCCACTTGTCGTTTAATTTAGACACGATCCGTCGAGTGTCGTGCAGCTATTTTTGACCTGAGTACGAATAGCAGCGTCAAAGCTTTGTTACCCACACATGCATAATATGCATATACGTTCGTTCTGTGAGAGGTTGACAACTAGACGAGACAGATTTGGGAGAGTGTAAGAGTTTTTTTAGAAAATGCAATCTAAGTCTTGGCTTTTTGTTTTGGCGAAGCAGTGGTAGGTAAAAAGTATATGTTGGGACGTATATGAGTGCCCCCTTTTCTTTTTTTTAAAGACTTTTCTTTTTTTTAAAACAGACGTGCAGTGACGCCGAGAGGCCTAACGCGATGTTTTCAAATTGCAATAGCTTTCAGGAAAGCAATAATAATAACTTTTAAACTGACGTCTGAAAATCAATGATAGCATAAAAAAGGGAAAATGACAATTCGTTTGTCCTTGTTTTCAAATTGCAATCGTTATCGCGATAGCTTTCAAATTAAACGGTATTGCTGCTGATGGATATTTTTGTATGAAGTCAGATTGTAGTAATGAATAGCAGCAACCACTGATAGTACTGATAGTACATTTAAAAAGAAGTTAATAATTAAAATGATCGCCTCAAAGTATGTAATTTGCGTTCACATATGACATTTACCACGTAAAAGAACGTGTGCTCGGAGCATCAAAATCGCCGCGCAGTACGAAATGACAGGTCTACCTCTTTTTAAAAAAAACACTGTCAGTGGCAGCAACCGTTTATTTAGTGAAGTATATTGGATGCCGGCATTCAACGCTCGACGTGATGTAACACGATTACGCATTGATCGCCAGATAATGCCGAAGCACTAAATATAATATATCATTCGATGAATTTGAAGTCGTAATCCCCAAATTCCGTGATAGCGGAATAACGCGCGCTCGCATGAAAGTGAAATTCTTATCTGGCTGCCTATCACAGGGTGCGCTTAACGGGAAAATATTTTTATTCCATCTTTGAGTACATTGTTGTGACACAGCGTGACGTGAACTGAATACATTCCGGCTGGAATTGATGTAGGGTGAATATGCCTATGTCCGGCCACTCTCTACTGTGTCGACCACCTAGCACATTTTCCCATGTAAAAGTAGTAAGTAATGGATAGGTACCTATACTTAGGGCTGGAAGCACACAGAATTCGCGTGGGTTTTAATATCAGCCGGAGGGAGGGCGGACAATCAGTGATAGTCTTTTCACTTAAATATATGATGTATTCAAGGCCAACGAAAGCAATACAAACTAAAGGAATAACCACCCATGCCGCAAAAAGCCAAAGTTGGTCGTTATTTAGCATTTTACCTTTGACAATACTTTACAATGCGTGTGGAGCGCAATTATCTCGTGAAATCACCTATTTTTACGTTACAAATCAACTTTATTTACATATTTGTAAACTAACCTAAAACTTTAAAAAACACTTATTCAAAAACAAAATCGTGTCATTGAGGCAAAGAGGCGAGAATTCTGGCTGCGTTTTCGCGTTGGATAGCTATAGGTACTTATCCTCTGAACGAGAAACGAGCCAGCTCTTTTTTCTTTTAATAAAATATTTAATTAGGGTGCAATTTTACCGAAGAGTAATTTAGCATGCGATCCCCACGGTCCAAACGTCTAAATTAACTTATGCTAATATCAAACCGGTAATGCTCTATTTATAAAACCATCATGTAAATTAATGTTTTTCCGATTTTGCCAATGAGTCGGTGAAATAACTAAAAACTCATTATGTGGCAGGTGTTTCGCCCGACGACCAATAAAACAAGTTTTATTGCTTTTCCTTTTACTGTTTTCTTGTTCCATTCCTTCGGCCTTAAAATTATTTAGTGCTTTACGAAACGTAATTGTGAGTAGTTTTGTACAATCCTATTTGTGCGAAATGGTATATTTGTCAATTTTCAAAGTGTCCAGAAAAGCTATTACAATAATACAATTGAATGAAATGGATTGAAATACAAAATATAATTTGCTAAAAGGAAAATACTAATCCTTTTTAAATATTGGATTTGTAAACCACTAGACAAATTGAAAGGAGTATCAGATATATTAAAATTGCAAACGCTATCTCATGTATGCGCGTTTCATATCAATGAAAGCTAATCCAATAGTAGAATCTAGGATGTATTTTCCAGCTAGCAGAGAATATTGTACACATACGCTTTTATACAGGCGTCTCTTAAGATGTTGGCTTATGTAGGTTTAGGTTTAAAGAACTTTATTCTCATAAGAATATAACAATTCACTTAAAATGAGATAACAAAATTTAAATTATATAATAGTTTGTAATATTACTCGCCGGTACCCGCTTCAATCTGAAGCCTAAGCTTCCTTTTGAAGGTATTTAAGGTTTCACAATTGCGTACATCAATTGGTAATTCGTTGAACAGCTTTGCTCCCTCATATAAAATAGTCTTGCTTCCGTAGTTCGTCCTAGGTGTAATTAGATTGAGTGTTTTTTTGTTTCTTAGATTGTGTGTGTGCTTTCTTACCTCTAAGTCTATATTAGATTTTATGCTACCCTTAATTATTTTATATATCAAGAGACATGTGTTATATTTATATAGTTGATTTATGTTAATTTTTTTAGTTTTTTTGTACAACTGCTTTGTTGGTGTGTGAAATGGGTAACGATATAATACTTTAATAATCTTGTTTTGAGACCTTTGTAACGAATTAAGATGAGTTGCCGCTGCTGATCCCCAGATTTCAATTAAGTACTCGAGGTGTGATCTTACCAAGTCATTATAAATAATTGGTTTCACTTTATTCGGAATGCAATGTGCTATCCTACGAAGTGCTTCAAGAACTGATATTAACTTAGATCTAACTTGCTTAATGTGCGGCATCCACGTTAATTTGTCATCAATGTATAACCCTAAGTACTTTTCTAAAAATGATCTCTTTATCTCGACATTATTTATTTTTAGTGGTTCAAAATCAGGAATAATGTAGAGAACACAGTTCGCAAGTTCTGTGCCCCTAATATCGATTTTATATTGAGTTCGTGTCCGATCGTTGTCTGGAGCGCCTGAGTAAACTTTTAACAAAGATCGACCGATACAAAGTAGGTTCAATAGATTCACGGCTTAATGGATGACAAAAGCCGCATTAGGCTTCGCCAAATCAATAAACAGCATTCGATATTAGCAGGCGCCCTCGTGGCCTTAACACAATCCCTTATAGCGATTCAATTTTGGCATATCTTTATCCCGTTTAAGGTCGCAGCGTAGATAATTTAGTCAAAACAAACGCGCAAAAGGGCTTTTTACTTGTGTAATTGATCTTAATTGGTAATACATACCTACCTACCTAAAAACATATTAATGTTTATTTACAGAGTGTAAATTGCAAAAAAGGTATAGCCTCTTTGGTGATACTTATATTCAAAGGCTTCATTGGAATACCTACCTAATCATTTAGTTATTAATATCTAAAGGTAAGAAGTTTGATAAGTACAATATATTATATATTCTCAAAAAAAACTATAATCTTTGCGCCGTGTTACGTAAGTTAAAAAAGACGAGAATTTGTAGCGAGATGTAAGCATAAGTAAAACAAGGGCCGGCCGTGCGGTATCGTATGATTGTTCTTTATACCTATATAATCAACGAATGGCCTGTCTTGATAGATAAAAAACTGTTTTCTTTGCGTCGTGTACCGTAAGTTGAAAAAAAGAGTATTTGTAGCAAGACGTAAGCATAAAGTATAACAAGGGCCTGCCGCTTGGTATCGCAGATGATATTACTTTATTATAATTAACCAAAGACCAGTCTTGATATATAAAAAACTGTTTTCTTTGAGTCGTGCAAAGGCATGTCTTGATAGATAGCATTGTATTCTTTGCGTCGTGTACCGTAAGTTAAAAGAGACGAGTATTTGTAGCAAGATGTAAGCATAAGTGAAACAAGGGCCGACCGCGCGGTATCGCAGACGATTGTTCCTTATATAATTAACCAAAGGCCTGTATTTTTAGATAAAAAAACTATATTCTTTGCGTCGTGTACCGTAAGTTAAAAGAGACGAGTATTTGTAGCAAGATGTAAGCATAAGTGAAACAAGGGCCGGCCGTGCGGTATCGCAGGTGAGTGCTGGAGCGATATTTGCCGCGTGCTTGAGGCGCGCTGTTTGCGCGGCAAACACTCGCGCGCTCGATCGCCAGGGCTAGCCAGAAAAAAAACACTGTCCGAAAGGATAAATACATATGTACACTCATCAAAAGTTTGTGATCACTAGACAAGCTTGGCTCGAATTTCTTTTTGTATGGAAAAACAATGGATGGAAATTTTATAAGTTTAAATAAGCAACCAAAAATTCGCACACGGGCAGAATTTGAACCCACGACTGTCAATAACACTGTAAGTGTTAAAAAAATTTAAAGCTATGAAATTTTGTTTTATCATATTCTTATTCTATATTTTTAATAAAAAATCTAAAAAGAAAAATAAATAACAATGTAAGGAACATATTAAAAAAGATTTTGATCATTCAAACTGATCGCAAACTTATTTGATGTGTGTACGTAGGTTTGAAGAAACGAGTAAATAACGTCATGAAAGAATTTGTTCTAGCAAGACGGATAATTTGAATTTGTATGGAACGTTAAGGAATTACGATTGTGTTTTGTTCGATGATGGTCGAAAGAGAAAGACGTTGTGTATTTTGTAATAAGTTAAAGCAAGGACGCTTAGTTGGAGAGGTTTCCAGGCGTCTTGCGGTATGTAAGCTCCTGAAGTGTTGTGGAACCGCCCTGTGCATCCCGAACTGAGACAACTCGGATTGGGATGGAAATAGAGGGCCCTTTGGCCCCAGGCATAAAATTAGATGCGGAAGGGGTGTCATTTGAGCATATCGTTTTTTACATCATACAACACTCATAACACAAACGCTATCCGATTTCAATGATTTCAAGGCTAATTTTTTTAAGGAAATAATATTTAACTTAGGGAACTTCATCGAGGACATATCCCACTAGAGGGGAAATGGCATTAATTTTGTTCCAGAAAAATTCCGCCAAATACGAAAGATTCCGAATGAACCGACTGAATGTCAAACACCGTATTAGTGATGGTCAATAAGAAATTAGTATCGATAGTCGATGTTATTGTTTAATTTAATGGGAACAATATTTTATTACACCTAAGGTTAAACTTTTCACTAATGTGCAATATCCTAAATATAATATCTGATTCTTGTTCCTAAGAAATTTAGGTTAGTCATCAAAAATAACCATTTAAAGTATGAATCATCAAAATTGTTATCAATCTATCCCTATTTCCTTTGGTCACGCCATCACGCGTGAACGGCTGGACCGATTTCACTAATTCTTTTTTTGTTGTTTGTTATTGTCAGAAGAAGGTTCTTGTGAAAGAAAAAAATAAGAAAATTGCGCGGAAAATTATTAAATTCAGGAATACTTAACCAACATATAAAATTATTTCTAATCAAACCTTAGCGCTTTGGACGTTAAAACATTTTGAATGTAACCTTATGACGTTCGACCACTGACCTCTATAATACAAATACGCTGGACTGCATACTGTCAACCTAACAATGAAGCCATTTAATTATCGCAATTTTGGCGCTGACGTCTATAGTGAGCGTGTGGTGACCATCCACGGAACTAATTTGACATAAACATATGGTAGTTACTCTATCTTAGTTTTCTGTACACTCGGTGCGGACGCTTTGATTTGGCACAAAATTATGTGTTATTTTTTAGAGAATGTTTAGTCCAGCGTGCTTGTACTATAGAGGTCAGTGCGTTCGACATAGAATTGACAGATATCGTCAAAGAGGATTAAAAAAAACTAAATAACAGGACAAAGTCTGTCGGGTCAGCTAGTATATAACAAAAAAAAAACTTTTGTTTGTAAAACAAATTAACTTCCATAATAACTTGCAAATAAATTGCTTAAATTATAAAAACATTAATTTAAAAGCCAAGCACAGAAAAATTACATTGAAATCTAAATACAGTAAGTATTTTTAATAAAATGCGTTTATTGTTTTCTAATTTCTATAAATTAAGAATAAGGCTCATACTTTATATACGAAAGGAAACAAGTTTCTTAAAATCATGTTTTCCGATATATATCTACCTATTTACCTTAGAACAGAGGCATCACTTTCAAAGTTTTAAAGCCCGGACAAGGTTTTTTTTTTGAAAAAACAGGCTGAGTGCGAACTCGCACACGAAATTATACCATTATCTACTTCATAGTCACTTAGTCACTTCAGGTTTTTCAGTGAATGAGAATGTAGGTAAATACGGTAGGTATTTTGTCGGGAAGGGATCGTTTTAACAATAAAACCACCTACATTATACATCTTTCTGTGTAAATTGCCTTATTTCTTTTATTGGTATGGTTTGCCATAAAGATTTTCTATCTATTTGAAGGCTCCAATTCCTCATTCGCTTCTCATTACATCCATTCATCACCTTTATTATCGTCACACACCTTATAGTAATAGAATCGATACACATATATTTACACACGCAAACATCCATACTCTTTGCTTTCACTACGCATCTCATTGTTCATAATCCATTAAACCAAGAAAACTATCAAACGTCATGTCAAGTGTCAGCGTTTTGTTATTTGCAAGAAAATCAATAATTCTAACAAAACCTTCCTCGGTATAGGTAGGTTAAAGTCATTTTTGCATAGGTATTGATTCTAGTGCGCGAGTGTAAATATTTGTGTTATCATTATATCACTATACCTCCTTGCTGCCAAAGTACTAAAATAATTATGTATTGTGTAAGCTGTGCACATAAATAACGATAAGTCGTATAACCAATTCAGCGCAACACTAGTAACGAGTGTTAACGAATAGAATCAGATGACATTATGCGCTAACCACTTAGTGGGAGCAAGATGAGACTTAAACGTCAGTACGCTTGACCGATTTATCTTGAGCCGTAGGAAAATTTTATGAACTTTTTAAAATTGCATAATTACTATTACTTACTGATGAAATGACATCACATCCGTTTTAAAATTCGATGTTTTGCTTTTTTTCTTACAACACAGTATAGAACAATAAGACATTATGTTAATTATTTCTCAAATCTCATTTTTCGTAATAATTCAAGTATTCACGTTGACATACCACACAGATCAATTGGTTTTTGACATATCGTTTTGACAGAACTGACACCTTCTATTACGGTTGTCAGAGCAGATAAAGTTTCGGAGTAAAATAGTTCTTACTTCGCCTCTAGTAGGATATGTCCTCGATGGGGAACTTGCACTCAATATAATCAAACTCTGCCCATAAACTAAAAATGTTAGGCCCTTCATCTTTTGACGTACCTCTCGGTAAATAAAAACTATAATGTATGCAAAAGTCACATGATGTTTCGGTGGCTTATGTTAGTTTCATACATTTTGTCACTGATAGAAAACTTCGCTGAAGAATATATTGCATCTTGCCTGGCCCTGGTTGTTGTATTGGCGAAAACATTAAAGTTTTTCTACTGTGCACATTTCACGAGAGAGAAACATGGGCCTCACCCGAGCTTGTAGATAAGGGTTGTGTGAAAAAATGCAACTATCTTAAATCTGTAGTCGTACCTATTCTTAAACGTTTCTCCCGCCGTTATCGCTAGCTCCTCACACGATAGTTGCCTATCTACGTGCAGTGGGCCACACATCAACCTACCCTAATCTGCCAAATTTCCGCACCCTCAATTCAACCTTATGTTGATCACATAGAGTTCCATATCATTTAAGATATTTTGACAGATTTGGGTAAGTTGAGACCGTTTGATACCGTACCGCAATTATGTACAGTAGTACATAATTGCGGTACGGTATCAAACTGTGTAACATATTACTTACCTGATACTATCACTTTCGCCATACATCGGCTAATGAAAACAGGTGACATAAGTGGTATTGTCAATTTGTTCATCAGCATCACAGATTATTGATATATGTATCTAATCACCATTTATGCTTCTTACCTACTTAATGCCTACCTACTCAAATCGTTAAAGATTATATCTTATTAAGATATATAAGATAATTAAAATACTAAACTCAAAATTATGTTATGTCACTGTAAAATAACAAGGATCGTAAGTCCACCGGATGACACAGTCGATTAATTTTTGTGAGCAAAATTCAATTTGATTAAGAGTCGTAAGTTTATCAATTTTCTGGAAAATCATAAACGGCAGTTGAAATGTATTATTACACGGCGCCGCCCCTTGTAAGGTAATCTAAAACGAAAACTGAAAAATGTACTGATGTAGGTATGAAGATGATTGCACTTTCCTTACCAGTTCTCAGGCTATTTACCGTTAAACGAATGCCCGTACACCAGGCTAAAATATAAGGCACTGCACAAAGAAAAGACAATAAGAAGAAAATAATAATAAGTTGTTATTACCAGTTGTTTATCCTATAGCATAGTGGACGTGTGATATTTATTACACATTAAACGCGAGGAATCTCTGCGTGACAGCCCTAAGACCCGGCTTCTGGCCCGGCGTACGATTCATTCTCGGCCACTATGATTCAGATTGCTATCACCTGTGCTAACACCGTTTTTATTAAAACCCTACATCTCTTTTTCAATTTTATAATAAGATTTGAACAAACAACGTTCTTGTTATAGTCTAGGATTAAGCGTCGTAGATGAAAGTGTTATTGCTCAATCAACGTTTATTTAAGGTTTATCAAGGTTTATCTAACTGAAAATTTCCATCTTTTGAGATAAGTTAAAACCCGAGTTTATAAATTTTTAAACAGCCGGTAAACATAGATTGACGGTTTATTTGCCATAATACCCATACAAAATATGCCAAATAATAGTTTAACGGTTGTTCAAAACTTATAAATGTGTTGGGTGAGCTCGACTCTAAGTAATTAAAGTCATAGTCAATTAGTCAACTATTCGCCTATTTGTGGCTAATTATATTCAAAAGATAACAGATAGAGGCTTTAAACTTTTTACTTATTACTTTCAGTAATACCAAACTAATCCTGTTTGTAAACTTCGGTGAGCTTAAAAATTTCTAGAAGCCAGCAAATGAACCTTGGTGAAATCTTAACCAGCGAATTTCTAAGCGTCTCCGTTAATACACTGGTTACATTTTATCTCGGCCGAAGTTGGCGAACGAAGTGCTCTTAGTATCTTAGGAATTAAGTAACTGATCTTGAAACCTTAGTACGGTTCCAGGCGGACAGACGCGGACGAGCGAGTTGAGAAATTATTACGGAATCTGTTGCTATAAGGTTCGCAAATGGCTAGTCTAGATTGTACAGTTAGCGTTAAAAGTAAACTACACTTTGATGTTAAAACAATGCTTAATGAGATATAAAGATAAAGACGTGTCCGTTTTTGTAATGAATTAAAAAAATATTGTAGCTTGCTGCTATTTATTTTATTCATATTATATTTAACAATCAGTAAAATTACTAACAACTTAACTAAATGAAATATATACACAATAACAAAAAAGAACAAGAAAAATTATAAAACAAAAAAAACATCACCCGCAGCGCTGCTTAAATATTTAAATAAATTCTAACTCGCTTTGATAAAAAGATTTTATTATTTTTTATAGCACAAAACACTAAAATTAGAGCTATTTTAGGGTGCCGCACTTCAAAAGAAGAAAGGGAACTCTTATGTAATCACTTTGTTGTCCGTCTGACTGTATGTCCGACAAGACTTTTTTTCTCAGGAACGCGTAGAGGTAATCAAATTGAAATTATCATCAAATACTTTTATGGTCCACTAAACCTTTAAAAAAAGCTTCTAAGTCAATGTAGTCCATAGATACGGCCATTTAAGCCTCTTACATTTCGCAGGGGAATCAAAACCTATCTATGGCCACTTCCCGAAGACCTAGAATCATGAATGTAAGCAAAAGTGAAGAAAAAAACCGAAAACCACAAAGTGGTTAAATCGTAGAAAAAACCTTTGTACGGAATCCTTAGTGCAACTGGCAAGTCCGACTCGCACTTGCCTGGTTTTTAAAAATAAAAACTTATCTTATGACTAGCATCTTCATTTGTAAGCATCAACAACACGAGAAACATGTTTGTAAATATGTGGTATGACGTAAAGAGATGGTTATGGTCGGCGTTGTTTATAAGCAACGTGTGCAAAAATGTAAACTACATTTTAGTTGGGCGAGCAGCGCGAGCTCGGAATGCCGGCTGGCCGCGCAGAGCATAAATATTTTCAAACATGGCCGTAACAACTGGAACTATGCACGCAGTATTTGTGGCTTAATAATGTGGGCTTTACCTTTTTAATATGTAAACCCACTGACAGTGTATTTATTTAAAAAAGAGGTGGACCTGGCATCTCGTACTGCGCGGCGATTCGAAGTTGATGCTCCGAGCACACGTTCTTCTGCGTGTAAAATGTCATATTTAAATGCAAAATTGAATAATTTACTCAATTTCAGGCAGTCAATTTTCGTGCGGTAATGACCCATCTACCTTTTTTTAATTGCAGTATCATTGTGTATACCACATAAATTAATATTTAAATAAGACTTCGACTTCTATCATCATAAAGCCCATGCATTCCACGACACGATATTTGTTTCGTTGATTATTCAAGGATAACATATACAGAGTTATTATGGCTTTATTTAACAATCATTGATAAAACCAACAACGAAATCTCAAAAACAATTCCAATTCTTACCACATAAAATGCGTATGAATTTGGAATGCTTCTTAAAATTACAATAAGCTGAAAGACGACTAGCATAGTGGCAATCTTTATAAAACCGTCAGGACCCAACGAGGACCTTGGGTACGATTGCTTTTGGAGTCAATATTGTGATTCCCAAGAGTTCGACTTTTCTAAATAAATTGGCAAATAAAGTACTACTGCGTAATAGAGTGGAAAAATTACAGCAACGTTGTTACTATACGGGAGAATGTTTTCTCAGATATAAAGAAGGGAAAGCATGCGTGTAATAACTTCAACAAATAAGTATAAGTGTTTGTGTCCTTTGCACTTTAGCTGAATGTTTATTACCTGCGTGTATTCCGGTAAAATATTCATTGTACTGTTTAATAAACATTGGATCTTATTTTTAACAAGCCTGCAAGAAATCTACAACGAAATACAAAGAAAATGTTCGAGCTTTTCGTCTTTCATCTATTACGCTAATTTTGCCTTCCTAACCTTATATTCGAGCTCACATTTTTTATGAACATTCTCCGTTTTAGGTACCCAAGGTTTATTAACAGAAACTTTGTTTTTCAATTTATATTTGTAAATAGGCTGTTTGATGATGGTAATGATTAAAATGTCTAAATGCATTCAAACACAAGTGCGATGCAGTACCTAATCAAACCATAAAAAATAAAATCATTGAAATCACATAGTGCCTTTATCTTTATTTTTGTAGCTAAATATTTTTGTATATAATGTAATAAGGTATGCTAAAATCAAAATTTAAAAAAACACAAGTAGAAATTAGATTTATTTACAATCTGCCATCCTGCCCGTCCCATAAACAATGAGTTAGCAATTCTATCGCTTTTCGGGTTCATTATGATGACAGGCTTAATTTTTTGACACCCTGTCTCAAAAGTTGCCGCTACATGTAATTTGTTTATCACCTGACACTGATGGCCATGTGATTTGCTGAACCTATTAATTCCCTCCTCCTCCCCTCATCGATAACAAAGTAATGTGCTAGATAGACTTACTAAAATTAACAACACTAATATGATACTTACAACAGTAAGTAGAAATAACCTACGAGCTGTGGCATTCTAAATGGTAACAACAGAATTGGAGATCAGAAATAAGAGTAAAGATTTTGCCTAGACAGATTTTATTATGGAAATTTCCTAAATTAGACACATATTTACAATCGTATAAATGTTTTTGTTCAGTAATCTACAATTTTCAAAATTGCTAAAAAAATATTGCAAAATTGTTATAATACATGTTGGCCCAGAGCAAATCACCTATAATGGGGCCATCTCTACTTTCACGTGGAATCAGTAATAGTTCCAACAATTTGGAATACCCCCCACAGGTTATGAATAAATTTAGCCACTTACGACGAGGTCTAATGAGCAAAATGATTACTTGATTCTTAGAAAAAGCAAGCACTCAGACAACACTGGAAGATACGCTGTATGTATTAATAAAAACTTCAAACACTTCTATTCTACTTCTATCAGCATCTCATGCATCAAGCGATTTTCTCAGTATTCTAATACCGCCGTAATTTCGCTTCCCAGATCTCAATTCATTTGGCTGAAAGACAATGAAAGGAATAATTTAACCATGAATATTAATGAACTAAAGATTCGCACTCATCACTGTGCGTGGTTTTATTGCGTCATAAAGTAATAGCTACTGGAACGCTTCTCTGTGACGAAGGCAGTTCAAAATTTAGTTTCTATTATGCGTTTACTATTTTGACGTTATGATATTTTTTGAAAATTAAAATTTGGTATATTTATTTTCATCAATGAACATTAGTAATATATATACAACTTATTAATAAAAATTAAGATAAATTACTTAATACAACACAACAACAAAAAATATAAAAAGGGTCCAAAAGGGTGTGGTAAGGTTCCCAGGATGCTGGCAGCATTACCGCGCTGGATATCGATGCTTATACGCTGAGCAAGGTAGCAGCCATAGCGTTGGGTTTACTCCCCGGAATATTTCCAACTGTTGGGTTTATTCCCAAATTCGAGGAAAGTATGCGGAATATTTCCAATTCGTCGGGAAAATAGGGAAAATACTCAAAAGTGGACTTAAAGTAAAAAAATGCGAGAATTTTGCTATTATGACAATGGTTTAACGCCTGTAGCACACCTTCACACAAAACCATAACAGCGGGACCACGCTAGTTTTGCCTGTTCGTCAGTTTTATTACACCAAACGTAAACCGCATGTTCTAATGCTTAGGTTTATCTGAGTCTCTCTTTTTTTGAGATTCGACGATCCTGTAGCATACTTCCTACTATAGTGTCCACGATTTCGCGAATTGGTGCAGAAATGTAGACGTTTGAGAAGGATTGGAGAAATCTCGACATTAACAAACAGGGTCATAGTAAAATCTCTACATTAGAAACGGCAGTTTGGCTTCTGTTAAGTTTGAATATTTGAGACAAGTGATTATAAAGTTAAATCTTCGTTATTAAAAGCAAGAAATTCAGAAAATAAAACGTGTAGATTTGATTTCTTCGAGGTGTCTAGGTGAACATACTTAAAGTCCCGAGTATGGTAAGTGAGCTATCAACGGAATAGTAAAAGAAAGGCGCCGTTTTTATTATATTTTTTTGCTTGTAAACTCGAAAACTGCTTGTTTTATTTTAAGACACATTCATTTAGTTTTTTTTCTATAGGTCCAAAAGTTAACAAGATATTACAAAGTATCTGATTTGATAACAAGTTCGAGAACATAATTCCATACGTGGACAAATCGCGCAATACTAATTTAATGTTTAAAACATATTAAGGCTATTTTGCACATGTAATAGATGTAATTAAAGAGAATTGTAAGTTTTTTTTTTGTGTTTGTATGAATAACAAAGTTATGTTTGCGGATGTTGAAATGTGCTATACACACATCAAGAAAAGTTTGAGATCACTAGCATAAACTGATGTAATTCTTTATATTTAACTTTATCAAGAAAACATTTTTTTCTTTAAATAGAAAACCCCTGTTTGAAATTAAGAAATAAAACTAATTTTAATTTTTTAATAACAAAAATTGAGTAATTAACTATAATGTAATTGTAAGAGGAATTTGATATTAAGGAAAGTACTGTTTAACCAAACTTAAACGACAATTTAAAAATAAAATGTTTTTATTTAATATAATATGACTCCTCCCGTGCCTCGAACACATGCGGAGATCCTCCTGGGCATGCTGAGGATCAAGTTATCCAGCATTTCTTGGGGTAACCTGTCCCATTCTTGAATAGCGGCTTCCCTGAGCTCTGGCACTGTCTTGGCGCGTGGCTGACGGTTCCAAACAGCTCACTTAAGAGCATTCCACGCGTGCTCTATTGGGTTTAAGTCAGGCGAGCCGGCAGGGCAGTCTAAACTTGTCATGTATTTTCGGAGAGCAGCATTGCCTCGTTGAGCTCGATGTGCGGGCGCATTATCATCGACCAGTACAAATTGGTGCCCATGGTTTACCCGGAATAGTCTGACAATTCCATCAATAGCAACTGCTTTATACATGTCATGCTTTATATACGTCTGATGTCATGAAGCCTCGATACGGGATCAAAGGTGTTCTATCTCCAATCATAATACCACCCCAAAAGGACACCGATTTCCCGCCTTGCTGAACTGTTCCTGTGGCAGTTCTTTGCCTTTTACGGTCTCCTAGTCTTCTTCAGATACGGACACGTCGGTTATTTGGATGAGGACTGATTCGCGATTCGTCAACGAAGAGACAGTTTTTCCAAATGTTTTCTTCTTCATCTTCTTCATTCTGCCGAAGCCTAGCCCACTTCAATCTCTGTCGTTGACGTTGCCGGGAATTCAGAGGCGCTCGCCAAGACCTCTGTGCTCGTAATCCAGCCTGGTGCAAGCAATTCCGAATGGTCTGAGTGCTAACTTCAAGCCCAGAGGCGGCCCGAACTTCTGCTTTTATTTTAGTAGCATTGATTGAAGATTTAACTTTATTATCACTTATCTCAAATATTCAAACTTAACAGAAGCCAAACTGCCGTTTCTAATGCAGAGATTTTACTATGACCCTGTTTCTTTACGTCGAGTATTCTCCAATCTTTCTTAAACGTCTACATTTCTGCACCCATCCGCGACATCGTGGGCACAGTAATAGGAAGTATACTACAGGATCGTCGAATCTCAAAGAAAAAAAGACTTCGATAAATCTAAGCATTAGAACATGCAGTTTACGTTTGGTGTAATAAAACTGACAAACAGGCAAAACTAGCGTGGTCCTTCTGTTATGGTTTTATGTAAGGGCGTAAAACCATTGTTACAGTAGCTTAATTCTCGCATTTTATTAATTAAGGTCCACTTTTGAGTATTTTCCCGCCGAATTGGAATATTTCCCAATCTTTCCGTTTTTTCCCATACTTTCCCGTATTTTTCTTTTCCATCCCAATTTTTTCTTTTCCCTGCCCATCGCTAAGCAGCCAGCTCTTAGGTCACCACTGATGTTAACTAGCCGCTTGGAAATCTCTTTGAAAAAAGAGATAGCGTTGGGACCCCACGAACCCAGTGTTTTGACTCCAAACGGTACAAAGTGGTACCGGGAGTCGATCTGCCTGTACTTGTTCTTTTTAAAGTTTTCGGCACTTGTCGCAAATTAGTTTTAAGAAACAAGGTACAATCAGCATACGCGTGTACTTATGTGTCTGCAGTAAAGTTTTTTTTAATAGCTCTTGCTCGCTTATAAAATTCTCAAAAGTTGGTTACAATAAAAATGGACAATTCTAATTCTGGTAAAATGTCTGAGATAGCTATTAATTTCAATGTAAGTGGCCGTTGGTCATACTGTTAGGTTATACTACTTTGGACTTATGGCTATTTAAGGCAAGTTTGATTATTTAAATCGTAAAATTTTTTTGATAATTTTAAATCCTAACAGCCGCACTAAAAAAATTAAAAAAAACTGTCACTTTCTTTGTCAATGAAATAGAAAAGGACGGAATGAGACTTAACATCAAATGACGTCTCTGAGTACGGCAGTAACTAATTCTAGGCTGCAGCCTTCAGCTGTGACCTCTGCATCTGTGCAGTTAGTAAACAAAAAACACTGGCGATTGCAACTTAAGCGGTATCTCGCTACAGTGTTTGCTGCGTCCACAGTATTGGCTACTACGGCTGATACGCGCTACGGTGACTACGGCGCTACGGCGCTACGACGCTACGACGCTTTGTGATAGAACAAATCATTTTACAGGTATGCGTTAACATTCGAACTTTTAGATGCCTGTTCACCAACACATGATTAATTTTTAATCAGTCAGTTTAGGATTATTCAATAATAGGCTGTTTAAAAACTGGTGAGCTCGGGTCAAGCGTTTTATTTATGTCTAATAACAGTTTTGTAAGCTGTTTTCATAAGTTTTTTTAATGCCAGTATACTTTATTGGAATTTATGTACACAAAGTAACGATGATCGATAGTATTTGTTCATCAAAGTTACATACATATAACAATTATAAAACCTTAACATCTATACATATAATTAATAAGAAAAATGCTATGCGAGTATAAACACTAGCCCTCAGTTTCGTTAAGTCAGCTCGCATATAAATGTCGCTAAATTCCTGCATAATGTTATTGGCTCTTAGATAAATAGGAAAGGTGGAAAACCCTCACTATTTTTACACCTTTGGCAATATATTTTCCGTCGAAATTTTCAACAGAAACTGACTACGAAATATACTTATTAAATCAGATTCATTCTTAGATGATTTGCAAATTTTATTCCAAATGTACATTTTTTAAAATTTATTTATTGATAAGTGAATCATGTTTAGCCGATGCAATGAAATAAAACTAAATTCGTTGAATCGAGAAGTAAAGGTTGATTTCGATTTCCACGAGGGAGACGAAACGTTGAAAGTGAGGTACAACAAGTTTAATCGAATGTAACATAAAAAAGGTCATCAAAGCAGTTACTAACAAGCTATTTTTTGTTACATCGATAAATAATAAATAAAAATAATATTCACGTAGACATTGAGATTCATAAATACTAGATATTTCGCCTACGATAACAACCGCCACAAACTTTATTTGCTACCCGATCCCAATTTCAGATAATGATTATTCGGCGTTTATATTTTATGTGCGTGATATCTGTCTAGCGAATTCTATGAACACAATATAAAAATATTAAAGCGGGATCTGCAAGGCGAGCGCCTGAGTCGGCGGCTCCGAGGCTCTGATGGAATAATAAAGCAAGTTTTATGGACTCTCTTCGCCGCTATAAATCTCGGCGATTGGCCGACGCAGATGCGTGTAAATAGGCGCACAGATACCGGGACGAGGTTTTTGTGGCAACTGACCTACACACAACCACCCTCTGCTCGTATGCTGGCAACTTATTTACTTATTTAAACTTTACTGCACACCGGAGCAAGAACAATTGGCGGATAATGCCATGGCTTGGACTTTATCTCCGCATTGGCAGAATATCTTCTAATTCGATCAAATCAACTGGGAAAGTAAGACAAGCATCATCATAGGATAGAGTTCGTATCGACTTGACACAATTCTGAACTGCCCGTAAGTTTTATTACGATACGATTGCAATGCTGAATTGTATCTGATCTTTTGCTGGATGGCTTGATTCTCGACCTTATTTTATGTATTCATGACCCTGGGTCATCTTTCAAAGCAGATGCTCATCCTCTACCGTAGATTTTTCTGTTTTTTTGCTAAAAGCCAATTCATTAGAAAATTGCCAGCTTGAAAGGCATGCTCACTTTAATTATATCTATTGTCATCTAAATATTTTAGGTAAGTGTGAATTTTTATTAGCCCATGAAAGACTATAGTTTCTAACTACTAGCAACTTCATTGATCACTAGATTAGTGTGCCTACAAGATGCAGGGAAACGAACTCAAATGTGGCTTTTATTTCTTATAGGCTTAACAAATTTTTCATTGTTGGGAGTAAAATTATGACAAGCACCTCATACCTAATTATAAAAAACTAAACTGTAATAATCATAATATTTTTGAAAGGATCTTTTTACTAACTATTATTTGATTTGATACCCATATTGCTATGTTTCATTTTTAAAATTAATATAGCCTATGTCACTATTACGATTCTGACAAACTCACACCTCATATGTCAGAAACCGGTCGGGTAATAAATGAGATAGTACGCTTAGGTTGTTTACTGTTAAATGATCCTACCGTTTACCATATCCTCCATTTCCAGTACCACCAGATACCTTTCTTACACAAAGAATATTCTGAAGACCAATTGAGTAATTTTAAAAATCAACTGCATAATATCTCTCTATCTTTTGTAGTTTAACTTGATTGTATTTGGTGAATAAATAATATTTTATCTTTTTACGAAATTAAATCAAATTTCACTTACAAAAATTAAGTATTGATGAAATCGAACGCCGGCTCATTGGCGTAGCAACCACTTGCAAAAATTCGTTGACTGACTAACGTCCTCCGTAGCTTAGTTGGTAAGAACACTCGCCCGGATAGCGAAGGGACGTGGGTTCGAGTCCCACCGGATGACACAGTCGATTAATTTTTTATAAGTGAAATTTGATTTAATTTCGTAAAAACTTGCAAAATAATTGCTTAAGTTATAAAAATATAATAATATTATATCTGAATTGAAACGCCCCAGTGATAGTATCGATTTAAGCCCTATTACAAAGTTACGGGAAGAATTCCCAGAAATTATACACAAACATAAACCTATTTACAAGAACATTTAATGTTGTCAAGCTTTTAGACACGTGTGAGCGACACAATTAAATCAGAGTAACAAGCCATGAAACTTCCCGACGTTTGTCTCTTAACTGTGCCGTAACATGCCAATTTACTGTTAAATTTCATTTGATTCCATTGAGATAATCACGGAGCTATACTGGTCTCAAATAGATTTTATTGCCGAAGATAATGTTACCAATAAAAATCTCCATTAAAATATTACGAATTTAATCTACAGGGTTACTTTTCAGTCAGTTGCCCAATACAAAGAAACGACTTTAACCCAATTATTTTTGAACTTGTGGTTACCCACGACTTTGTCCGTGTAGACTTGATGATACAAATTGACTCATAATAATCCTATCACCGTCCAGTAATCGTGGTCTCTCATTTGTACTCTGTCGTATGGTGAAGGGAGGTCACTAAATGTATTACTAAATGTATCTACCCTATACGGTAGGTTACTACTGATAGAAAATAATGAACTAATCACTGTACCGCCAGCGCTGCCATTTAATTCAAGTGAAAAGAATTGTACACCTGTATCCGCCCAGTCATTATGACCTCTTGTTTGTGCCGTGAAGTATGGCGCAGATGGGTCAAACTGTATCTCTAGATGTACGATTAGAATCGAGGTGAAACATACCCCAGAATACTACCAGCAATATACATATTTACACTGTGGTACGTACATCAAGATTCGTTCTGCAGATTTCGAGTCTATAACGTTCAAGATCCATGCATACATACTAACATACAGACAAAAATTTCAAAAACTATATTTTTGTATTCTACTGACCTATAACTAAGGCCTGAGAGATTTTTTTTTTTCGAATAACATCTACTTTAAATTATCCGGAAAATAAAGTAAATAGAGAGAATAACTACTTAGCCCACTGCTATTGTAATACAGCTCTGTGTCTTCCGCTACCTCAGTTTGCTATGAGGATTAGTGATATGCCAAATTTTTTTCCCTATTGAAGTCATCAAACAATCCAGTTCAAAATTTAGGAGTCAATACGACTTTCATATAAACAGACATTTTATGTGTGCTAGCCGGCGACACGTTTCCTTACCTAGCACATACCGTGCTGCCAAACCGGCGAGACCAGGGGTTTTTATTTATGCCTAGAAAGTTTAGCACAATGAGTGCCAGAAACTCCAAAAAACTGATTATCACAATTAAGAACTGTAGGAACTGTACTACTACTACACGCTTGCAAAACAAATAAATATTGCCATTAAGCGCCATCTATTGTATCTAATTAAGTTTACATAGCAAACTGAGGTAGCAGCGGGAGACATACATATCACGCAATGACGTATTCAAAAGAGACCAAGAATTTCACACGGCTGGATAGACTGCACGGTAGCTCAGTTGGTGTGAATATTTTCACTCCCGAGGCCGGTTTTTTTAATGTTTTCAGGGTTGTTTTTGGTATAGAATGCAAAAATAATTGTTAAAGACTAGAACCTATAGAAAATGCTTTTTACTCTTCAGAATGATGAGTGAAGGGGTAGCCTACGTGAAGAGGAATAAAATGTAGAAATTTTCCACCAATGATAAAAATATAAGATTCTAAAAACTACTAAACCAAACACCCGGCTCAGTATTGTTCATTTATCCGCCATGAACAATGGCATCCCTTTTTCCACCATCACACCGGAACATCGGAGGCTTGATCGAAAATCCGTACCACATTCGCAGGAATAGTACAAAGTTCAGTTGACTGGTAAGAATTGTATTGCGTTGCTACACAAAAACTCATAAATCCGCACTCCCAGAGGTACCATCCAGATAAACTTTATTTATTGGACTGAGTGATTTATTTCCTGCATGTATCCGACACCACAGCCCGTAACCGCTTTTAAATATTTTTTGCACATTAAATTACGCGCTTTTTGCTGCTTTATAAATAGTATAATCAAGTCCGTTGACAACAACGCACCCCGCATACAGACGTTTGTTTGAACTTCGCGAGGCGCACATAACAATGAATTTTAAGTACGTAATTACTCATACTTATTCATGCAGAACAAAACCTTCAAATATTCAGTCTGACAATTGTGTGGTGTACATTCTGAGTATGGCTTTGTATAAAAAATGGAGCGGTTTCTTCGTTCTGTCGTTGATTGAAGTGGAGAATGGTATTAACTTGCGCTACTTTTTGTACATGTTCCTCTCGTATTCTTAATACAAAAATCCTAGTCGCAAATTAGATGATAGCTTAATAAACTTAATTAAATTCGTAAAGATAATCAGATTGTAACGCCCGAGCAAAATTCCATTTTCGTACCAAATTAAATTAACTTTCCAAGTCAGCAGAGCACAGCAAGGTACGAACGTAAATTCACACATTTTCGAAAGTAGCTTACGTACTGCGCGTTAATAAATACAATTGAGTCGAAATTCTACTATTGCATTAACTCCTTAACATTGACAGGGTCGGTGATCAGTGAACTGTTGTTCTGAAATTAACAGATCCACCCAAGCAGGATTCGCGCTCGACCGGCTCGGCGTCGCGGCGAGCGCGGATCGTTCGTGCGTGTAGAAACGCTATTCGTGTTTTCGCTTTTTTACCGCTTTCATATATACCAAAGTTTGCCATTGTTAAACATTATAAAGTTCTCATACGATTCCAGTCGTAAGGCATGAATTCGTACATTCAAATATACGTAATTATGTACTCAGTACACGTTCTACTTTCATGTATTTCAGAAAACGCTCTAGTTTCTTTTGCATGAGCTTTGGCGTTAAAGACTTACAGCGTACAACCTTGTGCTTTTGATGACATTATCGACCAATATAAGAGGTATTGGCAATTTATGTAATGTTATTATTTCGTATACATATGTCCTTTTGTTTTAGAAGCGTCACTTGCAATGAGGGACTGATGATAAAATAAAAAAACTTAATGTGTCTTCTTACAGAGTCTCCTATTCTTTTATTATATATCATGTTTACCCCGTATAAGGGAGAAGTAATGATTAGATTCGGTCCCTCGCACGAGCGAGAATCCTCGACAGCGAGTCGGCCGTGCGAGCATGGAGTGGCGTTATGACATGCGAATATCTCATGATAACCTTCCACATCCTAGAATTCACATTAAAACTTCACACATTTAACACGTCTAAAGATTTTAATATCGCAGCATGATTTAAATATGTGTTTTTAGTATCGTTATTATGTCGTTATTTCTCCCTTGAGAAGAATGCCTACCTAATTCAGTAATTATTTTACTGTATGAATATTTATTGACTTACTCACGGCATCACAAAACTTTTAGCTTTGATAAAACAATAGCCCTAAAACATCAAACATAAATGAATAAGACACTCATAAATGAAACACAAAAGAATCATAAAAGCTTTTTCTATAAATTTGATGAAACTTTGACTACGATCCAAGTTAGTGAAATATATAGCTCAGTACATTAATTGTTCTCAGAAT
This sequence comes from Pyrausta nigrata, assembly GCA_949316185.1. NCBI lineage: Eukaryota > Metazoa > Arthropoda > Insecta > Lepidoptera > Crambidae > Pyrausta > Pyrausta nigrata. The sequence goes on from OX438938.1 coordinate 12,778,145, forward strand.
ATTGCGTCACACTTCGCAACTAACGAGTGTCTCGGCTGTTATCACTCGTATTTCATTTCGCATAACCCCCCATGGGTTGATATTTGACGGAGCCTAACCATCATATTACGTACAAATCGCACAGACCCCTTTCAGCGGGTTCGTCTTCATGCTTTACTTTATTTCATAGCATTCCGCGGGGCGGCGGAGTTCGGCCGGTTGTCCACTAAAACGGATAAGAGAGGACGTGTGACGTTTCCTTCACATACACATATGTGTGTGTATATACGCCGGCCTGCAAAAGTAGTACCACACACACATTATCAATTAAAACTGTGTACATACATAAATTTATTGTTTTAATTGGTTTTTTTTTTTATTTGTCTTAATTTCCAGGGTCTATAAACACAAGCATTACTTGCTTAAAAATGAAGACCCCAGTTAACTATGTTTTTAAAATTACGTTTTTAATGAAAATAAATTAGTTACTTATGTTATTTTTATTTATTTACTTTTAAAATCGCAATTTCTCCTCACCTACAGAAGTTAGAGCTTTGGAATTAAAAACATTTAAGCTTTTTAAGAAACTAGTGTTTCTTATACTAAAATTGTATTTTGTAGTAATATTTTAACTTCTGGCTTCCCAAAATCTCAAACAACAGTTAACAATATTTTTTACACTTATTAAATTTTATTTGTGTCTGGTATTGCACTTTGGGCCCTAACTCGATTTCTAAAATGCACCCAAGACGAGACCATAAGCGGTATCTCGTATTTTATGTTTTTCAAGAAATCTTCATAGCTTTTTTACTGTATATATTTCCTGAAAATTAATCGTTGGGCTTATCGTCACTAGTTACAGCCTATCCATATCCGTTTACTCTACGGCCGCAAATGCGATGGGATCCGAGGTAGAAGATTTTGCGAAACGTCACTCCAGCAGAAAATGGAATATCTCAATCGAGGTATGGCCCACAGTTTTGATTTTAGGTGCCACATTCGTAGAAAAGTAAGATCTACACGCCCATATACTTTGTTTTACTGTCAGACCACTATTTCAAAATCTTCCTGCTGGAGAGACATTTCTCCAGCAGAATCCGTTTTTTCGCTTTTATTGGCAAACTAAAACCCCCACTAATTTTTTATTTGGCGCACATTAATAGCAGATTACGCACTATTTTTCTGCATATTTCAATTTGCTGTAGAAGTAGTAGTAATAGACACACTTTTTAAGGGTACGGTTGACCATAATTTTATTTATTGTGTTAAGATATGCATAAACTTAATTTCATTAACAAACATGCATGTTGGAATAAGAATCAGAGAAATTTGAAGTTTTTATTTTATATGTTTTACTTGTTATTTCGTAAAACTCCGTTGCGTACTCTTAAAGTTATTTCTTTTTAAATGTTGTACTACAATTTATAAGCCAGTGTATAACAAACACAACTCCACTCTGCTCGACATCGCTCCTCTCCGCTTTAGTGGAGGCCGGGCCTAAAGCGCGTCGGCGCGAGGGCGCGTTGAATCCGCGCGAGATCAAAGAAACAAGAGTACTTTTCGATTAAACGCCGCCGTTCCTCATAATTTCTTGAAGTTCAGACCACGCTCTACTGCCTCTACAATCTGCAACGCGTTTAGCAACTGCCGGCGTGTTGGCAAGTCAGACTCCGTAAACCAACTTAGATTCCGCTTTCAATGCTCCCGCAAATCGTGATACAATGATTATATTTCTGATTTTATTCAAATAAGTAAAAACGGGTCTTAATAAATTTACGCTAAGTTTTGACTCCATTAAGTGACGAAAATTATCATATCAATATTGCTGTGGCTTACTACTAAATCTGTCATAAAATTTAATTTAATATCCAAAATGAATTCAAAATTAACTCAGCCCACAAACGCTCACTTCACAAAATAATTTTTAATCAGTTCCATCGTTATCGTTATTGTAAACCTTGGTAGGGCATCCAATTAATGTAAACGAGACGTCTTCAATTACACCATAAATTTTGTCAATGCTTCTTAATTAAATCAAGATGCTTTGTCTAGGGACTGAACCGATCGCTAATATTGGGCTACTCCAATGTACGCTATCTAAGATTAAATTTAAGTTCATTCTCTCTCTTTCTCTGCTAAACAAACGAAAAGAGACAGACTACAATAATTTAGAAACGTCAAATTAAGTGATGCGATTCCTTACGTATTTAACAAGTTTTGCTTGTTTTTTGTCTAACTTTGGCCGTCACTGAATTTCATCTCTACTAAATGGTCTATGGATTCTGCGATTGCCTTAGCAACTGACAGATGTTTAGTCTAAAGTTTTTAAATTATTATAGTATATATCTTTTCATTTGCATGTTCAGCAGAGAAAGAAATAGACTGAACTTAATTTAATCTTATAAAGGGCACATTGGAATTGAGCCCATTGTCTAATAGAGCTAAGTTAAATTGAACCTAGATAACTGTTGTTATACAATGTTACTAAGAAACCTTAGCGTTAATTAAAACTCGCGGGGAAGAAATATCTTTGCGATAAGAACTAAAAGCTGCGGCTTCGTCTCGCCGTTATTTAACTTAGTAACAATTTACTCTGAATCCCAGTCTTTGAAGTTTTGAATGACGATGTCTACGAAAAGCCGTTATGATTAAAAATAATAGGAATCACAACAAATGTTCAGTTAAATCCTCAATAATCTACGAACAAAGTAGGTAATTAAATAGATTGATCAATAGTTTTTTTAATATTTTTAACACTCACAGTGTTCTTTGTTATTTATATAAGTTTAAATATAAAACCAAAAATTCGTACACAGGTAGAATTTAAACCCAAATCCTACCCATGTGCGATTTTTTGGTTGCTTATTTAAACTTATATAGATTCATCAAGTTTTACCCAGTCTTCATAACTTGACGTAACCTTTTTTAAGAAACAGAAGTGCAAGCGCCACAGTTTATCTCTCAGATTGATGCTACTTATTTATATACTACCTATCGGAATCTCTTTTTGTACACTCTGAATCTCACTCGGACCAAAGGCTAACTAGTGCCATTTTCGCATTTGGTTGGATACGTTTTCTCATTGAAGACGCAAGAGACTCTTAATCAAGTTAAATCGAGCAGATCGCGTCTTTAAAAAGATACATATCGTAAATCGTCGTTTCCGACTAATGCCTCCTTCCAGAATAACAAACACCTAAACTTCTGCCAACTTTTCCTGTACATGCCCTGTATACTACTTTAAACGGTTAGGAAGCATCGCTATTTGGTAGCGTTCATTTTTACGACTTTGAGCATTTCAGAAAGACGGCAATGCACCAACTTGCTTAACAATTTACATCGCCGAGATCAAAGACTTGCAGAAAAATAATACATATAGTTTAATATAATTTAGGGCTTACCCTCATTGATCTCCAAGGTTGTCAAAATAGATTCTAATAACCCTTTGAAAATTCATTCCTAAATTGTGATATTATTTTCCTTCTTCAATAAAAAATATTACATTAAATATTTAACAGAAACCTAGTTAGACATACCAATAAAGTTGTTGTCGTCGTAGCACGCTACGATGCTACGAGTACTATTCGTAGCAGTGCGTATCGTCATCTCGTAGTAGGGACGCAATTACACGATATTACCACAGAATAAGTGTGTAGTATTTCATACAGATGGGATACTAGAACCACAAATAAAACTCTACAGTTTAATAAGGACATTTTTTAAGTTTTTGGGTGATTCCAAAGCAAATTCGTGTGAGCAGGCGCTCTCATCTGAATCAAGTACTAAATACGCATAAAAGCGTAGGCAGATATTATACCTAATCCAATCATGACAATTTTGACGCGTCACAAGTAGGGTTGACATAAGTTACTAGCACTAATAGTCTGTTTTCATACATACCAAAAAACCACTCCACCTACATGTAACTTACTCGCATGTAGTTACTCCTATTAAATCCAATTGGACGTATTTCCATGGTAAGAATCCAACCCACAACTTCTCTCAAACTGACATAAGTACACCAAAATGGCTTTAATGTCATATACTTAACATATATATATATATATATATAACTGTTAACAGATATGATTTTCTTTAAACTAAACTAAAAGATGGCAACTTTATGTTCAAAACCCAGGAAGAATCCAGATCTAAGTTTAAAACTTGAATATCTCAAAACTATCTCTGAGTGGGTTGGATCTTTAACATGGAAATACGTCCAATTTATAAATAAAAATAAATAAAATAAGCCTTTATTTCTCTGACCATAACTTTTTAACTATTTTACACATTACTAATTAGTTGCACTGCAGTCAGGTTGTCCTTGGACATAGGCCTCCTCCAGTTGCTTCCATAAGGTTCTGTCTCTTGCCAGTCTACGCCATCCATTGGGCAAATCGTCTTCCCATCTCATTGCTGGTCTTCCTTTTCCTCTCTTTCCCTCCCTTGGATACCAGTTTGTAATGTCCCTAGACCATTTTTCCTTTGTGGATCGCATCATGTGTCCAGTCCAACGCCACTTCAGCCTTTCCACTTTTCTAGTGACATCTGTCAACCCTGTCGCTTGTCTTATCTTGGAGAGTCGCCATTTGTCTTTCAACTTAATGTGGAGCATGCTTCTTTCCATTCCTTGTTGACAAACCTTTAGGCTCTGATTTAGGGATTTAGTCAGGCCCCAAGAACGTTATTGGTCATTAAAGGAGATTATGAAGAATAACGTCCAATTTATCCTACATAAAATTCGTTAATATTTTTCCTAAATATAAAACTCATAGTATGAAATTTCCGAAAATGTATGAAGTTTAGTTTATCTAAATAGCAAACAAATCCTATTTACTTCAGTAATATTTTTCCGCACTAATGTTTATGTAATAATGACCAAATTGATGGTGCATACTTATTTCATATTACGTGCAAACTTCCAGTGTAGATAATTAACAAAAATAAATTCATAATATACCTCAAAAATAATTTAGGTATAACAAGTTAGTGCAAATACCCCTGGAAAATACACTTTGAAAGTGGACACGTTTTTTTCATTTGACTTCAGTTTTTTTTGCTCGAGGCCCGATATTACTACGAGTTTTGTTTCAAGTGCTGAGATGTGACTGTAATGGCGCGTCAAAACCATACATTAGTTAACATGCGAAACGGACTAATTATGTAGCACGGATGGGATACACTATTACCCTATTGTCTGAGACGGAGGCGCGGCTACCTGTTGCAGCCGGCCCAGGGCCGCGGCATATTGTTTTATTCAATGCACGCGGACATAATTTACGGTGCACTAAGTTCAACCCTGAAACCATGCCAGCGATGTATCTGTTATTACCTTCTAAAATAAACATTACACAGGTAATTTATATTCTTTTGGGCGAGGGTAAACTTATTTCGTATGCTCTGTTCCTTCACACGAGAAGCATTTAGTACGTGTTGTATAAAATAAGTGCTTCGTATTCAAATTATATTTACATGAAAATTGTCTTCATATTTTGTTCCGCTTTACATTGCGTGTCCGTTTAGGAATATAAATTAGGGGTGATTACGTTTGATGTCTATGTTTATTAATAATAATAATTAAAAATTATATCAAAAGCTTATAAAACCCAGTGTTTTTTTGAGAATACATCAATTCACGTTTCAATGTTACAGATAAACACAGCTACTGCCACAATTATAAATTACGTGTACACTGAAAAAAAGATACAACCAAACTAGTTTTGTTAGTTGAAGGTTTCGTTGTAGGGAAGATAATTTTTTTCAGTGTAGGTAGGACTCGTGATTATCAAGAGTAACTGCAATATAAGTACCGCATACAGGTTACCTAAATGATCATGGGAAAACGATTCACGTTTAACTTAAAAGTTAACAACTTACATTGTCACTATAAAACAATGAAACTTTTCAATTCTCATAATAATGAACTTACTGCCATCTCCGCCTGAGGCACCGCGTGCGAGCGTGGTGGGCTCATTGGCGGCTAATCCCTGGAATACGATAAAATAACACAATTTAAGCCAGTTCTGCATTTCAAACTGAATCTGTTTGCCCTCGCTTTTATATCTTTGGCGCTATCTAAACTGCCCTGATACGATAAATCGCATAATTCAAGTTTCGAAATAGAGAATAAATTTCGTTTTAGTTTAGTGTTAGGATACGGAACAAGATATCGATACAAAATAGCTATTATATCATTCTCGTTACACTTATTAGCACCAACTATGACATTCGAGGCAGCTATTTTGAATTTTTGGTATTACAAACTCAAATTCCTTAGATACAACTTCCGTTCTGAGTTAAAATTAAGCATTAGCTATAAATAGCGCGCTTAAACAGTACTATCTCACAATCGATAAGTTTAATTACAACTTGATAAATTAAAATATCGAACCAAAATTGACAGAGATGAGCAAACATCGACAGGGCCGGCACTAGGTCCGTAGCAAATTATGTAAATAGTAAACCGGTCCGGTCGAGGCCGGGCGAATCGCGACGGTGTGTTAAGTTATGATGCTAATGCACCGCCCGCCACAATGCAGTGTTTGTCATCGCACCCATTCGGACCACATCGTTTACATACACTCTATTGTTGCATACGTCATTTAAACATAACTACAAATCGACAGATTGTTTATAGCATACTTTGCTATCGAGAATTTTTAACCATTATGCTAGTACTCCTAGAAGCTTTGGAAGATACTTTCGAAAACTTGAATGTTTCACAGTTGTTTTACAATACAAATGTCGCAGCAAATACGAATGAAATCATGCATTCATTCGTAGCGATAACTGGTATAATATGCAAATTAGAGAAGGTTGCATCGTTAAGGTTCCTTTAGAACCACTTCACAACATTTCCATTAGCACTCGTAAGTACCTACGTAGATTTGAATGCCGCTAGCCGCCCCAAGTCGCTATAACTTAAAGGTCCGGGCGTCGGGTTGGACTAATGGAAATAACATCAAGATAAAACTCGTGGATGTTTCCCAAATGTGACATATATGCAGATCAAAGGGAACTTAGGTGCCCGGCTCAGTTTCATCTTACAAACGCGGCCAGGAGGCACTTGACTTCGGGGAGCATCCCTCGCTCTTAACTGTATTGCCTAAACATATAAATAAACACGCGTACGCAGGTCTGCATCCGTTCTATCGAATGATCTCTAAAGCCTTTTCTCGGAACTAAAAACATAGTTAGAGTATCGTTTTTTAGGGTTCCGTAGTCCGACAAGGAACCCTTATAAGATCGTTCAGTCCGTCCGTTCCGTCCGTCAAGTCTGTCACAGCAGAATATCTTCTACGTTTATGGACTGATTTGCATGTAACTTGGTCCGAGGATACTTCACATATAGATCTCATTTTAAAAAATACAAAAAAAATAAATTACCTCTTTTTAAGGGTACCTCCCCATACATGTAAAGGGGGGTGAATTATTTTTCTGAGTGCACCCCCTTGTGTGGGGTATCGTTGAAAAGGACTATGAAAATAAGGTAGGGTTTCCATACAACACTTTTTTATCAGTTTTACCATTTGCGAGATATAGCCCGCCAAAGTCGTTTACATGGTGTCCCCCCCCCCTGTAATTTCTAAAGTCTTGGACCTATAAAATTCAAATTACTCACGTAAAGAAACAGGCGCGGAAACTCTTATTTAAAATTGTTTCGGGTATCCTGTGATGAGTACTTTTTTCCAACAGAACAGTATAAACTTAAAAAAAACATTGCCTATACTGTCTAATGTTGTAAGTTAATGGTACGGAACCCTTCGTGCTCGAGTCCGATTCGCACTTGGCCGGTTTTTTTTTATATTACAAATAGTATTTTTTGTCATATTCTCGTTGGTGAATTCGACAGAATTAAACTGAAATTATATCGAAAGTAGAAATACTCAAATTTCTACGTAAGCTAGGCCCCTGTTCTTTTTAAATATATGTAAAACATGCTGGAAGCAGACCGCTGTTAACTACGTAACGCAAAAAACATTGGTATATTGGAAGGTTTTGGTGGCAGCATATTTGATGGTAGAAACTGCTGACAACAGTGCTGAACCGCATATTTAGGCTGTATCCAGCAGTGTTAGGTACTTTTCAATTTTATGCGTTTCAACCATTTCAGCAATTATGCACGGTCGAGCGGTTTTATTATTCTTACCTGGTACTTACTTAATTAACAATAAATATTGAAAATAGCCCCATAATAACTAGACCTTTTGTGTCTAGTTTAGTACGTGCCTACTTATAAATATACTAAAGAATTTCTCACGCATTCTATTACTATAGAATCTTATTGTTTGCCCGATGAGTCCAAAATCCTATAGATCCCTTTATTCCGGATCATTAAATTTCATTATGGACTTACCTACTTCGAACTCTGCGGATTGTTCGAATAACCGTGAAATACGTAGATGGGATCTTAATTGCGAATGAGATTATTAAACTTTTTAAGATATTTGCAAATAACTCGCTAAAAGATATGCGGCATGGAATTCGCTCCAACTGTAAATACAAACAAAGGAAAGGTTTGTAAATCACCGTAGGACTAGACAAGTGCTAAAACAGACTCAGAAACTATATTTGAAAGGTTGATAACCAAAAAACTACCTACTACGTTTAAGAAGAAATACGTGTGGCTTCTTGTAACCACATAAGAGAATGGTTTGTCAGTATTGACACGCACATAAACAGGATAGTGTGAATATTTTCCGAATCGCCACACAACAATCGTGTCGTAATTCCATAAATAATCCATCAAAGACATTCCGTGAGTGTGTGTGAAAATGAGAACGAGAGAGGTTACCATAATGCCTTACCTTTGTGTTTCGGAATTTGTAACATAATCCGTCGTTTGATAAGCTTTAGAGATTATGAGACAGCAATTGTTTATCATTTACTCAAACAAAATCAATCTCATAAAAACCGGCCAAGTGCGAGTCGGACTCGCACGCGAAGGGTTCCCTACCATTAACTTAAAACATTAGACAGTATAGGCAAAAAAGTATATATTTTTATTTTATTTATAATTTCAAAAGTATTATCACAGGATACCCGAAACAATTTTAAATAAGAGTTTCCGCGCCTGTTTCTTTACGTGACTGATTTGAAGTTTATAGGTCTAAGACTTTAGACATTACAGGGGGGGCACCGTGTAAACGACTTTGGCGGGCTATATCTCGCAAATGGTAAAGCTGATAAAAAAGTGTTTGTATGGAAACCCTACCTTATTTTCATAGTCCTTTTCAACAATACCCCACACAAGGGGGTGCACTCTAAAAAATAATTTACCCCCCCCCTTTACATGTATGGGGAGGTACCCTTAAAAAGAGGTAGTTTTAATTTTTTTGTATTTTCAAAAATGAGATCTATATGTGAAGTATCCTCAAACTAAGTTACATGCAATTTAGTCCATAAACGTAAAAGATATTCTGCTGTGACAGACTAGGACGGACGGACTGAACGATCTTATAAGGGTTCCTTGTCGGACTACGGAACCCTAAAAAACTTGCTTGTTTATCGGCATTTCGAAATAAAATTGTCGAAAACAATACAATAAGACCGCCACAAGACGTTGTGGTTAGCCCCTGTAGGTGACTATCTTTGACGAAATAGAATAAGCGCTGGGCCGGAATCAATCGATCCGGAATTCTTCCATTTGTTGCCGGAGACGGGAAATGCGAGAATTATTTGATCAATGATTGAGATGCCTCGTCATAAGTGGGTCATCTGAGGCCGCGACGTTATGACAAACGTATTGCCTACTGCGGGTATTAGGCGCTTGACTGATGCATACGTCATCATCACTTACGATGATCGGTCATTTTAGAAGAATGCGATGGTCCGCGCTCGTGTTTCTCGCTTCAGAGATTTTGTGCCGTTCGTAACAAAACGATCGCACTGAATCAGTGATAAGTACCTATAAAATCGCCCAACAGTTGAGTGGTAGAAAGGCGTTAAGTCCGCCCTTTACACTTCTTTGTTTGTGCAATCAAGAATAAATAAAATAAATAAATACCCAAGAGTGCCACTAGAGTGTATTAGCTAATGACTTATCATGTACTCTTATGTGACTCATAAGACTTTGTTAGTTTATGTTAAATAAGTTCATGGTGTCTAGAGAAATAATTGATGCATTTACAAGTACCTGATACATTACAAACTTGACTGTTGCTGACAACGTCTTGACAATACTTTTAAGAAAAAGTTTCTTTAATAGAACCTTAGAAATATACTTATTATCTAAGAATAGAACCCAAAAGTTCGTCAAAGTTTAAATTAAGTTAAAATTTCTTCTTTGGCTGCGAAGTGTTGTTACCGAGTCGTAAATGGGAAAGTATTTCGAGACAACTTAAGAACGAATAGTTGAATAACAATTACGTACTCTGAAACTTTATTCTTTGTTTAACAAATAATTCAAATGTATTCTACGGGAATCGCCGGTAAAACACTTTGTTCCCTGTTGCAATAAAAAATAAATTGACCAGAAAACGCATAGCCGCGCCCTATAACTTATCACGCTTTCATGATACGTAGAGCTTTTGACAGAGGCACTGAAATCCAATGTCTGAATAAAACGGCGATATGAAACCACATTTTAGTATCATCAAGCACGCAATGCCGTGATAGAGCAAAATGAGATACAATCACACATTCTAGCAACAATGATACCGGGGAGACTTCAAACGAGGTTTTCGGAACGTAATAACAACATGTCTCCGAATAAAGACAACAGGCGGTTCAAGCGGGAATCTATCTAATCTATATTTTATTCCACGGCTCAGCGTTTTCTCGGAATAAACTGGGATTCGGTGTTTACGAGTGTCGAGCGTCACCTGTGAGGCGGCCGGAGAGAAGAGGAGACCCGGACTACACGGAATATAATAAGAAGCGAACCGTGAACATGGGCGCAGATGCGGCGGCGATCGTTTCGAGACCGGAATATTTTGATAAAATATTCGGCGAGTGATCCGAGGCGTCGCCGAGAGCGCGCGGTCATTACGGCCAAATGAAGTCTGTGCGCAAATGATGCGATGCCCACCCGATTATGTGCTGCGTAGTGCGAACAGAACAGTAAGCTACGCATAACTTAGCACTGGAAAAGCACAACGAACATTATACAAAAAGATGTCCTTCCTCATATGAGTCATACTTACCTACATGCCTAGCCTTCTCACTCCTGATACAACGCGAAACTGCTATCTTTTGAGTCAGTACTCTCACTAAATTATATCCTCACTAAATTCACGACACTCGCTCAGTAATGGCAGAAAATATCTGAAACACCACTAAACTGAAACACTATGGCATACAGAACTTCGAAGTCGTTCCATCCATATGTAGCACCTCGAGGTGCTACGGGCAAATGGTAGGTACGTTGTGCGGCCAATTTTTAGGTAGGTACCTCAAAAAGTTGCAATGGCAGACCTTTCCAATTTCTGCGTGTCCATCCGAGATGAGCGACGATGCGTTTGTTAAGAACCAATTAAATCTCTTCATTTACCTAGCCTCGCTCTAAGCCAGGATATGCGCTGAGTGACGCTAGTTATGATTTTACTGAGTTTTTATGATGAAACACTTCCTCGCACAGCCATTGTCGAAACGTAGCCATGAGCTGCAAAGGTGCATGTTCATTTATCACAAAAATTTAATCTGCAAGAAACAAATGAGTATCATGGACGCTAGCGTCCCGACTCCTATTGAGTCTGGAAACATGAAACTTGAAGGAATTTGACTACCTCGTTAGTCTAGTGGTCAACACGCTGGGTACTATCCACGGGGTCCCGGGTTCGAATCACTTTCGGACCGAAAGTGTAGGGTTTTTATGTTTTGAATTAACTCAGGCATAGCTCCGGATTCAGGCAGTTGGTGGTGATAACACACCCGAGGCTCGGATAGCACTTTAAGCCGTTGGTCCTGCGCCTGATCTCTCTACGGACATGGTTTGTGTACTAAAATGTCTCCCGCGCAGTTGGCTAATCTCTGTTGAGATTGGCCGCTGCAGTCAAAATTTTAAGAGTACATCAAACTTGAAAGTATAATAATGGTAAATTCTTGCCTTGTTTGCCCTCTCACACTTCGCTTTGCTGCGGGGAATGGAACGCGCTACGCACCGCAGTCGACTCGCCGTGTTCGCCAACAACCCAGCCCATTATGAAATTCGACTACGCTCGAATTCGGGATGAACTTCACGCAGATCGCCGGAAAACTTACCTGATATTTTATATTATTATGGCCGTGGGGGAATGGAAACCCATCAGTACGTTGCTTTAGGTTTGCTAACTTTTGAAGACTTGTTTTTGAAACACCTTGAATGTAACTTAGGCTACGGTTTTGTAGTAAGATTAGTACAGTACGCGACAGCTCAGGAGTACGGGTGACGTAGGTATATTTATTACAATTAACTGTCTCGTATATACTTTCATCAAAAAGCATTACAAAAATTTACATTTACACTTAACATCCATCGTACATATCTGTAAAGGCACAACTTATTCATTATTTAAAACGGACGGGACGGAGAGAGTAGTGGATCAGGATAAGTAAATTAACGGCCCCGTCACACATTTGTATATGAGATATATTCTAGTATCCATTACGTTCCCGATCAAACCAGAAAGGTTGGATGGTAAATTTAGTACCACGTACAGTCTAACAATACAAAACGCACACGATTTTAAACCGTCATGGTATAGAACTATGGATGAGTTACAGTTAAAGACTGGCTGTAGAAACGCGGGCTTAGTTTGTAGTTCTTGTTCGGGAACACGCTCTTAGATAAGATGCGACCGTGTGGTTTTAATTAAAACGTTTGCAATTTACTTTTCACGCGATAGCGATAATTTATTTTTAGCATTTTGCCTACGGCATGGTTAGGAACGCTTAGATTACGTTTTGCTATCAAAACCTTTACGCAATATAACAGAAAAGTTATTATTATACAAATAAAAGTAAAGGTTTGATACAAATTGGATTCGCGGAACCAATTCATCCCTACCTACTATGTAATATATTCCTGGAAAAGCACCATTAAAGCTTTTGTTCTTTGCACCTCTTACATGTGTAGGTATAGGTGCATTAGCATGTCGATATACATCATTTTGCGCCCTCCCCAAAACAGCCCGAGGCGACACTCGAAATATTTCATCGGAAATTCGATACGACCTTTTATTTCAGGACATCGATTTAGTAAGCATTTCTATAAATAACCTTAATGTTTGTTTGGATGCTTAACTTGTCGTCAATGTTTGTGGGAATACGTTTTTGTAGGATTACCCTCCATGCAAAATCGTATATTTTATACAGAAGATCTTTAAAATAAAATCAAATTTTTAGTGACTTAATAAAATAAGGAAAAAACAAACGATATGGCAGCGTCGCTAAAATAATGGGTAATGTCATCTATGCTAATATCACGAAGAAGTATTGACTTACGTACGAGAACCTATCCCACTAATATTATAAATGCGAAAGTTTGTAAGTGTGTGAGTGTGTATGTTTGTTACTTCTTCACGCAAAAACTACTAAACCGATATGGATGAAATTTGGCATAGAGATAAATTATAGTCTGGAATAACATATAGGCTACTTTTTATCCCGGAAAAAACACAGTTCCTGTAGGATACAGAAATAGTAGTTTACGCGGGCGAAGTCGCGGGCAACAGCTAGTAAGATAATAAATATCATACGTAACACGTGAGAAATAATCTCTTAAAATTGTTTAAAAAAGAATGATTTTGCTTAGGATCCAGTTTTACCACATAAATGTCCGCGTAGCGTGAAGCTACGTCGATTCGGACCGATTGATGTGTCTGTGGTCTGCGGCAACTTCGGCAGCCGTGCGAAATAACTCCAGGCGCCTGTTTTAATTCTTCAATCAATTAGCACTGCGAAGCGTTCACTCTGACACAAATATAACAAAAGATATCAAATACCAAAAGATAACAAAAAAAAAAAACATACATCATCATACATCAACGGATGAAATGGGGGTAACGGTTTGTACGGTAAATCTTGCATTTACGAAGACGAAGTCGCGGAAACCCGCTATTTAAAAATAAATATAAGCTCGTTCGTGCATTAAAATTATACCTTTCAAACCTATATATTGTGTCTATACTCTATTTCATACGGGCGTGTAATCTATCCAAATATAGTTACCGGCCGTATAAATATGAGATAGCAATTAAGTTGAACAGTTTAACGAATAACGAGTTATTATTTTTTAAGTTCAACAGAGCAGCAATGTATTGCATCAAATTTGATTTTTGAATCCAAGAAGAGTTTAAATGCACCTAACATTGCGTGCTTAATTATTTTGTATAAAATAATAAGCAGTTAATTACATACATTATGTCAACGTGTTTTAGCGATTAGTGAACTCTGGGCTAGCTGCCATCAAAATATACGCCCGTGCATACACACTGTGTAACTATTATTGCAAAGTGCGGAGACCTAATTTATAATTCTTAACACTCAAAACTAATCGTAATTTCAGCTGCTGTATCATATAATGATAAAAAGCAAGTATTTATTTTCATGTTTTGCAATTCAACAATAACTGATGTCTAAACGCTGCCTTGATGCACCCCAGTGCAAAGGTAAGCTTGGCACAGCCGCTTAAATCTATTCATTGTGCCACTACTGGTGACTCGAAGAGCCGCCAGCACAAGCCAGTGGCCAATGGATTTAAGGGGATTCGGCGGGGCAGAGGTCTTACTCCGGTTGACGATATCCATAGTTTCGACTGTAGCCGTCCCTGTCACTCACGTTAGAATGACAACGCAAACGAGCGAGATGCAAACGACAGAGACCCGAAAATACGGACGTTGTCAGCCGGAGTAGGACCTCAGGACGTGTCGTAGTGTTTAATACGGATGGCTTAACAGTTTCTGTCTGAACTAGGTATTCGCAGATATTTTCCTAAGCTCACTCACTTCTTGCAATATCAGTTTTTGCAGTTTAATGTTATCGTTCTAAATGTTGTTATTGCAAACTAACTTGAGACGCAGCTCAAAACCGCGCTGTGACTTCGTAGCCACAGGGCGAACTCGTAAGATGCCCGTAGCAAGAGTGCATAAGATATTCGTAGCAGCGTATTACTACGAAATAATTGATTAAGCGCCGTACTGTTAAGAATGAAATGAAGATAATGTTAACTAAACAGCAGTAAATAAGAACTTAACCATAGCAATTATATTTTACGAAATACAGTGTCTTAAATCAAAATAGACCACACAAATACTGACATCGGAAAGTGATTTTTCCAAGCTACGACGGCTGTAACTTATGAACTACCATCAACAACTTCAATGGTACGTCAAAAAAAAATTTAATAATGAGAGATTTTCCTAGTGTCAAAAATCAGTACTTAAAAATCCGCTAGATGGCGTTGACCCATCTAAGTCAGGTAAATTTTTATTTAAGAAATATGCTGGTTTTAGCGTTTAATTTGTTATAATATTTGTATATGTTTAGCACATTTTTGATTCACGCGTCACGCTCACGTTCACGTTTTTTAACAATTTAGGGATCATCAAGACGTTTTTTCTATTAAATTTTATTTTTAACTGCAATTTGAAACTTGTTGAGTTTTAACATAAGTACTTCCATTACATGTCTGTACACATGATATTACAATAATTTGTTTTTATTTTGAGCTCAATGATTTCGACGCAATATTTTTATAACTTAGATAAAGAGAGCCATCTATCAACATACAATAAAACGATTATTTAGAGTTGTCAGAAAATCCCTTATTGTAAAAAGTAATTTTTCGTACAATAATGTTTCTATTCCAATTTATCCCTAACTGTACGATATATCGTAAGCACGCCACTCTACACCGAAATTACCCTGGAATCCGAAGTAACAAACAAATTGTGTGTGAATAAACAATAACCCCAGGGGATTTACATTCGCCGCTGTACTCGTGCACATAATAATTCTAATCGAAGCGGCCGCAGCCAGCGCGGAGGCTCGACGGCGCACCAATAACTTCACAAATCATGCCGTGCCGACTCTGTGTAGGGTGACAAGGCTACTAACTTTAGGACGGATAATGTTGTACCTTTAAACGAGCAATTCTTGTATATTTAATTGTATTGTATATATGTATTTGTGATCTCGGAAATGGCTCTAATGATTTCGCTTAAATTTGGTAAGTCGGGGGCAAAAAATCGGTCTTATGTTTGGGAACGCGAAGCGCGTTCTAGTATGTCTGGGTTTCAAATCTCGCTTGATTTTTTTTTTGTTTTTATTCAAGTTTATAGATTTTTTTATTTAGACTTACGAATTATAAAGTTTTTTTTTATAAAACGAGTAACTGTGCAAAGCTCGGTCGCCCCGGTAATACATTTACAGATGAGAGAAGATTATTGCACACCACACAGAGTAGACATTTACAAAAATATTCTAAGAAATATGTTGAAATTAAGGCGGTGTTCTTAAGCAGCGCGGCATCAGCGGCCCCATCATGGCACACAGTAAACGACTTAGTATTTGCCTCTAGTTTGCGTACCTATATTTTTTACATAGTGTGTGAATACAACGGGTGCCTACTGTAAGCAGTTTGCGGCATTTCTACCTGCCGTCCCGCCGAGGCTCTAATCAAGCCCTCATCAATTAACCGATATTTGTTGGCATAAGTGCCAGAAAGTTGGGAATATATAGTGGAATAAATATTTTCTCATGGCCACCCCATTTGCGAGGAACCAGCGCTTATTTGCATTCGTTAAGCCCACTGCTAAACCGTTTACGGGCACTACGCCTACTAAAGGTATTTGCCAATAACGATACATAAACAGTCTGATACATAAAATCTGGTAGCTATTTCAAATATCTAACGGTAACGAAAATCCCCTTTTTATAAGATATATTCATGTTGCCAACTTGCATGTATTAGGTGGGCGTTCAAATAAATCTTTGTATGATGTTAGGCACCGGACGGCAATTCCACTATCAAGGCAATAAAATACACAGAGTAACGCTGCAGATAAAACCGAAGCTAGTTCGTTCTACGGGTGTCAGAGAACTTTTCAAAGGAAACTTCAAACACTTCGCTATAAATAAGCCGTCTTTTCCCTGACCTCGTTAGCGCGACAAACCGCATAAACGACTGTTCGTCTTCAAACCGGCAAATACCTAAAATAGAGCGGGCGCTGTTTCATCGACGTGCCGCACGTCTTCATTTGCGGTGGAACTAGCGATGTCTCATATAGCCTCTACGTGCCTCGAATGGATAGCGATGAGGACCGACGACCGCGCCGTGTCATTGTATGCCTTTGTCCATTATTTTCGGAAATAATGGCGAACACACCGATATTCTTAACCAAATGAATACAAGGACCAGAATCGTGTGGATGGTCGACATATTTGGCGACGGATAGGTATTAGTCTAGATCCCGATGGGTGACCAAATGAAGCCTTGTATTAATTAAGAGCCACTATTATTAAGGATACGGATAAATAACTTGACTGCTATTGCTTACCGTGGAATCCTCCTAATAAGGTATTATGTTAATGCAAATCCTCTTGCGGAATAGTAAAATATATTTTTATTTACAGGAGAGTCGTGGGTCCGAGTTCCACAGGATGACACGGTCGATCAATTTGTGTGCGAAATTTAATTTAATTTCGTAAAAAGTTGTAAACAAATTGCTTAAATTATTAAAATAAACAATAAAAAATTAAACTGATTTCATCTTAACTGGTGGTCAAATATTTATACAAAATATTTCCATCTCATTCTCGTACATGTGGGTACATTTCCCAAGTATTGATAAAATCGAACGCCGGCTCACTGGCGTAGCAAGCACTGCCAAGAAAGCGTCGACTGTTAACGTCTACCGTAGCTCAGTTGGTAAAAGCATTCGCCCGGATAGCGAATGGTCGTGGGTTTGAGTCCCGCCGGATTACACGGTCGATGAATTTTTGTGTGCGAAATTAAATTTAATTTCAATAGAGGAATATAAAGGCATTCCAAATTGGCCGGTTTTAGATGACCCTCCAAAATCTTCTCACTGTGCAAGAGGAAGGCGAGACCATACTGCTCTAAATTAAGTTTGCTAATTTCCGCAAGTTTAGGACAACTTCCGATGCAAATCCGATATCTTAACCGAGTGTCTCGGCGATATTCGAAGTTTTGTCTCTCTAGCTAAGGATATGTCATAAAGGCGAATTCTGCGCTAAATTAAAATACATATTACGTACACGACTATTTCTGCCTCGCCCAATGGTTGGCTGGTAGAGAATGCCTTAAGGCATTAAGTTGTACTTCTTTGTTTGTGCAATAAAGAATAAATAAATATAACTGTTTGAAACGTAAAATAGCACTTCTATGGTAATCATAATTTAAGTGGGTACTATTATTTATTCTGTGCTGGGTACTATAATTGCACGCTGTTTTTGCAAGTTGTAGGTATCTACAGGGAAAATTGGTGGGACGAATATCCTGGCAGATCGCGAGTGACGTAGGTCGGACAGGCGCGGGAACATTTTTGTCATTCCGCGTCTTCGCATTAGTCACCCGCGATGCCACTATCGCCCCAAATATTTTATGGCGACCAAATAAGCCCCGCTTTTCACATTTTGCTCGAACCGTGACCGTAATTCCACGTAGTACACGCGTAAGATTTGTATCAACGAAATGCCACAAAAAGTGACATTACAACATTCAAATCAATCGTTCATTTTTTTTTGTGTCTTATGCTGACCGGTAGGGGCGGATTCTGGATTAGGTATAGGAAGTAGTAAGATTTGCTGCTACTCTAGAATTATTCGTTAATCAGGGGGATCAATTGCACCCATTGCACCCCCTGGATCCGCACCTGTGTCGAGCTCAATATTTAAAGCGTGGAAACGTTATATCAGAATTAATAAATGAGTCCTTACTCAATAAGTAGGTACCTATTACTAGTAAAACATACTTTAAGGAGACTGCTAAAATCAGAAACCTTTCCTATGGCTTCGCCGTAATCAGCTAGAAAGTCATACAGAAATAAAAAGTAGAAGTACCCAACATGCAGTAAATTTGAGACGTTTTTTTACATTTCTCTCACATTACATCTAGCACGTTTGTACGTCCAAGTAACAAGATTTTATTCAGACTCGAACTCTGTGTTTTGTGCCAATAGTCTGTACGACGGAGCCACTGCTCAGCTTAACGGGTATTCCGAGATTATGCACGAGGGATGAAATGAAATCCTACAACAACTTCTCCAAATATAAAAAACGTACCTAGTTAAGTTTAGTTCTACTATTTCGAGACTTTAAAGAAACGCAATTTCAAACTGTTGATATTACGACTTATATAACTTTAAGCTGACCTTTAACTGAGCAATCAAAAGTTGTGAGATAAAATCCAGTCTTTCATCTTGGCTCCAAATTAGTTTTCTGTGGAACTTATTGCAGTCCCTATTATAAAAAAAAACTCGCATACGAGTAGTAACACATTTGCTTTCTACAATTTTCTAAGCGCCTCAAGCTTGGAATAATTTATATCAAAATGCAGCTCGAGTAGTCGACTTAGCACCAAACTCGAGTTGAGCTCCTTTTAAGACACAGATCACTCCCGGGGGTAACGTTCCTGCGTATGACGAAACCCATCGTCTTGAAAACAAAGGCGCTGTAAATATTGTTCAGATCACTACCGATTATGTGGTTAAAACATACTTTACTAATAGAGAGTATTTTTGAGTAGTAAAGATTAACATACTGAACTAAACTACTGTTCATATGCGAGACTAAGATCCACTTGCGCACGTCCCGATTAGCTAATTTCAATTTGTTAAAGGCCTATTATCTGAGTTGAAAGCCTACTACCGCCAGTCTGGATTAGCAAATCTGGGCTGGCGTAAGTTAAACTTCCGGATTAACTAATTCTGACATGTGCAAGTGGGCTTTCAAGTCAGATAATAGGCATTGAACAAATCCGGACGTGCGCAAGTGGGCCTAAGCGTTAGTAAAAAATACTTTTTAATGTAACGCGTCTTTAGTTCAGGATACTTAAACGGAGTAATACACCGTTTAGGGTAAATTACATACCAAGTTACTAGCTAGTCCATAGAAATGGATAGCACTACCTACTCAAGAAAGCACTTTTTCTTCCTCCTTCACTTCAATCGACGATAGGGAATGCTCACGCTCTTGAAACATTTCACCGTAAAAATGCGGTAGAAATCTATTTGTTCAATTCTACGTTTGTGGTTAGTCGAAGGGAAGTATTTCATTATACGAGTGACAACACTGGCGAGTGATTCGAGCGGCGGTCGGCCCTAACGAAGTTACACCTCACGGACTCTTCCGCTCCTCTCGTTTGCGCAGATTTATGTTAACTCGTTTAATTAGAGAGGCCACGAATAAGAGGGCAAGCGATATAAAAAATGACCAGTATAATTCTGCCGCGGAATAACAAGCTTCGTAATAAACTTGCACAAACACGCGCAACGGCTTGGACTAGACCAAAGGTTTAAGCCGGCTGTTTTACACTTTCTAATATTTTTAAACCGTTTTCTGATAGCACGACTAACTAGCTGGATACTAATAGAGACCCCAAACTTTGTGTAGGGCGAATAAAAAGCGTATGAGAAAAGATACACCCAAATTGAAAAAACTTTTACGAAGCAACTCAACATTTTAAATATTTTAAGCAATTTAAATCTTTCAACATAAGCCAAGTCGTATCCGTCCTCTCGTCCGCACACAGTACGAAGTGGCAAAGAAAAGGGGTCGCATTTCTTAGGTGCGCCGGTTCAAAAGACACATATGAAAGTACGACGAGGCACCCTCGGGCCTGCTGTCAGCAAATAGCAATGTTATGTCGCAGCGGCTACATAATATACGGGTTAAGATAACATTCGCACTAATATCTTTCCACTACATAAAAGAGCAGGCACATGCTAAATCTTTGCGAGAGTTAAGCGGTGTTAAATATCCGTAATAATACGGTAGGTAATACGAATATAGCGAACATTTAGCGCCACAAAGACCGGAAGAACAAAGACTTCGGACTTAATTCGAAACGCGATTAAATATCGTCTGGCAACAACAAAGCAAGCGTAATTATTTTTAATAAATAATTTTAGAATCCAATTATAGAGATCATCGGGTGGTTCCGTTAAGGAAATAAAAGCCTGGAGTTCACCAACACATATTTAATTATTAATTAGCCGGTTTAGCATTATTTGACATATTTTGTATGAATTCTGGCAAATTAACCGTCAATCGAGGGTACCGGTTATTTAAAACTTGGCGAACTCGGGTTTAAAAAGGACCAAAGTTGACTTGACTGAACGTGTTGACACAGCATTATGAAAGACTCACAGTCTGTACTAAAACAAACAAAATTAATTATTAACGAGAGCAAGTATTTTGCCGACGCAGCAATTTGAATATATACCATTCGTAATCTTGCGCCGTGAAAATGTCGACGTTGAATTTAATAAAATTTATTACCTTCGCGTATTTCGCCCCAAATTGATATCTACTTATGTCTGCAGCCCGAATATTGCGGGGATCTTATAAGAGGACCTTGCTATAATTCTGTATCGTATTTTCACAGACGTCAAGATTTTTTCTAGCGATATTTGTTATTTGATTGAGCAAGAAATATAAGTTTCGCCGATTAGATTTTATTTGGGATTCATCGAACGGATAACAGGATACAGCTTTGTTTTAGTGATAAATTGATATAGAATTGATACGAAGAAATAAACGTTTGGAAGTAATAATACTATTCCGTACCAAAGAAGAACATAATGCTCAAAGTAAACTGTCTTTGTGTGTTCACAAGAAAGAGATGACCTAATTTTATAGCACGTTCAGTCATCAAAATGTATTTAAATAAAATAAAATAACGTATACAAACAGAATATTTATATATGAAAACGTTAAGATAACGGTGCGATAGAAAGCAAACGCTACAGCTATGTCAGCACGACAATATATAATCACTCGGTGACCTCCGCAATCCAACCCGACGAAAATTGGTTCCAATCCTCTTCAGAGAGGTCAGTATATTTCTGATTTCCATTTCGTTTTATTATGCCCAAATATAAAAACGTTATTGGAAAGAGGAAATGACATGATGTGAATAGATCACATATCCAGAATATTTTCGTATTATTAAATCGGTTCTGCAAAACCATAATCCCACATTCTTGCGTTATTTAGTTAGTATAAGAAAAGTATTGTCTAGGCACAATGACTTTGTACACAAAACCGAAGCTCAATAGTATCAGAGTAGTATTTGAACAGAGGTTGGAGTCATAGATGACTTTTCCTATCTACATAACGAGATTGGAGTGTGTCCATTGTATAGGGATGCGCAATTCATTGCGAATAAAACAGTGCCAATTTTATTTGTTAAATTGTTTTGGGAATCCATTCCCATAAGTTGTTACTTATTTTTAAACAATTACCCTGTAAATTTCAATGGCGTAATAATGGTTGTTAGTTAGGGTACAACGAATTCGCAAAATTCAGCAAATGAGATTTTAGCTCCTATTTCAACAGTTAGCTTTGATCAACGCTCATTTAGATCTTAAACGAATTTATGAGGCGATCTTTTTGTATGTGACTGTCTCATATGTCTGTCTAATATGTGACCGTAAGCTTGTAGTTTCCCCTGTTACAGGATCACGGAGGTCAGATGGCAATCGCTTCACTGTAATGATCTGAGCTGCCATATCCTGGATCATGGTCAGCGGACCCTGGGCCCTCGCGTGCACAACAGGGATAACGATAATGATGTTGTTCACATGACTGTAAGCTTGTAAAACCTTCGTTTCTGTTCTCCTTTATCGTTTAGTATAAGTTTTTAAAATGTGATAAAAACTATGAGATCAGCACTTGGTTTTACCATGGGTTTTACACTCTTCCTAACGTAAAAAAATGTATAACTGGTCAGTCTTTATTTTGTTATAAAAAAAGGATCTCAAACAGAATGCCTCACAACCCTACATCCAGAGATTGTCAGGGCGGACGGCGTAGGGCGGGCGGCGACGCACGCACACAGTGGGCATTAGCGCGTATCCAGTTTCGGGTTAGTTTAATCTGAAACAAGCAGATCGAGTTACTGTCCAAAGGCCTTTTTGTCCCCACTCTCATTTTCAAGGATGCCCTTTATTGCCTAGCCTTGAGTCTCTGGAATTCAACGCTGTTTATACAACGCCTGAATTGAATTGCCGGAAAATTATTCAACTACTAGGAAATCTTACATATTCATTACAGATAACGTAATTGGTTTGTTGGTTGGTAACGTTTATGTGGTTCATAAGTTGTTGTTGTTGTTTTTGATATTGCTTAACTGTTCGTTTTTAAATTGTGAAAGAACTAGTAATTGTATAATATCAACCCTTTTATTAGCTGACGTAAAGTACCTTAAATGTAATTATAATTAATTAATTACGAACTGCGGATTAGTGTAAATAAAAAAAGTATTATTGCTGAGAGCAAAGAAACCGAGAGTGCACTTGGGTGTTGCACACATATCTACTTGTCCACTGTAATATCTCCGCGCAGTTGTCGTATATATATAGTCGTAGTCAAAAAATGTTTTTTAAAGTAGGTACGTATTCTTTACTTCCAATTTGTTTTTAACTGTACAGATAAATACTTATAGCCAATAGAAATAACTGTTTCTATTTATGTATAGTATAAGCCTCTACCAGCATTATTACAGCTTGTAATATAAAAGCCATAAACCATAACGTAAATGTCTGTCCTCGATTTGAAAATATTAATAACATAAAAAATTTCATAGCAAACTTCCTCGTAAAAAATGTCGTAAACAATAAAGTTGAGATGTCTTCAACAACAAAATGATCTAAACAAGTAAGGTATACCTACCTATATACCGATCATTTTATTCGATCGTTATAGGCACATAGCTAATATAGCTCATATCTTTGTTCAAAAAAACATTTGTGTGGTTCATTTGCATGTAAAAGTAAGTAAGGCATATTCCATAAAGGATCGCTTTTACCGTATTTTATTACTTTTCTATTTCAATTTCGTTCGTCTTCTTATTCTTCTTTCTTTCTAACCTTGAGTGGTTAATCCTGCGGATATGAACATAAAAAATGAACTTCTGATTTTATGTTATTGAGGTATTTTAGCTGTAGCTACAACTCCGATTTTTTAGTTTATTTTTTATGTAATTCAGGTATTTTTAACCGACTTCACAAAAGGAGGAGGTTATCAATTCAACTGCATGTTTTTTTTGTGGCTATGTTCCTCATATCTCAGTTCTTTGTGGACCGATGTGAAAAAAGATTGTTAACCTAGAGGTTATACCCTCTAGTTGGTCCCATTGTGGCCCAGTCGAGATCTGATAATAGGATCTTAGTGTAATCGAGGGAAACCCTAAAATTTTAAAGGCACGTATAGTGTTTTCGTACTAGTATCTTGATGTTGACATGTTTTTACGTTTGATAGTCAACATTGTGCGGAGCTGAGCTGATAGTGGAACTCCTTAAAATTTGGAGTTTAGTAATTAAAACACCAGATCTTTTGTCATGTACTGTATAGGATGCTAAAAAACAAAGTCAAAAGGCGCAGCTCCCTCCTCTCTTCCCCGCCCCCAACAATAAAAATATTGTTAGCAACCCCGGAGTAACGGCAACACTACGGGGCTATATAAACCGAAGCAGACCAGCGAGCGCTCTCTTTGGCCGTCGGCGTGCGCTCTGTTAACATTGGACTAGGACCGTGTATATTATTTTTCTATTTTTCACGTTAAAATACCTGTAAATATTTTAGTTAAGAAATAAATCAATACTTTCTTTATTTTCGTGTGTAAATTGCTGTTTTTTTTAATCAAATCTGATCTTAAAAGCTAAGATCAGAAGTGGGATAGTGTGCCTTTACGGCCGTTATAGCCATTTCTGATTCTTTTTCGCTATCATGTCGGGTAGAAAACGTGCACCACCGCGAGAGCGCCCGCCTCTTATCCAAATTTAGGAAGTCTAGCGGTGACCATGGACGCCATTCTCAACCGTTTGGCAACGCTGTAGCAGCGCGTGAGCACCCCTGCTGGTGCAACATCGCAGCCCGCGCTGACCACAAGCGAGGATGCGGGTAGCGAGGCCCTGACTCCGTTGCCTGTCCCAGCGGTCTCCGAGCAGGCCCCGGCCACGCCCCGCGGCGAAGCTACGAGCGCCGCCAGCAGCGTGTCATCGGTGGCGCCCCCAACGGACGTCACGGAGCGTCTCATCGACGCACTGAAAGCCGTAACCGCGGTGAGATCTAACCATTATTACATTTCCGATTTTGATCCAAATATTCATGACGTCAGTGCGTGGTGTGACGAGGTCGATCGTGCCCGATCGCAAAACCAGTGGGACGAGAAAGAATGTTTAGCCCGTGTGCGTCTTTCATTAAAGGGCGACGCACGCTCCTGGTTGCGCGATTGGACGAGTAACGACCGTACTTGGTCAAACTTTAAATCCGAACTTAAGGCGCTGTGTCCGCGGCGTGTTGACGTCGCGAATATACTTTTTAATGTGATGTGTACTGAATCTGACAAATACTCCACATACGCAGACTATGCGCGAAAATCTTTGCTAAAATTACGTGTTGTGAAAGGATTAAGTGATGATTTGTTGTGTGCCATCATTATACGCGGCATAAAAGATCCCCAGATCCGTGCGGCTGCCACTAACGCGAAGTTAACCCCTGATACTATTGTGGAGCATTTGTCAATCTATACAAAACCAAATCGCTCAAGTGCCAGTGTTTCCGATAACTACGCGCGTAGCAACGGATCGAAGTTAAACCCTACGTTTTCGTGTTTTAATTGCAAATAGACGGGGCATAAAAGTAAATTCTGTCCTAAACGACCAAAAGCCGAGCCTAGCATTCCTGACTCAAACAAATTTAAAACTACCCACGAATCTACTAATTTTACTTCGCCGCCTAAGATTGTGTGTACTTTTTGTAAAAAACCGGGTCACACTGAGGCAAAGTGTTTTGCTAAGGAACGTTCCGAGCCGCGTAACAAAGCGAACGTTAACTTTTGCCGCGAACGCGAACTGTGTGATCGTGCGCAGAGAGACATTATAACGGCCGTAGTATGCGGGATACCTACGGATGTGCTTATTGATAGCGGTTCGAACATTTCTCTAATTTCAAATGATTTGGTAAAACATTTTTCGTGTCGAATGCAAGCGTGTGTTCAGATTTTACGCGGTTTGGTGGAGTCGAGATGCGTTCTGATTATTATGTAACATTGCCAATTGAGTTTAGTGATGTCACGCTTGAAGTAGTTTTTTATGTCGTACCCCGCGACTACCTTAGTGCACCCGTACTTGTTGGTACCGATGTTTTAAATAGGCGAGGCATTGCGTACATAAGAACCGGTGAATGCCAACGTATAGTTAGAAACAGCCCGTGTGTGAATAACGTGACGAATAGTGAACCGACTGTGCAAGTAAATTCGCTCAAAACCTCACTCTGTGGGGATGAAAAATTACAACTTGGTGCCGTGCTTAACAAGTACTCAAAGTATTTTTGAGTGGTACAGCGACGACCACAGTAACAACCGGAGAAATGCACATTCGGCTCACTAGTGACGAGCCCGTTAACTATTGACCGTACAAGTTATCCTATGACGAAAAACTGCGTGTGCGCGATATAGTAAGCGATTTGAAAGAAAAAGGCATAGTTCGCGAATCAGAGTCCCCATACGCGAGTCCAATACTGTTGGTAAAAAAGAAAGACGGTACCGACAGGATGGTCGTTGATTACCGCGCCCTAAATAGCGTCACCGTCAAAGACCGGTACCCTCTTCCTTTGATCGAAGATCATATTGACAGGCTTGGACGAGCTAAATATTTCTCTACCCTGGACATGTTGACTGGTTTCCATCAAATTAAATTGAATGTGGACTCTGTGCACCGAACTGCCTTCGTAACGCCCGAGGGGCACTACGAGTATCTTAAGATGCCTTATGGTCTCGCGAACGCACCAGTAGTATACCAACGTATTATATCGGATACCTTACGGTCCTTCATTGATGCAGGCCAGGTCCTGGTCTACATTGACGACGTATTACTCATGAGTGACAGTGTAATGGCTGGTTTGTCTTTGCTAGATTCCGTTTTAGAAACCTTAACGAAAGCTGGGTTCTCAATAAATTTGCGAAAATGCTCTTTTCTTACAACCGAAGTGGAGTATCTTGGAAGGACAATCGGTAAGGGTCAGGTCCGGCCGAGCGTTCATAAGATAGATGCGCTACTTAGATCTCCGGTCCCTGGGACCGTGAAACAAGTGAGACAATTTCTCGGCCTGGCCGGCTACTTCAGAAGGTACATTCCTGGATACGCCACGAAGGTGGGTCCTATAGCCTTTTTGACTCGCAAGGATGTTAAGTTTAATTGGGGTGATCATCAGGAGCGCGCAAGACAAGAAATCATCTCCATCCTTACTAGCGAACCCGTTTTATCAATATTTGACCCATCCCTCGAAACAGAAGTTCATACTGACGCGAGCTCTCAAGGTTACGAGGGTCAAACTGAAAGTTCTTAGAACTGGCCACTTATAAACAATATAATAAAAAAAATATTCTAAAATTTGAAAATAGAACTCTTTGCCAATATTACTGAGTATATATTTCATTCATTTGTCATTTGTTTTACGACTTGGCGGCAAATTGAAAATTGTCTGTGTCACGTCAAAATGAATTTAACACGAGAAAATTTTCGTGCAATGATTTTTTATGACTTTCGATGTCATTTAAGTCAACAAGAAAGTTATGATAGACTACGATTGGCCTTTCACGATGAAGCCCCATCTCGTGCGACTGTTTACAACTGGTTTAATGAGTTTAAACGTGGTCGCACTAATCTCACTGATGATGTACGTGAGGGACGGCCTTCTACGGCGACGACTGAAAATAACATCTGTGTTGTGCGGCGTATGATAGAGACTGACAAAAGAGTGACCTATCAGCAGATTCGGACAAGCTTAGGCATCGGTATGAGTCAAGTGCACAAAATCCTCCACGAACATTTAGCGGTCAGGAAGCTTTGCGCCCGGTGGATACCTCATAATTTGACTAAGGCTCAAAAACTCCATCGTGTGGATTGGTGCCGTAAAATGATTGAAAGATTTAACGGAGGTGACTCAAATGCTGTGTTCGACATACTAACAGGTGACGAAAGCTGGATTTACTGTTATGATCCTGAAACCAAAAGACAATCTGCTCAGTGGGTGTTTCCTTTCGAGGAGTTGCCAACTAAAGTGAAGAGAGATCGAAGTGCGGGAAAAAAAATGGTGGCCTCGTTCTTTGGAAGGATAGGTCATTTCGCAACAATTGTGTTAGAGGATCAAAAAACAATTTCTGCAGAATGGTACACTACCAATTGTTTGCCACTTGTCTTGGAAAAAGTTCGAGAGAAACGACCTCGCAGTAGGATCCTCCTTCACCACGTCAACGCCTCGTCGCACACCGCCAAGCGAACGATCGACTATTTGGCGACATCAAACGTTGAATTACTGGGTCACCCGCCGTATAGCCCCGACCTCGCGCCTTGTGATTTTTATTTATTTCCAAAAATTAAAGAAAAACTTAAAGGAAAGCGGTTTATGAATGCTGAAGAAGCGGTGGCTGCGTATCGCGATGCCATTGAAGAGACCCCTAAGGACGAGTGGGCAAAGTGCTTTTCCCAGTGGTTCCATCGCATGCAGCGGTGTATTGACGTCAATGGACAATATTTTGAAAAGATATAATAAAACTAATAACTGGCTAATGTAATCAGTTTTTGATTTTCTAAGAACTTTCAGTTTGACCCTCGTATGGTGCTGTATTAATGCAGATAGGGAAAGACGGACGTCGACATGCGGTAGCGTTCTACAGCAAAGTCACTGTGGGTGCTGAACCCAGATACCACGCCTACGAGCTGGAGACCCTTGCTGTAGTCAAGGCCTTGCAACATTTCCGCCATTATCTCGTTGGAAAAAAATTTAAGGTAGTTACCGATTGCAACGCCTTAAAGATGACTCAGCACAAAAAGGATCTCTTGCATAGGGTGGCACGCTGGTGGATGTACTTACAGGATTTTGATTTTACACTTGAATACCGAAAAGGTCAGTTCATGCCGCATGCTGATTATCTTAGTCGGAATCCGGTTAATCTTTGCGTAGTACAGAGACCTCTTAACTGGGCCAGGGTAGCACAGGCCGCCGATGACGAAACGGTAACTTTGCTCGAAAAACTCGACCAGGGTCAGTTAGACAGTTCTAGGTATGTAAAGAAAAACGATCTACTGTATTATAAATACAACCCTATACGTGAACAATGGAGGCTATTGTGCTATGTACCAAAGGAATTCAGGCTTAGTCTGTTACGAGTATTTCACGACGAGCACGAGCATATTAGCATCGAAAAGGTCCTAGACTTGATATTGAAACATTTTTGGTTTCCAAATCTGCGTCAATTCGTTAAAAAATATATTGATCATTGCGTTGTATGTCTAACTAATAAAAAGGTCGCTCGTGCCCCTTTACAGCCTATTGTTTCTTGGACCAAACCTTCAGTTCCTTTCGATACCATTCATGTTGATGCACTTGGCCCTTTACCTGAATCAAATGGGTACAAATACGTTCTAATTCTAGTTGACGCTTTCACGAAGTATTGTTTCTTGTATTCTATGTATAGACAAGATAGTACAGAACTTAAGCGAGCGTTTACCAACGCTATTTCTATATTTGGTACTCCGCGATTAATTGTATGTGATAGGGGCAGAATGTTCGACAGTGCTGAATTCAATGAGTGGGCAGCAAATTTTGGCATTCAGCTACATTTCATTACGCCCGAAATGCACCATGAAAATGGTCAAGTAGAACGGTATTGTCGCACAGTTCTGAATATGGTTAGAATTGAAGTCAATCACAAACACGAGTCCTGGTCCAATGCGCTCTGGAAGATCCAGTTAGTGCTGAACACGAACAAACAAAAGACTACCCAGTGCTCAGCGCTTAACCTGCTCATCGGTACAGAGGCTACTACCCCTGCTATCAATGCTCTGGTTCGAGATATTACCGTGGACGGTTCAACACCGAATCGTGAAGCGTGGCGCGAATTACGCAGACAAAGGGCTGAAGAATGGTTGGCTCGAAATCAGACTGACCAAGATGCGCGTGTCAACAGAGGTAGAAAGGCACCGCGAGTGTTTGCTGTAAGCGATATGGTCTTTGTAAAGAAGTCATCTCAAGCTACAAGTAAACTCGACAGTGGCATACGGGGTCCATATCGAGTCACCAGCTGCCTACCTAATGGCCGCTATGAACTGCAGCTGATAGCGGGTTCCTATGGCAAGACTACTCAGGCAGCAGCGGAATACATGCTGCACTGGGATGGTGAATGGACACCCGAGACGTGTGCCGCAATTTTTGAATGTAAGCATGTGTTTTGCTATGTTTTATGTTCCCATGACTACGTTGTAGTGTGTTTTTCGTTTTAGTGATGATTAAGTTAGTGTTACTATAGCGCTGTGTTTAAACATTACTTACGCATTCAATTTAGAAGTATCACATGTAAGTCCTGGAAGGCTTCGGCATAAGGCATTGAGTTCCGCGTAAGGCTTTGGTAAGCATCGGACTATTTGCATAGTGTAAGTCCTTGGTAGGCATCAAATGTTGTATTTGTTTCGTTTAAGGCCTTGGTAGGCATCGAATGTCGTATTCGCTTCGTGTAAGGCCTTGGCAGGCATCGAATGTTAAGTGAGTTCCGTATAAGGCTTTGGTAAGCATCGGAATAGGTGGATGTACGTCTCATAAACACGAAATAGCGCGCAGATTCAGATCATATAGTAACATCTAACTTATTTCATAATTCTAAACAAATGTTAGGCTACGTAAACGATAGACCTAACATATGATTTCATTTCCCAGGTGATGACGACCTGATCCCAGCCGCCACGCCTGAGCTGCAGCCTGGAACCAGCCGAGACATGCCAAGTTTGTCAAACCCACCAGAACAACTGCCCAACCAAGTACCAAGCCCAGAGATCATCGAGAACGATGATACGTCAGGAGAGGCCGTGTAACGGCAACACTACGGGGCTATATAAACCGAAGCAGACCAGCGAGCGCTCTCTTTGGCCGTCGGCGTGCGCTCTATTAACATTGGACTAGGACCGTGTATATTATTTTTCTATTTTTCACGTTAAAATACCTGTAAATTTTCGTGTGTAAATTGCTGTTTTTTTTTAATCAAATCTGATCTTAAAAGCTAAGAATATATAATTACTTCAAGAAGTATATAACTACTGCAAGAAATCAATTAACTTTCATCGCGGAAACGATGGATTTGATAGTTTGAATACCGATAAAAGACATGAAACAGGTTTTATCCCCAAAACATTTGTATAAGGAAATCGATGATACGATTTACAACAAACGACATTTAAAACTGCCTACACCACAAAATTAAACTAAAAAGGTAAAAATATTTAAATTACCTAACTACTCTACAAAATTATACAAGAAACCTATTTCCAATTTATTATCTGTTATTTTTTGGAGTCGGTGCCAGAAATTCTAATATCTAATGTTTTTTTGCAAGTAAAGACAGGATTAAACCATCTCTTGGCTGGCACCGACTCCAAAAAATAGCAGATAATACATTGGAAATAAGTTTCTTGTATAATTTTGTAGAATAGTTAGGTATTTTAAATATTATCTGGGCCTTTTTAGTTTAATTTTGTGGTGTAGGCAGTTTTGAAGTAGTTTTTTTTAATTATAATTTTTAGTTTTAATTAGCACTGTAGGCAGTTTTGAAGTCGGTTTTTTTTTATATAACAATCATTACTACTAGTTTACCATCGTTCAATCATCGTCATCGTTCGTCAATTATCGTCAGTACAAATATGTATGCACGGGACCAAACTTTTGTATCACGGGCATAAATCGAATAGGTAATACTAAATTACGTGTTTGCCAGCATCGAAGCAATACTTTGTTCATAACAAAGTTTGCAGAGCAACTTTAGAATGTAACTTTGCATACATGTGAATAAATAACACAATTGCACGGACATCTAAACAAGAATTGCTTGTGTTTAGAACATGCATTTTACGTTCGACATATTGCTGGAATATTGTTGGTAGGTAAAATATCATGTGCTCGAAACAAGTCAAACGTACCAGCGAGGGAGTAATAAATTGTGCAAACAACTCGCTACAAGGATGGCTCGACATCGACAGACACCGTAGCACTGGGTAGCGTCGTAGCTGTAGCGTCTCGTAGACAGCTACGAGTAGCACGAAATGCCAAGTAAAGACAACGTGCTATGAAATACACTTATGCAATACTATCTTTAAATGCCTACATCATTACGTTGTAGTTTACATTAGTGAATGAAAATGATTGCGAGACTATAAAATGATACACATGACATGGTAGACAGCCGCTTCGTCGCTTACCATCGCGTGAGATTACAACTAAATGTCTCTCTATTAATGTTAATGTCGTCGATGCTTGCTAGGATACGGCGGAGCCCCAACAGCATTCTGATGGTTACCAGAGATAGGCCATCATGTTCCATCTTTAGGCACTGAATACAAATACATGTGCAGGTATTCAGGAATCGGTTTTTTGACTGAGCACTTAGTAGTTTTATTTTGTATGTGGTAGTTTTAAGTTTTTATTTTTAAGTAGTACTAACAATAATTTTGAGTTATATGTTACTAACAACTATCTGTAGGTATGGATTTTTGATTTGGTCTGAAAAAAACGTTTTATTATTATTTAAAAAAGAACATTTTTAGCTTTTTACTACGTGTCGGCATTTGACAGGCCATTATATAAAACTTAATAAAAATATGAAAAGCAGTGGGAATTATCTTCATCAATGTATTTTCAATTGGCAAAGCATTTTTTTCTTTTTTCGAAACAAATTAACATCTACACGATATACAAGAGGAGAACTGAAGTAATTTTATGTACTATTTAGTTTTGTATAATATTATTATGAGTAAAATGAAACAAACGCCTATAAATATGAATTCCACAAACCAAGCTAGCCCGGCCGGCACTAACCTAATAGCACACGCGCTACCCGCGGCGACTCTACAGGGTGGCCCTGTAAATCGTACATCAAACGAAACATTGAGATAAAGGGGGTTATTCCCGACTAAAAATCCTTCTACAGTATGACTTCAAATTGACTCTAAAAAAAGTGAGGGTGTTTTTTGTATTTTCATAAAAAATGCCCTTTTCAGTGAAACATCGTCAAAATAAATTGATTAAAAACGGTGTTTTTTTCCGAGTTAAACCGAAAAACAAATTACATTAAATAAATTAGCAACAACTAGCTATGTGTTATAGCTCATTTTAATTGTTATTAAACAGGCACATTTTCTTGATATAGGGCCACTTTCTGTAGTACATTTTTTTTTCGACAGTACGGTTTTAAAGTTTGAATAATTGTTCTGTCCAACTTAATTTATTTTACAAATATTGCCATTACTCAGAACTTGATGTACCTACCCACGGTTGCAACTACTTTTTTTGTAAAGATTTATTCCCTAAACGATAAAACACAAAACTATTATTATTATTATTATTATTAACAATGTAATCAATTTATTTTGACACTATTTTACTAAAGATTTTTTTATGAAAATATAAATACTGTAGAAGGTATTTTTTCGGGAATAACCCCCTATATCTCCCTGTTTCGTTTGATCCATGATTTACAGAGCCACCCTGTATAAATCGCACGGCGGTATATTGCGGCCGCTCTTGATACCTCGACACGCGGTGTTTATAGAGGTGCTTTACTACTGCGGAAGTGCGGATCCTTCCTACTATCATGGACGATATTCGTCCATGCTATTACGTATTCAGTGTACAACTTCATCTGTAAATGTATAAACTTTCTGAAAATCCCTGAAACTTATTGGTATATAAGGTGTTAATCATCAGTTCAGCAGTTTAAGTTATATTTTTAGTAGTTATCTATTTTGTCACGACAAAGAAAATAAAATAATCAATAGCGTTATGAAAGATTGATGAATATGCCAATTAGCTAGGTTTTGTTCTATTTGTTGTTCGAGGTAGGTACATGGGCAGTAAATAATAGTCAACACAACTAAAAGTAAAAAAAAGGAAAACTATAACATCTATTTTCTGCTTATAATTTCAAGCGTCATTATAAAAACAAACAATAATATTCGCGCACAAACGAATAAAATGTACTTCTAGGTAAGTACTAATTTACTATTTAATTTTATCACACCATCGTGGTGTCTTTAGCATAATGTCAGGACTTTAGGTATTAACCAGGACTTTATAGGTAAACCTACCATATGATAACCCTACTGTTAAAGTCTAGGTTATTGTAAAAAGGCTCCAATGAGTTTATTAACCGCAACCACGAGACGCACGAAAGAGTTTTGCTCATAACTAAGACAGAGTGGAGTGTCTGCGACACAATCTACTTGCGTATATTATAGACGAGCGATACGAGTAAATAGTCAATCAAAATTAACATAGCACTGGTATTAGGGCGAGGGTAATTTGGCATGTCCATAAACATCTCCAGTGCAATTACTGGGGCAGCAGAAGACGCCATAAACAAACACATAAATAAGGCGGACACGCAAACATAATCCACAATTAGCTCCCAGCGGCCGATGGAATGAAATGACCGGCTTGATTTCTATTATCGGGAGATCTTTATTTGTACCCGCACTGCCCACTAGGAATTATGTGACGGCATAATAACACACGCGGTGAGCCTTAGTAGCTCGTCCACCGAAAAGCAGGAAATATTTTCACTTAATAAGTATTTACAGAAGCTTCGCTATACTAAGACGCTACTTATGTCTAATAAAGAAGGCGTTGCTTGGTGAAAGCGTCTAACATTCGTTAAGGTGTAATATATAACGGCAGAGCTTTGTAGGTACGTAAAATTTCTTACTACAAATGTAGGTACTCATGAACACTAATTACTTTAACGGAACACCGACAGAGTGACTCTTCTTCAATTCTCAAAACAGCGTAACAGGATAGAATTTAATAGAAACTTCAACAGATAGAAGTGTCTCTCAGTGTGACTCTCAGCATTAAAAAAAGCAGCGCAAAATACAATATCGGGGAATGGCCCCGAGCCAACTGGCGACCTGCGGGATTACACCAGCCTCAGTCGACACGACGCGCTATAACCTGTCTCCTTCCCTCCACTGTCTTTGCATCTTGACTTTTTTATTGTTTTAGAGAAGATTGTTCCTTAAGCACTCTTGAGGTTAAACTGTTGGCGACTTGCTAGGCTAGTTTTCTTAACGATATTGCGGTATTAATGAAAAGGATTCTCGGCTGAAAGAATCCACAAACATTTTAGCAAACTGACTTGCTAGAACTGGAAGGAATAAGTTAGTGTTTGCTTTCTAGAACAGCCATACCATATCAACTCCGGCAAATGTAGAAAAATAAATAACTATTGCTGTGCATAATTTATTAACAAATTGGCGAGTGCCATCATTGCATTCACTCGTCCTCGTACAGGTTCAGACGATTCAGATCCTAAAAAAAGAAAAAATATCCATCTTGTTTGCTAGCATCAATAAAGATCGTTTTAAGTGTAAAGTTCCTATACCTTAACTTTATAATTTAGAGTGTTAAGCTTCTCTGGTTGTTAAGCGAGAGGCTTATATTTTCTCCTATTGTTCTAGGAACAATTTCCTGATATGAAACCCTTTGTTATAGTGTGATGCAAGCATCTGGCTCGCCGCCAGTTCTCCTACATGTTTCATATTTCACTGGATCAGCGCAACTTACAATAGCGAATATACATTTCTTTAATTTTTTCCCCGATGCAAGTGCTGGATTCTTGACATATCGGTTGAACAAGCGAATTTATTTGGTCTTACTTAACTTTAAAACTGTATGTAGTTTATCTAGTGAGAGAGTGGTAACTACAACGATAGCAGAACGGGCCGTTGTTTAATAGAGTTGAGTACTACGTACTAGTCAGAAGTGTAGTTTACCGCCGTTGCTTGAGCCTTTAAGCGAGTCCTAAAAACAAAAAAAATCGAGAGTCGTATTTATTAGAAAAATCCAAGTTGCTCTAAATTCAATTCATCGGTATTTAAAAACTTCTACATTTTGGTCCGTTTTAACATTATTATTACTTATCAAACACGATTTACCGTTTCCCTTTCAACAACCATTAAATCCTATAACATCACTGCGCCATTTCTATTCAAATAAGCACCTTTTCGACTTAAGAATTTCCAAGCAAATCAGGAGGAAGTGGATTCGTTATAGCAATTGCTTTGCGTTCAATCGAACGCTAATGGCGCTCCGAAACGAAGCCGCGAGCCAGCGGATCCGCGCCATCGCCGCAAGAAAACACTCTCAATATCATATCTAATTAGGTACCTATTAATTCTAGATTCACTCACGTTAGTACCTTTAAAATATTTATGTTAAGTATGTATTTATGGTATTATTAAATTTCACATTTAACAGTACAAATCCTTAGTCATTGATTTAACTTTACTAAAAGAAATACGTTATTAATTGCCTTGATCGGTCAAAAAAGGTGTCAAGTATTCGAAATCACAGTCAGTCATATGTGACATTGCAGATTTCTGAGATAATTACATGGCGGTTTACCCATTAGGCGATCATAAGTCGATAGATAAACCGTTGTTAAAGTAAATCAGAGTAGAATGATAGAATCCCTGTCTCGTGCCTATGTACGCAAAGTACAAATGGTTGAAGGAGTACGCATATCCTCAAAGATAAACTGGTTCACTGAGTCGTTTTTGTGGAACACACCGACGTCAACAGTGCGGGACAGCGCTTTGTTTAAAAAGCTCTTCGAGCACTAGCCGGGCCCGGGCCCCGAAACGGCGTGTTAGCTTAGGATCATGTATCCCTTATTTTAATGGTATTGCGTCACGAAGCCACTGATCATGTGTCTGCATATTTGTGTTAACGTTTCCTTATTTTAGTATTAATGTATGTATGTCTCGAGTAACTTTCACAGTCAGTTTATCAAAATCAGCGGTGTACCTAAGTACCTACTACAAGTATAACTATTATGAACATTATTTTACTTAACTACTCAGTTTATTTCGAAAATTACCGTCGCCCTTAGTTAATTGCGCTAAAAATCATACGTAGGCTACGTATGATCTACCTAAGGTATTATTACGCACGTAAAGCGGTTCTCCTTTCAAAAATGTCGGTATAATACTCAGCGGAGATGAATTTAAATATTTCGTGGCGTATTATGGGGTGATTTAGGGCATGTTTTCTCGCGATAGACGCGCGGCAAACGTGCGATAACGGTGACACCGAGTAGGGTCACCATGTGTTGGGCAGTAAGCCAGCTTGTGGAGCTTTGTTCGCTTAGTTCGATAATTTAGAGTTTAGACACTAATTTAGGCATTTTATATTTCTTGAGTGGTGCACTTTAAAAAGGATATTAAAAGTTTGGGCAAGAAGTCGATATTAGGGAGGGATTTGATAAATCAGACAGTAGGCACCTACTACTTGACTTTCTAAGAGGTGAAAGTGCCTACGTGACTTCTCGACATCCGTACCTTTGACCAAAGCGGCGACTTTCTGTAATCTTGTCCTCATAATCGACATCACATTTATGTGCAACCCGCGCCAAGAACGTCTTTTTGACATTGATGATTTCAATTATTTTTTTTAAAACTTGTATTGTAAAAGACTGTTTGAGATGGTGACTCTACAGGGAAGGGTAATTCGCGAACTCATTCGTTCGCTCGTATCAACGGCAACATCGCGCATCGCGCCCAAACTAATGCCTCCGGAACGCACCTGAAGGAAGAACACGGGAAATTGAGATACCTGTGCTGTGAATCTTCTGTCTAAGAACCGTAACTTGTTTGGTAGGTACATTTAGAAATAATCGGTCTTTACCTATGAAATTCTGGAGTAATTTTTTTAAATTTTAACATATAAATAGATTATATATTTTTTCCTACTTCCATTTTTATTTTATCAACTATGAATCTTTTGGATTTAAAAATCTATATTACTCGTGAATTCAATGTTTCGACGGTTTTAGTACATTCTTCAACTAGGTTTATTTTTATCATAATTTACATATCCACTCTGTTTTTGAGAAATTGAAATACGCAGTAAATAGGTCTTTTTCAATCTAACTATGGTTTGCAAAAGCATTAGTCTGTTTAGACATTAAAAAAAAATATTTTTTATCTTTTTTCATACAAATCTCTAATTTCATAGGTAAAAACCTATATTATGTAGATGCGGCTAAATTTCAGTTTGAGCTAGCACAATTTCTAATACGTGGCTTAGCATTAAAGTGTAGCTAATGAAGTAGGTAGGTGCCACTATTGCTCAGTTGCGTTAAAGAATATCTACATAGACGCAAAATGTAAGCATTTTGGACTAGGCATGCGCAAAATCGTTCACTGAAGTGAAATGAGTGATATAGTTCAGTGGGAGCTAAAGATATGTATCACTTATCTAGTTCAATTAGTTAAATGTATCGTGTACGAAGAGAATTCTAATGACTGAAAAATAACATTTATAATATTTAGGCAGTCTAGAATTACGAATTAAAAACATTTTCATTAATTTCGAAGACATTGTTACACGCATTAACAAAGGATGTAAAGTGGTTTTTATATACGTATATACAAATTATCGTATATCGTATATCGGTATTAATTAATACGTAACGTACGTACGTATTAATTAAACCGAACATTTTACATAGAAAACTGCAGTGCAGTAGCAGAATACTGCTACGTTTTACTCTCATATCACTGAGTTACTAAACTAAATGAACTGCTTTGGACTATAGTGAGTGAGTGATACATATGAACTAGATAGGTGAAGTAGTTTAATGGTATCATTCATACAGGAACTACACATGTCTATTTTGGACATGATACAACAAGATAAAAATAAAATCAACACAAATCTTTTTCGATTGCTTTAGTAGTGGATAACCAAAACCTTTTATTACAAAAAATATTGTCATAAAATACCTCTTGTTTTATAGATTTTAATAAAGATCAATTTTTTTTTAAGTCAAATCTGCTATAGCTTTCAAAATCTAGCTCAAAACTTCTTGGCAACATTTATCTCCGTCACCAAGTTTCTAGTCTAGATATTATAATTTACCGTCAGAAAGCATTTACCTTGATTTATTATTGTGTTGATTTTCAGCCAAAACTGCCCAATTACATGGTTATGAGCAGTGTCTCAATTGAAGATGACAAATGGATGGCCTTCGGCAGACGCCCTCATCAATTGGGCGCGCGAGTGGACCCAACCCCCGAAATTAATTTTCTACCCCGTGAAATGGAAATACGTACCTAATATTTCAAAAGCAGATTTCCTTATACGCATTAGCTGTTACGTTCGCTTCTACGCTAAAACCTCTCAATGAACGTTCATGACAAATGTAGGTATATCCTTAACAGTAGTATACAGTACACCGTTTTTAAGTCTCACCGGACATCACGGCCGATTAATTTTTAAATGCAAAACATTTTTTTTTAATTTGTCAAAAATTTTATTAAACCACCATGATATCTAAATACAGCTCTGAGTTTAAGCAAAGATGGTGCATAGTTTTGATTAAATCTCTAATAATGTCATTAAATGTTAACGTGTTTATATAACTGCGAATACTGCGATATTACTAGAGACAACTTACAAAATGTACAGCAATGCTTGTCGACTATAACCGTGTAGCAAAATTATCTCCCCACCAATAGGTACACGAATTCCAGAGCGAATTGTACCTTTACAAACAATAGGCTGTGCCAGCAGTTGATATTACTCAGTTAATGAACCGCCAAACGATAGGAACAATATTTTGTTTTAAACTTTCATGGTCACTAACATTAGAATAGGTATACATAAATAAAAAAGTAGGTACATTGTAGCAATCCTGTAAATAACTATTCTAATGATAGGAACATGTAAAGGTTAAAATAAGTACCTTTTAAGAAAAGGTTATTATACCCATGCAGTTGCACCCTCTAATAAAAACGTCTTCATGTATGTACCCTTAGTTTAGACTATGCATGGTAGGTAGGTATGTATAATACAATGTACACGGTACTATCTCATGGATATGAAATAACTTTGAAATAATATTACGATTTGCGTACACACACGTCACAGAGGACAGAGAAGGCTGTCGAGGAATCCGTAATCGTAAGCGACATATCTGCGAGAGGAAATGGGAAATGGGGGGTATAAGGCCGCGAGCGCACGCACGGAAATGAAGACACCCGCAAAGGCTTCCTACGCTCACACGCAGCGCTTAGTTCGCCCACTGAGTCCACGTCCGCAACCGCCGCACAAATGCCCTAGCGGTTTTCAGTGCGAACCATACCATAAAACATCATTAACGAAGCGCAAAATACACAACAGTGTACCAAACAGTTTATATCAAGCTAACATTAGCGGTCGTTTACCGCTGTAATAGTGTACTCGCGATGCATAAAACAGGTGTTCGATAACCACTATCGCACTATCACTAATTAATCACAATAATGACAGAGTGGTCCATGAAATTTGAAGAAACTGTTTTTCTATTACCAAGCGGTATTTCTTTTGTACGCGGACAAAGTGTCACAGGCATTAAATAAA
This sequence comes from Pyrausta nigrata, assembly GCA_949316185.1. Taxonomy (NCBI): domain Eukaryota; kingdom Metazoa; phylum Arthropoda; class Insecta; order Lepidoptera; family Crambidae; genus Pyrausta; species Pyrausta nigrata. The sequence goes on from OX438938.1 coordinate 12,818,732, forward strand.
CAAGTAGGCCGAGCAAACTTAGGGAAGTAGATGGTGCCGAGTCAGCACTGAGACAGGCCAGAGTGACAGCCTCACTGCGTCACCCTCCTCTCATTACATACGAGGGTCAAACTGAAAGTTCTTAGAAAATCAAAAAGTGATTACATTAGCCAGTTATTAGTTTTATTATATCTTTTCAAAATATTGTCCATTGACGTCAATACACCGCTGCATGCGATGGAACCACTGGGAAAAGCACTTTGCCCACTCGTCCTTAGGGGTCCTTCAATGGCATCGCGATACGCAGCCACCGCTTCTTCAGCATTCATAAACCGCTTTCCTTTAAGTTTTTCTTTAATTTTTGGAAATAAATAAAAATCACAAGGCGCGAGGTCGGGGCTATACGGCGGGTGACCCAGTAATTCAACGTTTGATGTCGCCAAATAGTCGATCGTTCGCTTGGCGGTGTGCGACGAGGCGTTGTCGTGGTGAAGGAGGATCCTACTGCGAGGTCGTTTCTCTCGAACTTTTTCCAAGACAAGTGGCAAACAATTGGTAGTGTACCATTCTGCAGAAACTGTTTTTTGATCCTCTAACACAATTGTTGCGAAATGACCTATCCTTCCAAAGAACGAGGCCACCATTTTTTTTCCCGCACTTCGATCTCTCTTCACTTTAGTTGGCAACTCCTCGAAAGGAAACACCCACTGAGCAGATTGTCTTTTGGTTTCAGGATCATAACAGTAAATCCAGCTTTCGTCACCTGTTAGTATGTCGAACACAGCATTTGAGTCACCTCCGTTAAATCTTTCAATCATTTTATGGCACCAATCCACACGATGGAGTTTTTGAGCCTTAGTCAAATTATGAGGTATCCACCGGGCGCAAAGCTTCCTGACCGCTAAATGTTCGTGGAGGATTTTGTGCACTTGACTCATACCGATGCCTAAGCTTGTCCGAATCTGCTGATAGGTCACTCTTTTGTCAGTCTCTATCATACGCCGCACAACACAGATGTTATTTTCAGTCGTCGCCGTAGAAGGCCGTCCCTCACGTACATCATCAGTGAGATTAGTGCGACCACGTTTAAACTCATTAAACCAGTTGTAAACAGTCGCACGAGATGGGGCTTCATCGTGAAAGGCCAATCGTAGTCTATCATAACTTTCTTGTTGACTTAAATGACATCGAAAGTCATAAAAAATCATTGCACGAAAATTTTCTCGTGTTAAATTCATTTTGACGTGACACAGACAATTTTCAATTTGCCGCCAAGTCGTAAAACAAATGACCAATGAATGAAATATATACTCAGTAATATTGGCAAAGAGTTCTATTTTCAAATTTTAGAATATTTTTTTTATTATATTGTTTATAAGTGGCCAGTTCTAAGAACTTTCAGTTTGACCCTCGTACCTGTCGAGTGCACGCCTTGTGTCACTAGTCACACGCCCGGCTAGCATAGCTACGAGTATGACTACATTGCGTTTTTCATTTCCCGAGAACTTTAAAACCGGTCGACGTATTCAAAATTTATTTCGGAGGCTTTCTTTATTTCCCTCGTAATTTGATCAGAAAGTTTTCGGGGTACTTACTTGGGAGTGGTTCAGTTTATATTCGACGGCAGTCTCCGTACGGCACATTTGCTTCCAATTCAATTCTCTGCTCGGCTCGTTGCAGCAGTGAATGAGCCATCGTAGAGATTGTCTCTGCGCCCGCCGCGCGCCCTGCGCCTATCATCCCGACAAATGCCCTCACCTACAAGCGAATGCGCTCGTGCCTTTATATGTATATCCATTACATGTGCAAAATACGTTTTGAAAGTCAATTTTGTGGGCGTGCTACATTCAATGGCATTAACTTAATTGAAAGCTGTAAGTAACTTTGTTTGGTACACAGAGGGTCATTGTTTACAAATCGGAAACATAAGAAGAATGCAAACTTCCTAATAGTTTTATGTGACTAGATTTTTTACTTTGGTTTTCACCTGGATGAAATTTTTGGTAGGTAAATTATATTTAATGAAATCAAAGTAAGCATGTTGCTGTCTCTATAATAGTACCTATTAAACCAGTGGCGGAAAACACTGCTTACAATTTTTGTACCTACCTGTTATTAAAGCATTACCCACGACTATTAAAGTGAATCAAATTTAGTCACTGGACACGCTGTAAACAAATAAATAAACTGTAATTAAAAAATAAAAGAGCAGCAACTGGCAAGTGGAACCTTAGATCATTTTCTAAGGGTGGAAAGACAATGTCTTTGTAATTTTGTACCTTTTGTAATTTTGTAGGCTGTGTTTATTTGTGATGTCCCAAATTAATAAAATGCTTCTTTATTTCCACACATTTCGAGTATGTGTGAGTGTGTGAAGCGTGCCTTCGTGCCACCGAATAATAAATATTAACCTGAAAGCAACGCTCCCGCAACTTTTTGCTCTTAGCTCGGAACCTCGGAGGTGTTGAAACTACTTTCTCACCATAAGTCGCCAACTAAGTAGGTAGTACAATACATACAAGTGCTTGTGTTTGTTTTATTGTTGCATTACATGAAGCTGTAAGAGATATGTATAAAGTTATTCTGAGATTGGAGAGGGTAAGTAACCTCGGATAAAATGGCTAATCGGTTTCTTTCGAAATCAACTAGGTACCTACCTACATAAGTAATTTGTAATGGTCTTTCTGTAAGTATCAACTGTAAATGAAGATAGTTATTAAGACTTAGGTTCCACAAAATATAATCTTCTTTTACTCAATTTCAATATTTTGTATAGTTCAACAATCAAAAATACAGTCAAACATAGACCCTCCTTTACTTTCATAACAACTTTCAATGAAATTGCTTAAATTATAAAAAAAATATTATAGACGTATTTGTTTTTTACGTTTACGCGAATCGTTGAACTCATTAAAACACAATTTTACGGATTACTTCGCGATTTATTTACATTTTATTTAAAACCTGACGTTTCGAACACTTTACAGCGTTCGTGGTCACGAGGTGTGGTTTTTGTTTTTGCTAGAATAGGATCCCATGCCGGTGGAACTTTCCAACCATCTTCTCTATTGAAATTTGGATGTTTTCTAATTTCAATGGCTTCACGTAGCATCCGAGGAATAAAGCGCCGTTCTTTAGCAAGTATTTTTAGTTGGCCGAAACGAATAAAGTGGTTGGGTTTATCTAAGGCATGTTCACACACTGCAGATTTTGTGTTCCGTCTATGTTTAACGTAAGCTATGTGTTCTTTTATCCGCACGCCTATACTTCGCTTTGTTTGCATTAAATGTAAATAAATCGCGAAGTAATCCGTAAAATTGTGTATTAATGAGTTTATAGACATTATAGACGGTTAAAAATAGGCAAAAGCTCCTGCAAGTTAATTTTTTGTTCAGATTTGCTTAACAAGCAAAGCTTACGTAAAATCAGTAACAATATAACGGGGCGGGCTAATAAAGAAAGTGTTCCATTTTTATCGTTTTGCGCCGGGCGCCTCGCCCCGCCTCTTTGTTGTCACACCGCAAAGAGCCGGCTTTCCACCTATGGACTTGAGAATTTCCTAAAGCTTCGTAAAATACAAGCCACTTTAAGTGTGTGTGAAAAATACACAGCCAATTGGGCTCCATTCCAATGTGCTCTCTCTAAGATTAATTTTAAGTTCACGTCTACTTCTCTTTTCTTCTCTCTGTCTGTGGTAAACTGCTACGCTACACTTTACTTCCATGAGTACCTTACTGTAAGACAGCAAACAATGTATATATTATCCGTGACACAATTAATTGTTAAACCCGGTTAGATCGAGACAAAATTTAAGGAGGTACTACCTAAGCAATTTTATTTTGATAACACTTTCCTCGTCTCGGGAGTTGGACTCCGTAGTCCTGGACTCGATTCCCAGGTGAAACAAACCATGTAAAAATTTCCTTCTTATTGGGATTCCCAATCCGGATAGGATTAGGTCATTGGCACAATGGAATCAGATATCGATATAAGCTTCTAGGTCACTAGCACAACGACAACTGCTAACACTGTGTTTTGTGGCACTAGGCTGTTATACACTAACTACTAAAACCTTTTGTAAATAGGTAAGTAAATGTAGAAAACCCTTCCCAACTTACACTACATCAATACTAGGTAGCACCTAACAATGTAAGTTCCATACAAGAGGCTTGTCGGCCGCAAGCTCGCCGCCGGAAGGAAGCGGGCAATCGAAGAGGCAGCGCGGCCGAGCGCCCCAGGGGCTCTATTTTTGAATCACTCGCGTGCAGATTTCTACTGATTTTCGTTCATCATGCAATGCAATGAATGCAGTTGATCAAGTGATTCAAAGATGCGGAGTTCACTGAATAAATAAATTGTTCAACAAACACACCAATTTCCTAGCCCTAACTAAGCGTGACCTTGTGCTATGGTGACTAGGATAACGGATAGACATACTTATATACATTTATAAACATCCATGACTTAGGTACAAATGCTCGTGGTCATCACACAAATATTTGCCCTATGCGGGATTCCGCATACGCCTGGTTTAGAATTTCGTATGACATTCTGTTGGTCGATTTGATTTTCACTCGTCTACCAAGCCAAGTCGCATGACACTGAATTCCCGTATTTTTTAATCGTTCGTCTTCGATGCTGCCAGCTTGTTAAAAATAATGTCAATTCACTACAGGCTAAAAAACCTTACTACCGCAACTTAAATGAAACGAACGAACTTATGTCGTTTAATGACAGACACAAAAAATGACACAAAAACACTTTAATTTTGACGTTTATTCTATCGCTAGGGGCACTCGTTGCGGTTTCGAGCGATCGAGTGCAATCGAGTGGTGGTGGTGGATGTGTTCTTACTGCCTTTGTCCTAGTTATCGGACCACATGAACTTTTTTTCCTGTTGGTTCGATTCACTAATGCGAAATTTTAGATGACGAACGAAAGTCAGTAGAAATCTACACGCGATTGTTTCAAAAATAGTACTCCAAGGCCTTTACCCTGTTAGACACCCCGCAGAAAGACATTCTGTCTGCCGATAGTTTAGGCCAAACTGTCACATTGCATCGTCACTGCGCAGATTTCGCACATAAAAACGGGTTATTGGAAAGTTCATGGATAAAAATTTAAACAAAACAAAAATTTATTTCAATAGTTTTCGTCTTTGTGTACCTACTGAGGAACATAATAAAATACAAGACTTCGAAATTTTAGCACCAGCAAACATATAAAACAATATTTTACATGCAAAGGCAAAGGCAAAGGGCAAAGATAGACTAAACTTCAGGAGGATTTTCTATCAAACCAAATTCCTAAAGTATTGTTCCTTGATCCATAATTAATTTTATTATCCTTGTTTCTAGAATCTCTTACGTTCGAATTCTTATCATAAGTAATAACTTTTTCAACGCGCTGTCTTTTTATACATTAGCAAGGCATCGAGCATATTTCGTCTTAAATCAGTATGAAGTAACTTTTAATTGGTCGAGTGTTATGTGCGCGCTTACATCGTCCGATACTTAGACGTTGCCCAAACGGTTGGTTCTAGTCATCACGCTCCTTCGCACTGTCATTACTAGCAAGAGTGACAGGGACGGGTACGCGAAATATCGACATCTTAGAGAGTAGGCCCTCAGGAAGGGCTGATTTACAGCTCCGGGGGCGCGCCCTATGCCTGTCTATTACCGATGCCGTCACAACACTGCGAGATCCGTTCGTAACAGCAAACAACCAGTTGGTATCTTCGGCTTTGTTCCTTCTTAAAGATATTGTCTAAATATAGGTTCTAGCGTTTAATATCGAGAGTACTTACCTACACTTACTTCTTTCTTTTACCTAATATTATTTATTACAATATAATTATACTGAAAATATTTTGTTAATTGAAGCTCTGTATCAACTTAGTTTCCTTCCTTATAGGTATTGTCATTCTTTGCTTTTAGCCTCTACCTAACACTCAGATTAAAAATAACAACTCTATATTATTATGGCGGACGTTTTATGTTTTACTAAGTATTACTTACTTCTCTATTAGAAGGCTATTTTTACTCTACAACGTAAGTAGGTAAATATTTAGATAGGTACAACTTTATGAGGATTTACAACGTGTTGGAATATCGTATATCGAATAGTAAGTAACGTGTCAAGCTAAATGGAGGACTAGCCAGGACAACGCACAGTACCTATTTATCTACCTACGGCGGCATTTTACTCGGCAAATGGAAAGCTTTTAGCTTGTAAACGAATTTCTATACCATTCCGCACAGGCGTCGCTCCGCCTCCACCCGGGCGTGAGGCAGGCGAGCGGCGTCGCGCGAAAGATTCCATATGTCTTACGATACCGGCTCTATTCTCCTTCACAGTCGTATACCTTAATGACTGAGGGTCGTGATCATTATGTGGAATAATAATAATCATCATTTATTTCAGGCAACAAATTTTTACACAAAATTTTTGCCCATATAATAAATAAATAACATACATACAAAATATAAACACATTTTAACAACAATGACTAATATAACACGCGTCAGCGACTTGGTTGTAGGAATGAAACACACGACTTTCTTAGTAATTTTAATGGAGTGGAAAAGGCAATGGCAAACCGCCATTGCCTTTTCCATTTGACACACTAGCCAAGTAATGTGTAGGTTTCCTCACGATGTTTTTCCTTCACCGTTATGCAGCGATATCTTTGAAAAAAACTGTACTTAAGTTTTTATACAAACTCAGTGGTACAGTTGAGGTGCTTGTGGCGCAGTGGCGGCAGCGCTTTGGTAGCGATACGAAAGTTAAGCAACCCACGGCGCGGTCGTGATTGGATGGGTGACCATTCAGACTATTTAAGTGACGTCATGACAAGCATCTCCGTGCTTCGGAGAGCATGTTAATCAATTGGTCCCGGCTAATATCTGTGGTATTAGTCGTTAAGCCTAGTCAGAGGCTCTAGGGTGGCTTGATAACTTCTGACAGTATGGTTTGCCACTTGCCTTACATACACCCCTCCACCAATCCGCACTGAGCCCGCGTGGTGGAGTATGGCTCGTACCTCCTCATAGTTGAGGTGAGGCCTTTTCCCAGCAGTGAGATCTAATAGGCTGACTTTATCTTTATCAGTGGTACATGCGGGATCGAACTCACGATGTCGGTTGAAAAGTGAAGTTTTCTCTGCTCGGCTATCGCGCCTCTTTGTTACATCTGCACTAGGTACATTGAAATACTTAAATCGCTAGGGAAAGGCTCTGCCTTCAGGTTTTACACCATTTTGATTAGACCACTTATTCCCCACTTTGATACTATTCAAAAATTCTATGGTAGGTACAAAATCAATACGACACATTGATTAACCCAGATTCTAGAAAACCTTTAAATATGTAGTTTTTTTTTGGAAATAAATATACACTTCTGGACACATCTATTGGCCCACCTTGTATTTTCAGTTTCGTTTGGTCCTAGCTAAAATTTTATATTAGGTCGAGCAAAAAGTTTTTATGCAGTTTTGAACCGGGCACATTCACAATTTCATTAAATAGTCTTTTTTTGAATTTCGAACACAGAATTTAAAGAAACAAAAGACAATTTGGAGCCTGTTTGTTGATATCAAACAATCCAATACTAAGAAAACTTGGTTTTATTGGTTTACTTGGATTTAATTTTTGAAAAAGTGATTGATATCTTTGGTTTTGCAACAAACATTACTTATTCTTAACATTAAGGTAAGATTATATCAATAATCTATGGATACTTCACCTGAAGTCGCCGTCCAAGCTGTGGCACTTATTCAGGCCGGACACAGCCAAAGAAACGTGAGTGCTCAACTTAATTTAAGTCGATCTGCGGTCCGAAATGTTTATCGGAGGTACCTAGAGACTGGCGGCTTTGTTCGTCGCCAAGGAAGGCCACGATCTCGGGTCACAACTGAAAGGCAGGATCGATTCATCGTGACGACCAGCTTGAGAAAACGTCACCTTACCTCGATTGAGATACAAAACCAACTTCGCGACTTCTACGGAGTATCTGTGAGCGCTCGAACTGTTCGGAGAAGGTTATAAGAACGCGATATGGTACCACACAAGCCAGCTAATGGGCCCAATCTAACGCGAGCCCGCCGAACAGCGCGCCTTCATTTCGCACGCAGTCATTTCAATTGGACACAGCAAGATTAGAGCCGTGTACTATTTTCTGATGAGTCTAAAATTGTGTTACATGGCAATGATGGAAGGAAGAAGGTCTACCGACGTAAGGGAGAGCGTTTTGCACAATGCTGCTTTGAAGAGAGGGTTGCTTATGGCGGTGGCTCATGGACTGTCTGGGGCGGTATATCCGCGAGCGGCAAAACTCAACTTGAGGTTGTTACAGGACCACGGCTGCCAACATTAAATGCTAAAAGGTACATTCGTGAGTGCTTAGAACCTCAAGTGATACTATGTGGCCCAAATTTCCTTTTTATGCATGATAATGCAAGAGCCCATGCGGCCGGCATCGTCAGGGAATATCTTCAGGATGTAACCATCACAGTTATGGACTGGCCAGCCAGAAGGCCAGACATGAACCCCATTGAACTCATGTGGGACGAGCTAAAAAGACGTGTTAGGGCTCGTCAGCCAGTTGCCCAGACGATGCAGGAGTTGAAAACTGCCATAGAAGAGGAATGGGAGATTATCCCTCAAAATTTCATAGAGCGGTTGATAAACTCTATGCCTAATCGTATGAGAGCTGTGGTAGATGCCCATGGAGGCAACACGCGTTATTAAATTAAACCTTTATTTGATAAAACATGTTTTTATTCAAAAATCAATTGCCTTTAACAAGGCGCATATCCGACTTGTTAGGCGTAGCTCCATGTCGACTGGTATTCTGAATTCAAATTTAAAACAATACGATCGAAAAAGATGGTAAAATGTATCAGGTTTAAAACTGCATCAAGTTTTTGTTCAATCTAGCAATCATATTTCGGTAGGGGCCATCGAAACCTAAACTCTAAGGTGGGCCAATAGATGTGTCCAGAAGTGTATAATCATGTTTTTATTATCTAGGTTCGATTATTTTTGGACCATTGTTTTTTTATGTTAATGATTATTTTATGATGTCCTCCCAGCCGAATTTCGACTACGGCGGCCTTTCTCAACAGAGACTAGCCAACTGCGCGGGACATATTATAGTGCACAAGTGTGTGCGCAATACACAGGTGCACTCTCTGTTCCTTCACTCTCATAATTCGGTGAGACGGCAGTCCGACATGACCGTAAAGAGATCAGGCGCAGGACCAACGGCTTAACGTGCTTTCCGAGGCACGGGGGTGTTAACACCACCAACTTCCTGACTTCGGAGCTGTGTCTAAATAATTTCAAGACAGAAAAACCCAAACACTCTCGGCCCGACCCGGGATTCGAACCCGGGACCTCGTGGATAGTACCCAGCGTGCTGACCACTAGACCAACGAGGCAGTGATTATTTTATAACGAGTAGGTATAATGTAAATTAATGGGCAGGTATTATACTATTAAGATCTATTCCTAGTAGGATCCTAGTTAGGATGCCACAAATAGGATAGTGTAATAACTGCTTGAATACTTCATTCAATTGTTTTATTTCAACACGTTGCGCATACAGCATCAGCAGTGCACGCAGCGTATTCGCGCGACACGCCGCGACCACTCGCCTGGAAGCTCATTTATTGCGGCGATTTAATTAAAAACAAATTAAAAATTGTTTTCGACGTAACAACTCACAGGAAAGCTATTAACTGCCTGCGCGTTTTATTAGCTCGGTTTCTTACCAAGATAATCCACTCTCAACTTAATTCGACTTTGCTCATCCCAGCTTATGGTGATGCATAGGATTCGAGTGCGCGTAATGACCTGTATTTGCAAGGATTTCTTTTAGGGTTTCGTAGTCCTGACAAGGAACCCTTGTAGTTTGGTCATGTCCATCTGTCTATCTGTCGGAGCTTTTGCTAAGAGACTGTTAGTAGTAGAAAGCTGTAATTTTGTATTTTTAGAATAACATTTTGGAAAATATTTTTATAGGGTTACTCCCCTAAATGTGAAGTGGAGACGAATTTTTTTTCGTCGTCTATTCCAGTGTGTATGGCGTTGTTGATTACGTATTTTAAATGGCTTAGGAGTTTCTAACACATTTTTTCTATTTAATTGAAAAAAAATAACTTTAAAATTTCGAACGCCTTCAGTGTAGGTAGGCCTTTGAAAAAAAATGTGCTGGTTAAAATACCTATGGATAGATATTTAAAATCCTACTACTACTATCCAAAAATTAACGTTTATCCTAATCATCAAGTTTGCTGGTGGTAACCGTAAATACGCCGCCGCATCTCAATTTAAGAATCACGTGGACAAAGCAAAACGGTCAGCTAATCAAGCTTCTACTTATTGTCTGATGGAAATTCCAAATCCAAACATAAATGAATTCAGCAATTTAGTTTAATCCTATTAATCGAGACCCTTTCTCTTTATCGTTTAGTGTTTATTGTAAGAGGACGTAATGTTGATGCGATACACGTAATGAGGTTCGCATACGGCCCGGCCGGTCCCCCAAGGGGCCCTACCGAGAGGTCGCTCAGGAAATATCCATACTCCATTTGCTCTCGAAAAGCTTTTATACATTTTCGTCTTGTACGCACGAGTGTCAATATCGATGTGAATACGTGGCCCACCGTCTCGTCCCGTATTCCGTAGACCTAATAACATAAAGTGACTATCGCCCTCACGTATAAAACATCGGCCTCATAGCACGAAGATTTATTAGACTTTTATTTATTCATACGAAAACAATGCTCCATTATGAACGATATAATAAATGGGATATCAAATCCAAGCAATATATTAACAAGAAAGTTGGGCAATTAGCAGCAAAAACACAAAAAGCAGACGCGAGAGAACGTTATTGACGACGTCATCCATTTCAAAGTCCCATTAACCGCAGCGGGCTCAAGATACGTAGGTACTTACTACGTATAGGTAGATTAAAATCCAATACGTAGGTACTCGACGTATTACACACATACATTCATAAATTATGGCAGTATCCTCCTTGCTAATAATAACTAATCATATAAATAGTACTGTTCAGCATTAGAATGACTAAGTTGAATGATTGGTGAGCCATTTTAACTTTGCTTATTTGGACAAGTGTTTACTCAGGTATGTATGTATAGTCTGCTTGTAAAATGTATTTTTTTTAATGTAAGAATTTTTAATGAGTGTAAAAGGACCTCTTAAAATTAGATGGGAAAAATAAAATACAATTATTTTGCTTTAAATTTCCGCTAAGAGACGCTAGCGCAGGCAACAAAACCACACCAACCGCATCCGCTTTGAGTACCAGTTCAGGCAAATGCAGAATGCACCGCCCTCCCTCCCTCAATACGCATGCACTACAGCTAATGCAGTTGTTAGTTACCAACACCAACGTGCAAAAAACCTTGACGCGTTTCGCCACTCCACGCGGCATCCTCAGGAGATGTTGTCGCCTCGGCTGAGCACGGACGACTGAAATGAGTCGCTGGCGAACAGGTTCTGCATTTGCCTGAACTGGTACTCAAAGCGGTTGCGGTTGGTGTGGTTTTGTTGCCTGTGCTAGCGTCTCTTAGCGGAAATTTAAAGCAAAATAATTGTATTTTATTTTTCCCATCTGATAATGGATTTCCGCAAAGTAACGCCTGATTCTATTAACTCTTAAAATTAATTGTTTTAGAGTTTTTTCGTGACCATCAGAATGGACGGTCACTACCCAAATTGTACATCAAAACAAATATTGAAAGTTGCTGCCCAGTTGCTATTACTTGCTACTAATCGTTAGATAGTTGCTACCCTCGATTTAAAGAAAAAAATATACTTTCTTAGGTGACGCGCCTTCCTAGCATCACGATGGTAAAGTTGAAAAAGTTAATGAAGTACAATGATTACGAGTAGATCCTCTCTTTTTACAAGATTCTTTTGAGATCTTATTTTATTTGCAAAATAATCACGGTTCATTTGAACGTCCTCAAATTCAAGCTATCCAGCGAGAACAAACTGCGCTAGTTAAAAAACCTTCATATACGGCGTGTTTGGAGCTCATAGCTTTTAATAAGGCTAAAAAGTAATTTATGTATTTACTGCGTTGAGATATTGAAATAGTAAATACATAATTACTTTTTAGCCTTAAAAGCTATGAGCTCCAAACACAATGTAAAATATGAGTAGTGACCGTCCATTCTGATAGTCACGTTTTTAGGGTAACGTAGTCCGACAAGAATCCCTTATAAGATCGTTCAGTCCGTCCGTCCTAGTCTGTCACAGCAGAATATCTTCTACGTTTATGGACTGATTTGCATGTAACTTGGTTCGAGGATACTTCACATATAGATCTCATTTTTAAAAATACAAAAAATTAAAATTACCTCTTTTTAAAGGTACCTCCCCATACATGTAAAGGGGTGAAATATTTTTTGAGTGCATCCCCTTGTGTGGGGTATCGTTGAAAAGGACTATGAGAATAAGGTAGGGTTTTCATACAACACTTTTTTATCAGCTTTACCATTTGCGAGATATAGCCCGCCAAAGTCGTTTACACGGTGTCCCCCCCCCCCTGTAATTTCTAAAGTCTTGGACCTATAAACTTCAAATCACTCACGTAAAGAAACAAGCGCGGTAACTCTTATTTAAAATTGGTTCGGGTATCCTGTGATGAATACTTTTGAAATTGTAAATAAAATAAAAATATATCCTTATTTTGCCTATACTGTCTAATGTTTTAGGTTAATGGTACGGAACCCTTCGCGCGCGAGTCCGACTCGCACTTGGCCGGTTTTTTTACAGCAGCAGCACGTCAGATTACTCTTAAGAACTACGAAAACAGCTTTTATTTCGTATGGAATAGAGGCGGTCTCAATGTCACATTAGGGTAGTCTGACGTGCGGTTGCGTGTAAATACGTTAACTACGACTGTTACGTAGAACGTAGAGGGCTACTTGTACTTATTAAACCACTTAAACAGTTTAATAATAGTTATTTTCACACTACCTACTCGGCAATGTTTAAATACATGTCATGCAAACCTGACTTAGTTAGTCATTGCATCCCAAGAGACGTAATGTTGTATGAAATTTCATTACGCCCCTAGGGAGGAAAAGTGATTTGAATTTCGAATAAGAGTTCGTAGGCATGATCGCACTAGCCCGTCCCGCACCAAAGAGATATTTGAATTTGAACCTGGCAGCCAACAATTTTAGCACGTATGGAAAGAAATTAATAAAGAAAAAACCGGCCAAGTGCGAGTCGGACTCGCGCGCGATGGGTTCCGTACCATTAACTTATAACATTAGACAGTATAGGCAAAAAAGTACCTATATTTTTTATTTTATTTATAATTTCAAAAGTATAATTTAAAATGAGATCTATATGTGAAGTATCCTCGAACCAAGTTACATGCAAATCAGTCCATAAACGTAGAAGATATTCTGCTGTGACAGACTAGGACGGACGGACTGAACGATCTTATAAGGGTTCCTAGTCGGACTACGGAACCCTAAAAAACTATTTATTTTAAGAAATTACAATGTTTTCGTTTGTAAACCTTCGAGTGACGAAATTTATTTGACACCGGAGTCGATTAGTTGTAAAGCAGCTGGTATTGTTAATAATAATAATTTACTGCCAGGAAAGTCAAAGGATATAATATAGATAAAATAAGTGTTTTGGAGTACATTTTTTATTGCCTCGTAGGATATGTGAAAAGCAGAGTATTCTCCTCGGGGATATAGATATCGTCTTGGGCGAGTTTAAATCCGTCGCTACACTTAGGATTCTACTTTTAACTCCCTATGCTCGGAAGTAAACGCTAAACTCCCTCGCTCCGCTCGGGATTTAACTCTCGAATTCTTCGTTGCGCTCGTGATTCAAGATGACGCCCGTGACGTAAGACATGACTTTACCCCCTTGGTGAATAATCTACTATTCCAAAATGAAAAAAGGGGTGTATTGTGTGGCGTTACCCATTTTGATTTATCTCAGGGTGTTACTCGTAAAACTTTGCTATTAACCTTTAATTAACCCACTCGTATAAATTGGTATGAGATAGAATAGTAACGCTTTTTAGAAATAAAAAATGTATATTGTAAAATAGATTTATTATTATGTAACATACTTACAAAGTAGAATTTAAAACAATTTTTTTTATTTAACACTCACAAAACGTCATATATTTTTTAAACATTTAGCACCAAAGTTCACACAGTAGACTTGATTTCGGGAATAATAACTCGAAATATTTACAATATGCTATCCTGACACTACTATGCAATAATAAAATAGATTTGATCCTCCTAAGGTTTGATCAAATTAACCGCTCGTGGTCTGATGCCTAACTTCGTATGACGACGTCCGTCAGTCAAGCCATCACGTTAGTTTGCGTTATCATGCTGTCATGAGTAACATGCTAAACTCGAAAATACGGATATCATCATCCGGATTACGGTGAACGCGCAATTATACGCGCCACGATTATCGTATGTGCCGAAGTCATTGCATTTTATAAATCTTTAGATGCAATTGTATGCAACGCTGCGCGCCTATCCGCACCACACTACCCGCATTACAGTATTTTACTGACAATGACACAACTGCTGACATGTCAAATGATGTCGACAAATTTGATGTGTGCGGCGAGTGCCGTGTGGGCGGCGCATAAGAAGTCATCCGTATTGAAGTGGATACAGCTGGCCATTCACGGTCAGTTAAACAACAAGCCTAAACTCTCTCCGATCATATCAGATTGCCGTCACACCGAACTATGAGAGTGAAGGAACTGAGAGTGTATTAACGCATAAACTTGTGCACTTTAATATCTCTGTTGAGATTGACCGCCGTAGTCGAAATTCGGCTAGGAGGACATATAAAGAAAAGCATAAAATCAATTGAGACAATATTCTATATTAGTTACGTAATATAACTGAAAATTTTAATATAAGTACACATGGCATTATTATTTCTAATTCTATAAAACGTACCTCTTTATATTCGTGGCCTTTGAGGAATACGACTATTAACTACCCATCTAAGTTCAGTTTTTGTACGTACGTCAGTCCAAGTGGTCAGTTTAACTGACCGTGAATGGCTTACGATTCTGACAGCACGCAATTACGGCGCGTTCACCTGTAAGCCCTGTTTCTTGTCTATGATACGCTGACGGTTCATAGTTTAGTGGATTACCTTGATTTCAGACATCATGACGAACACATTGTTGAGCGAAATGATGTTCCCAACATATTTGTGGACATTACTCCCAGGTGCAAACTTCGGAAGATCATGAAATCATGATAATGGCTGGACATTATCGTAAACTAGTTTACGTGCCGAGCACAAACCATTACACGAGTAACAATTACTGCCAATAAAAAACAACACTTTGATTATTGAGTGTAAAATAATAAATATTAGTCCGCAGAAAAAAAAATAAGTATGGCGTTATCGATTTTTCCTAATTGAGTTAGATTTTATCTTAACAACAATATATGACCAAGCATACAATATGCATCATCATAAGCATAGATCAATCAATTGCTGGTCAACAGTTGGTGTATTTACAATCTTACGCAACTAAGTAAGTAAAGTTAAACCAATTACAACATTCACTTTGTGCTTTTGGTTACACCACTTACTGTCTAAAGTTTGCACAATTGGAAATTATTTACACACTATTACAAATTAAAGGCTACATTGTACACGGTCCGCTTGGAGGCTTTGGTGCGTATTGTACATTAAGCAGAATCAGGGGCCCAATTCTCACGCCTTCGACATTATGTCACATTCGATATTTATCGGATATCACAAAATGTGATAAATAAAGAACATTTTTATACATTGAAAATACCGATAATCTAAATTTTGTGATATCCACCATGTTTTTTTGATAAATATCGTATGATATAATATCGAAGGCGTGAGAATTGGACCCCAGGTTCGTAACATTCAACACAAGTTTAAAACTTTAAAGAACACTTACAAGTTATAATAATAAGCCATTAAAGTCATTAAGCTATGAACATAGGCCCTCGGTAAGAATGCCATCAAAAGGCTTCATAGGACTTAATTTAATGATAGGTAGAAACAGTTACTTCAAGATGAGGGTTGGTCTTAGTTAGTACCAAAGTCTAACATAATAACGTACAAAAATATTTTTAGAGACTAAGTAAAACCAAACACTTACACAACGTAATTAAACTTGTATGTTATACTATAAATAACAGATGTTCTAATTTACAGTAAAAATGATAATTTACATATTCATATTATAAAAATAAAAACATTACACGCAATACATCGGATACATGCGGGTACATTCCCCAAGTATTGTTGAAATCGAGCGCCGGCTCACTGGCGTAGCAAGCACTTACAAAAATTCGCTGACTAACGTCCTCCGTAGCTCAGTTAGTAAGAGCACTCGCCCGGATAGCGAAAGGACGTGAGTTCGAGTCCCACCGGATGACACAGTCGATTAATTTTTGTGAGCGAAATTCAATTTTATTTCGTAATAACTTGCAAAATAATTGCTTAAGTTATAAAAATAATTATTACAACGCAAACTCTACACTGAAAATATTACGTACAATCATGTTAAAGCCTAATATTAAATTTTACATTCCTATCAGAAATTATCTTAAAGGTAAAATTGGCTTACATATATTATAACAAGTATCACTTTAGTAGATACATATGAAAAACAAATATCATGGCGGTGTCTGAAACCACGCACTGTGCATACCAACTGAATTTTATTACATGCAGGGATTTTCAATAGGAGCCTGGTATATTTGAATTCAATTAAAAAACACATTGAATGTTTACAGCTACATACTTTATACTATTATCTTTTTCGAAGCCTATAACTCTTTGGGATTATGCATGCATGGAATATCACATTTTTGAAATAACCAACTCGGCCTCGTATGGTAGCATGAATACAAGAGGTCCAATTTTCCATCACTTATTGACACGATGGCATCTTTATCTTATGACACGTGTTATTTAACTCTTTAGGTCTTCGACTTGGAATGTTGTCATACACCAGTGATTTCACATATCTCCACAAAAAATAATCAAGGGGCGTTGAATCACATGATCTTGGCCATGTCTGGACCTCGAATCTGTTGACCAACAGTTTCTCGTAACGCACGAAACGTTAAGACGAATTGAACTGCCGTT
The DNA here is from genome assembly GCA_949316185.1 of Pyrausta nigrata. Classification (NCBI taxonomy): domain Eukaryota; kingdom Metazoa; phylum Arthropoda; class Insecta; order Lepidoptera; family Crambidae; genus Pyrausta; species Pyrausta nigrata. Next base: position 12,835,906 of record OX438938.1, read on the forward strand.
TTGATATAAAGTTCGTAAGCCATCGGCTGTCAAAGGTACCTTGCTTGTACAGTCGAGCAAATTGAATCATGACCCACTTTGCCGATTATTCCTTTGCATTTATAAATGTAGTAAGGTTTTCTTCGCTGTCATGCATGTTGCACATAGTACGTTTTAAATATGAATAAAAATGCGTCATAACGGGTCAGAGATTTATGCAAGTTTAACCTTTATTATAACTGCACTAGACATGTTTTAGATAAACCAGTCTTAATATGAATTTAAAATAAGTCCATAATCCAAACTCTTTTCACTACGAAGAAAAATGTATTATAATTTAAAAAATAAAAAACGTCGTGTGTCAAATGTCAAGTATACCTACTAGTAAGTCAGAAATTTTATAAAAACCTAAGTCAATATCTACAAACAAATCTTATAATGGCCAATTTGGCAGAACAAACAGCTAAGAATAAGTCGGAACACAGTCAGAACCTGGATCAGCCGGCATGCTAAAGAGGGTACCCTCGAAGACAGTCGACGACATAATCATGGCGTTCGTCGAATCAAGAACGGAACGGAAGAGAACGGAAATGCAACACTATTACGGATAACATATTTACAGACGAGAAATCATTTCGCTCGTCTCAACATGGTCGCTTAACTTCGTGGCGTTACGATAACACGCGATACACAGAGGATCACGTTGTGCCCAACCAATTATCCAGCTGAATTTCAGCTAACATGTGTGCCTGGATGGATGCCGGAAGTGTCGGAAAACTTGTTCAAATTTCTCCTCGTCATACCGCTATAAACTATGTCAATTTAATGGAAGAATCAATGTTACCGTCTTTGCGAACAGTTTACTTGCGTGAAGAAGTGCCAGTAGTCTCCTTTGTTCATGATAACTGTCCAGTGCATACTGCCAGAATTGTCTCGAATTGGTTTACCTAGCATGAAGATGCATTCACTCTTATTCCATGGCCGTCTAGGTCCCCAGATGAAAATTTGTGGTGTTTGGATTGGGGAAGTGACATTTGTCGTCTAATCGGGTTACTTTTCACTTTACCAATTTAATGTCACTTGTTAAATATATACTTAAAATAAATATTATTTTCTTTAACTAAGTATACTGTTTTATTTCATCATGGCAAACACAAGTTCTAGTGGAACTTTTATAAAAGAAACTGGTTCCCAATACAGACTTGGCGCCCGGCCGTGCCGAATCCCGAATATCTACCTACCAACTTGTGTGTTGCATTGCAACCCTTACCCACATGAAATGAAGTTCTCGCCGATTTTCATACAAACTTATTCGTACAGATAGCGACCATTGCCTTGTCAGTGACTGTCAGTGTCTAATAAAATGATGACACGTTCGTTTCTAGGAAATGTATGTTCAAGCGAATTTCAACTTACTTGTATAGAATGACAGTAGAAAAATGACCATAAGGTGGGTCATGATTCAATTTGGTCGACTGTACCTATTGGAAAATACTATGTTATATTAATTTTGGGAAATAAGTACCTAAAACTGTATATTTGAACAGAAGATAACGTTTTCAACTTACAAAACAGAAACGGGAAGATGAAATCTATTCTACAGCGGAGTTCGTTATCGCTAATAAAACGTATGGAACTGACATAAGTCATTTAAACATGCATGTGTCTTTTGCATAAAATAAGTACGCTTTATAATTATTCCTTTTACAACTTTTACACTGAAATTCAGTTTTGTTTGTGTATGCAAAATTTTAGAAATGCAATTAAACGTAACAGTTATACCTAGGGTAACAAAAATTAGAAAATAAAACTGAAATTAATTAGTTGATTGCCGAATGTGTAGTTGTCAGATTAATACTAGCATGTACTAGTCATAATATCAGTACATAAGAATAATTAGGACCGTTATAGAATTTTAAAACATTCTATGGAATAAATTGCTAATTTTACTAATGCTTTAACTGAAATATTTAAAGGTGTGCTTTTTATTAAAAAACGATGGTAGTTTAACGGTATACCGTGACGTGCTGGTGACTGTACGTTATGTATTCATCCAGGTCTGGACCTGGATCACACCCTGCACTGGTGTCAGGGTGTGACCGGTGCGAGGGGTGAGGGGAGCCACTATCACCTCGCCGCGCGGCAACGGCGCGCGTACTCCGGCGCCACTTGGTAAAGCCACTGCGGTTCGATCGCGGACACCTGGACAATAAATTTCTTTTTTGTAACGACTTCTACAACTAAACGAAGTCGAAGGTGAACACATAATATGACTACTATAATATTTGAACGGAGTTCTGAATACTCTCCGCGCAGATAGGCCACCGACCTCCGCCACCGGTGGGTGTCGCGCGCCACGCCCTCTTAGTCCGCGCAAACGAAGGTGGTCGGTGGCCGCTACAATCGACACTTAAAGAAAGAAAATACATTTTAATGAATGAACATCACGTAACACACGCTGCTATCTTATCTGTTAGATCCGTCACCGGTGGCGTGTCGCGACCATCGAGTCGCGAGTAGCCGCCACTCGCTTCACGTGTGCGGCGTCTTCATACAAAACGTATTAAAAACAATGTAAACAGCTTGTCGCTAGCCACTGGTGGCGGTGTTCGGTGGCCCATCTGCGCGGAGCCTAGAACTGATTTAAATAAATATGTCGACATATTGCAACACCATTTCTGTCAGGCGCGGACGAACAGCCCGTGACTAGATACGGGTGATGACGCGTGTGAAACAGGTTTGGTTCGATTTGGACAAAAAGCCGTGTCATATGTCTGCTGAAGCTTTAACCAAGACTAGGTAGAAGCAGCGTAGGTAAAGCAGGTTGTTCCTATCTGGCGGACAAAAAGTCCTCGGATTGCCGCAAGTCTCACCGTGACTACATAGGCACGGCGCGTGTGCAGCAGCTCGGCGTAGATTATGGTGGAAGGCGGCGGCGGGGTACAGGGAGGTATGTCTCACCATGGCTAGATACGGGTGAAAACGGGTAGGTCCTGTCATTTCTGTCCGGCAGACAAACAATCCTAGGTTTACTAAGGTCTTACTATGTCTATAGTCTATGTCTCGGCAGAAGGGTTGCGCATAAACTTGTCCAACAAGTTTATGCGCAACCCTCCTGCCGAGTTAAGCTACGGGGCAAGGCATGATAGATGTCAGTGGGTAAGCGTGATATTGCTAGGTAGGGGATTACCCTTAACAGTCGCGTGCGATTGGCACGCTCTCTCTGGCGGGGCGCAATGCGTATGAAGCAGGTCCTGTCATTTCTGTCCGGCGGACAGTGCTTATTAAAACACAATCCTAAAAACATCCTAAAAGCTCTAGATCTGCTGAAAATCTCACCGTCAATAGGCATGCCAGATACAGAGGTCAGATAGGACGTTACAACAGTCCTAGGTATTTTAGTCGGGCGTCAAAACAGTCCTATAGTCCAATAAGTTTAAGCCCGACTCTCCTGCCAAGCGAAGGAGCTACTAGGGCGAGGCATAATAGATGTCGAGGGTAAGCGTGATGTTGCGGTGTATCTTTAACAGTCGCCTGCGATTAGCGCATTCTCACCCCCACGTCTGGCGGGGCGCAAGGGGTCCACACGAACTTGAGCGGCCGTTCCTAAAAAGTTGTTCTGCTGCAAGTCTCACCGTGAATAAGTACGCGCGTCGCGAGTGCAGCAGCTCGGCGTAGAGCACGGCGGGGGCGAGGGGCGCGCGGGGTGGAGGGCGCAGGCGGGCGCGCCAGAGGCGGTCACGTAGCGGCTGCAAGTCTCACCGTGACTAGATTACAGATGATGACGCGTGTAAATCTAGGCCTGTCGTTTCTGCCCGGCGGAAAAACAGTCCTAGGTCTCATTAAAACACAATTCTATCCTTATGTCGTTGACATACCATTAATACGCAACAAACGTTTTATCATGTGGCGCGCTGGGGTTGACTGCTACAAGAAGCTACTACCGCCATTTAACGCACCTTTTTAGCACTTTATTTATGTTCGTCTAGCCAGCAATGTAGTTCCGCGCGCCGCCGATGAATAAATCGCGCGCGCGTATCACAGCTCGCTTGCGAGACCCAACTTGATTAGCCCTCCACGGTGGGTCACCGCGCGTAAGTACGTTTAACTACCTACGCGGGGAGTTAAACAGGTCTGGTTCAAGGTCTCACCGTGACAAGGTAGGCGCGTCGCGTGTGCAGCAGCTCGGCGTAGAGCAAGTCTCTCCGTGAAAAGATACGAGTGCAAGTCTCGCGGTTGCAAGTCTCTCCGTGGAAAGATACGAGTGATGACGCGTGTGAATGCTAGATGTCAGTGGGGAAGCGTGATAGTGTTGAGTATTACCTTTAACAGTCGCGTGCGGTTAGCGCATTCTCGCGCCCCCACGTCTGGCGGGGTGCAATAGGGTCGTGCACTAATTATAGATACGGGCGGCGTGCAAACAGCCAGCCGTTCCTAAAAATTTGGTCTGCTGCATGACTCACCGTGACTAGGTATGGCCAGCGCCTATAAACCATGTTGTTTTTATCTGGCGGACCAAAAAATTCTCGATCTGCTGAAGGTTTCATCGTGGCTAGATATGGGTGAAGACGCGTGTGTAGCAGGTCCTGTCGTTTGTATCCGCCGGACGCCGGAAAAAACCTAAAAAGTCCTAGATCCTCTTAAGGTCTCACCGGTCTGGCGGACAAATGGTCCTAAATCCGAAGTTCTTACCGTGACTAGGTAGGCGCGTCGCGTGTGCAGCAGCTCGGCGTACAGCACGGCGGGGGGCGGGGGGCGCGCGGGGTGGAGCGCGGAGGCGGGGTGCAGGGCGGCGGGCGCGCCGGATGCTGTCACGTAACGCCCTTCGCGGCCACCTCCGCGGGAGAACGCGCAGTTCGTGAACAAGCCGCAGAGAAGGCATTTGAGCAGCTATAACACGCAACACGTTTTTGAAGGTGGACCGTTTCTTAAGAGCTTATAATTAGTTAAATATTGGAAAAATTGGTCCGGTGTGTCCTGGACCAATTTTTTACCATTGTAACTCTACACGCAAACGCAATAAAGATTTGTAAATTGTAATAAATTTTCTACTATTTTTAATTTCACAAGACAATTTCATTATTATATTTAGTTGAGATATTTCTTATTGTAACTTAAGTATGTACATTTTGCATGCCGTTGTGGTGTAATGTGAGAAACCGTTAATTTATTATTGACATCTGTATGTGTACCACATTTAAAGCAAATTAACGAATTTAATTTCATTTGAAAGTGGAAAATTTTCGTACCTTGTAGCTAGACAAAGATTAGGAATAGGTAAAATTATAGTTAAAAAAACACGTAATAGCAATCGAACTTAAAAGTGAAAAACAATTTTAAGCGTAAGGGAGTTTGTGTTACTACAATATAAAATCCAACAATCAATTATGATAATTAATTTAGAATAAGATTAATATAAATATTAAGATATTAACAAAATTCAAATAAAGTGAAAAAGCGCTTGAAATCTAATGTGAGGATCACCCCACGCTATTTCACTTTATTTGATTTTTCATAAATATCTTAATATTTAAATTAATCTTATTTTAAATTAAGATTCATTTACAATTTTGCTAATGTAAATTAGCAGACTTGTGTCCCATTTAGTCAGTCATTCAGTCAATTTTATTTTTTTTATAATTTAGATTGGTGTTTACCTGATCTAAAACAGATCCACAACTTGAGACTGTCAAGTTTAACCTCTGACAGATTGTAAGTAGCTGCTGCCGCACATCGCACGCATACGTTAAATTCTTGTGATTGAGGTAGTTTTCCTTACACCATTGCTAAAAACAAAGTAATTGAATATCATTAATTTTATACGTTTTTTTACCAATGATATCCAGCTTTAGCCTATAACTGAAACTGCTCAGTAATATTATTATTGTATGTACGAATATTCCCTTATTTTTAAACATAAACATAACAAAGGACAATTTAAAAACATAAGCTTACCTTCTTTAGAGGAGCCTTGCAAAAAGCTTTGAACACATTCAAGAGAGAGATGTGGTCGCCAATTGGAGATATAAATTTTTGTTTTACTTTCAATGCCTCTTCCCTTTTATGCATCGGAGTGTGAAAAACATTCTCACTTGACAACACAGCCACTATGCTAAGTGCCTAAAATAGTAAATTGGGAATAAGATCCTAGTCATCTAGATACATCAGCTCCTAAGTAGATCTTGTCCACTTAGTGCCTTATACTGATTGTAACAAAATTCAAAATCGTATTAATATTAGGTACCTCTTCCAAACAGCCGTAGTCTGGTGCTGATAGAAGCACTTTAGAATATTTTGGATCTATAGGAAATGCTGACATCTTTTTGCCAAGGATTGTCAGCTTGGGGTTTACTTCATTGTCGATTGCTCCTAAAACATACACAACATAATATTCATTGTCTCTACAATAACTGGATAAGGTAAATTAGGTTAATAAATTATAGCATCAAACGAAAACTGTTACCTAATTCTTTCAACAGAGCCAGTGACGCTTTCATTGAATCCTCGGGGGGTGCGTCAATCAACGGGAATGTACTTGGTTCCATCCCCGCTGCAATCAACAATAACACTGTCGGAGCTAAAGGGCATCTGTATACAAAATAAAATAAAATCTCACTAATGTAAATAACGAAAAAACAGGAGTAAGAGTAATGCTGCTGTTTTGGATACGGTCAAAGTATACAAATCTTTACTGGGAAACATTAATTCGTCATCGTTGTAATGTGCCTAATGAAACTGTCAAAAAAGACCCACTGTGACTCAACATTTGAGGCTATTTTCACGATAGAATAGAATTTTCAGTCAAAGTTCAGGAATGATAAAAGAGTATAAGAGGCATGTGCTATAGTTATTTGTTGAAAGGGTATGGGAGATTCAGTTGAACTTTATTACAATATCTTTTCTTTCATTCTATGATCTTAGGTTTTAAGGGAGGTTTTGGCGTAAGGTTTGGCCACAATGCAGGCCTAGGGCGGGCGCGACAGCGGGCGCGAATTATTAAAAATATGAAAAGCGCATTTGCGGCCAGTTAAGCTGGTGGCGGAAGGCGCAACTCTGTATCATTTTCATATGTTCGATAAGTCGCGCCCGCTGTCGCCCCCGCGCGAGGCCCGTATTGTGGCTGAACACATAAGGTTATCCGTAGACCGTACCTAATGATTTCGGGCGTGTTGTGTTGCGGGCGCGCGGCGAACTCTGCGGCGGTGTAGAGGCGGTAGGCGGCGCCGGCGGCGGTGCGGCCCGCGCGGCCGGCGCGCTGCCACGCCGCCGCCTGCGCGCACGCCACCACCCGCAGCCGCTCCGCGCCCGTGCGCGTGCACCACGTCCTACCGCAACCACGGAGTAACATCAGTAACTAGTTACCCCATCCTGTTTTTGCACTATTGCTCTCGTGAATTCAAAGATAATCGTTTAGAAGTACGTTTTTAGGGTTCCGTACCTCAAAAGGAAAAAAGGAACCCTTATAGGATCACTTTATTGTCCGTCTGTCCGTCTGTCCGTCTGTCCGTCTGTCTGTCAAGACACTTTTTCGCAGGAACGCGTGGAGGTATAAGGTTAAAATGCATATTAAATACTATGTCTATGGTCCCTTAAAGCTGTAAAAGAATCAAGCTTTTAAGTTAACGCAAACAAAAGATACGGCTAATTAAGTCCTATTTTCTAACATTTTTCCCCATTTTTCAGGGGAATCAAAACCTATACGGTACTTCCCATAGACCTAGAACCATGAAATTTGGCAAGAAGGAAAGTCTTACATCATTTGTTGAGGAAAAAGTCCGAAAATCCTTAATTTGTCGTTAAATCAAATACAAAAAGAAGTTATAGCGAAGAACAAACAATTCTGGTTCAAAAAAATCTTAATAAATGGCGTTGTTGGGTTTTAACTCGCGATAAGATGCGATATTTCTGAAATAGGTAGTTCAAGCAGCAAGTTGCAAGCAATTTTCGGCGGCATTAAGTACGACTGGTAAATTATGTATTCTGGTCGATTTTGTTGATGTTTTCGAGAATTATATTTCTTTACTAACACGCTTTTATTATTTTTTAATAAGGTCAAATCTATATGATGGAATCTAAGTTAGCTAATTTTACTATCTTCCAAGGATCGTAGCGTCATGGAAAATGGCAGCTGTATGTAGTTCTGGTGACAATACAATAATATGGTACTGTCGAACTGATCTGATGATGGAGCCGGAAGATATGAACAAAAACTTCATGAAGGAACATCGTATCATAGCTGTGTTTGGACTTGTTAGAAAGGTCTTGTGATGAACTCTGACCACTATTAGGTTTCAAGAGCTGATGATGAAGCCAGAAGATAGGCACTGGTATTCCATGATGAAATATCGTATCATAGCCGTATTTGGGCTTGTTAGAAAGGTCTTGAAATGAACAATTAATTTTTATTATTCATACTTTGTTTTAGACTACTAGCTGACCTGGCGAACGTTGTTTTGCCCTTTTTTTATGCAGTGGATACTTATCACTTGAGCGTTTTTACATTTAGACGACTTTAGCAGCGCGTCTGACGCGCTGCTGATAATTTCATACTATAAACGGAGCGCAACAGCCGCGCGGTATAGACGCGCGACATTCGCATGCGCTCTCTGCATTTAATCAAGGCGCTGAGCTAGTGTTGTTTTATTATAGGACAATAACAGTATTGGATTATAGGACAAGATAGGACAGGCCAAGAATATAGGACATTAATAACTATTTTGGAGGCACTTTTAAAAAGCTTCGACAGCCCGACTGTATACGCCATAGTCGCGCTACTAAAGTCGCCTAAATGTGAAAGCGTTTTAAAAGAAAAGGGTGTAGCCACCCTACGGAATACGGAACCCTTCGTGCGCGAGTCCGACTCGCACTTGGCCGGTTTTTTTATGTCTAGGGTCGGATAAGATGTTTGACGTTTGATCCTCATTCATAACGCAATGGTTATACGATTATTATACATTTTATTTCATACATAATATTAAACCATGAGTGTTAGTGCAAAATGTAGGAGGTCCGATTTTTGTGATGACCAATTCCCGCGAACTCGCAAATTTCGAATTTCCCATAGGACTTCCAACGCCTCAGGCTTCGCGCAAATACCGACCACCGCCACCGGTAGCTGTTACCCTTAAAAGGCGAAATTACAGAAATCATTTTCTTAGTGCATACATGTGCATACATACTACAAATGACTAGTGACATGGTGCAAAATGTCAAGTTTCCAATCCTAGTAGCTTAGGCTGTGCGTTAATAGGTCAGTCAGTCGTTAAGTCAGTTTTTATTTTTATTGTATATTTCGACCGGTGGTGGCTGGATGCTAGAAGCAGAGGACCGTGAAGGTTGGCGCCGTCTTGGAGAGGCCTATGTCCAGCAGTAGACTGCAATAGGCTGATATGTATATTTCGACAGTAGGCGGTGCGGCCCGCAGCCGCTCTGCGCCCGTGCGCGTGCGCCACGTCCTACCGCAACCAGGAAGTAACATCAATAATTAATTCCCGCGACCTCGTCCGCGCGAAATTTCCAACCACTTAATATTAGATTGCTATACCTGGGGAGAAAGCGACCCATTTCAATCGAAAAAGTTTCTCGAGAGTGAAATTGGTGCTTTCACCCGAGTTAAACATACTATTTTTCATTTCGACTGTGTGGAAAGAAATAATGCATTTCTTTTTTTTTGTGGTGCAATCGAAGGTGCGTTCCATTTGGACCGCGAGCGGCGCCAAAGTGGGCGTGCTGCCGTCGCTGATGGCAATCGCAACGCACCCCGACAACTTTTTTTTTTGATTCACGACTTTGGGCAATAATGGGTCAGGGAAGTCAATTTTTGTTAAATATAAACAAGTTCGCAAGTCACTAGATTACGGCCTACTAGTATTTTGGTTACTGTTAACCAATAATTTTTTAAGTGTACATCGTTTAATGTATAGCTAAGTTCAAATGTATGTTATTTTGTTAGTATATAATATGATGTGGATGTGACTCAATTCGACAAAGTAGTACGACAGAATATAATATTCTAAAAAATTTACCTCTCTTTGACCATTCCAGCATCAATAACACATTTAATACGAGGTATGGTCACTGATGCTTCTGCTATATTCGTTGCCAGTACAATTTTTCTTGTATTTGAAGGGGCTTCTTTCCAAACTTGCAATTGTTTTGCTGGGGGTAGGCCTGCATACAATGGACATACTGCAATTGAGGGTCCTGGTGTTTCCTGTAAATAATTACAGGCCTTATCATAACAAAAAAGTTAGGGTAACAATTTTCATTTAGGAGTGAAGAGCCACTCATGCCTTTATTGAATGGCCAATCGGAGGACTTACTTTTGCTATCTGTTTGATGTTGTGCATTAAGGTTTCAATTTCTTCCTGACCCGTTAGAAATACAAGAAAATCATAGCTGAAAAAGAATAAATCAATGTTTAATCATTAAGTTTTCAACTCACTTGCTCGCAAACTGAGCCCTATTACATCAATCTTAGGGTCATAATCATAAACCGATCTATAATACACCGTGCATACAGTCCGTTTTACTTTGCTTGTCCAACATTGTAAACAATCTTGACATTCCTTTTTGACTCAAAAATTACATCCTAATATAGTAGTTTATCATTTAATATATGCAGCTTTATAGAGCTATTAGTAAATTTTCTATTTCACTCGTATTAGTTTTAAAAGTCATAAAAAGATTGTTTACAATGTTTGACACGCAAAGAAAAACGGACACTAATAGAATTATCCCTGCAAACTGCAACGTTAGTACCTAACTGCAAATTGCATGCGAGTAAACAGAGCATTTTCAATTTAACCGGGTAATACAGATTTGTTTTGTAACAACAATGAGGCTTTATGCCGCTGAAAATCCATTTACATTTTTGGAATAAATAAATGTGTCCATAATTAAGACGAAAAAATATTTTTAATAGCAAGTTATGTATAATTCACAAAAAAAATGTTATAACATATTATCACTAAAATGATAATTTTGAAGTAGGCTGTATGGCTATATGTAATCAAGGCACATTAAAAAAACCTATAGTGTCACTTTTTTCTCTTTTAGCAGTAACAGTTGTTGAACTTGGGTGTTGGATAATTTTGGACTAAATACAAAATTCTTAGAATACATTCTTTTAAGTGACTTTGATAAAGTACTTGCTTGTTAAAACTGAAAAAGGTTATAATACAGTGTCTAATGATGTACATAGATAATGGTACGGAACCCTTCGTGCGCGAGTCCGAATCGCACTTAGCCGGTTTTTTAAATAATGATAGTACTGTTTCTCTGACACAATTAGAAGCTCTGTTGAAATATTTTCAGTTGTTAAAATTTTACCCTGTATATTCCGTAGTGATAAAATCAAACTTTAAAGAAATTAAATCAAATTTCACTTACAAAAATTAATCGACTGTGTCACCCGGTGAGACTCGAACCCACGTCCCTTCGCTATCCCGTACGTAGTCACGTAGCTTAGTTGGTAAGAGCACTCGCCCGGATAGCGAAGGGACGTGGGTTCGAGTCCCACCGGATGACACAGTCGATTAATTTTTGTAAGTGAAATTTGATTTAATTTCGTAAAAACTTGCAAAATATTTGCTTAAGTTATAAAAATATAACAAACTTTAAAGCTTTGAAATGAGTAAAAACTTACTTTGGCGGAGTAGTAGCATGAAGTTGAAATATTGTGCAAAGAACAGCATATTGATAATCTTCTTGTTTCATTCTGGCGTGGTAAATGGTGACTGGGTATGATCTCCCTTCCAAATAAATAACTGGACAGTTATTAAAATATTTTCGAAACGAATCAACATCCATGGTGGCCGACATGATGATAACCTGCACAATAGATGGTTAAGTAACTTACTACAGGTTATATCAAAGATTTATCTTAACTTATCCAAAACATAAATCAATCTTCATTCAAAGATGGTAACATGTCATCAAAATAAGTTTATGTCTTGACATAAAGTAGGTAGGAACAGCTTAAGAGGAAGCCTTCCGCTTGCCGTGTTCTTTTGCGGGGTGTTGAGGTAGGGGACGAGGGGAGCAGGGGCGCGGGGAGGCCACGTCCACTGTCAAATTCGTCGTTCATTTCCCGCACTTTTTTCAGTCATTGCGTGGGACATTCTAAATTTTTCGATTTGAAATTGATTTTTCCAAGAAAACAAAGCTGTAAACACCACCCCACCTGTTTATCCAAATTTTTTAGTTTACTTATACTATCTTAAGATATTTAGAAAAGGCGTTCGATAAGGTCAATTGGAAAATAATGATGGAAGTACTCAAAGAAGCTGGATTGAATTATAGAGACAGAAGGATTATTTATGAAGTATATAAAAACCAAGAAACGGTAATAGAAGTAGGAGAGGAAAACGGAAAGGCAAAAATAAGACAGGGAGTTAGGCAGGGATGTCCACTTTCACCGCTAATTTTTAATTTATTCCTAGAATGTGCGATACGCAGAATAACGGAATCAAAAAAGGGGGGCGTCAAAATTAATGGGGACGTATTTAAATTCATTCGTTTTGCCGACGATATTGCAGCCATTGCAGAAAACAGATTGGAGTTGGAAGAACTGGTTACAGAAATGGACACTATTTTTAAAGAATTTGGTCTCAAAATTAACATAAATAAAACAAAAACACTAATTGCTTCTAAAAAGGAAAAATATATCTCAATAAATAACACAAAAATAGAACAGGTTAAAACCTTCAAATATCTAGGTAGCTTGATAACTAGTGACTCCAGTGGCCCTAGCATAAGCCAAACAACATATCATTATCGCGGCCGTTTAACGTATTTTGACAGCGTTATATCATTAGTCTACCGCTGCTAACATGTCATGCCATTTATGTCATGTCTAACTGTCAAAATACGAAATACGATAGAAAACGATAAAATTGTCTACACACTCTAACATGAGTCTCTTTTATTTGTCTATTTTAATCTATTTTTGACATTTTCGCATGACATATTATCGTGGTCATTTAGTGCTAACGACTAAGGAAAAAACTTGATTAAAGTCGGTGAAAAACTGTGTATAAGGCGAAAAATATGTCCGTACCATAATAACATTATATATTTTGTGTTAAACGCATATGACGAACGACCAGTGTAAGAAATACGACAGAAACGCATCGGTGATATTTGCGATCAAGTCGATTTCTGAGAGTGTATTTCAGTCGCTTTGGCGAATATTTAAGCCCATGGATACTGATATTTCACATCATTGACAGGCTTAGCTTGGCCCCAGCTAGAGTCCATAAACCTTCTAGCGGCTAGAAGGCTTATAGAATCTAGCCTATTTGAAGGTGAGATCTCCAATATAAACACTTACGTAAATCATTTATCACAAAGAGCTCTTTCACCTACACAAAAGCAAAGAATAGCTGTTATTGTTGTGTTTTATAAACTTACAAAATACTGTATTGAAAACAGAACCTAACCTTTTATAATGTATGTTATTTTACATAGGTAGGATAGGTTAGGTAATCATTATTTTTGTTTCTTAGGGTGTACCTATGTTGCCTCCTTTTGACCCAAGAAAACAACAGCAAATTGGACAACACCGCTCTCTGTGCTAAGCCCAAACTACTGTAAGCAGTGTCTACAGTCTAGGACCAGTAGTAGGAAGCATAAATTAAGTGTATGTAAATCGGTGAAATAAATTGTGAAACCTTGCACACTAAAATATCTTAGATATGTAAACTTCCTTAATGTAGCTTTGTGCACTAAAAAGTATTCCAGTCAATATCTGCGCCTAACTTGCCTTTGAATAACTTATGGGGAGCCTACTTACCATATACTTATATACCTTATTATACATAAAGGTGGATAAAAGTAAAATTAATTGAAGTAGAAAAATCATTAGTCAAATAAACAATAATATGTAATTGTATAAAATAATAATAAGGTATTACAAATGATAAACCTTTTTTTTAAATTTTAATACGATAAGTCTTATCACCATAGTCTCCACTGCTTCTTACAAGTCAACATTGACTGCGATGACATTTTCTGAAAAATAATACATACTCTTTAATACTATGTTTTTCATGATATCTTTTGATTTTGTTACAGGTGACTCAAGGTATCTATCAAAGGTGGAAAATGTTGAAAGCAATTAAATCATAATAATTATGAACAATCAAATGAACATGTCAATAGAACCTGCATATTTACTAAAATATGACAAGCTTGAAGGGATCAAAAATTATTCACAATTACTATCAAAGTGATGCATGTTGGTACTACTACAAGTATTCTGTGAAATAAGCTTTTCCTTACATTTGAATCCAATTTTGTTCTGTTCCAGCGTACCTTCCAAAATTAAATCCTGAAATACAATGTAAACGCATATTATTATTTTATAAACTAATATGTATTTTCTTTCTGTGCATACTTAAACGTCTAAGTATGTAGGTATAGTTGGTTTAGTTACTACCAAATTTTCAAATACCAAAAAAAAAACACTCTATGACAAAATGTTGCATGTCTGCTTAAATGCTTCAATACTTACTGTTTTTCACTGCTCTACTGAGCGATATGGACCCAGTTCGTCCAACCAATATAGGCCTAAGGTAATCCTACTGGTTGCTCCACCTTAGCAGCTCCTTGAGGAGTCAGGAAGGTAGCAAAACCCAGGTGCGCTTTCATGTATGATAAGTAATCTGTACCTATATTACATCACAGTTTTCTAAAAGTAAATGATCATATTAGTTTCTTTTCCATTTGTAAGTTTAATGACACAATTTGTTGGAAAATATAATACGCCTTTGACTTTGATTTATAAAACAGAGGCCCTACTCCGATTGACGTTGTCCGTATTGTCGACTTTAGCCATCCCTGTCACTCACGCCAGAATGACATCGCTACCGAGCGAGATGGCTATCGGACATCGTCAACTAGAGTAGGGACTCGGCTGTCAAAACTGTCAATGTCATGTCAAAAACAGATGTAAGTAATTTAGTTTTAAATCGATAGTCGTGCTTGGGATTAAGTGTTTAAGCCAAATCGGTAGTAAAATTGAATGAATGATTGAATATCAACGAAATGTTGTATATAATCTGTGGTCGTGTGGATAAAGGCTTCTCGTGGGAAGTATTTCTGTCGTAAGTGGTTGCCATGTTAGGAAAAATGATAAAATAAGACACGATGACAAATTTTCTTATGTCTAACGACAATTTAACGATGTTGTACATCTTAGCCCAACTGATGTACACCAGATATAAAAGCAAGGATAGCGATGGCGAGACAAGCTTATAATGCAAAAAAGCACCTGCTCAAGGCCAGAATATCAAGCAAAGTTCGCAAAAAACTTGTTAAAGTGTACATTTGGAGTATAGCACTCTATGGATGTAAAGCGTGGACATTGACAAAGAGGGACAGAGAGAGACTGGAAGCCTTCGAGATGTGGTGCTGGAGGAGAATGGAGCGTATAAGTTGGACGGAGAAGAAAACAAATGAAGAAGTTTTGTTTATGGTAAGGGAAAAAAGGAGATTGATGGAAACAATAGAGTGTAGGAGGGACGAATGTTAGGCCACCTGATTCGACACGACAATTTTATTAAAACGATAATAGAAGGAAGAATAGAAGGAAAAAGGAAGCGAGGAAGACCAAGAATAAGCTACATGCAGCAAATAAAAGAAAAGATAAATGTCGGGTCGTATCAGGAGGTTAAGAGAAGGGCGGAAAGCAGAGAGGAATGGAAAAAACTCCACCGACAAGAGCCTAGCTCTTAAATTTGATGATGATGATACTATCTAAATACTTATTTACTATTCCTAATTCCTAAATGTTAGTTTTGCTCTCATTATTTTGCTCCTGTATTAGTTTAATAAAATTGTAAATTAAAGAAAAGAAACAGGAAAACATCATTTTGCTTCCTGCAAAAAGTTTGAGTCGGTCTAGCTAGCTCATCTCTATAAATGTAAAAAATATTATTATAATTTATCAAACAAAAAGACAGTGAACGTAGAATTACCCACGATATTTCAAACTAAAATAAGGTTGAGACAAGACGTAAAGACAATAACTTCATCATATGTGAGCTATCGATAAACCGACCGCCTACGAACCTATACGTCTATACGTCTTCCTATGTAAATTGTATATCGAGGGATTTTCTGACAACTCAAAATTTTAGTTTTATTATACAGGGTGACTGGTACTGAACCCGCCATAGCAAAAGCACATATAGAGGAGGTCGTTGGCTATTTGTTGCGGAAAAAGTTTCATGGTTTGGGAGATATGTCAATTTTTATACTTTATTGTTTTTTCCCAAAATTTTACTTTCAAACAATCGTAACTATTATTTTATTATTACAGAACTTTCTTATTATTTGTTGGTAGTCATAAGCATTTGTGATAAAAACACGATAAGACTTATCTCAAACTAGGCTTAAAAGAATCAGATAATAAGCTTTAAAAATATTTTTACAAAAAAAATAACATTGTGGTCAAATTCAACCGATTTTTTTTTTAAAAGTACGGAATAATTAAGTAAATTTGCATTAAAAAATTTGATTTGCTAGACTTTGGAAGGATTTTTTGGTCAACCAAAGTAGTTTTTAAAAAATAGTAAACGTTCCAAAGAAGGGATGAAGCGAAATTTGGAAAGTATTATTTGCAAATTTATAAGGAGGTATAAAATAAAAGTAATTAAGACCTTATTTAACATTAATTACTTTTCAAAAAACCGTAAATTAAGGCATCAAAAGCAGAAATTACTATGAAATTTAAGATTCTGTTCGAATTACTGCCCGTGATTTAGAATACATGTCTGATATCTTTTCCTATCGCCGATTAAAATATTTTAAGGGTTCCATTTCTCAAAAATATATAACAGAACCCTTTTAGCTTTACTTTGTTGTCCATTTGTAGGTATCGTAGTCTTTTCATCTATCTATCAAGAACTTTTTCTCAAAGAGTTCTCAAATAAATATTTGCAGTTCCTTGAAGCTGTAAACAAAATCAAACTACTAAGTCAAAGCGATTCAAACATACGGCCATTTTAACCTTACTTTCTGACACTTTGTAGAGGAATGTAAACTCTGAGGATCATTTCCATAGACATACGAATCATGGAATTTGGGACTTCCAAAGGAAACTTTTACAGGACAAGTAAAAGAATAAATCCGAAAACTAGTTACATCATAGAAAATAACTTTTGTTTAAATTGCACAAGTTAGTACGAAACCCTCATTGCGCGAGTCGAACTCGCACTTGCCCGGTTTTTAATTAATAATGCAAGTACACTGAGCGCTTAATTTCTTTTTTTTTTTTAATTAAGTCATTAATTTTTAATAAATACTTTACGAAATTGGTTTCATCTTTTTTTGGCACGTTTACTATTTTTGATCGATGAAAAGATGAGACAGCAAACCTATCAGGGTTCCGTTATATATTTTTGAACAACGGAACCCTATAAATACTTTTACGATGAAAAATTGGCGATAGGAAAAGATATCAGACATGTGTTCTAAATCACGGGCAGTAATTCGAGCAAAATCTTTAATTTCATTGTAATTTTTGCTTTTCATGCCTTAATTTCCGGTTTTTTGATAAGTAAATAATGTAAAATAAGGTCTTAATTACTTTAATTTTATACCTCCTTGTAAATTTGCCAATAATGCTTTCCAAATTTCACTTCATCCCTTCTTTGGCACGTTTACTATTTTTGATAAAAACTACTTTGGTTGACCGAAAAATCCTTACAAAGTCTAGCAAATCAAACTTTTTGATTCAAATTTAGTCGTGTTGGAAAGGTTACAAACTAGAGAACTAATTAAGAGTAGAATAAATTATCCAAACACCGTACTTTTAAAAATATAATTTGACCACAATGTTAATTTTTTTATATTAATTTAATATCTGATTCTTTTTTCAGCCGCAGTTGTTGTATGCAGTAGATAACGTAGGTTTCAAATAATTTAACAAAACATTTAATTATTATGCATTTGTACAAAGATAATAAGACTTTTCTGACTAATACAGCCGATCAATATGCGTGCGACATAGAAATGGCCGGGTCCCGGGGGCCGGATAGGGAGAAGAACTAAGCTAAATGATTGTTTTAGTTTATTTTCTATACTTTTTTGTGCAAAGAAAAATAATTATCTTTTATCTCTCTTAAAATAGGTGCCCCGGCCGTGCGTGTTTAAATGCGCAGCTACATAACCCCGGCTACGGCTAGTGAATATTCTTAAACAATCACATATAACGATACCCATTAATACCTTGTAGAAAAAAACGTCTAGATCCTAGAATAATTATTCTAAGGTCTAGGTACTAAGGAAGCAGAAAGTTCCCTCTTCTTTTGCAAGTTTTAAGTTATATTGATTTTGACATTATGTACCAGAAAAATATAGAAAATGTTTGTTTATGTTCATTATGAATATATTGTTTTAGTGAAAATAAAAAATAACTCTTTATGACGAATTAATAGTGATTTTCTTGAAATTTCTTTATATAAGTACTGGTAAAAGCTACCTTTGCCCGAAACAAAAAAAAACATTATGCACCACAAAATAGAGATCGATTTTTTTGAGACATGTGAATAACCAATATATATAACCAATAATAATACAAGTCACAATCAAGAAAGTAACGAAAAACTCATAACAAGTATTCTTTTTTTTTAATGGAGCCAATCTTAATGTTAGAGAAAAGTTTCTTTGTCCCAGAACATTTTCTTCCCTTTTATCCACCATTACAGTAAGTAAGTAATGTAAATATAAAGCAGTGAGCCTATCTATTTAACAAACCCTTACGTGTGAAATAAAACAGTTAATAACATTGAGTTGTAATAATAAATAACTTCCTATTCAACAAAGTTTCAAACAAAAGTCAGCAGTAGTAAATTTCACGCTACTAACACTGTCACTACTTCAGTTGTCATTGTCACTGACAAGTCAGGACACGGAGTGACGAAGACTATAAAACACTGTCTATGATTTGTAATTGAACCCTCTTGGAATAACTTACGCGAAAACAATGGCGACAAATTCAATATTTTTTTCTTTCGGGCTAAAGTTAACCCCCAGGGGCAAAGTAACCCACCTTTATGGTAATCTACTGATTCCTATGTATTTAACCGTAGTCTGTCGGTAGACTACCTAACAATTTGGTAGACTACAGTAGATTTACAACACTAGTTGGAAAGAGCATTTGCCTGGACAGCGTAACATCGTGGGTTCAAGCGTTGACATGGTCAATCAATTTTTATGTGAGATTGTGTGAAGACTATTAAATGTTAAAGTAAAAAAAATAATAATGAATTCTACCAACCCTGTGGTAGAAATCATTATTATTTTTAGAAACCAACAATTAGGAATTGTTGGTTTTCAGAATAAGTAACTATTGTATTATACCTTAAGTGGATGAATTTTCTTGCTACACCTTTCCTTTTGGGCTAACTTTACAATTCCAAACAGAACATCAGTATTGACAGTTCGTTCATGTGCTTCATCAAGTATCACAAAAGAATATTTCTTTAGTAAAGGATCAGCAATAGCTTCTCGTAGCAACATTCCATCTGTTAGATATTTTACTTTTGTTCTGTGACTTGTAACATCTTCAAACCGTACAGAGTATCTGTAAAAGATGTCAATATAGATAACTGTGTAACGAAGTTTCCTTTAAAAAAATCTAAGAAGGCTTGGAGAAAGTAACACCAATGAACTGGCCAAGCTCGAATTGGACTAACACAAGGAGGGTTCTGTGCCATAGTAGAAGATCCAACTTTGGCTACAAATTTTCTATGATACTAGTGATTGCCTGCGACTTTGTCTGCATGGACTCATGATTCAAATTCCTATCACTATCCAGTAATCATGGTCTCTCATTGTACAGCCGGCAGCACGTCAGGTTACGCATGTGAACTATGAAAACAGCATTTATGACATAGGGAATAGAGGTTGTCTCAGGTTTAAAGAGGGAAAGACTGACATGCGACTGTGTGTACTCTGTTGTATGGTGTCACCCTGTTTTACTAAATGTATACACCATATATTTTATTGTGGACTATAAAGTTTAATAATAAACTAATTACTGAACCGCCACCTGCCATTTATTTCGAGTTTAAAGAATTGTACACCTGTAATAACCATAAGGACATCATGACCTCGTTTGTCCCGTGAAGTATAGTGCAGAGGAGTCAACCTGTATCTCTGGATGTACTAATCCTATTGAGATAAAACATACCCTAGATCACCACCAGGAATATACATATTTAAACTGTGGTAGGTACTTCAAAATTAGTTAAGCAGATTTAGAGTCTATAATATTCAAGATCCATGAATACATACTACCTAATATACAGACACAATTTCAAATACTACATTTTTGTTTCATAATTTTTCAAAACTTCGTAATGACAAATAATACCTTAGTCTACCTGTGACCACGAACGCTGTTAAGTGTTTGAAATGTCAGGTTCTAAATAAAATGTGAATAAATTGCACAGTAATCTGTAAAATTGTGTTTTAATGATTACATTTTTGTACTACACTGACCTAAACTAAGGCCTTAGAGGTATTTTTGATTTTATTAACTCAATGTACAAATTCTACTTTCTAGTTTAATTATAGATATTATAATTTAATTTTTGAATTGTAGTTTTCATGTATGTTAATAAAGCAACAATAAAAGTACAAACGAAAATAATAATTTTCTAGCAATTCTGGCATATAGGCACAGATGAAGAGCCAAGGCTCCCCTTTGTCACCCTATGGGTACAATCCTTTACAAAAAGCATTTGACAACTTTAAAAAGTTACCCAACAATGTTGCCAACTTCTGTATTCATTTCATTAGCAACTCGTAGAGCTATTGTGATTGCAGCTACTCTTCGAGGTTGAGTTACAGCAATGGCACCAGCCCCTTCAAGCCTCATCTCATGGATTAACTGAGGAACTTGGGTTGTCTTTCCACTTCCTGTTTCACCTATTAATATCATAGTGTCATTTCTTTTCACTTCTTCCAGTAATCTATAATAATATTTTTTTTAATTAAAACATGTTTAAGAAGTTTAAAAATATCTCTGTTAAAACATAGTTCAAAAACTGAAACAAACCTTGTCCTCGCTGTATATACAGGCAGCTGCTTCCGAGCAACTTGAACATTTTCTACGTGCTTATCATGTGTTGTCAGTACAATTCCCTTTTCTGCTTGGGGTTTCTCATTCTTCTCAATGACATTAGGACCATTTGCAAACTTTGGTCTTTTTGTGTTCAGATTTGGAAGTTTACTTTTTTTACGCTTTAGATTATTATTGTGATTATGATTTTCAAGGCTACCGATTGCCAAGTATTTGGAATCCATTTTATTCTCCACGAATTTACTTTGAAAAAATATGTTTACAAGATTTGGCCCATGGCACGCAAAGTACACTTACAAATTCTGATATATTTAAAATCAAAATAATCTAAGGATACATACAAATAATAAAATAATGTTTATTCAAAGACCGTCCTAAAGGAACTTATTCTTAATAGATTCTTTCTTATTTCAGTCAGATCTTAAGTTAACCTAACCCGAAAGAAGCTGAAACAATCTCAACAAAACAAACATGGCACTTTTTTTTTGTTCAATTTACCGATTCTGAATAGGCAAAGGATCAAGTCCATACAGCCACGTCTTCCGTATTTCAGTATCATTTCATTGTTCATTCTTTCTTAAAATCTTCTTTTTATGTACTTAAAGCCTGACCAAGAATATATGGGACCTGAATTAAGGGCGCTTTGAATCGTCTTTATATGACAACATTCGGTATAATCATACCAGCGTAGATTGGCAACTGAACATAAAAAAAACATATTTTTATATGTTTATATTCATGTTAATTCTTTAAGCATGCTGCCTAATAATAACAGATTCTACGATAAAATAACACGACAGAACACTCGCAAATTGAGTAGGTACTTATTAAAGTCAGTAGCGCTTTGTAATAGTGGTCTTGAATTTTGTACCAAAATATAATTATTTTTGCAAAACCACTAACGGGTAAAAGAAACATCAATCCATTGATTTCCTTAATGATATTATTTGAAATGATATCATAATTTTAAATAATCTATAGGAAATCTTTAAAAACTTTACGAACTATTTTAGTTGAAATATCCAAGTAGGGTTGAAAAATCGAGGACATTTCCTCCTAGAGGGGAATGTCATTAATTTTGTTCCAGAAAAATTCCGCCAAATCCGAAAGATTCCGAATAAACCGACTCAATGTCAAACACCGTATTAGTGATGGTCAATAAGAAATTAGTATCGATAGACGATGTTATTGTTTAATTTAATAGGAACAATATTTTATTACACCTAAGTTCAAACTTTTCACTAATGTGCACTATCCTAAATATAATATCTGATTCCTGTTACTAAGAAATTTAAGTTAGTCATCAAATTAACCAAAACGAACTCTAAAGTATGAATCATCAAAACTGTTATCAATCTATCCCTATTTCCCTTGGTCACGCCATCACGCGTGAACGGCTGGACCGATTTCACTAGTTCTTTTTTTGTTGTGTTTGTTATTGTCAGGAGAAGGTTCTTATAAAAGAAAAAAATAAGAAAATTACTCGGAAAATTATTAAATTGAGGAATACTTAACCACCATATTTATATGGTGGTTAAGTATTCCTCAATTTATTTCTTAGCGCTTTGGACAATATAAACATTTTGAATGTAACCTTAGGACGTTCGACCACTGACCTCTATAATACAAAAAAGTACGCTGGACTGCATACTGTCAACCTAACAATGAAGCCATTTCATTATCGCCAATTTGGCGCTGACGGCAATAGTGAGCGTGTGGTGATCATCCACGGAACTAATTTGACGTAAGCATATGGAAGTTACTCTATCTTAGTTCCCTGTACACTCGGTGGGGGTGCTTTGATTCGGCACAAAATTTATCTGTTATTTCTTAGATAATGTTTAGTCCGGCGTACTTGTACTCTAGAGGTCAGTGCGTTCGACATTGACAGATATCGTCAAAGAGGATTAAAAACCTGAAGAACAGGACAAAGTCTGCCAGCTAGTATATAATAAAAATGTAAACTTTTCTTTGTAGACGTAAAAGTGAGTAACAAAGTAAGGCGCTCCTATATGATACGGCTCGATGTTCCCGCTCAAAATTTCGTTGAGAGCATTGAAATGCGAACCATCCTCGCATTTTATTTTGTAATACCGAAAATTTTACATATAAAACTGCAGTGCATTAGCAGAATACTGCAGTCTCGCTCTCGCAGTATTAACAAATTATCCATACCTTTTACTCTCTTATCACTGAGTTACTGAACTAAATGAACTGCTTTGGACTATAGTGAGTGAGTGATACATATGAACTAGATAGGTGAAGTAGTTCAATTGTATCGTTCATTCAGGAACTACACATGTCTAAGTATCAATGTCTATATGTAAGTGTCAACTGTCAAAGTCAGTCCACTGATCAGTTGAATTTGTGGAAAAATTCTAATCTTTATAATTTATTTATATTCTGCAAGCCAAATGCCTGCAATCAAAGCTTAGCGTAGTATATTAAATTATCTTGGCTAACATATTTCACAAAATGTATTTATCTCGACAATTGGCTAATAACCTGAAAGTGAGAAAACCACACTTAAATATACGTTTCCTTGCAAATCAGAAAAAAAATCCATTTGCTAATAGCTGGGATATTTTGAAAAATGATGTGTCAGTTTTTTTTGGACTGAATAAAAAGCGTTCTAATTATCCACAACATATAGATATAGTTATAATTGGTGGTGGATTTATTGGATCTTCTATAGCATATTGGCTAAAAACTAGAACTGGAGAGGGGCTGTCAGTCCTGGTACTTGATAAAGATCTATCCGTAAGTATACAGCAAAATATAAAAATGTATCTAACAATATAAATAATCTGTATAAATATAAGAGATAGGTAGGCTAGTACAGATTCTTAGCATGAAATTTGGTCCATCTGCAAGAAAGCATGAAACTTGGCACGATTGTAGCTTTCGTATGTGTACTTCATTTCTGATATGGAAACACACTTGGAAATGATTGCTACTCCCGCCCACACCCTCTTTTATCTCCCCCGTTCTTGTTTTCTGCAATTTCTGCAAAAACAGTTTACCCTAGGTCAAACTGTTTTTGCAGAAATTGCTTGCAGGGATTGATTTTATAGCATAGCAATATGGGTATCAAATGAAAGCCAGTAAAGAGACCATTTCAAAAATAAAATCATTTTTGCAGTCTGTGTTTTGTTTTGAATAATAAAACTAAAAACAATAAAATAAAAAACGGTAATTTAAAAAACCCCACTGCGTTTCTGTGTAATTGAAAATTTAAAAACCCTAAAACAAGAAAGAGGTCATACCTAGGTTAAATTGGTACCCATATTAAAAATTGTATAGCAGTTGGGACCCATGTTAGAAAGTCGGCCGTCTCGAAAGTAGATTGGAGTAATCTGCAGTGTAATATAGAGATAGGTATGTGCTCTAAATTTACTAAGCCTCCATTTCTAGAATGGGTCCTGACTTCTACACAATTTTTAATATGGGTACCATTTTAACCCAAGTATGAACTTTTCTTTGTTTAAGGGTTTTTTAATTTTCAATTACACAGAAACGCAGTCGGGTTTTTAAGTATTTTAAATTACCGTTTTTTTTTTAAATCATCAAGTTATGATGGCTGTATTATAAGAAACATTAGTCTTACCACTACAAATTTAGTATCGTTTTGTAGGTAATTTATCGACAATGATTTGCTTCTTGATAAACTCCTAGGTCTTACCTTTTTTGCAGAATTTGCAGTAAACCAGAACGGGGGAGATAAAGGGGGGGGGGGAGAAGCTATCATTTCCCAGCGTGTTTCCATATCTGAAATGAAGTACACATACGAAAGCTACAATCGTGCCAAGTTTCATGCTTGCTTCCGGATGGGACCATAAAATCAAATTTTGTTAGGAGCAGGAACCGTACTAGGCTTAGATTTCAAGTTTCAATTGTTTATTGAGGTAGTTACCGGGAAATCAAAGCACAGGCAAACAAACGGACAACCGCCTAGCTCATATAAATTGATGATGATTATGATGGTGCAGGTAGGTATCTAACTAAATAAAACATTTTCTTTTTCAGTCTCAAAGTGTCTCAAAAAATTATTCTTTGGGATCACTTACACAACATTTTACTTTGCCTGAAAATATCGAGCTATCACAATTTAGTTTCGAATTTCTAAGGAATGCCAAAGAAAATTTAGGACATGATGTTAATCTTGAATACTATCCATGCAATAGTTTGGTTTTGGCCAGTGAAAAATATGCAGAAAAATTAGAGCACAATGTAATGCTCCAAAAAGAATATGGTTTAAAAAATGACTTATTGTCCACTGAAGATATTAACAGAAGGTTTCCATGGATAAATACCCATGATATTAAGTTAGGTATGTAAACTACTTTTTCCTTGTAAGAATTTGACCTATTGTACGGTCGGAAGCACATCAAGTTATACATTTGAACACAATATCAACATGCATAGTCTGATGTGTGAAGTGGTTTTGAACAAATTCTTGGACTTTTAGTATAACTACAGTTGAGTTCACATTGTACATAAGTGATTATATGCTGTGCTTTAAATTTTCAGGTTGTATTGGAACAGAATCAGAAGGATCTTTCAATTCATGGAATTTTTTAAAAGGACTTAGAAACAAATCTATTGAACTTGGTGCCATTTATGTTAATGCTGAAGTAACTGGATTTGAATTAGAAAAACAACGAGATGTCTTGATGGAAGGCGTAACTCCAGGGTCATTTGAAAAGATAAATAGAGTTAAATACAAAACCCCGGATAATGAGGAGCATTATGTAAAGTTTGCTGCATGTATTTTGGCAGCCGGTGATGAATCTAGCAATATTGCATGTTTAGCTAAAATAGGAGTTGGGGATGGAATGCTTTCTGTACCTTTACCCATCGAAAAGAGGTTAGTACAGCCAATTAAGTATAATTATACTATAAACTTACTTTATTAATATAAACTTTCTGACAAAGCCACATTAGGAAGACATTGTTTGGTTTCTTTTAGGCACTTAAAAAAATAAATCCATGTATTTAGTCAATTATTAAATAAACATTAATTCATGAAATTAAAATAAATAGAATGTCATAAAATTAAAAACAAAATCATTACATTAATACCTTCTGGTTCTCAGTACTTCCTTTTTCCGTAATATATGGGTTAAGCCAGGCCTGTCTCACTTCTCGTGTTGGTATCAAAAACGTGCGACACAATAGGGTTGACTGCTACAAGAAGCTACTAACGCCATCTAGCGCACCTTTATAGCACTATTCATGCTCCTCCAGCCAGCAACGAAGTGCCGCGCGCCGCCGGTGATTAAAACGCGCGCGTTTCGCGGCTCGCTCGCGAAACCTAACTTGCGTAGGTACGTTTTTAACCTACGCGGAGAGTTACACAGGCCTGAATTGGGTTTCATAATTTTGCTCTACAGAAACCTATTATAGCAGTGAAGATCTAGTCTGTTTTTCTATGCTTGGCAAACATTGTTATCAATCTTGACATACATAGTCCTGACAAGAAACCCTTATAGTTTCGTTATGTCCGTCTGTCTGTCCGAGGTTTTGCTAAGAGACCGATTACGCCGACACAGTGGTAGAATTTAATTTTGGAAAATATTTTTTTATGGTAGGTAAAACATGTAAAGTGGGATGATTTTTTTTCGTCGTCTACCCAATCGTATCGTTCGTTGAGTACGTCTTTTAAAATGACTTTCTAAAACGTGAGAAAATGGGTTTCTAACACAAGTCAAATCTTGAAGCTACTGGCCTGAAAAATCTTTAAAAAAAACACGATGCATTTCATAAACTTAAAAGGAAAACTATAGCGGTTTAAATAACTTAAATTTAGCAGTAATTCGTAAAACTAAATTAAAAGTAATTCGTAAATAAAAAATCGCTAGAATAAATTCTCTTTAAGTGACGAAGATGAAGTAGATAATGGTACGGAACCCTTACCAAATGTATTTTTTTTCACTAGTATAATTTTAAGTCATGGATAAAATTGTTTACATAGCCAAGCAAAGAAAACCGGACTTCATGCATCATTCATTAGAATATAAATTACATTTCCTATTTCATACTTTCAGAGAATTTAATGTTTTTAAACTTGAAGGCAAAGCAAGAACTACAGGTTTAAATACTCCTATAATAATGGACACCAGTGGTTTATGGATTAGGCGAAACGGACTAGAAAATGACCTATTATGTGGACATATTCCTTTGCTCACTGAAGAGACTAAAAACTTATTAGAGCATGAGTATTACAGTAATGTAATTAAACCTTCTCTAATAAACCGAATACCAGAATTTGGAGACACTGAGGTAAAACAACAACATATTTTACGTATTACCTACCAATAATGTTTTAACTAGATTATAAGATTATTTTTTTAACTGTTTTATACTAGCTAGGTACTCATTATGTAGGTATTTTAAATATTTAAGTTCGACGCAGAATATTTAAAATACCTACATAATGAGTACCTAGCTAGTATAAAAAAAAAACAGTCAATATTTAAGTTCGACGCAGAATATGGTCGCTAATTTGGCACCGGTAAGCATGAGCCTTGTGGCCGAATGGATTAGACGTAGGCCTGATAGTAATATTACTATTACGGACGCATATGTGTCTAGGGTTCAATTCTCGCTTGATGACGAACTATTTACATTTTTTTGTATTATTCTAGCTTTTTTAATATATTGTTTTTAGACAAGTTCAAAAAGAAAATTGTAGTAAATGTTTGAGACAATATATTTCTCATAAAGTATGTCTAACATTTGCTTACAAATACATAGTAGTAACCAAGCAAAGCTCGGTCCCCTAGGTTGTTAATAATTCTGGAGCATACCTATTATTTTTTACAGATGTGCAGAGTTGCTTCTGAAAAACAAGACTTCAACACGTTTGATGAATCGGGCATTCTGGGCCCACATGCATATCATAATAATTTGTATATTGCTGCTGGTTTTGGAAGACAAGGTATGTTAAAGTGAATGTGAAGTTACTATAATAATAATAATAAAGGCGCAGGGGCAGCATGTGGCGTGCTGTAGGTGAGTGGCGATACTTCGTACCCCGACTCCCGAGGGCCCTCGCCTCTTGTGCTTGCCTTAACTGGCCGGCCAAGAGTGGAGATCGCAAGAGCAGAACCTATGCTCCAGGTTGGAAGTGTAAAATGTCATAACGCCGGGGGCCTGCTGGCTGGTGCGCTTAGCACTGGCCACCTGCACCCCGCAGACTCACCTCTCTACAACCTTAGCCGCTCACACCAATGTTGCTGCCTTGCTACCCACCTGTTAGCTATTATAGGCGGCCCATTTAGTGAGCGGCGAGTCACCGTCTGCCGTGATTATCGAGATGAGACATTATATATGGCAGGCGTCTCGTTGTCTCATCAATATCCAGGAAACCAGTCCAGCAATTTCCCATCCATAGAACCAGTATTAGTTCTCATCTTCTCCGCAATAGTCCTTGCACCTAGATGGTGCTGTCTTTGGCTGTATCTTCTTAATAGTGCTGGCAAAGGTAGTATCCACTAGGTGTAAATATCCCAACTCATTATCGTTTCTCAAAGGGGCCTCTTCGTGTTGGATCCATATCCCGTACGCCTTCCAAAAGGACCGGCCTCGTGCCGTGATTTCCCGCAGGAGAGATACAAATAATAATAATAATGATTTATTTCTCACCACAAAGTAAATTACATTTTTATGCCACGGTACAGCTATATGTCACAATCTTTACTTGTAGGAGACTGGTGTCTAAACTAGACAGTTGATCTGTCTGTATCTTAGTACACCAGGAAGGCGGGGCCCTTCGGAAGTTGTACATGATTAAACTGATTACCTACGATATAGGGGAATACAATTTTCTTATTATAAATTTTCCTTTTTTATTAATTTTTTTGTGTCTTCAAAGTTAAATTCAAAAGCCAACGTATTATCTTACTTTTACATTCTATTTTACTACAAGGATATATATTAAGAGACTATGAAAACAAGATGTAACTAAACAAATATTAACACGAAACTTCTAGGCTTAGTGGGTGACCTATGTATGAGCTATGAGGGTACCTACAGATGGGTCATAGGTAAATGTGGGTACATTCTCCAAAAGTATTGATAAATCGAATGCCCCTCACTGGCGTAGTAAGCACTTTTAAAGCCTTTTCATCTACTTGAGTACCTAATGCTTCGGATTTGGTTTATAATTTGATAAACGTTCTTAAATCTGAAGCGTTTACTTTAATAATACATAAAAAAGCAATGCTTACCGTTATCCAATGCGCAGTTTTCCAGTAGTTCCTTTTGCTTTGCTATTCTCGGCCCGGCGAACCTTGATCCCTATGACAGTTCATGTTAGTGATGGGTCGTGTCGATGTAACTTAACTTTTTTATAACTTAAATGATTAAAATAATGAATAAATTGTTCCAACAAACACACCAATTACCTAGCCTCATACTAAGCGTGAGCTTGTGCTATGGTGACTAGGATAACGGATAGACATACTTAAATACTTTTATAAACATCCATGACTTAGGTACAAATGCTCGTGCTCATCACACAAACATTTGCCCCTTGCGGGATTCGAACCCGCAACCGCCTGGTTTAGAAGTCCGTGGCGCGAACCACTACACCAAGACGGTCGTCAACGGTCGATTATAAATTATGTACACTCGTTTTCATCATCGACATTTGTTTATCGATATTTTTTCGCACTAGTCGATATCTTCCAAACGAAGTAACTTTTGCAGGACGTAAACGTAAAGTCTGATTGCGATAATTTCTTGTAAATGTTAAGAATTGTTATAATTCCGACGGAATATCATTGTAATAACATGTATCTACCGAAATTAAATTAATGTCATTTTTAGAAGCCTCCAATTCGATTCAAATATACCGGTGACGCCACTACAATGTTGCGTCGTAGGAATAACTGTCAATGTCATAGGGATCAAGGTTCGCCGGGCCGAGTATAGATAGTTTTATAAATAACTTCGTGTTAATTTTTGATTTGAAATTGGCAGTATAAATAGAATTCCGTAGCCTTATTCTGTCATTGTTCAAATACTACTTATTACGTTAGGTAAGTCGTTGACCCTACTTGTTTCTAATTTCTATATATTTCTATGAAATAGGTACCATTCGCAGCTAGCGACACAAAGCTTGTAGGTACAGCATAGAATCCAGCAATGTCGCGGTCACATGTCGTCTGCTGCTGC
This sequence comes from Pyrausta nigrata, assembly GCA_949316185.1. Classification (NCBI taxonomy): domain Eukaryota; kingdom Metazoa; phylum Arthropoda; class Insecta; order Lepidoptera; family Crambidae; genus Pyrausta; species Pyrausta nigrata. The sequence goes on from OX438938.1 coordinate 12,866,159, forward strand.
CGCGTGGTGGATTAAATTATACTGCAGGTCCCCTAGCGCCATCTATTGACGCGAGCTAACATCGACCTCCAGGAAAACTGGTCATCAGCCGACAATGTATGAAATTGTCAGTTGACTATGTGTTCGCATCGACAATGCGCCACCCGACGTGAAAAATTCGCAGCAAGGATTGCCTGAACTGATCTAGGACTTATTCCACCAAACGCGACAGGCGCGACAATTGTCACAAATCATTATCTCCTATATTTTCTTTAAACGCAAACATACTGATTTATATTAAGATATGTGTTCTATTTTTATTCTTCTGTATAAAAACTCGACTAAATCGCTATCACAGTCGTACTAAGACGAAAACAGTGCAATTGTCACGCTAGACAGACGCAGCTAGAATGCCAGACAATTCCACAATATGTCGACTTGTATAAAAAATATTCCTGTTTCACAACACAATTGACATTATTATTACAATACTGACAATTCTCACATAAATGCTAGGAATGTTTATAATTTCTATAGAAAGTAATTCTCAAAATGGACACTACATACACATAAAGTAACAATTTTGAAAATTATTCTCTTCAAGACGACCGTCTTGGTGTAGTCGTTCGCGCACCGGACTTTTAAACCAAGCGGTTACGGGTTCGAATCCCGCAAGGGGCAAATGTTTGTGTGATGAGCACGAGCATTCGTACCCAAGTCATGGATGTTTATATGTATTTAAGTATTTCTATCCGTTATCCTAGTCACCATAGCACAAGCTCACGCTTAATTTGGGACTAGGTAATTGGTGTGTTTGTTAAAACAATTTATTATTTATTATTCTCATTATTTTTATGTCACTGACATATATGTAAGTTTTGTGAAATAGGGCCCTGTTATTGAGGTGCTCTTAGGCCGGGCTCACATTGGAGACGAATTTGTATCGTACGTAAACGTATGTTTAGGTCGTGCGAAATGAGTGCGCACACAGAATACGTTTTTCACCGTTAAATAGGTAGTGTTCGGTGATAACGCGTTCGCTAGGTCGTCTTTGGTTAAAGCGCGAAGAATAATATTATGTACCTTTAGACCGCTTTCACATTGGGGCGTCAGTAGGGAATGCCTGCACGTTACAAAAACCCCGTGTTAAGGATCATGTTATCGATATTGGATATCGATGATAAATGTAACCAGAATCCGTCCATACTTTGTGTAATTGATCCACCGATAGCACGATTTACATAGGTATTACACACACGTCTTCCACACAAGGAGTCTCAGCCAGCTCTGCCTAGACGGTTCCGCCCGCGCCTCGGCACCTCTGCTGACACTGCGATCAGTGCGGCGCAAATGCATCTAATTTTAAGAATGGATTCCAATGGGGTATTATTGAGAGAATATTTTTTTACGTTTTTGATATTTAACATCGATTAATTAAATAAAAAATTCTTTATCAGGAATCGAATAGATTTACACCATAAAAAGTCTTGATGATTCTAAGTTTTTCCGAAAACTACCAATTAAAATATGTCCATAGGTTAGATATATTTTCTAAAGTTTATTGCAAGTGCCTCCAGAATATTCAATTTATATTTTACTATTACAACACTAGCTCAGTGCATATTGAGTGCACGCGAGTGTCGCGCCGCTGGAGCGCTACTGTTTATAGTTCATTATTATTAGCAGCGCGGCTTTAGCGCGTCTGTATCTACTTCTGTAGCGCTACAGTCGCACTACCTACTACTAAAGTCCTCTAAATGTGAAACCGGCTCTCAAGATAACTTGCTTTTTCTTCTTCTCAAGATAACTTGCGAACGATGGGTGCGTGTTTTATTAATTCGCTAAATTTTGTCATATTATATAAAACATAAAAGATGATGGCGGTGGCCAACATCTAACTTCAGAAAAGTAATTTGAACTTGACGAATTACCATATTATGTACCGAATGAATCGTACGAACGTCTTTCAAAATCCCAACAAGTACGGACGTCGGCGGAACTATACGTACGTTGGTACGACTAATTCGCACCCAGTAGGTATGAGCGCTAGTACAAAAGAAAGGTTGGGATCGTTTGAATGTGCTCGTACATGTACGCACGAGTAAAATTCGTACGAAAGTTAAAGTTAGCCCGGCCTTACACGGGCAATGTTTGTGGCAATATTTCCTCCGGAACTGTAATGGATCAATCTGGAGCAATAAGCAGAGTTACAATACTGCTAGTTATCTTTACTATGACCCTGCGTTTACGATTTCGAGGATGATCACCATCATCATTTTACTTGTTTCAGGTTGTTTCCACGCCCCAGGAATAGGCAGAGCAATAGCGGAACTAATTATTGACAGTCATTACACAACTATCGATCTCACGAGATTAGGGTTTGATAGGTTTTTTGTTGATAAACCAATTATGGAATTCAATATTTATTAAATCATAAATCTTATAATTCGAATCAAACTTTAATGTTTACTTAACTTTGCAATAAATTAATTCATTTCTTCGCAACAAACCATTTGTCTATTTGAACTGCGCTGGAGGGGCGGCGAACAACGCGCCGCCTTGCTTGGACGCAGCCCGAGACGGGGCGAATCCCAAAAGCTTCTGGATATTTTGTCTGTAATAAATAGTAGATTGTTTTAAAAGGGACGAAAGTGACCATTCCACTCGAAAAGTTTTTGGCGCTCGAACGAAGTGAAAGCCAGAAAAGTCAAAGGATATATACTTATAGATAAAATAAGATAATTGTAGTACATTTTTTTATTGCCTCGTAGAAAGTGTGAAAAGCAGAGTATTCTCCGCGGGGATAAAGATGTCTTCGTCTTGGGCGAGCTTAAATCCCTCGCTCCACTCAGGATTCTACTTTTAAATCGCTCGCTATGCTCGGAAGTAAACACTAAACTCCCTCGCTGCGCTCGTGAGTTAACTCTCGAATCCTTCGTCACGCTCGAGATTCAAGATGACGCCCGTGACGTAAGACATAACTTTACCTCCTCGGTGAATAATCTACTATTGAGGTTGTGTTCGCACTTCAAAAATAGTGCAAAAAGTCATAACTTTTTGCACTATTTTTGAAGTGTAAAGTCCGTTTTTCATTGCTTGTCCAACATTGCAAACAATCTTGACATTCCTTTTTAGCAAAATTATTCATTTAAAAATAAGATAGACATAAAAATTACATCCTAATATGGTTATCGTTTAATAAATGCAGCTTTTTAGAGCTATTAGTAAAAAAAAATTTCACCACTATTAGTTTTAAAAGTCATAAAAAGATTGTTTACACGCAAAGAAAAACGGACTTTAGAAGTGTGCCTGTAAGTGCAAAACATTGATTTATTATATTACTTGTCAAAAAAAATAAGGGCCACGAGGTATTTTTTTATTTTGGTGTAAATTATTAAACATTTACATATTGAAAGTAGTAAAATATTGAGTATACAAACTCTTTGATACCTAAACTTTTTAATATTGTAGTATTCATCTAATGCTGGCAACAATTTTAAATAAAATTTGATTTAAAATTCTTTTTAACCGACTTCAAGAAAGGAGGAGGTTATCAATTCGACTGTATGTTTTTTTTTGTGGCTATGTTACCGCACATCTCAGTGAGTTGTGGACCGATTTGAAAAAAAAAATGTTTACCTAGAGGCTATACCTTCTACTTGGTCCCATTTTGGCCCAGTCAAGATCTGATGATGGGATCTTGGTGTAATCGAGGGAAACCCTTAAATTTTGAAGGCACGTATAGTGTTTTCCTACTAGTATCTTAATGTTGACATGTTGTTACGTCTGATAGTCATTATGTGGAGCTGAGCTGATGGTAGAACTCCTTAAAAATTAGGAATTTAGTATTTAAAACACCAGATGTTTTGTCAGGTACTGTATAGGATGCTAACAAAACAAAGTCAAAGGCGCAGCTCCCTCCTCTTTCCCCCCCCCCCCCCTCCCTCCTCCCTCTTAACATGCTATTGGCAAATCTTTTCCTGTTCTTTAAACGGTCTTCCTTCTCGTTACTACTTTCTTCCAAATGACGCTGTCGCATTTGAACAGCGCGTTTATTATGTCTACCCATGTTGCACCTTACACTAAATTTCAACTAAAAATAGAAAAATTAATTGGGCATACCCGTTACTAAAAGATGAACATGGAGTATTTTCTTTTGTTTTCAGTAACTTTAAATTCTTTTTATTTTTAACCTTAATTGAGTTTTTTCTTTCAAAAGCAAATAAACTTTTTGATCATTATTATTGAAATAAATTTATTGGTCTACACGTTAAAAACAACATTAGTTTTCGTTATGGAGACAAAAAAAAATATATTGGTATTATTATTTTAATGGTACAGACAAAATACCTCGTGGCCCTTATTTTGTTTTGAGTAGTATATAAGGATGCACTACGCCATACAAAATCAAAGCCCAAACATGGCACATGTTATTATTCACCTTATGAAGCTTCAACTGGCTAAGTTCATACATTGCCGCTTAAGCTTCAGCTATTTAAATTGTCAAATCCGCAGCAACGGATGACGACACTACGTCATATGTCAAATATCATTCATTTGAAGATTCATAAGCCAATAATACGAACAAAGAAGTAATGGAGTAGATTGTTTGTTCATGTTTTGTATGAAATTAAGTAACTGATGAAAGTCATGATTAATATTTTATTTACTACTTTTCATAAAATTAGTCATATTATGTGTATGAGAATACGAGTATTTTTTTAATGAAGACACTTTTATAATAATCATATTTCTACATTTCTACTATACAGGTCCAAACTTGTCATACTACAACCAATAAAAATTATATTGACACAATTCACCAATTCTGGGTAGGTACACTACAACTACACTAAACTACAAACTATCCTAACCTAACTCATTGAAATGCGGGGATGGTTCACATTTCGATGCTCGACAATGACACAAACGATAATGTACAAAATTTATTTTGAGGCACAATATTCTATAGGTACTATAGTACACACACACCAACAACATGTTCCACAGATTTATAAGAAGCATAAGGCTACTGCCACAGGTATTATTTTAGTTAATTAATGAGTGTAATAGTATTATAATCGGATTACTAAATTATTCTATTGAAAATGTATCTTATGCTTTGAACATTACGTTATTATTTCTCTGCAGCTGTTTTTATTGTTAGCACGGTTTAAAAGACAAGAGTTTCAGCAGAAATTACTATTTATAAAACACTTTTTTTGTCTTTATTTTAGCTACAGTTATTTATTATAGTATGGTTTTATGAAAATACATTGATTTACTGCTAAGGTAGCTAGAAGGTTCTCTTCTAAATAGTTGGCTAAATTTAAAAATGAGGTGAATAAGGTAACCTAGTTAAGTTCAGTCGGAAGTACGTCAAGGCATACATTTGAACTAGGGAATCCAGTCCCGCAAATGCGGGATCCCGCACCTTTTTTGCGGGATCGGATTACATCCGCGGGATCCCGCAGGTTTGCGGGGGTTAAAAAAATATATATTTAAGAAAAATGGGTTCAGGCGACTATCTTATTATTTATAAGACACCTCAGCACAGCTCATTAATAAGTGATTTAACAACTTTTCCATCGAACTCGTGACTTTTAAATAGAATTTGTATGGAAAATAATTTTGATTCAGTTCAGTAATTTTGACTCAGACAGAACTAAATAAGTTTTGAATTTCTAATTTGTGTTGCATGAATCCTGTATCGGAACGAAACGTAATCAATGTCAGTTCAGTTCAATTCAAATACTCTATGACTAGGGATTCCGCTACGGTGCACGGGGATTTACCTTCGCGCGCGGTCAAGTGTTAATTTATAATATGAGTAATAACTTTGCTTCATATTGATAATAATAATAAAAACATACTTGTTTTATTTCTTTCATTTAACTACAAAAAACAAAAATAATAATAAACAAAAGCAATCCCGCAAAACCCGCGGGATCCGCGGGATTGATGACCTTGATCCCGCATGTTTGCGGGATTAAGATTTTTATGCGGGATTGGATTCCCTAATTTGAACTACAAAAACAGCGTTTATCATGTAAGGAGTAGAAGCGGTATCAATGTCAACACGTGTAGTCTGACTTGCGGTGTGTAAGTACACTCGGTTCACGTCAGACTACCCCACTTTCACTTTAAGACCACCTCTATTAACTACGTAATAAAAGCTGTTTTATAGCTCACATGTAACCCGACGTACTGCTGGCTGTACTAAAATTAAAAACCGCTTATTCAGTCTAGGTACTCATTATACCTAACTTCTACATTGGATTTTACCGATGGCTAAGATATATGACAGTTAAACAACAAGCAAGTGAAATACAACATAAAAACATAGGCTGGGTGCCCCGAATACTAGCCTAATTGCAGCCATCAGATTCAGAAAAAATATACGAACACACAACGCTATATTTTTCCTTCTCATAAAACTCATCGTCCTGGTTTATTGCGATAAATTTGCTTCATTTTCTTTACAAACATAATTTTGTGGAAACCTAAAAACCCAAGTATTTTGTTTAACAAAAAAAAATTCACTGGCGACTCCATCCTTAAAATTGACTTTGTTCCGATGACGTCACGTATTTTGTTTCATTTAGCTTTGGGTGTGAAAGTGATAAAAGATTGGCAATGTTTTACGTAAATAAATTAGAAATTAAAATGTTAAAGCAGGTTTCAAGTATTATTTCGGTTTCAAACCTTATCAATAATATTTACCTACCGATGAAACGTCATTCCATATTTTTTACGATTCATTGAGCTGTGATTTTTGCAATTTTTGACGACACACTTAGGCATGTTCATTGTTTGACGGACCACGCGTCATTAGATACTTAATCGGCTTAAAATGGCGATCCGGCCGATTAGAGCATGTGCCATAGCTGTCAGTGTGATGAGATATCCCTATATATATTAAATCAATGGTGCAAAATGACTAATACAAGTGAAATTAGTACCTACTGAAAGTTCAATAGAATCAGTAACCAATTACTATGATTAAAACTACATGGAAAAAAATTAGGAACCAATCAGAATAAGAGTTGGCTAGCAAGCAAAATTCATGCCAATTAGCGTTAAGAATGTTCAATGTCACTAAGGCCCACTTGCGCCATGTCGCTAACCCCGATTTAACCCGTTAACCCTGTCATTTTTGTATGAACTATTCTCGGGTTAGGGATTAACCCGTGTTTGTGCAAGTCGGACTAAGGCGACTCGCGTTTTTGCAAAAAACCTAACTTTTAGCAAGATTGAAAAATATAATCTACATTGTCTAATTATCCGTGTTTTCGCAAAATCCCTAGAATATTGGCGATAATTCGGTTTATCAAATAATCCTACGACATATGCAAGTCGTCAAAATAATGCATTATAATTTATATTATAACTATCAGTACCAAATACAAATTAAGGGGTTCCTACAATGATTATAATAAAAAAGAACCTTACCTGATGCTCATCGTACATAATATGTACAAAAAGATAAACGAACAGTCAGTGTAATCATCTCCTGGCAAGTTCCTATGACTTAGGCCTTGTATCCATGATATTGGATAAAATGGTAATTTCGCGACAACTCTGCCATCAAATCTGCACAAAAAAAGTAGGTTATCAGTATATAAGGCCTCGTATATTGGAAACGCGGCACTTTATGCCGATACATGGAGCCGTTGAAGGGGACACAATTTTATGCTTTGATTTATTTTTATGAATGTAGTGCGTTGCACCATGGACTAATATGTTTAGACCATGGTTGCACGCGGACGCGGCGGGTGGTGAAGTAGCGGGTGACGCAACGGGAGACGCGGTAGCCGCAGCGGACGATGCCGATTGCCGCAGCGGACGATGCCGATTGCCGATGCGGACTATGCGGCGGGCGCAGCGCGACGTAAACTGCTATTCCGTACGCCCCCCGCTCCTTCTCGTCAAATGCAGCTCGCCGCCTCTCCATGAACGGAGAAAACGCTTTTTGACGCCCCGCAGCCAGGCCTGTGTATCTCCCCGCATAGGTAGCAAAAACGTACCTACGCGCGGCGACCCTTTGTAAGGGGCTAAAACAAGTTGCGTGTCGCTACCGGCCAGCAACACGCTCGCGCGTTTTATTCACCGGCGGCCGCGCGGCTACGTTGCTGGCTGGACGAGAATGAACAAAGTACTAGAAAGAGGCGCTAGTAGAAGCTTCTCGTAGCAGTCAACCCTATCGCGTCGCGTGATAATTCGTCACTGAATAGGTTTAGTGTATTATGAATCATATTCCAGAGCAATAAGTATGAAATTATCTTGCAATGGATTTTTGTAGGTGTCTACACGAAAATGTGCTTGAAAACGACATTGAGTAGACATTTCTTTGAATACAATTGCTAAGTCATACTTCTGTACGAAGTACTAGTACTTATTCTGTGCCGCAGCCCGCAATGCGCCCCACCCCGCGTCTCCATGAACGAGGCCTTAGACCAGCGCTACACTTGACGAAAACCCCGTCACACTTTGCCACGACGGAACTCCAAATAACATGTTATGAGTTATCTATACATATAAAAGAAAGTCGTATTAGTTACAACACATATAACTCAAGAGCGGCTGGACCAATTTTTATGATTCAAGTATGTGTTGATGGATTTCTCTACGTCCGGAATAGGATAATAAGTATTAAAATATTAAAGTGCTGATTGATTCATTGTCTCGGAGGCTTTATTATGTATGTTTACTGACTCTGAATGTCTCTCTGTTGGTAAAAATGACTGCTTTTGACGGATACTTCACAATCTTTAATGTTCTTGCATTGATTTAATTTTATCCATCGTTTTTCCTTCATGGTAGCAGAGTTCGTCGCATAACGGATAATTAGTCCAATACGTAATGTCATCCATTTTAACTTTAATCTTCGACGAATCTCCTATGATGACAGTGGACAGACGAGAGGAGTAGCACAAATGAGTGCCTCATGTTAGGGGTTACCCAAACCTACAAGCCAATGAATGAAAGCTCAGGGATCACAAATAGTGCCGATGTCATAGTCATAAAATCGAAGCTTATACCCGGCCCGGCGAACCTTGATCCCTATGACAGTTCATGTTAGTGATGGGTCGTGTCGATGTAACTTAATGTGATTTGGCTACCGCCCTACCACTGCCAATATAATGCTTCAAAACTTTGTTTTGATAATTGGAATCTAGCCGTGCGATACGACAGCATTGTACATGAGCCGTTTTTGATAAACGTAGGCGACAGCAGCTGCAGTTCAGATTCCGAGTTCGTGACACAAACCCTAATGTCATTATCAGATTAAGATTAAAATATATAAATAATAGGTATATAAATATATGAAAAAGTTGACACTCATAATTAATCACTTAATTATGCCACACATGAAAACTGATACTAATAAAATCTAATCTTAAACAAAAAACAACACCTGGTGTCCCCAGAAATATTTTATAAATTTGAGTGAAATAAAAACAATTTCATGCAACTGTTTAACATTCAGCACCTATAACTTAAATGATTCTAAATCATGTACAGTCGTTTCCATTATCGACATTTTATCGATATTTTGCCGCACTAGTCGATATCTTCCGAACGAAGTAACTTTTGCAGGACGTAAACGTAAAGTCTGATTGAGATAATTTCTTGTAAATGTTAAGAATTGTTATAATTCCGACGGAATATCATTGTAATGGCATATATCTACCGAAATTTAATAAATGGCATTTATAGAAGCCTCCAATTTGATTCTAATGTAACGGTGACGCCACTACAATGTTGTGTCGTAGGAATGACTGTCAATGTCATAGGGATCAAGGTTCGCCGGGCCGAGTATAGTTATGTAAAAAGTACAAAACTCAGGCCCCGTTATTTCAAAAACTGTACCGGGTTTAAGACAGGACTAAGCTATTAGCTAGCCAATTAGAAAAGCGCTTCTGTATTAGGTTATGTCACGAATGTGTCATTCATTCCTCTGTCTGTTGTCGGCTTATTGCACTGTTTTAGACCCATTTTAACTCATTGAATGCCACCGCAATTTTCTAGTAGTTCATAGCCATACCACCCTAAAAAGACGCAGACACGCCAGGCGTGTTAATGGCATGGCATAAAGGTAAAATATAAATACGCTAGGCGTGTTAAGTGGCACTGTATACATATAGGTAAATTCTTTTCCCGGCTATTTTCTGGCTTCAACGGTGAGTTTTAGTCAATCTGACTTGTGCTGCACAAGAATTGAGTTGATTTATATACTATAGTTAAGTTCAACCTGGAATTATGGCTGAAAACAGACTTTAAGGTAAGTAAATATCGTAATTTTATCAGAGATCGTAAACCTTTTGCACATTTCATGGTTATTGTTGGTGATATTTAATGATGAATCTGTTTTATAGTGCAGGGAATTCTGATTTAGTTCTATTTTACTTTCATTAATTTAAGTTACCTACGTACGTTCATACTCCGCCGCCGCTACGACTGTAACTAACTGTACCTACTTAGTGATTATTAAATGGGTTTTCTGGAGTATCTATATATGCATAACTGATCTGAAATCAGATTTGACTTTGCCTGACATAGTAATATTAATAAAGTGGAGTTGTTGGTAAAAAAATACTTTTTACATATTTTGTGTAGGAAAGTGTTATAATCTTTTTTATTACATCTAAAGATGCAATCGAAATCTATCAGAAATAATTTCACTTGTTTTTAGGAAAAGTTTTATATGTGCTTGAAACAGAGCAATGTGACGACGAGACTCAAATAAACAGCCCCTCACCAACAAAACGTCCGGAAGGTTAGTGTAGTAGTGACCAATTCCATGTAACATTTTCACTAAATTATTATTAACTAAGTTAATAGGAATAGCAGTTGTTTTGCGAAAATCCTAGAGATATTGCAAAAATGTAAACAATAACGTCATATTCCCTTTTAAACCATCATTTATTTTGTATTAAATGTTATCTTAGTGCAAAAGGTTGACAATCTATGATAATCGGATTTGAGTGAACACGCCTAGCGAGTTCTCGGCATTGCTTAACAACATTTTTTTTTTAAATACAACAATTGCTTTTTTACGCAGGCCATCTCAAAACTCTTTAAATTATTGTTTGAGGATTACGTACATAACATTTCAATTGAAAATGTAGGCATTTTTTGGAAATACCAGTATAACATTCAAAACACGCCTGGCGTGTTACTGGCATGCCTATAGATATTCGCATGAACACGCTAGGCGTGTTAGTGGCACTGTATGTGTTAAACCTGGTCTATTTTTTTTTGTAATAACACCGAGGAAGTTCAGTGTTCTTTTCTAAACAAAAAGAGAAGGTTTGCCGTGTGTCGAAGAAGACCGCAAGTTTAAACAAACTGATGATAATTACTTATTAAGGTTTTATCACGGCCTTTATCAGCATCTTCCAATGGAATGGACCCCGACTTTTAGTCAATGGATTTGGGTGCGTCAATGTAGCGAATGGTTGTATCACTTCCAAATACCACCCTGCATTATGTAGCCAAAATACATGAGAATAGAAATAATACATTTAATATTTTGAAATCCTAAAGCAGCTTGTTCATTGACTTTTAGGTAGAAGAAAGTTCGCCGGGTCCGCTAGTTGCATACGAGTATAAATCGGAGCGACCGATCTTTCGCGTAGTGAGATCGTTATTAGTAATTGACTAACATGCATTGGCGTTCCGTCGTGGAAGATCCGCGACGGAGTTTCCATCAAGTGTAGCGCTGGCCTTACTGTAAATTTTAAAATTACTTAATTCAAAACGAAAACTAACATTCAATATTCTTACCTAAAAGGGGTAGGTAAAAGCTTAAACAGATTTGTGCATAATTCGACCTGTATCTAAGGCTTTGCGCAGATGGGCCACCGACCATAGCCGACCATAGCAAACGAGGGTAGTCTGTGGCCGCCACCAGATGCTGGTGGTGGACCACCACTGGTGGTTCTCTATCGCCAATATCGTTCGACAGACGTTTTCTCAAAATGGCGAGTGTACCGGTGTATAACATGTCACGGACACTGAGTCGCGAGGACGCCACTCGCTTTACGTGTGCGGCGACTCCTAAACTACTAAACAGCTTGTCGCTAGTGGTCGGTGGTCCATCTGCGCGGTGGAGCCTAAGATTCGAATATGAGCACAGAATAAATAATAGTATAAGTACAGAAGGATCACAGTCAGAGAATTAAGAAATAATGGTCACAGTGGTCTAAATTACTATAGAATTCTACAATGTTTTTAAAGGTTTTAGAGGAAGTAAGTATGTACTGTATACCATTAAAAAAACAATATTTTACTTACATGCTATTAAACATGCTAAGTAGAGCCGTAAAAGCGAATCCTATTGCAAACATTGATTTCATTTTCACCAAGGAAAGATCTCTATTGTTATTTTTAAGTCTTTCTTCTTCACGTTCAATTTTCTTTTTGTGTTGCTTATCTAGAGAATCTCCATGTGCTTCTTTACGTTTCTCCACTGAAATGTAAAATAACATGACTGTCATTACCAGGACCAGGAGTAATGCTAAATTTTAATTTACCCAATTCTCAATATTATCGCAGTATGCAGACAGCAGCAGACTTTCTATGGGAGAGGCGTAGTAACAAAAAACGCTATGACTTTGGATATGTCACCGGAAAATAACAAAAAAACGTAAGTTGATAAATTTTTCAGGCACTTTATACTTAAATTATCGGAATATCATAAACAACAGTTGACATTGTATTGTTATTATTTACGCTATATATTTTAGCTAATTGATCAACGCTGCCTGGCGGTATGTTAATAAATTTACAATTTAGCGACACGTCAAATCATACGCGAATATACCAATCGCTGCTTATTGTAGGTATAATCAAATGCGATGAGTTGTTACTTAATTACCACTGTCTATACCATAAAGTTTTAGGTGTCATATTATAGGTCCATACATAAGGTATGTTATCTTTTTAGGTAATTTTTCTGTAAATAGAGCAAGAGGGGAAAAAAATGTGCATTTTATTTACAATTTTATATGGCTGTTTATGAGAAACATTAATCTTACCACCATAAATTTAGTACCGTTTTGTAGGTAAATTAACGACGATGATTTGCTTTCAACACAGTTAACTCTTAGGTCATACCGTTTTTCCAGAAATTTGAGAAAACCAGAACGGGAAAATAAAGGGGAGAGGGGGGGAGAAATAAAATCGAATTTTGTTAGGAGCAGGAACCATACTATTTATTGTATTTTTTCTTTACGGTATTTTCTCCAGATCCTGGGCCTTTTTAAGCTATGTATGTTAAATAAGGACCACATAAGGGGTTTTAAAAATTGATTATTTTCAAGCTAAATTCTACAAGCAAAAGCAAAAATTTTACTCACTCATGTTGCTTAAGGAATAAATATTCTACAAGTCATCAATTTTTTATTTAAATTTATTTTTAATACAAAATATGTAATTCTGAAGTTAGGTGGCCCTTGTTTACCGCAAGTACCTTATTATTATTTTTGCTGTTTCCATCATCAAAAGGTTCTTAATCCTAATATCTATTAATAGTTATTGTGGATTAGGAACTAGTGATGCAAAAGACTCAGTCTTTAAAGGTCTTTAATAAATACTAGACTTCATTAACACAACTACAGTTGGCAATGTAGACTTGAGTTTCTAGTCTTTAGTAATAAGACTCAGTTGTATACAAAAAGACTTAAACGACTCGAGCTGTTTTAAAGCTCAAGTTTTTCGAGCCGAAGCTGCGTAAGTGGCTCGCCTGCGCGGCTTCGGCTCGCACTGGTGCCTGTGCTTTGTTACAATGGGCGGAGGCTGCACTTCCCGCAGTGCTGGAGATGAGGAAATCAAAATTGTGGCAAAACCAACTTTGCTGGAAAAAGGTTTCTGGAGGGTTAGGTATTTTTTTTCAAACCATGACGCAGGGAGGGGGGAGACTGCCCATGCCCCCCCACCCTAATTCATTGGTATTTAATGCAATTTCTTAGCATTTTGTGGTTAGAAAAAATATTTTTTTAAATTCATATCTCAAAAACTATGATTTTCCTAGAGAGGGGAGGGGTACCAGGGGGTTAGCCCCCCCTACCCTCTCCCCTTAATTCGTGGACGCATAATGTAAATTCCTTCCACCTTATGAGGTCACTTACATTTTTTACTTTGACGTTCTACTTCTACTTTCAGCTTCTGGTATTTTTCTGTTCTATACACTAAGATCCAAGTCAAACCTGCAAATGATGCATGCATGAGAGACATCAGAAAAAGTAAAGTGATGTGGATGTGCTAGATTTAGTTCTCAAAAATTCGGAGCCCTTGAGACTTAGCTACACTATGCTCTTACCCTCGCCCAAAAAAGCCGTACAAATAGAGATAAACACGATCAGAAGCGGATCACTCCACATTTTTTTAATAAAAACTTCACACTTCTTTCCTAGAAATTAATAAAAGTCGAATAGCTCGTCCGTCACTCACTCCTTACTAACTCACTTGACACTGACAGATTTAGTGTTGCCGCTCGATAGTCCACTATCGATATTCTATCAATAGACTATCAATAGTTGGGCAAAAGCAATAGTATCGATTGCCCTATCGAAACTATCGATAGTATCGATAGCCCCGTGAGTGTCAATACTATTCACAAGCATCAATACTATCGATAGTATCGATAGTATCGATACTATCGAAGCTTAATATCGAATGCACTATCGATAGTATCGATACTATTGCTACTGGGTATTGCAATAACAATTGATACTATCGATAGTATCGATACTATCGATAGTTTGGTCCTATCGATAGTGACCTTTCCATCAATAGTATTGCTATATACAATACGAGCATGACTTGTCTAGTGGATGACAAACGATACTATCGATAGTATCAATTGTTATTATAATAGTCATGGCTGATACCATCGATAGTATCGATACTATCGATAGTAATTTTGATATTGATCTTCAATACTGTCGATAGTATTGATAGTATTGCAGTATATTAATACTATTTTACCAAACCTTGCAATCGATAGTATCGATAGGCCTATCGATACTATAAATGATTGCCGAGGTCAACTATCGATAGTCAAACTATCGATAGTTCGGCAACACTAGACAGATTAATTAATGGTGAGATGACAGACAGACACCACAGACATCAACCGATAAATGAACTAACCAAAATGAATGAACTATCGACTGACAGATCAAGGTTTATGTAGGTACTTAGTGCGAGTTTTTATTTGTCTGTCACACGCGCTCACAATCGACCGGGTGTCGGAAATTTCTACAGAAAAAAACAGGTTTCGCAAACGTGTCGCTAGGGGCAATTTTTGTCACACGGACAAAGGTGAGAGAATGTAAACTCGCACTAGGCCAGTGATGTACAAGCCGTATCGATTATAATCGATATTATAAAATCATTTGATAAGTAGATTAAAACAGTGTGCTGTGAATCAGTGCACTATATTGCAGACAAATTGATCCTAAATAAACCTTAACAGTGTTATTCCAAAAGAATTAGACCAGGTTTAAAGTAGGTCTAAATATTAGCCTACAACAGAGGAATAATTGACACAATTGTGACATTACCTGATAGAGAAACGCTTTTCTATGTGGCTAGCTAATACCTTAGTCCTGGCTTAAACCCGGCACTAAGTTTTCATAATACCGGGGTTAGAGTGTGAACTAACACTACACAATACGTGTAGAAACTGGCAATGGGTTAGCGCATCTAACTTATAGTTTTTTTTTCTATCAGTTAAAATAGTTACAATATGTCAGCCTATCATATACCTACACAGCTCAATGTTGACTACAAAATATATATTTCAAAAGAATTAGCGGCTTGCGCAAAAGCCAACAAATAATCTTAGAGATGAGGTAAAGATATATTAGAGCTCTAGTCAAAACCGTTCTACAATTAACTATGATGAGCGATATCTGAGACGAAATACCTCACAGAAAAAATTAGGCTTCAGCCTCCTATTTCCCACTGGGCTAAGCAGTAAGCTCAGGACACGTGCCCAGGGCCCGTGTTTG
Organism: Pyrausta nigrata; assembly: GCA_949316185.1. Taxonomy (NCBI): domain Eukaryota; kingdom Metazoa; phylum Arthropoda; class Insecta; order Lepidoptera; family Crambidae; genus Pyrausta; species Pyrausta nigrata. The sequence continues at coordinate 12,882,160 of OX438938.1, forward strand.
ACAACGGCCCCCTAGTAGTGCCTACTATCATTTATCTTATGCTTGGACGTGAAAGGTGATGCTGTGTAGGTCAAATGATTTGTCAAATTTGAACAATGTGCCAGACCTATGTAATTGAATTAGTTGTTTAGTTAAAATTCGAATAAAGATTTACTATTTATACTTTATTGAAACCGATCATAATTTATTATAACACTAGAAAAGTAAGATATATTAGAAATATAAAAAAAAACATTCTAAAATTGACTTAAACTAGTAACAGAGGAACGAAAAATAGTGTGATTCATGACACGCATCGGTGTCGGCGATCTCTGCTCTGTCACTTGCCGCAGCAGTTACTAATCCCCTGAATTGGTAGTTGCAGTGCCAAGTAGTAGATAGAATCAGTAAATAGATATATCTACTCTAAGAGAAAAAATGGTCCTGTTAATCAAGATTTTTTTAACTGTTTATTAAATCGACTAATGACATGATCAACATCACTGCTTGCTCGACTCCGCTACCTAACTTAGGTTCTTGTTCCATTCATTCACTCATTTACAACACTTGTCATTTTTTGACAACACCACACAACTGAAACGTCCACTTGGCTAGACGGTCGTCCGCTCGGGCCTCGGGACTGATTCGGCAAGAGAATATCTGTGACTGGCTTGTCTGATTTTTGCCAGATCATAGGTTTTACAGTGAAATAAACAATTTCTAATTATATCTACGAATAATAGTTTTGGGATATATCAAATACGAAGAAGAGCACTGACGTGACGTCTCAAATTCGCTATCGTTGTCTATTAGGAACTATAATGTTATCACATTTTCATAAATTCTAAATAGGCCCGTGAATATGTATTATGTTCAGTCGTAGTGTAATTTCATGATTTTATCAAAAGAACTAATCGGAAGTGAATTCAAATGTGAGAACTATTTTTGCTGCGCAATACGCACGCATTATTGGGCCGCCATTTTGTATGTGCCTCATAGGGCGTGGCAGGGCAGCATATCCTACCAGGCGCGTCGGTGTCGTGTGATTAAATAACTACCACGAGCAATAAATTACTAGAAATGGTAAGTTCAATCAAATAATTAGTTAACAGCATTTAACGATTTATATACCTAACCTACCTACTATTAGTACATTACGTAATAATTTTCAAACTCCTAGGTAGGTACTTATATTTAAGCCAATGATGGTGATTAATATTTATTGATTACCTTGCGAAACGGAGCAAAAACAGCTATTGTCGTCCTATCCTGTCATATTTTCAATAAAACAAATAATTGACCTAGTTAAAAACCTAGGTACGTAATCTATTGTGGTCCAACGTGGCCGACGGGTTCGAGAGCATGTCATGCATGAGCATGAACGGGAAGTGGTGTCTTATATTTCTAATCCCACCGCGATGGTATGTAAGTAGGTGGTAGGTACCTACTATATTAGGTAAAATCAATAGACTATCTATCGATAGAACATATTTGACTTAAAGATGGCGCCCGTGTCAAGAGCTAATTTTTAGTGTTGCCAGCGTGCCAGTGAGAGCGAACTCAAGTCGGACTCTTTGTCGTGTCTTGTGTCGTGTTGTTAGTTTGACCAGTAAAAATAAGACCTGAATTAAAGACGCTCCGAATCCTCTTAAGATGTCAGCGCTCTGTATAATCCTACCTGCGTAGTTTGGCCCGTAAACATAAAAAAAATTGTTTATTATGTTTACATTTATTTAAATATTGGCCTTGAAAGATGTTCTTTCATATAAGTAGAAAATGCTAACATCTGTAACAGCAGTTACTACCTATAAGCTTTAAATCCATACTAATATTATAAATGCGAAAGTGTCTGTCTGTCTGTTACCTCGTGACGCTTAAACCATTGAACCGATTAAGATGAAATTTGTGGAGTGGAGTGTGGAGACAGATCGAGACCCTGGAAAGGACATAGGCTACATTTAGTCGCGATATGTATGCGCTGCTTGAAGATGCGGATGAACGTATGCGCAGCGCCGACGCTGCGACAACGGCGACGCCAGCGTTATTTATATTATGTTATTATTATAGCATACGTTTATCGAACGCCTACGCTGGACAAACGCTAGTGTGAAGGCGTTCTAAACCTCTCTCTGCCATTCTTAGATTCTAGACTGATACGCAAATTGTTGACCTGGTCAGTGCACCAGCGTATAGCGTATTATGAAATGCACTGCATTCCAGTGATTTTGGGTCAGTGTAAAACCTCTGTGTTTGGTACTCGATCGTGCCGTCTCAGCCGACCGAATCTTAAGTAGACCGAATATTAGATCCAAGCTGTTGTTCTTGTCGAAATTATTTAGGACGTGTGACTGTTCCACGAGACTGGAACAACTGAAATGATGCTTTAATAAGCAAATTATACAAGGCATGGTTGACTTGATGCCATCTTTGTTGTCAAGAAAAGCCCTTGCCAACTTCGTGACCACTACTCCTTTTATGAGTTTTAAATCAAAGTGAGGCCTTAAAATGTAAATAAATCGAAATACCTTTTTTATTTTAAACAAGATGAGAGTTTTTTTAAAAACAAATAAAAGGTCTATTAATCCAGCAACTTAGTATTTCAGAGCATGCGTCAAATCCGGTAGTTCTAATTTTTGCAGACTTGTTTATGATGTTGAACCAATGAATATCCCAAGTTTGTGACCTCGATCACCGAACGCAACTTTGTCGTAAATCGAAAATATTGTAAAATTATAATAATTAAAAATAAATTATTATAAACCCTGAAGAAATAGGTTTGACAATGCCTTCTTAAGACGTTTTTAAAGTAGACTAAATTTATGACAAAAGAGACTAGAATTGTCCCTGTAGACCCAGTATTCCCCAATCGCCAAATAATTTTTAAACCTCTAGCATCAATATAAGCGGAAGTCTCGTACAAACTTCCGTCTCCTAGATTAAGGACTTGCAGGGTATAAAGTACCACGATTTAGTTTTTTTTGTTTGTGTAGAAATGTTAGCTTACATACCAAATTTCAACTTTCAGGAAGTGCCTTAAGAACTTTGATTATTGTCAATCAGTGATGAAATCGGTTTTTTTAGATATCAATAAAAAATTATAAGAGCTATGCAATCGAATCTTAATATGTTCAATAAGTCTAGCACTAAGATTATATCTTAAAAATTTCGATAATATAGCAGGGGTTACTACGAATCTGGATTAAAATTCATTCAGAATGCAAAATGTTTTTCAGAATTTGGTGATTATAGCCCCAAAGGACTAATTTAAAATAGTTCCTTCTTAAAACGATTTAAAGTTGACTAAATTTACTACAATATGAGACTAGAATTGTCTTTGTACAACCAGGCCTAAAATCGTTTTATAGACCTCTAGCATCAAAATTTGCGGAAGTCACATTCAAAGTTCCATCCCCTGGTATAAGGAGATGCAGGGTAAAAATTCTAAGTTATTAAATTAAGTTGTTGTTTGTGTACTAATAGTAGCTAACATACCAAATTTAAGCTTTCTAGGACTTCAGGAAGTACCCTAAGAACTTTGATGATCATCGGTGACGAAATCGGGGTTTTTAAGATATGAATATAATCTTAACTATAAAAGCTATGCAATTGCAACTAGTTTAATAAGTTCACATTTATTGTCCAATCCTGAGAATTTTGATTGTATAACAGGGGTTACGAAGAACCACGGTCAAAATAATTCCAGAACGCAGAATAAAGTTTCGGAAAAATGTTAAACTTTCGAGGGCTATATCGCGGAACCTGTTCGGTCTACAGACACAATTTTACCCTTATAGTAAATAATTTAGTCTTATTTAAAAATGTCTAGAAAGGGTACTATCAAAAACTAGTAATTTAGGTAGTTTTTAATTAAAAAAAATTACACAGTGTTTTTTTTATTTATATAAGTTTAAATAAGAAACCAAAAATTCGCACACAGGTAGGATTTGAACCTACGAACTTTGGCTAACCGGGCCAACGCTCTTACCAACTGAGCTACTGTGCAGTTCATCCAACCGTGTGAAATTCTTGGTCTCTTTTGTCTTACGTCATTGCGTGACGGCAGCGACATCTACCAGCTGCATTGCAACAGCAGTGCTGCCGTCCTAACGAAAAGTGCAATAACTATGTTTTGACTACTCTCGAGATATTCGCGGTTAACGATATTTTTTTTTTGTTGAGTGTATTAGATATTGCAGTTATAATAACCAATAGAACCGAAACTATTTAAGATACAAAAAAGATGTCTAAGGCGAAAATATAGAGCTCATTTTCTTGATTACGGATATGGTCTTAAGTCAATTTGCCTAAAAAACTCGACTTATTGCACTCTTCGTTAGGACGGCAGAGTGGGCCAAGTAGGTATTCTTTTCAGAATAAATTCAACTTGAATGATGACGCTTTCGCTATTCAATAGTTTTTAATAGTTTTTTTTAACACTCACAGTGTTTTTCTTATTTATATAAGTTTAAATAAGAAACCAAAAATTTGCACACATGTAGGATTTGAACCTACGACCTTTGGCTAACCGGGCCAACGCTCTTACCAACTGAATAGCGAAGGCTACTATAGATACTATTGGATAGCGAAAGCGTCATCATTCAAGTTGATTTTTTTCTGCAAAGAATAACTATTTGGCCCACTGCTGTTGCAATGCAGCTCGGGTAGATGTTGCTGCCGTCACGCAATGACGTAAGACAAAAGAGACCAAGAATTTCACACGGTTGGATGAACTGCAGCACAGTTGCTCAGTTGGTAAGAGCGTTGGCCCGGTTAGCCAAAGTTCGTAGGTTCAAATCCTACCTGTGTGCGAATTTTTGGTTTCTTATTTAAACTTATGTTTTAATTTCATCAGGATATACCTCCTAGATAAAAAGTTATAACGTTTTCTTTGCAATAAGTCAACAGAAGGTAATTAAACTTTAAAAAATCTATAAAAATAAAAAAAGAAAACTCACTTTTTTTAAATATTTTTCCTTCGATAAAAATGGGTCTAGTTTCACCCATTTTCATATGTGCACTTTTCAAAGACTCGCACTGTATAGTCCTTTAAGGTTATAATCACCAAAATCTAAAAAATGACCGAAACAATCACGTTTTTGACACAGATAATAACGTATGAAAACACGCGTTTTCCCAAACATAAGACTTAAGATTTTTCACTCAGATAACTAAATAACTCCTACATACTAAATTTCAGCGAAATCGTTAGAATCGTTTCCCAGATCACAAATATACAGTCGTGTGCATATAATTAAGAACGCGTCATAATTATTCCTCGCAAGAACTTTAACTCATGAAAATGAGAATATTATTTGTATGTTAAATATTTTAAGTGCAATTTTATAGTAGGTACTCTTACAAATTGCAGAAGAAAACTTAAATGATTTACTTGCTTGCTGTTAGTATGGTTTTTTTAATTAATATTCATAATTTTAGCACACGGGTGGCTAAGCAAATAATTAGGAACGGTATGAAGTTAAAATAAATCTACAGAATGAATTAATCTAAGTAGTGATATCAGTAAAATAACTAAAAGCTTGTTCTAGGGTTCCGTAGTTCGACGAGGAACCCTTATAAGATCGTTCAGTCCGTCCTAGTCTGTCACAGCAGAATATGTTCTACGTTTATGGACTGATTTGCATGTAACTTGGTTCGAGGATACTTCACATATAGATCTAATTTAAAAAAAACTAAAAATTAAAATTACCCCTTTTTAAGGGTAAAGTGGGGGGTGAATAATTTTTTTGAGTGCACCCCCTTGTTTGGGGTATCGTTGAAAGGACTATGAAAATAAGGTAGGGTTTCCATACAACACTTTTTTATCGGCTTTACCATTGCGAGATATAACCCGCCAAAGTCGTTTACACGGTGTGTCCCCCCCCCCCCCGCCCTGTAATTTCTAAAGTCTTGGACCTATAAACTTCAAATCACTCACGTAAAGAAACAGGCGCGGAAATTTTAAATTGTTTCGGATATCCTGTGATGAATACTTTTGAAATTATAAATAAAATAAAAATATATACTTTTTTTCCAAAAGAACAATAGAAACTTAAAAAGTTTTTTTGCCTATACTGTCTTATGTTGTAAGTTTAAGCACTTGGCCGGTTTTTATTAAATGATGACAATTTGTAATATTTAGTAAGTTTTTTGTATGGGTAAACAAGTTGACAGCGGATGCGGCATAGACGCTGTAAGTTCAAGAACTTCCAAATTATGTAGAAAAAAATGATACTTTCAACTCTACATAACATGACACTTTCGACATGTCACCACATTGATAACTTGGTGATCGATTAATTCAGATCTGGTCCATTTAGCGACCAGTCTAGGCCTGGCCAGGCTGGCTGTCGAAGTATCATCTAACAGACTGAGCTATTTTAGACAGGATTATATCCAAATAACCGATAAAATATCTTCTGTATCGACTTGTATACGTTTTACCTTATATCAGTATAATGAGACCCTTGATACAACCGGAAATTTCCACTTCATAACTATCTTTATATATATGAAAATGGTCTAGGCACGGGCGTCTGGAATATCAATATCTCAAATATTTTTTCTGGTGGTGGCATAAGCCCTATTGGACTGCTATAAGGTTATAATATAAAATCGATACGCTAAAGTTATTCCCACTAAAAACATTCTGTAAAAAACTAGCCAAGTCTCGATGGAGCTGCTTGTTTATCTCTAAAAAGTAATGAAATCTAAACAAAGTCGTGCCAAGTCTAAGGTTCCTTACTGCGATTTCTTATTTAGATGTGTCCCACTACACTGGATTTTTGCAATGTCAGTCGATTTTTTTATGTACCAATAGTTACCATATCTCTAATACAGCTGAGACCAGCTGAGGGTTCTTCATCAGATACTTCAGACCTTCGATTTTTGACATCAAAAATGAAAAGGAACCCCCACCAAGTTAAATATTTTTTCAATTCAAAATTGTTAAAGTCGGTATGTCGATCTTTAATAGTTTGGTTAGGCCCTTGTGTTTTCTAATCAGGGCCACCAGGTACTCCAGATCTTCGATTATCCTAGTTTTTATAGTTTTCCCTTTATGTGGCCATTAAAACCTAACTCTGTACCAGATTTCAGCTCTCTGAGTTTATTGGAAGTACTAGTTCTATTCTGATGATCATGAGTGAGTGAGTGTCATAAATGCGAAACTTTGTTTCGCTTAACTTCGGAACTAAATGACCTACAGACTCTAAATTTTGGATTTTAAATATGTGATTATAGCTTACTGGATGACGAAAAATTTCTGCGTTCTGGTCTAATCCAGAGGTTCTCAAATAGGGGCCTGAAAATGCGGCGAAATGGTTTCAGTAAAGGATGGTACGGCAGTGTTTGCTCCGCGCTCGACTACCGTGCCCCCCGATGGTACGGTAGTGTTTGCTTCGCACTTGACTTCCGTGCCCCCAGATTTTACGGTTATTTGGATATTCCAATACGACATAAACCCGTTTCAAACGGCTCAGTTGGTTCATAAGTCAGAGAATATTTTCTTAGAGACTCGACGGGTAAAATATGAAAATTGACGCTTTTAGTAAACATGTTTACATCCTAACAAATTTTAAAGTATTTTACTAAAATTACTTTATACTTTTTGCATTTGAACATAATTGCCATCTTTATTAAGCGCCACTTGTTGCGACAATTTGACATACATATTTGTAAAAAAGTAGCGAATTTGTCTAATTGTCACGTTTTTAAATAGGGCTCTGTATTTTCGATATAGAAGTCTACATTAAACAACTTTTTAGCGAATTAAAAAAAAAAGATGTACATTTTCGATGATATACATGCACAGCGCATTTAAATCCCTTTTGAGAACCACACATACGCCATTTTGACCCATACAAAAACGGCCAGAAAAATGACTTAGCAGATTTACTTTTAAGCTTGTTTTTCGGCATTGGATACAGAACACTAATATGTATTATAAAGTGGAAATTTGACTCGTTTGTTTGTATTGAATAAGCTCCGAAACTAGACCGATTCAAATAAAATTTGGTACAGAGGTAGTTTTGAGACCCCGGAAAGGACATAGGCTTAAGAACTTTTTGTCGCGATATAAAATCATAAGGGGCGTGAAATAGGGGATAAAAGTTTGTATGGAAAATCCTACATTGACATTGTTCATAATTATTATTAAAATGTTATCCTTGGCCTCCAGCCCTCAAATATGAGCATTGTAAACAAGATAATAACATAATTTGCCAATCAATAGAGCCCATATTCAAATATACGCACTGAATTTTAGCACACCTTATAATTGACCGTTAATAAATAAAACAATAGGTAAAAAGCGGCCGTTCAGTACTTCGAGCCAGCATCTTTAAATTGGTAGCCTTGTCATTTTTTATGTCAGGTACAGTCCACGCAAACAAGTTTAAGCGTGCGATAGAAATACAACAAGCTTGATTTTGATTTTGTGCGTAAAATATTTTTTAATCTACCCACATAATAACATTCCAATTCTATACTTTTAATTTTAACTTTTCAATTTTATACAAGATGTACAAATAGGTAAAGTAAAATAAGTCGTAAATAGTTTAAATTTTATTAATTTAGTGTAAAAGCTGCAATAATGACGTCCTAACAAAAACAAGTCTGCTGACTGGAGGTTGTGACTGAATTATGTGCATTAGAAGAATGTTTTTTTTTTTTTTAATGAACAGAACACATTATGTAGATCTACAAGTTGATACCAGTTTATAGTTCATCATATGTACTTTTGGTAAATATGCTGCTGGCTGTAGGTCGGTTAGAGAAGCTTATATTTCCGTTTATTATACGGAACAAATTATATTTTAAGCATAATTCAGTAGAACATATCCAGATGTGATTCTCTGTATCACTCATAAGTCTCATGTGATCCCGCTGGGTGCAGACACATAGTCACATGACCGATTTTTATTTTACTTAACGATTTTTATTTTACTTAAAACTGTTGATCGATTACTCCATTAGTCGATGCCTTGTTAGTCCGAAGTTTTCATTCCCCGAATGTAACAATTCACCGAAAACCAACTTACTAAAGTTTATTTATGAGAAATAGAGATCTTTAACCATAACCATTTCAAATACACTGAATAACCGACTAATTATTTCGTCGAATGTAACATTTCACCGACAAATTAAGTAAATTAGCATGGCAGTGTGGATTACCTACAGGTTGTTATTTATAAACACAGTATTAAATTAACAATAAGGTTTGTTAAGTTTAAATAAGAAACTAAAAATTCGCACACGGGTAGAATTCGAACCTAAATTTCACTCAGGTGGATGGACTGCACGGTAGCTCAGGTAGTAAGAGCGTTGGCCCGGTTAGCCAAAGGTCGTAGGTTCAAATCCTACCCGTGTGCGAATTTTTGGTTTCTTATTTAAACTTATATAAATAAGTAAATATTAAAAACAATTAAAATGTTTATTCTCAATTTCATAATAAAATATTTCTGGATAAACGAATTAATTATTCGCTCCATATTTGCACGCTCTGTGCAAATCCTCTTTATAGCATCAGACCTGTATTTCCTCTTCTTCTTGGGGGCATTTTAAGTCGTACTGTCAAGATGAGTGAATCGAATGAAGAAATTCGGTACATTTTAAAATTTTACACTAAAAAGTTAAAAAATGCAACGGAAGCCGCGAAAAAAATTGCGATGTTTATGGACCTAGTGCAGTGTCTGTGAGAGTAGCACAAATTTGGTTTAAGCGTTCTCAATCCGGAAATTTTGATGTCAAAGATGCACTGCTCTGGTCGCCCTATTACGGATAAAATTGATGCCATTTTTTAAAAAGTGGAGCAAGATCGGCATATCAGTAGTTACGATGTAGCTAAAGAACTGAGAATTGACCACAAAACAGTATTGGTGCATTTGAAAAAAACTGGGTACACAAAAAAGCTCGATATTTGGGTACCTCACGAGCTCACTGAAAGAAACCTAATGAGCCGTGTACTCATTTCTGATTCTTTATTACGACGTTATGAAACCAAACCATTTTTGAAGAAGCTGATAATTGGTGATAAAAAATGGATCACGTGCAAAAAAGGTCGTAGTCAAAGGTCAGGCTTCACAGACTGTGGCGAAACCTGGGTTAACTCGCAACAAGTTGATGCTGTGTGTGTGGTGGGATTGGAAGAAGGGCATTATTCATTATGAGCTGTTACCACCATGCAGGACCATCGATTCTGAACTCTACTGCGAACAACTGATGAGATTAAAGCAAGAAGTTGAGAGAAAGCGGCCGGAATTAATCAACAGAAGGGGTGTAGATTTTCATCATGATAACGCTAGACCTCACACATCTTTAGCCACTCAGCAAAAATTAAGATAGTTTGGCTGGGAGGTGTTAATGCATCCGCCGTATAGTTCTGACCTTGCACCTGCAGATTTCCACCTGTTACTCTCTCTTTAGAATTCTCTAGGCACTGTCAGATTAACATCACGAGAGGACTGCCAAAACCACTTGTCGCGGTATTTTGATCAGAAGCCCCATGGATCATGTTCCTACCTACAAGATGGCAAAAAGTTATCGAACAAAATAGTACCTACATACTTAAGTTAAATGTAAATAAACTAAATGTATATTTTAAATAGACAAGGTACTAAATATTTACAGGCAACTTACAGATATTATAAAACATGATAATGTATAAAATTAAAATTATAAAAAGGGTCCTTGTGGTAAGGTTCCCAGGATGCTGGCAGCGTTACCCCGCTGGATAGCGATGCTTATACGCTGTGCAAGGTAGCTGCCAGCTCTTGGGTCACCACAGATGTCAATCAGCCTCTTGGAAATCTCTTTAAAAAAGAGAGCGTTGAGAGACCCCACGGACCCAGTGTTTCGACTCCAAACGGTACAAAGTGGTACCGGGAGTCGATCTGCCTGTACTTGTTTTTTTTTTTAAGTTTTCGACGTTTCCTGCAGCCAAACAGCCTCTCGGCTGTATCGGCTGCGGCTTGTACCGGGCAGATAAGAGGCCGCAAGTGTGTCGATACAGGTAGCGTCCCAAACAAGAGCCCGACCCATCCGCCAAGGTACAAGCGACATCCCGTCTGGTCTCTTGCCATCATCACGCTCGATACCGTTCGGCTCAAGTATAGTCGGCATGTTTATAGAGGCAAGAGACCGACGGATGATGTCGTTGATGCTGGCATGGCGCGAAAAACGGCCTGTCCGTGATGTCCCAACGAGTTGACATCAGTACCACAAGGACATCTGTGCGGAAGGCAAACCTCAGCACCAACACGCAGACCTATCGCGACTTGTAGAGTCTCGGAGTCCAAAAGGGTTCCCACAAAAAAAAACTATATTAAAAAATGATTTGAATTTTGTTAAAAAATGCGAAGAAACTTTTTCCCCAACCTATTAATAATATATATAAGTTACATGTTTTTTTAGAGTTTCGTGCCCAAAGGGTAAAAACGGGACCCTATTACTAAGTATCCGCTGTCCGTCTGTCACCAGGCTGTATCTCGAGAACCGTAATAGCATGACAGTTAAAGTTTTCAAAGACGATTTGCCGCTATAACAACAAATACTAAAAACAGAATAATTTTTGAGGGCGACTCCCATAGAACAATAGTGTTTTTACCCGACTGCGAAAGGAGCGTTATGTTTTTCGAGAGTATGCATACATACATAATGTATAATTGTTTGGCACGCCCTACAGCCCAAACAGCGGGACAGTTTCGGACATCTGAGGTGTCGTTGAATTCGTCAAAGCTGTGACATAGGCTATATACATTTAAGAATAGCGCCCGCAAATTGAAATAAAGGGGGGATTTGATTTTTTCCTTACCATAGCAATATGGATATCAAATAAAAGCCAGTAAAAATACAATTTCAAAAATGTAAAAATCTTTGCAGTCGGGTGTTTTGTTTTTTCCCAAATTATGTTTTTTTCGCCGTTTTTTGCTCGACATTAATAAGGGCAACAGACAGACGCTTAAAATATTTACAGAATAATAAGTTGTATATAAACTTTAAAAATAAACTATTAAATTAAAATTAAAAATATATATTTTAGGGGGACTCCCACACAAACGTGATTTTTACCGTTTTAAACCTTAAGAAATATCATAAAATAATGTTGTTTAGGTACGGAACCCTTAGTGCACGAGTCCGATTCGCACTTAGCCAGTTTTTTGTAATATATTTACACTAAGACATTACGATAATCAATCATTATTACCAAGTGCAGCTTAACAATAATACAAAATTCTACTATTTATTAATTAACTAAAGTAGCTTAAAAAAATCTGGTAGAAAACATAATGCAGCAAACATAAGAAAATCTGGTAGACAAATTAAGAAGGTAAGGTGAATGTTCCCCACGGACGCTTTTTACCTACCTTTCGTATTTGGTCGGATACTAGTCAAAAAATTCTCGTTCCATTGTTAGATTAATGATTGATTACATTATATCATTAAATGGCAAACCATGTCAACTTATTATCTTGTTCACAATGCTCTTATTTAAGGCTTGCAAAAGTAAACCACTTTCACAGAAAAGTTAATTTATTTTGACGAAAATTCGATTTAGATAGTTTTACAATTTTGTCAGACGATTCACATATCTAATAGGCATAGGTTACTGAAATCACAACGCACGATTTTGTTTATTTCGAGCGCTCGACCTATTGATAATTGATACACTTTGCATTATTTGGAATAATTTCTGGGGCACTTTTGGCACGAATGAAAACACACCAGCTCACAAAAAATCATATCTTTTCGTCCAGCTGTTCCACAGATATAAAAATCCGCCAAACGTTTCTCCAGCGGCATTTGTTAAACACAAAATCCACAAGGGGCACAAATGCCGCTGCTCGACCAAGAGAGGGCACATAATTTATATAAACTACCTTTTAAGCTACTTTAAATTGCTTTTACACCAAAAGGTAAAATTCTTATTTCCTAAAATACTCTTAAGATCTTAATGGGCTCTAATTTGATTTTTGGGTCACATTAATGGGATGGATGGGGTTTTAAATTTTCTATATATTTTCATCTCGATCCGAGTCGACACTCATGCCGCCCCAGTAATGCACAATCGTTTCATTTCTTCACGATTGTAGGGAAAATACATTGATAGTTATTAAAACTTGAAACAAGAATCGTAGGTAGTATCGAGAATTTTGGCGCATTACTATAGTCCGACAAGTTAGTGCATGACTTCTTCCTGCGTTCGCCAGCCAGAGGCCTAAATCGTGACCAAAATTATATGGGACCTCGTCATGTTGCGGAAAACAACTGAAACTAATTTCTTTTACTGGGAACAGAAACGACAATAAGTCATTGCTAATGCTATGTCATTAATTGTAATAATGATGAGTGTCAAAGTGATTTAGATTTTTAAGTACTGATTTGTGAGACTAGGAAAATCGCTCATAATTTTAAAATAATTGTTGCGTATAAATGTGATTTAAAAAAATACTGTAAAATGATACAATTTTGCAATGAAATTTAAAGGAGCACTATATTTAGGGTTTTGACACGAAAAAATATTGATGAAAAGTGAAGATTTGCAGGCGTGGTACCCAAAATAGCATCACAGGGTTTCTCGACTTTTATTAAAATGCCTATATTTTTTAAAATACGCGACAGGTTTTTCCATATTTTCCCTATTACAGGTAATCTTTGGCCCATCACCCCATTTCGGCTTGACCTTGTTACGGTATATAGATGTACAGTAGATTGACTTCATATTAGAGCGCCAGAATCGACACACGTCATTTACACGGCTGCCTACTGGGCAGACTTGGGCAAACAAACCCACGAAGTGCCACCACGTGCGCCGCTAGCCGATTCGCTGTTAAAGACAGACTTTCAAAATGCAGATAGATGGCATTGAACAAAGTAGTTTTTATGAAACATGTATAAAATCATCTTCATTTCGGATGACAGCTGTCAAAATTGAAACGGGATATCTCGGAAACTACCTATCCTAGACTACTAGTGTGTCAGCTGTCATCCAAAATAAAGATGTCTTCGAGCCCAACAATTTGTCCCTACACAAATTGTTGGGCTCGAAGACATCTTTATTTTGGATGACAGCTGACAAAATTGAAACGGCAACATCTTGGAAACTATCCACCCAAGACTACTAGTGTGTAGGGACAAATCGTAGGGCTCGACGAGATCTTCATTTTGGATGACAGCTGTCAAAATTGAAACTGCCATAACTCGAAAACTACCTACCCTAGACAACTGGTGTGCATGTTAAAAAAATAAAAATTCAAAATTTGTTTCTTGAATTCATTTGTAATGCCTCCGAACTGCAGGGTTTGTGGATTTTTTTCATACAAATAGTATTTAAATACAGTAGGCGCTTGCTAATCCGGCACCGGAAATTTTTCCTCTATGCCGGATTGTCGGAAATGCCGGATTATCGAATTAGTATAGGAAATAAGACTTCATATTTAATATAGTAAGTTGAATTTATTATAAAAATAAAATTACATAAATTAATTAAAATATTAATTAATTATGTATTAAAATTACATATTAGGTTCATCATTTGTGACGTTTTCAGCCGCAGAAGAGGAAGACGACGCTTTGACCAAATAATTGTCAATTTTCACTTGCTTCTTGCCATAGTACATTTTTTTAATTATCATTTCTCTTAACTTTCTCAAATTCAGTAAAATGTCGTTACTAGCGTTATTCTCCTCTGCCCAGCGAATACTGACATCTATTGATTTCAGGCCATCTTCAGCCTTCACTGAAGGGCTCGTGGGACTAAGCAAGGTCATTTCCAAATCATCTTGTTCAGAGCTAGAAACAGCATCATTTATTATTTCTTCATCGGTCATTGCAGGAAAAGAATCCGAGTTTTCCGCAAACCATTCCTCAACATCTTGTTCAGTCAACTCTGTCTGATTTTTTTGGAACAACATTTGCTTTAGTTCTGCAAGAGGTAATTCATCTTCTGATTCCCACTCTTCTTCTTCCTCAGGATTTTGGTTTAGTGAAGGCCATAATTTTTTCCAGGACGATTGAATCGCTTTTTGAGGCACCATGTTCCACGCTTCAGTTACGTTAAAGACCGCATCTTTAAGGTTCATGTCTTTCAGTGTTTTAGTGGCATCATCATCCCGAATAACAGCATTCAATAACAGTTTCTTCTTGTAGTTACATTTTATCATCTGAATTACATTTTGGTCCATAGGTTGAAGTAACGGTGTGCAATTAGGTGGCATAAAAAGTGTTTGAATCTTACCATCCCTAGATGATAACTCATCATTTGGTCCATGGGCAGGGGCATTATCCAACAACAGAACAGCTTTAGGTGGAAGATTCTTGCTTTTCAAAAATTTACGTACCGCAGGCACAAAATCATTGTGAAACCAGTCAACGAATAATTCTTTAGTTACCCATGCCTTGTTTTGATTTTTATACACAAGTGGAAGATTAACATTTTTGAAAGCTCTAGGATTCTTCGCTTTTCCAATAAACAGCAGTTTAAGTTTATGAGTGCCACTAGCATTTGCACAGGGCATAATAGTGACCCTGTCTTTTGACACTTTCCTGCCTGGAGCTTCTGACTCCTTTCTATAAACATAAGTTTTGTTAGGTAAAACTCTCCAAAACAGGCCGCTTTCGTCAGCGTTATAAACTTGGTCTGGTGTTAAACCAAGATCGTCAACTTTTTTCTTAAACTTCTCGACAAATGGAGCGACGGCTGATGTGTCACTGGATAATTTTTCGCCGGTTATAGTCAACAAACGTATTCCATATCTTGACTTGAAATTCTGGAACCACCCATCACTAGCTTTGAAGTTGGCATTCTTGTATATTTTTTCATAAAAAGTTAAAGCTTTTTGACGAATAATATCTCCAGTAAGAGGCGTATGACGAGCTCGTTCTTGAAGAAACCACGTATACAACGCGTCCTCCATAACAGGATACTCTCCAATCTTCACAGTCTGTCGTGAACTCGTCCCGGCGTCAGCAGTGTTGGCGAAGTTTTCAATCTTCTCACGATTCTTTTTTATATCATAAATTGTTGCACGGCCTACACCATATTCACCAGCCAACTTCATCTGATTTTCACCACTATCCAACTTTCGCAAAATTTCCATCTTTTTAACTAAACTCAATGTTTCGTGTTTACGTTTTTTGTCCGCCATTTTGTCAAAGCGACGCTGCGAGTTGTCAAAGCGACGCTGCGAGTAAAACAAACACGTGGCTTCACTATTGAGGTTAGGCCCGGACTGCCGAGCGAATAGAGCGGGCTGCCTGAGTCCCGAAGTGCCGGACTACTGAGCGTGCCGGATTGTCGAGCGCCGGATTATCGAGCGCCTACTGTATATGTATTTTTGATGTGTACGAGTAAATTGTACCTCGTATCATCGAACTCACAGTGTAAAAACGAGCCCGTTTTACTAAGACTCCACTGTCCGTCTGTCTGTCACGAGGCTGTATCTCATGACCTGCAATAGCTATACAGTTTTCACATTACATATTTGAAATATGAAAACAGATTATATTACGTAGGATATAGAGGTGGTCTTAAGGTCATAGTGGGGTAGTCTGACATACTGTGCTATTAATATACAATAAACTTATTATTATATATGATATGATAAATAATATTTAATAAAAATATGACTCATTCCTTATCCTAAAACAATACACATATAGAAACCTATACATTTTTTACTTTTTGTGTACTAGCCCTAGCGCTCCGCCCATCCGTAGGTTTTAATTTCAAAAATACGGCCAAGATAAACTACTGTACGAAAACAAATCTGTCTATTGTGACCTTGTCATATTGGACAACCTGTATAATAGACTTAAACTTATAGGCCCTACTTACTGTTTGTTGACTTTGCTACCCGTACTAAGCGGTCTGCGTTGAGGCGCGGTATGGGGCAGCGGGAGGAAGGGAGGTAGCGGCCAACTTAAAAGTAGTGTCCGACCGAATGTTCGGTTTCGTTTTCGGTTGAGTTTCGGTAAAAACACGAGTTTCGGATTAGTTAAGTTTACGGCGGCAAACTTGCCGAAACTACGACCGAAACCGAATGTGCATTTGGGAGTTTCCGCGCTGTTATCGGTCATGTTCGGCGCGTTGAATGAGTGAAGAATCCGATCAGAGCCAATGTCGTGATTCGCTCTCTTTGCTGTTCGTTTTGTTTTGTTGTGTTTTCGAGTGATTTATTTTGAAATAATTTTAAATATTAAGTAACTACTTATACCTATTGTGATTGTGATATTAGTAACTATGTGATTTAAAGATAAATCTATGTGATTTAAAGAGAAAACAATAAAGACTGACTGATTATAATAACGTTTTCTTTATTTTTCCCTCAAAATATGAGCCTTGTAAGGAAGTTTCGGTTTCGGCCGAAATAGACACCGTTGCCGAAATTCGTTTTCGGTTTCGGTCGGACAATACTTAAAAGCAGTACCACAGAATGCCGTTCCGAAATATACCGTGTCCGTGAGCGGTGTCTGTGTGCGTTGCTTCTGTACTCTCGGTATTTTGTGGCAGTACCTACCTACCTTTAGAAATCATAAATAAATAAATAAATTGTTTCAACAAACACACCAATTACCTAGCCCCAAACTAAGCATGAGCTTGTGCTATGGTGACTGGGATAACGGATAGAAATACTTAAATACATATAAACATCCATGACTTAGGTACAAATGCTCGTGCTCATCACACAAACATTTGCCCCTTGCGGGATTTGAACCCGCAACCGCCTGGTTTAGAAGTCCGGTGCGCGAACGACTACACCAAGACGGTCGTCATCATGATTGCTTTCTATTCGGGATAGGGGATTTATTTAAATGCACAGCAAAAAACTTATCATCTATCAATTTATGTTCATTAATTATACTATTTTTACATTAAATAAATTATTTCACTGCAAATATAAATATTGCTTAACAAAACTTGTACCTACTATAAACAATTCGAAAATGTAAATCATTTTTTTCTGAAATATTGCTGCTAAAAAGTTGTTTGTTGTACAAAAATATAATTTCCACAGCGAATATATTAATTGCACATACACGATACTCGCACTCTTAACAAATTAACAAGAGGGGTTAATTTGTTAAGAGTGCGAGTATCACCTTATTTTTTTATTAAATATTATTATTATTTAACTTAAATTATTTATTTTTAAAGTTTATATTCATATTGATATTCTGTGAATATTTTAAGCGTCTACCTGTTGCCGTTATTAATGTAGAGCAATAACTGCAAAAAAAATCACTGTTTGTTGTAGCCCCCCTTAAATATAATTTTTATTCTGCTTTTAGTATTTGTTGTTATAGCGGCAACAGAAATACATCATCTGTGAAAATTTCAACTGTCTAGCTAAAACGGTTTATGAGATACAGCTTGGTGACAGCGGAGGCTTACTAATAGGGTCCCGTTTTTACCCTTTGGTTACGGAACCCTATAAATCATAAAAAAATAAGTAAGGAATTTGCTACGTGAGGTTTTGTTAGTAAGTTTGTGTTTGGGTTAAAATACTCACAGAGATTATATCTACTTCTTCATTTAGACTTTTGTATTTTGATATACGTTATTTTAAAATATGGCAAAGGCGTGAAGTTATCACATCCTAACTCGTACTTAAGCTCTTTTAGAATGGATAGTTTTTGAACAATTTAATTCAAGTGGAAATAATGTAAAGAAATAAAAAAGAAAAAATACGTATGTCTTCTTTTATGATTTACTTAAAAGAAAAATAAATAATTCGTCAATAGTTACGGTCTATTTAGGTGAGTCCATGGTCAGCCTGGTCAGCGAAATTGTAACGGAAGTTTCTTCTTGTGAATCGTTTATTCTAATAGTTAAATTTACATTTTATTTATATCATGGATAGTCCATGGTTATACTGACGTAGCTGTCCATAAGGTATGATTCCGAACTTGGCAACAAGCAGCAGTGCTGTTGCCGCAGTGCTGCCACTAAGGTGCTGCCCAGCAGTGCTGCCTGCCGCGCTGATTCCGACTAAGGCAGTGTCGCTCTATTCGCGGTGATGCGTTGTTGTGTATTCGTTAGTTTACTTTGAGTTGACAAGATGTCGATGGATGACCACCTTTTAGTTTTACTTTTTACTTTTATTAAATTATTACGATAATTAGCATGACTGCCATCGTACAGGGCTGGATATAAAGCCACATAGTTAATTAACTGTTCCTCTTCTGAATCGGAGAAATTCATCCAATTGTTGTCAATTTACGTCACACTCACGTTGGTAGGCATCTCTCACTCGATGTACTTGCGCGCGTTAATAGCCTACTCTCGAGCGCACCGACGTCGGTGCGTAAATCAGTAGGCTGCCAACAACGGTCGTGCGCGCGCGTACGCACTGTTGAATTATTTGTCTTACGGCCGATTCGTTTTTAAAGCGAACTAAATAAGTAATATAGTTTACGTATCCGGTCATTTACTGTACAAATGCAACCAGAAGCATATATAAGTCCTGAATCAGTCTCAGAATTAAATTAAATTCTGGACTTATAAGAGTCGCGAATCTTTGCACTTTTTAAATCTTTTAATTAGTCGTCATAATTTTACGGCAGGCTTAAAGTTCCCTCAGATGCTTTATATAACTATGTGTGTATACATTTTTTTAAATCATTTATCACAAAACAACATGTCTCATGTTTGTGAGCGAAATTTAATTTAATTTCGTAAAAACTTGCAAACAAATTGCTTAAGTTATAAAAATAATTATAACATCTTTGATCTCATGAATAAGTGACTTTCGCATCTCTTTGCCCTTGTTTTCCGCATGACTACTTACTTATTAAAACTGTTTGTACTATTCCGTTTTTTTTTCGGGCAACCGGGAATTTTGCACACATGTTAACATTTTGTAAAACACTATGTCATAGTAAAACATTTTAAATTAATCTACAAATAAAAAAACCTTGTATGTAAAGAGGCAACCCTGACTTAATTATTATTACCGACGCGCCGCACCGGCCGCGCGCTGCTGCAGAGGACTTATAACGTAATGTTCGATGCTTAAGGTACATTTTCGAGCGCAGTAGTGTGCTACAAAAATTGGAGGATATTATAAAAGTAGGTATAGACAATTTTGTATGGAGTGACGTAGTAACTAATATATAATCTGTGCTATTGCTGCGGCGGCAGACGCGTCACTACTGGTCTGTCGCGGCGGTAGGGCGACACTGATGCGCAGCAGTGCTGCCGCTACATTGCTGCCGCGACATTGCTGCCTAGCTCGGAATGTAATCTCATATAAGCTTATAGAAATTGTATGGGGACCAGTAGTGTCGCGACAGCACTGCTGCGTGCAGCGTGGTTCGGAATCATACCTTTAAACTGTTTAATGCAGCTCCACCACTGCAATCCCTGTGTAGTCAGGATCTATAGCTTTGCCTTTATGAATATGCCTTGAAGGTGTGTTTTTTCTACGCTGTCCCGAAACAAACTACTTCAATACCGCAACGAATTAAATCAAGTCCAAACACATTCATATTTTTTAGAAGTCTCAAAAAAAACTAGGACTACTGTGTGTACTAAAAATATTTCACTGGCACGTAAATGACCCATATTATACTTTAAAATGTTTAAGTGATAACGCATCTGCAAATAATTTGACATAGAAATTTTTGCTCGCTTTGATCGCGCCTTTTGTACTTGGGGTTGTATAGTAATAAAAGCAGTTTTAACAAAATCAACGCCTACATCAATGTTAGAATTGGTCATTGTCCTTTTAAAGACATTTGCTCTGTTTTTTGTCTCGATTCTTCGGTTTTCCAAAAATGTTTGCGCTAGCTCTGCTCGGACTTGCTTACCCTTACTTCCTTTACTACTTCCCTTTCTTACTTCTTCTTTAGCACCACTCCCCCCACGTTGTTGCAAAAAATCTGTATGGTGGAGGTGGGTTTCGGTTTCGGCCGAAACTGAACCGACGCCGAACCTTCGGTTTCGGCTGAAAATCGTGTTTCGGTCGGACACTAATCGAAACATGTGAAGTGTATGTAGGAATCCGCCATTTGGTCCCACAAAAGAAGTTACATTTCGCTTAATTTTGTCTGGAAGCCTAAGATTGAGGTAATAATAATTAGATATCATAATTAACGTGTTTCTTAGATAATTCAAAATATTTTTTTGTTTTATCATTGAGAAATAATGGTCGCTAGTTGCAGAATAAGAATATGTATATTATTCTAAATTAATTTATTTTCTCTCGTTTCTGTAATACGGTTCGGAGTTTTCTGAGACTTCTTCACATATCTATAACATTTGGAGTAAACTTCGCATTAAACGAATAATATTAATAAACGTCGTTGTAAACTCGTAAAAAATATAGAAGTGTTTCTAAAGTACAGTCAGAGCATAAAATTCCGTAATTACACTGCTTACTACCAACATTAGTTGTTCGAAATTTATGTACTACGTGTTTTGCAATATAATCTTATACCTTTATACGAGCTTTTCTTGTATATTTAGTTATATTTATGATCTCGGAAACGGCTTTAACGATTTCGCTGAAACTTGGTATATGTGGGTTATCAGTGGTGAAAAATTGAAAACGCACGTTTTCGAGTTTTCATGCTTTTTTTTATATTGTTCGACGCTAAATATTGATGCTAATTTCGCACCGGTAAGCATGAGCGTTGTGGCCAAATGGATTAGACGTAGGCCTTATATGTAATATGTTTCTGGGGTTCAAATCTCGCTTTATCACGAAATAATTATTTTGGGTATTTTTATTATTCTAGTTTATACCTTTTCTAGTTTTAAGACAACTTTTAAAGAAAATTGTAGTAAATTTTTGGGATAATATTTTTCTCATAAGTATGTCTAACATTTTGCCTATATTACAATAAATAGTAGTAACCGAGCAAAGCTCGGTCGCCCAGTTACTAGTTAGTAAGTAACGAAATGCGTTGATTGACATGATAAGACGTCGAATCTCTCGATGGTATTATACCTACATAACGTTGAATTATGCTAATGATTTTTGTTAGTGATCTGAATGAATTATTTACATAATCTGTCTGCCACATTTTACTTTTCTTTTGTTTCAGCCCCGCATTGATCCCATTCAATTACTAAACTGCCTTGGTGTGCTGCTGTCTCCAAATGGTGGTATTAAAAGCAGAAATGAAGTTCAAAGATTAGCTGGGTAAGCCTAGGGCATTTATTAAATGGCTATTCTATTCCGGATTTGTATGGCATAATGGGCCCTTTTTGTATTCACTGCTTTTATTGACCAAACATTTTTATTTGCCAGTTTTATTTAAATTTCGGATTATGTAAAAAACAATTAGTATCACTATACAGGTGTCCAAAAAATTAAGGATAAGCCTATAACTGCGAATAGGTTACAGTGTGGTCTACTACATGCCAAAATTTTTTTTAAGTAAAAGTGTTAAGTTTCAAGATATCGATTTTTTTTTTAAATTTTCTTCCTCGGCGGATATAAATTCATGCCATTTCTACAAATGATCTCTTTTTCTGTTCTGTTTTTTTTTGCCTATCTCATGCATACCTGGAGCACCTAAAATCAGTGTTATTTTTTAAAATTAGAATGCGTAAGATCTTAGAAAAACAACTTTTTGATAAAAATAATTAAAAACCTAATTCAGACTACTGACTTAGATAGCCCGTGGTGTAAAAAAAAGTATAAAGCAGATCGTGCCAAATGATTAAAAAAATATCTATCATTGCCAAATTTTAAAATGGTAATAATCGTTTAATAGTTATTTTAAGTGCATAAAGGTACGTATTTTGGCCTTAAATAAAATAAAAAAATTCAAGCAAATCTGTTTTGCTGGTTTCTATTGTGTGGTAAATAAATGGCGGAATGAAGACAAAATTATATTTTTGTAAATAACGGACAAGTGCGAGTCGGCCTCGCGCTTTAAGGGTCCGTAAAAACTTGTGTAATCACAGCAAATTGTTTTTTTTTCCTATGATGTGACCATACATTTGTGGTTTTCAGCTTTATTCCTGCATTTGGGCTATCGTATTTAGCTTATTGCCAGATTTCATAATTTTACGTTAACGAAAAGTGCCTCGTAGGTTTTTATTACCTTGCGAATAAATCAAAATATGTAGTATTGAAGCTTGATTTCCTTAGCAAAGCGTGAATCGATTTTAATTAAGTATAACTGCTATAATATTTTGAGCACTTGCAACACTGAACTTTTTCACAACGGTATTTCGCATTACGAAAAATAAACAAAGACTTTTAAAAACATCCGTTGTTTTCCGGTGAAGTTATGATTTCTTTTGAGTAACAAAAATAACTATGATAAAAAAGAAGAATTTTAGGTATCATAAACTGATGACACAACTTAGATTTTGTGCGATCCTGTCCGTGGTCATTCTCCTTTAGGCCGCTTAAAAGAGACAGCTAACTGTGGAAGTTACGTCAATCACCCTACCAAGTACTTAAATTTGTTGTAAAAGTTTCCGAAAAAAATGTGGATAATGCTTGCCGAATAAATAAATTAAATTAATTAATTAATTAAATAAATAGGACAGGTATTAAAAAATAGGGCCTGCATAATGGCAACTGACGGTCACTTTTAACATTTGTGATATTTTTTTTAAGATTTCTTATTTTAAAAGCAAATTTGAATCTTTATAAGAACACTTTTGTCCGTCTGTCCATCTGTTCGTCCGTCCGTCTGTCTGTCTACCTGTAGGTAGGTGTAGAGGTTCAAGTTGAAATTAATGCCCAATACTCAAAAAGCTATAAAAAAATCAAGCTTCAATACCGCATAATTTGCTTTGCATGGGAAAACAAAACTTTTGAAGATACTGCTCTTTGACCTCGAATTTTGACATTTGGCAATAAGCAAAATCTGATAACCTCAATGCAGGAATCAATCTGAAAACCGCAAATCAGTCGACATAATCGCAGGCAGTTCACATCATAGAAAAGAAAACATTTTGTTGTGATTACACAAGTTTGTACGGAACCTTTAGGGCGCAAGGCCGACTCGCACTTGTCCATTATTTACAAAAATATTATTTTTCTTCATTCCGCCTTTTATTTTCCACACAAGAGAAATCG